>CM068834.1:77100855-78520855 GCA_028554795.2 Sinohyriopsis cumingii | reverse complement strand
GGTAGAATTAGAACAGACGTGTTACAGTATTGAGGGGCATGTTATCTTTTGTTTTCAAACTAATAAATTTGGGGTTTGTATGAAGTAAAGAACCGAAAGTACAGTGAAACTCAAGGATGATGACCCAATCTGTCTGTCTATTGATGCGTGTATTTACTTAAGAAGAAATATGACCTCTAAAACACAAAGAGATACGGCAAACATGATTAGATTAAACACAACGATGTTTTTCCTTCACGCCTGTGTAATTTAGAGTTTCAATCGTCTTTGAAGACAAACTTGGTCTCCTTTTGTAGGGCTTGAAATAATAAAAAAAGCTGAAAAATCTTAAGCACTTTGCTATAGATAATTTCATCAACAGACTAAACAACATAAATACCGTTACAACAATAGAAAGCCTTAAATCTTCTATCAAAAAGAAATGCATCAAAAAAATTAAAGATTAACGATAACTAACCAATGAAACCGAATTTAACAAAGGCAATGACATGTGAAGAAATGCCTCTCACTTTGGAAAGGTAGGCGAATGTACTCTGTCATGCACCATCAACTTGAAAAAAATATAAACAGAGAGAAACCTGAATTCAAAATTCAGTTGTTTTTTTTTTTTTCTTCAAAATTATTTCGTTTCTTTTTTTTTTTTTTTTTTTTTGGAACAAATCTAAGCACTAATATAGAGTGGAAAAGGGAAAATGCACATACAAGCTTTGATATTTCTGAAAAAATGAGGGGATATTCCTAACGTTCATAACCACCTATATATGCTTGGACTTGTCTGTGACTTATCCACAAAACAAGATGTACATATTTCTGGTCAAGCTGCAAGTGTTTTTGAAAATGGTAAAAATGGGATATACAATTTTCTCGTGACACTTATAAAGTGAAGAGTCTGTGCAAGTGTCAAAAGCCAAAGTCATATAAGTTTTGTATTTTGTACGGCTTGTAAAGATTTCCACTTTAGAAAATGTGAAGTATCACAAGTTATTATCACAAACAGAAGTGGAACATAGGGGCTTGCAAGAAAGAAAATAACCCAGACAGTTGGTGTCATCAAGAGTGCTAGAGACGGTACCCGAACTTGCTTGCTTGCTTACTTGAATTAAAGTGATTTTCGCTCTAATGGAGCATGTATCACTGGTTTAATAACGCACCGCGTGATTTTTAATTACTCCTGGGGAAGGAAAGAGAGCCTCATCCCCCCAGGCTTTTATGTACTCACAGACTACTTTTAAATTTAGCCAATCAGGTGTAGGACTAACTAGTCCTTAACAACCTGACTGAAAGGCTTTAAACATGAGTGGGAATTGTCTCACCACACACTCATTTTTCTGTCCGAGCGTGGTAAAGGAGGAAAAAGGTGCTCAGCAAGACAGCCATGGATGTTAAGTACTCACCAAAACGCTAGCCCGTACTTATTTCAAATCAAGCCGTGTCACCAAAAAAAGACGACGTGTACGACATCAAAGGCATTGTCAAACGCAGAATGCCTCAATGCTAACTGGCTAGGTCTGCATTTCTTGCTCCCGCTGCTGTTGCGTATATTTCTTCCCTCCACACCGAGTTCTGGGCCTAATTCTTTTAATTTCGTTGTACCCGAACTTACATTATCCATATTATCACCAACAAAAAAAAACAAAAAAAAAACGCACAGACCTAAAAGAAACACTCACTCACTTTTTTACAGAACATTACTATTTTAAAAATTTTGATAAGCGACGGAAACGAACAACTTAGAGTCATACTTTCTAACCAAGATAAAGAAATCATGTGCTGATAGACTCACTTCTGTATTTTTTCTTCTAACTGACTAACATATCATAGGCAATGGAATGTTATTTCTTTTCGAGAGTATGGGGTAGCCCTGAAATTTTTTTGGGAACTTGAAGCTATGGCGATCGCTTAGGTTATAAGATGGCGGCCTCCTCTGACGACAGGCTTTCTCACAGGATAAGGTCTGCTTCTTCGGAAAAGAGAAGAAGAACTCTTTGGTGTCGATACGACAATCGACAAAGCCTCTGTCAGGTTCATGCTGCTGCTGTTGCTGCTCTCTCTGCCGTTTATGAAGACTGTACTTCTCCATCCATTCTTCTTTCTCCTTCTTGAATTCATCCTTGAAGAGCTCTTCTTTCAGGTCTTCGGTGACTTTCAACATTATGATATTGTCTATCTCTTCAGGTCTCGGTATCAGACTTGTCATGACCCTATGCAAATTCACATAGGCTTCGTTCAACTTGGCTAATCTTGAGCACATCTTCGTAAGAAGATAAGTTAACAATGGATGGGCAGACTGGAGACTTCCCCGTTTTTATTGTCAAAGCGCGGACGTGAAGGAAAACATTGCTACACGGTTTTCGAGCCGGAACGTTCAAATAGTGTTATGGAAGGGATAGAAAGAAGTCAAAGAGCATGAATCAAGATTCCTATAGCCAAACAAACCACAAAGGCATTTTTTTCTTCAAAACACAACATTTTTTTATTCATACTAACAAACAACTCTAACATTTTTTTAACAATAATCTAACACTATAACATGAAACATTTTTTTTAAATACCAAACATTTTTTTTCAGTTTACAGTCTACTTTAAACAGGGCTGACAACGTTGTGAATGAAATTGTGATTTCCACTGTTGGAAGTCATCAGGCCATTGATGGACACTACGTTTACTAGCTTGAGACAAAAGATAAGCATACTGGTCACAAAACCATCGATCTACTTTCACATCGTTTCTTGAAGAAGAACGAGGATCAAAATGAGTCACTAAATGTTCTAAGGAATAGCCCAGGCTGCGATGATGCAGAAAATACACACAGTACTGTCCACACACCAAGGAAACTGTGCCTTGTAATTTCACATTATTGAATCGGGTGGCCTGAGCATTTCTTCTCATAAAGGCGATGATATCGTCTTCCAAAGGGGGCAATCCGTACGAATCGAAATATTTCACACATCCTTCTTGAGGAAAGTAAACGGCTACCCAGTGGGTTCCTGGGAGATGACTGTCGTCCGTGTTAATGACATAAGCTTGATGGTTTTGAGGTTTGCGATGAGGGAGTTCATCTTTAGCACAGACGACAGGATTCCAAGAAGCAGTGTACGAACTGTGGTTCAAAAGGTAATAAAGTTCTCAGGTATCCATTTTTTGTTTTTTTCTTAAGTCATCAATTCGATCCTGACTTTCTGCTTGAAAATGTCTGACAAGTAACCGTTTTCTTCGCCTTGTCTCCCAACTCTGATCCAACAGAGCTTCGATGCGATGGATCTCTTGAGTTGTTAATGGAGGACAATAATGTTCACGCAAGCCTTTATACCACTGTTGTAACACGTCTTCTTCCGAGATGAGACTCCAAGCTTTGTCCAGATATTCGTCCAATTTTTCTTCTTGACTCAGCATTAGGCATTTATCGTGTTGAGTTTGACTGGGATGATCGTTATGACATCCATAGCAATCTTTCTTGATCAATTCCTTAATTTTTTTTCTGTCAAGACTATAGCATAACAGGAAACTATATGTGATTCTTGTTCTGGCCATCTAGACTTCATCATGATGACTTCTTCGTCTTTGTCTTGGGGTTCTCCTTCCTCAGGATCTTCACATTCCATGTCCAAAGAATCCCTACTATACAAACATTGATAAAAGTCTTCCATGACTTCTAATAGTGTAGAATGACTTCTCTCAAACTGTTGGTTTATATCGTATTGTCCAATTCAGCATACAGGAGGACGTTCACCGTATTATCTGCGCGTAGATTTTCTGCAAACTGAAATTCCACACGCATCTGGCCGGATTTTATAGGGTGAAAATGTCACTCGTCGCTGTCTTGACTTACAATTCGTTAGAGAACCGTTTTCGAAAATGGAGTTTCACTGTAACTTTCCTTTTGGAGAAGGGAATATTTTGTCCCAGATCTCCTTTTATAGCAATGTTGACAATGTCTAAATACGACTTACTGACGGGTAAATAGTGAGGTTGTACAAATTCACGGTGTACGTGATAGGTGTTTGCACCTTCCTGGTCATTGTTTGTGGTACTATCCACTTTGAAAGGAATGACACGCAGTAACGGCACAGTGGTGTGTCCCACCACGTTGTACTCCACCACATCGGAATACACAAAGATCAAATTAAGTCCTTGGTTCAGTTCTACCGGGTTTCCAAAAGCTCTGTAAAAATCCATATTACTTTTGATCTTGGGGCTCATATTGTTTGCGACCATTTCTGCATGTCCACCCAAAATTTCAAACAAACTACCATTGAACCTGAGGGACAATGTGTCCGTATCTTGAAATTTGATCACGAGACGATGAGCCACTTTATGGTACTCAATCTTCACACTTTTTTTGGCTCTGTTCAGTGCTTTGCCAAAGGCTAAGTTGAACCTGTCCGCAATAGTGTCCACCAAATGTTCACCACTAAAATAATAACCTGAAGGA
This sequence comes from Sinohyriopsis cumingii, assembly GCA_028554795.2. Lineage (NCBI taxonomy): Eukaryota > Metazoa > Mollusca > Bivalvia > Unionida > Unionidae > Sinohyriopsis > Sinohyriopsis cumingii. Next base: position 78,516,423 of record CM068834.1, on the reverse strand, counting down.
ATTTTCAAGGTGTAGATAATGAAGGCTGGATTGCTGGCTGCTCTTGTGTCCCCTAAAGTTGATTTCTTCCTCCAATTGGACATTCAGGATTTCCACCTCGAAAGTGTTTTGCTTTTCGGTGATGTTTTTGATTTGTGTTGGGTGAATGATTTCCACTAAAGCCACTTCCCAATGGGCTTCGTGATCTAACTGGATGGTCTGAGGTAATTTGACCGTGTAACAGCACAACGTGTTGTTGGGAAACACCTCCATGGAACTGTCACTGGGTAAGGTTAAGTAAAATTGGCTGTTATTGCTCATAATTCCAGAGTTTTGTGGCTCTCCGAGGCGATACTAGAAGTCAGAGGAGTGTCTCCGCCCAAGATGGTGTTGTTGTTGGAGTGGTGGCTGGCACTGACACTGGACACAAGGTTCCCGTGGTTCCCGTTCGAGGAGAATTTCAGGGAGGGATTGGGAAGCAGGTAACCGATGTAACTGCTCAATACAATGGTCCACAATTGTTTGTCTCCTTGTTGCAAACTCAAATTGGCGATGGCTGCCCCGATGACACAATACACCACGAAGATTTGGCAGAAAAAGACGATTTGCGTTTTAGGCACACGTTCTCTATACCTCACCCACAAGGGTTGTTTTTGTAAATCTTGTAGAGAAGAATTGGGTGAAGGAGTGATCGCAGTAGCTGAATCTGTGTGAAAGGGAATGATGGTCACTTCTTTTTATAGTCGATGACGTGCGAAGCGTCGATCCAAGAATGATAACTGGTCGGATATCCTTTCCAACGTACTTTGACTTCTTTGACGTCGTTTGCCCACTTTACGGTTTCTGCCAGTTAGCACTCCACCCACCTCGAGAACACAAATAACATCTAGTCAACAGCCGACTATACCTAACAAACAACCCGTCCCGGAAAGAGTGGTGGCAAAACAAAGGTCCAATTATGTTAGACAAACGGTATGGCAAACTCAAATGTAATTATCGGAGGCACTACGTTCTTTTCTCACTCCGATACTACAGGCAATCTCAGCTGAAATAACAACCACAACAACAATAACAGCGACAGACACCATAGCGGCGGATTTGAAACTATCTACCTCAACTGAAGAATTAGTACCAGAACCAGAAAAAGAAATTGAGGCGGTTGAGGAGGAGGAGGGGGACGCTGACCCTCGTTGAAAAGTACACCGAAATGGGACTAGATCAAGCATTGTATGACGTCAACATAGCAGGGCAGTTTATTAGAGCCATACAATACGTTGCCTACAGATTTCTAGACACCTTTAAACCAAGACCTTCTCAATGGGGATTAGGGGTCAGAGTTCTTCCCCAATTCTACAGACAAACCTACACTGGATACCCCCTCAGTCAACTGGTAGAAGCCGCTGCTTACATTACCGCCCATCATGGCTACGCATTTCCTGATATCAAGAATCATGAGACTAGGAGTGCGGGAAAGAACGTGAAAGCAAAAGAGAGACGTGTTACCTTCTAACAGAAAAAACAGACATTTTTTAGGGCTCCAAAAGATTGCTTTTTATTAAATAGGGAACCATATTTGGCTTGGTATCCCTCCTTGACTAAACTATTCTCGAAACAAACTTGACCCATTGGAACACTGTAACAAACTTAACTTTTTAAACCTAACAGTGACCAAACTGGAATATGTCGCTTAGACATAATAATTTAAATAAGATCAGTATGGCTATTTTTATGTACACTAAGTACTAATATTAGACAGATATGTGAGGAAATTTAACAGACTCGTTAGATTTGAACTAATTGCACAGGTGGTTAACACATTATTGGTACTTATTATTGTCGATTAGCAAAAAACGGGACTTGATTTGAAATAAGTACGGTCTAGCGTTTTGGTGAGTACTTAACATCCATGGCTGTCTTGCTGAGCACCTTTTTCCTCCTTTACCACGCTCGGACAGAAAAATGAGTGTGTGGTGAGACAATTCCCACTCATGTGTAAAGCCTTTCAGTCAGGTTGTTAAGGACTAGTTAGTCCTACACCTGAGTGGCTAAATTTAAAAATAGTCTGTGAGTACGTAAAAGCCTGGGGGATGAGGCTCTCTTTCCTTCCCCAGGAGTAATTAAAAATCACGCGGTGCGTTATTAAACCAGTGATACATGCTCCATTAGAGCGAAAATCACTTTAAATCAAGTAAGCAAGCAAGCAAGTTCGGGTACCATCTCTAGCATTCTTGATGACACCAACTGTCTGGGTTATTTTCTTTCTTGCACGCCCCTATGTTCCACTTCTGTTTGTGATAATAACTTGTGATACTTCACATTTCCTAAAGTGGAAATCTTTACAAGCCGTACAAAATACAAAACTTATATGACTTTGGCTTTTGACACTTGCACAGACTCTTCACTTTATAAGTGTCACGAGAAAATTGTATATCCAAGTTTTTACCATTTTCAAAAACATGCACACACTTGCAGCTTGACCAGAAATAGGTACATCTTGTTTTGTGGATAAGTCACAGACAAGTCCAAGCATATATAGGTGGTTATGAACGTTAGGAATATCCCCTCATTTTTTCAGAAATATCAAAGCTTGTATGTGCATTTTTCCTTTTCCACTCTATATTAGTACTTAGATTTGTTCCAAAAAAAAAAGAAAAAAGAAACGAAATAATTTTGAAAAAAAACAAAAAAAAAACAACTGAATTTTGAATTCAGGTTTCTCTCTGTTTATAATTTTTTTCAAGTTGATGGTGCATGACAGAGTACATTCGCCTACCTTTCCAAAGTGAGAGGCATTTCTTCACATGTCATAGCCTTTGTTAAATTCGGTTTCATTGGTTAGTTATCGTCAATCTTTAATTTTTTTGATGCATTTCTTTTTGATAGAAGATTTAAGGCTTTCTATTGTTGTAACGGTATTTATGTTGTTTAGTCTGTTGATGAAATTATCTATAGCAAAGTGCTTAAGATTTTTCAGCTTTTTTTATTATTTCAAGCCCTACAAAAGGAGACCAAGTTTGTCTTCAAAGACGATTGAAACTCTAAATTACACAGGCGTGAAGGAAAAACATCGTTGTGTTTAATCTAATCATGCTTGCCGTATCTCTTTGTGTTTTAGAGGTCATATTTCTTCTTAAGTAAATACACGCATCAATAGACAGACAGATTGGGTCATCATCCTTGAGTTTCACTGTACTTTCGGTTCTTTACTTCATACAAACCCCAAATTTATTAGTTTGAAAAAAAAAGATAACATGCCCCTCAATACTGTAACACGTCTGTTCTGATTCTACCGATGTGAGTGTTTATGTCGAAATGTTTAAGTGAGATATAAAAAAAATGGTCAGCTTGAAAACGCGAACCAATACTGTGACGCTCAGTATTTTGATGTGGTAAGAGGAAATGGTACAACACACACAAAGAGGGCTTGTAAGTTCACATTTCAGTCTGTCTGCACTGTAATGGTAACAACGCAAGAACATAGGGATTATTATGCCACACAGCCCTAGAACAAAACAATGCATCACCCGTTGTAAGCCATTTCATTGGCTATACTTATTTTCTTACCGCGTTCGCTTCGAATTGACTTGAGTAGCTATTCAGACAGTGACGAGAATGGCCATGCTTTACTGGGTCTATCCTATAGGCGATTTATATAAAAAAATATTTTTAAAAATTAAACTAATGCACGAACAATCGTACCATGGGCGATCCCATGGAAATTGTGTCCGTCTTATTGCAAAATACATCAACATTTAACTTAACCGTGCAGATCGCTAGAACAAACCTCTGATAATATACATTTTGAAAAGTGTTGTGTGACACGGATCGCCATTGTCGCTTGGTGTCTGCTTTCTTGTTCGAAAAGAGATCGTTTCGTCTTGACTATAACAATCTAATTTGACTAAGTTTTACGCACTACTTGAACTCACACATTTACGTTGTAGGTGTAAGCCGTCGTTCTCAGTTTTCTGGAAGTTCGTTTTTGCGTTTCTCAGATGTGATACTATTTTTTATGGACCGAACGAAATTTCTTTTGGCGTGAATCAGGACTCGTGGTTTTGTGGCATAATTGGAGAGCATTGATTAAAGCTCAGTTATGTCGTCTTCGAAATCGCTGACACGGATTTGAACTAAAACTTCAGGTTTTGTGTGAGGCGATACGGTACATCATTGCTTTTTACTTCCTCAATGAAATCGTTTCATCTTATTGCAAAATTACATTTGACTAGGTTTCATACGCAGCAGGTCCATGTATATAAGGAGAGTGTCTTAGCGTCAGAGTATTCATTCCGCTCTCAAACGATCAAGAAGATGGAAGAGTCAGCACAGATCGACCTGCTGGTCAAATATTTGCTAAAAGTCATACGAAAGCATAATTCACATGCGAAAGTGGCAACAAAACTTACTCTTTTGGTCGTTGATTTGATGAGAGTCATACGAAAGTGTGTAAGTGCTAATGAAGTTTGCTATATCTGCAAAGGTAAATGGGTATTTGTCTCCAGAATACCTGTTTCGTCTATGAAAGAGAGACAAAAGTCAAGATACCTAATATCGTTGTCAGGAGAAAGGACACTGGAATTCAGAGTGCCCTACGAGAAAAGAGAAGAAACAAAAACAAGACGAAACAGAGAAGAGGGATTCAGAAGAAGAAGAAATTGAAGATGATGAAGAACTTGTGCCAGTAAAAACATGGAAATGGAAAAATTGACAATGTGAGCCGATGCGTTGGCCCTGATGTGAAATTTCATACTACCTTCTAAAAGAGAATAGACCAGAAAGAAAACGTAAGTGTCTCTTGGTCTTGACATTGTATAATAAGGATGGCGTGTTTTGTTTTTACTCACACTTTATGAAATTGTGCTCTTTCACCTCTCTCTATCCCTCTGGATCATGTTTTAGTTAGAATTGAAATGGAAGGATGTTTTCCTTCACGCACGCTCTTTAGGCATGCAAGTCCGTAAACAATAGTCAGTCTATTCGTCCATCATTTTGTGTCTTGATATTTCCTAAATCACACACTGATGCCATAAAATAACGGGTTAAATGGGTTTTGTAGTGTTGGGAGTGGGGGTGGGTGGGGTGTAGGTGTTTGGCAGAGTTGGTCATTGCAGGTGAGGGCTTATGTGCTTTCAAAAAACTTTTTCTTCTTCACTCTGTGTTGATGGAATATAATGGGTTATTTTCTTCACTCTCTGTTGATAGTATATATATAAAGGGTTATTTCTTCACTGCGTGTGGATAGTGTATAATGGTTTTCTTCTTCTTCCCTCTGTGGTGTGCGTGTGTGTGTGTGTGTGTGTGTGTGTGTGTGTGTGTGTGTGTGTGTGTGTGTGTGTGTGTTCGCGTACGTTGTGTAGATCGCATATATGGTTGTTTTTCTTCTTCCTCCTCCCGACTGTGGATAGTATATTTGCGGTTTGTATGCGTTAGCGACGTTGTGTGGATAGTATATTTGGGGTTTGTATGCGTTCGCGTACGTTTGTGTGGATAGTTTATTTGGGGTTTGTATTATCTCCCTTCTGTGTTGATAGTGTATTTGGGGTTTGTATGCGTTCGCGTACGTTTGTGTGGATAATTTATTTGGGGTTTGTATTATCTCCCTTCTGTGTTGATAGTATATTTGGGGTTTGTTTTTTCCTCTTCCCTCTGTGTGTGTGTGTGTGTGTGTGTGTGTGTGTGTTCGCGTACGTTGTGTAGACCGTATATTTGGTTGTTTTTCTTCTTCTTCCTCCCGAGTGTGGATAGTATATTTGGGGTTTGTTTTTTCCTCTTCCCTCTGTGTGTGTGTGTGTGTATGTGTGTGTGTTCGCGTACGTTGTGTAGATCGTATATTTGGTTGTTTTTTTTTCTTCCTCCCGAGTGTGGATAGTACATTTGGGGTTTGTTTTTTCCTCTTCCCTCTGTGTGTGTGTGTGTGTGTGTGTGTGTGTGTGTGTGTGAGTCTGCGCGCGTATGTTGTGTGTGTGTGTGTGTTTGTTCGCGTACGTTGTTTAGATCGTATATTTGGTTGTTTTTTTTCTTCCTCCCGAGTGTGGATAGTATATTTGGAGTTTGTTTTTTCCTCTTCCCTCTGTGTGTGTGTGTGTGTGTGTGTGTGTGTGTGTGTGTGTTCGCGTACGTTGTGTAGATCGTATATTTGGTTGTTTTTTTTCCTCCCGAGTGTGGATAGCATATTTGGGGTTTGTTTTTTCCTCTTCCCTCTGTGTGTGTGTGTGTGTGTTTGTGTGTGAGAGTGTGTGCGCGCGTATGTTGTGTGTGTGTGTGTGTGTGTATTGGTCTCTGTTTGTCCCTATAAAACTCACTTTATCCCTATCAGATACACTCTACCTACCTACCTACAGTAGCGCGTATTCAGGTCAGCCACTTGCAACACTGTTGCCATTTATCCCCTAGTGTTCAGTACAGTGACGTCACTGAGGCTGGAAATTTTGAGACTATAAATATCGACTTGGGGATTTCCACATTTTGTAGCTATACATATATACTAGAATTCATAAACAGGAACGTCACTCAAGCTGAGGCTATAAAAAGATAGTGGGATTTTCCAAAGGAAAAACCCACAAGTTGGAGCTATAAATAGATAGTGGGATTTCATAGGAATTTCAGCTGATTATAGATACATAGGTATTTATCCACGATCATCACAGAAGTTGATATTGTAAGTAGTTACTAATTTTATCCATTTTATAGTGTGTGTGTGTGTGTGTGTGTGTGTGTGTGTGTGTGTTCGCGTACGTTGTGTAGATCGTATATTTTGTTGTTTGTTTTTTCCTCCCGAGTGTGGATAGTATATTTGGGGTTTGTTTTTTCCTCTTCCCTCTGTGTGTGTGTGTGTGTGGTTGTGTGTGTGTGTGTGTGAGTGTGTCTGCGCGCGTATGTTGTGTGTGTGTGTGTGTGTGTGTGTGTGTGTGTGTGTGTGTGTGTATTGGTTTCTGTTTGTCCTTATAAAACTCACTTTATCCCTATCAGATACACTCTACCTACCTACCCACAGTAGCTCGTATTCAGGTCAGCCACTTGCAACATTGTTGCCATTTATCGCCTAGTGTTCAGTACAGTGACGTCACTGAGGCTGGAAATTTTGAGACTATAAATATCGACTTGGGGATTTCCACATTTTGTAGCTATACATATATACTAGAATTCATAAACAGGAACGTCATTCAAGCTGAGGCTATAAAAAGATAGTGGGATTTTCCAAAGGAGAAACCCACAAGTTGGAGCTATAAATAGATAGTGTGATTTCATAGGAATTTCAGCTGATTATAGATACATAGGTATTTATCCACGATCGTCACAGAAGTTGATATTGTAAGTAGTTACTAATTTTATCCATTTTAGTCTAAACCATTGTAACTTAATTTTCGGGGATATGTTTATTTTCCTTTAAATTCTGGGACAATTTCGTCATTTTAACGTTACTTTTAGTCACATCCATTTTGTCGTTGAGCATTTCCTTGATTATAGCTATTTATAGCATCATTACAATTATGCAAATTTTTGAACACCCCAGCAAGATTTCAGGTCTTCGTAATGCTTTATATATAAATCCCACGCTTGTACTAGTGTATGTATGTTTCTGTCTCTGTTGTGTTTGACCCTCTACCATCATTGTCCCTAGATAGTCCCACCATGTTCAATTCCCCTTGACGCTATTCAGATCCACCATGTTCAATTTCCATATGTTAAATTCCCTTGAGGCTATATCCCCCAGGGGTTTCCGTAATGTTAAATTTCCCATTGTCCCTAGACAGTCCCACGATCTATTCCCCATGTTAAATTTCCCATTGTCCCTAGACAGTCCCACGATCTATTCCCCATGTTAAATTCCCATTGTCCCTAGACAGACCCACACTATAGTCCCCTGTTCCATTCCCCTTGTCCCTAGACAAGCCCAATCTCTATTCCTCATGTTAATTTCCCTTGTCCCTAGACAAGCCCAAACTCTATGTTAAATTCCCATTGTCCCTAGAGTGGCCCAGCGTTTTTCTCCATGTTAAATTTCCATTGTCCCTAGAGTGGCCCAGGGGTGTTTTTAATGGTAATTCCCATTGTCCCTAGGGTGGCCCCATTCACTACTTTTGGATAGACTAGGTTGTTATTTCGTTTGGGGGTGAATATGATTGCCACAGTTTTTTCTTGAGATATTTTAAAACCCCATTTGACCGCCCATCTCCCTATGTTGTCTAGGCTCTGCTGGATTTCTTTAACTACTGTTTTATTGGCATGATTTCCATTCCTCCATATGCCACTATCATCTGCAAATTGTGACAAGTTTATTTTTGTGGAGGCTGCATTGAGGTCAAGGTCGTTTACCATTAGGGTAAATAGTAGGGGACTTATTATACTGCCTTGCGGTGTTCCATTTTCAAGTGAAAATTCTTCCGAATGGGTGTTGCCTATTCTTGTGGTAATTTTCCAGCCTGTGAGAAAATCGCCAATCCAATTGAACAAGCGTCCAGTTATTCCAAATTGGCTAAATTCGACCATTAGTCCATTGGTCCATACTAGGTCGAACGCTTGTTTTTAGGTCTATATGTAGTGTTGAACCTGTTTATTCAATTTTTGTATCAAGCTAAACATTCAATTACTTTGTAACTGGCAGTGTTTGTTTGATTATTAGCCTCAGGGAGAAAACAAATAGTATATAATGAAAAGGTTACTAAATTTATCAGAGGAAAATATGAGAGAGAGAGAGAGAGGGAAAGATTGATACTCAGCAAAATATGTTATCTCTAGATACTGCTGTAGGATGCCGGATAGCATGACGTGACTGTCAATGTATGAGAAAATATATTATGATATACATTACATGCTTTGGAATTCATACTTTAGTGAGATTCAAACTCAGGTCCGCGGGTTACGTTTATCGGCCCAATAAATAACTTTCCTCTAAGTATACAGTCACCCTGGATTCCTTAGACAGATATTAAAGCATATAGAGATTGATATGGAGGGAATATCTGATGTGTCTAGACAAGGTGACGGGTGTCGTAATCTACAAACCCGTGTTCGAATCGGAGAAGAGCTCGATTACAAATTATCTAACCGGTATGGCAATATTTGTTCCCTTTGGCAGTTTAGAATAGTAAAGAGATGATATGTAGCAACGGATTAAACAACCACAGATGTGAGCTACCTCTTCTAAATGACATAACTTATTCTATTGTTGCCCTTTTTCCTAATATAATGGATTTCACGACTAAGAGACATAACAATTTCGTATATTTCTGTTGTATATGCTAACGAGACTTGGTCAAGTCCAATGTTTTCATTATTGTATAGTTAATTCAAAGAAATAAAGTCATATACAGTATCATACAATAAGAATAATGACGCGTCTCTCAGATAAACCCAAATATTGTGTGATCGGTAGAAATGTTTCATTTCAGATAAGTAATTTAATTCTTTTATAGAATACATTATTTTGATTTTCGTTTTTCTTTATATAAAAATGATCGCGTGTTCGTTTCTTCATATGTCCCTTTCTTATATTAACAGTTCAGCTGGATGGTTAACGAAAGGCTTCTGGAATAGGAGTTATTGCCAGAAAGATTTATTTTAAACTATTGATTCCAGGACATTAATAACTCTTTTAAAATCAGTCCACCACAAATCCACTTATTCCTTTGAACTGTGGTATAACTTATATTAACACATGAATTCCAGCTATATTCATTTGACCTCCATGATATCCTTTATGAATACAGAAATCCCAGCTATATACCTTTGACATCTGTGATATCTGTTATGAATACGTGAATCACCGCTATATCCATTTGATATCTTGGATATTTATTATGAATACAAGACTCCCAGCTATATTCCTTTGAACTCTGTCACATCTTTCATGAATACACCCTAAGCCGTATAATCCTGGCTTTACCATTGGTAATGGTACATGATAAGATTTTGTAAGATTTCAATAGAAAGAGATATATTAAAATAACAATGAAGGTATGATGATTAGAAAACTATTTATTTCACGATGATTGGAAAACTATCTATTTCATAAATAGAACTCTATTAATCTTCATTTGGTACTACATCTGGATTCTCCTCTGAAACAGTCATACGGGTGTGAGCAAAATATTGAATCACTGGAAACATTTGATGATACGCTTTTCTCACAAACATGAACGTCTGTGTTTATACTATTGTCAATCTAGGATTCCTGTTTTCGCAAACATCGATTCATACATATTTTAAAGTTGCGGATCATCAAATCTGTATTAACCTGTAAATATATTAAAGAAATTATATTTAAAAATACTTGCTTACTGCCCCTTTCTACCAAGTTCCTTCCATAGCTCTCCGTAAATAGGTAATTATATTTTAATAAAGTTTGTTCAAAGTCAGAAATCAGTATTTTATTTGGGATAAACGCTATACTACTGCTATAGGTTATAACCAATAATGGTGACTTGCTAATCTAAAACAAGGTAACTTGAAATATTGCATGACCTGTTTTTGACAGGAAATGAGTATGTTCACTTTTATGCACCACATTATTTGACATATTTTTTGTGTGATTGTTACATCATTTTCCCCTTTTATGTCTGGAATGCACTGAAATGGATATTTGTATCAATTCAGTGTTACTTTAACATGTTTTGGATACGAAGGATTCCGATTTTGCAGTCTATCCTATGATCAGGCGTTCAGACTTTCCAGTGGAATCGATGCATTATACTGCTGCCGCAATGATCCTTTACGCCAGTGACGTTGCTGGTCCTAGCTAACGCTACATTTAAATTGACGATTTACGCAACTTTATTTGAACTTCAAGAGGTGCATTTTAAATGAACATAAATGTAGTTATTAAAAATTATCGAGCGCAAATTAGAGAAATATGAGTACGTTCAGGTCGAACGTTTATTAATCCCTTTAAGATCTTGAGATTTCTTTAATGAAAATCAGCCGGGACTAGTGAGATGTTTCATTGGACTGAAGCTTCCAGGAACCAGTTACAATGGTTAACTAGTTTCCTCCTAAAATTATTGATTGATTATAGGATCATTCTAGTTTGAAGCAAGCTTTAATTAATTAAAGAAATGACAAAAATCCGATTAACTAAACATAACTTCGCTATGATTAAAACTAGAATATCCATTGGAAGCATTGTCAGGTTTAGTTCTTTCTAGGAATGTCATACTTCAGTATTTCACAACTCTTGATATCTTCGGCCTTCTGGTCACGTTATTCATAATCAATTTCTGACAGGGAAACTGTCAATGAAAACTCCTCGCTGTCTTGATAACATAAAGGAGAGAGTCTGGAGATACAAAGAATGTAGCGAGAGTAAATCTTGTTGCTCAAAATAATACTCGTTTGCACATATCAGCCAAATAACAGAATCAGACTTCAATTACAAACATAATCATTTAACGGAAACTCACCAATCCTTTTCGGAAATGGCATGGACAAACTCTGAAAGTAAAGGAACAGTATTAAGTATATCATTATATCACAATCTCATGTAACACAAATAATAGTGCTTTCAAAATAATATCAATGGAATTATCAGTAATAAATTATTACATGCACCGATAGGATTTTCAGTAACGGAAGGAGATTCGTGACACACACGATCTGTAGTTATCTTAAAGTCTTGCATCAAGTGCTTGCTGATTATAGCAAAATTCGGTTTGTCAGAATAGTTTGTCTAGTGTGCAGTGAATTTTACAAACATCTTACACTGGAGATGTACGGTATTATATGTTGCAGAAAAAAATAGATGCCTGACATTCAGTTAGAGCTTTGATGACAGAAATAAATCATACCCAGCGATATCATGGTTAATTATTGCCAGATATAAATTAAAGTCTCAAACATATGTATCTCTCTCAAAAATGTAAATTTGCTTTAAAAATGTGCATAAGTATTCAAAACCTGGGTCTGGAAACCTTGTTGTTTTCGACAATTAAAACGACAGAGCTTGTCATTATGTCTCCATTTTAATTTCAAACAACCGAGCAAGGAATGTACATTGTAAATTTGATGACATATTTGCATCATACTTTTATATTTTGTAAATATCAAACTAATTTATAACAATATTATCATGATGTATTATTTATAAAATGAACTTTATGATACCCATTGTCATAATCGAAATTAATGTTGGGTTTGAAGGATCCAACTTGAATGCTGCTTTAGCACTTGAGACATTTGTACACTCTGCTCTGAATATAAACCACTGCAGTCATTTCCAGCACTAATATGCAACTCTATCGAAACCACTTTATTGTATTGGAACAAGGTGAATTATGTAAAAGAGTAAAAGTCCAACGAGGATTCATACAAGTTGTGCATGACCTCACTCATATTAGACTGCCAGTGCTCCATGCAATGACACCAGGACAATGTCTGAACGTCTTTCTTGAGATCACAATGAAGGCGATCAGTAACATCTGCCAAAATGTCCCAAACTTCACGCCATACGACGTTTGCCCTTCTTTATTTCTGATCATATAGAAGGTGATTAGCAAAATATGCCACACAGTTCCGAGCCTCGAGGAATATTGATCATGAACAATAATATGTCAAATGTTTTAGGCAATAACAAAGAACTATAATGGTCTTAAACTATTTTGAAAATATAAAGAGTGACCATGAGGAACATATTGATCGTAAGTTTTAAATAGTCAACGGATTTAAGATTTTTTTCGTTCACATATACTATTTCGCAATTAAACAATACATATCTGTGATTGGCATCACATATACATATAGACTATATAATAGATAAAACCATTACCCTCGTAGCTGATGATCCCGTCATTATTGGTATCCGCCACTTTCACGAGCTCTTCTAGTGCTGCATCATCAAGTTCTACTCCCGATTCTTGGAAGACCAATCGGATTTCCTCTCTCGTAATGTGCCCATCTTCGTCTTTATCAAATCGTTTGAACGCTTTCTTCAGCTCATTATTCCTGTAGTTGGCTACAACTATATGCTTCCCAATAAATGTGGTAAACTCGTTCAAATCTATGCAACCATTTCCTGGAAAATAAACGTCATACATACATACATACATACATACATATATATATATATATATATATATATATATATATATATATATATATATATATATATATATATATATATATAACGAATTTCAAATTATATAAGTGTTGAACTAAGTAGCAGTATGGTGTTACAAAGAGATTGTATGATTCTTGTTGATGTCGTGGAACACGTTTTATCTCATTGCTGTTTGGGTCTTTACTATAGCAAACAATCTGCGGAATGGATACTACAATACTATTCATATAGCTAACAACATATGTCTTCTACTGAAAGTCTTGATTACCGTACAGACCTGTACAACGCTTATTCATAATTTGTTCTGTCCCGTATCTTTCCGGGATTATCTATTGTATAATGCACACTGAATATATGTGTTATTATGTACTGAAATGTTAATTAGAATATTTACAAATATTGTAATAGTCGCAACGGGAGTAGTGGCTCCCTTACTACACCATAACAACTGCTACTGCATTTGACTCTATCTTTTGTGAAGAGGGGTAAGTGTGTTTGAATACGTGGTGTTTGTGTTAATGGTGCCGATTGGATGAAATCGCAATAATTTACTTTTTGTAGAAACCAATTACAGCCGATGTTTTGAATGCGACGTACAAAATCATACATACGACCACCACGGTAAATGTGTCTTCAGATACTTACTCGAAACTGACTTGGAATATTCGGATAAGATTCTTCACGTCCACAACGATCCGATAACCCTGAAAACATTGTTTGTGCCCGTGAATGGATGTCACGGTATCAGTGTACACTCGTATAGAGGGTTCGTTGAATGCACCAAGCTGGTTTCAAACCTACGCTGGAAGCTTGACTATGTAGCTCACGAATGAGACCGCAGTTTTATCCAGGACATGTACTGTGTATGTCACGAATGCATGAGGTGGTTGGCTCCGTGCATTCAGATGAAAAACTACTTGAGAACTGCTTTGTGAAAGTTATTTAATATAATATTCCCGGTTTATAACTGTATATGAAACTGATCAGGACACACTTCGATGGAGTTTTGCATTGTAATTTATCGAACTTAAAGCATACAAAGTCAATCTATGTATCTATGTAGGCCATGTGTGTTGGACTTATTAAAAAAACATATATGGGTTTTATTGTGACTAGATAAAGCTACGATACGGTGACGAAATCAAACTAGTAGGCACGGACACCGAATTGTTACCACCGAATTCAGGGTGATACATCACTTTTGAATGAATCTGAAACCAGCGAGTATCTTATGAACAATCTGCTCTTCAGCAACATGAACAAAAACGTGGTTAGATGTCCAATACTTCAAGCAAAATTACTCGATTGTGACTGATGGATCCAGAAACATTACAAATGCAAAGGAGTCTCATGCATGGTTATGCAAATAGATCTAAACAATAATATGGATTTGGAGGGTTAACTTGAGCGACGCTAATTTGCATACACAGCGAATCTTATGCGGATACAAAACGATAGACTTTCCTGATTTTGTGACTTCTGTGATTTCAAAATAGACCTTGGTGATAGTTCAGCATTTACGTGAACGGACAGACTTGTAGTTCCTTTCGCAAAAATGTTCTGCTTGACGGTTCGTTCGCTAAGCAGTTTCGTATTCGTTCATTTCATGATACAAAATGATAGCCTATTATTGTATTGTTCATTAATGACATTACTGACCATGATCCATGATTACTGAGAGATTCATGTGAGTATAGTATTTGCATGTGTTCAGCAGACAATTTCCACAAACAATGACTTGGTTGCGATGACTGTTTATATGTCCACGATGGAACACAGCATCATGTTTTTCTAACAATGCAGCAACAACTCCAAGAACATACATTGCCTAGTTCGCGAATGTCACACAGAACCAGTAGATTTATCTCAAAATCCAACTTGTGGACGCGTGCGGAAGACGTATCACGCGGGTTTGAATAAATAAATTTAAGAACGACGATAAATGTATAATGACAACAGAGATAGCCGCCAAAGGATGTCACATCAGAGTATGGTTAGGTTATTTTTGTGCTCTTTGCAAAGTGCGCAACTGTGGACCAGCATCGGGTCAGATGGCGTCAACAACGCACACAAAATCGTCAATGAGGCCGAATCTACGACATTATGGACCCGGGAATTTTCGCTCCTTAATGCACGAAGGCATTAAATACGTAGATGTTCACCCTTGCAAAGAACGGTTATCGCTTGGCCTTAAATTATTAATAAAATGAAAATTCTGCGTGCAGGAACGGATGGTACCATTCACAATAATGCGTCAGATACTATCAGGATCACCACCACAATTCAAGTTAGTCTAGCATGTGACGCTATCAGCTTCAGTTACAAAGTGAAGTTTCTGTAGGCGTAGACTCTCAGCTTTACATGATCGTGCTCGTCCCAAACGTGGAACCGGTTGATTTGATCTCGCGGCGCCTCTATATATTTCAGTCAGCAATCCGTGGTTGACAACCATACGTTTCATCCCATTGGACAAAGACTGATACAAGTTGGACTTGCGTGGGGAGACTTTGACATGGGCACATTGGTGATCGATCTGATTTTTAACGCGATGAGAGTTGTACCTGTGAAACCAGTTCGCATTGTCAACGCGAGAATACACGTTTATGCGACATATTACAAAAAGTGCTCTGGCGGCGTTTTCTGTGGATTGTTCACTCGACGATTCGTTTTGAGCAAATTTGGCAATGGATAGCTGAACACAGCTTTCTCGTAAGAGGTTATAGACGAGGTCACTATGGAATAAACGACGGCTTATTTTAAAGGTGAACCCGATCCCGCCGGTATTGCAGGATATAAGTATTAAAAGTACTGTTATTGATCGTGCGAGACCAGGGTTCTAGACTAGGACGGACCAATATAATTTCAGGCTCCTGATACAACTCGATATTTTATTTCGAGAAAAAAAAAAACTAGAAGTCAAAGGAAATCTTGTACTCGACGACAACACTATTGTATACGGTAAGAGACACAGAGTCTGTTTTGCCAACAAAGATATAATTGCTCTGTAATGTAGCACGCCTTATCTTATCGCAAACTACGTTGGCCCTTCAATCGTTTCGTCCATCATGTTCATGCCAAGTAAGAACTCACCGCCGCTTTTAGTGAAACCGAATGAATTATAATTTCAACGCTGGATTCCTGATGCGCCTAACCCTGAATTACACGCTGGTGTGTGCACGTGTGTGTGTGTGTGTGTGTGTGTTTTTCCTTCGCTGTTCGATTCACACACTTAATCAGATTGTGATGAGATTTGATGATTATGTTTTGCGGGCTAAATTCCCAATCGTGTTTATTGTATAAACGTAAGCACTGATACCCTCAAGCAGTCCATCTGTGTCCACAGAAGAACGTTTGACAACAGGTATCTGGAGGAACATCTATGATTACATTACTCATAATGAACAAAGCGTCACAACGATGAAACACGACGGTGGGTTATTTTCACTCTTCATATTAGTCCAGTGTTGTTGTCCGATGCTGCTCACGCCGTTACAAAAGTAGCTGATTTAGAGGCTATGAGAACTGTACAAGAGTTCGCTCTGAAAGTGTAGCTGGGAGGCAGGTCTGTCATGGATGTACAAAACAGGAAAAAGTAATATATTATTCAGGTGGAAACAAAGGTTCCCGACTTGAAGCAGTCTTCGGGTGTGGCCTCGTCATGGAAGCTAAGCGTCTCGCTTGTCCATTGATCAATATCCATTTAATCACGATGATAAAATCAATCAAACATTCCAGACGTGTATTTGTGCGCAGCCCCTTGCACGAGGAAAACCCTACTCAACTTTGATTTAAGAACATGAATTTGATTACATTGGGTCGCATCAGTGGTTGCACCATCACATCTTTTGTGTTTTGACTCGTACATACAAGCTTGGACCTCCATACAAGGTATTGGTTAGTTTACTCAAGGCTATAATGAGGCATAATTGCAGTTTTATTCAACACTGATGTCTTATTCAACTCGGATGGATAGCCTCAAATGTGGAGTCATGTTGTTGAAGAACTGCATGCACTTGAGCTTTCACCAACTTCCATCGCTTGTTGGTGTTACATTATCACTCAGAAGCAACGCTTTATAGTAAAAGAAATGCCTGATAACATATCTGATTCGGTGACGAGGATTTGACCAGTGTTACAAACAAATGATAATTTGACTCCATTTGTCATCAGTATTGTTGACGATGTCTTCTGGAGCCAGCTTGTGATCTTCGTGATCAAAATGGAAAATATTAAACATCTAACGGGGATATGAATGACGTTGCTTTTGACACTCGAAGCCATTACCACGAGAATCTTGGCAGAGTGAAATGAAGCCAGAGGAATAAGTGACCCCTTAATGTCAGAATCTGTCGGAGACCGTTATCAAAACTAATGCCCACGATGCTGATACTGCGACTATACAATATGGGGATTTAAGGGCAGTCTGGATCCTATCAGAGATGCATTCACTAAAACGTGTAGATACAGCATGGTGGAGCACATTTAAATAATATTAACCAGCGACAGGGAAGAAAAGCACCTGACGGCAGATTAAATGCTCAATCTGTTTTTCATTACTACATGATATGTCTGTTTTTATGCTAAACTTCACATATAACAGGTGCAGGACTTAGTATATCACTTGTTCGTTTTAACAAGAACTAGAGGCGGGTAGGCACTATAATACTAATAGATGATAAGTGGCTCTAATGGTACACTAGTATTGTATATCCTCAAGAACGATATTGTTAAAAGTTTTTACAAATATGCAATATATGGGTAATTTGTTGCTGGAGATTCTGATCGAAACAAACACAATTTCACCTGTCGGATACTAAACCGTCTTTGACGTATCTGTTTAAAATTTGTAATTACATGTACTTGATGAATTTTGAGCAGCCACGCTACGATGATGCTGTGGAATTCGTTGACAGAGTGGTATGTGAGCAGAGAGTGGATGCTAACATTGATAAAAGTATTGTTCAATGTGTTTATGAATATCTGCTTCCAAATGGTGTTACCAGACCCTAATATACTCTCAAATATAATCTTACCAGACCCTAATATACACTCGCATATAATCTACACGAGACCCTAATATATACTCAGATATAATCTCACCCGACCCTAATATACACACACATATAATCAACACGAGACCCTAATATATACTCAGATATAATCTTTCCAGACCCTAATATACACTCAGATATAATCTAATCAGACCCTAATATACACTCGCATATAATCTGCACAAGACCCGAATATACACCCAAATATAATCTTACCACACCCTAATATACACACAAATATAATCTACACGAGACCCTACTATACACTCAGATATAATCTTACCACACCCTAATATACACACAAATATAATCTACACGAGACCCTACTATATACTCAGATAAAATCTTACCTGACCCTAATATACACACAAATATAATCTACACGAGACCCTACTATATACTCAGATATAATCTTACCACACCCTAATATACACACAAATATAATCTACACGAGACCCTACTATATATTCAGATATAATCCTACCACACCCTAATATACACTCACATATAATCTCAACATACCCTAATATACACTTGCATATAATCTACACGAGACCCTGATATATACTCAGATATAATCTTACCACACCCTAATATACACTCACATATAATCTACACGAGACCCTGATATATACTCAAATATAATCTTACCACACCCTAATATGCACTCACATATAACATACACGAGACCCTAATATATACGCAGATATAATCTTACCACACCCTAATATACACTCACATATAATCTACACGAGACCCTGGTACATACTAATATAAAATCTTTCAACACCCTAATATACACCCAAATATAATCTTACCACACCCTAATATACACTCACATATAATCTACCCGAGACCCTAATATATATTCAGATATAATCCTACCACACCCTAATATACACTCGCATATAATCGACACGAAACCCTAATATATACTCAGATACAATCTCACCAGACCCTAATATATACTCAAATATAATCTCACCAGACCCTAATGTACACTCGCATATAATCTACACGAGACCCTAATATACACTCGCATATAATCTACACGAGACCCTAATATATACTTAGATATAATCTTACCAAACCCTAATATACACTCGCATATAATCTACACAATACCTTAATATACTCTCGCATACAATCTACATGAGACCCTAATATACACCCAAATATAATCTTAACACACCCTAATATACACACACATATAATATACACCACACCCTAATATACACCCCGATATAATCTCACCAGAACCTAATATACACATATATAACTACACAAGACCCTAATATACACCCAAATCGAATCTTACCAGACACTAATTTACACTCAAATATAATCTTACCCGACCCAAATGTACACTCACATATAATGTTACCAGACCCTAATATTACTTAAGTATAATCTAGACCAGATCTTAATAAACACTCACATACAATCTAAACGAGACCCTAATATACACTCAAATATAATTTTACCAGACCCTAATATACACTTAAATATAATCTCCATGAGACCATAATATACAGTCAGATATAGTCAACCGGAGACAATAAACACTCGAATATAATCTATACGAGACATTAATATATACTCAGATATAATCTTACCACACCATAATATACACTCACATATAATCCGAGAAAATAATCGAGTGAACAACAGCAGGAATATAAAATCAATGTGAGAACCATTTTCCTAGCCATATGTAAGCGTGTGTGTGATATGGGCAGTATCGCCTCAGTGACCAATGTGTTTCTCGAATTGTGGCTACCATTACTGGTACACCAGTCGGATTTGCAGTCCGAGTTAAATCAAGGTAGAGACGGTGCTGGTCGAGATGGAAAACCACCTACGTCTCTGCTTACAGATAAAAGCCTCTGGTAAAGCGTCTGCGGAATGCTCCTCTTCCCCAAATGTTTTAATTTCATTTGTAAAGGTGAATTAAGTATATGTGTAGTTTTACAGTCTTCTCGCGATTCTGAAGCAATAACAAACGCGTGAGAAAAGTCGAATCAAGCGGAAAAGTGTGGTCACCATTGCACCCCTTGTGTTCATTTATATTACCGATACGGTGATTTCATGTTGTCAGAGATTTCGCCGTACGTTATTGTTAAAACATCTGACTCCCGTGCTTTGAGGCACGCACGGGTTACAATCACCGACACGTGTGAGAAAAATCTCAAATTGAAAAGATAGTCATTTGGAATATAAAAGGATATCCGGCTTGGTCTCGCGCCGCTTTTATGAGAGAGAGAGAGAGAGAGAGAGAGAAAGCATTTGCTAGTCTGCTTGACTTATAGTTTGGACTGACCTAAGTAATTTGATTCATAAGGCTCGTGTATATGTTAATCTTTTAATTATGTACATTATAAGGCTTGCTAGCATTTTTAACTTTGGAAAATACACAGACTATTCCATAAATCCACTCTGAAACTGAGTGTTTTCTTATAATTTGCGATGATCTAGGAGTACAGCTTCCAAAATGTTAAACCGAGAGACAAAGAGAGTACAGAGGGCAGATCAATCGCTGGAGAATTGGACTCGTAATCCAAAGGTCGCTAATTTTAAGAACATTCTATCCAACTTAAGCTGGCTGTTAGGTTGTATCCTTTGGAAAGGTAGTTATTACCCATTCATTCGCCACACTGTACCTATTTATATAAGCTGAAAATTCCCGTTAATAAACAGTGAACAAACAAGTCATCCAACTTCACCATTGTTATTTATAAATACCGGTATGGTGGCATTATCGGCAGTAGAGAGGCTTAGATATGTTTAGTGTGATTTTGCCAATTACAATAACTTTTCAATAGAAGAAAGGGATACAGTTAGTCTGACGTATGACTTAGAACAAACGGAATGAAATTACCGTCTTTGTCGGCATCCTTCATTGCTTGATCCACTTCCTCCTGGGAGAGAAATATCCCCAGTTGTCTACATGCCCGCTTCAGCTCTGGCGCCGATAGATGACCGTCGTGGTTTACATCACATGATGTGTAAGCCGCTTTAATATCTATAAAAAATATTTCAACTGTGTCTTAATTTCTAAATAAATTAATTAAAATGTAGCTTGTGAACCAAGGAAAAGTTATGATGTTTCCGTCGATCGAATATGGTCTGTAGTTCCATTAACCACGATCGCTTAACATATGACTACATGATGCCGTCTAAAATATGTTGCAAAAGAAACGGCTTTGTTTTAAAAACAGGTACCCAATGTAAGCTTCATTCAAAGATTTGTAATTATTATGAAGATATTACGTTGTATTGGTGCACTTAGCCCTTCATTTCGGAATAGTTACTGCATTTACAATGACACTTTTTGAAATATTGTTGTCATGTTAATGATGAGAAAGTATCCCTTTCAGCAAGCTATCACGCATCTTTAAGAGTCCGTATAATAAGATGTTAAGGGAAAAATAATGTACAAAATATGTGCATCTGGTCATGCAGTGTTACGGATGCCTCAGGTCACCAGCAGTTTCAATACGGAAGCTATACTGATACATTGTAATGCAAAACGAAAGAGGCCCATTTCTTTAAGTACATAATTACTTTTCACAAGAACAAATGAAGCCAACTTTAATTCAGATGAGCTCTGCCCACTCCAGATAACCTGCACAAATTGTATGCAAGTTGTAATTTATTTATAAGGCAAAGGATGTCGAGACAACAACTGATTGGCAGCTGTCCAGTCATGGTAATTACCTCGAAATGTTATAAGTATTGTGGCCAATCAGAATTCTGGCTTGTTGTGGCACTTTTGTACAACTCTCTAGAATTGAGGATTTGCCAAAATGGATTATTTAGTACGATTGTTGTTGGACATGGAGACCGCAGGAATTTTTCTTTCATATTCAAGTTACTGGTCTTGTTTTCTTGTTAAAAAGGTAATTACATGCTTAATTAAAGAGATTTTAGCGTCTTCAATATGGCGAGACAATGTATTAATAAAGCTTAAAGTCATACGGGGCATCTGGAACAAGTGCAACATTGTCAAACCTTATAAAAGTCATAAAATGTTCACATTCTCTGTCTCTTTACTGATAGCACACTGCAGAAGGGAACATTGTACCACTTTGATTATCAACATGTTTCAATGTAAACGCAAATGCTATTAAGAAATCAAGTACCATGTGTGTCAATGCAATTTCACGAGTTACAAATATTGTTTTTATTATATGTTTGTATTCGGACTTATTATTTACATGGTTATTACCCATTTTGTATCAAGCTTGCATCGGATATCTGTGGTTCTGTAGTAAGAGCGTAACCAGTGTAGTGTGTAAGCGTACTCTGTTGAGTATAATGCGGATAGGGACGAGTAACAATTGCAACTAACTTGTCCCTGGAAAGTTGTACTGGCCTTCTTTAAGAATTAAAGTTGCGAAGATCAAACGGACCGCCTTCGTAAGTTCACACCCAATTAGGTTCTAAAAAGAAGTTAATCATAGTCGAAATAACAACAATTTAAGAGAACGTCTGTATAATGTAATGTTTTGACCATTCATAACGTATCTGCCAGCATCCGTCCAAGGGATATAGTATTCCAATTTATTGATATAGGTCACAGAGTGCAGCCACTATGAGAATACATTAGAGTCGTGCATGTCATGATGGGTAATCTTTTATATCCACCAGATGAATGTAATTATATATTTTAACAGGAGAAAATAGGAATGCAAAATTATCAGAACTACTTCATCACTAATTGTGCATATTTCACTGTTAGTCTAACTAGGAAACTTCGAGGCGATACGGACCGAACGTATGGATCTTGTTTTCAATAGTTTCGCGTTTTTCTGAAGTTACACGATAAATGACTTGCGTAAACCGAGACATTAGCGTGATGTCACGATTTGGAGTCTTAGAATTTTCACTGGCTGAACGTTAAGCCACCATGAATTTCAAGAATTAGATTTTACTCAAACTATTAATCCAATCTTCTTCATTTAAACTTTAAACTTAGCAACATAATGCTGTCTTTGCATTTTGATTGAGTTGATGATAATGTAATCTGCTATACATTTGTTTGGCTGAATTGTATCACAGTTAGATTAAGTATTGTATTTAATTTGCGTGATTAAGATCTGCAATTATGCTTCAGAGATATACGTCCTTTGCTTGCATAACCTGAATGAAGGCCAGTTGTGTCAAAATCAATGAATAACGTATCAGATATGATCTTGGCAAGTAAAGCAGATCCCGTAAAACAATGAATTTGCCTGGATTGTAGGCTCACATTCATTCGGGACACATTCATAGACGACAATAAGCGTTGTTATGCTCAGGTAGATATCATATGTATCATAATTACGTTACTAATTAAAGTTGACAGGCACAGATTATCTAGGCATATGCGGGTGGTCGATCACCGCTCTGTGTTTTCGAGTCTCGGGGTCGGAAAATGTAGGTATGTGGGAAAAAAATGCCTGCAGGTTCAACTAGGTCAGTGGTTCTTACAGGAGTTTTCTCGGGTTCTTTCTCAGCTAAATATACTGGCTTCCATGTATATACTATCGTGCACTGAAAAATGGAGTTAGTCTTACATCAAATGCAACAATCTCTGATATTCAATGTTATTTACAGTCTTCATAGGCTTTTCTTTGATATGTTAATACAAGACAATACAATGAAAGTTATATCCTTCACAGGCGAAATCTATTACCCAATGTATAATCAACATAGACTATGCGGTGTGCTTTTATAATGGGAACATAACCGGCATCATTTCGGGCACGCGTCTGACTCTTTTATAATGGGAACATAACCGGCATCATTTTGGGCACGCGTCTGACTCTTTTATAATGGGAACATAACCGGCATCATTTCGGGCACGCGTCTGACTCTATAAACAGTGAGTTTCTTCTTCTCGTAATCAACACTGACTGATGTTTTATTACGTTAATACTTTATATTCGCTGGTGATGTCCGTCTGAGATATTGTTATTCTTTGTGAATAGCATCTAGATCGATTTTTTAGTGTAACTTCTAAATATCTGGTGCATCGAGTCAGGGCCAAGGATAGGATTTGTGGGCAGTAGGAAAAATTATCCACTTTTCCCCTATGAATAACAAACTTTGACAGCGGTGCGTCTATTGACCTTTGTGGGTCCCCGTAATTTTGTCTTAGTTGTACTACCATATTCACGGTCCTGCATATATGCAAAGTTTATTAGTTTATCCTTTGTGTGTGCATATGTATATATATATATATATATATACCTTAGGCAGCATCGCATGTTCTTCATAAAATATAATATGATGCATGAACAACAGTACACATGTATTTATTTATCTATATTTTTTAACTTTACACAAAGTAGTGTCAGATTTTGCAATCTATTATCCACAGTTACTCTGACTAGTAAGCATGAGCCAAACAAATTTAGATTTACTGGGGGGGGGGGGGGACTGTGTTCAAATTAGGATAAAAATAAGTAAATGTATCATTTGTAAACCTTGTTACTTTTTCCGGACCGTGGAAGACTTATCAATACGAATAACATAACAATATTGAAGAAATACATATGCATATACAGTAACGTAATCGTGCTTGCAAAAACAAATGAGGTCACATTGCACATGCTATGCCACATCACAGGTGGAAACAAATATCAACGTTACAGAACGCAGAGAAATTGTTACAAATAATACAGGTTTTCAATCTTATTTTCTGAATGACTTAAAAGGTAGCTTTTACTAATAACTATTTACTGTTAGAAATATTATTTCATTAATATTATTCGTCACAACTATTATGCATTTTTTCAATAAGTAACTAATTATTCTTGTATTGGATAAGTGTGTCTTCTAGATCTTCTCCCCACATTATACACACCGAACATGTCACAGGCTCGCTTGAGTTAGTTCCCCTACGATGGCACAGTGGTAAGAAATAAAAATTTGTCTTTGTACTTTACTCCTTATTTCAAAGTAGTAGTAATAGTAGTAGTAGTAGTAGTAGTAGTAGTAGTAATAATAACGAGAATAATAGTGATAATAATTATAATGATAATAATAATACCACTACTGCTACTACTACTACTAATGACGATAATAATAACAATAATAATAATGATATAATACTGCAAGTAATAATAATAATAATAATAATAATGATGATGATGACGAGAATAATAACAATAATAATAATAATGATATAATAATGTCATTAATAATAATAATAATAATACAAGGAACACATCTAAATAATAACTAGCAATAAATGTAATCTGTCAGTACTACTTATGTCCATCAGATCGACTAGGACAGGTTTATCAAACTTGTATATTAATTAAATTAGAAGTAAAGCCTCAACATAGTATATCAACCTTCTATCTGCTTCTCCGTTAAGTCCTGAATCGTTATATTTTTCGCATCCTCCATGGCTGGAAGAGAAATTCATACAATTACAAGTCAAATTTAAGAAGACATAATTTATTTCGATACAAATAGCTAGCTTTTGATGTGCTCCTTACAATCAACGTGACACGTATATCTCACGGTCAAATTACGGTGCGGTCTATATAAGTGAAGTTATCAACGATATAAATCTATTCATTGTTGCTGTAATTTATGTTAATTCGTCTCAAATAATGTCAAATAATGCAGCTGCAAGAGGTATTAAGAACGGGGCCCATCTCACTCTCTATTTATCTCACGATTTTTTTCATAGATAAAAGATGCAAACCAGCCTTTTTTATTGTCATATTTGATATAAAATGTATTTTAATGCCAATTTAAAACTTTTCTTTTCCATTCAGATTTTACAGGCAAGTGACACAGTTTCGTTTTTGGTCAGGAGGTAAAGACGTCTTAAGCACGATATTGTTTTAAATTTTTTTATATCAAAGATAATCAGAGATATTATATAGGTGTCAAAAAGCAGTAGCCATCAGGAAACCAATCTGTACCAATTCGATGTGGCGGAATATGTGTCGATCTTTTTCTTGATTGTCAGTCTGAAACCACACAGTCATATTTTGAAATCGTATTAAACTTTTATGCGTGTCGATATGTAAACAAGATTCAATACAACACGTTTTGGCAAATCTAGTAGTCTGTTCTGATTTCAGCAAACATTATTTTATAGAGGATGTAAGTTTATTAGTTTTGAATTTAAATGACATGACGAAGTCTCAAAAATAATGAAAGTATTCAGGTAGCATTGCCTGTTCTACCTTGGCATGTCAAATCGTATCACACTTTCCTTGACATGTCAAATCGTATCACACTTTCCTTGACATGTCAAATCGTATCACACTTTCCTTGACATGTCAAATCGTATCACACTTTCCTTGACATATATAGTCGTATCAGTTATTTTGGCATATCAAATCATATCCCACGTCCCTTGGCATGTCAAATCGTATCACACTTTCCTTGACATATATAGTCGTATCAGTTATTTTGGCATATCAAATCATATCCCACGTCCCTTGGCATATCAAATCGTATCACACTTTCCTTGACATATATAGTCGTATCAGTTATTTTGGCATATCAAATCATATCCCACGTCCCTTGGCATATCAAATCGTATCATATTTTCCTTGTCATATAAAATTTTAAGTTCCTTGATATGTCTAATCGAATCACATTTTCCTTGGCCTATCGAATCGTATCACACATTAGCTAGCATTATCAAATCGTATTACAGTTTATTTGGCATGTCAGATCATATCACGTCTTCACTGGCATATCGAATTGTATCACACTTTCCTTGGCATATCAAATCGTATGACAATTTCTAAACATTAGCTATTTCAAATGTTTTATTTTATTAATAAAAGTCACTGTACAGTCAACGTGGTCTGCTTGACAGAAAATGCTAACATTAGTGTAAAATGGTTGCATGTCTTTTACAGCCTCTATTTGACAGAATGTGTGTGAGAGTTGTAAATTATATATGACATAATATGATGTTCGTCTTTTGCAGCCTCTATTTTCAGTGAGAATTGGATATAAAATATTCATTGTGAGGTGAAAATTATTTTATAGAAAAATGCACATATTTTTCCAAAGACCAAAATGATGATATTAACAATAATGATGATTGTGATGATTATAAAGGCGATGATATTGTAATAAACAACAACAAACAATAACAGGATGGCACTACAATGCGACTACTACTATTGCTACTATCATTTATGTTATCTCTGTCTTAGATATATATATATATATATATATATATATATATATATATATATATATATATATAGAGGGAGGGAAGGATAGATCACCTGTTGCCCCCTTTTGTCCGCCCTGTTTGTGTACTACAACAACCATTGTATGGTTGCACGTCTAACTTTATGTGATATTACTATGTAAACGCAGAGACAGATACATGGGAATGTCGCTTTCTCTTTGCAATCGGGAACTGTAACAGTCTCAGAGTGTTTGCTTATATATTGTTCATGTCATCATACGTTTTAAAATTTAATATTTATTGTTTTGCATTTTGTTTTATTCACCTGTCGGTTACAGTACTTAGTAGCTCATGTGGCATATAGTCTATAAATGCTTATGTTAATAACGAACTTAAGCTTGTATAGCTTTGACACTGTCTGTTTAATCGGTTTCGATATCTGCAAGAAAAGGAAATCTGTATTAAAGTCTCAAGATCAGTAAAAACACCTTTTCGATTAGTCTTGTTTGATAGGTACACGAAATTTCATCTACTTAAAGCCTTTGTTTATCTTCAGATTATTTTTTTAATGGACACCACTATCAACATCAATAGAAATGTGATGTATATACGACTGCATCGGACCGGTTAGAATTATAAAAAAAGAAACATGATCATTTCTCGATATGTTGACAATGCTTTAAACTGCTGTCGTTATATTGAAATTATTTACTTATCAAAACTGATATTTGATCGGAAAGCTTACATTCTAGCGAAATATATTTTAGAAAAGCGTTTACATAAATTTTTCGATAAAAAAATTGAGTTAACCCAAATGACTGCAATCATATAAATTGAAAGACTGTGCAATCAGGAAAATTAAAAGGATTGTGCAATCAGGTAAACCAAAACACTGTAATCATGTAAACTATTCAATTGACGACGGCTCTGATGTAAATATTTAAAAATATAATCTGATAACAGTTTCTTTATGTAACTTATTGGGATTCTAGAAAAACATAAGTACGTTAGTAGTACACAGGAAAGCAATTATTGTCATTCGTGGACGATATCAACAGAAAAAAAAACATATTCCACAGGTCTCTATATCTATATATTTATAGTTCAATAGTCCACAAAAAGAAAAAACAAATAAAATTACAATGAAACATTTATAACTTTTCACAAAAATAATAAAATTTGTTTGTGAATGAAATGGATCAATGAACAATTGAAACAAATTTTATTATTGACGATAGAAAATATTGTAAATGTACAAATGTGCTTTTGACGATTAAAAGGGTCAATAATACACTGATAATACGGTAGACAAATCAAGAGATTGTCATAATATAGAGGGTAACTATTGAGCCCTGTACAGATGGAATATAAATTATAATTGAAAACGTTAACAATATATGTCACATTTTATTGCCAATTTGGCCTCGGACTACAATTATACCGACTCAGTGTTTACTCAAATCATGAATATATTGCTAAGTAATTACCAGACTCAATATGCATTTAATTACAAAACTGCATATATCATGAAAACTGGCTGATCTGCAATGACCACATTTATATGTAACATGCAGCCGATTAAAGTTGAGCCAAGCACGTATTTGTTATTTCCCTTTAATCAGTCTGATTACCGTATTAATACATACAAGCAGACTTATCAACCCATGATCAAACCCCCAAGATTTAATGCTCTAAGGAGAGTTAGAAAATGCAGAATGTCAAAAAGGTGTAACAGTTGTATTAGTACATGTACTATAATGAATGGTATAGATAACACAGAAAGAAAGAAAATAAATCCGTAAGAGGCCTGTATATTGGGTTTCCAAAGAAAGTAATATCCGTACAAGGCCTGTATCTTAAGGTTTTCAAAGACAGTAATGTCCGCACGAGGCCTGTTTATAAGGGTTTTCAAAGAAAGTAATATCAGTACGAAGCCTGTATATTATTGTTTTCAAAATAAGTAATATCCGTACAAGGCCTGTTTATTAGGGTTTTCAAAGAAAGTAATATCCATACGAGGTCTGTCTATACGGGTTTTCAAAGAAAGTAATATCAGTACGAAGCCTGTATATTAGGGTTTTCAAAGAAAGTAATATCCGTACAAGGCCTGTTTATTAGGGTTTTCAAAGAAAGTAATATCCATACGAGGCCTGTTTATAAGGGTTTTCACAGAAAGTAATATCAGTACGAAGCCTGTATATTAGGGTTTTCAAAGAAAGTAATGTCCGTACAAGGCCTGTTTATTAGGGTTTTCAAAGACAGTAATATCTGTACAAGGCCTGTTTATTAGGGTTTTCAAAGACAGTAATATCCGTACCAGGCCTGTATATTAGGGTTTTCAATGTAAGTAATATCCGTACGAGGCCTGTATATTAGGGTTTTCAATGAAAGTAATATCCGTACGAGGCCTGTATATTAGGGTTTTCAAAGAAGGAAGCCTGGCTTTTAAGTCTCTTAGTCTTTGCATGCTAATGAAATCACAACACTAAAAACTCCCGCGTTTAAGTATATGTCTTTAAAAATAAAAATACAATTAGGCTGTCTGCACTTTAAATTAGTGGAGACTGTATGAAATAATATAGTTAATCCTAGTGGCACTAATTATGCTATCTGCATTTTAAATAACCCGAGACTTTAGAACCTAAGTGTTAGTAGGTAATGTTAATAATACTAATTAGTCTGACTGCACTTTTAAAATCTCGAGACTGTGCATCTTCGCAAGACAATGTTCCGATATGAAAGCCTATCTACCCCTTGGTGGATCGATCAGTTATTTCAGCGCTTCTGATCTGTGAATTTAACTGGATTCGGTAATAGGCCACATCATCCAATCAATATAAAGTTGTTCAAGTTTGAACGCCGTTACTCCTTGATCTGGAATGAACTCGTAAATAAGCGATTTTCCACTACCGGCCCGTGTTTGCACAGATACCTCATTTTCATCAAATGCACCTGGAATGGGTTCTTTCTGATACGTAGTGAGAAGGATCCTTTAGAAGTTAATTGCCTCCACCATTTCCGGCTGCCGCCGTTTCACGCTTTTGTGTAGTTAGCATTACGTACTAAGGGAGGAAACTCGTGAAACCAAAAGTGTCGCTAACGCAACGCGCTCAAGTATGTGATATGTCGGTCAACATCTAGATAGGCTAACATATCGGGACCTTATTTTGCGAAGATGGAGACTGGGCGACATAACATTGTTTGTTCGTAATTATACAGACATTAATGTCGCTGTCTGCACTTTAAATAACCCGAGACTGTACGACGTAATAGTATCTGTATGTAATCTTGAAGTGCCCAATTAGGCTCTAAACATCATATTACTGTAGGACATAGGATACTGTTTATGTAATCTTAAAGGCTATGTTTAGAGTGTCAACACTTTGAAAAGCATGAAATATAGGAATTAGAGTATTTGTATGTAGTCGTACAAGCACTATTTAGGCTGTCTTCACTTTATCTAGATTGAGACTGTATAACCTTAGAGTATTTGCATGTAATTTTAGAGGCACTAATTAGGCTGTCTTCACTTTATCTCGATTGAGACTGTAGAAACTTAGAGTATTTGCATGTAATTTTAGAGGCACTAATTAGGCTGTCTAATTTCGTTGTCTGCACTTTAAATAGCGGGATACTATAATACATGTGTTATTGGCATGTAATCAAGCAGGCATTATTTAGGCTGTATGTAATTTAAATATGAAGAACTGTGTTGTCCATGCTGAATTATCTTCGTTCTAATATTGCTTTGAGTTTGCTAATACGTCACTTAACATCAACATATGATGTCACATATTCAGTGTTGCGTAAGTGACTACCCCAACATGCTACTCCCTCCTACCATCATAAAGTTTATCATTGTTGACAAGTTAGCAAACATAACCCTGGTTACATCATATGTCTTGAAGAGAAATACTGACTTTAGAAAGAGTTTCACAATGTAACGTTTGTGAATGTCACTATACAAACTGTACATTGATTTCAGTTTGAAATGTCCATTTCTAGCACCTTTCTCTTCCTGTACATGTCTTTAGTGATATGTAAGGTTAAAGCAACATGTATTTCTTTAAAGTTCTGGCTGTGTTTCAGGGACAAGGCATATATGTAGGAGTGTAGGAATAGCTTGGATGCTCCTTAACAGTCACATCCGGGTGGCATGTCGTCTACTGGACATGCCCAATTCACCTGGCAAGTCATCACGATTAAATCCCGATCGACGCGACTGCTCAGAGAAGTAAAACTTACATGAAACTGTGTTTTTTTTTTCTTCTATTATATGGCCACATTTTATTGTTACTGACATAGGACACTTTGAATGTTTACTCTAAAACATGATGCTATTCACATCACTATGGGCATTTCGAGTGTGGTCTATTCTTGCCTGACGACTTTCTGAGTATCTGACACGAAACAGGGCTGGTGCATATCACTTGTAAATCGGTCTTCAGCGTGTATACCTGCACACATTTTAAGAGGAAGTTTGTGTTTTTCTCGAAATTTACTAGAAGCTGCCACTCGTATTAAAACTAATCATTCGTTAACCTTCTTTTTATCTTGGTTTTAATTCTAACATGTACGTAAGAAACACAACACATACATAGTATTATCTACGTTCAGTAATAAAACTGACGTAATGTTGGGAAGAAATACAAGAACTCATTTATTTATGTGGTCTAAGAATATCTTTGGGTAGCTTCCATTTTTGTTTTATATTTTGTATAATTTATTTTGTTGCCTAGCGACGATTTCTTTCTATATCTTTTCATTCATATGGAAAGTTATATTATCATATTTGCACGCAAATATACACTATTTTGCTCACATTTATTGTGCAACTAATTAGCTCGTTATCAATTATTTGCACACCAAAGAAAATATTAAATAAGTTGACACTTAAATCTATAATATATTCTATGAAAACGTCCTGGAGCTCCACAAGGGTACCTTTAAGTGGTTCAACGGTACATTTGTATGGCATTCAGGTTACATTTAGATAGTATATAAGATACATTTAAATGATATTCAGGTTACCTTGAAATGGTATCAAGGGTACATTTAAATTGTATCAAGGGTACATTTAAATGGTATTCAGCTTACCATGAAATGGTATCAAGGGTACATTGAAATGGTATCAATGGTACATTTAAATGGTATCAAGGGCACATTTAAATGGTATCAAGGGTACCTTTAAATGGTATTCAGAATAAATTTAAACGACATCTACGGTACATTTAAATTGTATCCAGGATACATTTAAATGATATTTTGCTTTCAAGAGTCCAGTTAAAATGATGAGTTTTGAATATTTATCGCCATACTTCATTAGATACTATTTCAATTCATTTTACTCTGTCTCTTATATTTAGAACGAAAATTACGCGGTTGTGTTAACTTTCATGAGCTTGTCTATTAAATATTTCTGTCCAAAAAGATTTGAACGATCCACCAAGTTGTAGATAGGTTAACATAGCTGAACCATGGCTAGAGATTATTACATAGACAGTGCTATATTGTCTTTGCAACTGAAAAAGCATTACACTTCAAATATCTATAAAATCAATTTATCTTGTTGTTATGAATTATTGATGGTGGGTCGCCATAGGTCCCGTATAAATCCAATAATATTGATTTGATTTCCGTATCCTTGCAGTTGTGGGATTTGGTAGAGATGTCATTGTTAATATCAATTCTGGTATGGCAAAGTTTGAACTACCGTTATTCTGCCAATAAGGCATACATTTAATTAGTTCCATTTTTCAAGGCATACATACAATTCCTTTATCTTTTTATATAGATTCAATCTGTGTAACAAATTTCTGTTTCTGTAGAAAGTTATGGGTAACGATCTGCGATGATCAGTTCCTCAGTTTCCTATATTAATTTTTGCATTGTGTATTCCACTGTATTAGTAATAAGATGTAATTTTTGTAGTTGAATTCACGTCCCGACTCATTTTAAACTCAGGAAAGATATGTACTGCTATATTAAAACATAAATTTCAACCATCTAGTATTATTGCAGCGCCGTCTGCGAACACTGTTTGATATATATCTCTTTCATGAAGATTTATAGTAGTTCTTTTCTTTTTTGCAAAAGTTTATTTCATCATATATTTTTTTTAGTATCATCTTTCTTGTGACCTTACTTTAAAAATTTCGATTCTTTATGGTAGCGAAATATCTACTGTCCCCGAATTTCGAGCTAAAATAACCATATATCATTTAATTTGCTTATATTTTTTCTAGTTCACCATTTATATTATTTAGCATTGTTTTAATGTCCGTGTGACTTGGATTAATCTAACTTCAACATTTATATTTGTTTCCAAATTTATTTCGGCTTTCTTTCCAATTCAGAATTGTTTTCTAGAAGCAAACTTAATAGTTTTGTTCTTTAAACAATCCCAAATTTACATCCGGATCAGCTGCTATAATTCCTTTCTTGATAGCCTTCACATTATCTTGCATTGTGTGTTCGTATTCTTCAGCAATTTAAGGGCAGCGTTTTTCTTTAAACAGTTGTAGGAAAAGTACTACAGCCAAGTAATTAGAACAAATAGATAGTAAGAATTTGCCTTCTAAATTACTTCCTAATAGCCTGTGAGAGACCAAGCAATATTCAAGTCTAAGGAATTAACATTACTGTGGTGCCATATAAAGTTTATTTTCCTTTGTATGAAAATTGCGACTTATGTCAAGAAGACCATACTATACTGTACATTTACTTAAAATATCTCAGTTTCAGGTATTTCTTAAAGGAATATATTACCTGTTGAAATTCGCACCACTAATAACCACTTCGGCACAACTTCCCCCGTTTATATTCTTCCGAAGTATGTATCAAATCAGGGTCGTCACCATTTCGCCCTTTTTACAGTATATATATTTCTCTAATATATATTTTGTGTGGAACGGATTCCTCGCCCCGCTTCTACAATTCCTTCATCTCTCCACCTTCTTCCATCTACTACCTACTAATTTACTGTTGGTGTTGCCACGTAAGGAATAATTTGTCGAATAGTAAAGACTACAGCAGATAATTAAGATAGGAATATTAAATGTAAAATGATTGAGGACAATAATATGCGGCGCTAGATTTGCAAGTGGATTTTGTATAATAGAAAGATAGATATCCGCTTTATGCAATAAACGTACTCAATAATCGACGCCTTGTGTCTCTGAAAAAAATGAATGAGATAATGAATCACTTTCTGTAGACAAAATTAACATGGGGAGCCATTCTCTTTAGTTTCGTAATATGGACCAACCATACCTACAACAAAACTGCAGTCTAAGTACACGAAAGTAGTACAGTTCTATGCAAACATTCTCTCTATGTGCATGTTGCAAATGCAAGCAGCTTCAACCTGTCCGAAATACATAATATCTGTGGAGTGCAAAAGTAAGAACAGGGAAAGTATCCATATTGCCGACAATTGCCAGTACACACACACACACACACACACACACACACACACACACACACACATATATGGCAGGATGCAGTAGCTGCATAGTCTTTATGCAAATGGAAGATAAGAGGCAACCTTGACGACTTAACTTACTTAACAAATCATTGGCAACGCTATATTACCGCCCATAATTTTTGTCCAACTATTGTATTTGATTTGACCCTTGCAGAGCGGCCGACAGAGTTGAACTCGAGGTCATAATTGGGTTAACTTTGCCAGGTCTGTGTATTTCAATCTTCTGACAATTTAAATTATAGATTTAATTTTTTAATTTAAAATTTCTTTACAGTGCAATAGAAAAGAAAGTTATCATTACTAAAATATTGGTTTTCTTCATTTAGCCTTTCTCTTGGTCATATTAATATACATAAGCAATTTCGTCCTTGATTACACTGTCAAGATTGTATGTACTGAGGTAAGTTACTATGAGCAGAGGGTTATTTTTTGCCCATTATTTCTATTAGTAAATATGCGATAATGAATGGTCATTCATTACATTAAAATATTTTAAATGTGGTCTCACAACATTTATCAAACTATGATTCAAATATATTTGTTACTGGATTGCTCAACAATCACAGTGATAAAGAAGTTCAAATAATGCCAAATAATGACGAGAAATACAGTTACTTTTGTAAAGAGTTTGAATGCAGCAAGTTTCAAAACATGGATACAGTATTGTTATTGAAGCAGATCTACAAGGCAGTGACATGTATAGTGAATTTATTTATGTTGTGCCTGACCTTTATACGTGATTAAGGGTATATGCATCGCCTACCTGATTATTGTCGCCTTCTATAATGATGTTCACTTGAATTTAAGTTCAAGACCTGACCATGTTTACGAATTTGATAAAACAATTGCATCCTAAACGTCCCCCATTCAAGGTATTTTGTCATAGGTCAGGTGACAGTCTGTATATCAAGGCCTATTCATGCCTGATTTAACAAATGTCTTCGGGACTTTATGATCAAAGTTGCATTTTGCATTTATTTATAATTTGATAGGATGATTCAATTTAAATTAGTCATTGCAGTTACAAAGGGCTTTTATGAAGTAAAACGCTGCTCTAAGATTATTGAGGACACATACAAAGACATTCTGGATTATATCATTGTGATACATCGAAACTATTGGTGAAACAGCACATTCAAGATATTGGTTATATAAACACGTTCAAGATTAATGGAATTCTTTCGGAACATGATATATAAGAGCAAATATTTGAGTAAAAAGTTGTGTTTTTTAATACAATTTGTATCGAATCTGAAGCACTCTTTTAGAAGAAGGATATTTATTAATAAGATTATATGTACGACTTTGCGAACAATATAAAAAAATATATCAGAGGACAATGATTTAAAGAGGATGATGACCAATGTCTATAATATGTAATGGAACATATTAATTTCATATTGGTGAGATTCACGACTATTATGTGCTAATTACAAAGATCTATCATTTATAATATTATAACTAAGACTATCAGAGTAACAGTTAGATCGTCATATATGTTACATCCCATTATTAGATATCCAACCATGTATATTTATCTATTCTGGAATCATCATTTCTGACTCAAATGTTAGTGATCACGAAGCCTCCTAATTAGTTACGTTCATTTGTAATCATCAATGAGTTATAAGAGACGATAGTGATTTATAATAAAGCTAATTACGAAAAAGTTAATAAACTTATGAACGATATTGAATGGATAACTATGGTAATGTCAATGATGCCGTTGTAACGTTTACTTAGGTATATATTCAATTTGCTAAATATTGTATTTCATCTCGCACACTAAGTGTCCGATTAAAGGGAAATATAATGGTACCATAGCACACAGCGCAACAAGGAGGAAGCGGAAGAAAGCATGGATATTAAGTAATAGTGATAATACTACTCACTTGAAAAATATTAAAACATACTTCTAAAAATGAAAATAATCAGAAAAACGTTCAGAGAAAAAAAAACTTAGCAAAGTGGAGAATGTTTATTCATTTGGTGCAAACGAGAAAGATTATTCGAAACGTGTGCGCCAATTCGTTAAAGTTCTCAGTCTGAATACCCCTAATAAATAAAGAACATTAATGATAATAGTTTTTGTTTTATATTTCACACATTCCGATTACGACAAAATATAATTTCTTAATTCCGTTCTCTTTGATTCCTATAAGCTGGATGACATCCTTGTCAGTCTACCGAACATACACACGAGGACTAATAAAAATCTAACTAACACGTTAATAACTGAACAAGACGTTATTATTGTCAGAATAAAATTCTCATTTGCATTATTAAGATTTGCAAAGGTCAATAAAGTATCTTACCTTTAGTCGTAAGTTCCTTTCGTCCACAATGACAGAGAGCACCTGAGCCTCAGATATTTCTAGCCACACACAGAACTGTCGGGAGTAGAAGGGGTTAGTCCGGAAGCAGACTGAAAATACATGGTACAAAATATTACATTCAAGACGAAAAGGCAGGGTGTAATCTACCGGAGTATATATTTTTCATCTGATAGGATCCAAAAATGTTTTTACAACAAAAAGAACTAGATTAGATCTGTATGCCAACCTGAAAAATGGCTGCTGCCATTATGCCCCCATCAATGATATACAAATGAATTTTGCCGGCATGACTATCTAAGGTGTTTTGTCTGATTATCCCTTAAACGTATCTGATGTATAAACTAACAAGAAAACGTCAAGCATGGCGATAGATTAGAATCTGCTTATAAAACGTTTCGCCTAAATTTTTCTTCCTGTAGACCGCTTGTTGCAGTAATTATTTTCCGTCTATCCCATCAACAAATTCAATGGCAAACACTGCATAAAGTATGCAGTTGTAATTTTGTTTTAAAAAGATAGAAAACCTATTGCATATCAGAGAAGGTGTACATAATGTAATAAATTCGGAGTTAGCGGTTTGTGTTATAACGACCACTTTTAATGAATTCTTAGACTTTTGCGATTACTTGTTTGATTATTAGAACTCTGTCCAATGGAAATATTCATTAGCCCGAAATAATTAGCCAATTACTTGGAGCAAACGTCACAGAGTGATGTGTCAGTGAATTTCCATGATGATGTTCTTTACTTGTAGTGAATTCAAATGAGTTCCCTGTTGTTCCAAAGTGTAGTGGTTCAAATCGGTTGTGTGACTGCAGGACCAGTATATATACAGTGTGAGACTAGTAAATTACACAGTGGAATAAACAAGAAGGGACTCGGCAGATACCGTTTATATCGCCATGGTGGCAAATATGATGCAATTTTACTGGCCGAATGTGGCACAAAACCATGACTTGACCGACCAAAGGTGCCGTTGTAAAAATAGTTTCCTGTGTTAGGGGATAGCTGTATAGGTTCGACAGCATGAAGTGCTGACGGTACGGAAAGTTGATAAAGAGAAACCATACAGATGTGCGATTGATAGTTATTTGGAAAGTTGTGAGATCTGTGGTCTTTCACTGATCGGAGTAAAAATTATGTATAGAATGGACACGTAGGGCTTTCTAATTTACAACTGAAGTTGTATCGAAGTCTTTGGAAATTTGGGGTAAACTTATGACTTCTAGCGGACTCGCGTCATGGTTTGATACAACACGGTCAAACAAACACCCCATGGCTTGTAACAATATGAATATTTCAACATGAAGTATGACACTCTAAAGTAAAATAAATAAATACAACAATGAAGCAGGATTTATCGCTATTATATTGCATTCAATGACTTCTTGCACATATGTTTTACGCATTCATTGTACAATTTAAATCTTTATTTTCAATACTGCTTGAACACAAAGTTAAACAAACCAAATTTAACAGCAGGAATAAAGAAGCACAGATATTAGCGCAATAGGACCGCAGATTTGAGTGTATGTACAATTGTAGTCAAATATTTCCTTCACAATAACAGTAATACTTGTTGAAAAGTACTGTTGTTGCTTGAATGACTTAAATATAATAAAGGCAACAATGCATGTTTCCACCGATTCGTTTACTTTAAATCACTGCAATGACCACATAGTGTAGGAATTCGTTACCTTTAAACAGTACATAAACTCATTCTGGATTAGAATCATATATTTGGGATTCGCTAATTTAAATCATTCACAAACTACTAATTTTTGTTTAATAAACCAAGCGATCCATCAGATGGATTTAATTCAACACTCTCAAAAATATTTGATAGTAAACTGTACTAATCAAATTAGATAAACCTTTAATGTTCAACTCATATCCGTACAAAATAATGTAACAGGATGGTTGACCTGTTGGTAATTTGCTGCACATTGTACCAATATTAGCTAGGCCGTTCAAGTTTATAGACTGAGACTTGGGCTCAGCCGACACTTGATAATTCACCACACGCTGGTCCTATGCAACATTACATATCAAACTGTGATCAATAGTCAAATTCGATCGCATGGATTTATTAAGAATCAATCTTCACGTTACTTAGGCAGTCCCAGACTGAGGATACTTTTAAACACACACACACATACTCACACAAGACTCATACTTGACATATCGTATCACATACAAACATATTTTGTCCTCAAAGAGGCATTGAATATACAATGTTACAAAATCAACAAAATGAAGTGAAATCTAGATTTTAAAGCTTAACAACAAAAACCGTTATATTAAAGCAATTTTCATTAAGTTGCATTCTCAGAACAAGGTAGGTTGACGATTGTTCAATATCCACTCAAGTCGTGATGAAGTGGTTGATTTTGCCTTCTACATTTGATAGGAGATCCTCTGTCAGTCACTTTAGAAAAGTAGGTTGCCATTTCCCACATGCTGCATAAACTATAAAAACTATTAAATTCCTTTATATGTATTGCTTTAGCAAATTTTTTCAACATCTGGCGTCAGATACTAGGATGTTCGTTGAGTGTTTCTTTCGAAATGGTGATCCAGAAGGTTGCATTTTCCTATCCAACAAAGATGCACAATGAATTAAGTCAAAATGTGATATTGTGAATAGTTCTGTAACTTTGAAACAGAAAAGCATAAATAAATTGAACATTTTGTCTCACTAAGATAGACCGTACACATTTTGGTTTACACTAATTTTAACGTAATGTCAATTTATGACCTCCAAAATTGCATACTGCAGATAGTATGTACATTAATAAAAAACATTCAAAACATAAAGTCCACTTTTATTTCAAAGAAAGAATTATAAAGTCCTCAGTTTGATCTAGGATTGATTTACTCTTAGTAGAAATGACAGCGAGAGTATGAATTTTAAAACTAGAACGGCACAACTGTTTCTTTCGACTCGAAATTGGACTACAGAAGCTGCACGTGCAGCCAGGTCGATCAGAACGAAACATCCGGGATACTATCTTCAGCGGCTGCTCATTTCTGTATCTAAATGTGTTGCAGTTAATATTTATCTTATAATATTTATCAGAATCCACAAAGAATGATGAAAATGGGGTAATTTTGCCACTTTCTTTTTTACTTCCATGAAAGACATCAGTCCCACGAAAAATTGTGAGGAAGACCAGGTTACCACTTTTACACAATAATGATTATCATTTACACAGACGCTAGTCTTAATAAATAGCCATAACTAATCAGACGCTACAAGCACATACGCATTATGAGGGTTCTATATTCGCGTTAAGCATAGAGGCGCCAAATATCTATCTACAGCGCGGTATGCCGATGTAATCTCGAGGGCATAAAAAGCGAGTCTCTCCAGTTTCTCTGTGTACATAAAAAGAGCAAATAAAGCGCGTCGTTAGATGATGAAGTCTCAGCTTATGTTTGAACTATCTGACTGGCTAAATTTCACCATGTTTAGAATAACTTGACATTAAACATTAGTACTAAACTTTAGGTTTCAGACTGTGCTCGGATTATTAGGATGTATATATTATCTAGACGCATGCTTTCAATTGTATGTATTTAATAATGACATGATCATTGTATGTAGGTTGTAGCTATTTTAAATGAAACTGAAAAAAATACCTCTGGTTCTTTAATATAGAATTAACATTGGTAATGTTTAGTTTAGCAAAATAAAGATGTAATTAAAATAATAATTTTTGATGTAATTTTGACCATCGTGTTTTCCATGGACGCCACCATCCAACAACTACGGCCAGTACTTTAAATATTAGACATTGTTATATTTTGAGCACAGTGATCTGTTATAAGCTACGTCATTTAGCAGACTGCTTCATTGCCAATAAAACGTACACATTGATGAAATAAGGTACGGGCTTAGTGTGTGTTTTTACATAAATTATTCGATTTCGTTCAATAGATAAAACTGTAATTATTAACTGAGTTATCATAAATAATTATTCACTCCACTCAGTAGACATCGATAACATTATGACTAAGTCGTTTCATTCGCCATTCTGGCATATGCTTGGTCAAACGGAATGCGTGGCCACGTGTACCACGAAAGTACCACGTGTCAGTCATACAACGTGGTGTGTTTCAGTTTGTCGTTTGCTTATGTAATTTTCGCATTGAATGGTGAAAGATAACGGTGTCACTACCGATTTTGTGTGAGTATGCACACAACACGGCAGAAAGCAGCTTTCATGATCGCACGAAATATCGTACTTGAGTTAGTTATGCACTTTATCAAGCCAATATGCTTTGAGCTTACATGAAAAATAAATGTGCTTGTTCTGAGAGGATGAAACGTCATTTATGTTTAAAAATAACTTTGCCACTTGTGAAAATATT
Source organism: Sinohyriopsis cumingii (assembly GCA_028554795.2). Lineage (NCBI taxonomy): Eukaryota > Metazoa > Mollusca > Bivalvia > Unionida > Unionidae > Sinohyriopsis > Sinohyriopsis cumingii. The sequence continues at coordinate 78,474,983 of CM068834.1, read as the reverse complement.
GACCTTTTCAGCCTTTCGATGAGATATATCCGGTATTCACTCCACACGAGCCACTTTACATAGCAAATATATACATGCAACTAATTCAAATAGATTTCGTCGATGCCATCATATGATTAAAGCGCTCAAAGTACATGTGACGGTATAGATAAAGATATCTAATCGTGTTTTATTTGCATATATATTACGGGATATCAATGGAAATGATATAGCAGCAAAATAACATAATGGGTCACGATAGTCTGTACATGGATGTAATGGTGCCTTGTCTGGTGATATCTGAAAATTAGTATATTTTACTGCCCCCATAGATTGTGTAAGCCCTAATACAAAATTTAACTGATGTGAAAATATACGAAGAAAAAAAACCGTTCTATCAGCATAATTTTGAACAAATATGATTCACGTTATTGCAGCAGAAAAGATTTATGTTATCAACCAAACTAATATTAATATAGTTTGAAAGGCAAATACATATCTAAGTTTTGGTTTGATTTTACATTAATATGCATGCGTGTATGTGTGTGTACGTGGAAAATCACCTTTTTACACGCCAACGGTTAGATGACAGCTGACATTTGAAGGAAATCTTCCTAACAAACGTGGATTGATACTTGTAACTATTTGAAAAATTGGATCGTGGGAATTATTGAGATCTGGTCTTAATAACGTTTGATTATCTAGGCTGAACAGAAATCTTGGGATGATATGATAAAAGGTAATAAAAGTGTGAGAAATAAACTTTCGTTTGTTGCAAGACCAGAACTAAACATTTCAAAATTGTCGATGGAAAGACTTCTTAGTGAATTACATAAAATTAAAAAAATGATTAAAACAATATGTCTCTAAGACCTACAATAAATATATTATTAATAAGAGAATATATACTTATTGCAGCTCACATAGACTTTAGAAAATTTGATAGCTTCACCAGTCTGAGAGTAATTATACAGAAGTTAAACGATGGAGTAGGTGTTTGAGTTTGTATTTGTGTGTGTGTGTGTGTGTGTGCGTGTGTGTCTGAGAGAGAGAGAGAGAGAGAGAGAGAGAGAGAGAGAGAGAGTTTAAGTTTAAGATTTCTCCTGGTGGGAGACATATTATAAATTATAACTCTCTAACATTTGTCTTACAGACAGAAAGTTTTCATAAGTAGCTTCATTTCATATTCATTTTTCTGGATGGATTTAGTGATTCTTCCCTCGGTTTGGTTTGGATAGTTCTGCGTGAAATCAGAAATCATCCCCTCGGTTTGGTTCTGATAAATCGGTTGATTTGCCGTTTCATCTTAGTGATGTTGTTGCTCAATTATTATCTGTTCGTTCCCGTCATACTGTTCTAATTGTTATCCTCTCATTAATATGGATTTATGCTGTATTAGTAGTATAAACATTGGCTGTAACGTTGGTATGGATTTAGACTGTATTAGTAACATGAACATTAGCTGTACTATTAGTATGGATATAGTCTGTATTAGTAACAAGAACGTTCACTCTAATGTTAGTATTATTGACGTTGGCAGCATTAGTAGTATGAACGTTGCATGTAATGTTACTATAGATACCGGCTGAATTAGTAATGGACTGGATTAATAGTAGGAACATAACTGTATTAGATGTATTAACGTGGACTGTATTAGACATATTAAGATAGGCTGTGCTAAGGACATAATATAGAATGTATTAGCTGAATGAACCTATGCTATTTTGATGTAAACATAACCCGTATTAGCAGCGTGGACAAGGGCTGTTGTATGATCATAGGCTGTAATTGTAGTATGAGTATAGGCTGTATTGCTGGTATGATCGTATTGATAACACATACTTTATTTTTAGGATCATACTGTTGTTATTTACGTGGACTTCTCTTCAGTTTTTTTGAAAAAAAATGCAAACATGACCTTTGAATTATATTTCTACTTTTTAATTTTGAGCTACGCAAAATACAGTCGTTACAACATATATAGTAGATGCCCATAACTCGATATCGTCATCCTTCAGACTAATGTTAAATATGTTCATTTTGTTCTTTTTAATTTCGTTGCTATTTCTATAAATATCGTATGAAAAAATCACCATGAACAATAGTTTTAATAGGTAAATAGTCATTTATCAAAAGTATGCGATCTATTTTAGCAACAATAGCCCTGATCTCAGAATGGAAATAGAAAACACAACATATCAATAATTTGTTTTTAGACTCCAGTCATTTTTGCCTCCGGAAATATTCCTGTATAAAATCTAAAAAATGTACTCTGTCGTGAGTGTATAAATGCATTAGATTAGGATGACCTCATAATGTAAGCAAAATGTTCTCCTACTAAATTTGATGGATGTTTTAAGTAAATTTACAAGACATTGTAGGGTTCTTCCTCCACCAATTATACTGGCCGCCATGTATAGCCTATCTTGTGCTGAAAAATGGCGTTAAACCATACAACAACAAGACATTGTATTATACAGTATGGCTAATATAAGTAAATTTACAAGTTTTCTTATTGTACATGATGAATCAAATAAGTAAATTTACAAGATGTCGTAATGTACAGTATGGTAATATAAGTAAATGTACAAGTCCTGGTATTGTACATGATGGCTAACATAAGTAAATTTACAAGCCCTCGTATTGTACATGATGTCTACTATAAGTAAATTTTCAATCCCTCGTATTGTACATGATGGCTAATATAAAATATTTACTTGCCCTCGTATTGAACATGATGACTAACACAAGTAAATTTACAAGTCCTCATAATGTAAATACGACCATTGCAAGTAAATTTGCAAGGCACTCCTATAAATATATGATTGCTTATGAAGATAAATATGCAATTTATCCCCACATAATGTCCAATGCATATATCTAAACCTTGTCCTACACGATGTTTATTGTAAAGCAACATGATCACCCTTTTTGAACTGATGTGTGCGCGTATGCGAATGTGTGTACGACAGAATCCAAACATTCCTTAAAATCAAACTTTGATTAATTAAATTTTCATGAAATTTGTACTCTTTATAGGATGTTTATTTATATAAATAAAGTAGTGGATGCATTATTACATAAAGGCTTTGAGCAATAATGAGTTTGGTTATATATATATATATATATATATATATATATATATATATATATATATATATATATATATATATTTATATATGTGTGTTTGTGTGTGCATACATTAACATTGTTTGATAATGAAATAACAACTCAGATCATATTAAGATCAAGATTCCGATTGAATTATTAACTTATCCTTCAATTTTACGCATCTGAACTGATTGTTTATTTCGCAAGTAATGAAGTCCAACCTGTTTTGAAATTTATCAAGCTACGCAAGGAAAAATACAGTTAAAATACGTCAGAACGTGATACATTCGTCCTTGGATTTATTTGTTCTAAAACAAGATGCCGAATCCACCCATGTTTCTCTTATGCATATGGCTGTCTAATATACACCGCCATGATGACTGTCTTCATCATGATAATTAGTATCATCGACTTCCTCCCTATCATCTTCGTCATCAGCTTGGAAAATCGTTATCATGGTTTATGCGATGTTAGTAAAGATTACATAAAAAATATACAGCGAATTAGTGCAAATCATGTGCTGGTGTTAACATATCAAAATGTTATCTTCTTCAATATGTTGATTTCCCTCACCTTTTGTTTAATTTGAAGCCTTTAAAACAAGTTTCGGTTTTTGACACCAAATGTTTATTACGTTAAACAAGCATACTTACAACACTTTAATCTTGTCCAAGCCTGATAATAATAATCTCTAAAATCACATTTAACTTATTCATAAGTCGACTGATGACAAAATATGTATTTTCCATACACCCATGGCCAAACATTGATTCCGGAAATACGTCATTGATATATGCTTTAGGTGGTATTTACCACTTTTAATAGTAACCTAAGTAAATAGAAACCAATTTAACAAGGTACAAGTCAATAAAGTATAGGACAAAACGCGATGAGAAACTATACCTGTTTATCAGAGTACATAAAGATATGCACCCTGGATGGTAATAATTCTTTATTTTTCGGTTTTCTAACAGCGTCACCAACAAAGTCATATAGAGCTTAATTAAACAGCTAATAATTGATTCTTTTGAAACATTTTCCCATTCGCATTATTCAGTATATACTTGAATTTTCCTCTCCGTTGTGTCGCTAGAGGATCTATTTTTTAAGCATAGAAATATATATTATTCTTTGAGAAACGCCGATGAAATAAAGTACAGTAAAGTTTTGCATAGTTGCTGCCATAGGTACTTTGGTATGTTTGCCGTCATTATCAAATCCCTCAAGTGACCCAAAGTGTTCTGTCTTAATAATTTAAATCAAGATGACAGTTGTTAAGCTGCATTCGTGTATCGAAATCTTCAGTAAAAAAAAAAGAAATAAGCATGAATCATCGGTGTAATGCTTTCCTTTTTTATGTTATAATCTACAAGTCGTGGAACAAAACCGTATAGAGTTAGACAAACGCACTGTACCTAGGATATTGGCAAGAGCTTAATCGCCGAGAGATATGATCCAGAATTTAAATTAGTGGCCAACTGTAATATTTTCATATAACCTGCTAATCTATATTCTCCCGCCCATAGTTTGCAGTATGTTTTCCTTGCAATGAGTTGTAACATCTTAGTGAAAAAAACAGTCTTGAAAAAATGTAGGAATGAGAAGATGTGAGCGGATATACTAGCTGTTTTTCTTTTTTGTTGTTTTGTTTTAAGGTTGTAAAGTGTAATGTAACCAAGTTCCTTATAACATATTCATTAATGATGTACCAGACAAATCATATTAAGACAAGATAAAAGACTAACACATATTATCAACAACATCATCCTCATCGTCTTCCATGACATAGTTCTGTCCTACAAGCTTTTCGTTTTGATCTTTACATATTGCTTATCATTATTATCATCTCAACATTTCACGTTGCTAATTGGGTAATGAAAAAATACGTTGAGCGATAGAAGACCGAGAATTATCATCCACTTAATTATCATCCCCCATTTCCTAGAAAAAATAGTGATTCATACAAATTTTGCGTCCATCTCCCTGAGTTTGTGTGACTGCTTATGCGATTGATACGGTAATGTTATTGTATATTCCGTTTTGTACAATACTCGTGTTTTGTCCTGTAACTCAAATGCTGACAAAGGACCCACTGGCGACAAATTCGACATCTTGGGCAAATATTGCACACTTATATCTTGCCTCTTCTTAACGTATGCGATTGCAACTTGGTTCTTAATTCGCGATCACTACATACACATACATTCATATTTTCTCCATCGCTCTTTTTGATTTTCAAAGTGCCAACTGTTGCAAGTTGTGCATTCCCTTTCCTCGACAAACACTGTACTTTGCATTGCTCATATTGAGGTTCTTCACCGTACAGATCAGTCTCCCAAACTCGAAGATATAAGATTTCATCTGATTTGGTGATAAAATTATCCATTATGGTATTATAAAAGGTCACCAGAACATGAAATTTAAACGGTCGCTGTCAGATCTTCATGTTGGACAGTGGAGACCTGGTTTTGATTCGATTGGCTGAAGCAATCATTATCACATTTTGCAAACATTATATTGCATCGTTACGGTCAATTGATAATTATGAAATGACTAAGTCGTGATGAAGCCACTTTTAACATGATCGTTCAAGCTCTACCAACCCATATATTAAACATTGTAAGACATTTCAGGTAGGACAGATAATGGTGGCAATACAATATATTTTGTTCAACACGTCTTACACAGGTAGGAAAGATAACGGTGGCAATACAAAACATTTTGTTTAACACGTCTTGCACAGGTAGAAAAACAAAGGTTTTCTAGATATACAGGTAAAATACTTTAGTAATATTATTTTCAAACACGTTTGGAATCCTCGGTCACTGCTCAGTTAGCTCGCACAATGGCATGTTTAACTTCTTGTGTGTTTTATACAGTATATCGCATATACAACACACACACACAAACACACACACACACACAGACACGCACAAACACACATACACACACACTCACACGCACGCACACACACACTCATATATATATATATGTGTGTGTGTGTGTGTGTGTGTCTGTGTGTGTGTGTATCTGTGTGTATGTGTGTGTGTATGTGGTATTTGTATGTGTGTTTTAAATGAAACAGCACAACACTCGTTTAGTAAAATGCCAAGAGACCTCCCCGTAACAATAAAAGTTGCGCTATTAATTCACAAACACAATATTTATTTCACTATGGGTTTAGTACATCGGTCCTGATGACTCTTTCTGCAGTTAACCGCTTGTTCTGACTTTAATTTGTGAAGTTGAGTACGCAGTAAAGAGGTTGCCATGTGTGTGTGTGTGTATGTGAGAGAGAGAGAGAGAGAGAGAGAGAGAGAGAGAATTTTGTTTTCTCATAAATTTTAGTCTGCAGTAGATGAAGCTTGTAAAGTTTGAAATTAATATATTTTGTTTTAAGATATAATAAAGAAGAAAATGACAAAAATGAAGAAAAATGAGCAAAAAAGTGCGAACATGGGAGAATTCATACATTCGGGGAAAACTAATAGGGGCTGATTGATCAATCATAAGCTGGTATGTACAGAAAAAAAATCTCAGAAGGCATTTTTTACAGTTCTATCTTCTTTATTTTATTTCTAGGAATGCATTTCTTTTGTATTATACTAATTCGTAACAGAGTAAACAATGTCACTGAAAATACAAATAGGAGAATTTATTTAAGATCAGTATGAAATAACTCGGAATCACCCAAAACAATGCTTAAAACAAGTCATTTATTGTATAAAATATGTAACGAAGGGATACGATCTTCATTTGAAAGTGCTGAGCTAGTGTGACGTTTTGTTATGTTTAAGAGATAAATTGTCTCGGAAGACAACATTAGAGGCAATCACGATGTCAGTACTAGACGCGGTCGTTTATATCTTTATAACTATAAACTAAAATCTCAAGAGGTATATTATCCCAATAAATGCTAATTTAATAAATAATGTAATTTGGAGAGGACTAAATTTACTCTTACCTCGGATATCTCTCGACAGTACGGATATTAACCGTTTACACGGCAGTAGTAGATAGATTGACCCTTACTCCTATCGCCGCTGTTTCTGCTGATACGAAAACTGATTTAGTCATATAAACCTGTTAAACTTTAAAGATAACATTTTGATTGGTTAACTAAATATTACCTGTACCCGACCGCCATAATTCATCATTATGTACTAAGAAAGGTCTGTACTAAGTAAAAGATCGATTGTGATCCTCTGTTCAAATAATGAATGTGAAGACTTAGGAGAAAGCAAAGATCTTATTTTATTATGTGTCATTTTTAAATCAAAACTGCCATTCTATTCTTTCTGCCCCTAAGCCTTTGAACGCAGGTGGCACGAACAAAAAAAAAAAAAATATAAAAAAAATAGTGAACGGCGAATCAGGGGTCTTGAAGGTGCGTGAAGACCTGGTAGTAAGACAGATAAATTGAGACAGTTTATCGACCAAGCCCTGAGAGGAATGTAAAAGCACCTTGGATACCACAGGATCATGATGGACACTGACTAACATAATGACAATTGTATTAAAAGTATATATATATATATATATATATATATATATATATATATATATATATATATATATATATATAATGTAAGTGTCTGTGTCGGGATGGTTTATACATACGGCGTTTTATCACCAGGACCTCTTGTTTTCTTAAAGCATGATGTTTCTGAACACATTGAATTACAATTTCTCGTTTCATAAAAATAGTTCTATGGTTTGCAGCGAAAATGAGGTTATTAGGATATTCGTGATTTGAGGTCGAGCTTACTGAACTTTTTTGTTTGCAATTTTAAAAACATATTAAACTATTCAATTTCTATGTGGACAGATATATACCAATAATACCACTCGGACGATATGGGGCATTTATATAAACAATATGGCATTGAAAATACAAATAACAATAATAATAACACAAAATTAATAAAGAAATATATCCATATACCGTCCGCAAAGATTATGTTATGCTAAAAAAAACTTTGTGATTGGGTGACATTTTACTGATATCAAGGATGAAGATAAAGAAGAAGCCATGACGGCGAAAGGAAGAGAATGGTCTCGCGTGGAACTTACAAAGAAATGCGTGACGCGATAAGAACAAAATATATTTTTTAAAAATATATTTTGATCTAAATTTCCGATCACGAATTGAGAACAGAATCCACCGCGGAGTGAAGATAACAATCTGATATGAAAGAGAGAAAACCCCTTCATAATGGTAATTGGTTCATTCCAATTTAATTGACTGAAAATGCAGAAATATCTATAGATCAGTGATAAACGTTTACACGCTTTTATGACAAGGCTGTAATATAATATTGTGTTATTGATACATCTGTATTAATCGAATGTACCAATGAACAAAAATGAAGAAATCGTCGATTCTTGAGGCTGAATTAAATGTTTTGATGGGAGCCGTAAATATACACTTATTATTATTATAATATATTTCTCTTACTTCTAAGTAAATTTACAGTGATGCTTCTATTGTTATTAGCATGTTACTTCCATTTTTAGGCTTTTAAATATTGAAAATGATGTAATGTGTTGGTAAACTTTAAAGTACTTTTTTAACACGGAACATTTTCCCAGTGTAAGTTCACTCTGTCTCTATTTTGAGAGTAATTCCTGCTCATTACATTAAACACTGCTCATCGGACCACGTGACCACTGTAAAGCGAGAATGATTTGCGTATCTGGTGTTAAGTGAGTTGATATTGCCATTGTATCGTCTCATAATCAATCAAATAAAATATTCAAAGGTAAGACGATTCATTTATATTATTAATGTGTTTTTAAAAATTAATAATGAACTTATTATAAATGAAACTGATCGTTCAATATCAACTCTAACATTCATGGCAGCGCAGTAGCTATCTTGTTCCGGATGTGTGTACGTATTACATTTCAAAGAAAAATGACACATGACTTAATCAGTTCCACCTCAGGTCTAGTATGACGTATGTCTGGTTTTTATTTGGGATTTGTTTGCAACTGACTCTTCTGGTTAGTCTTTTAATTTGTCTGAATCGATTCCATGTAGCTGATTTGCAAAACCGTCTTCGCCTGTTATGGTTTGACCATATGTGAATCTTATTTACAATTCGATTCTGACTTATATTGATAAAATGTTTATAAACCACTTGAAATTTGGTTCTACTAAAAGTATGAAATATTTCCCTGTCTCATACGTCAGGCCAATAGGCATCTGTCTCCGAGTCAGTTGGAGACATATCCATACAAAGGGTCTCCAGGTCAGTTACGCTTGGGTGGCCTAAGTGGTTAGAAAGTCCACATCGGATACGGGAGGTCGCGGGTTCAAACCCTGACCGAGTCATAACAAAGACATATACAAAAATGGTATTAGCATCTCCTCTATTGACGCTCAGCGTTAAGAAGTTAGTGTTGAGAGTGGTCGGCCTGGTGTCAGGCTAATGTGACTGGGTGGGACATTATGCTACATGTCTGCAGCATGATGCTCCAGTGCTCCACCTCACTATAAACTGTCACAATGCAGACATCGTACCGGTATGACTGGAAAGTTGTTATAGCTATGTTAAAAATCGAAATCACACATTCACACAAACTACCACACTGCAGACGTCGTAGCGATATGACTCCAAGTGCAAAAGCTATGTTAAAATTCAAAATCACATACACACAGACACACACTCTATCTGTCTGTCTGTCTCTCTCTCTCGATTAGTTCTAGCAAATCTGCTAAACATCAACATGACAAGAAGACTTGCTTGTACACCCAGATCGATTACGTGTTTGCATTTTGCAGGTTGGTAAACCCTTGTATATCTGCCGCACACACATGTACCAGCATGTAAGCAATTGATCCATTTGTGAATGAGACAGTGCACATGTCAGTAGGAACGATGGGTTACAGTGATGACAGTCAGCTCTGTGGCAGTCCGGTGAAAGTCTCGATTATTATGTTAGCGATTATACGAGGCTTGATAACAGATATGGTGGTATAAATATCCTTTGTAAGGATAAATCTAACACGTTATCGTGTTAGCACATGATTGTAATACGTAGATGAGGCGTACTAATCGGTAACACTATTTACTTTGAAGCTCGTCTGTCTATTTTTAACTGGCAATGGACGTATACGCCCTGATAAATCAAGATAAATAAGTACATATTCTTGATAGACGGGTAAAGCACATTTCCTGTTGTTTCTTTTTCACGTCATTTGTTGTTAGATTGTAAAACAGTAATATGGCAGAAAAACACATATCTAGGAAAGACAAATATAAACGAATTACTGTTAGTGAAATTATGAAATCAATTTAGAGCAAATAGTCTGCCATTACAGTGTAGATGGTACCGTGGCTTTGAATCGTAATCAGTCTATTAAGAACTTGCCCAGTCAACAATTTTAGCTGTATTGAATTTGGGAGAGAGAGAGAGAGGTCTTGAATATTATATTGAAGTATAGAAGCCATCATCATTTTCAGTCATGAAAATGCATGAACTGTGTAAAGCACTCATAAAACAACAACAACAAAAACAACAACAACAACAAAAAACCCGAAAAAAACCAATCACACATGTAATCAAAATTTTTGAGCTTTTCCATGATAGACACCGTTATTAAAACCCTACAGTCCAGAAACGGCCCTAGGATGTGCGGGGCCCAAGGCAGCAAGTAATGAGGCTGGGCCCCTGAAAGCGCGGGGCCCAATGTGATTGCCTCATTCGCCTTGCCCTAGGACCAGGCCTTATACTGTCTGTTTATGAAGTATTCACATTTGGAGGCCAATTAACAGTTTAAAATGACGTGTTCTCCCCTTGATCATTTTGCTGCAGTTTTTTTTTTCGAAATGAGTTTCAATATTTTATATTGTTTGATACAGGGCAACCGTTCAATCACGCTTCTGAATAAACCAAGGGAAGGTTTGCCTATGTACTATTTACTAATATATAGCTTTTTCTTATGCATATATACACTTGCTTTAAATAATAGATGTGCAAACAAGTTGTTCCTCAATAAATAAAATCAACGCGAGGACGCACATACACTCAAACCCGTATTTTCATGTTCCTGATTGACGTACATGACGTGAAAGAGAGTTGAGTCATTTCTTCAACGAATACCTGGGGTTAGCCAGTAAGACGAATGCCTGTGATAATCAAAGTTCAGCTCTTTCCTTGTTTAGCAGACGAGAACAAGATTCGAAGATTGTACAGTGGTTTTAAAATTAACTTAATTTTATTCATTCATTTATTAATTCAATTATGTAACAGTTCATCGTATATGTATAATATTTACTATGTGCTTTTTCCATAAGTCACATCAATACAATTATTTTCTGTTCTCTTCTTTTGAATTAAACATATGCTAATTTCTAGATAACTCATTATGAGGTTGTGTCATCCCTTTAAATGTCACTGTAGTACCACAAGCAAATGTCATTAATACTCACGTATTTTCACGAATTGTTGTAGTTAGTGTCAGTACTGCCGTAGACCCTGTCAATGTCACAGACATATGACAGAGAGTGTGAATTACAAGAAATGTACCGAACAAAATAAGAATATTGCAAAATAAAAAGTGTTGTATCATCTTAGTACTTTATCACATTATACCCTTTCGTATTTGTTGAAATCTTTTCAATTGATAGACATGTAGATATATAGCCATATACATACATATATATGTAGAGGACCGTATGTATACATGTAGAGTGATATCGTCATGTAACATTTGTACTAATTCCAACCAAACTACATACATCTTGAACTTAAAAAAATCCTTTTCGCAACATGTGAAATTAGTGTTTTAGAGAATACCTTCCTTTGTGTAACGCTATTGACATATATGTCATATGATAAAGTGTGATGTGATGTGATTTGGATTTTTAACGTAGCTTTAACAATTTTTCAGTCATATCGCTACGATGTCTGCAATGTGGCAGTTTATAGTGATGTCTAGCACTGGGGCATCATGATGTCCCCCCCCAGTCACATTATCCTGACACCGGACCGACCAGTCCTAACGGGGGCCCCGAGTGGCCGAGTGGTCTAAAGCGCTCTTCGGTACGGATCACTGCCATCTCACCTCTGTCTACGTGGGTTCGAGTCTCGGATTCGGCTAATGTGGATATGTGAGAAAGATTGCCAGTAGCTTCTCGTGGGTCGGTGGTTCTTTCCGGGGTTTTCCCGGGTTCTTCCTCCACCAATAATACTGGCCGCCATGTGCTGAAAAATGGCGTTAAACCCTACAACAACAACAACAACCAGTCCTAACACTAACCTCTTAATGCTGAGCGCCAAGCGAGGCAGCTGTTAGTACCGTTTTTGTAAGTCTTTGGTATGACTCGGCCGGGGATCGAACCCACAACGTCCCGCATCCGAGGCGGACGCTCTAACCACTAAGCCACCGGAGCGGTACCATATGATAAAGAATATATACACCATCAACGGTAAATTGTAGTCAACCACGTGATTACAAACCCCAGATCTACCCAGCTTCTTGTCACGTGGTTATTTCAGTTGCGAGTTTAAAACTTGGCCGGAGTAATGCTACAGTTCAGTATCAAGAATAACGTATACGACAATATAAATATCATACCTCAGAGAGAGAGAGAGAGAGAGAGAGAGAGAGAGAGAGAGAGAGAGAGGGAGAGAGAGAGAGCACATTCATAAGTTTTTCCATTACTTTTTAATAATTTAAATTAAACATTATTACAATATGATAATATTGCAATGCTCTTATGTGTTTAATCTGAGCTTACGTTTCCATCTACTGGTTCTTTTGATTTAAGCGGTTATTTATTTATTTGATTATAATCAGTCTGCTTTGGGAAGACTTATCTAACTGTGCTATTAGTAACTAACTAGGCAAGGACGTCACACGTAATTTAACGGTACCATTTCTCCTTCTAATATTAATATTTTTTTATATTTCAACGTAAACGTATTGGGTCATTTGAGATGAGAATAATGTTCTCCATTATGTGCATATTATTATACTTTCTATGAATTCCCAAGAAATACATATAAAAATATGTTAATGTCAATTATTATTTTTATTCAAATAAAAAAAAGAAAAACATCCTCTACCACCCCGAAATAAATCGTACTATTTGAGAGGTTTATCAATTCTTGCCGAGAAGTATGATAAACTGATGCATGGTTATTATACAGCTGGTTAATTTGTAGCATTAAAGTGTCTCAATAATGTAATATCAAAGCTCTAAAACGCTGTATACATAGTTATATGACATTTCAATCGATTATACTGAGTATGTCTCTCCTTGTTGTTGCGCATTGTTATCTAGTTGTTTGGCAAATCTCGGAAAGAGCCATCGACCCACGATAATCTACTGAAAAGCTTTGTGACATATGCACGCTGGCCTTGCCTTTTATTCAAACTCACGTGGTTAGTGTCGGTAAAGGCCAGCCCCTTAACCATTCGACCACCCGGGGCCGCCCGCGTTACCTTGCAAAAGATGTTTTACAATAGGAGGTAATATTTTCAGTGTTTTTTCTACAATAAAATTCAAAGGTTCAGAATCTTGTGCACAGATAAAATTACAAATGTTATGGACTTTTGCACGAAATGCAAGTCGTGAAACGACATCTTTATTAATTTTATTGTTGGTAATAGTACAAAATGATCTATATGACTATATATTAAAATACTAATTGGTTAGACTTTACTTTGAACTTTAATTGACTAAAAAATATATAGCATAAACTTGATAAATTAAATGTAATAACATTTTATCAACCATTTTTTTTAAACTAAGAAAAGACATATAGGCAATTATAAATTTTGTTTCACTGTAAAATGAAAGACAAAAGTTAATGAAGGAAAAAAGAAACGGGAAAGAAAATGTTCTTATTCACAAACTATACCATCAAATAATCACTTGTAATATTTATCAGAAAATATCTTTTCTACATAGGAAAGTATACGTTTCCTTGACAAAAATGAGGGTCTGGCAACACAAGGAATTCAAAAGATCTAAATGAAAGCGAATATTTACCTTGTGACGCAATTGAATGTTTATGCCATAACCTTAAATTGTCAACATTTCCCATTGAGAATTCCTACAAGCATGATATTTTATATACAGCTAAAGTAAAAATAAATGTTGTTTGAACCGAGCTCAGAATGGTTTCACTATTAAATCTGCACACACACACACACACACACACACACACACAGAGACATATATATATATATAATTTAAGTATGGTATACAATTCTGTGTTTCGTTTTAGCAGTTAATCAAGGTTAGGATATTTCAATACTTTTGGCATATATATAATTACTGCCTTTTTCTGCGTGGAAAAAAGTTGCCCAGGAGATCATATTGAAAATAATAGGCATGACTAGGAACTCTCCAGTAACCTTCCAAACAATCTAGCAAAATCTACGGAGAAGCCGGCATACTGAAGTCTTCATTAAGCATTTTTATAAAACATTTGTATTTTCTATATGTGATATAGGGTCCATCAAGAATGTTTCTGTACATCATTCAGTCGAGACATGTCATGATAATTAGGACGCATTTTAAAATTGATGGGATGGAATTCACGTTTTCTATATCAGTTCATATAAACTAGTTTTCCTTCATTCACAGTTTATTTCTTACTGTCGGTCGCGACCCATTGCTTTCAGCAAGAGACGGGGAATGTTTTGTTCTAATATATTCCGACTCTTTAGGTGTACTTTGCTGTGGCAATCATAACCGGAATCTAAAACTAATAGGGAAAAATAACTCACCACTGCAGACGATGCCCTGTGAGATCAATGTAACTGATAACTTGGTCAAGCAATTATGGATAGTACTATAGTGCTGATGGCTTGCATCAGTATTCGTTAGCATTATATATGAATACCAACTTCCTTTCTTAGCATATACGCGCGCGCGTGCGTGCGTGCGTGCGTGTGTGTATGTGTGTGTGTAGGGTCAATATGGGGTCTATCAGAATTTAGCATTATATCATAATCCGGCATAGAGAAGTAAGCACTTTGGTGAGTATCGGACTGTAACATTACCAGTTTATGAGTTATTATGAGAACCGGATATGAGCGGCTCTACATTTTATACGTAGTCATTTTAGAACATAGTTTAGCGATGTATCGTTTCCTTAGTGGTTTGTGAACACGTACGAGAATTTATCATGGATGGGACACTACAGACCTCTGTGGCAATGTAACATTATGGTTATATAGTTATTTATGGAATATTCGCATCACGGATGCATGGAACACATTTGTGAGATCATGGTGGGTAACACTGGGGAAAACATACACGCCGAATGGTTGATATATGGTTCATTACTAAGTGTGATGGATGTACGATTTGTATATCGTTCAGCAACACGTATGATGAGCCTACAGTTTATTTGCACTCATATAGTGACGTTGAAACCCATACACGCCATATAAAAAAATCCATCCATACATACAAAACACGGATGGCGGGAAACATTTATTTGAAAATAACCAATACAACTTATTAAAAGGCAACACGTAACTTTACTATCCAACAATCAACATTGAAAATCTCACAGCTGATGAAAGGTAGGATATAGATACAGTCCAACACCCACCTATTACAACCAAAATTTTTAATTGTGTGAGACACATACCTGCTTTAACTCGACCCAGTTCCTCTGTAAACGTCTGTCGAATACTGTGTCACCTCCAAATTCGATGTACCTCTATTTCTTTGAAACCAAACGTTTTCCACTTCTCCAAAAATGAGTCTGAACTTATGGCAAATGTGAGCGCAGATGATGCTTTTATATACCAAACTTATCCATTCAATGGTTTGTGTATCCGTTTGTGTGTTGGTCAATTAGTGTATGCATATCATTGGCAAGTAACGTATCGCATGAGGGAACATTGCCTATCGCCAACTGTCCATAGTCCGTTTGCTTGATTAGGTGCCGATTGGGTTCCATAAGAAAAACAAACATACAAACAAAACAAAGAAAAACAAACAACCCACGGGCATTGGTAGTAATGTCTGCGATTTGGATAATAATAGTTTATTGTCTGTTACTCGGTGTGGTTTTCCAATTTTGCTTCCACCATCCCAACCCAGTAATGATTCTTTCACAGATCATATTTACATTCCATATACATCATAGTTATCCATTCATGCCAAGTTTCTGTATGGCCTCATAACCCATTATACAATTTGAAACGTCCTTGTTATGACGCTATGTTAATTCCATTAGACCCCATACCATCGCCTTGCTTACTGTCAAACAAATAGACTTCGTGGTGCCCATTGCCGCACCACTCACACAAAATGACATAATGTTTTCATTTCATAAATTCAGGGTTTATCTATTGTGCCATTAATGTTGTCATATCATGCCATTTTCTATTTTAATATTGTTTTTTTTTTAGAGCTTTCTTTATTTGGAGATATTTATTTTCTGTCTGTGCCGTACTGTAAATAAGCACTGTAAATGAGTGTCACTCTTTGTAGCCAGTTTGATGTGTCGTTATTTTACCTTTGTTGGCCTCAGAGGTAGATATGATAGGAAGTCCTTGATTGTAACATAATCATAGACAAACATTTGCTATTTTACCCGCATCGTTTATAAACAAATTTCAGCGACCCTCTCATTCTCTCTCTCTCTCTCTCTCTCTCTCTCTCTATATATATATATATATATGTATGCTTTATCGTTTATATATTCCACATATGCATACATATATACAGATTGTGCACACACACACACACACACACACACACACACACACACACATATTAACAAACACTTTGTTCAAGATTCCATTCTTCCAACCCAGGGCAAAAATAGATTTTATCGAGATAATTACATGTATTATAATGACATATAAAGTGACAGATTGCATCCCGATAAGGGGTGGTCCAAATGATCGAACTTTGTTCGAAATATAGAACTGTGAACGCGAGTCAAAGGGGCATTGCTAAAATCAATTACAGATGACGTATTCTGTCCATATCTGTGCTGGTTGACGATAAACTGTTATCACCCTTTACATCGTCATTGATCATTGATAGTTAATTACGTAGGTTTGAACTACATAACATCTGATCACCCCATTATCAGCCTTTAATCCTGTTTGATAAGTTTGTCATTTCTATGTAATAAATTGCATAGCAGGCACTAGTTTATCGATAATATAGTCTACATATAACCGTTCATTCATGGTATATACCTATCTCACTTTTCTTCTAATTATATATATTTCCGCTTTTAAAATATAATTGTGCATAATTGATTTAAATTTAGAGATATATTAGGTTCAGTTGCATTTGTTTATGATTTTTTGCTACTCTATTCTCTGTTTGCTTCTTGTTCTGGAAATTTCTTTATTTGATAGATAGGAGACAAAGAGAGGGGACACGGCATTAGACGGTGGGAACGAATAATCAAAAAGCATCGTGGTCAGTGTAACGGATGTTTTGCTATATTTAACATGCCATAGGTTTCATAGTTTAAATATCTCTTTACCAGATATAGAAGATTAGACCAGGCGATATCAAAATTTGAAATAAAAACGTTAACATCTTTATTAAATGAGAACTGACAGATGTCGCTGCATGTAAAAAAAGCCGAGAGATCGCGTCATTGCTTCAATTGCACAGTCGAATCTAACCCTGCGTGAGTCCCAATTCGTAAAAAAAATAGTCACTGGGCTCCTAAATATGGAAAGTAACAATCTGGATAACACTAGGTTTCAGATTATTATGCTACACTGATATGCTGACTGAGTCAACGTTTAATCATGCCCTTGGCACCAATGCGATCTAATTTTTCCAGTTGCTTCCTAATACCGTGAAATCCAATATCAAACAGTTTTATAAAATGTTAAAGTTTTTCTATGCCCCATTTAAACTGAGCTAATTCTGTGAGATTCATGGCATAATGTAGCTATTAACTTTACAACGATATTTTTACCATCTCTTCTAAACAGGTTACATCTGACTATGCTTTTCAAATCCATGCTTTTTTCGACTAAGGTCTTGTGAAACAAACTATCGTAATATGGCCTATCATGTATTTCACTTTCCGCTGTAACAATTTATAGGCTTTGTTCCATTTATTTGTTAGGTTTTGTCTGCCATCGTCATATACAAGTTTCACATATTGTATTGCAACTATTGCTAGAATACCTTGATTTAGACAGAAACATTGTATTTAATACGTACAAATTTCATGTGTAGGACAAATTAAAATGAATTATATTTATTCTCTGTGTGGTCCATATTCAATTTGATTTGTTTTGCAAGAAGAGGTGATATTATGCAAACCTTCAAACTGATACAATAACAAAACAAAACAACTCAAATATAATTCGTTATTTATAATGTCAACAGAGATAATAACTGGAAAAGATTCAACATTAGGATCTGCCAACTTTGATGCTTGCAAGAAATATATTTTCACAATCAATGGAAATATTTATCGCAGGAGATTCTGTCACATTTATCGTACTAAATCAATAAATACATTGAATGGGAATATATATCTTATTTAAATCTAGCAGCACCAACATACATCATTTTCTATTCATAATCATTCCCAACAGAAGAACTATACTAATTTATTTTAGTTGTATTTATAAAATATATATTGTTTAGCTCGAAGGAGCCTCAACTCACACACTAAATTGGTGCGGGATAAAAAAGAATATGGCGTGTATCTTGGTGATAATCTTCAGTTACCTGACACTAAGAGCGACCGATCAAGGCTTTATCACATGTTGCTGTTGGCTAATCCCAACTTCCAACCAAAAGCGAGCACATTAGACTACTTTACCACAAGGGGGAAACAAAACTAACAAAATATAAGCACGATACGATCTTGAACATTAAGTTTGTTTCTTATTGTTATAACTGCTACTACTATTAGCTGTTAATACTACTACTATTAATGTTATTATTATATTTATTACTATTATTATTATTATATATAGCATTATTAGCATTAGCATTATTATTATCAGCATTATCATTATCGTTATTATTGTAACACTCATGACGGTGCAGTTAGATCTAACTGGAGGGAGATAACAATGATAGTAAATATTTTTGCTTCTTACTTAATTGTTCCCCTTTGCTGAGCTTGTAAATGGTTATGCACTTTTAAAAGTAACTGATGGGAGATCATTGATTCATTTAATATATTCTTCAACTATAGCTTCTTTGTGATGTTAGGATTAAGCGGTGAGATCGAATGCCCTCTATTACAAATTGTCACTTGAAGCTTATCTTTACAACATGTCAGTTAAAAGCATCCGCATGTTTCACAATACACCACTAAGCACAACACAACAAATTTTTAAGTCAGTTTATATAACATGCTAGGAATGAGCTCCTGGAGTTTTTAAACATATGTTGACCTCCGATGTCTTTTAAGTACGCGAAAGACTGACTTATAGTAATAAAATTAATTGACGTAATGCATGGAACTAGAATTGATAGGGATACTTATGTTTAAAGTGTTTATTATGTAATATATGGCGAATGTCTCTCCGGGAACATAAATCACTGGGAAAACAGGATGGCGTATTGGTTTAAATTATTGCTAGGATTAATCTATGCAATACATTAAGTCGTCTATGCAGTTATAAGATGACTAACTTGAAACCAGCGATAGTCTATCCATTAGCATGGCGTTACAGGACATATGTTTGACTACCTGTATAACTGTGAATAAATACTGGAGCAACCAACATACCAAATAATTCTAGAAAATACTACCGAATGAGCAGAAACATTATATTTCACTTACATCTACAGTTTGAAAATTCTGCTTTAAGCGGAAAATTTGCTGTCAAAACTTTGTGTTGTGACGTTACTGTCTAACGCTAGTCTATAAATACCTGGTTATGGTGCATATATGCATCGGAATTCTCATTGCAACAAGTTTTCTAGTATATCACAGGGTAAACAAAACTATTTTGAAATCATTTTAGTCGTAAATAAGACACTCTAGGGTAATGTGGAACCGAAACAACGCAGTTTCATTCCGGTATAATGCATATATATTACGCACACACAGTTCAGTGACATCTGAAGTATGAGTGCAATTGATCAACTCCAAGGACAAGTTTCATAACCATTTCTTAACGTTCTTTGGTATATAAAATTAAGTCGGCTCTTAGTCACTTCATTTTTACGGTTGGATTTAAAATCCATTGGAACCACTAGGTTCGAAGTAAATACAGGATCATCCTGAAATACTTGAACCTATACGTAAAATGAACTTTTGGATAACATTTAAGATACATCATTTTCTTAACATGCTCTAAGACCTGACATAATGCCAACGTGTTTTATTGGCACCACTTCGAAACATTCATTATATTTATCGTAAGTGCAACTAAGAGTCACACGCTGAATCAATGATTCTTATTCTGTTGTATTTTAGACCCGGTTTTTGTATCCAGGGAACATTCATCTTTAAATAGGTTTTGGGATCTGTCTCCTTCTGCAGTTTCTCCCGTAGCCGTCTTAGATTGAACATATTGACATCCCAGTGTCATAGTGGTGGAAGACATCTGACATAATAGCAGAAAACATTACACTGAATAGCGAAAGACGGACTGCAAGCACCATTATAATTTCCATCGTCTTCCAATGAAGCCATTCTCACTTTCAGGCAGGAACGCTTGTTATATGTGGAGAATACCATTAGTCGGCATACTGCTGGTGACGATTGTGCTGTCTAATGACTGCAGAGTGATGTTCCGATTGTACTGCGCTTGAATAAGTGGGCAATATATGCATTATTATCTTCATGGAGGACGGTATATGGAGTCTACGTTGAATGGCAGATTGTAACCAGTGACTGAGCCATGAGCACGCATCTTACTTTGCTGCAACGTTTGTTGGTGTGATAGATCATCAACCGCTGTTGTTTCAACTACTTTTGTCTCACTGGCGGTGAGGGAGGATGTTGTCATAGAAGATGTAAAACTATTGGCAATGGAAGGTCTCTGTTTCATAATGTAGCTAAAGAAGTCTGATATATTTGTTAAATATACCTTAACTGTACGAACATATATTGTACACAGTTGTTGTCCTCTCTCCCTTGGGTTTACTGCTTAATGTTTTTCTCCTCAGTTATTCTTGTTTGTTTTTCTTCTTGCTGTGGTTCAATACTTGCATCACCTGCTTCTTATCGTTGTCAAAACTGGCGAGGTTGATAACCTAAAAGTGGGACATTTAGAAACGTCTATGTTTCTATCTGACACGAGGTCAGTTAAACGGCATTTCCAGCTGGAACATTATTTTTTATATAAATAAGTGTTAGCAAAACGTTGAATGTATTTCGCGGTAATTAATGTATTTTCTTTGTTTTTACCTGATTATGTGACATAGTGTTATATAAGCCTTATTACTGCTTTATTCATATTGGGTCATTTATATTACACATTAATCCACACAGTTCCACTTTGACCTTCACCGCCAATCGCTTTTAATTGATTTAGCGGATTGTTCACTTGAGGAATCATTTGGAAACAATGATTGTTTTCTAAGAGAGAACGTTGTCTTTGTTATACAAAATTTTTAACATAGCATATACCTCGATATATTAATTTGTTGGCTGGAATATTTCGATTTTTAAATGATTCCTTGTCCTGATTTTCATTCATTTTCACATTTTACTTACAACCGGTATTGTAACGTAATAAGACACTAACTTTTAATTAACTTTACTCTATAATCAGTCATGTATTAGGGAAAAAATTCTTTCCAATTATAGAATAAATCAGTTGCCTTTCTGTTGTCATATAGAATTTGTTTTGTGACCACGTATCCCATCTAATATTTCTATAAAAACCAACTCTGAGTCTGGTCAAATTATTTAATTGATACCTTTGAGAGATATGATATATATATATATATATATATATATGTGTGTGTGTGTGTATCTTTAGTGCAATACATGTTGAGACGAAATAACAAAACCTACGAAGAATAATGTACCGTACATAATTATATCATTGTTTATTGAAATTCTCAATAAAATCCCTTCTATGTAATAAGCTCTGAACATTTGTACTTCCATTAAGGAAAGTGCAATAACTGTAAATAAATCCACAGCAGTTATGAAATTAGTTAATATTTGTCATAGATTACAGCTTCATCTATATTTATAAAAAGGCCAATCATAAATGATGCAGTATGGTTTATTTAGGCATGTTCAATCGATCACATAATCTGTTAGCTTGCGGTAGTATATTGAACGTCACACAAAAACATATCGGTCTATATTTGAGACGTTGTGAATAACCCACATTTCCTTAAATATGCAATACGGTTCAAGCTCGTTATTCTAACTAAACTTCATGTCACTATAAGCATTTAAAATGTACGCAATCGTGCACATAAATAATATTAAAGTTATAAAGTAGTTTTGGAAAAATTAACAATAAAACAAGAACAGTATTCAGTTCTATTAAGTCGAATGAGTAATAATAATTATTTATACTGAGCAAATTCTTATATCTTATTGAGGTATTATTTAAAAACAAAAATGTAAATGGTCGCCTTACAATCAACGACTATCATTGTAACATTATGTTTGTTTTAAAGAAACATTACTGCTGGATAATTTGTTTGAATTGGTTAAAGTTCTAGATCAAAACTTATTTTAAGGATTTTTGTTTTTCCAAATGTGACAGCATTGACTGTATGGAATTTATTTGTACATTTGTCTTGCTGAAATTCTGCTGGTCGATCAGACCGATGTTTTATTTTGTTGGCTGACGATACTAGTTTTCAAATTTCTTCCACATTGCTACACAAAGATACGCGAAATGTCTATTGATACTACTTCGAATGATTGTCCTTAATCTAAATTTCTCCAGTAAATACTGTACAATGATACAAACATATTTAACTAGATGAAGATATTCTGACATTTGTAGATGCTGATCATAATAACATAAGTAAGGTAAATTGACACTTGAAATATATATCAAACATTTGATCATGACCCTGCCTGGATTTAACTGACATAAACGAAATGTGGACTGAAACATAGCCATGTACTATGAAGACCATATTGTCTACAAGGTTGTTGTGACCTTAAAATAGACCATTCAAATCATATATTTCGTTAAAATTCATCGAAACGTTATACTCTTCAAAGTGTATCTTCGTTTGTAGCAACACTAACTATTGGACACTTACAATATATTAAGCGAATAAAAAAGTAAGTTTATCCAAACATATAACATCTATTTTGAACCGAATAAAGATCGTAATTTCATAGTTGGATTATGCTATAAATATTTAATGCATTATCATTTATGCATATTCTGTAATATGATATGCACAATATATTTTATGAAAACGTTAAGAGGTTATATCGTTGCAGCAGTCGTGATAAGAATTGAAATTATGCAGTATGTTCAGCAAATATGTGTACTGAAACAATTTTAGTTCATGCAAAAAGTTTTATTTCTATGCTAAACCCATTATTGTAATTGCATCATTGATGAAAAAACACCATACCTTTCTGCAATGAAACTTACACATCTAGAGCTAAACTTAAGTAAGATGGATAGTATGACAATAACACAATGTTTGGTAATAAAGCTTACAGATGTCAAAGGTCTTTTAAGTACACGATTGACGCATGCATATATTTTATTAGGTAAAAATGATAATAATATACAGAATAGTCGAGAGAGAATTATATGTGTTTTTGAATGTGACTTTTGCATTGTTAATTAAGTGAATATATGTGTCAATGAGATATTAACTCCTTACACAATAATATAATTGAAAACATGTTTTCCTCTTATTCCCTATATATAACTCTACACATTTTTGTATATTATTGTTTTAGCAGTTTTAATAGTAATTCCACCCCTTTTTCAATATACGTCTGTTATTTTTCTAATCAATTCAACTACGCTAAACACATAAACTACATCTTGTCTCTTTCAGGTCATTAACTTTTGTATTGGTCAAAATATAATTTATTTCCGATTAATTACTGTTGGTTGCAGAGTGTTTCTGACACTTTTGTAGTATGCTATCATTTGTGCTGCGAATATGTATCGGTCATTATTGGAGATACAAATCTTTTTCCAATATTGTATAGATTTTGTGGCTGCTTCTGCTATTATAAATACTTTGCTGTCATTTCACCTTATTTTCGCCAATTATTCCATCTTTTCGGAATAGCAAGTATTTATAATAATAATACTTTCGTAGTTATGGTGTAGGTTTTAAGTGTTTATGTAATAGGCACAATTAGCGCATAATGTTTTACCGAAAACTAAATTAGGTACTCTGCATGAATGTAAGTCCAACATAGTCTTAAAACTACTATCACATATCTAAATGAATAAAGTTCCAATTAAATTGCACTGGTATTCCAAATAAATTCAATATTGAATGAGTTCATATGCACGCTGTTTCAAACGAACTTATGTGCCACTGTCCTTGAATGTGATGAATGTGATGATGCCTTAACAGCCTTTTGATTTATTACAATAAAATAATCCAAGATGTCCTTGATGGAATTCATTATAATTCCAAATTAAGTTTTTTTTTTTAATTTTGACGTACATTATTGAGCCATTTGTAATTACAACTAATACTAGCTTATATTAGATAATCTAATTAATCATACACTGATCATGCATGTACACAAATAGCAACTACAAAATCTCCAGTTGTACATATTGATATGCTTTCCATCACCCATGGAGATCGTTTCTGAGTTTTCAATAATGAGATCACATTGCTTTGTCTATCGCATTAAGTGTCATACAGGATGGCAAACATTTTTGGTCAAACAGTGGTTTCGCACGGGCTCCAGGTTTAAATAGTTACTGTATTTGCTTGTATGTAAGATCTTTGTTTAGCTTATAATATAATTAGGGCATTCATGCAACTAGTTTCTGTAATATTGGAAAGTGTGTGGCACCACGTTAAAGATTATATGTCATTTTTAAACCTGGCCAGACACGATACAGACGTCCCAAAACCTGCGCCATTGAGAATCACATGCACAGTGTTAACTGGTGATTTTCCAAGGTAAATGTGTGTTTAAGGGTTTGACACGCTTCTATACAACATTGTCTATTAATAATAAATTTGTTAAAAGATAATTTGTAATTGAATTAAGATGAAGATAAAAAGTTATATCAAGGAGCTCAAACGATGTAATCTACGCGAACGTTTGTCATAAGTTAGTGAATACGTCTCAATCCTTATTATCAAATTTGCATTTCTAGTCGACATTGGATCATTTAATACGCACTTTTTGGGCGTGAACATGCTTTTGTTGAATAACGTTATCTCAGCTTGGAAACCAGCGCATGTCCACATTCCTCTGTGAACAGATAGGAGTTTACATATGCAAATACGTTAGCATTAAAAGTGGATCAAATGTTACAGGTATTCGGCCAACCCTTCTCCCCACACTATCAATTGACTAGCGCATGATAGTCTATTTATACATAGTGTTGAGCCCATATGGGGGAACTGGACTGTCGTAGCCCACTTCTCTTTGGTCATTCGATTCGAAAACATGGCCACAAAAATGTTGATAGTACTAATGAAAATGAAATATTCGAAACGTCTTGATTAGATTAAAGAGCATACTGATATAGCACAAGTGAAGCATTTAAATCGAATTTACATAATATGTAAGCTATCTACATAGAGTAATAAAAAATATTTCAATATGTACATTTCAGTAGGATGAATGGAGATAACATAATTGTTTGTTTCAAATAGATATAGCCTTAATCACTGTCATTGGAATCACCCGTCCGCATCATTCTGCAAAAACAAACTGAGATATTCATTTAATGTTAAGAACAATCCAAAGTCACCGTCAGTTAGAGTATAATTAAACAGCTGATACATTTCTCAAGAACATATGAGGCTGGTAAAACTACTGTACCGAGTTAACGACAACCAATACCCTTACGCGATGATTCCGTTTTCAATATTTCTTGAAGTTGCATAGATGTGCCACAATTTCATGTGATATGAATAATTTTTAGTATTCGTTCTACAAAAATCATTATACAGTTATTCCTCACTAACGTTTGCATATTATTAATTTTGTATCCTTTCACAAAGTACATGGACATCATTGACTGCCGTACCGGTCGTACCGATAAGCGACATCATTGTGCTTTTTCAAGTGATGAGACCAAGTAGAGGAAAAATAAGATATGTAACATCAAACTAAATTTTGATAGTTAAACAGGAAGAATGCCGAGGCTTTGGCTGCTGTTTTATTGTCGTTATTAGAGAGCAAATTCAGACCATGAGTGTGGTGACATGTTCAAACTATCATGTTGATTTTAAGTTAGATATGACCTATAGTGTATTATACGGAACATGGCAATAAAATACCATATATCGACAAATATTGTATTACGATATGCGGAATATGCATGAAGAAATTATGTAATGAATATCGGATATGAATTTAAAACACGTTACGTTAAAAGAAATAGGAAAATGAAGCGATTCAGAGTATATTGAATTATGCTGACAGATGTTTTAACCTGTTAAGTCTCAGTTATGTCAGTATAATCCTATTGGCAATGCTTAGAAACTACAACATTAGGTAAGGCATGATCAGATAACATCATATTGCATGACATATTTTACGCGAGTTTTAGTTGCTGTATTAATCTTTGTCGCCATGATTACGAAAATATATCAGGCTCAATTTGATGAAAGAACCAAGGTTGGTGGAACACATATGCTTGTATATATTCTCGATGCATATAACCATGCGATCTAAAATCCTTTCCTTGATTTTATCCAATACAAAGGTCTGCACGCTATCATATACTTCGTTTTCTTAGCTTAATAATGCTCATTCTCCTTGATAGCATAACTGTAATGATGTTATCTTTTCCCATGATTTGCCACTTTACTGTCTTATCATATTGTGGCCCACTTTAAACATTTCTGCTCGATTGTTTTGTCTAACAATAAGATCAAATTAATGGGGAAAATGTGTATAAGTTCAAATTATTTAGTTATGAGGTAGTAGATTACGAACTGGCTTAAATTAACCAGAATGATTAGAATATGACGTATTTAATATCCATCGCAGATACCTGGACAACTCAATGCCTATATAACTTTCTCAAAAAATATATTATAGGCAGAGTTAAGAGCTGATGTTAATGTTGCTTAACATAAATGTTCTGGCAGCTCAATGCTATTCTAAATCACGTGAGGAACTTAACCTTACTGTACATACTGATCCACATTTAAACGAATACAATCCAATGAGTTTATAACTCCTCAACAATCCCTAAGTTAATATTTAAATACTGAAGCGAAAAATAAAGATTTTGCCATTTCTGTTTCTAACGTTTACATTGCGAGTAATTAGTGTATCAAAATATGTGCGTAACGTAGGTGGACATTATAAACTTTTTATAGCATGGAAAATAATGGGTTAAATTTCCTTATTAATATCTGAAGTGGTAAGGAATTTTTCTAACACATCTTCCTGTTCATAGTGTTGAAAACAATTTGGAAAAAAGATGTAAGCTTATACAAGTAACTATTTGTTATCCATGTATACAATTTGACATGATTCATATGCTACAAAAAACACGACAAATATACCCACTGAAGTTGTGCAAAGGAAACCAATACATGTGTCCGATGATATCCAGATGTCAACAATATACAAAAAATGAACCACTTTACCGTATGGTTTTAGAAACAAACACCATTGTACATGATTACATAGAAAAAATAACAATGAAGACATTCCACTTTAACTCAAAATATTCTTCTCTGTATAAGATGATAAATAATTAGGAGAGCATCTAAACTTTGGAAACGAAGCCAATTACCCTTTACATTGAAACATACGAAAATCAATCTTCAATAACTAAAGCGCAAACCAGTAGTACATATGGAATCGCAACAAGAAAGCAATATTGAGATAAGAGATGAAAATACTCAAGGTTTATTCATTTCAAATGAAAAAAGCACATTGCTGTTAATCTGAATACCAAATTGCTATTCAATGAAATTATAATAAATATACGTCCTAGTTGTATCATAGCATTTACTATGTCAAATGGAACTTAAGAAAGTTGTAAGTCTGATCCTTCCAGTTTCCAATACCAGGTCTTATCCTACTACATGATTGGAAATTTACGTTTACCCATCACACTCTAGTGAACTTTAGTTAATTAAGACAATATTATTAATTCGTCATTTACGGAAACGCAACAATGTTTTCCTAATGTTAAAGGAATTAACAATTCCTTTATCAATAATATAGAAGCGATAAAGGTATGACAAAACTGACAAGATATAAGCAGCTTTCGAAATGGTTATAAATACGCAAGAATACTATTTCAGCCCTTTAGGTGCTTGTGACACCGTTTGTGTGTTTTCCGTGAATAAGTATTAGTATAATTGTCAGATCAGAGGATATACACAGTATTATTGATTATTCATTTCATATTTAGTAGTGAAGGCAATATCGTCACAAGTGCCTCGCGATAAAATGAATTAACCAATGAATTGAAGTTTTTGTATGTGTAGTGAATGTTCACATGACTCTAGCATTTAAAGAGAAGTGACAGATTAACCTTAAAGAAAACGAAATTTTTGTGTATTGTAACAATAATCGCTACTGTTTTTTTAAACACATTTTATAAAATTTAGTTTTAATTTAATTATTTGATTATTATTTCCTTCAGATTATATTGTGCTGTAAACAACTACGTTTCAATGGTGGAGATGAAACAAACTGTAAAGAAAATGTAATCTATGCAGCTGAAAACGTTTTTGCATGTGTGTATCATACGAATAGAAAAGGACCATTTGACGTACGATTACATAATAGCTTAACATATCCGTTAATCAACTGTGTTCCAAGCCTTACGTGTGTACCATTTCATATTCAGTCAATCAATTATTGTCACATAGTATAATTAACCGAAGCTTTAACGGTTCCAAATAAAGAATTGTGAGCCATTATTATCTTTAAATTCACTACAGCATAATGTAATAAATTCATACATGTAAGACGTCTCTTCAGTATGCATATTCGCATCATTGTCACTCAGTCGACGTTGACTTATTCTACTCAGGACATTGTTGACACTTATTTTTCTATTAGGTTGTGTAACACAGGACTAGATATATCCTAATTTCGTTTTAATGCCGCTTGGTCTCATATTCATGTTTTCAAAGCTGAGATATGCTTATTCGAAATAATGTATTTAGAATTTCAAGATACATAAATTAAGTATTCGAATGAGTTTTCAGTTAGTTTTAGTAATGTAAATTTATAGAACAGTTATTTGCAAGTTTACATGTTTATATATCGTTCCCTAAATACCTTTTATTAATAATCTCTTTAACTAAACTATATCAAAATAAAACAAAGACTAACATAAATGTATCGTGATACCTCAATAATTAGAGTCATTTTGTAACTCCCTTTCCGGGGCCCCGAGTGGCCGAGTGGTCTAAAGCGCTCTTCGTTACGGATCACTGCCATCTCACCTCTGTCTGCGGCGGTTCGAGTCTAAGATTCAGCCAATGTGGGCATGTGAGAAAGCTTGCCAGTAGCTTCTCGTGGGTCGGTGGTTCTTTCCGGGGTTTTCCGGGTTCTTCCTCCACCATTAATACTGGCCGCCATGTATAGCCCATCGTGCTGAAAAATGGCGTTTAAACCCCACAACAACAACAACAACAACAACTCCCTTTCCACGAGTCTAACCGAGCTCAGGTATTATTACGCTTGAGTAATTATGGCGACGTTCTAAATTTAACCTTGTTTACACTAGGAAACATCGGCGATATTAAATATTTGATTAGTGGCGCTAGTTAGAGTACGCAAATAATGTTGCATGATATATATATATATATATATATATATATATATATATATATATATATATATATATATATATATATATATATATATATTAATGCAGTTTGAATATGGAAATGTTATGGACAATGAGAAATATGTAAAATTTTATATTTTATATTTCGTTTAATATTCTCGAATGCAAATTTTTTACTTTTAAACCATTAAGTGCTAGTCTGAACAAATGATACAAGTTAAAATGGAATAAAATTTAGTCAAAGTCTACAAGCATTTAATGATTTCTAGATAAATTAAACTAAATGTATGCGTACCTGTTGTTAGCAGGTAATCTCGGACGCTAAAAAGGAAGAATATCGTTGCTTTATCACAAATGGCGATGTAAATTAATGAAAATGTTACAAATGATGCAAATATTAATGGTACATATATACATGTATGATAAGATTCGTTCATAACGATTTATTTTAAGATTATTTGGTTTATGGTTATTTCATGGATGTCGTTATACTGCATGCACATATTTGGTATTAATACCGTTTTGATGCTTTCGTTTTGGGTTTAAAGCCATTGGTATGCATATGATTCGCTAGGTAGAGCGACTGTTATATACCGTGTAGTAGGCGAACAGGTTGGTATATCCAGAAGCTAGTTCAAGACACCAAGAGCCTAGAACAACTGAACACCTTAGTCGTGAAATCTTGTGGCCGCATCGGTCATTGTTTGCATGATTTGGTCGGAGGTAATTGTCCGGCACAGTCTAGCATTGTTCTTACAAATGATTGCAAATGCAGGAATATGTTGCTAATGAGTCATTAGTCCCTTCTGGTCGGGTAGACTAAGAATTGCATGCCGTTATAACCCCGGAACAACCATATTACAGCTCCCTGACCATTCGGCACCAGTGTGTACCTCATATAGTCTCCATCGACTCATACAGACCCCGATGGTTCATAATTAATAAACTGGTACTAGAATGGCTTTAGGTTTCGCTAATAATCCTATGAAACAACTATGAGATATCATGCTCTTTTTCCTGTGAAACAACTAGTGATTGTTCATTTCACCCTGATCAGAATGGAGAGAATGAGTTTTTAAAAAAGATCACTATGACCAACACCACTTGACTGATCCATAAAATGAGCGTGTCACAGAATTAGGCAAAGAAATAACTTGGTTTTGTCTGAAAACAATTAGACTATTTCTCGTTGTACATGCGTACAACGTTATATAGGGTGAATGTGTTTTTCCAGGTAAGCGACTGTATTAACATGTACCTAGCCACAGATTACTTGTGTCGAGTATCATGACTAACATGAGGTGCACGGGTATTCTACCCCGACTTGTACTCACTCTCCTATGGATTTAAGTAAGACGAATCCCGAAAAACCACACTGGTCATTTTTCTGGATCACGTCAAGGAGTATACACTCTCCTTTATTCTCCAGCCATAAGGGTAAGTGTTAAATTTACATACTATTTATTTGACAGGCGAAGCTTATTCGGTTTGCACTGTGTTATCGCGTAATAATGTTTATTACAACGCAGATTTTTAAAAGTAATATCATATATATATATATATAAGTTATGCATAAACTATTATGTCCCATTTGGTTTTATTATAGCTGCGTATGTGAATCTGTAGCTGCGTCTGTGCGTCTGTGCGTCTGTGTTGGCAGCTATGACTGTGTTTGAAGCTGTTTCTGACTTTGTTGGAAGCTGTTTCTGACTGTGTTTGAAGATGATTCTGACTGTGTTCGTAGCTGACTGTTCGTAGCTGACTGTTATAGTAGCTGACTCTTATGGTAGCTGACCGTGTCTGTAGCCGTGAATGTCTATGAAATGTTATAGTGAATATAACTAGAGCGGTCCGAAGCTGTACGAAGCCGTCTAAAGTTTCATGGAGTCATCTGGAGCTTCCAGAACAACGCTGTCTGTTGTGATAGCATTATTGTAAATCTTAGTCGTGATAAGATTGTTTTGAATCTTTAGTTGTGTCAAAGATTATTGTGAATCTTTAGGTGTGTCAAAGATTATTTTGAATCTAAAGTTGTTTCAAAGATTATTTTGAATCTAAAGTTTCAAAGATTATTTTGAATCTTAAGCTGTTTCAAAGATTATTTTGAATCTTTAGGTGTGTAAAGAGTATTTTGAATCTTGTATTAAATTATTTTTGAATCTTTATAATTTTGTTGTTGAACAACCTACTGTTTTAGGGGTAAGTGCAGTCCATGAGGGTTCTTGGATCTGCACTTCATTTTATTCAATATTTGTTTTGTTTATTTTCAATTGTATTTTCACATCATATATTTATCATTATTAACTCATTCATAAATTTCCATCTTTCCAACATTGTGTTTGGCTTGTTCATTTAGTCCAAAACCCCATTCGGTTACAATTCTGCGTATGTGATACCTCCCCCCCCCTCAGAAAAAAATGCACACATTTTTTTTTTATAAAAACCCTCACAGAATAAAAAGAAAAATAACAGCTATCGATATGTTACTCTATTTACACCGGTAATACCGCAATCCGGATTGTCTATATAAAAATTTTTTATCTAAGTTTTCAATCATGCCCTATTCAAGTGGTCTGCCCCTATATTCTCAACCCCTCTTATTGCCTCTACACGGAAGCGATATGGTTGTAGTGTCAGCGCCCAACGCATCAATCGAGCGTTAGCGACCTTGGCCTTGTTTAAATACAATAGGGGTTGGTGATCAGTTTAGAGAACAAAATCTCTCCCAAAAAGATATGCATGATCCTTCCCAATTCCCCACACTACGGCCAAACACTTTTTCAATAACTGAATAGTTTTTCTCCCTGGGTAGCAATTTTCTACTCGAGTAAGCTACGGGTAACTTATTGTTATCTTGCTCTTGCAGTAAAACTGCTCCCAACCCAGTTTCAGAGGCATCTGTTCTTAAAATGAAGGGTTTGCTAATATCTGGCAATATTAATATAGGTGCACTGACGAGTTTTTCTTTAAGCGTGCAAAAAGCTATATCCTGTGGTGGTCCCCACTCTACTTTGTTGGGTTGCCCCTTCTTTGTCAGATCAGACAGTGGGCTAGCAATGGCTGCAAAGTTTGGTATAAACTTTCTATAAAACCCTACTAGACCTAGAAACGAACGAACTTGCGTTTTGGTGTCCGGTTTAGGTGCGTTCCCAATCGCTTCCACTTGCTTGGGGTGAGGTTTCAACTGACCCAAACCACTGACCCTATGACCCAAACAATCTAAATCTGTATAGCCAATACTACATTTAGTGGGTCTGACTGTGAGGTTCGCTCTGCGGAGTCTATCGAAGAGTTCCCCCAAGACGGACACGTGCTCACTCCAAGTATTCGTGTACACAAATATGTCATCTACAAAGCTATCAACGCTTGCTAAACCCGTTAGCAACTTGCGCATCAAACGACAACAGGTGGCACTGGCACCTACTAACCCGAATGGCATTACCTTGAATTGATATAATCCTTTCTGGGTCGCAAATGCTCTCAATGTACGGGACTCTTGAACAATGGGAACCTGACAATATCCTTTGGAAAGATCTAATTTGGAAAGCCATTGGTTGCCCGACAACTTCGCAAATAGACCTTCCATATCTGGCATTGTTCTGCATCGAACACAGTGATTTTATTTAACTGTCGAAAGTCGATACAGAATCGGTTCGTCCCATCTTTTTTTCTGACTAGCACTACGGGAGAAGAATATGGTGAGTTGGAGGGTTAAATCACCCCCAGATCTAACATTTTACTCACCTCTTCGTCCAGAGCTTCTCGTGCGTTGTATGGTACCGGATAACCTTTGATTCTAATGGGGTCAGATGTATTCAGTTTAATTTTGAGGTCTACTAAGGTTGTACAACCTGGTCTGTCGGTGAATACATCAGAGTATTTAACCAAAAGCGCATTAATTTGTTGACGCTGGTCTTTGGTCAACTCTGCACTCACATCGACTTGATCTACCCCTTCCCTTGCAACACCCAAGGGACACTCAAGGGGAACCTCGTGTTCTGATTCTCCCAAGTCGTCGTCGATGACTGCAGTACAAACACCATTCAAGACTCCTTTTTCTACTTTGTCGCTCTGTCTCTTGATGTACAACTTAAGCATGTTAGTATGGAATGTCTTTAAATTGCCGTCTATGTCAATTTTGTAGTCCATGTCATTCTTGACCTCCTTAACTTCGTAGGGACCTTTCCACTGGACTAGTAATTTATTTGTGCATGTAAGGAAGAAGCAATAAAACCTGATCTCCTACAAGAAATTTCCTATTTCGCGCTCTGCGGTTATAATACTTGGCATATCTACGTCCCGATTTCAATAATTCGTCGCGTGCCATCTGGCATTGTACTTTCCAGTTTCTCTCGCAGATCTAACACGTACTGGTATGTAGTTTTTATTTCCTCGCTCGCGACGTCACCTGTCCACAGTTCGCGTAGTATCCGCATCGGTCCTCGAACTGTTCTTCCGTACAGCAATTCGAAGGGTGAAAATCCTAAACTTTCTTGCGGTACTTCACGGTACGCGAACAGAACCGCGTTCAAATAACGGTCCCAGTCTTGCGGTCGTTCCGCGCACATCTTTCGTAGCATACTTTTAAGGGTTCCATTAAATTTCTCTACCAGTCCATTGCACATCGGATGGTATGGGGTAGTGTTTAGCTGTTTGATTGATAAGTCTACTTATTTCACCCATGAGGTCGGAGGTGAATTGGGCACCACAATCCGTAAGGATTTCTTCTGGCACCCCTACCCTACTGAAGATGTCAACCAATTCTTCAGCCACCCGTTCTGTTTCAATAGTTGGTAACGCTACAGCTTCGGGATATCTGGTTGCGTAATCCACAAGAGTAAGAATATACCGGTTCTTCCTTTCGGTAACTGGTTGTATTGGGCCTACAATATCCACCGCCACTCTTTTAAACGGTGTATCTATTAATGGCATCTGTCCCAAGGGTACCCTTGTAACCCTTCCCTTACATACGGTTTTCTGGCATACGTCACAAGACCTACAGAACCGTGTGACATCGCCATTAACATCAGGCCAGTAGAATTCAGCGACTACTCTACTGGTGGTCTTCGCCTTACCTAGGTGTCCTGCCATGCTAGACTCATGGGTCACCCTAAGTACTTGAGATCTGTATCTCTGGGGTACGACCACATGCCAATCCCTCTTACCCTCCGGAGTGATAAACTCCCTATGAATTAGCCCGTTCCTACGAACGAATCTCGAGCTGCCCCCACCCTTGCAGTGTCTAATTGCGCAGGACGCGATTTTCTCAATGACAGTCTTGATGGATTCATCACGTTCTTGTTCTCGTTTGAATTCATCACGCGAAATTCCGGAGATCGATTCAGGTACTATTAATTTCTGAAACGAGTTTTTCTCTCGCCTGGTTTGCGCTCGCGTTTCGACTGCCTGGGCCAAAGGTATCCTGAAATCTGCCATGGTTGGAAGACGGGAACCTTCAACATTACCGATCGTCAGATCGTATATAGGGTTTTCCATGCAAAGGGCATCTACAGTTCCGGTTAAGAAAGGTGTTTCTACCGTAATCCTTGCTACGGGGATGCGACCGATCGTTTGATCGAGTAGCATACATGTGGGACTCCCACCCGAGCATTTGGTTATCCTGCACGAGACTGCGTTTAATCACTACAGCCGTGCAACAGTGTCACGTAATGCTACGATTTCTCGACCGTTCACGAAACCCCTTTCGGTTGGTACTCGCGCTTCGGGAAAAAGACACGTGCCAAGTGTATGAATACCTGGTTCTACCTGCACCATATTACTAGATACACTTTTATTCTGTATAGCCACGGCTACCTTATGCATAAATCCCTTTCTTTTAGGACATTTTACTTGAATATGACCCCATTCCTTACACAAGAAACATTGTACACCCTGACGACCTGTGTCCCTAACTGACCTACTTGCCTCAGCTGATTTCACAAGCTCCCTAGGCATCGGTCTCGTAGACTGGTTTCCAGACTTAAAATCTTTTGAAACCACGTTCTGGGTTCCCCCATGAGCCTCGGCATAGAAATCGGCTTGTTTAGCCATATCCTGAACGTTTGAATAGACTTTCTCTTTCAGAAACTGACTTAGTTCCCGCCCCACTGTGTTCAATAGTTGATCTCTGAGCAAGAAATCAGTCAACCCTTCAAACGTTTTCACCGCTTTGCCGCATTCAATCCACCGCTGACAATAGTTCGCTATTCTAACGATGAACTGATCAAAGGTTTCTCCCTTCTCGGGTTTGCTACACCTGAACTTTTTACGAAAACCCTGTTCAGTCAGCTCGTACCTTTTTAGAAGTGCTTCCTTCAGAACGTCGTATTTAAACACATCGTCTCTAGGAAGTCGCGAGTACACATCCAGCGCTTTACCTTTTAATAAAGCACTGAGATGCAGTGCCGAGTCATTCCGACTCCACTTCTGGTTCTCGGCATACCGCTCAAACCGATGACGATAACTATCCATGTTATCTTTCTCATCGTCAAAGGGGGGTAGTTTGGGACCCTTTAATTTACTAGAAGCAGAATCGTGTTCTCCTTTTCTAGCTGTTGCTAACTCTACCTTACGTTCATGATCTCGTTGCCTTAATCTTTCTTCTACCTCCAACGTTTCTAACCTTGCTTGTTTTTCTAGCTCTATTTTCTCCCTCTCAGCTCCCCTTTCCCATTCTATCATTTCTTTTTCGGCCTGTTTTTCTAGTTCTATCTTTTCCCTTTCGAACTGTTTTTTTAATTCTGCCCGCCTTTCCTCTGTTTCCCTTTTTTCCCTTTCAAGTTGTTTGGTCATTTCCATCTCCTTTACCCTTTCATCCCTCTCCCGGGCTTGTTCTTCCCTTTCTAATTCCCTCGCCCTAACCCTTTCATCCCTCTCCCTGGCTTGTTCTTCCCTTTCTAATTCCCTCGCCCTAACCCTTTCATCCCTCTCCCTGGCTTGTTCTTCCTTAATAAATTCCCTTAAACTTTCTCCCTCATACCCAAGTTCTTTGCCTAAGGCGACCAAGTCCTTAAGTCATGACATGATTAATAGTAACAAAAAAAAGTAATTTAACAAAAGCAGCAGGGGGGGCGAATCGGACATTTTGTCCAAACGTCATTTGGCTTAATTAGTACTTTCTGCACTCAGCGGATCCGGTGTCGTCAGCGCCTGGTAAAAAAAAAACGACGTCGTCGTCGTTGTCATCGTCGAGGGGCCAAATCGACAATTGTCCGGAACGTCATTTGGTTTAATTAATGCCTTCTGCGCGCCGATCCCCAGCGTCGTCAGCGTCCGGTAAAAAAGCGCGACGACCGCGTCGATGTCATCGCCCCCCCTGCTGCTAAGTGGCTACTTGCAATTTAACCGAATATTTGGTCAAGTCCGATACGATATCGTGTCCGAGGATCATGTAAATTTATCGTTACAAATCCATGTGGGGTCGACTGAGCATGACTAAAAAAGTTTCGAAAAACATTAAAGTCCATGTCACCGCCGCACCATGTCTGCCAAATATTTCGTAGCGTGTGTGTATCAACGCCGTTGAATACAGCAAGAATATTACAGTTATCTCTGATTACTTTTGGAATCTGAGTGTATCGTTGAGTGACATATATCACGTCAGTGTTTTTATGCCTGCCTCTGGAAAATATCCTAGCTGGGTTCTTTTGATTGTCTAACATAACATCATCGTACACGACTAGATTGTTAACGTCGCCATCAATATCATCGATACCCGGTGCATCATTGATATCCGTAATAAACTCAATAACATTTTTTTAGCGATCGCTGATGCATTCTCGTTGAAATCTTTTAACACCTCGTAGCATCGTTGATCATCTACGCTAGGGGCGATTAAATACAACTTATCCCACTTCATCCATCTCATTATTAAATTGAGTAACAATTGCGTCTTGCCGGATCCAGATGGTCCGATGATAATCATCCGGATCGAGTTTGGTAACGCTGCAACATGCTTAACTGGTTCTCTTGTTTTAGTCGCTGAAAAGTCAATTATATTCATGTCTCTATACATAAATTATGGATCTATATTGTGTAAAGTGTAGAGTGCGTACTGGCACAAATGATATGACAACCGTTACAACAAGAAATAACAGATCGGCGCTTACTGGCAAGTGTGTACAATGCGGTACAAAGAAATTTAGATTTATTTCTATTAAACCCGGAGATGTTTTAAAAAAAAGCGAGGAGGTGATATTGCAGCCAAGTTATCAAAACTCCCCGGAAACCCGTGGGCAAAGTATCCAGGAGAAAAGCACCTCCCAGGATATAGCTACTGTGGCCCCGGAACACGATTAGATATCAGACTCGATGATCAAAATCAGCCCAAACCCGGTGAGTATCCAATAAACGCTATCGATAAGGCGTGTCATGTTCATGATGTTGCTTACAAAAGTAGCGATCTGCAACAGCGTCATATCGCGGACGTAAAATTAATTCACGCATTAAATGCTATTCCTGATAAATCCTTCAAGGAAAAATTGGCCTCATGGTTGGTAAAATCGGCTATGAAAGGTAAATTAATGATTGGCGCTGGTAATTAATAACAATATGGAATCCATCTATTATTCTCCGAGAGGATACTGGAAGGGGAAGGCCGCAATTGGTAAGCTTGCAAGCGCTGCAAAAGTAACAAAGGCCACTGCGGCTAATTGGTTATCCAAACAGGCTATATGGCAAATCTATCTACCACCGCCTAAACAAATCAACTTCTCGCGCTTTGATGTCAGCGTACCTAATGAAGTTCATCAGGCTGATATACTATTTCTACCGCATGACAACGGTTACAAATACGCGCTAACTGTAGTTGATGTTGCGAGTCGATACAAACAAGCGGAGCCGTTAAAAACAAAGTCAGCAACTGAAGTAGCCGATGCGTTTGAGCGGATTTATCGAAGAGGCCCTCTGCGCTGGCCAAATCTATTACAAGTTGATCCTGGTAGTGAATTTCGCGGCGCTGTTTTATCAACGCTGAAACATCATAGCGTCGCGGTACGACGAGGTCATACTGCGCTACATCGTGATCAGGCAATTGTTGAACGATTCAATCGGACTCTTGCTGAACGGTTATTTGGATATCAATACGCGAAGGAATTCATCCAAGAAAAACGATCTCGTGAATGGGTCAAAAGGTTGCCAGGCGTAATTGCAGCGTTAAATAACGAGATTACCCGAGCAATCAACATGAAGCCCAGCGACGCGATTAAAAAAAAGTATATACCCGGAAGATCAAAAATAGATAGCGTTTCCAAGCCGATTCTCGGCGATGTCACTGTTAGATATCTGTATGAACCAGGAGAGCTTGAAGGCGGTAAAAAAAGAGCTACTGATCCTATCTGGAGTGTTACCACACATAACATATCAACGATAACACGATCAACTGGTAGACCACCGATCTATAGACTGGATCCAACTGCCCCACAGCGGGGGTTTACACGCGAGCAACTACAAGTGATACCTGACGATACTCAATTACCCCCGCGTGGTCTTAACTAGCGCCGTTGCGTCTATTACACTCAAGACATGTCAACCTCACATTGTTTTTGACATGACCGAGACTGTTATCGATCCTATCCACGGTAAATTGGCGAGCGTCTTTATCCGAATAACGTCAACTCATTATACAATTGCAACTCGCGCAGTGATTATTCTGTTGTTGTCGTAGCGAGATTATTAATTCGGCATCAATATCAAAACGCCGCTGTTTTTTTTTATCCTGTTGGCGGTAACCCGAGAGTTTTCTATCAATGACGCTTGCATCGATGATGTCGTTGGTGACTTCGTCGGTGACTCCGTCAACAACAATTCTTCGAAGCTGATTCATTCTCCGTACTCGGGACACCGCAAGATAGACTAGATTGGACCATTCGATTCGATTATCAACCATCCAAACAATTGTATCCGTGATAGTCAGTCCCTGAGAGGAATGTATTGTTGTTGCGTATCCTAGCGTCCACGGGGATTTATCAGCACGTAGCGCGTCCTCAACGACGCTGATATCAACGAGCACAATATCATTCAGCACGAGAATTTGTTTTTCTGTCCGGCCTGGAATTTCAACTTCAATGTTCTGCCGCCGTGTATCCGCGGGTCTATAACATAACGGCACTGGACGCGTTGGAAACTTTTCCTTATGCAACGTAAACAACCTCCGCTGAAGTGTGTCCCTGACTATCTTTCTACTCGCTACAATCAAATCGTTTGGTCTCCATGTTTCCCAGAATTCATTTAACGGCGTTTCCGGAATCACCTCGCGGATTATTTCGCATTGAATTCTATCCGGCTGTAATCTGATTAATTTTTTAACCTCGCGCAGTTGTTCATCAAGTGCTCGGTAATCAGTATCGGTTTCTTCATAATAGTCCACGAACCCGCTCAACCAATCATGTGGACCCTCGCCGACAAATGGTGGTGGTTGGCCATGGTCGCCACACATGATTACCGCTGTATTCGCGAGCAGCAACCAATCAAGAAACATTCGTAAAGTATCTAACGAAACAGTACATATCTCATCCCAGATGATAACTTCAGGAATAAATTTTTCACCCATTCGATCAGGAGTCCACTCACCGCCGCTGTATCGAAAAAAGCTGTGATAAGTAACGGCGTCAACATTTCGTTGTTTTATCTCTCGCGCTAGTCTATGGGTCGGTGTAAGCACGATTATACTTGCCCGCGTTCGAAATAATTCAATTGCCCGAGTCGTCTTTCCTGACCCGCCACAGCCGCTTAAATAAACCGTCTTGTGTCTACAAATTGGATCAGAACACGGTGGTGCATTAGACCATTCTGACAATTTATCACCGCGTAGGTAATTGTTTTCAACGGTGACATCTGCTGACGGGGAATAATCGCGTCGTATTTCATTTTTAATTCTCCATGTACCCCAACTCTCGTCCGGACTAGTAAACTCGGCTACGTTTTCCTTATACGTTACGTCAATATAAAATGAATCAACGGCTACTCTAACCGCGGTGTTAGGAAATCTATTTATCATCGAGAATAAATTGATAGCGGCGTAACCCAGCATAGACGCCCTCAAATGCGGGTATGCCGGGCTGTCTCCATCGCTGTAGGTAACAACTGTACCCAACTTTGTTCCATTGGACAAGAAAGCTGTTTCGCAGTTCACGTATCTATTTTTCGCCACTGCGTCCTTGATTACGAAATCATATTCTGCGTCATCTATAATCAGCCGTGAGCAATATCGTTTGTAGTCGCAGTTTTTTCCACCTTGTGTGAACTTACCAATTATTCTTCTACCGAGATCTTTTGCCTCGTGGTTTCGTTGGTTAAATATCCTCCTGGACCATTCGATGATATATTCCTCGTCGGCATCGATGTTTTTTCTGGATTCGTCAATTATGCTATCTAGACGCTCCGGTTCTGGTAACCAGACTTCAGTCTGCGCCCGGTATGATATAATCGCGTCACTGACAATCAAAGAAACTAGCATGCTACAATCAATCATATACCGTAGCAGCGCTATTGGCAGCCACTTCTTTTCAGCCATGTGTCTACCGATCCAAATATAGCAACAGCGATGAAGTCCTGCCGCGAACTCAAATGATACTACGCGAGCGAATCCGGTTAAATCAAAATCAGGCAGTGGTCCATTAATAGCAACACGAGTCATTTCATGTCTGGGGTGTCCAAATCGTTTGAAATACTCAGCGGCGGATCCATACCCGAGAAAACTCGCTGGATAACAGGCAACCATATCAACGGAAATCATAGCGTCGCGGTTGTATTCAGTGTTCCATAGTCCACCGTGATAGTATTCCAAAAAACTGGATTGTACATCCGGTAGAAATTCCTTGCGCGTTGGGCTCCACGCATTTTTCCTCGCTGCAACATGAGCTGCAACCGATGGAATCGTGAAACAATTTGTTAGCAGTTGTTCATCATGCTCTTCAAATTCCATGGCGGTTTTTTTCATCTTGTTGTGAAATGCTTCAGTGCGATATAATTCACCGTTTGGTCTTACAAACTGATCAAAGGTATCAGCGCTGCGAAGTAACCACACTGATACAGGGTCGTTTTTACACAAATAAGCAATAGCATCAAATAGTTTCCTCTCCGCGAGAAAACCATCCCGGGAGAATTCTTCTCCCAAAAATTCCCCCGGGATATACTTTACCGTTCT
The DNA here is from genome assembly GCA_028554795.2 of Sinohyriopsis cumingii. Classification (NCBI taxonomy): domain Eukaryota; kingdom Metazoa; phylum Mollusca; class Bivalvia; order Unionida; family Unionidae; genus Sinohyriopsis; species Sinohyriopsis cumingii. The sequence continues at coordinate 78,432,882 of CM068834.1, read as the reverse complement.
ATCCCGTGGAAACACTGTGATCGCGGGCGTCCATGCGTGTTCGTTATGATCAATAATTTTGATTGGGGCTCCCTTCGATTTGTACTTTGATTCGTGTAATACTTCACCGGTTATCGTTGTAACGGTTATTGGAAATCTCAGCGATGTTTCTAATCTCGCTATGTCGCTGATGGTTGCTCCTCGCTCGCGCACTGTCTCCTCCCACTGGTTGATTTTGCTACGTCGTAAATCAGTCAATTTGTTTCCTCGACATGCATTTGTAAAATGCTCTATTATTCGTTCTGCTACACAATTTATCCCCGTTGACTGTTTCATCGGCGCTAGTTTTCCGATATCAGGTTTCTTATTTAACGGGTATATTCCATAAACAACTGCTGTTTCAGGATACGCTCGTTCATAGTATGGTCTGTCAATTCCGGTTAACAACCCCGGCTTGGAGTCGCGGCTAACAATGACTGTTTTCTTGTCGCTGAGAACTGGTTCAAATTTATCACGTATGATCCAATCACCTGATTCGACCCGGACAATGAATTTTACTCTGAAGAAATACTTTTTACCGTCAAGTTGTGATATTATCGTTGCTGCGCGGTTGTCGTTCATGGTAGCATCAACAACGCCATCAATTCGAAATGTTGACCAACTATGAGATGCGCCATCACGCTTGAATTCATTGATACAATCGCGTATTTTACTCAACAGGGTTCTATCGTTTATTAACGCTTTTGGTGCGTCCTTGAGGACTCTATCGAGATTGAACTTAATATTTTTCCGGGGCTTAATTGCTGCTAATCTCTCGAACTCATCCATATAATTAAAACAAGTATTTAAATGAAAGAATATAGTATAATGAATCACTGCAAATGGTTGATGATTGGGTCGACAACCCCGTGCAATAAATCATGTAGAGGTGAATTCTGCGGGTATCATTTACAAAGCGTTCGTAATGGTTCTCTTGGCCCCCTCCCGTGCTTGGTTTGTCACGTCGGTGTAAGAGGAAAATCGCAGTTGTGTATCAATTGTGGCGGAAAGCGATACAGGGAACTAAAACGCTATTATGACAAGCGAATTAAAAACGCCGTCATTGACCCTACCACCGACTTCGTCATCAAAACCCCCCAGGACTACGTTGAAAGATTCATAATTAAACCAAATAATAAATTAGACAAGTAGTATTATTATACAAATGGACCGAGAATTTCAGTCGCATCCCCTGCTCGTCAATTACGAGGCGTCTCGCGACGGCATTGTTAGAAATCGTAGATTGAAGAAGCCGGTTGGTACCGTAAATAATCAGGGGTATTTGACATTTGGTGCCGGAAAGAAGAAGTATTATGTTCATAGGATGGTATTTGAAGTATTTAACGGATTAATCGAGAATGGGCTTGTGATTGATCATATTACTAATAATAAGACTGATAATTCTCTTACAAACCTGCAAGCCATCTCTCAGAGTCAGAATGTCAAAAAAGGCCAAACTGGTAAATACTCAAACAAAGCAAAACCCGTAAAGTCATTTGATACAACAACTCACGAAGAAAAAATATTTCAGTCGATGAATGAAGCCAGTAGATACTTTGACATTTGTGGAGCCTCGATACGATTTGTTGCAGAAGGAATGCAGAATTCAGCGATCTCAAAAAAGACCGGGCATAGAATTCGATTTTCATATATAACAGAAATCAGCGAGTGATGAAGTCACCGGCGCCTATGGCGCTGACGAGGTCACGTCTAACGAATTATTAAACACCTTCGGAATTGATACACGGGGTTTCATTTTTTTATTATTTAAAAACAAGATGTTCTATAAGAATAATGAATATCGAAGACATCAATAATATATTAGCCGAGATTTCAAAATTAAAAAATCAAGGAATTGAATTATCTGATGGTCTCGACAGTGAAAAAATATTATCCGATTATGAAATTATTAACGAACAATCGAAACGGGGGCGTTTTACCCTGGCCCGCGAGTACTTTTTTATAAAACGATTACAACATACGATCAATGAAAACTTGTACCACAATGACGCAAATGCATTCATTGGACTATTTACTGCCGTTGAAATAATACGAAAAAAACTCGGACGTGTTTATGAACGACGCCGGGAGATTTCTAGCAAGATCAAAAACATTAGAAGGATTATAGACGAAAACTCCGTGGAGCCCCCGATGGTACACTCGGCGGGAAATTAGAAATTGCTTCGCAATTGCAATAATGGTAGGCGAATCACTTACTACTCGGCTAGCCAGAGAGCGGCTAGCGGCGCTTAAAAAGTTCATACCGTTACGAGACAGGGTCCGAGAACAACTTCAAACGCGGCAGCAACTACAAACCGATTTTACTGTTGGAAGCGAACAACTGTTTGCCCCGGTAACTAAAGCGACTAGGGATGTTACAGCGGCAACAGAACGGGCAATATATGGAGATATTCCTAAGGAAGGCGAACGGAAAGAGGCGCCTCTTCTTCCTGTACTTGAAAAGATAGCAACAGAGACAGAACAAACACAGCAACGGATAAAACAACTTTCCAGTGATACAAAAACCCAACGAGAGTATGAACGATTAACTGATATTGATGTTGGTGAATCTCAAAAAATTTCCACTCAAAGAGGGATTTCCTTTATGGATAAACTCACTGAAGGGGCTATAGAGGAAATAAAACGACCTCAATTACTGAAATCCGACGATTATAGGGTTTTTGGTAATTTTGCCGCTCAAAGCTATCATTCAAGAAAAGACTTTTTAAAAGACGAGTATAAAAACAGTAATATAAAACGAGATGACTGGGTTAATTGGTTGTATAAAACGAATAAAGGGGTTGATCGCTTGGATACAAAAGAATTGGGATATAAAGAATTTAAAAAAGGAATTGATGATTATGATATACAACAACAACAAGAACAGCGAAAAGAAAAACGTCCAAAAAAAGCTGGTTCTAAAAAAACAAGCGGAGAGGGGTATCCAAGTGGTAGTGGTCTAGTTGAAAACGCTTGTCCTAACAGTGTTCTCAGTGATATATCACGGCTAGAGGTACTAATCGGAGGAAAACGAGCCGGAAATAACTCTCCGGAAATAATCAATGAGGCCGCTGATATTTGCAAGCGGTTATTTGCAGGCGGTATCATGGACATTAATGCATATCGAACGCTCATAGACGAACTCGTGGATGATTAAAAAAATTATAAAATTGTCAGTTTTTTGGTCGATTTTTGGCCATTTTTTGACCGTTTTTGGCAATTTTTTGAGGGCAAAAACCCCAGGAAATCATTTAGAGAAAATCGATGTTTTTCTGAAAAATCGAGAAAAAAACGACTATAGGCAACAAAAAATGACCAAAAATGACTAGAAATCAAGAAAAAACCGGAAAAAAACCGGATTTTTATCGAGGGCAAAAACCCCAGGAAATTTTGATAAAATTTATTCCGGTTTTCCACAGGAGGAAATGTCAGAATAATTATTTACAAGAACTATGACAGTTCCCCCATCGATGGAAACTGGTCAGAGTAAAAAATGTTTTCAAAACTAACCCGCCACACATGTCAACCGTTTGCAAAATTATATAATATTGTAAATCCGCGTCAATTTTGACCGTTTTTGAGGGCAAAAACCCCAGGAAATCATTTAGAGAAAATCGATGTTTTTCTGAAAAATCGAGAAAAAAACGACTATAGGCAACAAAAAATGACCAAAAATGACTAGAAATCAAGAAAAAACCGGAAAAAAACCGGATTTTTATCGAGGGCAAAAACCCCAGGAAATTTTGATAAAATTTATTCCGGTTTTCCACACGGCGGGGGGGGGGGGTGATCAATCACTGGTGATCACAATCACTAATTGAAAAACCGGTGTTTTTATAATAAAGATGATCATACACTACAACCACGATAAACCAGTACTCGTCTACGTGGTAAACTCGCGATTGTCTGTTTACCGCGCGTACTATGGAGATGGCCTCGGTAGCACCATTGCGGGGTTATTTACAAGAATGGCTCCAAAAGTAGCGCCGTTAGCCAAACAATTAGGAATGAAGGCTATTGATGTTATTCGTGATAAGGGTATTAGTGCTATTGGAGACGTTGCCGGAAAGGCGCTTTCTGCAGCAAAGGACAAACTAATGTCGTTGGTGAGGAGAAAAAAACAGAAACCACCGGTGATGCCATCAACGACAGTGATGCCTGCGAATGTCAGTAAAGTAATAAATAACGCCGTGGAAGAAAAACTAGCGTCGTTGGTAAACAATAATCAAGATGACATCGCAAACATAATAGCGGGAAGTGGTTTAAAACCACGACGATGATTTAGATGCATCAGCGTATTATTAAATAAAATGTTTAAACGAACAGCTGACCCGGCGTTTGATATGGACGCACCAGTGCACAAGGATGATTCTGTCCGTAATTATCAGTTTTATTCCTATCATGCAGTACAACCCAACATACTATCGCGAATTGAACTTCAAGTCCATGATACCAGTAAATATTTTTTACCGTGTGAAGCGTTTATTGAAATCGAAGGAGAACTTGTAACAGAGGCCGATACTCCTGCCGTACCAGCACCGTATCCAGATGGTACCAAAGTTGGCTTAGTCAATAACGGCGTAATGGCGCTATTTGAGAGCGCAAAATATCTCATTGACGGGCGAGAGATCGAGTCTATAGAACGCGATGTTGATGTTGCTACAACAATAATCGGGCTAGCAAGATATTCCGACGATTATACAAGATCAGCGGGTCCATCTATGATGTTTGCAAAGGATACTAAAAACACTGCTGGAAACTCGCAATTTGTGGTAAGACGACCAAAAAATAATGCTAATAACGCTGATGCTGATGTTGAGAATGTGATTATAAACAGCGATCCTAATTTTAACATCGGAGCTGCAACACGCATATCAATGTTAACAGGGGCGCGTAGATCTTTCTCATGCGCGATTCCACTGCATCATATATTTGGATTTTGTAGGAACGTGCGAAAAGTTATCTACGGAGCAAAGCATACCGTGGTGCTTGTGCGAAAAGGTGATGATAGAAATGCAATTTGGAGAATTCCAGCGGATCCTACAAATCCAAATAATGACCCTGGTAAAGTCGTTTTAACTAAAATATTATTGTGGATGCCAGTAATGACTCCATCCATTACCACAGAGGCACGATTGCTATCATTTATGGAGCAGGGAGGAAAATCATTACTAAGTTGGTTAACAACAACAACAGATACTAAGCAATCAAATATCAATGGTATATTCACATGGAACCTGGCATCACAACAAGGCATTTCGGCTCCGCGTCATATATTTGTTGCGTTGCAGGATATGACAAGAGTTGATAATCAGTTATTCAGCCATATGATATTTGATCGATTAGGCGTTACTGACGTCTCGCTGAGAATAAACGGCCAGCAGGAACCATCTGAGGATATACAACTTAATTACGGTCAAAACCATATTGCACGCGTGTACCATCGGTTGCTGTCGTATATGAGTCGTGATCAAAACGTCGACACTGGTTTGCAAATATCACAACATGATTTCAAAGAACTATATCCGATCTATTACTTTTCGCTGGAACATCTTGATTTAACAAGACAATCCGTCGTTGATATACACTTCCGAGCTAATGTAACTCGCGGCGCTATTGCTGATTATAGAGCTATTGCTGTCATCCTCAGCGATAAATCAATGCTGTTGGAAGGTGTTGGTGGACGAATGAGAATCGTTGATGCGCCAGTGGAAAACATGTAATTGAAAGCACAAAACGCGTTTACAATAAAATGTCGTATAGTGTCGTCAGTGTAGAGTTGACTGATGGTCAAGTCAAGAAATTACGATCAAAGTCGGCTAAGCAATGCGGGACCACAATAACGCTGAAGCCGTCACAGATGGCAGGTGGTAATCATAAGATATCGTTGACGGCGCGTCAAATAAAACATTTCAATAATGCGATGAAGAATAGAAAGGGTGTTCAAATAGATTTCTCGGCCGCAGCGATTAAAAACATGGAAAAGACCGGTGGGATATTTCCGCTGTTAGCCGCAATTCCAGCGTTGATTGCCGCGGCGGCCCCAGCAGTGGCTAAGGCGGCTGCGTTGGGGGCCGTTGGTACCGCGGCGGGAATGGCACTGAAAAAGGCAACCGGGAAAGGCTATAAAAAAAAACGACCCGTAGCCGGAAAGGGTCTAAGACTACCGGGAACCCCGTATTCATGGTACTCGGGAAAGGGTCTAAGACTACCGGGGACCGTTTATTAACGCAGGAGTCAATGACTCCCATGTCTAATTTTGATTTAATAGACGCCGCAAACGCGCTAGCGATAAAAAACTTCAGAGGTGTTTTTATGAGGGATCAATTACCGGCGGCGCCAAGGAATATTGAAACCGGCATAATTAACCTCGATGGGTCCTCCGGAGCGGGGACTCATTGGGTTGCGTACGCGATTGATCCGCGTGCGATCGTCTATTTTGATTCATACGGGTTAGCCCCGCCAAACGAGTTCATGCGGTATATCCGGGCGTGTTCAGCCCGGGCTTTTTATTCCACGCTGCCAACACAGCGATTAAGCGACCCACCGATATGTGGCCGTGAGGTATTGAACGTACTCGCGGCGATTTCATCATCGCGAAAACCACCTCATGTGGTTGTAAACGAATACACTAGTGGGGTCGTAGAGGCCCGGCGGGTTAATTAGAAACGCCGTTTTTTTTTACAATAACGATGATTGATATTTGGGGACGACCGGTTTCGGCGCTGAAAGAATCCACGGAAACGGCCGCCGCCGACATAAAAAACTAATCGAGGATGAAATCGCTGATACGTTGAATTTAACCAGTGTTGACCCGGGTGAAATAGTTGTATTTCAAGACCGCCAGGGTAAATTGAAATCCGGTAATGTGTCGCTGAATGACGTTTTAATACGACGGCGTGATGCCGCCGAGGACACTATCGCGCTGTATACCGGCGACGGACGACTCAAACCGGGTGAACATATATCGACGGTGACGGATAGGGTAACATTAGTCCAGGACGGTTTTACAAGGTTAGATAGATCGGTGACCGAACTTGACGCGCAGATGAAAAAATCTGTCGCCGAGGTGAAAAAATCTATCACCGATATACAACTCACTACCGCTAGTTTTTTTGGGACCCCGACGGTGACCGAACCAAATCTTGCAACAATAAAAAATACTATTTTGGAGTTTACGACGCTGTCGGGCCAATTTTACACGTTACGAAAAAATGTTAACAGGATCGATGACAACTTTGATAAATTTTTTGGTAAAAAAAATACCAAGCTGGATGAGATTACAATAACTATAAATGATATCACTGCGTATGGACAGGAAATAAAAATAATCAAAGCTGATGTTGCAACGAACAGAAATAATGTAGACGCGCATGAGCGGGAAATAGAAATAATCGGCGCTAATGTTGCAACGATCATAAATAATGTAGACTCGCATGGACGGAAAATAGAAACAATCAAAACTGATGTTACAACGATCATAAATAATATGGACGCGCATACACAGGAAATAGGAACAATCAAAACTGATATTGAAGCGAACAAAAAAGGTGTGGACGCGCATACACAGGAAATAGGAACAATCAAAACTGATGTTGAAGCGAACAAAAAAAATGTAGACGCGTATTGGCGGGGAATAGGAATAATCAAAACTGATGTTGCAGCGAACAAAAAAGGTATAGACGTGCATACATATGAAATAGGAACAATCAAACTTGATGTTGCAGCGAACAAAAAAAGTATGACCGAGAATACACGGGAAATAGAAACAATCAAAACTGATATTGAAAGCTCGATCAAAAGGGGTTTATACGTGCATACACGGGAAATAGGAACAATCATAGTTGATGTTGTAAATATCAAAGACAGAATACCGGAAATGATAAAAATAAAAATCCCTCATGAGAACACCATCAACACAGTATACACAATTCGGCATGGATCATTCGATTGGACTCCTACACAGAATACAGTAAATATCACCGCAACTGTTAAGGGCATTTATCGATTGACACTGGTTTCAATGATGCAGTTTAATATATTATCGTCGAGTTCATCCGGGTTTAACAATACAATATCAACAATTATAGACAGGAACGCAACTGAACAGTTTACAATTTATGCCGTTGATGGAAATCTAGCCGGGGCAAACATCACATGGTATGTGGAATTTGTAGCGAATCTAATTAATTAAAAACACTAGCTCTTTTAAAATACAAATGACCACCAAGGAAATTGAATCAGAGGTATCACCGACGTCACATCAATATCGATTCGATACCGCAAAAGAATTCTCCGCGAACTTGAAAACGCTTTCCGAACAATACCGTGTAAAAATAAAAAAATACCGCCGAAAAATAACCGCCATCGACGCGGTCGTGTACTCGGTGTCGGGTATAGTAGCCGGTACCGGTGTTATTTTATCCACGGTAACCACGGTAGCCCCGATCGCTGTTCCAATCGCTATCTCCGCAATGACAACAGTTGCTGGAGTCGCCAACGCAATCACTAGGAAGATATCATCGTGTTTTCAGAAAAAACTCAACGAGTATACAGTAAAACATCAAATAGTATCCGACGCGTACTCGAAATTATCCGGGTTGATCTCGTTGTCAATTGATAATTTGTTCGTATCCGATGTTGAATTCTCCACGATGGTCCAGTTGTATAGCTCCGCGATGTCAAAAATCGAGGATTTTCAACTGGAAGCCGGAACCACCTGGTTGTTGAAATTAGACACTAAAAACAACGAATAATAATAATGTCGCTGAACCCCGAAGGGTCTCAATTACTTCAGCGGATCGCGGAGAATACCACTCCGGTACAAACAAATATGATATCGATAACGTCAACAAAACCCGAATTCAGTGTGAACTTTCCATCACCGGTTCCAGTGAAGGAAACAGCGCTGGCAAAATTGCGAATATATCACAGTTGGCCTAATATTCGAGCGGACGCATTTAACGGACAACAACCTAATAACTCGCTGGTTTTTGCACGGACAAATAAACCCGATGGGACCCCAGACTGGGAGGAGGTTACAATACCAACTGGGTCATACCAAATAGAACAAATCAATAAAGAATTTCAACGCAGGATAAAATCGATCACAGGAAAAGAATCAAAAATCGCTATTACGGTTCATGAACCGACGTTATCGTCGACGATTGAAATAAGCACACCGGGGTATATGGTTGATATCTATAACAGTTCAATAAGAACCATACTAGGATGGCCTAAGAATCCACCTCATGGAATCGCCGCGGACACGCAATCGTATCATGAGATTACCCCCCGGTATCGAGATAAATTATCTGTTATGAAAAACGCGTTCTTACCCCCCAGGTTTATATTTCAAAACAGGAATACCATTAAATGGTATTTTACGTATAAGGAAACTCCTGAAACAGACGTCGAGATCGCAATTAGTTTAAATGATATCACTGATGCGTTTGCCGAGATTAATCGTAATTACCGATTGCAACTAGAACAGCTACGGGAGACAAAAGCACAAAAACACGTTGAGGTGTTAAATCAACTTATATCAGACATGGAATATATCAATGAACGAATCGTTAAAGTAATATCCGATAGCAGAACTAATGATAAACAAAAATTCCTAACCGAGTTTAATATCACAGAAGCCGATTTACCCGATTTAAAGGTTCCAGGATACAATGCGCCAGAACTAAGAAAATCTCTTAATGATTTTCTGGATCCATCAACTATCCTCAGACACGATAACGGAGATGATGGTAGGCATATTGCTCCATACAACGTAAATATTGCATCGGTGATAGCGATTAATCTAGTGTGTGATGCTATCGAAGGAAGTTACCAGGTGGATACCAAGCAATCAAATCAGGCCCAACAGGGGTATATCCTTTATTCATTTTCACCAACAGCCCCTCCGGGATTTTTAATCGTTGAGAGTCCGATTAATCCGGTCTATATGTGATGCCATAATCGGTTTTTAACGAGAATTAATTTCAGACTTACCGATCAGTCAAATAACCTAATTGATCTGCAAGAGGAGGAGTTAGTGATCACTCTGTTTGTAAGATCATAGCAGCAAGGTGGGCGATGACATCGACGCGGTCGTCGCGCTTTTTTACCGGACGCTGACGACGCTGGGGATCGGCGCGCAGAAGGCATTAATTAAACCAAATGACGTTCCGGACAATTGTCGATTTGGCCCCTCGACGATGACAACGACGACGACGTCGTTTTTTTTTTACCAGGCGCTGACGACACCGGATCCGCTGAGTGCAGAAAGTACTAATTAAGCCAAATGACGTTTGGACAAAATGTCCGATTCGCCCCCCCCCCTGCTGCTACAAAAGAAACTATTTCTAATGAAGGCAACCCAAAACAAAAATGAATAAGTATTTATACTAGACCCACAGACCTAGAACTACTAAACAAAATAAAACCTACTTGATTGTCTTCTCAGGAAGGTCACACATGAATATAAACAATGAGAGTTTACTTTCACAAACACTGTGATGACGGTTCACTTAATCCAAATATCCCACTTCTGACACCATTGTCACAGAATTGTAACCGAGTGGGTTTTTGGACTAAATGAACAAGCCAAACACAATGTGGGAAAGATGGAAATTTATGAATGAGTTAATAATGATAAATATGTGATGTGAAAATACAATTGAAAATAAACAAAACAAATATTGAATAAAATGAAGTGCAGATCCAAGAACCCTCATGGACTGCACTTACCCCTAAAACAGTAGGTTGTTCAACAACAAAATTATAAAGATTCAAAAATAATTTAATACAAGATTCAAAATACTCTTTACACACCTAAAGATTCAAAATAATCTTTGAAACAACTTAAGATTCAAAATAATCTTTAAAACAACTTAAGATTCAAAATAATCTTTGAAACAACTTAAGATTCAAAATAATCTTTGACACACCTAAAGATTCACAATAATCTTTGACACAATTAAAGATTCAAAACAATCTTATCACGACTAAGATTTACAATAATGCTATCACAACAGACAGCGTTGTTCTGGAAGCTCCAGATGACTCCATGAATAATCTTTGAAACAACTTAAGATTCAAAATAATCTTTGAAACAACTTTAGATTCAAAATAATCTTTGAAACAACTTAAGATTCAAAATAATCTTTGAAACCACTTAAGATTCAAAATAATCTTTGACACACCTAAAGATTCACAATAATCTTATCACGACTAAGATTTACAATAATGCTATCACAACAGACAGCGTTGTTCTGGAAGCTCCAGATGACTCCATGAAACTTTAGACGGCTTCGTATAGCTTCGGACCGCTCTAGTTATATTCACTATAACATTTCATAGATATTCACGGCTACAGACACGGTCAGCTACCATAATAGTCATCTACTATAACAGTCAGCTACGAACAGTCAGCTATGAACACAGTCAGAATCATCTTCAAACACAGTCAGAAACAGCTTCCAACACAGTCAGAAACAGCTTGAAACACAGTCACAGATGCCAACACAGACACACAGACGCACAGACGCACAGACGCAGCTACAGATTCACATACGCAGCTATAATAAAACCAAATGGGACATAACAGTTTATGCATAATTTCTATATATATATGATATTACTTTTAAAACTCTGCGTTGTAGTAAACATTATTACGCGATAACACAGTACAAACCGAATAAGCTTCGCCTATCAAATAAATAGAAATTATGCATAAACTATTATGTCCCATTTGGTTAACCCGCTCGGTTACAATTATGTGACAGAGCGAAATTGACCAATACATTTGTCTGCAAAAGGAACAATTTCCTTATTAACATAATTATCAAGAGTTTCTTTACCATATTTTAGTTACTGTACAAACTGGCTATAAGCCAGGGATTTTAGTTTCAATATGATCTAGTTGTTTACCTAAAAAGGCCTGAAAGTTTCAATTATATTCACCACAAAGTTATATTAAGCTAGGTCATTATATATTCACCAAACTACTCTCCTGTAATCGCGGGTCCATGCACTATATCTGATGACACATTAATACAGCAGACAGAAACATTAAATAAGTAGCTTTCTACTACCGCATTCACGATTATTTCATTAGAGGAAGCCTTCTCACGGAAAGGCAAATCACTTGATAATAAATGTCTCTTTGACGATCGTGTGTCTCATAATATTTTAATACGTATAGGTGTGGGAAAATCACTGCTGTTGCGCAAACACCTGTATTGCTTTCGATACATGACCGTGAGTTTAACCACTTAAAAGTAATAACATTTGTAATGGATCTGTCTTGATTATGTTGCTAATTATTCAATCAATAGCAACCATATAAGCTGTTTAAGACTAAATTTTTCAAGTACTTATATCAGACTGAAATGGGACTTTACTCAGGATGATTTAATGACTAATGAATATCTGTTAGTCATAGAATAGTCCTCCGCTGCATATTCAAACATTTTGACCTGTTTCTCATGGGCTTAGGTATGGACGTCAGTATGCAAGCAACTCTTTAACTCTACAATGAAAAGTATTTGTTGGATATTATCATAATCTTTATCACCCTTCTTGTCTGTGCACAACCTACCAAATAGTTGTTTGTTTTCCCATACACATTTGACATGGGTTTGACCAATTACTATTCTTGTCTCGATGTATCTAAGATACCACTTCGTACACATTCAAGATATATTACTTCACCGAAGCATATTTAGCACCTTCTGTGACAGAGAGAGAAGTCATTACTTCATGATGTTTGCCAATAAGTAAACGTTGTAGTAACAAAGTCGAATGATCAGCCGGAAGGGCGAACAGACCCGGTTTGTTTCCACATTTAAAACTTCTTACAGAAAAATAATTTGAGAAAACCTTTATTTTCGATTCCAAAGGCTGCTACGGATGGTTATTTTCGATACAACAGACCAGACATTTTTTTAAAATATTTGGTCGAAAGTAACCAGTTATTTTTTTATTATTATAAATTAAAATTATTTGTATATAAATACTCATGAATGTCGGAGAACCACATTATGCTAGATTAGCACGAGAGCGATTAGAAGTAATAAAACAATATCTTCCTTTGAAAGATTCTGTTACAAGAAAAATAAAAGCAGTTGAGGATGCAAAATATGGATTTAGAGAATTATCGACTGAATTATTTAAACCAGTAACTGAAACTACCGAAAAATCCTACTTCGAGATATTAAAGATCCTGATGTGAGAAAACGTGGTATTCTTCCGGTGTTAAAACAAATTGAAGAATAAACTCGACCTCAGCCTGTACCTGCACCTGCACTTGTACCTGCAGCTCAATCTAAATCTAAAATTAAGTTTAAACCTCAGGCTTTATTTAAACCTCAAGGAGAGGCTGAAACACCTGAAGAAGACATATATTATGATGATGAGGAATGGCTGTTGATAAAGTTCGCGCAATTGAAAAAATTACCGATAATAGTATTATTAGTATACGAAATGCTAAAAATAATAGGGAATTAGCTTATATTGCCATAAATTCATATAAACCACGAAATACTGTTTTAAAACCTGAGTACGCCAATAAACCTGTAGCTAGTAATACTTGGTTAAAGTGGATATATTATGTGTATCATAATGTTGATCGAGTTAAAAATTATGATCCCGATTTTATTGAATATCTTTCTGAAGTAGATAATTTAGAAGAAGAAATGAAACAATCTCTTGCAAAACCATAACCACAACCAGTACCGGAGGAAGTTCGCTCACCAGTACCTAAGGAAAGAAAATCCCCTCATTTATTATTTACCGATGATGCTCTTGATCCTTTTAAAGATCAAGAAAAATTAGTTAATATTGCTGCTTTTAATTATGATAAAAGATATGAGTATCTAAACCCAGGTAAAGATTTAAAATATGATAATTGGGTTCCTGTTGTGCATTTTGCTCATAGAAGATTCCCCGTTAATTATAAAGATCCGGAATATATGAAATTTAAACAAAAAGTAAATGAATTGAGAGCTGTACAACTTGGATCACAATCTCCCGAGGAGAAATTTCAACATGAATCAGAAAAACGAGGAAAATCTTTAATGATGTTTAGAAGACATACCCATGATTATCTCAAAGATCAAAATAAATTAATTGATATTGCTGCATTTGAATATGACCAGCGAGGAAAATATTTACATCCAAAACATTTCGATACTGTTTCAAGTGATAAGTGGATTTATCATTTATACTCCGCTCATAAAAATGAAGAAATCAGCATGAATGATCCAGATTATATTAAATTTTCTGATAAAGTATATGCAAAAAGAAGGGGAGAAGAATATCAGGAGAAGAAAGATTTTTATTGGCCACCACAATCACCTGGTGCTACCGGTAGCGGTTATAATTCTGTTTGCCCTGATAGTGTTGTTAATGACGTATCTCGGCTAGAAGTTCTTATTGTGGGAAAACGAGGTGGAAATAACTCACCAGAAATAATTAACGAAGCGACTGATATTTGTCAGCGATTATTTCGTGGTGACATCGTTGATGTTCACGTTTATAGAAATCTCATTGATGAAATTATTGACGACTACAGCGATTAATTGTTAAATAAATAACTAATTAAATAAAATGATCGTTCACAAGCATCATCGTAGACCTGTGCAAGCTCAAGTAGTAAATGCTCGGTTGCCCATGTACAAATATACTTACGGAAATGGACTTGGCGAGGTTGCTAAAGGTTTTATTACAAGAATAGTTCCTAAAATTGCATCTGTTGCACAACAATTATCAATGAAAGCTATGGGTTTCGTTCGCGAAAAAGCCGTTCCTGCTGTTTGTAAAATTGCCAGTAAAGCATTTGGTACCGTCGTGGATAGAATAATAAATATAATAGGAGAAAAAAAACAACAAAAAACAACCAGTTAAATTACCCAGTAACGCGATAATGCCTAGCGACGTTAGTAAGATAATAAATGGTGCAGCAAATAAAAAAATTAGCAGAATTAGCAAATCAGGAAGCTGATACATTAACAAATCAGGAAGTTAATAAATTAGTAAATCAGGAAATAAATAAATTAACCAATCAAGAAATCAATAAACCAATAAATACTAGTTTTATTTCAGGCAGCGGTCTTCGTTTTAGAAGATAATCTTTATAATAAAATGTTTGCGCGGACATCTAATGAGGCATTTGACATGGATGAACCTATAAGCAAAGATACGTCGGTACGTAATTATCAATATCACTCGTACGACGCAGTAACACCAAATAGTGAAAATCGAGTTGAAATTCAGGTTCATGATATAACCAGATATTTTTTACCATCTGATGCATTTATCGAAGTTACTGATGAAATTGTAAGAGCTGTTCCTCCTGCTCCTCCTCTTGCTGACACGCTTCCAGATGATTTCAAAATAAGATTTGTCAATAACGGTATTATGGCGTTATTTAGGAGCGCCACATATATGATTGATGGAAAAGAAATTGAATCAATTACTAATGATGTCGATCTCGCTACGACAATTATAGGCTTAGCTAGGTACTCAGATGATTTTACTAGATCAGCTGGTACAAGTATGATGTTGGCCAAGGATAATAATGACCACCCTGATCATATACAGTATATTAATTTACAAACACCAGTAGGTGCCGCATCTGATCCACAACCACTCGATAATCAACACGAAGCTAGACCAGCTGCTGCCTTTGATATCATAAAAAATGTTAACGATGAATATAATCTAGTTTTTGCTGCACGCAGAAGTATGTCAATAGGTCCTCGTAGAAATTTCTCATGTGCAATTCCGTTATCTCATGTATTTGGATTTTGTAGAAATTTTAGAAAGGTAATTTTTAGAGCCAAACACACAGTTGTTCTTGTTCGATAAGGTAATAGCAATGAAGCACTCTGGCGAGCAATTGGTGATGATGACAAGGTAACATTAACTAAACTTACTTTGTGGATGCCAGCGATGACTCCATCAATCGCTGAAGAAGAAAAATTACTTTCCTTTATGGATCAAGGTGATAAATCAGTAATGTCGTGGCTAACAACAACTACTGATTCTACCACTACTACTATTAATGGTGATTTTACTTGGCGTATTGCATCACAACAAGGTGTTTCTGCACCTAGACATATATTTATTGCTCTTCAAAATGCTAACAGATATGATCAGAGACATAGTCACATGATATTTGATAACGTAGGTGCTACCAATGTATCGTTGAGAACAAACGGATAACAAGAACCATCTGAAGAAATATCGATAGATTTTGCTAATTATTCAGCAGCTCGTGCATATCATCGCCTGTTAAGTTTTATGGGACGAGATCAAAATGTTGACACAGGATTACAAATATCACAGTTAGATTTTATGACTCGTTATCCAATCTATTTTTTTTCACTAGAACATCTTGATTTGGTAAAACAATCTGTCGTTGTTATAAATTTTAAAGCCAAAATTACTACAGGTGGAGCTAATCACAAAGCAATCGCGGTAATACTTAGCGATAGAACTATGCTTCTTGAAGGTATTAGCGGCCAAATGAGAGTCATTGACGCACCGGTAGAAAAAATGTAATCTAAATTTCAATCAACCTTAATAATTATAAAATGCCATACGATCATGTTAGTATGACTCTGACTCTAGGTCAGATAAAAATACTCCAATCAAATACAACAAAATCCTGCGGGGTACATTTAACGTTAAAAAATGCTCAAATTCAAGGTGGACCAAATACATTAGCGTTAACTAAAACTCAACATGGACATTTTACCAGAGCTAAATCAGCAAATACTGGCGTCCACGTTGATCTTAGTCCAAGTACCATCAAAGATATGGTTAAGGTTGGTGGATTTTTCCCACTTCTCGCTGCCATTCCAGCATTAATTGCTGTTGCTGCTCCAGCCCTAGCAAAAGCGGCCGCATTAGGTGCTGCTAGTGCAGCTGGTGGAATGTCACTAAAGAAACTAGTAGGAGGGCGATATGGTAAAAAAAGGACGCGGCCTGAGATTGCCAGGAACACCAGCGTCGTGGTACGGATAAAGCCTTTGACTACCAGGAACACCAGCATCGTGGTATCCAAAAACTCGATAACGCCAATGTCAAATTTTGATTTACCTAACGAAGTCAAAAATAAGAAAATAAAATTCTTCAGAGATGTATTTATGCGAGATCAATTACCAGCCCGACCAAATCATAACGAAACCTGAATTACAAATCTCGATAATAGTATTGGCCCAGGAACGCATTGGGTTGCTTACGCAATAAATCCACGTGAAATTATTTACTTTGACTCGTGCGGGTTAGTGCCACCGAAAGAATTTCTAAATTATGCTAAACAGTTAAAAGTTCCAATTTGGTATTAAACGCTACCAACACAGACGCTAACTGATCCACTGATATGTGGCCTTGAAACAATGTTCTTGATGCGATATCAAGATCAATTAAACCGTATCACAAAGACGTACTTGATTATACGTCCAATAAATTAAATCAATCACGATTATATAATGGTTGATATTTATGGAAGATCTTTATCAAGAGTAAAAAAAAGACCAGTTGATGTTGATTTATCTAAATATGCAACAAAAGACGACCTTAATAATTTATTAGCGATATCAGGAATAGATCCCGATGAGGTTGCAATTTTTCAGGATCAACATGGAAAATTACAAACAAGTAACGTTAAATTAGCTGATATAATCCAGCGAGTCGAATATACGCCCATGTGGGTGAATTTGTTCGTTTGAAAGAAACTGTTAGAAAAATTAATGAAAAAGCCGTCGAAATAGACAGAAAAACTAATGAAAAAACCCCGAAATGATAAATAAAAAATAACTGAAAATTAACATAAAAATTGCTAACATCAAAGCTGCTACTGACCTATTTGAAGTTATTGTTAGACAGCTTCCAGAAATTATCGCGAAAACTAACTTTATTAAATTTCCACAAACAATAATACCACAACTAGTCAGTAATATAACATTTACAACTGCGTCAGGGTCATCAACGTGGACACCAGAGGATAATAGTTTTACATACACAGCACCAGTTACTGGCGTGTATCAGTTATACGTTTTTTCGTCGGTGAGATTCAGAATAATCGCTAAAGAATTTAAATGTCGACATACCAGCGACAGATTTCTTGGACTTTTAAATATTTTGCTAAATAAAAACCTCGAAGAAATTTTTACACTAGAACCACCAGAAAGAGCACCAACGGATTTTTTGGTGGTTTATTGAATTTATACCTGAAACACCTCAATTATTTACATTAAAATAAAATATAATGACAGCGTCCGATTACAGATATAATCTCGCACGTACCTGGTAAGATTCGTTAAAAAATGTCATAGATACGTGCCAGGTAAAGATAAAAAAATATCAGCGACGATTTGTTATCATTGACGTAGTTGTTTATTCGGTATCAGCGGTAGTTGCCGGCGCCGGACTAACATTATCCGTGGTGACAATGATGGCACCAGTCGCTGTTACAATTTGTATATCCGCGGCAACAACAATCGCAGGTGTTCTTAATATTATTACAAAAAAATTTATCTTCGTGCACAAATGAGAAATTATCCTCGTACGTGCTTAAATTACACACGGCAACGATGGCATATTCAAAATTATCTTCGTTGTGGTCAGAAAGTCTCAATGACGGGAATATATCTGATTTTGAATTTTCAGCAATGATAAAAATTTACTCAGAAGTCGATATTAAAGCTACAGATATTAATAATGTCGAAGCTACAGCAGATTGTGACGAACACAACACCACAAAAAACAACAATGATCTCGGCAAGCTCGACTAAACCAGAATTTAGCATTAATTTTCCAACAGCAATTTCCGTTGACGAGATTGCACTATCACAATTACGAGTTTATAATAGTTGGCCCAATATCAGATGTAAATCATTTGGTGGTTTATTATCAAATATTTCGTTTGTTTTTGCCAATAAAAAAGACCTGACGGTACTCCCGATTGGACCGTCGTTGGATTACCAACAGGTAGTTATCAAATCGATGAAATCAATAATGAGTTATTACTTAGAATAAAAAATGTAACCAGAGAAAGGGAACCCGGAATAAAAATATCCGTACATGAACCAACGTTAACTTCGATAATTGAAGTAAAATCACCGTAAGTTGTTGATATTTATCAATCCACGATTAGAACAGTTCTAGGTTGGCCTGTAATTGAGCCGCCAACACCATCAGCGCCACGAGAACCTATAAAATCTGACTATGTCACAGATAAACAATCTTATCATGAAATTGTTCCAAGTTATAAAAATAAATTAGATGTCATAAAACTTATATTGTAAAAGATGAATTTTTTGTATTTGGTAAAAATGATTTAACGTGGAAGTTTAATACTGGTTCCTATGTAAAAAGACCCGAAACATTTTTTTAGTACACGTTATCTTGAAGGCGGCGTAATTGAACATTTTTCGGGGGAAAAATATTTGACGAATGGGTTGGAGACGAAGTAACTATCTTTCTAAGTGATATTATAATTTTTTAAAGGAAATTAATCAGAAACATCAAGAACAATTACGGTTGCTGCGACGGTATTTTCAGGAGTGCATAGCGAGAAATATTAAATCAATTAAATCAATTAACATCCGACATGGAATATTTTAACAAACGATTAATTCAGATAATAATTGATGATAAATCAGCAAATAAACAAACATTTTTAACTTTATAAGAAATAACCGAGGCGACGTTGCCAGATTATACATTTTCTGGCTATAACGCACCTGAATTAAGAAAATCCGTCAGTGACGCCATTGATGATTTATTTTCTCAATTACACGCCGCGTGGAGAAAATCATTATCGCAAGCATACATACTTAAACATGATAATGATCCATCTGGACACGGACGACATATTTTACCAGACGTCGTAAATATAACAAATGTCGTCGCGGTTAATCTTCACGCAGATATCGTCGAAAATAGTCGTAGCGCAAACGCGTCTGTGTCAGATCGTGCTCAACAAGGATTTATTCTTTATTCGTTTTCACCAAAAGATCCACTAGGATTTTTGATAGTACAAGAACCAATTAATCCAGTTTATCTGCTATGTTTTAATCGATTATTATCGAGAATTAATTTCAGATTAAGTGACCAGGATGGAAATTTACTTGATGTACGCGGGGAAACGTTAAGTATTAATTTGATAGTGAGATTTTGATCTGATATCCTTAGGATCCTCACCACAGTAAAATAATGACAGCGAAAGTAGATAAAAAACAATAAAAATATCATTTTTTTACAATTTTCAATTTTCATTTACCATTTTTTCTTAATTGTCTTGCTCGGGTATTAATTATTTTTCTTGATTCGTACTCGTCAGATGATTCTGATCTAATCTTCTCGACGGCAGTAGATAACGCAACAAAGTCCTTAATTTGTAATTTGTTAACAGATGCCAACGACTAATACATCGCCTGCTGAATTCTTTTTATAAACTTATACTTAGCTGGTAGAACGTATCTACCTTCAAGTTTGTTTTGTGCAAGTTTATCAAAGTCATTTACGATTTTATCAGTAACTAACTCGGCTGAAAATTTTCTTGTTTTCTTTTTTAGTTCTTCGACGGCGTCAATTATATTGTTGATATTTTCCTCGTTCATTATACAAATATTATATTTCTAATAAATATTTAGTTATCTAATATCAGAGGAACATAATAAAATTCGATCCATGATCCAAATCTATATGAGTATGTTGAGTTGATTGTTTTTTCTGCAACATTTCGTACTGAGGCTTAGTGAGTGCTAAAATATTTACCAGCAGATGTCATCGATTGAAATATCATCTCCTCGCCGGTCTTCACGTTAACTGATTTAACTACCTTAGATTGTTTGAGTCCACCAACATTACCAGATTTTAAATTCTCACTCTGAGTAAAAAAATCCTCAGATTAGATAATTTATGATTCAATTTAGCTCCATCAGTATGGTCAATCACAAGATTATCTTTGATAGGTCCATTGAAACATTAGAAAATAAATCTGTAACATCGATAATTTTCCTTTGGATTTGCAGCAGTAAATCTAAGATAACCAAAGATATCAACAGTACCGACCGTATTTTTTGTTTTACAATGTCTAACCACGCCGTCGCTTGATGTTTCGTAGTTATCGATGATTGGATGTCTTATGAATATTGAATCCATATAGTAAATATTATTTGTTTTAATCAATGTTTGTTTGAAAACCTATTAAGATAATCTTCTTCACCTTTGATTATTTTATCACTGTGAATATTTTTTTGGTCATAATGTCGCTTAAGTTCTCGATAGCGTTTTCCACCGCAGCGTAAACATAAACGAGTTTTTCCTCGTGTTCCAACATCACATTTTATACATCTTGTTGGTCCGTAATTACCTTCACGGATAGCTTGCATATGTTCGCCGCAATATTCACGTTTACATGATTTATTGCAACAAGTCAACGAACCGACCAATATCCATTTGCATATGTTCATTATTATTTAAATATTTGTCTAAAATATAATATGAAATTATTTGACCTCGACGAAGCTGAATACGATATACCTGACGCTGATAAAGCAAAGAAAGGATTTTTCGACGACGTCCCAATTGCACATATTATTTCTGAGTAAGAACACTAAATGAATGCTTGAAGTACTTGCGAATTTAGTAATTGTTTAGGTAGGCTACGTTTACATAATCTCTCAAACTAGATGGATCCGAAGAGTTCAGTCACCATATTAGTGTATTAACCTCTTGTGAAGAATGTTTTGAAGTTTGTTCTACTATCATATATGTCAGGATTGGATACGTTGGTAGGCACTACTATACGGAACCTTGCTTAATTCAGAATAATATAATATTCAAATGTTCCTATGTCATGAATAAAAAATACCCGAGCACTAAATGTTATGAAAATGACATACGAACCTTTCATACAAAATGTCATCAATTTATGTTGATAAAGTCCATCGGGAGTCGCGAATGCGGAACTTTCCCTTGCCTTGTTCGTCAGTGGAATTTGTCAAAATCCTTCCATAAGGTCAAATTTGGTGACATACATTGCATTGTCGTTTGTATCAGTAAAGCTATCGATTATTATCAATGTCAATAATTATATTTCAGTCACACTATTAGCCTTTCTATAGTCAGTGCAAATGCAAAATGTACTGTCTGGTTTCTCAACAAGTATACATGGTGAACTCTTTCAGTTTTAACCGGATATATCAGATATTTCTAAAGGAAGTAGTGACTTTCTGTTTTCAATCATTCCATTTTTGATAAGGTTCTTCGTGTACAGATGTTGTTTCACATGTATGGAATCTAGAATTTCCATGTATTGGTAGATTATATTTGCACATCTAGAAAAACGTGGTCATATTCAAGTAACATCTATTTTAGATCATTCCTGCAGATGTGACAGCCTCCGGTTCAGATTATTCGTAATATCCGACTTTCTAAGATTGGATACTCAAAGGTTACTACAGTCCGATGGCATTCCATCTCTTAAATCGTCACTGTGCCGGACAGGTACATCTAAATTGATCGCATGTTTAACTTGGCTATTTCTATCAGCATCCTACTTTAACATAATTATATGACAAAGGTTGTTTTTCTTTTCGCTTCCCAGCAGTATTGATTCTATACTTTGAATCACTTACTTTCTTTTAAACTCTATAAGGAGTATAGTATTTGTTCTGATGAGCAATGGCAATAGAGCCAGAACTCTTATCACAATGATGAAAACTCCTTTCATACTTTCATAGTATTGTATCATAAGTTAATTTTATTTTTGACCGAGCAGAGTTCATATAACTTCCTGCAACCTCACAAGTCGTAGAGAACGTTTATTTAAAAGTGGAAACATAGTGAAGAAGATTAAGTTCTGTACTTGCATTTGAAAGAAGTTACTCTTTCAACAATTGCAATGATCCATGCACACTATGTCCAAAACCTAGTTCAAAAAGACTAGACCCTAAGGATTCCTGAACTAATTCCCTAACAGCAAACAAGACCCAATGCATACCTTCGTCTCAATATTTTCTAGTATCAAACTCTATGACCGGATCGTGTTTATCAAAGTGTTAAAATATTTGTAGAGCCCTTTAGCCTTCATGGTGATGGGTAGATGATTGGAATTAATGGATGCCTAATTCATGCAGAACTAACGGAACATTACAGGCATGCAATGTGACCCTTGTTCATAGTGGACAGAGTTAGGAAGGCGAATTGAGTAAACAACTTGATCAAAGGTTCTACTTTTGTATTAGTTTCAATAATCCTCAAATGAATAACCTCTTTGAATCTTGTAGATGCACACATTATGACCAGCCATTATTTAGTGCCTGACTTGGTCTTAGGTAAGGGACCTAATCTGTCAAACATTATTGTGCTAAATGTTTCTTCAAATGCAGGAATAAGTTGCAAATGAACCTTAGGTATATTCTAATTATAGTGTTTTAGCTTTGATAAGTGTGACAAGTTGTTCAGTATTTGCAAACATCATTCTAATTTAGGCGATTTAAGATCATGTTACATGTCTTATTGATCTCAAACTAAAGATTACCGTTTAGTAGTTCACAGACTTCTCGCCACCAACTTCTGTCTCAAGTGGCCTTCAGTTTCTTATAAGGACCCGAGTTTTAAGAAAATAATAAAAGGGTAGATTCTGGTTTCTGTTTCAATAATAGCCTTCCTCAACAACCAGAAGATCTCAGGATCTTTCTCCTGTTCATCGACAAGTGACTGTCGTTTGTAACCATGATTAAAATAAAGACAATGGATAGTTAAAAGAGGATCACCTTGCGAATACCGTTATACTTGTCCAAATGAGTAGCAAAAGTGACCTAAAGAAAAACCTCTCCAAAACACGTTTAAGTAAAGGGAATACTTTCTAGATCAACATCAATCTAAGGAGTTTTCTTGGCCCTAGCTCAAGCAAAGGTACAAACAAGGTATAAATCAGGGAATTCTTTCAATATGATTTTCTTTCCAATCCAAATAATGCTTGTCATTATAAGTGGATTAACCACAACATTATCACCAGCTAGATCATTGTCTAGTAATAAATGAATACCCATGGATGGGCAAAGACGAACCTATTCTGATTGTCACGGGTCCTAAGACTAAATTTGATGCAAAATTTACACAATGAAGAGGAACATTACCAAATCCGCATTCTACCACCTGAAGAAGAACTGCTAAATATATTTTATTTAATTTATATCTGATTTAGTTTGTGTTTTATTTGATTTGATTGTTTGTGCGTTTTGGAATCTTTTTTGATTTCTTTTCATGTCAATGTAATATAATTTTGTTTACCTGGGATTTGATATTTTCCAGACAATTCAGTTTGACCTGTGTTTTCCCAAAGATACCTAATAATAGAAACACTTGCTTCTATTTTTGAATTAGTCACTAGCCTTGATTGAGGGTCAAGTAAACAACTTTCACTCGGAGTAAAATGATTGGTTCTTATCAAGAACATGCAGGAGTTATGTGACTTCTACATGTAAACATGATCACGCCATCCTCTAATTTGCAACTTTTTTCTGCGAATGCATTTATTTCTCTCAGTCTTGTGTTTCCAATTGCATTTGCATTTGGTCCCCTCTCTCCTCTTTCTCTGATTGAATTTGTTTGTCTTCTGTTACTTATTTTAAGAGCATATACTCTTAATAAAAAAATAGTGGCTCGCCATTTGTATATGAATTTTTCTAAAATATGTAAAAACTATATTTTTGAAATGTAAATTCTTAAAACGAGTAACATAAATATTGAAATGTAACAAATATTATAATTGCAAAAAATAAATTACTTCCCTAGGAAATGTAGAACATAACTTACAGTATTGCGAAATAAGTCCCCAAATACTAATATAATTACGGACACAAGTCCTAATAATACAAGTTCTGATTAAACTTTAGTGGAAGTACAAATCAACTCCAACTCTGAAGGCGTGGGTGTGGCCCCGATCGCCCTTTTATAAATTCCAACCCAAATGAACTTCTGGAGACAAGAATAATTCAAATAAATTATGTTAGATCTTAAAACGTACAATGTTTACAGTGACCAAATTATATAGCCCCCCCACTTGATTTCAGGTCACAATTAGACACTTGCAACAAAACAATGCATAATGCCAAATAACCTTCTTTCAATTTCTTAATGTTTACAAAATAAACTGTGGGTTATAATTAGAAAGTCTGTTACAAAATTATATTATAGTCTATGTCAGGCACACTATGGGAATTCCAATAACCAATTCCAAGACCTAAATGATCATGTTTATTTTTAATTAATAATGATAATAATATTAATCCCGTAAAATATGTTAGCTATGCATTTGATGTTTTCCGGATTAAACAAATCAATAAATCCAGTCAGGTAGACAACAAACATTATTTTGTCAAATGTTAAATTACAATAGCATATAACAAAATAACTAAAAGGCAAAGCGAAATAACACTATATATGTAGCTGTGTTTTTTCATTCAGTATGTTAACGGGTGACATTCTCAAGAGCTAGGCTTAAGACATATTCTTGTTCAATTTCCATGACGAAATGTATTGACTGCCTACATTGTTATTCACAACGAAAACTACATCCTGTTGAGTAATACGTCATAATTATGTACCATGAACTGTTAAAAACCTATCATAAATAAAAATATAGTCGTTCATGAATAATGCATCAGAATAGAACTATGCATTCCAGAAACCACTTTACTCATGCACATTTCACATATGGACATATCACATATAAATAATTTACGTTATTTGCTGAAGATGAAACAAGATTTGCTTCATTTTGCAGATTCGATACCCACCTGAATAGGATGTGACGTTCATGTTCTAGAATTGCAATGGAACCGCGGACAAATATAACAACAAAGGATTGCAATGAGCATATATACATACTTATATACGAATTATAATAGAACGCTGCTAGCATATGCAAAGGATATATCCTGAAATACAGGAATGATAAAGTGTGGCTAATCCACACTATATCAGAAGATGGTCTGCTATTTGTCGTCCGTCCATTTGCATAAAAATATTATTGCCTATCCTCCTAAACTACTTCGAATATTGTAATGAAACTTTACTGTCGCATCCATCGCATGATTTAGTTAAAACGGCTTTGCTTAGGCATCTTATAAGGTAGATATTTTGAATGTCTAGTTATCGCTAAAAATTCATGTAATTCTTGTTTGCTTTTGATTACATCTCTACATTTTACCTTTCAGTAGAATTGTCTCAGACAGGTCATGACATATTTAAAACCTTTGTCAGCCTTTGATCCTTGATTTGCATGATCACGAATCAAAAGTGCACTCAAATTAAAGCAATCATTAATGGAATAGACAAACAGGGATAATCATTTGGAATAATACATCTAAGAATGAGCCTAGAAGAGTAAAGGTTTCTTTGTTTAGTGAATGATCTTAAAGTTCAGTGTGTGACAATTCGGTCGCATCTGAATTTCCTATTTTCCAAGGAGGCTGGTGACTCTACAACTAAGCCTGAAGCAAGTACTGGTATAGTATTTACTACTTTGATGGATGGAAAACACAGTGCAACCTAGTAATGGGATCCTAGATGTAGTACGATTGGCTATACAAGTGAATGTAATATACATAGGTCATAATGTTGCTTGCATGCAACACACTAGAACAGGCGGTGTCCTGGTGGTCACACTGTCTCTCTAATTTACTTAATCATATAAACATACATACAACAATACATATTCTGGATAGACTTGGACATACCTTATTCCTAATGTAGTATGTTTCTGTTTGAATTCCATGAAATAAAACGAACAATATTTTTGAGTTGTATGTCTCTAAAGAGCATAATAATTACGTGCGGTAATCTAGAAATTGCTCCTGATTTCTTGTCTTATCTAGCAAAGTGGTTATTATTATTATTATTATTATTATTATTATTATTATTATTATTATTATTGTTATTATTATTATTATTATTAATGATTAATGCAGACTAATATGATTTTATATAAAATGCGAGAGATACAATAACTTATAAGACATTGGTTATCTGTCTTTACTATGTAGTAGCTTTTAATGACTTTTAATTAACACATATAATCAGAAAATGGGAAGCAAAATGTAAAATCCGTAAAATTACCTCTTCTACAAATAAAGCACTGAGCAGAATTTTGAACTGTTCGACTGTAATACCATAAGGCCATTCAGTATAGGATATACAATACTGATATGTCAATAACATGGCTGATACTATAAAAACTAGAGAAACCTTGTAACAGTTGCTTTCATGACATGCGTAGTCAACATCATTTCTAAATAAAACAAATCTAACTGAACCAGATTTCTTTGTCATTTGATTTTGTTATGTGGTCTATAACAATGACATCTTAATGTTTCAGACCAAATGGACGATTCCTACATAAACAACTAACATATATATGGTCATTTCCTCCTTCTCTGAAAAGTTCATTTTTATTTAATGGGATGACTTCACATACACAAAAGATAAACTCTTCATTCACAACATCCAGTCTATTTAATTTCAAGTTCTAATATTTTATCTAAAATTGAAAGGAGCACAGTCACTCAACATACAGATTAATCTGGTTGATAGTAAAACGTGAACATTTTGATGCTTGTCAATTATAGTGTATATATTCGTGTGTATATTTAATTTCCGTTGTTTGTTCTGTTTTGAAAATGTTTATTTTAATATATGCTATTGAAGTTCAACGTTGTATGATGGACTTAATTTTGTCCAAAATCAAGTTTAATTTATATATGACCTGACTTAAAGATTCTTAATTCTTCAAACAACTTATACATAACTAAAGCAATATCTATGTGTAAAGGTTTATTACCAGTATCATTAGTAATACAATTAAGCATGTTTCTATGGGTCTGGTATAAATTATTTGTTTTCCTCTAGTGCACCTGACATGGACCAAGTTACGCATTTTAATTTTAATAGCTGACTTTCTAATACTAACTATCATATTTTATGAAACAATTTAAAACTTTCTGGAAAGTTATTTTCCATTAGGTACTTTTTAAATAGAAAATGTTAATTGTTACCTGCGTTAAAGTCGAAGACTACATAATGTTGTTAATGAAGAGACTATTAATTTGTACTTTACGATCTAGCAGGATCAGATTTGTATTGTTCTTGTGTTCATTTGGGTTGGAAATTGTTTCTTCAAATTATTTCATTAAGTTCTTATTTTCTCTAGAAATACAGCATTCATAAATAGGATAATATTCTTCGATATAAACATGCATTGGATGTGATATTGAATTCAAAATTCGAATTATTTTGCTGTGTTTCAACAAAAGACTGTTTGTACAACAGCATGATAGGGCCACAACAGGGAAATCAATGCCTTGGACATAACTTAAACTTCCACTAATGTTTAGTCAGAACGTTTATTTTTAGGATTCGTGTCTGTAATTTTAAGATACTTTTGTGAATACATTAATTAATTTCCATTGCTGTAAGTTCCTGTTTTCATTTTCAATTTATACTAAAACGAAATATATTATTTGCTGAATGTTCTAAATATTGTTGCTTTCACTCTTTTCTATTTGATTTAATAATTATTATTAGCGAAGTTCAATGTCTTGCTGGATAATAAAACTATCTTCCTCTATGGTGAGATGAAGCGTGGAATGTTTTAACTATTTACCATTCGAATGCTCTGCAGATTATTATATATCACTCGAAAGTATTGAAACAGGTCTAATCTTCCGAATCTCAGAAAGGCCTGTTTGGATTAAAATACTTTGAATAGGTATTGTAAACTTAAAATGCTCAAGGACCTTGTTTTATTTAGGCGACACGGACCTAATCTGTCTGATCCTCAAACATATACAACCGATACACTCATGGACAATATATAGTTTTATTATCAATCAAACCGGAAATCTAATCTATATCGTAATTCGTTATAATCTATCATAAAAATATTTACGCTGGCAAACAATTCTTTGCTCTTGACATGATAAAATATTTTCTTCTTCCACTTTGATTCTTCATTTAAGTGTTAGTTTTACTAGGAGTAGTAGTTTCAGTTGTAGTAGTAGTATTTGTTGTGTTTTTGCATTTGGTAGTATTAATACTAGTTATATATGTACACCAGTTTGGATTTTACAACCTCAACTTTGATAACATGTAGGATTAAGAATGGAACAATTGATGACTCAAGTTGGATACCTCATGTCTTTGCATTATAGATCTTTTAGATACTCTTATATAATTAAACATACCTTGCCAATATAGCCCAGTCCTTTTCGTATTCCCTGAAAAAATAAGAAAACAATTTTGAATTTTATGTTTGTAAGGAACATAATCAGTACTTGAGTTTATAAATCTGCAGTAAATGAGACATACCTTCCCAATTTTTTCCAGTCCTTTTCCCATTCCCTGAAACAAAAGGCAAACATATTTTAATTTTAGGCTTGTAAGGAACATAATCAGTACTTGTCTTTATTTATCTGAATAGAATTAGACCTACTTTGCCAATAGAGCCCAGTCCTTTTCATATTCCCAGAAATAATAAGAAAACATATTTTAATTTTATGTCTGTAAGAAACATACTCAGTACTTGTCTTTATTTTGTCCAACCTATTTTGTCATCCTTACTTGCAGTCGATACATTATAGCGTTAGGAAACAGATGGTTGGTGTGTGTACAAGCGTATTTTTGTAATACGAATGTGCTGAGTGGTCCAATAAACAAATGAAACTTACTAAATCAGAAAATGTAAAACGTTTGTTTGAAAAAGAAGTGCAAGAAACTGTGCCAGATTACTTACGTAAGGAGACAAGAAACTAACACCAATATAAACACAAGGAGACAATAGATGCCTACATAAGTGAACATTTGCAAAAGCGACCCGCCTGCAGTGATGACTTAATGATGAACCGTGTTCAAAATGCCGCATATATATGTATATGATCCAAATGATATTATTAAAACAATTTCAAAATGAATCTCTTCTTCGCGAAAATAATGTATCGGTATCATCCTCATTTTCAGGTAATTTCAACACGTTTTGGTATCATTGATGACGAACAAGCACATCATTTAACTGAACAACAACATATTATTATTATTATTATCATTATTATTATTATTATTATTATTATTATTATTATTTGACGAGATTGTATCACGTTAGATCAAAACTGTTACATGCGATAGAAGCTTTGACCGTGTGCCCATGTTTGCATCTTAGTCATTAAAGAAATCAGATGTCTTGGTTGAGACTAGGGCTATTGTCTTGTATGTTAAGACTAAAACGGAAAGCGATGATCAAATGAAATGAATTGCTGTGTATGAACCAAATTATAGTCATCTGTATCTACTCTCGGCCACCTCTCATGAAACGTAAGTAATACATAAAAACAACTTTGTGGCGGTATACGCATTGAGACTAAATGCTTTAATCTGGCTTCAACTGGAAACAGACCTTTAGGTCATAAACGGCGTTAAATAATTTGTGGATAGAGGGTGAATCATACTGACAACGATTTGAACAAAATGTACGTCTTTTGTCGATGATCACTTTGGAATATTCGACCAGAGAAAGCGGGATGTGTGAGCACTTTATAGTTGTTTTCCACACAAATATCCAATACTTATAAAACAAAACCTTTGAAACATATGTGATCTTTAGAACCTAAGTTTGGATGAAGGTCCTCTGAATAGGCATCTTAACCTAAAACTCGCAGGGAACGCCTGGTACGGAAGACGATCTGTTTAGGCGACACATACCTTATCTGCATTATCCACAATCATATGCCGTAGAAGAGGTCATGAACAGACGATAGTTTTACTATCAATCGAATCAAATATCTAATCTTTATCCTGGACTGCAAAATCTTTCGCTAAACATGTTAGAGAAAAATTGACATAAAAATCCCAAAAGTTTAGAATAACTAAAAATGATAAAATCACAACAAAATCAACGTGAACCTCGCCAACTACTGCAACGCAAGGTAACATTCGTTGGAATCGATCAATGGGCTAATGCTAGTCTATCTCGTGTTTGGAACTATATTTCAAGTTAAGTTATGATGCTAAATTGCGCACCTAAATAGTCATGGCCATCTGGCCCACATCAACGAATCTAGCTTGGACTTTGCACTTTGACACATATTCCAAACAGGCTCATATATATATATATATATATATATATATATATATATATATATATATATATATATATATATATATATATATATATATATATATATATATATATATATATATATATATATATATATATATATATATATATAAGTAAGTAATCTGTTAGAAATATGCACCTTACAAGATAATCAAACCTGATACCGATATTCAAATGGTGACGAGTGAGTTTCATTATCGGTTGTTATAAAGGTGAAAAGACATGAGGTCAATAATCTTGGAGAATAATGAAAGCAGCATTATGTGAACAAATGCATAGCACCATATAAAAGGAGCGATGACATTAGAAATATGCAGGAAATTTCAACTGTACCCGTTTGTTCTTCCTCTGGGTTTACATTAAATGACGAAAACGCAACTAAAGTGACAACAGGCTTCAATAAAAAAACAGGAAATTGACAACATCTTGCTCCAGAAAGACATTAGCCGCTGGTTGCATACAGAGTAGCAATACATGTAAAAATGGACTTCTTTTGACTTACTTGTACATAACTTTGACTACATCCATCAACGTTCGATCTAGCTTAAAAGATTGTAGTAACTTTCCAGTTCATATTTATGATGTGTACAATAGGTGTGCAGTGTATTTCTGTGAGATTTTCTAAGTCCACGTAAGAAGATTTTACAAGTATAGAAGGTTTGCATGCAATGTTTGGTCGTGCAAATAGTTAAGAAAGTTGCTGTTAAGGCTTTTTAATAAAAGAGAATATTAGTTTTAAATTTAAAAATCGAATGAAGAAAGCAATGCAGCCAGATAGAAAATAAGAAACTGTATGTGCATCTTTCGTTCTTTCGTGCAATTGAATTTCCTTCTGCCTTATTATTTCAGATGTGTAGACCGTGACTGTATAATTATGAGGGTAAGCGCAAGTCCATTTAAGAGTTAAGTATGCAGCACCTATTACGAACAGTGCGTGTGCTGGAAATATTAAACATTTAATTTCAAGTTTTAAGTATATGAAGCATTATTTGTTTACATATTTATTATTACATTTTACTAAAGAATATCAATGAATTAGATGACATTCTTGCAATGTCGACATTTAGTTCGCACAACACGCACTGTTCAACTATAACTTGCTTTTCGTATCAATTTTATTTCATTAATACAAGTTCAAAGATTATTAAAAGTATGGTAGATGTAATTGACGCGATACTCTTTATGAAAGCATAACAAAACAGGGATTTGAGTCCTACAGATTGTATCAATATAGTTCCTTTTCATCTACAAGATTTCACATAGATTTTCTCTTTAATTTAGATTGTTTAAAAACTAAGACATTCTGAAAACTTTCAATAACATACATCTAAAATTTTAAATATAATTTTTAAAAAGATAAAGTGCAGTAGCATACATTGTTATCATTGTAAAACATTTTAGCATTGCCAAATGATAATAATAATAATAATGATAATAATAATAATAATAATAATAATAATAATAATAATAATAATAATAATAATGAATTGAAGAAGAAGAAGAAGTTAGATGTTCTCCAAACTTATTTATATTTTGAAGTTCAAGTCAAACTGAACTATTTTAGATCGGTTTTATTGAAAGAAATTGTCTCTCCTTACATAAAACGAAACTCAATTTTCAACTAAACATTTGATTTTGGTTTAGGACAAACTAGTTCAAGGCTTGAACTTTCGCTTAAATGTCCACTTTATTGATTACAAAACATATATCCTAATATGGCCCTACGTTCAACACAATATATCGGAGATCAGATAAGAAGAAAGGAAAAGGGGATTAAAGAGAGCGAAAATGAGATAGACTGTTCAAATTACACCTTCGTTGTTATCATTATGATACGTTTTCGCCTATTTATGTTAAGAGGATTAATAAATGATAAAACAAAAATGAAATGATCAGATCATCGATCTTTGCATTAAAGTAGCTGGAAGACGACACAAACTTCTAAAGTGCGTTGCGATAAATATATGGGCATTACCGATTTTATCAATTAGTATCTTCTGAAAATAACATGTGCTTCTTCATTTGCTGAACAAATGAAAAACGAGATAAAATTAATACAGTTGAAACCTTACGAAACAAATATTTGACCCTAAAGAAGCCTAAAATCAAACTCGCTTGGCATTTACTCATATCAATTAAGAACATTGAAATAATAATAATGGTAGTAGTAGCAGTAGTAGTAGTAGTAGTAGTAGTAGTAGTAGAAATAATAATAATAATAATAATAATAATAATAATAATAATATACTTTCATAATCCGGAACAAAAGCTAAGTGCAATTTGCAGAAAGACTATAATCAAATGCAAGTAATTCTTATATTTTTATCAGACATATCATTTAACTTCTTTTGTTTTGTTATTTCGTAACTTGTACTCCAATATATCTGCTTTATGGGTAAGTCTATCCAAAGCATATAAGAGTGAATCATGCATTTGGGTATGTTATTGCTTGACTCATCAACTATTCGATTTGCGAAAAGAACTGATATGTCCTGACTGTCGACATAAAATTATCCACAATAACATAATGCATTATAGGTCAATAACAAAAAACAACAACAACAACAATAAGAATATATTAATAAGAAGAAAAAGAAGACGAAGACCTAGAAGAAGATGCAGTGGCAGACCAGATCGTGTCAAATATCACGAACTATTATAAAGAGCAAACACGGTCGCAATATTAATTTAATGTTAATGAACTGATACATAAATGAGATAAGTATAACACAACAAAGTCAAGGCTAGATTCGTTGAGTTAGGCTATGCCATTAGCATTTCGGATGACTCTCCTGAATATCCTGCTTTGGTGCAGTGTTTACAATGATTTTGTTGAGTTTTTTGTGTTTGTTCCTGTTGCGATTATAGCCTATTTAATCATTTCCTGAAGTTAAATGTTCTCCAAACTTTGTTTTACTTTAGAGGTGCAAGTCATATTTTATTATTTTAACTTTGCTACTATTGAAAGAGAATGTCTCTCTTTTGATATAAGGAAATACACATTTCAATCAAACTTGGTTCATTTTAGTTAGGTTTAGGTAAAACAAGTTGAATGTTCAAATTATTACTTAAATTTCCAGCAAACTAAAACTGATCCTGCTAAGGCTTTAAGTTATCAACAATACAAAGAATGAGAAATGCGATTAAAAAGAGTGAAAATGATAGAGTTCAAGTTAAATAATTAATTGTTAATCTTTCTAATAACTATTCAAATATGTGTTATCCTATGTATGTAAAGAAGATTGATAAGCATATATAAAAACAAATGAAAGACTTGAATCT
The DNA here is from genome assembly GCA_028554795.2 of Sinohyriopsis cumingii. NCBI lineage: Eukaryota > Metazoa > Mollusca > Bivalvia > Unionida > Unionidae > Sinohyriopsis > Sinohyriopsis cumingii. Next base: position 78,398,402 of record CM068834.1, on the reverse strand, counting down.
AGATGTTTTGCATTTAAGTAACTGGGAGAAGTTAGAAACAATCAAATTGCTTTGATGATAACTGCACGCGAATTATCCATTTCATCAATTAATATCTTTTGCAATTAATCTATGATCTTTACCCTTTTTACCTAGTTTCAGTTGAAAAACAAATAATGTAAATAAAGTTGAAACCCATCGAAAGAAAATGTTCATCTCTAACTCAGACTCGATTTTAGGACAACTAAATAATATTCGTTGAAATAATGATACTAGTTGAAGTAGTAGTAGTAGCATTAAATAATGATAATAATAATAATGATAATAATAATAATAATAATAATAATAATAATAATAATAATGATAATGATAATAATAATAATAATAATAATAATAATAATAATAAGAAGAAGAATAATGATTATAATAATGCAGAAGCACTGTAAGCATAAAGCAAGTAATGTTTTTATTTGTATCAGACACAAAATGTACTTCTTTTGTTTCATTCGTTCACACCATCAGCTCGCTATAATGGAATGGCGAAGACTATCTAAAGCTTTTCAGACTGAGTCATGCTAGTAGTGACTAGGGATACTATAGCCTCAATGGCTATAGTATCCCTAGTCACTACTCATGCTTTTTTGCAGGTATTGTGTTGCTTGACTCATTACCTCTTCGATTCGACACCATAATCAACATATCGTAACTGTTGAAATGTTAAAGATGACAATGACATATTAAATTATATCATTATTTAATGAAACAGCATCCATAGTTTAAAGTATTATATCCCTGCTTCTAAGACTCGTAATGTTTAAATAAAAGCATCAATACCTACAACAGCAGCAGCAACAACCATATTACTACTACTAATGATATTAATAATACTAATAATAGCTATTATTGTTATTAATTATTATTATTATTATTATTATTATTATTATTATTATTATTATTACATTCCGCAACAGAAGCTAACTGCTATTTAATAACGGAGTATAGTCGCAATGTAAGTGATGGGTACGTTGTTATTAGACATAATATTAAATTACTTTTGCTTTTATTCTTTCAGAACCTCGCCAGGGCCCAACAATCAAACGGCTCGGTAAGTCCAAGTCTATGCATATTATTTAAGAATAAGGCGTATATGTAGAAGAGATAGTAATATAGTAGTTTAAACTATGTATGTTACATTCCTGATTCAAAGAACGATCATGTTGCTAATAAAAGTGTAAATGAAAACAACAAATACAATAATGATAATAATAATAATAATAATAATAACAATACATTTAATAATAAAAATTAATAATAATAATAAGAAGAATTAGACGAGGTAGAGGCAGATCAGGTCATGTCAAGCAGTAAAAAGCATTATATTGAGCAAACTAGTATTAATAAGATATCTAGGTCTCTGTACAATGGGAAGCTAATCAGAACATTAAGTCTCAATGCACAAGCCGTAAAAATAGTTATGTGTAAATTAATTATGTTTCAGGAGAGGCAGTCGAGCGCAGATACCAATGAGAGTCAGATGCCTCACAATGCATATCAGCATCATAATCAATTGCTCATCCAGGTCAGTTTCCATCTTATATCATTCAAGATGTTAATTTAAGAATCCAAAAAGTATTTTGATGACTCCAAGTAAATTTAGTCGCAAGTTAGAAGCTATTATCGAATTTAGCGTGATTTTAGTTACGATATAATGACTGGAATATGTTTTACAGATAATAGTAATAATACTAATAGGCTGTATAGTTAAACATTTGCCTTATTTGTCATCAATGATAGAAAATATCAAGCGTGCTGAAATTATCTGAAAATTTGCATGATATTGATATATTGTAGTCGTGAAGAAATGATTTTGAGAACATTCTTTTAATAGTGTTAGAAGGTCCAAAAGGCATGAATAAATGTAGATGATATGGTTTTCGAAACAGCCTTTCAACTTCTTAGCCATTAGAACAGGTCAAACATTCGTCTCCTTCGATCAGCATATTATATACACCGTGAGAGAGTCTGAAGCGATAAGCCTTCATTATTTCCCTGTGCTTGTATTGGTGACTTGTTTTTCAGTTTTGTTTTGATATTGTAACGTGATGGGTTCAGAAATAAATCCATAAACTAATTCTGCTATTTACACGTTTATTTACAATTTACACTATAAACTCCGTTTTCCTTGTATTGCATTACACAAGAAAACCCCTGCCTCCCTGTAGGATGACATTCTAACTGTCCCCTCGAACAGATACAGAATATCCACATAGTCTGTTCACACGGAAAGCTACAAAACCTCTCCCCCCTCTCAAGTATGTGAATCTTATTAAAACCACTTTCCCAGGCAATAATTCAGACTAGCTGAAACCTTATAATTGACACACGAAAGCAGATAAGGGTTCTCACTCCCTATAATCAATGCCCTCATCATCCAGACAGTTCCGTTAGAGTTAACAGCTCTAATTGTTTCAACCAGTCCACTTGGGAAAACATAACTGTCCCTATCATTATAGAGTCACACTACCCAGTTATTTAATTTCATCAGACTATTTATATTCTAGCACAGCTTCGTGCTTGCATTTGTTGTTACAATATCTTTCGAGATTTTTTTTTTGGTCAGTTTTATCAGTATATTTAGCAACGAAGCATAACTGTATTACACAAATACGCAAGTTCAGGCAGAAAACTGTTTGTATGCTAATGCTGTAATGTAAAGACTGGCTCTTACGCTTGAAAGAAATACTTGTTTCTAACCTATAATTCATACTTGTATACGCATAACGAAATTCGCCGCACCATTGTACTGAAAATACAAGGGCCATGAGTGGCCACGAGTGGCCGAGTGGTCTAAAGCGCTCTCCGTTACGGATCACTGCCATCTCACCTTTGTCTGAGGCGGTTCAAGTCTCGGATTCAGCCAATGTGGGTATGTGAGAAAGCTTGCCAGTAGCTTCTCGTGGGTCGGTGGTTCTTTCCGGGATTTTCCCGGGTTGTTGCTCCACCATTAATAATGGCCGCCCTGCATAGCCTATCGTGTGCTGAAAAAGGGCGTAAACCCCACAACAAGAACAACAACTGAAATGCCATTCTGAACGTAGTTAGCGACATTCTCTCTCCTTTGGATAGCGGAAAGATTAAAGGCCTCACCCTCCTTGACTTGCCTGTGGCATTTGCCGCAATAGACCCCGGTATAATACTTTAGCGTCATTACCGTGTATTTGATATTCAGCTACATTCACAAGTTCACAAGTTTACTTCAGTTGATGCTACTACGTCATTTCTGTGTCCCTTAGTACATTCAAGTGATGACTATTATAATTCGCTGACATGTGATACGTCTCAGTATCTACTACATATAATTTAAATCCGTTCGATCCAGAATCAAACACAACATACGTTCTCTTTTGTTGATTTTTTGGATGGCAAGATTCAATTATACCCATCTAGCCTCACTCGTGTGTACAACGCATCTAGAAATATAGTTCCATCTTAAGAAGTCAGCATTATCAATGTTCCCACTGTTAAAACGACGTCATATCCGAAAGGTTATTTTTCGTATAAAGGCCCAGCTACGTCGAACGAACTTCCCATATATGTTAAGCACAAGGACACGGTTATCTCATTTAAGATTGTTCATAAGCCTCACCTAACACAAGAATATACTTAAACACTTAATAATGTTGTTTTCATTCGATTTATAATGTTGTTTGTATTTGTTCTCGATTATTCTAAAACTCTTGGAGCTTCTGATGATTAGGCGCTGCACTGAGTCCACATTATTATTATTATTATTATTATTATTATTATTATTATCATTAGCATTGTTGTTAGTAGTAGTAGTTGTGATAGTAGTACTAGTAGTAGTAGTAGACGTAGGAAAGTAGCTAGCAGTTTATAGGAAACTTTTAAATCCATTCGCGACGCTGTCAGAGACAATTTTTAATCCATTATCGAAATATTGATTAATAATGGGTTGCATCAGAAATAGCAAACGTTAGACTCCGCTTTGTATGTTTCCATTCTTGGAATGAAAGTCATATTTAATTATGTTTAGTTCACCAGCATCGAATGAAAACGTTTCTGCAATCAAAGATTCTAAATTCCATTTGTTAATTTCAACTAGGATCAGCTGAGACTATTGCATATATAAGTATGCTGTAGATATCTACAGATTTATCATTATATAGCATAAACAACTGAAATATACCTGTAAGATTACAGACGAGATATAGAAGTGAAAGGATATTAAGAGAGCAAAAATGAGATAAAATGCTAAACTGACACATAATATATTGTCGATTGGATGAGTAGTGAACTATAAGGAATTCAAGAAAGTATGTTAAACATAACGAGATAGCAATAAGCGTATTATCCGAAACAGAAATATTTCATTACAAATGCTTTGTTGCATGTGACATATTCAAGTTGTTTGTAGGTGATTCGAATATCTTAATGGCATCCGCGATAACTGCACATTTTTTCTGCTTATTCAGAAAGATAGCCCCAAAAGCAATACCGATTGCAAACTACTAGGAATGACATCTGTTGGTTTTGTTCGTGAAACAATTCCTAGCGCAGTTGGGATATTACCTGTAGAGCATTCTAGGCATTCTCGATAATCAAGGACAGACTAACACGATTAGTTCGACGAAAACCACAGCCACCAGTTCAACTGGCCATCACTAAATATATGCCTGCCGATGTCAGTAAAGTAGTAATTCAATCTGCAAATCGAAAACTAACAGAAGCAGAAACAATATAACTGCTATTCTGAATTTCCTGAAGTGGTCTTCTTGTTGGTTGATAACAATTATTATAAAATGTTCAAGCATGTATCCGACCCAGCATTTGACAAAAATGCGCTGGTTCTCAAAGAGGAATCTGTGCGCGATAATCAGTATCATTTTTATAACGCATGACAAGCAGATAAGCGTGGTCAAATTGAACTACAAGTTCAAGATACAAGCAGATAGTTCTTACCTGCTGAAGCGTTTAACAAAGTAGAAGCGGAACTTTTAAAAGTTTTTAATACAGAATATAATCCTCAACACAGAATTAAGTTTCGTCTCAGTGCTACATACATGATTGATGGAAAAAATATTGAAAATATTCAAACGACGTCGATGTTGCCACAACAATAAAGGTCTAGCAAGATATTCTGATGATTATACAAAATCAGTTGGCCCGTCAATGATGATTGCTAAATACACTTCTGTATTTCCTGACAACAGCTAGTATAATATAGGACAACCAAGAAACGCTGCAAACACCGATGATGTTGATTTAAAACATATAATGATCAACGTTAATCAACGCATCAACTTATGTTTTATAACACGTCGATCAATGTTAAGATATAATAGAAGATTTTTATGCACGATTTGACTGTTTCACATCTTTCGATCTTTCAGAAATGTTACAAAGGTTATTTTCGGGGCCAAGCGTAAAGTTTTACTGGTAACATAATTTACTGACGATGATGCTATTTGGCGAGAAGTTGTTGGCGTTTACGCTGGTAAAGTATTACTAACAAAATTCTCAGTGTGGATGCTAGTAATGACTCCACGATTGCCGAAGAACAAAAATTGCTCTCGTTTATGGAACAAGGCGGTAAATCATTATTATCATGGTTAACAACAACTACAGACAGTGTGCTAAATACCGTTCATGGTCTATTCACGTGGCATATGACATCTCAGCAAGATGTTTGTGAGCAAAGATATATTTTCGTTGTTTTACAAGTACTGAACGAATACATTCGCATGAAGAAAGTCTAATGATATTTGATAAACTTGGAGTTTCTGAAGTTTCACTGAGGGTAAATGAACGTCAAGAACCGGCTGAAGATGTATTATTAATTTTGAATTAAATCATGTAGCGCGTGCATATCATCGGTTAATGACATTTATGGGACGTGATCAAAATATGGATACTAGTTTGCAAATATCACAACTAGATTGTACTAATCCATATCCGATTTATTACTAAGTTTCGAGCTCGAGTAAATAGAGACACTGAAGATGTACCTAATTACAGAGCAGTTACGACAAAACAATGTTACTCGAAGGTGTTAATGGACAAATGAAAGTCATAGACGCCGCAGTGGAAAATATGTAATATTTTCTAAACAATAATTAAATCACTTACGATATTTATATTGTCATATCATCAAGTTAGTGTCAGTCTGACTCCTGGTCAGATTGAAAACCTTCAATCAAATTCAGCAAAGACCTGTAGAATGAAAATACCACTAAAGCGAGATCAACTCGTAGGTAGTCAAAATATACAATCATTGTCAGAACGTCAACTCAAGCATTTCACAAACGCGAAAGAATCAAAAACAGTCGCTAAACTCAATCTTTCTGTGGGTGCGATTAAAGACTCAATTAAAACAGGTGGTATAATTTCACTTCTTGCAGCTATACCAGCATTAGTAGACGTGGCAGCCCAAGCTGTAGCAAAAGCAACTGCACTTGGTCCTGTTGGAACTGCTGCTGGAATGGACTTACAGAAAGCAGCAGGACAAGAATTTAAAAAAGAGGGAAAAGTCTAAGACTTCAAGGAACTCCTTATTGATAGGGATAAGATCTGAGACTTCCAGAGAATTAGAGATTTTTTTATGCGTCATCAATTACCGAAACAACCCAAAAATATTGAAACAGGTGTCATTAATCTTGATCATTGTTCTGGTCCTTGCATTCATTAGGTGGCATCTGCAATTGATCCACGTGGAATTGTGTATCTTGATTCGTATCGGTTGGCTCCTCCAAAAGAATTTATAAGTTACGTAAACACAATAAAAACACCAGTTTGGTGCTCAACATTACCAACACAAACAGTAACCGATCCGTCAATACGTGGACGTGAATTAATTAATGTATTAAATTGCTGTTTCAAAATGTGATCTTCATTCAAATAAAATTGTTAATGCATACACTAGCAGCAAATATAATGGTTAATATAATTGGAATATCTTCTTCTATAAAAGACAAGAACATAAAGACGATAATGATTTGTCGAATTACGCGACTAAAGTTGAACTTGCCTGTATTATGAACCTCCATGGCGTTGACCGAGTTGAAGTTGTTGTGTGTCAGGATAATACGGCGTTTTAAAGACGAGTACTATCAAATTAAATGATATAGTTCGTAGAGCTCTCGGTGCTACTACGGATAATATTCCAATATTTACAGACAGATGTATAATCACAGACTCGAATATATCAATCGCAACTATTAGAAATTAAACTGCAAAAGTGTTGCTAATCGTTTACTCTCTACTGGTGATACAACGACTGGTGAACTCAGCATGAATAGAAAAAATAAAGTTATTTTAAGAGATTCAACATCTGATGAAGATGCCGCAACAGCAAAGAATGCAGACAATGACTATAATACAATATATACTAAATTAATCACGCGATGAGCTGAGTATGACGTTCACGTAAATATGTTTTCAAATCTTCATAGAAATTTTAGACAAATTAATGAAATCGCAGAGGAATTCTTTGGAAGTCCGTTGACTTCTGACGTGAAACTCGTTGAAATTAACACAAATGTCGGCGATATGAAAACAGCTATGTCAGACATTGAAACGATAATGAACGATTATGTGTTATCAGAGACCCTAAATCATTTTCAGAGTTAATCACGATAGCGCAGAGTAACATTGATGATATTAGAAAAATAAACTAAAAGATGTAATAAGTAGAAATCCTGATATCGTTAAAAATTAATCTGATTAAAATTCTCCACTGGCAGACTATCAACATCATACATACAGCAGCGTCTGACTAAGCATTACGGTCCCAACTCAATAAAACCATTAAACATTGCGCTGAGGTTGCCAGTATATTTAGGCTTTCAGTACCTGGTGTTGTAACGTTTATAATATATACTACAATTTCACGACGTTATCCACTAACTCCGTCAGGTGGATCACCTGATTCTATGTTCGTTTTGCTAGATCAAAACGATGAGGAAACATTTACTGTGGAACCGGAGGAAGACAAAACTCTGCTTGATTTATTATTGGTGCCTTCAATTAGTAGCTAAATTCCCACCTAATTAAATAACGAGCCTTCCTATCAACATTCAACGCGATGTTACTGCACAACATTATAAATAAAATCGAGTTCGTGAATGGCAAACAGAACTAAAAGTATGATTGATAAATATACAAAAAAGTACTAAACAATACATAATTACTATTAACATAATTGTTTATTCAGCAACTGAAGCTATCGCTGGAACAATGACAATGACATCACCAGCAGTTATAACAATTTGTGTTTTAGCTGCAACAACAATTGCCAGTATTCTCAATACCATCGCAAACAAATATCGACATGCACTAATACAAAATTGCATGAATATATAATCAAACTACATACAGCAACAATAGCGTATTTCAAATTGTCTTTGTTAATATATTCAGGCCTTAGCGATGGAATAATTTCATACGCCGAGTTTGCAGAGATGATTAAAATCTTCCATCGAGGCGCTACACAAAATCCAAATAATCAGGCTTTAGAAAATAATAATAATAATAATAATAATAATAATAATAATAATAATAATAATAATAACAATAATAATAACAATAATAATGTCAATGCCAAACGGATTACGGCAACAAATTCTAGTTAACACAACTCCGTCAAAAACTACGATGCTACTGGTAAGTTCAACTAATCCAGAATATAATATTGACTTTCCAACTGCAATTCCACCGAAAGAAATAACACTAGCGCAATTACGAGTATATCATAGTTGGTCAAATGTCAGATCAAAATCAATCATCAGCAAATAATATGCTTGTATTTGTAATTTAAAATAAAGATGATGGAAATCCCGATTGGAAAGTTGTCGGCATTCCAGCAGGTTATTATCAAATCGAACAAATCAATGATGAATTCCAGCGCAGAAATAAATCGTTAACGAAAAGAGAATCCAAAATAGCTATGACAAGTCATGGACCAACTTCATCATCTGCAATTGAAATATATTAACCAGATTACGTTGAAGATTTTTATCAATCGTCAGTTAAATCTGTTTTATTTTAGCCTGAAATAGCGCTATAATATGAAGGCCTGTCAAAACCTCAACGAGATGGTTTTTCCACTAGCGACAAAATAATTTATAACGACTCCAAAATATCGAAATACGTGGCCATGGCGTCATCACGCAAATTATCGTATTAAATAGTCTGATGATAAACCTATAATACCATTTTCAATAATTGATTGTGATAGAAAAGATTCCACTGAAATTGTTTACGAAAATATTTCAGATCGCTTGCTAATGTAATTAATGCTGAACATATAACTATGTCCACGACATTAGTGCAAGTATTTACAAATTATATTCTGGAGTATCTTAATAACGATCCAAAGGAGAAAGGAGAAAGTCATTGAAAAAATACATTTAAAATAAATTGTGTCAGACCTTAAATATATTAATCAAGCTATTGTGTAGGTAATAAGTGTTCATAATTACACAGAAACAATCATCAAGAAACTATATATTAATCATTATAAAATAGCTGAATCAGATTTTCCAAATTTTATATTATCAGGATTTAACGCCTACGAACTAATAATATCACACAATAATATTATCAACAAAAACTTTCCTAAAATAGTCGAGAGTCATGGAGAAAATAGAACCATCAGCATCTCTTCTCAAGTATAACAATGATCCATAAGGGGGCGGCTTACATATTTCACCAGGAATTGTAAATATAACTTCAACAATCGCAGTCAGTCTAGTATGTGATGCAGCTGATGGCATCTATCAAAAAGATCTTGAAAAATCCAGTCAGACTCAAAAAGGATATATTTTATATACATTATTTCATCTAGTACCTCCTGGATATTTGATGGTACAAGAATCGATCGATCCGGTTTATCTACGGGTGTGATGATCCGCTATTATCAAGAATACATTTCAAATTCACTTACTTATCAGGACAATTAATTGATTTAAGAAATGAAAACCTAATTATTAATCTATTTTTGTTATTGAAGAGTGTTTTAAAATTAATTACCAACAAGTTTTTATACACGACAAAGACGTGCTTGAAAAAGCCATCAGAACAATAATAACACCTTTCCAAGTCATTGCAGAAAAATTTAGTGTTAATGTAATTATTGATAAATACGGGAATTAATTTTTTTGCTAACGCATGAACAATTAAATGAACTTGAGCAGGAACATAATATTATGATTACGTGTAATCGAGATCAGATTCAGAATTATGCACGTTCTTGTAATGAATTAGATCAGCTTAAAAAAATAATTCTGAATAAAAATTTCATCTCATCAAAAACAGAAGAAATAAACTACATAATAATCACGAACAAAGTCAAATCAAATAAATATAGTATAAAATATTTTTTTACTGCTATTTCATTCATTTGCTGGGTTAAGTAATGAAAATCTCAAAGATAAAAATCACATAATAATAATAATAATAATAATGATAATAATAATAATAATAATAATAATAATAATAATCTGAATCCTTGGAAAATAAATAGTAATCTTCATTTTCATCAGCCACAGCGCTTTCGTTGTCACGATCTTTAATAATCTTTCTTAATAGTCTCAGAGGTGTGTTTAAAATATTTTACGTTTAGTGTTCGTAATGTTCTCGATCGCGAATGAAAGTTAGACAAATTTGTCATTTTCTGTTTCATTGACTGCAGTCAAGGATTGGAAAATAGCTTGTTGAGTTTGCCTAATAAATTTGTACTCTGCTGATAGTGTATATCTATTTTCGAATTTACGTTCTTGTAATGCTACAATACGAGAAATAATTTTTTCAGATATTTTTTAACCATCATGTTTTAATTTTTGTATTGCAGAATTAATATCTTTAATAATTTCAAAGTTCATAATATTTAAAATTAAATAATATTTACGCAAAACCACTGTGAAATCATAGATTACCAAAAGAGGTCCTAGCAGGTTTAACGTTTTTAAATATTCACAATATTACATCTAAGGTCAACACAGCCGTCATGTGAAGTCCTCGATTGCCAAACGACATCAGAGGGCACAACATATTTATAGTAAATCATAGAGCAATGGACGGCACATAACATATATTTAAATTATATGCAATCGTAATTCTGAAGACGACACAGCACTAACTTAATCGCAAGGACGATAGAACATGCAATCTTACCTAGTTTAATTCTAAGGAAGATACAACACTAACTAAAAAATAAGGACGGCACAACATGCAATCTTAACTAACTTAATTCTGAAGACTGCACAACATACAATTTTATCTAGCTTAATTCTAACGACTGCATAACCCATTTAATTGGGCCTTCTCTATGTTCAGCATTTCAGCAAACCCTCCCCTAAAATCAACGCCGGGAGAGTGCAAAAAGAACGCTTCACGTGGTGACATGGCGGGAGGATGTGATTGTCTGTTAAATTTTGACCAATTAGAAATTGAACGGGTTCTATGCTATATAAACTAACTAATAATCAGAAATCCAAAAGTAGCCCACGCAACAGGCTTGGCTTATTCGCTGATTGTATTTTCGTTTATTATTAATTATTATGGCTGAAAAAATCTATATGAAGCAACAAACATGACAGATAGATAACAATAAGGATGTTTCTTTTTAAAAAAAAAAAAAAAAAAAAAAACAAACATTATTCATCAATAAATAAAAGTTATTTTGTAAGATTTCAGACTCCACATTCGCTGACAGAGCTATTCCCCTTGTCTCTGTCAAGGATCATATGAGGGGACTTAGTCAAATGACTGTCATTAACGTTGAATTTCTCTGTGTTACAATAGAGTTATACTCCGAGGTAAGATACATCTGGATTTCTTTGAAAATGCTGGTTTGGTTAAATTGTTTGCAAGACGATGGGAAAAAAATAACCCCTCAAAAAATCGTTGTATAAGCGAATACTATTGTAAAATACAGGCGAGATAACTGTTTAACCGCTCTACGTATCCTTGACATAGTCATATCCTTACAACATCACAATGGTAAATAAACAGTTGTATCACAATTATCATAACAATAAATAGTATGACAAAAAACTTAAATAGTTAATAACAACAACTTAATTAATCTACCGGAGAGAGCTATCTCTTAATTGTAATGAAATATATTTTTTGTTTGTTATATTTCTTCGAAAACGCCAATCTGGTAAAATTATCTGCATGATGTTTTACCGGAGGCACTGAACTATCAATCAAAATATTTGCCAGCTGCGTTCATTGATTGAAATATTATTACCTCGCTAGTTGCTATATTTACAGACTTAACAATTCTTGCAATTTTTCGATGTTTACCAATATTTTCAAATCTGCTGTTCTGGCTTTGTGCAACGGTTCGCAAATTATTTAAAGAGTTATTGAGTTTTTCTCATTCAATTTGATCTGTTACATAACCGTCTTCGAGTACCCCCCGGAAACACTTGTATTCAAATTAATGGCTAAGATAATGTTTTTTCCCGTTTAAATTGATCATGAGATTACCATTATTAGTGATATTATCAACTGTTTCTTTAGAAGAGAGTGCATTATGATACCATCACGAGATGCTTTATAATTTTCGATAACGAGATGCCTCACAAATTCTTTTTGCTCATTTATAAATAATAGTATTTGTCTAAAGTATTATTTCTAAAATTTAGCTAGATAATCACATTTCTTATGACTTTGTCATTATTATCAGTATTATTCTTTTTACATAATATCTTTTCAGATCTCTGTATTTTTTACCACCACATTGCACACACAACTCTATCACCACAGAGTAAACGCGGTTTTTGTCCTAAACTCCCTTCCGTACACTTTTTAAATGATAACCCCATAATTCTTTTACACATGCTTTCTCAGAAGGAGTCAGAGAGTCTGTCAGAAGCCATCTGCATTTGTTCTTTGTTTGAATCACAGCATATATTGAATTTTCAATTTAAATATTTATGTTAATTATAATATGGAAGAATTAACAGAGATTAAGATAAAGCCTTCTAAAGATAAATTTAATCTTGACAAAATATCCCATGACTTACCGATGTGAGCTCTGGTTGATCGGACGAATACAAGTCTGATAAATACTATTAATGACGCCAAGAGCGAATTTAGTAAAGATGGTGCAACTCATGTGTGGCCGACGTTTAAAGTCATACGCATCACCAATGGTGTTATTAATGTTACAAAGAACGACATACGAGCAGTTAAGATTATGAATTATCTCGTCAATCGAAGATATTTTGTAAGAGTGAAGTTTATTGTACTAGCAGGAACAAACAATCATTCTTGAATATTAGATATATCCATGGATCAGTCTCAAACATGGCTCTCTCCTTAATAATAAATAATGCCGTATTAAGTAAAAATTCTAAACCAGGAATGTTGACTGATATTTACAATCTGTATTATATTAGAGCGTATCCTGTAATCGCTGTTATTTATTGAATTTATCTGATGAACGATAATCTCAGCGTCAAAAATCTAAAACCGATAAAAGTTTCGAAAACAATTGTGTAGCCGAATGAGTAACGGAATATTTCAAAAACGCGATACGTTGAAAAGGTTTAACGGGCAAAGCACGTCAAATAATAAAGACATAGGGAGAAATAGCTAAAGATACCAGAGCATCTGTCGAAAACGTCGCTGAATTAGGAAAGAAATTAAAATTTCCGATAACGATAAAAACAATACCCGGATAAATTTATACGAATCAAAGTATAAATCAAAAGAAGCTTTGATTTACTTTATTGATCATAATGTGCATGTGTGGACTAATGCAGTAACAAAATTTCCACAAAATCGAGCTGTTAAATTTTACCGATGAGATATATTTGAATTTATTAAGGAAAAAAGTAAGAATGATCCTATGTACGTTTGGCTGTCTTGCTAGAGAGAAATATTCATGGAAACCATCACTATTAGGTTTTCTTGAAGAAATACAACGGATTTGTGTCGAATACGGACACAGTGGATTATGGAATACTAAATATGATCACAGAGATGTTATTTCAGCTGATATGGTTGTAAGTTGTCTTGGTATGCGAGAGTGTTCTAAGCATTTTGAACGATTTGGACATTCCACACCGAAATGGCCAGAATATTGATAGATGGACCACTGCCGGATTTTTTTCTGACTGGATCCGCTTGTATCGATTCGTTTAAGTTTGCTGAAAATCTTCATCCGATTTGTAATGTCTGTTTGGCAAACATTTGCAACGTCAACGACATTCAGTGCTTATTTATATGCTAGTTGGCGTCTACCAATTTTAGTAGTATCGTGTGGTAAAAATGAAAGCAAGTTTACCAGCAAGTTTATCAATAGCTGCACTACCTTTCCAATATCACCTTGGGCTATAATAAATCGATTCCATTATTCCAATAATCGGATGCTTAATTACAGGCTCGAATAATAATTTACCTTTCATCTCAGATCTTACGGGCCCAGCAAGCTAATGATTCTCTGAAGGATTTCTTTTTAAAGAATTTAATGCGTGAAATAATTTTACGTGTGCAGTATGTCATTTTTCTAAATCTTTGATTGTATAAGCAACATCATGAACGTGACATCCTTTATCAAACGAGTTTATATGATACTCTCCAGGTCTTCCATGATCTCACTCGTCAAGTGGAATATCAAGTTTGGTTCCAAGACCACAATGATTATATCATGGAAGCTGTTTTTCTCCTGGATATTTAGCCCTTGGAGTTCCTTGTAATTTTCCTAATGAAGTAGCGAGACCACCACAAGACACTTCGTGTTCCTAGATACATTTATATTTACTTGTACCACATTTTACACATTTACATATAAGTGCACCCTTTTTATTTTTTGTTATTATTGTTGTAAATTCACGCGTGGGTGTGTTTGTGAACTGCATCAAACAGAATATAGATCCATATTATTTTTTATATCTATATAACAAGAGCCAGTAAAACATATTGCAGCATTAACGAATTCTATCAGAATGACAATAATAGGCCAACATGTGTCTGGTAAAACGCAATTGTTACTTACTTTGATAATGAGATGGCTCAAGATAGATAAAATATGTTTAGTAGCACCGTCAGGTGATGATCAGATCTTTTACAATATACTTGAAGATTTTAATGAAAACGCTAAGTTATTAAATGAATATGGCGATGATATTATTAATTTTATAACAGATATTACTGAAGCACCGTTCATATATGAATTAGATTTATGAATATGTTAACTGTGTATGATGATGTTACGCTGGACAAACAAACAAATCAAACACGATAAAACATTTCCCTTGTAATGCATTAAACACTGAAGTTATATATGTTACCCAGCGATACACACAAATACCAAAAGTGATCAGATATAATTGAAATATTTTTGTTGTGTTTAGTGGAGTTGATACACATACTCTGAAAAATACTCACCAAACCTGGTGTAGTGGAGATATGGACATGATTCAATTCAAAAACTTATTTTCGCGAGGGCAGGTTACCCTGCACGGATTTATAACAACAAATTTACATGATCCCGAAACAAGATATCGTATAGGTCTTGATTAAATATTTGGTTGATGTAATAATGATTTAATTATAGAAGCAGCGAGAATGAGACTTCAATGAAACTTTCCGGTGCGAAACACGCGCGTATGTCTTTTAAAAAACACTAACGACAAAAAAATTAACACAATAAACAAACTCTCAACATGTGACAAGCTTCAGTTTTACGTTATTACGCTTATAGTTTTAATTTTCGTAGGAAGCTATTTTTTCTTCAACAATGACGTTCTGGCAAAACCTATGTTCACCCTCTCTGCTGCTATTACGTATGGTCAAGTGTTTTTTACCTGTCTTGTCTACTGTTCTATTGGAAACCTGAAACTAAATGCCAATACCGTTGACATTTCACTTATCCAAAATGACACGTATATCATACCATCATCCAAATATTCGAAACTGTTCATACCTCTTATGAAAGAAAACAAATATTACTATATCTACCAGTGCTACTACTACTAGTGATACTACTACTGTTGCATACTACTACAAATACAAAGCAATTAGTACGTCTGCTTCTACTACTCCTCCTATCAAAAATAATACATTCATATATAAAAAGACAAATAAGTTTACAAATAAAATAAAACAAAATATCGTAGAAATAACGATTACCCCGAAGTGTTACCATTAGGTCTCAGGTTCGATAATACTTGTAAGACTGGTTCATTTATTATTATTATTGTTATTATTATTATTGTTTTTATTATTATTATTATTATTATTATTATTATTATTATTATTATTATTATTGTATGCACAGCTACAGATTGGCATTATTCTTTAACAATGATCAACAATATTAAATGTGTTGAAAGTATACGAATATGAGGATGGTTTTGATAGATTTGTATTGTGAACGTCATGAAGGAGCTAATTATTGAGAAATTAGTTTGATAATTTTTTCACACATTTTAGAGGGTCCAGTTGGAATGAGAGCATACATAAACATACACAGAAATATATATATATATATATATATATATATATATATATATATATATATATATATATATATATATATATATATATATATATATATATATATATATATATATATATTTGTGTGTGTGTGTATGTGTGTGAAAGTGTTTGTGTGAGTGTGTGTGTGTGTTGTACATTAAACAGTGTTCCGAATGGATGGTTATTATTAGGGCAAATCAAACACTTGTCTACTTCCATCAGCACAGAGGGTAACGCTTTTATAAGTCTATAACCTGTCCTCGTGTTTATACTTGTGATGTATTTTTGTTTTGTTATGAGAATTTTCTTGCTCGATTTATTGCATTTGTTGCTCACACGAAATTTCAAGATTTACAGAGTTATTAAATTGCATTTGTTCATTGACCTACTAAGCACAATTATAATCCTAAATACACCTTTAAAGGCGCCAATCACCTTTTATGCGAATGCTATAACGTATAAACAGGACAAATGCAGAAGACAAATAAGGTTTAGTCTAACACCCGGAAAATAGTTTTTTTTTTGTCGTTTGTCTAGTACATGTTTTTATTAAGGGATCGTGAGGATATCTAAAATCATTTTCAAATCGTTCAAGAGAACATACAATAGTGTACGAACAATTGAATTGTCACATTAGGCAGCGTGCGAGAAAGAAAAGGGGTGCCAAATATTGAGAATAGTATTGTTTTCACTGTTTTCCAAACAGGTCTTCAAGTGGTAATGCACAACCTTCCACGAGAAACTCAGATATATGCTTTCATGCATATGTGTTTGTTTGCTACATTATTTCTCTATAGGAATTAGTGACTTTATATTTATATATCAAAACACCCACCTAGAGCGCATCAACGGCTATGGTCCTTAAAACATTGTTTCTGCTGTGAGAATATATTATATAAACAAGCATTGTGATTGTTTAAGGTCAAGGCAAGGACCAAAATCTTCATTAAAATTAAAAGTTTTCAGTTACTGTTAGCTTCTGTACCATAAATAAATGTTTCTTTTTACCTTGTTCATAGTTTCTCCTAATTTGTTTTAATATCTAAAGTGGAATATAAAAAACAGACGAATTGCTTCGCTATAAAGATATTACATTTTCCATATTCAAGATGAGAACATTTTACATATACATCCATATATATATATATATATATATATATATATATATATATATATATACATATATATATATATATGTGTGTGTGTGTGTGTGTGTGTGTGTGTGTGTATATATATATGGGTACCTAACTTGGTGGATATACCACTTTGCGTAAATAAAAAGCAGTGAATGTGTTTTTGTGAAAGATCATATCAGAATTAAACAGTCTGATTAGTTATTGTACAGTTTAGTTGATACGTTTAAATGTATTTATAGTTTGGAATAGTGAGTGTTTATGGGTAAAGTGAAGGACACAGAAAGTCAGTAAATCTGCATTCATTGCTATACAATAGGTCGGGTCATTAAAACTAATTCGAATGTGCTCAGTGTTCTTCGTAATTCAGACACATAGTGTGCATGAATGGCAAAAGTACCTTAGAACAGTGCAAGTCAAGTTGGACCTCGTGATAATATTTGCGCAGTTCTGATTTGGTACTCTTGCATCATATAGTCGTACACTATGATATTATTTTCGTTTGCCTCGAGGTCATCAATGATAAGTGCATCATCAACTGTGGAAAAAATAAACAGTGGTATTGCTTTTCGTGTCAGTCAACTCTTTTTGACAACATTTCAATATATCATAATATGGTCGATCATCAGCAGAAGGTGCAATGACGTACAATCAATCTCATGCCAACCATCGTATAAAACGCTCAGTATTTCCTCATTAAACAAGATCAATGATTGGAAATATATCACCATGAGTGGATGGTTTAGATGTTACTTGCGAGGAAACGTCAATGACGGAAAAAATATTTAACATCTTTAAATCGTTTCCATTTTCGTTATCATAAAAACCATTGGGAAAATACCATTTTGAAAACATATTTCAGAATACAATTGCTGTGGACATGGTACATGGATTGACATTAGAATTGATTTAACAAATAAGCCGACCAATGTGATGTGCTTATAAATTCTGTTGTTACTGACATGACATTGTGTACCACGTATTACATTATATCCTTGCATTTTAATGTACTGACGTGGTTCTCATCCATAACTTTAATGGCATTAGTCCAACATTAGGAAAACTAATCGCAAGAGGGATTTTAAAAGGTGCTAAAAAATCCAAGATTTGCTTAGATGTGTAAAGGTCCTTGCCGAAAACTAGAGATAAATATATGATCCCATAAAAAGTATAACAGATCATATCAAACTAATTTACATCATTGAAAATGCCACCATTAAAGAATTGTAAGAATTGAAATTGAAAGACTGTTTGCTAATGAACCTGTTTTAGCCAACAAATAAATTAATTATTATTATGAAAGAAAGAATTACACATTCTTGGGTTTCCATTACGAGAAATAAACTATAGATGTCTAGCTGTGGAGACCTCTGCAATTACCCAAATTCAGGCCAAATATGTTCTTTATTACCGATTGTTATACAAAAAACTGAAACATATCATTCTGGTTTTATATATGTCTACAAATGTAACACATATATTCTTAAACCCTATTTTATTTCTTATTTTATATTGACGTTTCAAAATGTCAGCTGTAAGGTTTGTACAGTTGTCTTTTAACAGTACTTAATTCAGCATTTTACGTGTAAAAATTAATTATTTAAAGAACCTGCTATTTAGGTTTCTATACGTAGAATCTCTATCTCACAAAACACGCATATAAATACACCTTAAGAACCTTAACCATGTGTTAATGCTCATTAACTAAAAGGTATGGTGCTACCCAAAATTGAACATATTTTGTAATTCAGAAGAATGTATCACGCTCGTCTGTAGTATTGTGCAAGTTGTTGGATGTCAGAAGGGCTTTCCTGTTCTCAAACGTGTAAAATTTAGTATGCGACTTTGCTAAATGTGTTCTCTATTGTTGGAGCATACACCACTGCTTCTGAAAATAATCAGTTTTTGTTTTGTTATTGAACCATATCATACCGTATGCATTAGATCTTTTGCAATCAGAATTTTAGATATCCCAATTTGTCATTAAAAGAGTTCACTTTCTGATATCCTAATATTTATTACATAATTGTAATCCTTTCAGTACAATAATCTGAAACCTCTTTGAGCTGGAAAATAATATATATATATATATATATATATATATATATATATATATATATATATATATATATATATATATATATATATATACATACATGTCTGATCTTTTCCGATAGTTCTTCCTTAAAGATTCACGTACCGTGAGCAATGAAAACGAATGTAAAATGACTTTGTAAACTATTTATTGGAATGAATGTACACTGAAAGCAATTACGTTCTTGTCTTTGTTGCATTTCTTTGTTAAACGTAGTTACAGTTGTCATATTTGATCACTTGACTGACTCCTAAGGTTTACGGACCACACCTCATGTTTTCCATATAGTATAGTTGGTGTACTATTTGCTAAAACTTCAAATATTTTATGTTCATAATCATTACGAATAAACCTATTCCTGAATTTGCGTTTCTAATAGTTTTACTGATTTTAATATACATATTTATTTATGTTATCTAAGGAGAAGCTCTTTTTGAAATAATTTTGAAATATTCAATGAAATTATTAGGGCACTAAATATTTTTGACTTCTTTTTAATTTGAATAATAATCCTTCGTTATTAAAATGATATTCTATTTGACTGTCATTTGCTTAAATAAAGTACGTTGTTAATCCCAACCAAACATAGAAAAAAAATCACGCGATATGGCACAGACTAACATCTTACCAACCTTAAATACTTAAACATTTGCTCATACCCAGTTTTATTATCTGGATACATCAACATGTTGCTAACCTTTCGTTTGTGTTCGTACGTTGCCAAAGCCTTTCTTCATTTGCATGCGTTCAATCCAGGTTATTTTCATGTCTTGAATAAAAGCTTCAAGGAGAACCATGCATAGGTCACAATCTGTAGCTGGTTTTATAAGCATATGTGTGTCGACTATTTCGGGTGTACAGCTTCACTTATGTTTGTCGACCTGTTTTCTTTGAATTACTTATTGTGATAGTATTGCAATTACAATTAATACAATCGTGTCCTCATCAAAAGTCAATAGATATGGCTACTAAGAAACTGAACGGATTATTGTCTACATATAAACACAAATAAAACATCAACCAATTGAAATCCTAAGTTCAAGACCTAACAAACCATATAAATCAATCCAGGAGGTCTTCTAAAGAACTTATAAATATGATATCCTTCTAAATTGCAAGTTATTATCAGAAGATAGATATCCAAATTTGCAACATTTGTACATAGTGATATTTCCAATTTGAAGCACTCCATTACATTGTAGCTTTTAGACAAAACAACAAGAATCGTGAGATACTTATCCTAGCTTTTGGTTTTGGTGGCCATCTTAAATTCCTTCTTCTGCACAATAATCCCACACACACAAAGATTAAGTGAATTAAGAGGTTCATCATATCAACTAATTTACAAAACAAACAGGATGAAACTAAATGTAAACTTTGTCCAAAAAATGAATACAATCTATACGTTTAATATATTAATCATTATTATCCGGATAAGTCAAGCAAGAATAACGTACTTAAATTGAATATTTAACAGCTATAAAATATATACATAAAAGTTTGTATCAAACTTCACCAAGTAAAGTATCTCCACCCACTGTTGAGATCTATCTATCTATCTATATATCTATCTATCTATCTATCTATCCATCCATCCATCTATCTATCTATCTCTCTTTCTTTCTATCTATCTATCTATCTATCTATCTATCTATCTATCTATCTATCTATCTATCTATCTATCTATCTATCTATCTCTGAGGATATCAATGTACACTGTTATTATATCGCAGGAATTCATTTAATTATTGTTTCATTCGTGCAATTTGTATATATGTAATATGAATTGTATTACCTTGATTTTTCTCTTTCCTCAAGTCAATAAAGTTAGCTTCTGTCTTTTTCCGTATAATACATTTATGTTTCCAACTTGTTGATTTATGCATAGTGTTCACCTTTTTTCTTAGCTAATCTATAAAGATCTTTCAACATTGCGAACATTGTTTTTCTCTATCATTGATGTCTAACAAATGTGATCTAATAATGCAATGGAATGAACATCATTAAAGTTCCAAATAGTGTATTTCTTTATATAGCAAACATTGTTATATATATATCATATGTACATACAATTAAAATCGACCCCAAATTTGATATTCAGTAGTAAGTGTGTTTTATTTAGATTAAGGTAAGTATCACTTTCATGCGTTCCTGTTCCTACACAGTTTTATTTATATGCTCCTTATCGATAGTACACACTATTTGACATATATATATATATATATATATATATATATATATATATATATATATATATATATATATATATATATATATATATATATATATATATATATATATATATATATTTGCTTGTGTCTATACAATGCGTCAACTTAAATCATTATGGTTAGGTTCCCAATTCTTTCATTCAAAATGAGACTTTAAAATTAGCCAGGTACGAAGACGTACATTATAATTTTTGTTTGCGCTCAAGTGAATTGTATTGATCGCGCTTTGTTCAACTGAGAAAGATCGTCTGACCCTTTTGATCTCAGTGTACGTGCTACCAATGACGAGATATTTTCAAAAGGTTTCTGAAACAATGTTATATCATACGAGTTATATACGTTCTTTCACCCTCTCTCTCTCTCATTATCAGGTTGTTTATAGTAATAATAATAATAATAATAATAATAATAATAATAATAATAATAATAATAATAATATAGTAATAATAATAATAATAATAATGAGGACTTTGTATAGCGCATAATCTTTAGAAGCTCTAAGCGCTTTACAACATTAGACAACACCTATAAGATAAGAAACATTATAATATTATGACAGAAACAAACAACATGAAATGAGAAAAAAATTACAAAATTAAAAACATGCTGAGAATATTTCAGGTAGCAAACATTATTAAGTCTTTAAGTTTGTTCTCGCAGTCGAAATAAGTGAGTTTTGAGAGCCCTCTTGAATGTGATGACCGTGTTATTGTGTATACGTTCAGCGGGCAATTCATTCCACGTTGCCGGGCAGTGGTATACAAAAGAACGCTGTCCATATGACTTTATTTTCATAGCGAGAAAAATGGGTATACGATCGTCAGAAGAGGAGCGTAAAAATCTTGCTGGCGTGTACACGTAGGTTAGGTCAGATAGGTATGTTGGACTAGTGTCCGACAGTGAAATGTAGCACAGAGAACACATATTGTGTTTGATTCTGGATGGAATGGATAGCCAGTGTAGTGTACAGAGCAGCGGGGAGGTGTACTCTGAACGTGGTACTCTAAGTATGATCCCAGCAGCAGTGTTTTGAACTTTTTGAAGTTTCTGGAGTAGATATTGAGATGAAGCAGACTGAATTGAGTTACAATAGTCCAGTCTTGAAAGTACTAATGAACACACAAGTGTTTTAGTGGCATCGACTGAAAGATATTTGCGAATTGAGCTGATGCGTCTCAGCTCAAGATGTGCAGTCTTGCATATGTTCATGACACGTTGGTGCAATGTGAGAGTACTGTCCAGTGTAATACCTAGGTTTCATCCTGATTGTGTGAATTTAATGTTGGCATTGCTGATATTTATTGTTTGAGGTAAAGGATGTGAATGGGAAAGTCTTTGTGTTGTGCTCAGAACGGCCTCTGATTTATCATCATTCATCTGCAGATTGTTACATGTCATCCATGGTTTCACATCAGAAATGCACCTCTCTACACCTTGAATGGTAGCATCAACTTCAGATCTGTGGCCAGATTTCTTTATTTGGGTGTCATCAGCATACAATTGTCGAGACACTGTATGATCATCTATGACACTTGAGAGCGGCTGAGTGTACAGAATGATGAGACCAGATCCAAGAACAGACCTCTGTGGACCACCAACCACAATATAGATGAACTGGGCTGCAGTGTATTCCATTTGCAGATACAATTTGTGTCTTGTTGACTAAGTAGGACTTGAACCACAGTAAGGCTGTATCGTGAATGCTAACTACATGCTGAAGACGGTGAAGTAATATATTATGGTCTATTGTGTCAAATGCTGCAGACAAATCAAGGAGGGTGAGGACTGTAATGTTTCTGCTATCCAATGCAAAGAGAATGTCATTAACTACTTTTAGAAGAGCAGTTTCAATACTGTGGTAAGGGCGATATGCAGATTGTAATTTGTTAGAAAGACTGTTTAAATTTAGATGAGATACAAGCTGGGATAGAACAACCTTTTCTAAGATTTTTTATATGAATGGGAGATTAGAAACTGGGCGGTAGTTCTTTAAATCGTTATATTATAGTGTTTGTTTCTTCAGCTGTACTTTCTTGTGTATAAGGTTTTTATTTAATTTACAAATGTCGGTAGCGCCTACATCAAGAATGAACTCATCTTAAACATCGTAAGACGTGATGTTGACGTTCCGGTCTAGTGATACTATTTTATTTGCGGACGTAGGGTAATATAAGTTCCTTAATTGACCTTGAATATATTTAATGCCATTGTTCTGAGACCTTTTTAGTTCAAGTACACAGGAAGGCAAACACAGTATGGGCACACTACTTCTTGATACATCAAGGGTGTAAGGTCATTAATCTCCTGCTGGATCATGGCAGATGGATAAATTCAATATGGAATAGTCATATTACAATGGATGATGATAATGTCACACTTTCTCAATATTAATTCCTTTCCCATAAATTTCAACGAAATTCTTAGATGCATGACTGACTTGTCGTAAAGTTAACAGGGGCGACCAGCGACACAATTATGAAATTGTCCCAGCACATGTCTAACTAAAAACCCTTGATCATTATCAGTTGTATTTCCTTGTCATCATCAACTTGTTTATTTTATCCAAAAAAAGAAACTTTTGAGAACACCAATCCTATATCTCACTCTCTCTCGCTGTCCTTTTCTTTCTCTCTGCATCTGCTTTTCTGTTTCTCTCTCTTTCCATTCACACACACACACACACACGCACACACACGCACACACACGTACACACACCCCCACCCACAGATATATATATATATATATATATATATATATATATATATATATATATATATATATATATATATATATATATATATATATATATATATATATATATATATATATATATATATATATATATGTATAATATATATATATATATATATATATATATATATATATATATATATATATATATATATATATATATATATATATATATATACTCTAATCTTTTAAAAAAACAATAAAAATATACACTAAATTGTAACATACCTCTTCGCTAAAGAAATGGTTGAAATAATTCATATGGTACTTAAGATTGTATTCTTGCTTAAATGTGACCTGGGTAAGGCAGCTATAATGTAGGTCTATCGAAAGTGAAACAAAGCATGCATGCGCAGATTGCTTAATAAAATTAGCCAGATAAACGCATGCTGTATATGAAATGATAGGCATATATAAACTTAGCAGAAATGGCAAAATAAAGTACATTTTAAAGATCCAAATAGCCTTAGACCCGGTATCCATTCTTATCTAAGAAGGGATTTTCACACTAGATCAAAGACTGAAAACTAATGAGATAACATACCACACACCATAATGGTGCCATACTAAATGAGTAAGATGACAAATGCTCAAATCCAGGTTACATTTAAACAAATGAACATGCCCGTGTTCTTCATTTGACTAATCCAAAGCTCGAATAGCAGTCCAAACACGACACAACATCATTTTCATGTTCAAAAAATGTTTCAGATATGATATTTAGGTGCACCATATTAACGTAATGGTATCTATGTTGTATTCAACATTGATGAATCCGAAAAAAAAATGATTCTTGAAGAATTCTAAAACAATGGTCGTGACATATATATTAGTACCTATACTGTCTTTATACTTAAATATCAAGCCTGCTCGATAACCACCGCCAACCCCATCCTTGGGCGAAGAGGTTTCTTTGCGAACAAAATACATAACAACAAAAATCAAGAATATTTGCCAGAAATTTCGGGACATTTTCCATTATTTCAAATGTTAGACACCACAAACATTTAAAACGGACTATGATGAACATACTAACAATTAGGTGTGCGTATTGTGCGATGGATCAAGTATATAGTTCATTAACGATACAGATGGTTGTGTTTGTGTTACCAGACTTATAATTCAAACCTTTCATTCTCACCAATTTTTGTATGGACAGTTTCATATGAGATGGTTGAATTTGACTTGAGCTTAATTTTCTGGTCAACTGAGGCTGCAATGACATTGCAACTTATGTGTGTCAATTGTGAGTAAATTTTATAGTTTATATTGAAGCTCTTTGGAATATTCAGGCTCATGCGTAGTAGCGTCAGAAGAGTAAGATACGTCTTAAAGCCATAAACCAGTATGTTTATGTATGTATGATAGCTCTTGTAGGTTAAATAAAACGAATATCCATAGTAATCCATACCTAATGAACTAAAAGTACATTCATTCTATACAAAATAAAACGTTTCCATTTCTAATCCTGTTTAATAACTAGTATTCATAACAACATTTTCAAATAAAGTTAGAACATTTGCCTTGACTCAAATTTAGAGGATTTCGTAAGCAGTTAACACCTAAATATACTCTAAATCTGACTTCGTCTAAAATATGAAACAGAGAGCATGAATTAATCAGTTTTACTGACTTTCATCTTATGGTGCTGTCTCAGTCGATATTACTTTGGGGGGATTTTTTTCATTCGGTTAAAGTAATATAAATTTTAGCATTGTATAAATATTTCCGTTCAGAATAGAAAAGAGTTTGACTCATTGTGTGATGCTACACCTTTGTAACTAATAAAAACATAGAGTTTGCTAAACATTTGGATGTTTGTCTCAGAAATCTATGAACGTTCGTACCTTGGAAAACATTTAAAAGTATTTCCATTCTGAAAGGCGCATATCTGGTCAGTAAAGTGATACCGTAAATTCTTGCCAGCTATTGCAGGAAGAGTTTGATATGTATTCAGTTGTCTGAAAGCTTTTATATTGTACTTCACTCTGAATATCTGTGTGTGTATGTATCTGTGTGTGTGTGTGTGTGTGTGTGTAAGGGAGAGACAGAGAAACATGATTTGTCTGTTTACTCTTTGCAGCACACACTCCCGTGTCTTTGAGGCACACTATCGGCTGGTCAGATGATATTGTGTGCTAAAGCACTATTGTTATGTGTATAAAACTCCTAGGTAAATGATATCATGACCGTTGTCTACAGTTTCTGGATCGTTTTACCCTTGGAAAAAGATGCTACCCAATGTATGCTGTCTTAGATTTTATAGGCTAGAAGAGACCTATCAGATCCTGGATGAAATGAGTTTTTGAGTCAATGGTAAGCAACAATTTGCAATGATGATATGCTCATTTCATATTTAGCATCAATTACAATTTAATGACACAACGAGCAATGAGTACATCAGATTGGTATATATACATCAGATTGGCATAAGTACATCAGATTGGTATAAGTACGTCAGACTGGTATAAGTGCATCAGACTCGTATACGTGCATCTGATTGGTATAAATACATCATATTGGTATAAGTACATCAGCTTGGTATAATAAGTACATCAGATTGGTATAAGTACATCAGGCTGGTATAAGTACATCATATTGGTATAAGTACATTTTGTATATGCTCTTACCCTAAGAAGGTACTTCTGGTCCGTATTTCTGGAAACTATTTCCAGCTTTTAAAAGTTTTTCAATTTCAGATATTTGAGATAATGGCAAACTGATGTATACACGTATTACTATGCGTTTCTTGTTTAATTGAATGAAACTATAAATGGGATGATCAATAGGATAGAAAACCAAAATAATTGTGCAACAGCGTTTGTTCCATAACTTGTCTATCATTTAGAAGTGCGTATAGTCAATAAATGAATAATATATTGATGCGAATGTTCCTAAACAGTTGATGGTTCATTTTTCCATTGTGATATGTCCTACAAATCACCACTACAAAATATATTTTTAATTCTTGCTGATATTTGTTTTGATCGGTTCTTCCAAATTTTAATAATTGTATATCTCCAAATTTGCCAGCTGTTCCTGCATAAACCAGTGTTTGCCATAAACCATATTCGTTCAGTAACAGACCTTTAATCAAGGACAGTTATAAATAACAATAATGAGTTCAAGTGAATCATGTTTATTCTCTCTTCCAAAAAGAGTGATAGGAATATCTTGCTCTATCCGCGCAGTAGTTGGTTCTTTTTCTTTTTGAAGCATAAGCCTTGCTAGATCAGGACAAAATTAACAACGTTGGCAAAATCAACAATTTTAACAAAGTAAATTGTTTTCAATAAGGGATACATTTCTTCTGCTCTACAAGACAAGTAATTTCCTTACTTCATTCAAGTTCACCCTAATCTTTAAAATTCGAGGTGAGATATACGCCTAATATTCTACAATTGGTCAATGACCAATCAATATCAATAACTGGACATATTTGTCACTAGATGTTTAAAAGTTTTGATTCCGAATAGCTTCAAAACATTGCTGTACAGACATGTTACTGAGGCATTGTCGATTAAAATCACACACACACACACACACACACACACACACACACATATATATATATATATATATATATATATATATATATATATATATATATATATATATATATATATATATATATATATATGCGTGTGTACGTTTGTCTTTATATTTATAACTCTTGGTTCATGCCTGTATGAATAAGATATTCCAATAGCTGATTTGCGTTTGATGTGCGTTAAGCCCAAAGACTAAAACCACATGTAATCTGTTAGGATGGAAATTATTATTACTGTTTGATATTGTTGTTGAAAATGTTTCAATAATAACTAAATACAGACAAATAATTTGACTTGGAAATTATAAACAAAAGGAGGCAAAGTATGCCTGTCATAGATGTTGTTAAATTATAAGAATAGCTAACATCAAACATGTTCTCCTAGTACACACTATTGGTGACTGGCCCAATTAATTTTCAAAGCTGAATAATAACACACTTCATTCTGTCGCTGTTACATATGCATATTTTGTCCTTATACCAAACTACTCAGAATCTTATTTAGCTTTAAGTTGCCTTTGGCACATACAGGTGCACACTTTACGGATACAGGCCCATAAATATAATTTACCGGATAAAGTGCTTGAGCCATGAAATCAGTTGGCACGTGACACATTATCTCGTAAGTGCTCTTCGCCTCAAACGGTTTAATTATCAGTTAAGGTCACTGTAGACGGTGCATAGTGCAAATCTTAATTTATTTTTAAATATGTCAGCAAATAGATATTGAATTCAAAGGCCAAGGCCGGAATTGGGGGTGGGGGGAGTTTGTTCCAAGGGTTTCAAAAGCCTACTACTAATAACAAGTTACGTACAAACAAATGTAAAGTAATTTGTCACTTGGAATTTAACCATCGGTCTATTCTAGCGCAGTTTCTTTTAGGTAGTATGAACACGTTCCCTAAATATAAACATAGACGTCTGCCTTGGTGCCATTTCGAGGAAAGTCCAGGCCCATTTTAAAGTTTGTAGCCACCATCCCCAGTACATCACCTGATCCTGCCCTGAAAACACCTCTGCATCTCTAAGATGCAGCGAAGCTTGATATCAGTGTTTTACGTTTACGTTTTGAAGATGAAAACGATAAGCTGAAATAACACAAAATGATACTGAATGTGCCAACGCTAAGGTGTTAAATTAAACATCTGTTAAAATATGCCATCCCATTGTGAACAAATTTGCCACTAGTATAGGAACATTTGTATTCTGGGTAATTCGGTGACATAAAGGGTGGGGTGGGTGGGGACTGCATGTTAAACAGGGGTAATAATTTAAGGGCATTAAGTGAATGAATATTAGTGTGCCATTAAAAAATATTATGAATGGATTATCAATTCTCCCCGTTTAGTTTTTGAATTAAATACTCCCACTTTATTTTAAGAAAATGGCATTTATTATAAAGACGGTTATACAAGGAGAGAACTCAGTGTTATGAAAAGGCTACTTTTGCCTCATTCATTACCCTTGGCTGCACTAACACCCGTGCTCGCCTTCACCTCTATGACTTAGTTATCCATCACGTGAACTATAGATGTTTGATCACTTTTTAATGTTGTCTCGCGAGAGGTGGAACCTCTAAGTGCCGTTAGTCTGTCATAGGGGTAGATTCTCTTACGGCTGTCAGAGTCCCCATAGGTTAACGAATGGGATCAAACATTAGTCTAATATTCTACGCTATGGCAATGACGAACTGTATTATGATAATCGTGCTATAATTCTCTTTGCACGTTAATGTTGTTGTCGCTTCCACGACCTATTATTGATTTTCTCTAGCAGCTTGCATGAATTGTTATCCTAGTGTTAGCATTTGTTTGTGGCTTTAGTTATCTATTTGAATGAATGTTCTGTAACTGTAATCAAGAGATTTATTCTTAATTATTATATCATGTTATCTTCAATCATATAAACCATTATATACGATCATTTATAGAGACCACTACACAAGGACGTTGATATATTCACTTATACACAATCATTCATATAAACCACTACACAAGGCCGTATATATGAACCACTACACAAGGACATTCATAGAGACCACTATACAAGGTCATTCATAGAGACCTCTACAAAATGTCATTTATACAGACCACTACGCAAGATCGTTCATTAAGACCACTGCACAAGGTCATTAGCAGAGACCACTACACAAGTTCATTCATATAGACCCCTTTGAGTTGTTTCGTTCAAATATTCCAGTACAGAGAAATCATATTGATTTTAATATATACAAATAATTAATCGAAAACGTGGTTGTCAGGAAATACATTATAAGCACTTCCTATCGTTAAATACTTTTACAAAGTAGTATTTGGCTTAGAAGACAAACCAGTTTCTCCATAAACGTGTACTGTATTTTGCTTACGTTCGACAGTTGAATGCTAAGCCTAATTCAGAGGCCCGTATGCCGAATATGCGGATAAAAAACGAATGTATAGAAAGGAGTGTATGCTGCACTAGACATTTAAGAACACAATGTAGCGACACAGTGTGATTTCTAATATGAAGTCTTAAGTGTTAGAATTTTAAGTGGGGTTAACTCAGTTGGTTGGGAGGATAAAGAGCTATGCATACGTTTCAATCATCAGACTCATTAAAACATTTGAAGTGTTGAATACTCTTCTTGGGCTGATTAGCTAAATACACCATAACTGTTGAAGCTCTCAGTCACAGGTTATTCTCATAATGCAAAAAAGAAGTTTGATTTTCATTGTGCTTTGCCTGAAAACATGGATGATGGAATCCGCAGTCCCAAGCCTTCTAGAAGATTCAGGAAAAAGCGACGTTAGTGCTGTACGTCTGCGTCTGGAGGATGAGAAAGAAAAACGTATTCTTCTAAACAATGATGTTGAGATGCTCATGCTGAAATTAGCTAGATTAGAAAGTCAAATGAACCATCTCTTACAGAAAGTAGCCGACGTAGAACGTCAAATGACCAAAGTCATCCAGGGTAAGTTCTCGTTTGTCAAATCATTTAGTTTTGGCAGGACAGATAGCCATATAGCTGGAAAGCTTTGCTATAAACTAATATTGAAGGTAAAATATTTTGCTCCTGACAGAACATATATCTATACTGGTGGAACATGTTGCTATAAACTAATGTCTAATGACACTTCTAGTCTGATTCTTTAATTAACCCTCGAGTTCACGGAAACAATACTGAAGCTAGTCTGATACAAACGCTATAAGGATTTGACTTAAATGTCGACAATGTCAATCTGGTTAACTTCTCGGTTCTATTATTCGTTAAAATACTGGACAGATATGATTTCATCTTACACCTCTTTCTAAGGTACAGCTACCCAAACAACCAAGACGTTAGATCAACTAGCCTTATTAAATTGTCTGCACGACTGACTTTACACCAAATACAAGTTAAAACAAAAAGTATATAATTCAAATGCCTCTTACAGCACATAACTGAAACATTTACTCCGACTACATTTTCTGTTTTAATAAGTTTGAGACATGCATGTATCCGTCATTGTTAAGCGCCAGTTTCTTTCATTATTTCTTTGTTTTACTCCAGACGAAAACGCTCTTAAAAGGCAATAGCTAATACATGCATGCTATCTGTTTGATTGCTTTTAGGTTCTAGTTGAAACTATATAAGACTAGCTTCATCCATGACAACTATTAGTCTTCCGTGTATTTTCCGATTCAGCGTGTTTGGTTAGCGAACGTTTTCATAGCGCGGCGTTTGTAGAGATGACTGAAATTTTCACTGAATATTAAAGTGATTTAGCTTAATTACTTTTGGATTTGTGTAAACTTCATATACTTTGTCAGCACATGCTAGGCTATACGTAGCGGTCAGTTTATTTGCTGCGAAAGAACCGCGAAACCCCGGGAAGAACCACCGACGTATTTGATGCTACTTCTAGCTTTCCACATATCCACTTTAGCCAGGCCTCAACTCGAACCCACAAATACAAAGAGATTATATCCGTGATCTGTAACGATATGCGCCTAAGACAGCTCAGCCACCAGAGGCCCTGATTTTGTTTAAGATATAAACATTCAACCAAACATTTTATTCAGACCATGAGATAAAAGATCTCATCTATGCAGCATATACATATGAGTTAAATACAGTCGAAGAGCTTGACTCTGTGATAATCGTCCGAAATAATCAAACCAAACCCAGTGTAGTGCCATGTAAAAAAAAAAAAAAACTAATATGACGCTATTGGTCGATCGTTCTGGCTATTTGGCTATAAAACCCTTATTTTCGTCAGGAAATGTCACTGGAAAAACAAAATATTTCTCATGAGGAAGACCAGTGGTATCGGAAATATCTACTATTCTACATTCCAAGATTGGTAATGTTATACATTTATTGTGTTTGTTTGATAATGAGAAAGCAAGCATGTTCTGCAATTGAATCATTCTACTGAACGTCCTCTTCAGGCTGTATTTTTGCAGAAGGATCCATCGATCCATGTAACTCTCTTTCTCAAGAAATTAAATCTAAATATAATCATCTTGCAACCTCAACCAGTAATGATGAAGTGAATCAGTTTAATTCTCATAATTATCCGATACAAATATAACCATTATTGTAACAAGATTTACATGTTTGAGAATTGAAATCAAACTTACTGGATTAGTAAGAGATTTGAAATAAAAGGTAGAAGTCTAAATTAAATCTGTAACATGCCTGTACAATCTACAACATGCCTGAAAGTCTACATAAATTGAGATGAAAAAAGCTTCAGACGTTTAGGGAGGTAAGTGTACATTATTTGTCAATCACTAAAGTTGTTTATGCTTCATATGCTAAAATCCTTTTGCTAATGAATATTGGGTACAATATATTTAGAAACAGTAGCACACTGAATTTCATTAACATTGCCATTCAATATGGTGACTCTAATGAATTGATTAAACTAAAAGCTGTGCGTTGCACCAAACTGAAACGAAAACTAGAAACTTATACACAGTTACCTACAAAATTTGACTTCTTCCCGTCATAGTGAGCATTGTTTGCGCTAACTAAAGAGCTTGGTATTTGCTTGGGTCGAGCAGATTGCTTTAATGATAATACTGTGAGCATAAATATTTGCAAACAAACCTTGCATAAAAATAGTTGATTTTTAATCTTTAATCAACATAATTTTCACCAGGAATCGTACGGTGATTTGTTTATGAAGGGTGCATACAGGATTGTATAGCTTACAAATCAGAGCTCAACAATGACATACAAAAACGACAAATCTCTCCACCAAAAGTTGCACATTGGATTCTTGTCGATAGTGATCACAATAGCAGCATTGGCTGTACGAATAGGTTTTGCCCTATAAATAAAAATATTTAATAGGCAAAGGAGGCTTTAGAATCCCCAAAATAGTAATATAATTAGTGTAAAAAGAGAAACATATATGTTCTAGAATCTCCAAATATGGACATGCCCTAGGATTATACAGAAGGTACAATGAATTGATGATAGATGGCGATGGGTTAGATACAGTTTTTAAATAAAAATGCCGTTGTATAGTTTATCTAACCCACAGGATTGGAGTGAAAATTTTAGCTCACACGAGTTTCTTCCCTTGATTTATATATATATATATATATATATATATATATATATATATATATATATATATATATATATATATATATATATATATATAATGCAATATACAGTTAAAAAACAGTGCTAAACTAGTATCTAACATTCCTGAACACTTTCGTCTGTTAATGAGTCTTTTTCAAAGTCAATTTGAACACATATACAAGACAAACCAATATAAACACACTTGTGTTTGCAAACCTTAAAATGACTCTACAGGAATGAAAACTTTCAATTTATTATGTTTTAACTAGTTGTTTTCAATCACCTGTCATCTTGATCACTGCATTGGGATCATTCCATATATTCAGGCACTGAGGATACGCAGAATTTGTTCCGACTATGAAACATTCTAAAAAAGGTCGGAATAGTTATCTAAACATTTGATTTACCGAGGCTATGACAAAGACCTGATTACGGAGGCAGGCACATGGGCTAAACGCACTGAAGTTAATCCTCCCTAACCAACCTGTAGTAGCCTATAGGAGACAAAACAATTCTCAAGGACATCCTTGTCAGGGTGAAGCTAACGCAGGCTGCTAACTAAGATCGCCTTGGTAAATCTGGCCCCTGTGGTGATACAAAGTGCAACACGTGTCAAAATATAATAGAGACCAGGACATTGTCTAGCACAGTGACCAGATAAATCCTGAACATACATGGTTCAAACAAAACGTGCACAACATAGAATGCAATTTATCGCATTACATGTAAAATCTGCAGAGTTAAGTATGACGGAGGAACTAAAAAGCAACACAAAATGTTCAACCTTCATAGATTTGCTGGATGACAAAGAAGCTGTACAGAAACCCAATCGCAGAACAATTCTCCTTTAGTGACCAAACTTTCAATGATTTAAAACAAGTATTGCAGTTGCGCTCAACCGCAACTGAAGCTACGAAACCGGGAAAGAAAATGAATCCTACATGATACGCCGGCCTTTACACTGAAACCAAGAGGCTTAAACCAAGAAGACCAGAAACAGACAGCCATGCACAAATACAATTATAATTTTTGCATCCGACACATTTTCTTTTAAACAATGTTTTAAATTTACTTATTAGTCACCAAATGCCCTTTAATTACTAATGTTAGAATGAAGTATCAGGGATATAATTTGAGCTTACATAAATTGACATAAAATAACATGTCATTACGGCTCATCGATTTATAGGTTAATATTAAATATTTTTCATCATCCGCAATAAGTTGAAATATACTAGTTGAAATATAATAAATTTATATTCTATTTCGGTAAAAACAGTCATGTAAATATTTGTGAACACAATGGTCTTTCTGTTTATTATTTTGTTTTGTCAATTTGTTTTGTACTTGACCAAGAAAAAGAATCATTAAGAATCGAAAGATCTCACGCTAGTTAGGTAATAGTTTTGTGCTGTTCGTTATCACTTTATTGCATTTATCTTAAAAACCCTCCCTGACACACTTGATCTCTTGATGAATTCAGTGCACTTTACAGGAATGTTGTTCGCTATACGAGTTGTAGTATATATATGTATAGGTACACAAAATTATTTTAATTTGAATTATCAGGAACCTTAGCACTGTGAGTGATGGAGAAAGTTACATTCACAAGAGACGCGTTATCCGGCAGTTTGCCATCTACAAGCCCTCATGGCACAAGATAGGGTTTGAGCTACTAGCTGCGGCCTAAGGACAGGCAAAACACTTACAACATTATTACTGGTGTTGGACAGTGAGATAGTAAATCGCTAGAATAGAAGAACTGACCTGACGTCGGAATCAGCTCTGATGAGAAAGAACAGGACAGTGTTCCGCAGGCCACACGTTGGCTGCCGATTCGCAACTCCCGTCACCAATCGGACGATACGACGCCAGATGATACCGCTACCACCACTACCATCACCAAGACAACACCGAGGCACACTTTAACCACCGACAGCGAATTGCAAACTGAGGAAAAATCAGAACCATCTATTGAATTCGATCCCTCCTGTGCTCCTGAATAATATCCTGAATAATATTATGTGGCAGAGAAAGAAAGAGAGACTAGAAAGAGAAAGACAACCCAGTCAGAACATGAACTAATGTAAATGAGTCTGGACGATGCTCTGGATTATTCAAAGTAAGGCCAGCCGTTTTGTAAATTCCGTAAAGTACAATGCCTAGCGGTCGTTGTGAACAAGGGAACCTAGACTATTATAGTTGCAATTTGGTGTACATATAGAGCTAACCAATGATTGGAAACCATGATTCAATGCACTATAATAGGCCTTGTAGAATTGGCCACACAGCTGGCGGGTATCCACAATTTGCATCAAGGGAAATAGCTCGAGTCGAACAACGCAGAAGATTGAGTGACATAAGAATTTCAGAGAAAAGCATAGTGTCTGCCGCATTAAAACAGCCGTTTCTAGAGCTCCATTAGTGATAATATGTTTGCTACATAATATCCCTTTTCGATTCACAACTATTGCAAATTGCCTAAACGGACTGGACATATTAAGATGCATACAACCATGAAACAAGGCCTGTTACGCGTGAGGATTGGAACACTTGTTTCGATACTACATGTACGCTTAGTACAGATTTTGAAACCTAAATTTCCCAACTCAGATCATATCACAATAAGGGTAAATTTCACTTATACCCTACTGTTTTCCAAAAGATATTTATGATGATAGATATTCCAAATAAGGCAGCTACGAGTAAACCCTTAACCACCAGAAGAAAACAAACTTAGAGAATAGTGGACATATTTCTTAGCAACTTATCAGGCAGATATGGTAGTTTGTCACGCGAGTTCGACATAATTGATAACTCGTGCTTGTTAAATGATTGCGAGATTGGCTGCCCACAAAGGTCTGCTATATTGTACGTGACCGGGACTATTTCAATATTTCTGATAACAAAAGTTTCTTTATTGCAGCTTGCCGGTTCTTTCAACGTAGTCTGATTGTGCTAAGTCTAACTATTCACCTGACTTGTACTTTCATCTGAAAAATACTTTGTTTACTACATAGAGTACTTATGGTTTCTGTTTTCTTAAAGCCAGGTCTCAAAAGGATTATATATATATATATATATATATATATATATATATATATATATATATATATATATATATATATATATATATATATATATATATATATATATATATATATATATATATATATATATATTGTCCCCATCGTGGTCAATCGCCGAAGGAGCATCATTGATATCAGTGATAAAGTCGATAATATCATCGCATAGTTTATCTCCCACTTTAACATCGGTCGATGAGATGTCGGTACCATCAGTATTTAACTCTTCTGCGGTTTCATTAATATCTTTGAGAACATTATTACATTCCTGATTATCTAAAGATGGTGCTACTACATAAACCTTGTCCAGCTTAAACTATCTCATTATTAGGTTAAATAGCAATTAAGTTTTACCAGATTCATTTGGGCGTATAATAATTGCCCGGATAGAGTTTGGTAATGTCGGATGCTGCTTTACTGACTGTTGTTCTCGTGTTTCTGAGAGGTCAATCACGTTCATGTTATAAAAATATACGAAACTATATAAGTTTATATTATATTCGATACAGAGCATCTACTGATACCAGTGGATTAAAAGTAATAAAGCCGAAGAATAAAAAGTGTGCACTCACAGGTAATTGCGTACAATGTGGTAACAAAACATACAAATTTGTTTCCTAATCAAAACGTGTGATGATATCGCTGCTGCACTGGGAACATCAACAGTAACTCCATGGGCTAAATATCCTGGTGAGAAATATCTTCCTGGATATACTTATTGTGGTCCTGGAACCCGACTTGGTATCCGACTCGATGATAAACATAAACCATGACGAGGAAGGAGAGTATCCAATAAATGCAATTGACCAAGAGTGCCATGTTGATGATGACGCATATCGAAGTAAAGAGTTGCAACAACGAAAACATCATTGCAGACTTGACATCTATTCACCAGGCAAAATCTGGAAAAACACAATCTGCGAGAATCTCTAGCCACATGGTGGATAAGATCTGCGATTAGCGGTAAACTAGTGGTAGGGGTCGGCAAGTAATCACTGATAATTATAAATATGGAATCTTTGTATTATAGCCCATGGAGCGCTGTTGCTTCCGATTGGTTATCCATACAAGCAATATGGACAATTTATCTACCACCGCCTACAAAGATTCAGTATGGACTTTGATGTCAACAATCCCAATGAAGTTCATGAGGCATTTTTTTTTTTTACCATCTGATATTATTGAAATTGATAAATGTCGCGAACACACATAAAACTCTTCATCAACTGTAATCGACGTTGCAGGTAGATACAATTTCCAACGTGGTTAGATCTACAGGTAGGCCTGCATTCTACAGATTAGATTGAACAGCTCCTCGGCGTGGAATTGTTTGTGAACTATTACTGTGTTACAGCAAGCACAGTGATTGTTTGTCTTTGTTTCGGTGTCATAATAAATTAATATGAAAATCAAACTCAAGTTTATATGTTGTGTGTTATTTTGCTGATAAACAGTTCATTTCTTCCTCAATGTATCATTGTTGATTTCCTGAGTTTGATTCTTGTCCGTAGTCAAAACGTCCACGATGCGGTTACCTATGATAATCCCCCGTATATGACATGTATCTTCTGACTCGAGATACCACTAGATACATTAACTTTGACCAATTGATGAGATCATGGATGATTCAAATCACATTATTATCAATAGTTTGACCCTGTGATGAATGGATAGTAATAGCATATCCCAGAGTCCACGGAGATGTATGCATTATTAAGTCGCTCTCAACAACTTTGACAGGTGCAACAACAATACCATTAAGAACGAGGTTTTGTTTTTCCAACGATACCGGACATTCAGCATCGATGTTTTGCCGACGGGTATATGCTGTACAATAACACAATAATAAAGGTAGATTTGAAAATATCCATTGATGAAAATAACCTGTGCTCTAGACAATCTAGAATTATTTCATACATCTGACTATGAGATCAATGGGGTACCATAAATTACAAAAATCATTAATCATCGATTCTAGAATTACAGTGCGCGTTATTGAATTTTATCTTGCTCCAGTCTAATTAACTTTTTTAAAAAAAATCTATTTCAATGATTCATCAATGACTTTGTGATCATCACTTATTTCTTCATAAAAGGCTACGTATTTGCGTAACCAACGATGTTGTGATTCACCGGCAGAGGGTGGTGGTTGACCATGATCACCACACATAATGATTGCTGTATTTTTTGTCAGTAACCAATCAAGAAATATTTTTTACATATCATTGCATACCGTGCATATTTCATCCCATATAATAATCCTAGGGATCTATTTTTCACTCATTCGTTCAGGTGGCCATTTATCACCATACCATCGAAAGAAACTATAAGTATGAGATTTAGCACCTCGCTGTTTCATTTCCATGGCAATATATTCGTTGGTGTAAGTAACCATCATGTACGTGTTCTTAAATAAATTTATCGCTCGTGTTTTTTTAACCAGAACCACCAGGTCCATTAGGATAAACAGTTTTTTTTATCATGATAAAGGATCATATACCGTTGGCGCTGATGACGGTTGTGACATTTGATTATTTTTATACTATACTTCAGCAGGTTTCAACGTCCGCAGATTCAGATTAACCAACGATCGTTTCATTTTTTCTCGCCATTGTCCCCAGGGCACTAGTTCCCCGAGTGCTTATTTATGCTTATATCACATTCATCAAGCAGCCATATAATGTTTTCATTGAGAAAAAATGAATATGTGGCGACTCTGACAGCGACCTTAGGAAATATATTAATCATCCATAGTAGGTTTGTAGAAACATAAGCTAACATTGAAGATCTCAGATAAGTAAACTGATTTGAATCACCATCATAAAAACGTACGATAGTGCCCAATTTAGCGGCAAACATGCATCTTCTCGATATACAAACGTGCACTTGTGTATTGTATTAATGCATATTTAATATAGTGGTGTAAGAGGTGCTCATGGAGGGCTAGTACTACTGGTGGGAGTATCAGTCGTAATCCCTTAGGGTTAGTTAGTCCGCCTTTGGTTCCCAGTTGGCGCTGAGCTCTCACAAGTAGCTCCATCAAGATCCAGCATGCACAGCGGCCACACCACGGTCAATGGCTTTGGCTGGTTTGCCAAACCAGGTAGACGCTAACCGATGGGTCTTAAACCCTCAACGAGTTCAGAGCTTGTCACTCATTGCATGTGAAGACTGCACCCTGTGGACTCTGCAGAACTATCATCTGGACAGTGGGCAGGAAGACGATGTGTAGCACTAAGAGCATGGCAAGACATGTAGGATACTTTGGTAATTTACTGCATCAAGTGTCCATTCCAGCTGTCGTTTTGAATACGTCTTGCCACTGCAAAAAGTGGGTCCTGGACGAGAGGTTAGCCTGATGCATTGCAACTCTCCCTCAATTAATAAATGTCATCACGCGTGTTCATGTCCTGTGGCGAGGGGCGAACTGCAACGCGGCAGGTATGGATACACTGGAAGCTGTAGCGGGTGACATGCACGCACGTCTTCTATTTACCTGAAGCAGAAATAGATGTCGGCAGACCTCGTGGACCTGACTGAGGCATTCGACACTGTCAGCCGGGAAGGCCTTTAGAAGATGATGGCCAAATATGGATGTCCAGAAGTCTTCATTGAAATGGTGAAGCATTTTCATGATAGCATGCTTGCCAAGGTCCAGGACCAGGCTAACTATTCCGAACCCTTTGTAGTATCAAATGGTTGAAACAGGGATGTGTCTTAGCCCCTAATCTCTTCAGCCTCATGTTTTCTGCACTGTTGATGGGTGATTTCAAGGACAGTGATGTACGAGGAGGTTTCCGATACCGTCTTGATGAGAATGTTTTTAAACTGAGGAGGCTTCAAACCAAAACCGAATTCCAAGTTGACAACATTTACGACCTTCAGTTTGCAGATGATTGTGCCCTCAACTCCAACTCCTGGAGAAGATACCGGAAACCATCCATCATTGTCAATGGCCAAAAGCTCAAAAATGTTGACAGGATCACACAATCTCTCAAAGGCAGTCCACATATACAATTAGGTCAACACTAGGATTTCTAAAGCCATCGTATCATTTGGTAGACTCCGCTCAACTGTCTGGGATATATGAGTCATCAAGCTTGCCACCAAACTCAACCATCATGTACGTGTTCTTAAATAAATTTATCGCTCGTGTTTTTTTAACCAGAACCACCAGGTCCATTAGTTGTTATTCTCCCCACCTCCTCTATGCTTGCGAGACCTGGATTGTGTATAGCCGCCATGCTAAAAAAAATTGCTAACTTCCGCATGAGCTCCCTGAGAAAACTACAGAAATTCTGATGGGAGGACAAGGTAACGAACACAGACGTTCTCACGCAGGCCGGCATGACAATCATCCAAACCATTCTGTGCATGGTATAACTCCGATGGGCTGGCTGTGTTGTCCGCATGCCGGTAGAACGCTTACCATATAAGGTCTTCTGTGGAAAGCTACAGCAAGGCAAGATATATCACGGTGGTCAATAAAATAGGTACAAGGACATCATCAAGGCCTAGCTGAAGAACTTATACATTGAGCAGAAAAGACAGGTGAACTCAGCTGAGAAACCTAATCTGTGTAGACTCGGGAACAGCAGCCCCGCAGCTCTCAGTCAGCAACTTGTACGTCCATGTCCCCATTACAAAATATTCTTCTGGGCTAGGATCAGACCTCTCCGGACCCTCCCTTAGTGAATCGATGACATTGAATGGTCCTCATTGACACCTATAGACAAACATAATCATCACCATCATCATCATCATCGTCATCATCATTATCATCAAATATAGTTCACGTTCATCGAAGATCCGTCACATGCAACGTTGTTCACTACCAGACGAAGCAACACGTGTAAATTTGCCAATTATTTTTCGACCATTATCCTTGGCGAACGATATATCCTCGTCGCCTGATGCTAGCACTAGAGGTTTTGGCATCCAAACTGTTCTTTGTGGTCTATATGAAATTATCGTTTCGTTTACCGTCAACGATAATGATATTTCAGCATCGAGTATGTATCACAGTACCACAATTTGAAGCCAAACTACGGTTATTTGATGCATCGCAGTCCAAAGGATTTATCTCTGATTCACCTTTGTTAAAATGACGACCAAATTAGACAGGGATTATGACATGGGCATGTTTCAAAATGCGAACGACTCAAACTCAGCAGATCAAGTTAAGTCAAAATCCACCGGTAACAATCCATTTATTGCAACTCGATCAGTTCATATGTGTTTTGACCAAATTCTTAAAAATCATTTTGACATTCACCTGCTCCAAGATATGATCCTGGTTAACTTGCAACCATGTCGATCGAGATGACATCGTTTTAATCACATTTATTATTCCATAATGATCCATGTTCACATTCGATTTCGATATAACTACGTTGTATATATTTGAAAAATGCTACACGTTTTAGTTTCCATATTTATTTCTTCTGAGGAAAATGAGCAACAATGGATGAAATAGCACCAATCTCGTGACTGGCACAATATATATTGTCCTGTCAATTATCAATGTTGCTGCATTGTCGATAAACTCATTCTTGGCTTCACGGTTACGATTGCGTAATTGCATAATTGGTAGTAGGTGGCGTTTTTTCTTATCGGTTAGTCTGTCAAATCGAAACTATCTTGATGAGGCTTGATCGCAGTTAATCTCGTAAACTCCTTCATTATATATTTAAGGCAAATATATCATAATTAAACGTCAACTTAGACTTGTATATAATGACTTCACGAGCAAACATTATTTGCAAATGGATGATGATTTAATCCAGCTTGTATATTAGATTTATGTAGATATTGGCTTAAATCTCCTGTAAAAGACGCTAAAGTCTACCTGGCTAGAATTTCTGTGTAAAACAACTCACGTATTGGTTTAGTAATTTAAAAGTATAATTTAGGCAAATGCTATACAAATAGAGCAAGAATTCAGATCACATACTATCATTAAGAATAATGAAGCAAAGAATACCGGTGTGATTTTATATCGTCAAATAAAACATCTTTCTTACTAATACCGGTTATCACATGTTCACTGCTAAAACGCAGGGTGTTCCGAAATTGTTTTGTCTCTCCCACATATTTTTTTTCAATTATTAATCAAATTGATGGAAATCCTCATAAAGTTTTAGCCGATATTCGTCGATGAAGTTTCTCAACGATGGTTGCCAAGAACGTACCTGTTCAAGTCTTTATGAATTTACGAAATTTAGATCTTGTAATTTTATTTCGTTGGTGGGTGAAACAATCTGTATTATGTTTACCGTTTGATTTAACACAATATACACGGTTCCAGAAAAAGATTATCGTTTGAATGACGCCATAGATATGTGGTAACCATCCTAAATTTATCAGCGCTGAATATGGACAGCCTGTACACGCCAATAACTTCTGCGGTGTGTATGAGGGTGTTATTTTTCTGTGACCATATATTGGTGATCCAGATGCGACTGCACGCGGATCACGAGTCTTGTGTGGAATGCTAAGCATGCCAGTACTTGATTCGATCGCTCTGTTTGTTTCAACAATGTCAGTTATTTCGCTCGTTATATCTTGCGAGTTTAATTTTAGCATATTCAATATCTTGTTGAACTATTACTATGATATAATAATCGGATAATACCGAGTCGTTTATTAATCGTTTCAGTGTTTGACACAGGTGGACTAGTCACGCTGCGTTTTTTATTTCAGCTAGTTTCACGTCAAAAACCATCGCATTTCCAAAGAAAACATCGGCGATTTCGTCAATTTCTGAAAGTTTTTACGACTTGTTAACATGTTAACGTAAACGTCATAGTCAGCGCAGAAAGGTGCTAGAATGTCACTGACGACGGTATTTTTATCCCCCACATATTGTATCACCGGTGGATCATAACGATCAGAACCACCTTTTTTAATTACATTTCGGATAGTTGCGATTGACTCACTTGAATCTCTGTTAGCCCGGTGTCAGTAAATACTGGAACGTTATCCGTTGTAGGACCGATAACTCTACGAATAATATCAATCCATCTAATATTTCTTGTCTCTAACCTGCATTACCGATCCTAAAAAAATGACAATTTCATCCCGGTCAACTCCAGCGAGGTTCATAAGATCATCAAGATCATCTTTAGTTTCATATGTTGATAAATCAATGTCATCTGATCTTTTGTTTAGTATTTTTGCTAGAGGATCTTCCGTAAATATCAACCATTGCATGACGTGATTTGCATTCTAAGCGGTTATTTACAAAGACGGTTATCCCTGGGTCCCTAGCGACCTCGCACTCATGTACGCGTGTAAGACAATCGGTGGATTTGGTGATCTCTATAAAGCATTGAGTACAGCGAACCGTTCAGAACCACATACCGGTGGATGTGTTACGACTGTGATGGTAATGTTGAATATCAGAGTGGGATCGCTTGAATTCTACCATGATACTCGATAAATTATATCAGCGGCGCT
Source organism: Sinohyriopsis cumingii (assembly GCA_028554795.2). NCBI lineage: Eukaryota > Metazoa > Mollusca > Bivalvia > Unionida > Unionidae > Sinohyriopsis > Sinohyriopsis cumingii. Next base: position 78,354,047 of record CM068834.1, on the reverse strand, counting down.
AGACCGTAATAAACAAAATAATTAGCACCACAAGCCACATCAGCATACGCAAACCAGCGAGTACCTGGACCAGAATGACCATCGATATTAATAGTACTTGTGTTCTGGCTATATGGTCGGTCTGTTAATTGATTGCGCATAAAAACGCCTCTAAAGTATTTAACGACAAGCAGCATCAACTAAATCAAAATTGGAGAAGGGGATTTAAGAAGGGGGCTCCTGGTAGTGTAAGACCTTGACCGGACCACGTTGGAGTCCCTGGTAAGGGTAGACACCTTACACTTGTAGAATGCATCCGCGTTCTTTTTTTGAGGCTTTTAATCCGTGTCTTGCAGCTTTTGTCAATGTTATACTGGCAGCTGTTTCAACAGCACCGAGTGCAGCTGATTTTAGAACAGGTGGAGCTTCAGCAGCCGCAAGAAGTTGTAATATACCACCTGTTTTATCTATGTCCTTCATAGCAGCCGCTAAAAGAACAATTCGCACGCCGATCGTGGATTTTGTGGTGTCACTGAAATGTTTCAGTTGACGTTCTGTCAGTGTTAGTTTATTTTGACCTTTTAATGACGTTGATTCAAGTGATACTTTTATTCGAGAATTCTTTTTTGCTACGTTGTAGCTTTTTCAACTGATCAGGAATCAGAGTAACATGGTCGTGGTGATATTACATTATAATATGATGAACGATTTAATTACTGATCTGATTTGCTAGAGAATATAGGTATATCTTTTGTTTTCCCCTGGCGCATCAATGACTCTTTTTTGTCCACCAGCTTCTTTAAGCAGCATTATTTTGTCTGACAATATAACTGCGATTGCTATGTAACAACAAGCTGGCAATGCACCACTTACACGAGCTCGGAAATGTATATCGACGACAGATTATCTAAACAAATCTCGTTGTCCCAGCGAAAACTATTATATCGGGTACAATGACGTAAAATTCAACTACGATATTTACATACCAGAATCATCATTCTGACCATGCCCCAGGAATATCATTAACCGATGATATGCACGTGCAACGTGGTTGTTCTTGAAATGTATGCCCATTTATTCGCAACTAAACCTCAGCGATGTCATAGTTAGCATCCACGGAGAATGTTTTGTCAGTATTACTTTACCAGGATCACCAACAGGTCGCCAGTTTGCATTGTTGCTGGTAACTTTTCCTACAAGCACAACTGTGTGCTTTGCACCAAAGATAATCTTTCTAAGATTTCTGCAGAACCCGAAGATGTGTGACAGTGGAAGTGCACATGAAAATAGCATACGTCCACCTTTCAGCTTTGATCAACTTGCAGCGAATCATAAGTTGAATTCTGGATTAACAGCATCACCGTAAAACACCGGCACCACATTGGCGTCAGCGTTTTCGACATTGCTTCTAAGTTGTCTTATATTATACTGCCTGTTGTCAGGGTAGTCAGTAGTGTCCATTGCATACATTATTGATGGGCCAGCTGATCTTGAATAACCATTAGAATATCTTGCCAGACCCGATATCGTCTTTGCAACGTCGACGTTTTCAAGGCATGTTTATGCCGTCGATACTATACGTGGCATCTTGAACAAGGCTATGATAACATTGTTAACAAAAACAATTCTAACATCATTTCCATATTCAGTATCATATTTTCTTTAAAATTTCACCTTCCATTTCAATGAATGCCTCGGCGGAAATGAAATATTAACTTATATCCTGAGCTTGTAGTTCGATTCGCACACGTGCGTCAGGTACACGTGCATCATAAGAATATTGCTGACAATCACGCACCGATTTCTCTTTGAGAACTTGTGAGTCCATGGCAAATGCGCAATCTAATATAAGCTTGATCATTTTCTTATATGTATCATAGTCTAACACGACGACGATGGGTCAGACCACATCCATCTATGAGACTTGCGCTTATAGTTTCTCTCTATCTGAAGGTTGTTGTTTTGTAAGTTGCACACCAACTAAATCAGCTAGTCGTTCCTTTGCAGCTTCATTTGTTATTTTACTGACATTTGCTGGAATCACTTTATTGCTGGGTAGTTTTACTGGCTGCGGTCGGACCGCCGATGGTCTGCATATTAATCGTGCTAATTGTTGTCGGATAGCTGATAATGTTTTACCGGCAACATAGCAGACTGTGCTGATAGCTTTGTCAAGAACAAAATCAATGGCTTTCATTTCTAGCTGCTTCGCAATCAGAATCGCTTTGATTTCTGCAATTCTAAACAGAACTTGAACAAAATCGTAGATAACTTTATATGTCGGCAAACGTGAAATTATAACCCTGACCATGACAGGTCCACGTTGAGCATTGTGTATGATCATGCTATTTTCTATTCACTGATCTACTTGCATACCTAAACACTGCAGCAATCGTCGATAATTTCAACATGTGTGCGATAAACATTCACGGCCATTATACCACTTGTACATAATCGCTGACAAATAGCGGCTGCTTCATTGATGATTTTGTGTAGAGGCATTGTCGGCTTGTGTTGCACCGATCAAAATGACTAGTCTATCAACATCAGAAAGGACGCTGCTGGGGCATGGGGTGCTAAGACCAATGTTTAGGGTTTGCAAGACCCTCCCAAGATCTTTTTCTCTTGATTCAGATCTGAATCTACCTCTTAATGTTCATATCCTTTCTGCTCTTGTTTTTCAAGTTGTAGCTTTATTTCGTTTTGTTTGTGTTCATCTGCTTGTCTTAAATGTTCAATATACTCATATATTGTCTGATTAAAAAGTTTTAACTTTTCATCGTTATCTGTATTTGCGCCAATTAGCACGACATTTTATACTTTCAACATATTCAGGTTTCATATATTGGTCTTGTTTATCAAGCCCAAATGCAGCAATATGAATCAGTTGGTCTGATTTATTGATAGGTGCAATACCTTCCTCGGTAAATTTATCTAACATATCAACTTTGACTTGAGGTGGTTTATCTTCTGTTTCTGGTTCTGGTATACGAATAGTTAATTGTATGGATCTCAACATGAGCTTGGTCAATACACTCAAATAATTGTGGTTGAGTATGAGGTATTTCCCTAAGAATCTTTTTTTTGGTGTTTTTAGATCCATCTAATGTTACTCCATTTGCTTTTGTGGTTTTTCGCAACGGTAGAAGAAGACCTTTAGTACTCTCTGTAACTGGCCTAAATAAGTATGCCGTATCTTCTGTAAATTCCACTTGACGCTATTGAAGTTGGTGCTTGACGCCATCACGGAACGGGATTAATATAATTAATTGGCGCAATTAAGATAATTCGTAATTGCCTCTAGTCGTTGTCGATGTAGTTTAGCTGTACGATATTTCATAGCCAGTGCAAAATCGATCATTATTATTGGAATAAAGATGATTAAATGACAGACCCTGCTCACCGCAGCCACAATTGTATAATTTCCATATGGAAAAATAATGGAATCTTATATTTGCAGCCAACGAGTACCCCCTCCCACAGTCATTTGCGTTGATAGTCGAATTCGCCACCCTCGAGGGTAGTGTTAGGACGCTTCTATTTAGAAAACGACGGAAACGTTAAATCGTAAAATAAACGCTTCGTAACTCCGCGGATTCGCCTTCACTTGATAAAAGTCTTAGGATGCTACTATAAAGAAAACGACGGAAGCGTTACTTTGCAAATTGGACACTTCGTACCTTTGTCGGATTGGCCACCACCCCTTCCACTCCTCTTGCACACATTGCAATAGCCAACTGTCATGTTTCTTTGAATACAAAAGATGTGTCACACGTGCATTATATACCAGTATATAATAAAAACAAAATATTGCAAACAAAGCGTTTTCTGGCATTAATGATTTAGGACTCAGACGGATTGTATGGGCAATATACAAAACAAAATAGGTTTTCTGACATTACTTTTCTGATGGGTAGACCAAACGAGTTAAAATATTTTGCGTCTCTTTTGTCCGGTTTGTTTACTCTAGCGAAGAAGTGTGTCCTAGACACGTCAAATTAATATTCTAAATTCCTCTCATCGTGCTTCATGTCGTTTGGAAGCGTATTCCCGTGAAATATTTATATATCTTGTAGCTACCCAACATACTATTGCCATCGTGCTTTCATGATTTTCACATTAGGGCTCGCCAAAAACGTTTTCCCAGCAACATAGGCAAGTCCATCCTGCAGCTCCTGCTACAAGCAGAGACAAAAATTGTAAGATGCCTCCTTGTACTAAATACAATGAATGACAGCCGGATCAAATATGATACCTTTTCCTGTTGTGCTTTGTTTTCTCACTTTGCCATGCAGGCATTCTACTCAATTTATATTTTTCATCGCCAGATGTTAGCTGATGTACTCAAGGTTGCATTGCTAACGGATTATCTCTCTCTCTCTCTCTCTCTGATAATGTACCCGACATCGCCTATATACCAAGCGAACCATGTGTAGACACTGATTTTGCTCCATGCTATAAGCAAAAGCACCACCCCTACTAGAGATCTATTTTGCAGATGACGTTTCAATTAAGGCTTTGCTAATGGTTCTGGCCAAATCAAATTTAACCTGCTGTGTTTCTATTAGTGTTAAATAGGTATTGTCCTTGTTGTTGTTGGCTTCTCCCAAGCTTTTTTGTGACATGCCTGATTTATATTTTGTACCGCCTTAATTGATTGTTGTTGCGCTGGTGTTTGAATATCACATACTGCAATTTAAGGCATTATATGACAGCGGCAGCTTTGGATGATTTTTATGAAATAATATTGTTTGACGATCAGACTCATCTCTCCACTAATAGCAAACAAATATCAGAAATCTTTGTTCAGAACCTATAGCAGATGCATACAAGGTTGCTGCAAGTGTTATGTGCTGCGTGGTCCACTTGATATAGTTGATTTCTTATCTTGAACATCATGACTTTGATGAACCTCCAGAGCTTAAAATAAGCTTGTGAATAGATTTTCTTTAGATGAGCAAACTTACGCTCGGTTTCGCACTCCGGATGTTATATGTTGTTGACTCTGACATGCAATAGGAAATAAAACCCAAGTTGTAAAATATATTGGTCCTTGTTTCCTGGGTTTCATCTCTTGATGCAGGTTGAAACGTAACGAGAACCTGTATTGGCAATTCGCTACTAGGCAGGGTGGCTCTTCTCCATGTTGCTGACATCTGAACCTTAAACTTTTACACATATACACATCTGCTCAAAATAAATATTATTTCTGACTCGAGACAAGATGTTCTCTAATTCATTTGCGTGATAAATTGAGGGAAGTATATCCAGAAACTTATACCAATGTGTATGTCGTCCATGCAAGCGGCAAGATGCATTTAAATGATAGATTCAAACCAGTGTGCCTGATGCATATGAACACTGTATCGATACCACGGTAAAAGACAAACATAGAACTCGGACATACGGGCGAGACGGAGGGAGAGGTTCGCAAACAAACGGTATATGCAGGAAAAATTGTCAATTAACACATATGGTTTTGTTTAGGTAGGACATAACAAATATTTAAAAACTAAACCCAATAAACTAGACGGATTATCATATCAATTTCATAGATATTGGTAACTAAACTATATGAGAATAACATATGACGTTTCATCGTGTTCATTGTTCCGTTTTGTTATCAGGTGGTCGCTCAATTGTTTTACCTTTAGCCTCATTCTCGATACGTTCCCATTGCGTGAGACATGACTGAAGATGTTCCGATTAGAGTACCAGTCAGTGAGGGTAAATTTCTTACCGTTCTCACCGGAATTATGTTTGCCAAAGGATTTGTATGTTACTATTGTCTATTACATTTTGTAATTATTTTAATTGTATTGTTGCTTTTGTTATTTAAATTTGTAAACTCTACATATAATTACTATGGCAATGTTCCAATCATTGTAGGCCGACAATGCCCTTCCAACTATACATGGCATATGCCATTGAATCTATGTTTCCGATTGTCGCAAGAAAAACAGACCTGGGGTAATGCGAAGATAATATGTGAGTCAGAAGGAGGCCACCTTGCCAAGGTCAACAACACACAAATTTTTGTGTATCTGAAGGAACAGATAAAGAAAAGTCCACACAGTAAGTCGTTCACTTATTTGTTACCTTTTTAAAACGATATTTTCATACATTCTTGATTTAGTCCTGACCTAAAGAAGTATATTGGTGTAATACGGTCTTGACAACAATCGCAAATGTCGGAAATGCTGTAATCGCATCGTTTGTTTATCTCCAGGGTATCATAATGTACTTGAAAGTAAATTAGCATCATTGTATGATTGATATAGTGTATAAATTTGGTATGTTGTCATCATGTGTGCTTATTTCAAGGATTGCAAACTGTATAAAGTCTTTAAGTAGTTGGAAAAATTTAAGGTCTTCTGTGCGATGCTTTATACATGTATATGAGATAAACGTTCAATTTGTCCCGCAAGTTCTCAGTAAAGTAATCTAGGCCCGATGCATCCTCCCACATGTCGTAAGAGGCCACTAGTGTAAGTATGAACTAAGGTGGCTAGGTGGTTATCGCTCAGAACTTGTGACCTAAAGGCTGCGGGATCGAACGCTCCCATTGGATAAGCCTTGATCAGCTGTATTGGTACATTCATCGCCAATTTACTCAGATTGCTTAGGCATTAAGTAACATATTTATATTTGATGTTCTGTAAAATGAAAACTCAGATCAATAAGTTAAATTTTAATCTAATGCAAATCTCATTGTCATAAACGATACATTTTTGGAGGTAGCTTTAAATGAGATATGTGTGTTGGAATGTTTTATCAAACTAAAATCGAAGAAAACATTTAAAACCTCAAGCACAAAGATTTTTTGTATACTTTTTCATTAAAATCTGTTCTTCATAAGATTTTCTGAGCAACAAAAATCATTTTGTGACCTCATATTTAAGATGTCTATATAGTAAGCAGCTTGATTGAATTTCTCGTTAAAATAACTGAATTGTTAAAGATTTGTTATTCTTTTATTCATGTATTTCATTATTTGACAAATTTAATTTTACAATGATACCTATATTAGTTCTCATTTCAACGTTTGGAAGATTTAAAAATCATACAACTGATCACATACATTACATTTCACATGAGCATTTGTGTAGGAGCCACTACGTACTTTGTGCGTGGATGACGACTTGCAACTTGTTCTTGATGTGTTAATGATTAATACAAAAAACATTTATCAGTAGGTAGTTACATTGATCTTCATGACTCTAACTCATGAACATGATAAAAAATTGATCTTTCCTTTCTGAGGCATACTAGAAGTAAAGTAAGAAATCTTGAAGAGAAACTCATATTTCAAATATTATTTCATTTACAGATTGATATCTGCTACACTTTGGGTCAGTCTTTTTAAAAATGCTGTATTCAAGGAGATATCCTGCTAACCTGTATTTAACTTATTTGTAATGGTCAGATGTGATGAAATTATGGATTTCTCTTTTCTCAATTAACACTAAATCATCATGAATGATGGTCCTTATTAGTTTCGTTATCTTTTTGCCTCGCAAAAAATATAAAATCAAAAGTATTCGATGCATGCGATTCATTTTTTAAAACAATGTAAGAAACAGATTTAAAATATTGTAAGAACATTATTAAACTGTTTTGTTTAATATTTCAGTAACTAGGGTTTCATATACTTCTATCGGTGGAAATGACATAGAGGAAGAAGGCATCTGGAGATGGGCTGATGGTGAGCTCATTGACACGAAAAGTCCTATTTGGTACCCTGAGGTACCGGGCGGAAGAATTGAGAATTGTCTGATCATGAACTCAGAGGTGGATTATCGTATGTTGGATACTAGCTGCTTCTTAATGCATTATTACCTTTGCCAAATCGGATAGAATAATTGGTTCTCACGATGAGGGTACAACCTTTTGCAAAACTTCAGTTCTCTTTCTATTGAACGATGAGGGCCAGTACATTTTAAGTTAAAGATAGTTTCATTTATAAACAGCTAAACACTATATGCTTTTTAATGTACTGTCACAATAAATGCACTCATTGAAAATTCAATGCAATGGGCATGTATCTCTATGAATGTTCATATATCTTCTATCAGTCCGTTACTTAGTTTCAAGTCCTTCCGTTTGCAAGTCACGTTTTCATCCACCTGTCACTTGGATAGTATGTCTAGAAACAAATTAAGTGGGAATTTATCATAAAGAGTATAGACTGATTAACTAACGACAAACTGTGGTAAATGAACACATTGGTCCCCAAATTTTCAGTTATCACAATAATATGACAGAATCAAATTTTCCAACGTTTAATGACATTTTTCTAATGCCCCTCATATTTTAATGGGATGGGCAGAAGACATATTGCTGAATTGCTACTTCATGCATAACTTGCTGGACAATTCCGGATATAAAATGTGACCCTTGATCTTATTAGATGGAGTTGGGGAGACCAAAATGAGCAACAAAAACTTATCAAAGCTTTTACAATTGTTTTAACTTAAATATTCATCAAAATAACATCCTCTGGGAAATTTGTAGACGTACGCATTATATACAACATGTATTTTTTTCCTGGCTTAGTTGTAGTTAAAGGACTGAGACAGTCTACAATTATTCTGCTAAATGATTCGTCAAATGAAGGAATATGTTGTAGATAACCCTTAGATATCTTCAGATTAGGTTTCCTACGGAATGAGAAGTGTGACAAGATCAGCATTAAGTAGGGACATGACTGTTAATATTTGGACAATACAAGTAATTCAAGATGTTGTGATAAGTCACGTTGATGTATAATGACCATCAAAGGGACCTTCATGGGCTAGACTTAGAATATGATCTCCCTACAACTTTGGATCTACAATTTCAAAGCCCACTCGCCCATAGCAGGCACCTCAAGTGGTCTTCATTTTCTCATAAGATCCATATGTTTAGGAAAATAGGAAACAGGACTGTCTTCCGTTTTGCTAATAGCTCTCTGAAATAAATAGATCTTTAGATTCTTTTACTGTTCTTCGACAAGTAATTATCGTTTGTCACAATGAGGATAAAGTTTTCAATGCTAATGACCCTTTTCAGCATTTTACTTCTATTTTATTTGAGGTTGCAGAAATAACATTCCCAAGTCCTGACCGAACTGTAAAAGAACCTCAAAACCTTGATTCACTAAGGAATGTAAGGAACCCATTAGACAACGCCGATAAGCATTGACAAAATTTAACAATCGTCCGACGCCCAAAAACTGAACTATATATCGCATTGTCCGGGCCAAAGCTCGCGGCACAATGAAAGTAAACAAGCATGATGGAATAAATATTTTTCTTCTTTTAAACTCTCGTTTCTATATTAAGAAAGTTTGGGACACTATACGCAACATAAACGGAAAGAGAAAACACAAATCTCTCCGACATCTGACACTGAACAATAACAATTGTAGTTCAAGACGTGACATAGCAAATATTCTTGCTAACAGTTTCTCTAAACATTCCTCATCATCTAATTATTCAGAAGCCTTTCGAAGATTAAAAACTCAAAAAGAAAAGTCACGTTTAAAATTCACCTCCAACAACTCGGAAAGTTATAACCAACTATTCAGTATTTGAAAACATCATTTTTACTTTACATCGAGTAATTGTTTTTCATCATCCTGATTATAATAGAGATAATGAGTATCAACAAAGATGATCACTGCTATCGATATGTTTATTGTACAATACTAGGAGCAAAGGTGGTCTAACCAAAAAAACTGACTAATACAAATGTCGGCTAAGCGAATAATTTTCCGTTCAACTTCATTCTCAAGAGCTCTTTGTTCCATTAGCTCTGGTAACTACGCAAGAAACATATAAATCAGCGTTTTCACTCTCAGCATGATCCCAATTTTGATCCAAACAAACTTGTCAGCTATATAAAGATTAACAACGAGCATATATCCATCTACGTCTTTCCCCGATAATAAATGAGTAACCACGATAGGTAAAGAAGGCACTTTTCCGACAATCTTGATATTATGTCTCATGCCATACTGACACAATGGAGTGAAACGTTAACAAAGCCGCACAAGATATCCTGAATAAAACCACCTTCACTAAAAGACGTCTTTTCGGACAAAGAGAACGTACTCGACATCAAAAGACCCTGAGAAGGTCCGTTGCGTCTTAATATTTCAATAGGGATATGTTTGGCAGAATAACCTATACGTGAAAAAGAAACTATCGGCATTAATTATACGCTTCATAATTCCACAAAATATGATCAGACTATAGTTAATTTGACCTAACAAATGCATTTATTAAAGAAACATGATCGTGACCTCTTTGAAACAAAAACATTTTGAATAGCTCCGTTCAACCTATAGTCTTCCGAAATTACGTGTTTGTTAATTTCAACAATACGGGCACTAACTTCTGATCGTTTTTACACGATGTTTGATTTATAAAAAAATTGTGCTACACTGAGACTCAGAAGTCGTTATTTAAAACAGATGATTTTATACTCATATACTGCTGAGAGGAGGATGCACTGACAAAGGGACGTTTGTGAGGTAAGGAATAATCATCAACTGTGCGAGCGCATATTTAAAGTTGTCCACCATTTCTCGTGCACATACGTAATGAGATCATTCTGGACGCACTTGTTGAACTCTTCACTTAATATGAGCTGTCAGAGGTTGTATTCATCTTAATCAACATTCTCGGCACTATCAAGTCATTGTTATTTTTCCTATGTAAATTCGACATTTGATTGTCTATTCCATTTTCTACAATTTTGAGCCTTTTTAAAGATACCTCATATACCAACTCATAACCCTTCAAGACCTACATTTTTGCCAGAACATAACCAGTGCTCGGTGGTACTTACAGTGCCATATATATATCACGAGTTGCCTCGAATAAGTACGATTTATAATAAGAAAATCTAAAGCTATCTTGGGCATTTCTAAAATGGAAGAATTTATTTATGAAGCTATTTTTTAAAAAAAAATAGGAACAGAGTAACATTTCTGATAATATCAAATTATGATGTTGTGCGAAAAGTGGGAGGGGAGAATATCGTACCTATCAGTTCTTATTAACCTGGTCCTTAATGCATATTTTAATATATAACAAATTATCCTCTATTCTCTCTGCATTTACATCTCTCTCTCTCTTATTCTTACACTCTCTGCATCTTTATCTCTGTTCCACTCTCTGAATATGGATTCATTTCTCGTTCTGCTATATGTATTTGTAATTCTCTCTTTTTGCTATCTCATTGTCTCTCTCTCTCTCTCTCTCTCTCTCTCTCTCCTCGGCTGCATTTTGTATTTTCTTTCTTTTCTCCCTTTGAGCGTTTCCTGTGCATTTCCTTTTTATGAATTTTTATTTCTATAATTTCTTTCTGACGCTGAAGTTTTGTTATCTCCAAATCCATTAGGTTTATTAGTAGTAATCTTCTATCAATACCAGATATATACTTACAATCAAACCCAAAGCATTATCATCGATTCTTTTGCATCACATATTGAATCAAAATATAATTTTCTTCTGTTTCTTTCAAATGTGCGCGTTTCATAAAAGTCATCATATCTGCAATCTCCAGGAGCCCGTCCTTTTTCATTTACTGTAATCCTCCCTGAATATGATTTTAAATTATAGCATATCGTGAACTATTGCTTGCTTAACTAGTCATTTATCAAATTTTTGACTCTAAACTGGTTACCACGGATAATACTAATTCCGATACAAATATAATTTTAATTTTAAAAGCACTTTGTAATATTTCGGAAATGTTTCAAAGAAATTAAGAACCAGAAGGAGCGCCCTTATTTCTAGTGCTACTCTAGGTCTTAAACCATGTAACATAAAGAAGTGAATCCAAGAAGTTTAGTACAAGCAGCAAACAAGTTATTTCTTTAATTCGAATCGTGTCAATTGAAGAGACACATGGTGTTCTGTGAATTAAGTCCAATATGATGCTCAATATATTTTTCACAAATCCAAACGCTTAAAATAATGAATTACAATAGTCTTCACTACCTTGATGTACCTATATTATTGGATGTCTTGATTTACTAATAGTCTTGAATGTCCTGATATAACAATTGTATTGAATGTCTTTCAATGAATTCACACTTGTCCCAGATAGGTATGATAGTCCAGCCAATGAGCACTTTGTAATTTCAATAAATTATTTAAATATATAATTCTTCTACAATTATATATGAACATAACTGCAATCTATGTTCATATATATATATGCCACTTGTTCTGTATAAAAAATTGTGTTTCTTAGTTAAAAAGGAGTAGGCTTGCGTGGTATACAAAATTACTTAGGTTGTGTGGTTTGCAAAGTATCAAAGTAAACATGCTGTTTGTTATTGTAGTAGAAATGTAAGTTACATAGATGAACGACAACATGAAAACGAAAGGTGCGCAGAAGTAAAGTGAGAAAGAGTTACTAACGTATTCAGAGTCAAAAGAAAATGATGAAAACCGTCGTAATATAAAATCAGGACAATAATAATGGTAAGCAAGTTAACGAGAAACCGGTGAAGGATAGAGGAGTATATACGAAACAAGAGTATACATATGAATGTATGTGATGGACAGATCGGTATCTACTCAAGAAACGTCTAACTATTCTATTGAAAATAATTGGTAAAGTTCATGACTTTATTTGATTTAAGTGAATTATACATATTTGTTATATCTAATTTGTATATTTATAAATAAAACTCCCAATGATATATTTCTCATTTGCTTAGACAATATAAAGACTTTATTAAATCGATAACTAGAAAATAAGTACATTAAATACAATCTGTCAAGCTCGCAAAGGCTGGACATTTTTTCAACTCGTTTCATAAATTCAATATTAAATCAAAACCGATTTGAAATTATTTTATTACATATATTTTATTTCAGCATGAATTACTTAGATACAAAGAAAAACGAATAATTTCGTTTTTGTTGGCATACGTTGCACCCTGTATGTTTTGTTAGTTAAACAATATTCACAAACAAAGTTAAAATAATAAAGGCAGATTATTCATATTTCAACACACAATGTCTAATGCGTGAGTTGTGACAATGCTTGATACGGAGTGTATACCGGTTTTAGTTGGCCTACACAAGACAGTGCCAATGTCCACCTTGAAATTCCATATCACAACTAAACATTATATTATTGCAAGCTTTATATGAAAAGAAGATTAATGGATGCATAAATATAAATATTTACTTAAATGTATTTGCGACCGGATATTTGCAGTATTTGATTTGGTACATTAGACGGTACATAAGACGTAAACTAAGCTGTTGTTGTAGTAGGGTTTAACGCCATTTTTCAGCATACGATAGACTATACATGGCGGCCATTATTAATGGTGGAGGAATAACCCGGGAAAACCCCGAAGAGAACCACCCACCCACGATAACCCACTGGCAATCTTTCTCACATACCCACATTGGCTGAAACAAGTATTGTATTATGTCGAAAACATGACTTGATTCGTTCATTGTGAATTGGTGGAATATAAATTAATATTGTAGTTGCATGTTATGATAACAAATGCGAACATCTGTTTGCACAGTCTTTTGTACACTTAAAACCATCACAATGGCATAGAATGACTCGCACACATAATCGACATTGTAATACAATCGTTATTACAACTATCGGGCGTTATATTTGTTTGACCCACCTTTTTACGTATTGGCAATAAGAAGCATGGATTATGCTGGACTCCTTAGCAAGGACATGGAAACATTAGGTTTGAATAGCTACTGCATCACTAGCTATGATAAACAAATAGTGCAGTATATATAATATTGGTAAAACACGGACTTAAATGATATTCAGTAAAGTTTTCGGCATATCAAAGAGAGTGAAAAAGGCATTTGCCTGTATCCTTTTATTTCAGCTGTGTTATATTTATATAAAACACTTCTGAGTATATAGTACATCTTATATTTTATTATGAATTATTTAAAATATTTAAATCGCTGGAAAGTACTTACACTTATCACCGGGAACCACTTATTGGTCTTGATGGTATGATGTAATTATAGTGGCAATTTTAACCTAATATTAATTTTACATCACATGTGTCCATGCTGCATTTAACGACACCGGATAAAAACGAGCACTTGATCAACCCGTGCAATTATCAGTTATTATAGTAATTGAACTGATTCACTGATTGTAGTTCAAAGTTGATACATGAGAAATTCAACAACTGTCAATTCTCCACTAATTAGTTATCTGAAATATTATGTTTTCTATCATACTGCATTGACCCTTGATGGATGTTAAATAATGCTACATCCCGCATCTTTTTGCTTTGTCTATTGCATGAAGTGTCCTGCAAATAATGCACTCAATCTTTAGGAGGCAACTGATATGGCATATTTTTGTCGCACTTAAATGGAGTCCTGACGCGCTATTAGCTCTCTTCAAATGTCATCATTAACGGTAAAGCACAGCATAACATATAAGAGTAAACGCAGCACATAAATATTATCATTTAACGCTTACGTTCTCGTCAACATGTCGGGACTACTTGGAGACTTATTATTTCAAAAGATTTCAAGCGGCGCAATGTATAATGACTCAACCTGTCGATACGTGCATACGTATGTAACATTGCTGAATTACTGTGACTCCGCTAGAGATACAAACGTGTAAATTTGATCAGTGATAGTGCTATCTGTGTGAACTGTGCCACGACCTTAAAACTCATACTTTCCTTTAAATGGAGTAGTAATCTGATTCCCTTAGTCATGGGCAATGCTCGTTCTCTACACTCAGCGACTTAACCTGTATGACAAAACAAAGATTATATTAAGATTCGCGCTTTGTAACCATATGTCCATTTAATATTCATTATAATGTAAAGTTATAAATGCAGCTCATACTGACTTTGATTTTCATCCCATATCATCACAGATATATGCATTAGGTCATAAATCTGACCTGTTTATGAATAGTGAGATTGAAATATATCTGGCCATTTTGACTTAGACCGTGGATAATCCCATGGAAACTATGAGAACCTCACGCAGTTTGCATACATACGCTTTCGTGACATACAAATGCCCATATAAACATGCATCAAAATATTGACCAAGATACAGAATCAACCCGACAGATGTTTCACCTCCCCAAATTGATCATAGTTTCAAAACGTCTAAGTTCATATGACCAAACCCACAACAAATCAGTCTTACATGGGGCATACGTTTTGTACGTGAAAACAAAAATTGTATTCCCAACTTAAGTTTACACCTGTATCATCCAGCGGCTCAAACTTAAGATTGAGGTTATACCCAGAAGGGCAGTAATTATCGTATGCATTTTTAAATAAGTGTGAAAGATTTGTACATAACCCTTAATATATGTGTCTAGATAAAGAATAAAAGAACATACGACCATTCTTTCGTTATGCCAATGGAACTTCTCAACACTTTAAATAAATGACAATAGCATTTTAGAGGTTTTACTCTGAAACAGAAAGCAAATTAACGAAACACGCTATTGCCAATATATTAGTTTCGAAGATATGGTCGTAATCAAAGTAACAGAAAGGAACGAAAACCAACAAGTTTTCTAAAATTCAACAACAAATCTATTTCCCTTGACCACAAAGTGAAAATTTAAAAAGGACCTACGCAATTACGAATCAAATCACATTTGTACAAAATGTTATATCACAAGACGTAAGGAATACGTTCTGATTAAATTTCAGTGATGCTCGAAATAAGTTCCAAAGACGAAGGTGTTGATGCTTGTGTAGTGGACTGTTACGTGGAGTTGTGCCAACGGTCTTTTGATGAATTACAATATTTCTTTTCAAAATTGTTATTGAGCACTCTTAATGCCAGTGAATGATATTTTGACTAGCACTGAATGAAAACTGAACACAATAATACAAATCATTCTGCCTCAGATGTTATAGACTGAATGAGTATATTTTCAAGTAAACAAGATTATATAAACACATAAGGCACTAAACGAAATCCAAGATGAAGGTCAGAGGTTAATTTCTATTACAATCTAAGATTTAGGAAGATCAGGCATGTCACTACAAGTATAACAAAGATCATTATAAGAATAGTGCCCTCGACTAAAACTAAAGATGATTATCCTAACTAGACATGTATACAGGTTCAGGTAAACAAAGAACTTGATTTAGACCAGGTCTTATGTAAATTACAATTAAACACCAAATATAACAATGGAAAACAAGAAAATAACAAATAAAATTAAATAAACAACAACATTCAACAAAGTAGCTGAAACTAACATACATATAATCATGTGTCGACGCAAATTAACGTTTAACTGGAATGTTTTGGTCAACATTTGTAGATTATTATTATGTGATATGAAAGTAGGGTAGCAACATACCTCAAGGTACTTATGATATTTAACTTTTATCAAATCGAGAATTTCAAAACCTTAATGCTATACAGTATGAATTATTTGGGAATAAGTTTTTTGTTTCTTTTATTTTGTTTCTTAAGCACTCGTTGCTATTTGTATAGGCTAATACCTCTCTTGAATATGTGATTTCTTGTCGATGGTCTAGGTCTTGTGGAGTTTTCTCCCTTGTAAAGAATGCCGTCCGGTGTTTGTTTACTTCGACATTAAGACAATCCATCAGTCACTGATATTTATGGGGCATGACACTGAAGGCGGCCGTTTGGTCAAGCAGGTCCTTTAAAATTCCGGTTAACTCTGATGTTACAACACGCGATAGATCGCACAGAAAGATGGTTTCGACTGTCCTTTATATTCATGAAAATGGCTGTTAACAACTGATATATGTCATTAGCACAAATGCGAACAGAATTTGGACGCGGAAATGCAAAGCTTCCCGGGTTGATAAAAGGATATTAACAGCGAGGTAAATATTATGTCTTTTAACCTTAATCGGTTTCGAATTATCATTAACAAAGGTGATGTTGGGAATAATGGCCTTTTGTTATATATTAAACATTCTAGTAAAACGCGTAGATCTTCTAAGATTAGGCATATAATGAGTAGCATTAATGTTATTATTAATATTGTTAACATTTTTATTATTATGATGATTGTTATTATTATTATTATTATTATTATTATTATTATTATTATCGATGTCGTTAATATTATTTTTAGTTAAACAAAATTATCCTTGAGAATTGTTTGCCTGTTTATCGCACGAATGATTCATAAAGACGTTTCCTCCAAATTACATTTCTAGGAAAGGCCTTCTTCGTATTGTTATTTCTTTTGGTTGCGAATGTGTTTCTTTCTCCGTTAATGGTATGCAACATTTTCACACGATTGTTGTTGTTTATGCTGTTCTTTTATTTTTCCGGGTCTTGATTTCTTGTCATGTTTGCAGAAGGAAATGCATGAACTAATATGTAATTCTGATCGTTGAATACAATAATTGACACTATCGACGATCTTAACTTGAATTTTCCGTGAATATTACATTCATTAATGCAGGAATGCAGACACTACATCGTATGCAACAAGTAAATTTATAAACCACAACAGGTTGCCCAATATTCTTATCCAAA
Organism: Sinohyriopsis cumingii; assembly: GCA_028554795.2. NCBI lineage: Eukaryota > Metazoa > Mollusca > Bivalvia > Unionida > Unionidae > Sinohyriopsis > Sinohyriopsis cumingii. Next base: position 78,336,543 of record CM068834.1, on the reverse strand, counting down.
TCATTTATATTACCAAAGAGTTTGACATGAATCATGTCGTTCCCGGCATGAATGACTATCTTTTGTTATTCAAATGTCAAACGATTACTGCATATGAAACCCACTATGTGAGATAAAACACCTTCTGGAAGGGGAGACCGACTTTCCACCAGGACCATCTAAAACTATCGACTAGGAAGCCAACCGGCCGATGTACCTCATTATACAGTACAAGATGTATGTTTCTAATCGTTGATCATCTGCTTGCTTACCTGTTTGAAAAACCATTATCATCTGAACTAATAGGTCCATACGGTAGTGTACATCTAGCAAATGAGATAGAACATTTAAAGGCGCACATAAATATGCCTAAATAAAGATATATTTGCATCTGTAATTATAATAATTCATTTCTTCATTCTTCCTTCCTATGGTAAAATTGCACAATGAAATAATTATATCATTATGTATGCAAACATTTCCTAACTATGTATTATCTTTTTGAGCTGTACACTTTTTAATAGTATTACAACAATGATTTTCTTAAACATAAAGCTCGGAATATCTTGTGTCCCCTCTCTCTCTCTCTCTCTCTCTCCCTTGATCCTGCGTACTATTTTATAATTGACGGCTAACTTCCAATTTACACTGAAATAAACACTAATATAAAATCATTTTAAATTATATATACGTGAAAAGTATTTGTTGTTGCATTATTATTGCTAGTTTTATTATTAGTATTATTAGAATTATTATTATTATTTGCAGAAGTAGTTTTGGTAATAGTATTAGTAGAAGTAGTAGTATGTGTGTCAGAAAGTTGTGTACTTGCAGGCTGAAGGCTATGTATATTCTGAAGCAAAGTATTTCAACATTTTGCAGATTACCGGTAACTGGATTGCTTCGTCCTTTGACGCGAATATAGCTTCAACCTTAACTATTTTGCTGAATGTTGATGGGTTTTCGATGCCAATGAGTTTGAAAATATATTATTGAAATATTGAAATTCACTCGAGATACATTCGTATATATATATATATATATATATATATATATATATATATATATATATATATATATATATATATATATATATATATATATATATATAATTAGGAAGAATTAGTATGCAGTATATCAGATATAAACGTATTTTGAAATATTGGCTAAGAATGCTAAAACTGCCGTTTTCCTAAACAATGCTACCATTCGCAGTTAAGATGGTGGAGCGGATGTGATTGCTGGGCTAACACTGTTAAAAAGCTTATTTTTACATTCGTATTTTAAATATGCATTTCTTAGATTCTTCAGCCAGAGATGTGAAGATATTTTTAGGCAAAAATTGTAGGATAAGTTTTATTCGATGGAAATATTGAGTTTATATAGGTCCTTGGGAGTAGAAAGTGATTGCTAACTATACATATAATTGCTGGGAGCTAGCGGTTTATTTTTATGTAGTAGCAATGCTTATAGTAGGGAACTTGTCAATCATAGGTAACACCGGTCGATATGAAAGGATCCGCTGAGGAAAGGCTGTGTCAAATTTGTAACCTTATCATCTAAAATGAATTCCATTTTATTACTGCTTGTCCGCTATATAGAGAAATTCAAACAAATATTTACCCAGCTTTGTAAATACAAATATAACTTTAGAAAAGTTTTGGTCTTTATACAAAATTATATTAGTAAAAACGTTTAACAACATCTTCAACTCTTTGTTTCAAGGCCACATTAACTCAGGCCAACCATTTTTAATATGAAGCGCATTTGAAAGAGGCTTTTGTAGAAATCATTCATCCCACGCAAGTCAAAATTGTCAGTGAAAATCAGCTGAGATTTACCGTTATAATCAACGACAATCACGTGCAATAACACTTGTGAAACTGGTCCTGGATTTCATGAAGCTAAATGAGAATCACCAAGCAATCTTCAATGGAGCTTTTACAACATGCGAATTCCTGCAGGCTTTTATTCTAGCGCGCAACATCTGGCGGAAATACTTGATGCTATTTTAGACGCTCAGTTTGGCGAAACCCTAGACAAAACGAAACTTTGTACAATATAATATCCTGCTAATGACATTTTCAGATGCCAATATTTTGCCCATCGCTTTTATTCCAAATTTGTTTGATATTTTGTGTCAACACGTCAAAATAGCCTGAATTCCAAATAGATCAACAACAACGATAGATTTTATACGTATTGTCGTTTGCTTGTGGAATTGAACGAAGGATTGAATATGAGCTTTGTGTACACCGATGTTATGGAGTATAACGTGGTGGGACACATAGTCGTGTTTATTACTATATGATTTATGTGACATATCAAGTAATTCACTCTCATGGCCACTTTCTATACTGCACATTATGTGTCACCAGGGCAGAAATACCCTCGGATAAACAAGTATCACATACGTGCAGATAGTTATATTTCGTTCCTAGCATTGATTACATAACTTTGTATCCTAGAAACAGAGACGAACATTCACTGCCATATGCATAGCATATAAGCACACTTCATACAAGAAATGTCAGTAAGTGTGAGTACAAGCAACAGAGACACACGATGTCATTCATGTTTTCATCTCGGTGCAGGGAATATTACCCAGAAGGACATTCCGTAACAAAGCTGGCAGTGGTGAGACGGCAGAGATCACCCAACGTTAGCGTTTAAGACCACTCCCTCACCCATGGAACACATTTCAGAATTAAGGTCAATAGCATTTCTAAGTGCAAAGCGACAGTTAATTAGACTGAAAAAAATGACTAACAGAGGGGAAAATGAAATAAAGATGAAAGTTCGACCAATCGAAATGCATGCAAAGCGTCAGGAAAGAGAGTGTATGAAGTAGAGAGAACGAGAGAGAGAGAGAGAGAGAGAGAGCAGAGGAGAAAGCTCTGAAATTCGTCACGTTCCTGCTAGACGTTGAATTGTATCATTTTTAAAATGATCCTTTCGTCGAAAGATAAAGAACAGCATACTTTTAGGACATTATATTCATATCCTCTTAACAAGTGCAAGCTGAGCCCATAAGGTATCAGATATTGTGCGTAAAACAACAATATAAAGCTTGACATGAGATTCGCATGTTTTTAGAGGTACTTATTTGTATATAAATACTGATGAAACAGAGGCTAACATAAATATAGTTTCACATACCAAAATGCAGCCAATGACATATAGATTTCAGGGACTGGTTTTATGCAGCCCAATCAAACGTATATCTTCATCAAGGAATGACTAGGAGTTTTGCTGAGTCCTGATACGGGCTCTGGAGGCACGTGCAATATAACTATTACAAGAATCGTGTATGGCTGAATATTTATGAATGACAACTCATGAAAACAAGACAACATGATGCTTATTATTTCGTTCAAAGGATTAAAACAGCAAGTGTGGCACTCTGGTCTCCTTGACCGTGCTTAAAAGGTTAACCACAATCGACATAATATATATATATATATATATATATATATATATATATATATATATATATATATATATATATATATAAACATGTAGTTATCATGACTGGCTATTCGAGTGTAACGAGGCCAAATAATCTGTGTTGATCCGAGATTGAACGACGATGTTTAGATGGTTTAGATGCTGAGGAAAAACGAAAAAAAATAATGCTTTTTTCAATGTTCATCTGTATCTTTTGAAAGACAGATGAAACGCTTTAATAATAAATAAGAACAATTTGAAAAGGAACATGGGTAAATATTTAATTCACAGTGATGCTGCTTCCATTGGGTAACATCGAGAACGTATTAACATCTCATTCTAGCATGATCTACAAAACCATTTAAATATAAAGGTGTTCCTACCGTCAAACACTGAGCGAAAAATGTTTTCATATGTTTTAGCATATTTAAAATGCTATATTTTATGCCTGATCTAATTTATATTAATTTATGAGCCCTTTAAAGAGCAAACACATCAACTTAAGCTATGTTGAATTTTAATGAATGCTTGCGAGCATTTAGCATCGTATAATATAATGAAATTACAACATGTTCCTACAGTTTGTTAACATGTCTCTGCACATAATATTGTTTAAAAGAACATATTTTCGCCTAAACGTCATAGTAGTTACACCAAGATATAGACAATCGGAAAAGATACGAGATTTTGATCCATCAAAACTATGTGTGTTTAATTTTGCATTTTGCATTCAAAGAAACTTTGAAACTATCTCTAAACCAGAAGACATGCGGGTTTTAAAATAGAATGTAAATTACGAAATCAAACATATACAGAAAGATATCACACTGGAACCACTTTAATACTTGTTATATGAAACTGTTATCGGAGGAAATAAGCCACAATCTGAAAAGAACATAAATTTGTATAATATTATACAGCAGTGAAAACATACATTAAAGGACCAAATATTGTGTTAAATGAAGACCCTGATATATTAACTGCTAGAATAAAAATGATAAAGGTATTATTATCATACAACATTTTGAATGTTTCAAAAAAGAGCTGTCACCATACTATTTTTAGGCTCTGACACTTCTAGTGTGCATTAGCTCTCTTGAAGCATTTTTAAAATCCGGGTGTGTCATTTATGACAAAGTGAAATATCTATATAATGACCCTTTTTGTCACACTTTGTCATTCAGATGTAAATATGTTAGTATATTTATACAGGTTCCTGTAGTACATGCATAACTCAAACTCTCAGTTCGTATTCGCAAATCGAAATAGTCTAAATGCGTCAATTACAATATACTTTGCTAATGTACATTCTATTTAGTGCTTCAGGAAAATTTAGATCAGCACATATGGCTTGCACTCTTTTTTGCTATACTTCATATTGTGATCAACGTCGTATACAATTTCCAGTAAAACTATTTGAAGCAGTATATATTTCTTCATGTTTCAACATTAAACAAATAGAGTCAACCTCATAGGAGTTTCATTCTTTAGCATATTTATATATGTGTGCTTCATTTTAAATGTATTATTGTCTGAAATTAACAGATTAGTTAAGTTCGTTATTGTAATGATCAAGGTGAAGTAGATCGAAATGACCTATTATGGGTAACTTAATGATTTGGTTACATTACCAATTATTACTTTAGTAATACATGTGACACAAATGATTGAACGAGTGACAAATAATACATTGTTGAAATTCAATTGATTTGGATGCCTATATACTCGTCATTCCATTGTCGTTCGTAGATCTGCGACATGCGATCCGTGTCATAGATAACTGACACAATTGAAATAAATATAATGAACCACTACTACTACCAATATAACTACTATTATTGCTACTACAACTGCTACTATTGCTACTACTACTACTAATACTACTACTACTAGTACCACTACTATCATTACTACTACTACTAATTATAATACAGTTTTAAAATGAATCTGACGGAAATGAATGTATACTAATGAAATACAAGAGAACGTATAACTTCTAGTAAATAGTGCACGTTAGTGTATGTAGATGCAATATTTATTTGAATTATCATCGTTCCACTTCTACTATGGAATATATGGCATCAATATATATTCTTCTTTAATTTCCTTGCACGTGACGTAATTACTTAGACAGAAATTTAAACTGTATCTCACAAAACGCGAAACTAAAACGGTAAAATGACTCAGAGCGCAGACATCGTGTATTCATTGGTACTATATATATATATATATATATATATATATATATATATATATATATATATATATATATATATATATATATATATATATATATATATATATAGAGCTCGAAGTAGCTGAAAACCGTCTCAGACTCGTATTTAACAATGACAAGGATTTGAATTGCGTAATGGATCTGCATTATGGAACTGTTACCTTTACTTGATGTAGCAGGAACATGCAAGGAGGTAAATTAAAATATCCATAAAAGTACCCAAAAGTAGAAACCAGCATTCATCGAAGTGGAGGCTTCAGAAAAAATTTCACCATATATTGTGAACGTGCTGGATATGTGAAGGAGACTGAATATACTACAGACACCTTATTCCAAGAGGAAGTGAAACTGGTAAAAATGGTATTGGAGATCTTAGGCGCACAGTTTATTTGAAGACAAATACCAGAAACATACAAAGATCATGGGATATACGAATATTTTGCCATTAAGTATTTCAACAATAATATATACTACTACCACTACTGCTTACACCGTGAATATTAGTGCAATTACGACTACTTTTGATGTCCAGTAGTGCATGTAGTAATACTGGTAGAATTCAAGCAGTAGTATACGTGAATACAAAATGATCGAGGATGTCAAACTGTAAATATGTGTCTGCAAAGCACAGATTCGTCTAGACGAAAAGGAGTAACGACAGAATTATCGATTATTATACCCTGTCAGATATATAAATTCAATTATAGTTTTCACAGAAGTAGGCAAATAAATAACTTATTTTTGTCTTAAAACAATTCGACTATTTCTCGTTGTATATGCGTACAACTTTATCTAGGGTGAATGTGCTTTTCCAGGTAAGCGACTTTATTAACTTGTACCTAGCCACATAGATTACTTGTGACAGGCATCACGACTAACATGATATGCATGGGTATTCTACCCTGACTTGTACTCACTCTCCTATGGATTTAAGTAAGACCAATTTCTAAAAACCACACTGGTCGTTTTTTGGATCACTTCAAGGAGTATACACTCTCCATTGTTCTCCAGCCATAGGGTTAAGTGTTAAATTTACATTTGTATTTGATATACGAAGCGTATTCGGTTTGTAATGTCTTATCACGTAATAATGTGTTTATTACAACGCAGATTTAAAGTATTATCATATACCTAGAGATTATACATAAACTATTATGTCCAACTTGGTTTATTGTAGCTGATTCTGACGTGTGTTCGTAGCCGACTGTGTTTGTAGCTGACTGTTATGGTAGCTGACCGTGTTTGTAGCTGTGACTGTGTCTATGAAATGTGATTGTCAATGTGACTGTGAATATGACAAGAGCGGTCTGAAGCTGTCCGAAGCCGTCTAAAGTCGCTTAGAGCCATCTGGAGTTTCCAGAACAATTAATGCTACGTGCTGTCGATACGTATGTATGTATGTACGCATGTCTGTGCACGGACGTATACGTAGCAAAATTGAAAAAGTGCTGTATGCTGTCTGTACGTGTAACGTATGACTATAATCGTAGTGGATTCATAAAGGGTGCGAGCGGTCGATAAGAGTGTGGACCAACCCAAGGAATCGTGCTACTGTACAAGGGGTCTAGCAGCATACGATTGGTTCAATTGTTGTTCCATTGCATTTTTTTGTTGTTGTTTATATTCATAAGATTCTTGTGAATCTTAGTTGTGGTAAGATTATTGTGAATCTTAGTTGTGTCAAGATTATTGTGAATCTAGTTGTGTCAAGATTATTTTGAATCTTAGTTGTGTTAAGATTATTTTGAATCTTAATATAATTTTTGTTCGAGATTATGTGTATCTCTTATTGTGTAAAATACTGTTTGAGGTGTATGTGCAGTCCTTGAGGGTTCTTGGATCTGTATTTCATTTTGATTTAATATTTTGTTTGTTTATTTTCAATGTGTGAATGTTGTGTAGAGTGATTTGAGTAAATCGTATGTTGAGAGCGTGAGAGAATCATTGTATTTTTACATTTATTTATCATTATTAATTCATTCATACATTTCAATCTTTCCCGCATTGTGTTTGTCTTGTTCATTTAGTCCAAAAACCCACTCAGTTGCAATTCTGCGACAACAGTCATTCAATCGTTGGCAAACTCATATACGTACAATTATTGTTCAAATACTTCAGTATAATTCAAGGGAAACGTAACGGTACAGGTTTCGGTTGATGTGTTTATGGATACCTAGAATTCAACGTAGTTTAATACATTTGCTCATAATATATAAGTAGTACATACACATATCAGTAATTTGCTATGGTCAATATCGTTGTGACGACCGTCATGACATCAACTTGATATAAATATGAGTCAAGATCCTCAACAGAACTCTACTAAATCAATTTTTACACAACATTCATAAATATCTGCTGACGGAAAGTCAGTACGACTTCGGAATGGACCTCCGACTTTGTTTTTGCAGCTCGTAAATTCCAAACGAAATACCAATATCAGAACGCCAACATGTACAGGACATTTTTCAACATAATAAAAGCAGTTGACACAGTAAAATGTGGTGGCTTCTAGTAGATAATGAAAAAGGTCGCTTACAAGATGATACATCGTAATAGTTTTGCAGTTTGTTGTTGGCATGTTTGCTTGTGGCGGGGACGATGAATGAAAAAGCAATATTGGAATTTCAAGAAATATACACACAAACACACACACACACATGCACACACACATATATATATGTATATATATGTGTGTGTGTGTTTTTGCGTGTGTGTGTGTGTGTGTGTAAAATAGGTACCGACACGGGTATATGGGTACACATTATTTACATAAAGCCTTATGACATCTTGTATTATGAATATCTTCGTTTGAAAGCTTATATATGAAAATAGCCAAGACTAATAATCTTACATAATTATCTAAGTAATGAATTTTGAAGCGTATACTAATCAGAAATATTTAAAAGAATGAACTAAGTACCAACCATAGAAATATCATCTAAGGAATTATGAGAATCAGTGGTTAATGCGCAAGGAAAAGAACCAAAACATGTGAGCATAATTCATTATATAAAAAATACAGTCAAGCAGTCAGATACCAGCTGCAAGAAATATCCCAATCACAACATGTGACATTAATTCAATTATAATTTCAATTTTTTATAAAGTGACTTCGTTTTCTACGCTTTGATTGGATGTAAACGGTCACGTGATACTGATCTGGAAATTTTTACACGTCAGTTAATTTTGCAGACTACTTTTGATTCCCTGCTACCATATAATTTGATGTGATGTTTTATTTATATCAACGCCTTACCAACTAGTAATAATAACAACAAGTTCCCACCCACCCACTCCTATGATTTCCGATAAAAAATGACTAGCCACAGTTTAAAATCGACCATCAGAAGTTAACACAATGTAATTACAGAGACCTTCCTGTATTCCAACACTGACCCCATTTGCCGAAGAAGGCACATCGCAGGCTTTAGATGCCAATCTTCGGAAATTATTGCATTTCACCGGGACAACATGTTACAGCACCGCTTATTAAAGGTCATGGTCATACGTGAGCCAAGGGATGTCACTAAACATCGACAGAAGTTTGCTTTTGAAAGATAGAAATGCGTCGAAAGTAACAACGACGTTGCTCCGATTAATGTTTCATAAAACTATTCTCGGCATACATTTGCATCAGGACTTTGGCACAGGTTTTTATTAGCCAGGGAGCAGTATGATATAGAAATGGTCACGTACACGCATCCAACCTTTTATGGAGTTTTTATGTATAATTTTCGTACATGTTCCTGACATATTGAACTGGAATATTATGGGCATTATGACAACATATAAATTTGTTCTATGGTTTGAATGCTTTATTCTCAATAGTCATACACAGCTAAAACATAGCATACACAGAGTCGGTGGGAAATACAATTTTCATCAGGAATTTCGATACCTTATTGAACGTCACTTCTGGTCTGCCATATTCAAAATGTCGGAAAGTATTTATGCTATGGCTAAGTGTCATTGAGTGAAGTCTGTCGTAGAGGATAATAAAAAAATAATGATGATATTCGAATGTCATTTCAATATTCACTCTCAGACTAGTCTTGTGATTAAAAGAAGGGACGTTATTATTTATCTCACAAACGTTTTATTGATAAGTTAGTATCATTATCAATAATGACCTACGGACATAGTTCCACAATATACTTCTCGCTTGTCTGATAGCAGAAAATTGCCTTCTTCAATACATGACCGTTCTGCCCATAGAATCCACAATGCAATGATATGCAGAAAACAAGAGATCCAACAAAATATTTACAATCCAAACTACACAAGGTAGAATAATAATTTGAGATGTGTTGTACTTTTAAACTAAAGATAAAGACTATAGCATGGGCCAAACAAGTATATATTGGAATTAATTGAAAGTTCACGATCATCTATTTGACCTGTGTTAAGTTTAAAACAATCAAACAATGAATTGAAACACTGAGTGCTAATTTATACAACTCTTTTGCGAATGAAGCTTGGAATCATAGTGTTAGCAAGTTACTCTCCGGAGGAAGGACGTACAACTCCCCTTACATTTCTCTGCGAAAATATTAAGCCCAAATTAAAATAACTAAGACGACAAAGATATGGACTGTTGTTCAACAAGGATACACATTTCCTTGCAGCAAATTATATACAAAAATGAGTAAATAAGCACAGGTGCAATGGGACTGTTTCTACGAGAACGTGATACACAACCGAGGTACGAATTATCGCTGGAGACTTATACATTCACCTGATATATACTGTATATGATTGCATGACGATTGTTCAAGCAACGAAATATCCTTGATTTGAAGTTCGTACACATATGTCACTGTAACAAGGTCATAATGTTAAGCGATTAATATCTACGATGACAACGTTAACAAACGAAAGATGATGGACATTTAATTACCGACGAGAACAAATCGATGCGGAGCATCAGCTGCGAGATGAACTCGCTAAGAGAAGTGCACTACTACAGAACACCAAATGGATACCTCGTAACATTGGTGTGATCGGAACCAAGACCACGTTACATACTACAGGCACACCAGTTTGACTTGTTGTTGCAGCCGTAACAGTACTAACCGGTTTAGCTATCGACTATTGTAAAATAGTCTCCTCACCTGTTTTATTTAGTTTTGTAAAATTTAAATGAAGCAAATATTTAGCTTATGTCGTTAAAGATTTGTGTAAACTGGTCCATATTGATGAACGCAATTTTCTTTATGTACTAAATGATTATTATGAAAGCAATTATTGTTGTTGCAGTTAGTATTATTATTATTTTTAGTAGTATCGATATGACAGTTGTAGTTGCAGTAGTAGTAGTAGTGGTATTGTGAATATTTTATATTATTATTTATTATACAAAGATATATTTGTTATAGACCGATGACAAATAGTAAAATTCAACAAATGGATTGTTTACTTACCTCCAGTACGGTCACCTTAATCACACGATATATCTAAAAGAGTTAACAATATTTTGTTTGTTTAGAAAGTCTGAACAAAGCCACATAGCTACCTATCTGGCAGCGTTCCAATATATGCGAAACAGCATTAGATACTGCGCATTTACAAACGCTCCTAATGTTTTACGTAATCACCTCATGTATCCAAATTATGACTAAATATATATTAATGTATATAAGATAGTTCTTTCCTGAAAGACAAACGTCAAAAAGGAACTTTAGCAGAGAACAAGAGAACAATTTTTTTTAATCGGAACGCTCTTTATAGCACTACTTGAAACTAATACAAATGCAATTTATATATATATATATATATATATATATATATATATATATATATATATATATATATATATATATATTGAACGATATATAGATAGATAGATAGATTGATAGATATATATATATATTGATAGATAGATATATTGATGGATAGATATAATGATGATAATACTTTCACATACTTTGTATATTTATTTTTGTAAACTAATTTTTGTTTTTTAAAATTTGTGGCTGATAAAAAGAGTGAGTTGAAAGAAAATCATCATTTACTTACCTCATATAGATAGCCTATAATGACCCGCCATGCCTAAAATTATCAGAATAGTACCATTTTAAGAATATATTAATAAAACCTATTAAATACCTAATTGACGGCAATTCATTACTTGTATAAATACATTAGTTCTTGTTCGCTTGTGAGAGTGCCTAGTGTCCAATGTAACCTTCTAATTATCTCATTTGTGTCTTGAGAATAAATGTACATTTTTTATATAACTTTTCTCTGAAAAATATAACCAAAGTTAGAAAGAAATGTATAAATAAAATATCAAAATGAAACTACTTCAAACTACCATAAACAACAACTTATTCTCGAGGAATCATGAGTGGAAGACATCTACAATTTACTGAACAACTAGATATCACACACACACACACACACACATACATTTATATATATATATATATATATATATATATATATATATATATATATATATATATATATATATATATATATATAACAATTTCTCTCTATCAACGATTGTGACACTTATATTTTGTATTTTCGAAAGTGTATCATTTCATACGGACTGAACATAACCTATTAAAATCCTACATGGCAGATTTTAAATATGCGAATGTCTGTATTAATGCTTTTTTCTTCACAAACGTGCCTGCTTTCTTACTTGACCTGAAGTGTATCTCAAGTATTCCTAATGAATTAAACATTTAATGAAGTGATTTGCTATTTTTAGATCCACTCGCAAACGAATGTGTGTGTGTGTGTGTGTGTGATTTGGATTAATTAAAGTAGCTTTAACAATTATTCGGTCATATCTCTACAATGTATGCAGTGTAGCAGTTTATAATGATGTCTAGCACTGGGTCATCATGCCGCAGGAATTTCGTATTATGTCCAATTCATTCACATTATCCTGAAATATTGCTGTCCAGTCCTACCACTAACCTCTTAATGCTGAGCGGCCACTACCATTTTGTATACGTCTTTGTATACGTCTTTGGTATGACTCGGCCATGGATCGAACCCGCGAACTCCTTCATTCATGGCGGATGCTCTATTCACTAGGTCACGAATCGGATAAAGATATTTTTACAAAAATTTCAAGCCAGCACACATTAATATTTTACATATGCAGAATGATAAAAGTGTCATTATTAGTTAAAGTCATCCACCCAACAAATATATATACCACGTATCAAAACGACTTGCTTCTGATGTTAATGTTATACTTGACAGGTCATCTTGTAATAATATGGTACGTCTTTACCTACCTGACTGAACAACCAGCACATTTCCTTTGAAAAGAAAACTTAAAATGTTTACATGTGATAAGTTAATAATGTAATATCTAGATTAATCTTTTTCCATATGAATAGTAAATAAAGTGTTTTCGAGTCTGGTAGACCAGGGGCAGTCGTTACTAAGGTATCTATTAATAAAGCATTATTCCAACATGGATTACAATTGTTTTATAAACAAGAACAATTTCACGCGTGTCTTTTCAAACAGCATAGTACGTTGCAGCTATGACGACTAACACACACTATATTTTATCTTTCATTGCATGCTTGCCTACACATTTTCATGATATTCTGCTTGCTCACCAATAACACAATCTCTCTTTCTTTGTCTGTCTCTCTCTCTTTTGACAGACTGTTAAACAGTGATCATGCGACAAAAATTTAATCGATGTGAGAGCTATTATTTGGTCAACTGACTGCCTTCAGTTTCAGTTCACTTACGGCTGGCAGTAAAATCACCTCTGTATACAACTTCATTTTCTTCAGAAATATTAAAACATAAGCTATTCGTCGTTACGCTATGATGATATTTGCTTTCTATTAAAAAAATACATTGCTTTTTTAAGATGTTAGCCCTACGATTGTCATGTTATTTTCAGTAAAAGTGTCTGAAAGTCATGTCTATGTGTTGATTTTTCATTAGATATTGATTGTTGTCTATGCGGACATATTCTGCACTTATCTATAAGACATTCCACGTTTGCAGCCAGAAAAAATATATCCCATAGGTTTATAATAATGATCATGACCATTTGGAACATTCACAATTTATTTATTTACTAAAACAATTCCTTTTACGAAATTTCCTAACTTGTATATTTTGAATAACAATCAGTAATGTGTTTTTCTGTGATTAATCTGCTCTTATATAAAAAAAAAATCATCAGCCGAACATTTCATGTTGCATTGAAAACATCAGACTAATATAAGCTATTAACATTCAAAATTCATTATTTCAGCATTATATAGACATAGATATGTTCATTCCATGTGGGATATTTAAATCGTTTGTGGATTTTTTCAAATTGTCATGCATATTTAACTTGAGGTTGCCTTATATATTCCCTGATGAAATGTATATCTCCATGAACTGGTATCGTCATAATTGATGGAAACTATAAACTTGGTCACCTGTCAGAGAACCATATTGATCTGAATAAAAATGAAAATCCAAATGATATCAATGCCTTGTCCAGTGTCCAATCAAAACGTCAAGGCCTATATCTTTATATATATATATATATATATATATATATATATATATATATATATATATATATATATATATATATATATATATATATATATAATTTCATTTGTACAATGAAATCATTATTTTTTAAACCAAAAAGACCAAGATAATTGCTCGAAATTGAAACATTTCGATACTGAGTCCATATGTGTCAGCCAAGTTAAGCTGATCCTGTACAATGGAAATAGGAAGATGAATAAGTACAACAAGTGATTTTGCCTGAAAATACGTGATTGTATTAATACATTGGATATCAGCGTATAGATTTACTAATATGTACATCGTATGTTGGAACATTTATCTTTACCAGTTACGAACATTATTTACATAAACTAATCAGGACTAGATGGTATAGGAATATATATTATATCAGTGATTATGTAATCTTCCCATTAACAAGCAACATTAAAACTCAGACTTTGTATAATACGTCCTTCCTCTTTAAATTTAACATTAATAACCAAGAGAGTTCGAACAAACAGGGTTTAGTATTGACGATACACAATTCAGATATATGATGTCTTTATCTCCTTAAATGCGTTTATTAAATGTCCTTAACAACGCTGAAGAAAAGACACATGCACACTTAGAGCAGGTATTCGCAAATCGAAATGATTATGAGAACGTCGTACACAACTGAGGTATGAATAACCGCTGGAGACTTAAACATTCACCTGATATATACTGTATATGATTGCATGAAGATTGTTCAAGCAACGAAACATTCTTTATTTGAAGTTCGTACACATATTTCACCGTAACAAGGTCATAATGTTAAGCGATTAGTATCTTCGATGACAACATTAACAAACGAAAGATGATGGACATTTAATTACCGACGAGAAAAAAGTCGATGCGGAGCATCAGCTGCGAGATGAACTCGCTAAGAGAAGTGCACTACTACAGAACACCAAATGGATGCCTCGTAACATTGGTGTGATCGGAACCAAGACCACGTTACATACTACAGGCACACCAGTTTGAATTGTTGTTGCAGCCGTAACAGTACTAACCGGTTTAGCTATCGACTATTGTAAAATAGTCTCCTCACCTTTTTTATTTTATTTAGTTTTGTAAAATTTAATTGAAGCAAATTACTCTGCTTATGTCGTTAAAGATCTGTGTAAACTGGTCCATATTGATGAACGCAATTTTCTTTATGTACTAAATAATTATTATGAAAGCAATTATTGTTGTTGCAGTTAGTATTATTACTATTTTTAGTAGTATCGATATGACATTTGTAGTTGCAGTAGTAGTAGTGGTATTGTGAATATTTTATATTATTATTTATTTGAAAAAGATATATTTGTTATAGACCGATGACAAATAGTAAAATTCAACAAATGGATTGTTTACTTACCTCCAGTACGGTCACCTTAATCACACGATATATCTAAAAGGGTTAACAATATTTTTTGTTTGTTTAGAAAGTCTGAAACAAGCCATATAGCTACCTATCTGGCAGCGTTCCAATATATGCGAAACTGCATTAGGGACAGCACATTTATAAACGCTCCTAACGTTCTATGCAATTACATTATGTATCAAAATTATGACTAAATAAATATTAATTTATATAACATAGTTCGTTCTTGAAAGACAAACGTCAAATAGGAACTTTAGCAGACAAGAGAAGAAAAATGTTTATAGAAACTCTCAGAAAAGCACTAGTTGAAACTAATACACACAAAGATATATATACTTTCACATATTTTGTATAGTTTTTAAAAGTAATTTTTTTTTATGAAAATTGTTTGTCGCTGATAAAAAGAGTGAGTTGAAAACAAAAACATCATTTACTTACCTCATAAAGATAGCCTATAATGACTCGCCATGCCTAAAATTATCAGAATAGTACCATTTTAAGAAGATATTAATAAAACCTATTAAATACCTAATTGACGGCATTTCATTAGTTTTATAAATACATTAGTTTTTGTTCGCTTATGAGAGTGTCTAGTGTCCAATGTAACCTTCTAATTATGTCATTTGTGTCTAGATAATAAATGTATATTTTTATTGAACTTTTCTCTGAAAAATATAACCGAAGTTAGAACGAAATGTATAAATCAAATATGAAAGTAAGACTACTTCAAACTACCGAAAACAACAACAAATTCTCGAGGAAACCTGAGTGCAAGACAACTACAATTTACTAGACAACTAGATATCGCGCATATATATACAATTTATTGGACAACTAGATATCACGCACACACACACACACACACACAGATATATATATATATATATATATATATATATATATATATATATATATATATATATATATATATATATATATATATTTATATATACATATTAAGATTTTTGTAACAATTGCTCTCTATCAACGATTGTGACACTTATATTTTGTATGATCCAAAGTATATCATTTCATGACGGACTGAACATAACCTATTAAAATCCTACGTGACAGATTTTAAATATGCGAACGTCTGTATTAATGTTTTTTCTTCACAAACGTGCCTGCTTTCTTATTTGACCTGAAGTTTATCTCAAGTATGCCTAAAGAATTAAAAACTTAATAATGTCGGTGGGAAATACAATTTTCGTCAGGAATTTCGATTCTTTATTGTACGTCACTTCTGGTCTGCCATATCCAAATTTCGGAAATTATTTATGCTATGGCTGTAGAGTTACTGAGTGAAGACCGCCTTAGAGGATAAGAATGTAATAATGATGATATTCGAATGTCATTTCAATCTTCACTCTCAGACTAGTCTTATTATGTGAGGGGAACTTATTGCTCATAACTAACAGAATGTTCACGATCGTCCATTTGACCCGTGTTAAGTTTAAGACAATCAAACAATGAATTGAAACACTGATTGCTAATTTATACAAATCTTTTGGGAATGAAGCTTGAAATGATAGTGTTAGCAAGTTACTCTCCAGAGAAAGGACGTACAACTCCCCTTACATTTCCCTGCGAAAATATTAAGCCACAATTAAAATAACTAAGATGACAAAGATATCGACTGACATTCAACAAGCATACACATTTCTTTGCAGCAAATTCTATACAAAAGTGAGTCAAAAAGCACAGATGCAATTGGATTGTTTCTACGAGAACGTGATGCACAACTGAGGTATGAATAACCGCTGGAGACTTAAACATTCACCTGATATATACTGTATATGATTGCATGACGATTGTTCAAGCAACAAAATATTCTTGATTTGAAGAGCGTACATATTTTTCACCTCAACAAGGTCAGAAGGTTAAGAGATTAGTATCTACGATAACAACATTAACAAACGAGATGTGATAGACCTTCGATGTCACCGACGAGAAAATGTCGATGCGGAGCATGAGCTGCGCGATGAACTCGGTAAGGGAACTGAACTATTAGAGGAAACCAAATGGAAGCCTGTTAAGCTTGTTGTGAACGGAATCAAGATCACGTTACCTATTACAGGCACGCCAGTTGGAATTGTTGTTACAGCGTATCAGTACTAACCGGTGCAAATAGCGAGCCTTGTAAAATAGTCTCCGCACCTTATTTTTTTTTATTATTTAGTTTTGTAAATTTACTTGAAGCAAGATATTTGGTTATGTCGTTAACGATTTGTGTAAACTGGTCCATATTCATGAACACAATTTTCTTTTTGTACTAAATAACCATTATGAAAGCAATTATTTTTGTTGCTGATATTATTAATATTATTATATTTAGTAGTAGTATTAGCAAAATGACAGCAATAGTGGCAGTAGTTTTAGTGGTATTGTGAATATAAGATCTATTTGTTATATTTTGACAAAGAGCAAAATGCAATAAATTATTCGTTTTCTTACCTCCAGTACGGTGACCTTAATCACACGAAAGATCTAAAAGGGTTAACAGTATTTTTATTTCTAGAACGTCTAAACAAAGCCACATAGCTACCTATCTGGCAGCGTTCCAATATATCGTATCTGCATTAGGGACTGCACATTTACAAACGTTCCTAACGTTCTACGTAATTACATTATATATCCCAATTATGACTAGATAATTCTTAATTTGTAAACCATAGTTCGACTCTGAAAAGTAAACGTCCCACTAGAAACGTTATCAGAGAACAAGGGTAGAAAAATGTTGATAGGAACTGTCATAAAAGCACTAGGTGAAACTAATACACACGCAATATATATATATATGTATATATATATATATATATATATATATATATATATATATATATATATATATATATATATATATATATATATATATATATATATATATATATATATATATATATATATTACTTTCACATATTTTGTATATTTTTGAAAATAAAATTTTTTCTTAAAATTTGTTTGTCGCTGATAAAAAGAGTGAGCTTAAAAAAAACCCCATCATTTACGTACCTCAAAAGGATTGTCTATAATGATTCGCCATGTCTAAAATGATAAGAATGGTACCATTTTAAGAAAATATTGAGAAAACCAAGTAAAGACCTACCTGACGGCATTTCATTACTTTTATAAAAACATTAGTGCTTGTTCGCTTATAAAAGTGGCTAGTGTCCAATATAACCTTCTAATTATCTCATTTGTTTCTAGAGAATAAATGTACGTTTGTTTTGAATTTTTCACTCAAAAACATAGCCAAATTTTTAGAAATAAATGTTTAAATAAAATATCAAAATAAGTCTACTTGAAACTGCCAAAAAACAACAAAAAACTCTCAAGGAATCCAAAGTGTAAGACATCTGCAATTTATTGGACAACTAGATATCACGCACACACACACACACAAATATATATATATATATATATATATATATATATATATATATATATATATATATATATATATATACAGTTTTGTGACACATTCTCACTATAAACGATTGTGACACTTATATTTTGTGTTATCCAAAGTGTATAATTTCACGACGGACTGAACATGACCTATTAAAATCCTACCTGACAGATTTTAAATATGCGAACGTCTGTATTAATGTTTTTTCTTCACAAACGTGCCTGCTTTCTTATTTGACCTGAAGTTTATCTCAAGTATGCCTAAAGAATTAAAAACTTAATAATGTGATTTGCTATTTTTAAATCCACTCGCACATGAATGCGTATATGTGTGTGTGTGTGTCAGTGATACGGAGTTTTTAACGTAGCGTTAACAATTATTCGGTCATATCGCTACGATGTCTGCAGTTTAGCAGTTTATAGTGATATCTAGCACTGGGTTATCATGGCGGATGCTCTAACCACTAGAATCGGGAAAATATATGTTTACAAAAAATCTCAAACCAGCACGCCTTCATATTTTAAAAAATGCAGAATGATGAAGAGTCCTTATGGAGCTTTAGTTTAAGTCATCCCCCAGCTAATATATACCACGTATCAAAGCGATTTGATCGTGATGTTAATGTTATACTTGAAAGGTCATCTTGTAATGCTGTGGTACGTCTTTATCTACCTGACTGAACAACAGGATATATCCTTTGAAAAGAAAAATGAAAATGTTTATATATGATAAATGAATAATTTATATATATCTAGATTAATCATTTTCCATATGAATAGTAAATAAAGTTTTTTGTAGTCTTTTATACCAAGGGCAGTTGTGACTAATCTATCTATTAGTAAAGCATTAGTCCAACATGGATTACAATTGTTTTATAAACAATAACAATTTCACGAGTGCTATGTCCATTAACACACACTATCGTGTATCCTTCATTAGATGATTGCCTACAAATTAGCCTGATATCATGCTGGCTCAGCCAGATCATTATGTCTCTCTCTCTCTCTTTATAAGCGTCTGCCTCGGATGCGGGAGGTCTGGGTTCGATCCCCGGCCGAGTCATACCAAAGACTTACAAAAATGGTACTAACAGCTGCCTCGCTTGGCGCTCAGCATTAAGAGGTTAGTGTTAGGACTGGTCGGCCCGGTGTCAGGATAATGTGACTGGGTGGGACATCATGCTACATGTCTGCAGCATGATGCCCCAGTGCTAGACATCACTATAAACTGCCACATTGCAGACATCGTAGCGATATGACTGAAAAATTGTTAAAGCTACGTTAAAAATCAAAATCACACACACACACACACTCTCTTTATATATATATATATATATATATATATATATATATATATATATAATTTGCTTTTCTCGAAGTGAATATAAATGGTTTATATTCAAATATACCTATGCTATTTGTATGTAAATATGAGAAAACTTGGTAAACATTCAACGTCCCTTGCATAAAATAATCAATTTTCTGACAGCGAACTGCACACCAAATAACTTATGTGTAATATAACTGTGTGTTAAGAGTATATTCGATTTCTTGCTTCAATAACTGTGCAGTTTGAGTCTTTAACTGATTCGGGTTCTTCTAATGGTTATTGTGCCTCTTTTGGAAATTATATTAATGAGTAGGATTTTCTTTCGTGTCTCCTTCTTGTTCGTCTTTTGCTTCGTCTTCTGAAATGTGCTCAGTGTTTCTTTTTTTAACTTTATTGAGATACTTTGTAGATCAAAGTCGGTTTTTGTGACAATGACAATATGTATATTTGCGTTTGTTTCTCTTTCTTCCCTTCTTAATGTAGCTTGATAAAATATAGATGTATCTTGACTTGCATCTCGAATAGAGTAGTCTACATTCTTGCAGAAAGTCTGTTTTCGGACGTATCTTTGTACATTTCTGTCCAAAAGGGTAATATGTTAAACATCATACAGCTTTACATCTTATGCAGTTGTACAATAAATATATGAGAAAGGGATACATGTCAAATGAAACATGATTAAGAGACATCCCAAAAACGATCATACCATTCCAGGGATTTGCTATGTTGTGGAATCAAAAGTTCAAAGAAGTATTCGCAGAAGTTAGATATATCAGTTGCGTGTATTACATACGTGATCCTCAACCAAGGACATTAACATTTATTTATTGAGGAAATGAAAATCAGTCGAGGATGTAGTTCGATTGCTTCTGAAGATGGTTATCGACACATTTCAGCTACCCTAAACGTAACTTTCAGTTGATTATAAGGACGGTTTACAGTTACACTGTTGAATTATAAGAGATCAATATCAGTCAGTTTACAATTCGTGTGAATGTCTACTTTAATGCCGATGTATTGGGAGCTGAACATTTTAGGATCACCAGGAATCTAACAAAAATGTCTTCATGATATATTCGTAGGCTCATACTACACCACTGGAGCCTTCGATGCTTGAAAATAACCGCATTGCCTACAATAATACATTTAAATATTTTGTATCCTAACAAACATAGCTGTCTCACGGAAGGTCCTGTTTTGACAAATTGGTAAACTGTGATCATGCGACGAAAATTGAAGCTATGTGAGAGCTATTATTTGGTCAACTGACTGCCTTCAGTTTCAGTTTACTTACGGCTAGCAGTAAAATCACTGCTGCATACAACTTCATTTTATTCAGAGAGATTTAAACATAAGATATGCATCGATATGCTATGATTACATCAGTAACCTGTTAAATAAATGGACACCTGATGAAATGCCAGAACTCAAAGGAAATGTGTCGAGGCTATACTATGTTTTCAACGTGCTAGACAAAAGCTCAGCTTGTCATCTTTGGAGAACTCTATATGGTCGCCATCCATTTAATATGTTGCTGTTGGTTTTGGGCTAGATATAATTTATGAAACACACAATTGAATACGGAAATAAACATTTTGATGGACTGATGATGGAGTAAAGGAAAGGACTGAATACAGAAAACGATTTTCAATTAATTAGCGGTCCAAATTTTTAATGTCACTGTAGGACCTGTAATTGTTTTTTTTTATATCAATTTCCATTACGACACTCTTCGCATATCACTTCTTTTTTAGATCTTTTTTTTCCTACTGGAACAGTTCCTCACTAATTTACCACTAGCACGGCTGTCAGTTTAGTCCACTTTCTCGTTTTTAGAAACGTACGGTAGATGGAGGCATATTACAGAAACATTCTTTTTGTGGAGTTTGTACCAGTAAATGTCTCTTCGTATCATTAGATGATCATAAATACATAAAGACTACGCAATCGTTGTTACGATTATATGGTATCAATCTAACAGCTATAATTAAAACCAACAAGGCTTGTTAAACTTAACAAATAATTTAAGTATCAAACTAATACATAAACATTTGAGAGAAACTTACAGTATTGTGAGGTGAATCCCAAACAGTACTGATAAAAATTATATGAAAGTAGAAATGAATGAAAAGTTCCGTATAAATTTTGAAACCACAGAAATGTGCTAGTCCGCCAACAATCGTCTCGTTGTCAAACAAGCGTCGTCCATAACTCTTTTTAATAGTTTAAAATAGTTCCAGAACAGCATACATCGAATAATGTATAGGTACACCATAAAACACACTGCAGGCTTACAAAAAGAGGACAATAAATGAGGATGACTCTAACAAAGGAATAAAGGTCATTACTCAATTATCTCCTTAAACGCCTTATATTATGTCTGTATTTTACAACATACCATATGTCACACATCTAACTACTCGAATTTATCTCGAATTTGCCGATTCATGTGAACTATCCCCACCAACGGAAAATTGCTAAATTGTGCTAGAACAGATTAAAATCAATCACCCAAGGGGAAATTAACCCAAAGTCGTCATTAAGTCTAATAGTATTAGTAATTGTCAACATACACATAATCATCTATTTATATATCCTATGTTATTGTACATTCTTGATAGACACTAGTGACGTAGACGATAATATGTCGAAATGTAATCTATATAACTTACAACCATGAAATCTTTTTACAAATATATAGAGATAGAACTATGTGCCAGGAGTTATACAATTATATATATACATATACACATGTATTGATGCCTTTTCACATGTTTTTACAATGTTACACCACTGCTAAGGAACAAGCGACCGCAATGTACATTTTTTCAGATAGTTAGCGTTCAGTTTGCATATGTTCTCCTGTGCACGTTTCAATAAAGTGTAATGTATCACTCCCGCATTTGATCTCTAGATAAAAAATGCGTCCTTTTACAATGACTAGAACTTGTTTAACGTAGTAGTGATTATTGTACTGGCTATTTAGAGTGTTGTTACTAACCATCAAAAAGATGGCTAATATTGTCTCACAGCACAAGGTTAACCAACTACGTGCCCGTGGATCCATCCAGCTACTGAGTTAATGATGAAATATTGATAAATAATAGTTAAGATATCTCTCTGAGTGAAACAAAATTCAGCGATAGGCTCATTCAGTTGCGATTTCATTTCGCGGTTTGAGTAAACAGACGTTATATCCGTCTATAAAAACAAAACAAAACTAGATCTAGGATTTAGAGTTTCCGTGTCCATGTGTGATCCTAAACGTTATGGCAGTCAGCAAAATTTCAAATTGGGTAGTAAATACTTTAATGGTTGTCAGTAGATCACTGTTTGTTGGATAGCAGATTAATCAACAGTGAGCAATAGTTAACTAGTATTCACATTCACTCCCCTTTCTTTATAGCTCCCGTACCGATTTAAAAAAAAATGAAAATAATTCCGGGTGTACTAAAGGCACAAAACTTAGTAATTTCATTAATTATTTGTATAATTCCAAACATGATTGTCGCCTATAGATCCATAACACTGTCGAATCTTTGTCGGTTTAACGCACAAATAAGTTACCGATGTAAACAAGTAATCCTACTTCTCGCCGTCTATTTCTAGTTTGTAGAATAGTCTGTTTCATTAACAATTATGTCATCGTTGTTTAATGACTGTAATGACTAATATAAATGGAACAAATAGATAAGAGGAGCTCTCTACTGCACTTGCTCGAAGAGATGTAAATCCAAAATGCAGGAACGTTTTAGATTGTATATGACGGTTAGCTGCATTGCAACTGTTGCTTAGTAACATTAACCGGCCAACGCATGGCGACCCTATTGATAAAGAGACTACCTTTTGATTCCAAATGGCATCAATTGGACTGTGTGACCCCACGACGACATGCATGTGAACATTTGCTTTCCATTAAAAAATTACATTGCCCTTTGAAGATGTTAGCCTTACGAATAGCATGCTTTTCCAGTAAAAGTGTTTGAAAAGGATGTGTATGTGTTGATTTTTCATTATGTATTGATTGTTGTATGTGCTTAAATATGCAGATATATTATTCACTTTCCGTTATCTATAAGACATTCCATATTTGCAGCCAGAAAATATATCTCATAGGTTTATATTACTGATCATAGTCATTTGCAAGTTACTCAGATTATTTATATACTAATACAATTCCTTTTAAGAAATTTCCATTTTAAAGACTCCTGACGTGAATATTTGTATAACAATCAGGAATGTGTTTTTCTGTGTTCAATCTGCTCTTATAAAAAACAACATCAGCCTAACATTTCGTGCTGCTTTGAAAACATCAGACTAATATAATCAATTAACATTCAAAAAACATTATTTCAGCATTATATAAACATAAATATTTTCATTCTATGTGGGACATTAAATCGTTTGTGGGTTTATTCGGGTTGTTATGTATATTTAACTTGAGATTGCCTTATATATTCCCTGATGAAATGTATATCTCCATGAATTGGTATCGTCATAATCGATGTAAACTATAAACTTGGTCACCTATCAGAGAACCATATTGATTTGCCTAAAAATGAAAATCCAATGCCTTGTCGAGTGTCCAATCAAACGTCAAGGCCTATATATATATATATATATATATATATATATATATATATATATATATATATATATATATATATATTTATTTATTTATTTATTTATTTATTTGTATAAGGGGCCCCGAGTGGCCGAGTGGTCTAAAGCGCTCACCGTTACGGATCACTGCCATCTCACCTCTGCCTGCGTCGGTTCGAGTCTCGAATTCGGCTAATGTGGTTATGTGAGAAAGCTTGCCAGTAGCATCTCGTGGGTCGGTGGTTCTTTCCGGGGGTTTTCCGGGTTCTTCCTCCACCATCAATTCTGGCCGCCATGTATAGCCTATCTTGTGCTGTAAAATGGCGTTAAGCCCTACAACAACAACATCATTTGTATAAGGAAATCATAATTTTTTTAAACCAAAAAAGACCAAGATAATTGCTCGAAATTGAAACATTTCGATATTGAGTTGATATGTGACAGCCAAGTTAAGCTGATCCTGTACAATGTAAATAGGAAGATGAATAAGAACAACAAGCTGATATTTCCTGAAAATACGTCATTGTATTAATATATTGTATATCAGTGTATATATTTAGAGTTACTAATATGTACATCGTATGTTGGAACATTTATCTTTACCAGTTAGTAAGCAGTATGTAAATAAACTAATCAAGAGTAGATGGCAACGGAATATATAATATATCAGTGAGTACGTATTTATCCCATTAACAAGCGACATTAAAAGTCAGACTTTGCGTACTACATCCTTCCTCATTAAATTTAAAATTAAAAACCAAGAGAGTTCGAACAATAACGTAGGGGTTTAATATTGACGATGCACAATTCAGATATATGATGTATTTATCTCCTTAAATGCATTTGTTAAATGTCCTTAACAAAGGTGAAGAATGGACACATGCACACTTAGTTTATATATATTTACATACATACATACATACATACATACATCCATACATACATACATACATACATACATATGTATCTGTCATTAATATAAGTCTATTTTGGTACAGATAATGTCGTGATACATTTCATTATCTTTATCCTTTAATATCTCAAAGGACACCTGTATAGCCTGAATTCCTGTCTGATGTCTTCCATTAGGATTGTGTTAGTGTACCATTTTGCGAAAGATGTTCTTGTAATATTATTCTATCTCTCTTCCTTACCGGCAAATGTAAAATATATCTATATACAGCAAGTACAGAGTATAATGTCATTCATATCTAAATTGACTTACAGTGTAAAGTATTTTGAATATCACTACATTCGGATTATGTTACCATTTGTTTTTCCATCTGTAGGTATCAAATCATAGAAAACGTATTTTGCCTCACACATTGAAAAATAGCATTTATGTTAACAGTAAAAACTATTTGCAAGATATATATATATATATATATATATATATATATATATATATATATATATATATATATATATATACATATATATATATATATATATATATATATATATATATATATATATATATATATATATATATATATATATATATATATATATATATATGTGTGTGTGTGTGTGTGTGTGAAATATGTTGAAACATTAACACTTACCACATATGGCTCGCTCACCAGGACCTGAAAATATATGAATGGAAAAATCAAAATATTTTGAAACCCCATGTTTTTGAAACTATTTCTAAACTTTATTTCTAGTTATTTCCCTTTCTATGCAAGAGAATAAACATGCATAATGGACACAGTATATGTTAATTCTGAAGTTGTCAGTATATTACAAATATGTGATTGCTATTTGATATGTCAGGAAGAAAAGTAGTAACATTGTAACACGACTTTTTAAAAGATAAATTAATGTTATAATTTTGCGAATATAAATGCATGAAGTTTTTAGTATAACATTTATTGGCATTATGACTCTCCTCAGCAGAATACTGCAGATGCTATTGTTGTTGAAGGCGGTTATCATGCTGTCAGTTTTAAATGACATCCTATCATACATTTTATACGCAAGAGTTCTCATCCTGAGCGAATCAAACAGCTGCATGTGTCGGATTTGAAATCAATATTTGCTTCATGTCGAAAGAGATACGAATAACAGTCGTTGGCAAATGAAATTTCCTAAGCGAGCGAATATTTTAAATACTCTTCCCTAAGCATTTATGAACAGTTTTTTCTACTTTCACGTTTGTGAATTTCCACGACTAACTCAGGTGTATAATTCTTAAATACAATATAAATAATTATTCATGTCTCAAGTTAATAAGCGGTTTCTCTCTCTCTGTCTCTCTGTTTATATATATATATATATATATATATATATATATATATATATATATATATATATATATATATATATATATATATATATATATATATATATATATATGTATGTATATATATATATATGTATATATATATATATATATATATATATATATATATATATATATATATATATATATATATATATATATATATATATAAACATAACAGTATTTTCTTTTATGCACAGTTAAAAAAAATGACGCACACTTTTTATTGCCTTGCGCATGTTTAAGACAAAAGATGTACACGAGCAATGACTTCGTGTCCGAGTTCGAGTGTAGGCATTTTTACGATGGAGTAGCTTCCCTTATCACACGAGCTCATATCAGTCTGGTTCCAGTGTAGGCTTTATTATCATGAAATAGCTTCCCCTTATCTCGTGTTAACGCGCTTTCCTTCAAGCTCAACAGCATGTGTTGCTAGCAAAGGGACTGTGATACTTGTCTAAGTAGAAAAAGACTTCCAGTGGAATCCCACGTGTACCAAGAATCATCAGCCAAGAAGCAGAAGGACGATGAACATATACAAGTAACTGTGGCGCGTAGATTCAACGATAAAAGGAAGAAATAATTCCCTTGGATGTAATACATCTCATCTACTGGAATTACATCCTTGACTTGTGTTTGGGCGAGTGCAAAGACTTCCAACGTGAAGAATCATTTTGTGACTGGGTCGAAGAACTATCAAAAATCCGCCCTTGTTCGCTAAGAAGAATCTGAGGAACATATTATCGCAAAAGGGATTATTTCGCAGCAACGAAATCTTTATGCTTGCCTAGAAAAATGCAATGAGCAGGTGGACGCTAGCCTCATGGTGCTTCTGAGAACAGTGTGCATATGTGCCGAGAAAATATTAAAGACCGACAGCCTCCTGGTTTAATCGAACTTCAGGTTAACCCTCCGCTTTTTCCCTGCTTGCATGTGTCTGTGTATGTGTCTCATGTCTTATTACTTGAGATTGAATTAATTTATAAACTGAAACGGTCTTTGAGCAGTCCACTCTAGTCTACTATTTTAAAGAGTATTTTAAGTTATAGAACTATAACACTGAATGAATCATTGGTTCTGCAATACTTAGTAAACTCATTACTTAGGAAACTCATACCAGCTGAATTGTGCTCCGTGACAGGACGATATGCAAGTTTTTATTATTTTTATTCTTTAGAGAGTAAATGGTTACTCAGCCTTAAATAATTGACCCTGACATACAATAAGCATGGGATTGTGTATGAGATGCAGGCTGCAGCCTCTTTAGTTTGCAAGGAGAGGGTTCATCAAAGGGTACAATCTTCATCATACCTGGGTATTCTTCTGCATGAGTGTTTGGATAATGCTGTGAAAACAAATTGGTTATATTGTGTCGAACTGTGCATGGTGGGAAGGCAAACAATGAACATTTAGCTGATGTGAAGGTGCAAGATGGAAATACTAAATCAATCACAAATGCCTTAATGGATATTCTTCAGGAATACGAGATTGATCATAAGAAGGTGATTGGTTTTGGCACTGATGGGGCGAATGGGGCGAATATCATGATGGGTTCAAAATTAGGAGTGGATTACGGCTAAAAGAGACGAAGAAAATAATGCTGAATGTCTGGTGTATTGCTCATAGACCAGCCCTGGTAGCACACCAGGCTGGTGTAGTGTTCATACACCAGCCTTAGTAGCATACTGAGCTGCAGCAAGCATAGCATACATGATAAACAACCAGTCTGTTTTGATCACAATCTACAACTTATTTTCATATTCAGCTTGTAGATATCAGAGGATCTGTGCTAGATTATGGGAAAGAAGGCGAAAAGGATCATGAAACCTACCCAAGTGAGATGGCTGTCTCACCATGATCTCTTTGGGATGTATAGTTCTCGCACTTGAGCAAAGGCAACTTGACTCTGCAAATGCTTCAAAAGCAAAAGTCATCCTAGCCGAGGTACATACATACAGGTTTCTTGCATCGATAATCTTATTGCTTGATGTCCTGCAATGGGTAACCAGATGCAGCAAAGTATTTAAAAAAGAGGTCATTGGCGTTGATCAGGTAGAACATATGATTGATGTTACTCTGGAAACACTCAAAGATCATGTCAGCAATATAGATGGATACACACCACGTGTGACTGAACTAAATTGTTAACTCGACATGTCAGGAAACTACCAAGGTGTACAACCCAAACAATATCATCAGTTTAGTAAAGAGTCTGTCAAAAATCTCTGAAAAGTGTTTGTAGCATGTGCTGGATCTGAGATGATAAGAAGATTCTCCAAACGTGATATGCAGATTTTGAAAGACCTCTCTACAGTACTCAGTCCTAGAAACTTACCTCAGGGCAATACAGAAATATGAACCCATTGTTCGGCATCCTTGGAAAGGCACATTGAACAATTTGGAACAGGGGAAAATCCTGTGTTTGACCCTGAGGAAACCAGGGCTTCTTTCCTTTGCTTCAAACCCTACATTTCACGCCATAAAGAAAAGGGGCTGGCTGAAATCAGTGAATTACTTCTTGAAGAATAAGGGGATATTTTCCTCAACTTTACTTATCTTGCTGCTATTAGTCTGGCCATCGCACTTACCTCTGTTCCGAGAGAGAGAGAGAGAGAGAGAGAGAGAGAGAGTTCTCTGTCCAAAATGCAATACATTCACTCAGAAGAAACAATCTTGCATTGAAGTCTTTTCATGATAAATTGCTTGTTAGATATGAAGCCAAACGTCCTGACTTTGACCGTTCAAGAGTTTGCAAAAAACCTCATGCTTCAAATGTCAAGAAATCTGTCGTCTCTTTCAGATAGGTTTATTTACCTCAACAGTTTCTGTTGTAGAATTCTTTTTGATAGTTTAGCAATTGCTGTCATTGGTTTGATGCTGTTTCTGTATACTTCATTTTGGTTGTTTTAATAATTATTTCCTTTGTTACGCTTTAAAACTGACACCACTGGCCATGCATAAACAGTATATATATATATATATATATATATATATATATATATATATATATATATATATTTCCATGGCTGTTTCTACAGGAATTCCGTGCACTTAAAAGGAATTTCAGTCGCCATATGACTTTTATTCTTATATATATATATATATATATATATATATATATATATATATATATATATATATATATATATATATATATATATATATATATATATATATATATTCCTCCTTAGACAGAGTATATAGTATGAAACTAAATATAAAAAACTACAAACTTACCAAGTAGGCTACCTGAAAGAGATGAATGTCAAAATTAAGATCGTCGTAAAAAAAATCTAGATATTGTTTTCAAGCATTTACTTTGTTGTCTTCTAACTTTAGTCGCTTCCTTTTCCTTGTAAATCATCCTTTCTATGAATTGGTATCAAACCTTATACTAATTTGAGAAGTTTGAGAGAAAGAAGTAATTATGTTATCAGTCGTCAAATGAATTAGCACGTGTAATATTGTTAATGTTATTACTGCTGTTCCTGCTTCAGATGGTAAAACTTTTGCTATCTTTACTTGATTTGTAATGCTTCCATTTCATGTATGAAGTTCTCAGTGAAAACCATACATTACAAGGAATATGTATATATCATCCCAGTTGTGAGAGTAAACTAAGTAGCATGAACATATGTAGCAACAAAGGAATTGTCCTTAATGCATATATCGATCAAGCAGTAAGAAAATGAATCTTGCACCATAAACTATTTCGTCAAAATATTAACGTCTTTCAAAATAATTTGGAACCTATATATCCATATTACATAATATCTGACAGATGATGATGTAGGAACTTAAGAATGCTTTCCGAAGTGATTGGTTTTTAATTGTAGGATTTTTCATGATACTCATATAGTATTTCATTTCCTCTCGTGAAACATTAAAAGTCATTAAAAAGATCAAAGATTAGCATTTTAACACATTTTGCAGTCATATCGCTACAACGACTGCAGCGTAACAGTTCAAAGTGATGTTTAGCACTTGGGCTTCATGCCACAGACACGGAACATGCAGTCCCACCCAACCACATTATGCTGACAAAAGGTCGACCCGCAATAAGACTAACCTCTAAATGCTGAGCGCCTATCTAGGCAGCTGTTTGTATCATTTTTATAAGTCTTTGGTACAACATGGCTGGGGGTCGAACCCGCGACCTGCCGCATCTGGGGCGGACGCTCTAACCACCTGGTCACCGGAGCAGCTTGGTTCGCGTTGTCAACCTAATGTAAGACCACACCTTTTTTATAAAATAGTTTGAAGATATCAGTTGTACATTATCAATATTCAAGTTGTCATTGCAAATACACGTATTCGTATGACTATTATGATAACTATATGTAGTAATGCTAGTAGTAGTAGTAGTAGTAGTAGTAGTTTTACTACTATTATTAGCAAAAATAGTAATAGCTTTGCTATATTTGTACGTCAGCAAAACTGACAAGAAATGGCATATGTGGACTGAATGCATGAAAAATAGTGTAGCAAGTCATCCAAGTGCGTATATATATATATATATATATATATATATATATATATATATATATATATATATATATATATACTACAGTTCGCGTTTTTGATATATTGGTATACATTACTTTATCACGAGGTACATAACTATAACTTTGCACAGCATTTTTAAATTTCACTACCTTCCTGATCCACCATGATAGCATTGTTTCTATAATTAATTGTCTTATCCTTCAACCATTTCATTAAATATTCCTTCTTTGACTCGTCAGTCCATGCTTCATTCTAGCTATATATAATGAAATAATACAAGATCGACCACTTACCAAGACGACGGCCTGAAATATATGAACGGGAAAGTTATGTCTTTCAGAACTTCTGAGACGTTCATTTTATATAATTTTCCTGTAAATGGGTGTAAAATGCTTACGTACTAAAATGTTAATTCAAGAGTTCTGTAGAAAAAGGATACAACTAGAAAATTATATGAATTACTTAAGCGGAATTGTACCTCATTATCTTTGTCATAGGTGTGTTTAAATATGTTTTAGTTATTGTTCTTTTTCATTTTGTGAAGTTTGTTCTTGTTGCTGCTCGTGTTGCTTCAGATGAACTTTTTTAATACTCTAGATGTGCATGAAAAATTAATGAAGATCATTATGTTATATTTATGGTATTTGTTGAGACTAAAGTCGACATCACAAAAATGTGTAGCAATGAAAATATTCAGTGTATCCTCAATTCAGGACATACGACCATATGTCGTTGAATCAGCGATGAAACAATAAATTTTACATCGTGAACTGTGTTCTTACTTAATAATCTTTATTTAGCGAAATAATAGTATGTGGACATTAATTTATGATAGTAACTATCAATTACAATTTGCAGTTGAAAATTGTTTGATTTCAGCAATCAGTGCAACCAATCATGGCAAAAAATATCATATAGGTGTCTTAATTTGTTTATGGGAACACTCAAACTAACGCACCCAACGAGATACCTCAAATGCTTATCGGTTGCGTAAATTGCAGTCAAAGAACAACGAATTAATCCTACCTATAGTGTTATGCCTTTTATGCAATAAATGGTTTAAATTCCATATCAGTAGATTTCAAAAGTAAGATAGGTCACTTCAGTTGTAACTGAACACAACTTGAGGTATCTGATTAAATATTTAATTGATCAAGCAGCTTAAAGACCAACATTAAAATTATTCAGTTTTATATATTCACAATAAACGTGGACTTACCATGCTGATGATGACCTAAGAATGTGAAAGTAAAATATTGAAAGCCCCGGAATATGAATTTGGATAAAGTATTCGCTTTTAATGACTCGGAAGAGACAATGATAAATGTGCGCTATTAAGAGCAAAATCATCCCGGCTAGTTCCCTTCATGGTATTTTAATATCCGATTTCGTCACAAGCAATGAACCGATTATATGAAACACCCTGTCAGAATCACACCTTTACGCTTTAATAATGGGATCAGCAGTCAAGCCATGTCAATATTTTGCATTTCGCTTGCTCAGCCGGGCTAATAAGTGGCAGATACAATGTCATTGCGTTGTAGGACAATCTGTCCAGGATATAAATATCGACTAACACACACACACACACACACACACACACACACACACACATATATATATATATATATATATATATATATATATATATATATATATATATATATATATATATATATATATATATATATATATATATATATATATGAATTCTTGTTTGTATAATTTGTCATCATAGCGGCAAATATAGTATTGAATACTATTTCAAAATATGCACTCATGCATTTAATTCTAGCTGTACTTTTCAAGTCTTACAACAGCAAAGAATGACTTTACGTTGCATTATTAACTCATGCTAGTCTGGTATGAATTGGACTTACCATGTATATCACTGCCATCGTCTGAAAATATAATAAGATGGAGAAAGTTTAATTTGCTGAACAGAAATCGTGTTATCCTCTTTTATGTTTAATAGTGGTGAATTGTCTACATTTCAATGTGATGTTTATTAAGTAGAGTACTTGTATGGTGTTGGAGGGTAAGACTATATACATGGGACAGGGTTAAAATGCTTTGACGATGTATGAAATGTAAATATCAAATTAATTACGCTTAAGCTGTCAATTTGCAGGTATTTGTTTTAGAAGTTTCAGCTTCTGTGAGTTTAATAGTAATTTAATAAGCTAAGTATGCTCACTTTAATAGCTTCTAGTACTGTATGTTTATCTTTGGAACTTTATTTATGATGAATTAAATTTGTATGTGTTCATTAGGATAAACACTGAATTGTGATTGGCATCAAGGGGAGGGAGACGACTCAATAATTTGCTCTACTTGATAATATGAAGAAACAACACTGCTGTATCTTATCGTTCAGCACTGTTATTTAAGTTTAAAATTAGGCTGATTGATGGACTGGTCGAACGATGGAGAGATTTATACTGTGCTTAATGAATCGGAAGTAATCTTTCAATATCCAAGTCGTGGCAGATAATACTTTTTTTCCTAATATCTCAGTCCATTTACCTATTTATTTGTTTAACCAGTAATTTGTTGCTTTTGTACTCATTTCCATGGAATTGCAACACATTTGTGTATACATAATCACCTTAAAATGGATTTGACTCGTTAATATTTATATACGCACTTTTTCACCAATTTATTAATCCATTCAGCTATTGTCATTCTTATCATTTGCTGGTTGTATTAATATGATAATTCGAGCGCCATTTTAAAGTTTAAAATGCATTATGTTGTTGGCTGTTTAGTAAAGGAGATTTCTATAACACTATGGTCGAGTTTATTTAACAGTTCTTGCTGCATGGTCGCAACTTGGGACACATGAAGGTGACAAAGAATTATCGATATGTTCTTGTTCTTCTTAGCAAATGAACATTTTTATATACTACATTACTGGAAGGTATAAAGATAACTTATGTTTTAGTCCTGATAAACTTGCATCAACTTAAGTTTTAAATATAAACTTTAAAGTTCATATACCTGCAGGCATTAGATTTCCCCGAGAAACGTAGAATAAATAAAATGCAAAGAGAAAGGGCAGTCGACTTAGGTGTGTGCAACAAAATGATTCATAAGGTTAATCGTCATGTCTCCTGTGATACGTGCTTGAATGTTTTTGCGCGGGAGATGGTGGCTTTAGCCATGCAATGTAAGCTGCTAGCCTTTGTAATTTATCTCAATTGATCCCATATGTTTGTTTTGACAATTGTTTTACAGCAGTATCTTTCTAGAAACGTCATTTGATTTCCAGTTCTCACTTATACTGGTAAATCATGCATCTGGTATGCAAGATTAGAATGTGTCTCTATATCCGTCTGTCTGTCTCTATCTTTCTGTCCCTCATAGGTCAGGCTGACCTGCAGCCACAAGTCCACCCTGGCAAGTATATCAACTGCTTTGCAAGGGAGACTTTCTGGTACAGAACCATATGTGTTATATTATTGCATTTCGATGGTTGGTTATTATCTTGCATAAAAGTCACTATGAAATTAGTGCTACATTTATGAAAGAGAAAGTGTACATGCATGGTGGGACATCAGGCTACGGCAGTGCTAAATCAGCAATGAGGTAGTCATGGAATATCTCGATGATCGACGAATATATGTGGTTTGATAACAGGTGTGCTTCGATTACCCCGAGTATTGGTAAATCTATGCACTATCCATTTAGTATACGATTGTCAAAGGGAGATGAAATGTACGTATCAGTATCCTAGCGTGCTAGGTAGCAAAACAAATATATAAATAAGCAAATACAAAAATCATAAAGGAAGATGGCCATATCATAGCTTATAATAACCTATGTTTGTGGCCCGAAGATGTTTCATTGAATATATCTTTATTTTCAATACTGTTAAAATAAAACAGGAGTAAACAATCATATATGTGTGATCAGTATGTCACCAGATCTGAACGTATAGTCAAATATTTGCTTCACATTAAATGGTATAATTATTGTCAAAAAAGTTGTAGCTACAAAAATAAAATCACTCTCATAAAGTCGACTATTCCAGTCTCTACCGACATTCGGTCTAAAATACTTCATTGTATGATTAACTACATTATTCGTACAAGAAGTCGTTTTCATTGACATCATAAGGTCTGGATTCGCTACTTTAAATTATATACGTTGTTGTCTTGCTTAATTGAACACATGACCAATTAAATGTGTTTATTATGACACACTTATAAGTGTGCGATAGCAAAGTATACTTCCCAGGTTTAACAAATCTTTACCTCAAACTATAAGTTCACTCCATACGAAATGATAGCACATACTGTTTGATTTGTTGACAATTTGCAGCAAACAAAACTTGTATAAGCTACCTGTATTGGTCTAGGGTGTTCAGGATTGAATACATTCTGATTTGTTATCGCAGCCAACACTTGACAAATTGCCATGCAACATCGCATTTTGTAAGTAGGGTAATAGTCCATTTATATCATATCCATGCATTATGAATCAGCTGTCACCATTGTGGCCATAACAAGTTTGGCTTATGGCTGTGACTAACTGCATTGTCGTTACAAAATAAAGTCAAACACGCCCTTGTTGAGTACACCTCCTAACGTATCACGTCATATGAGTGAGTGTTATAATTAAAAATTTGTTTGCAAGAATTTGTTTAAATTTGTAAGTAAATATTAAAAGAATTTTCACTGCGCTTGTATTTATAGGTAGGCCGCTAATTGTGCAATAACCAGCCGAGTCCTGACGAGTATTTTCCTCTAACTTGTCATGATTTCGTCGAGATCCCGCTGCCAGACAATATATACAAGTTAAAATGTTTTATCCCATCTGCTACATAAACTATATAAAATATAGTAAATTAATTCATAATGGATATGGAAAGCTGAACGATAATCAACACGTTGCATCAGACACGAGGTTTTGATGAGTGTCGTTTTCAAAACGTCGATACCGTTGTTTTGAATTATCCGGTCGAATGAGGCAGGTCAAAGCCAGCATGGGAATTATGGATACTGCTGTAAGGCGCGAGCAGAAAATGATATATTAAAATTGTTGTGTCTCTATAACAAAGTGTACAATGATAGTTATAACTGACTTTAAATGATGTGTAAATGCCAAGAGATTTTCGAGAACATTTGTGTAGCACACTATCGATATGCGTATTCATGCCGCCTGGTTTCTTTACTGAATATCGCTTGCATAATGATATAAATGCAAACAGTTTCAAACAGATGCAAATAGCAAGCGATAATATAGTAATAATATAGTCCTCAGGTCAGCTGTGATGTCTAATTGATTTACACTACATAAATGTTAACGAGAATTTCGATACTAAAGTGAATATGAATTAAAAGTCACAAAGCAACAACCGTTTGTTTCTCTTGAAGTCGAAATACAGAAGCCGCACATATAACATGGTAAATTAGTACGAAATATATTGTCGTTGTGTGTCTGTATGACTTTTGATGTTTAAATAATTTTAGCACTTTTAATAATATGGCTACGTTATATGCAGTGCGGTACTTTATATTGATGTCTAGCATCTGGACATCATAATGCAGAAATATAACATCATGTCCCGCCAGGATGACTAGTCCAAAATTCTAACCTCTTAATGCTGAACGCCAAGCGAAACAGCTGCTAGTAACACTGTATAATTCTTTGGTATGATTCATCCCGGTTTAGAACCCGCAACCTCCCGCATCCAAAGCTGACACTCTAACCAATTAGAGCACCGGAATGGTCCATAGTTTCTACGTGGCAATATATTCAACGTTTACCCATCTTCTTACCTAAAATGTGCTGCAGTTAATATTTACCTTGATTATTTATAAAGAATGCACAATTGATAATGGGAATTGGGGAATCCCATTGTGTTATATATGCCAGCATTATAAAGTAGTACGCATTATATGCATCGGTCACGTAATGAGAGTTCGATTGCATAAGTGTTCTATGCTGCGAAGATGATGTGCATATTGATGAATGAGAAAAGCCGGTATTTACAACATATGTGTTCCCTTATTAATAACCACATAATTCAGAAGCTACAAAACATCATGACAATCTGAAAGTTTTAGACTTACATGAAACATAAACTCACCACTTTAGTGTGTACATACAGGTATACAGATGTCACGTCATGGCGATTCAAAAAAGGTAGTTTCAGTTTATTTCTGACTACATAGATAGATAAAATATACCACCCTCGTTAGATGATAAAACCTGTTTATTTATAGACGGTCTAATTACATAAATTTCACCTTAGTTTATATAGGAAACAGAGAGGGACGGGTAACCAAATCTAGAACTAATCTTCCTGTCAAACACACTTAGGAACATTTTCATGCAAAAGCAACAAACACCATCGTATTTTTCAAACAAAATCATATTTGTACATTTTGAGATGCAAATAAAATCCAGTTGTGCTTGAATTTCAAATATACGTACACATATGTTTGTGTGCTTGCAGAACCACATGTTTGTACACCAATGCTTGCATGACACCTGCCATTATGAGGAAGTTTTCGTAAAAAACGTGGAATGACATTTAAAACTACGTGAATAAAAGGATGTTGGGGATTATTGTCATCAGGTTATATTATTTGTCTGATTATCATAAATCTTGGATTCATTTATATCAGGGAAGAAAATAATGAGAAACAAGCATTTCGTTTGTTATTAAAACTGAATGAATGGTTTGAAACCAACGCTAGAAATTTATTGATGTACCTGGTGGAGAAAAAAAACATTTTCTTAAGAAAGTATACTTTTTTAAAAAGTTAAAATATGTATAATTTCACTGACATAATATCGACCTATTGCAAAAAACATATAATCAAATAATATAGACAATTGGATATAATCGGAAGTGACAAGTTGATCATGCTGAAGTTAAACGAGGTGTGCGCATGTTTTGTGTGTATTATATGTGAGTGAGAGAGAGAGAGAGGGCTACTGTAATGTGGGGCTTGGTGTTTTATGTATGACAGCATGAACATATGCTGTATTAGATGAATGAATATATATATATATATATATATATATATATATATATATATATATATATATATATATATATATATATATATATATATATAGTGACATAGCATAGGTTATGTTGGTAGTATGGTCATTTCCTTTATAATTAGCATGGTCCTACGTTGTATCGGTAGTATGATCAAAGACTTTATGTTGAATTTATTTCCTTTAAATAGGAATCAGACAAATACTATGAAAATATTGCTCACCCACTAACCACCTTCACATTACATAACAGCTACGTGCATTTTCCGTTGTATTATATAGCTAGCACAAGTGTTTTTTTCTCTTCTGTTTATATCATTGAAAGATATATTATGATTTAAGAAACGCCAGTGAAATAAGCAAAATGAAGCTTTTCTAGTTTCAGCCTTAGATACTATGGTATCATTGCCCTCACAATCAAGTCTTTCAAATGGAACGAACTGTTCTGTCTTAATTTTATATGTCCAGCTGACAGCTATCAAACTGCATTCTTTTAAAGAAGTCTTAGGTAAAAAAAAGAATAATCATGCATCATCTACGTAATGTTTTCCTTTATGTGTTTAGCAATAGTAGTTAAGTGGGGTACATTAGCGACAATGGGAATTAGCGTTACAGAGACCCCTCGGTCAGATTAGCGACAATGGAAATTTAACATGGCGAAAAATCGTGGGTCAGATTAGCCACAAGGGAAATTAACATGGGAATAAATCGTGGGTCACTCTAGAGACAAGGGGAATTTAACATGGAACTCTAGTGTGGGTCTGTCTAGCGACAAGGGGAAATTAACATGGGGAATAGAGTTTGGGCTTGTCTAGGGACAAGGGGAATTGAACATGGGAATAGAGTTTGGGCTTGTCTAGGGACAAGGGGAATTGAACATGGGGAATAGAGTTTGGGTCTGTCTAGGGACAAGGGGAATTGAACATATGGAAATTGAACATGGTGGGTCTGTATAGCGTCAAGGGGAATTGAACATGGTGGGATTGTCTAGGGACAATGATGGTAGAGGGTCAAACACAACAGAGACAGAAACATACATACACTAGTACAAGCGTGAGATTTATATATAAAGCATTACCAAGACCTGAAATCTTGCTGGGGTGTTCAAAAATTTGCATAATTGTAATGATGCTATAAATAGCTATAATCAAGGAAATGCTCAACGACAAAATGGATGTGACTAAAAGTAACGCTAAAATGACGAAATTGTCCCAGAATTTAAAGGAAAATAAACATATCCCCGAAAATTAAGTTACAATGGTTTAGACTAAAATGGATAAAATTAGTAACTACTTACAATATCAACTTCTGTGACGATCGTGAATAAATACCTATGTATCTATAATCAGCTGAAATTCTTACGAAATCCCACTATCTATTTATAGCTCCAACTTGTGGGTTTTTCCTCTGGAAAATCCCACTATCTTTTTATAGCCTCAGCTTGAGTGACGTTCCTGTTTATGAATTCTTGTATATATGTATAGCTACAAAATGTGGCAATCCCCAAGTCGATATTTATAGTCTCAAAATTTCCAGCGTCAGTGACGTCACTGTACTGAACACTACGGGATAAATGTCAACAGTGTTGCAAGTGGCTGACCTGAATACACGCTACTGCAGGTAGGTAGGTAGAGTGTATCTGATAGGGATAAAGTGAGTTTTTATAGGGACAAACAGAGACCAATACACACACACACACACACACACACACACACAACGTACGCGCGCAGACATACGCACACACACACACACACACACACGCACACACACAGGGAAGAGGAAAAAACAAACCCCAAATATACTATCAATACAGAAGGGAGATAACACAAACCCCAAATAAACTATCAACACAAACGTACGCGAACGCATACAAACCCCCAAATATACTATTCACACAACGTCGCTAACGTATACAAACCCCAAATATGCTATCCACACTCGGGAGGAAGAAGAAAAAACAACCAAATAGACGATCTACACAACGTACGCGAACACACACACACACACACACACACACACTCACACACAGAGGGAAGAGGAAAAAACAAACCCCAAATATACTATCAACACAG
Organism: Sinohyriopsis cumingii; assembly: GCA_028554795.2. Classification (NCBI taxonomy): domain Eukaryota; kingdom Metazoa; phylum Mollusca; class Bivalvia; order Unionida; family Unionidae; genus Sinohyriopsis; species Sinohyriopsis cumingii. Next base: position 78,295,752 of record CM068834.1, on the reverse strand, counting down.
AAGGGAGATAATACAAACCCCAGATAAACTATCCACACAAACGTACGCGAACGCATACAAACCCCAAATATACTATCAACACAGAAGGGAGATAATACAAACCCCAAATAAACTATCCACACAAACGTACGCGAACGCATACAAACCCCAAATATACTATCAACACAGAAGGGAGATAATACAAACCCCAAATAAACTATCCACACAAACGTACGCGAACGCATACAAACCGCAAATATACTATTCACACTCGGGAGGAAGAAGAAAAAAACAACCAAATATACGATCTACACAACGTACGCGAACAAACACACACACACACACACACACACATACACATACACACACAGAGGGAAGAGTAAAAAACAAACCCCAAATATACCATCAACACAGAAGGGAGATAATACAAACCCCAAATAAACTATCCACACAAACGTACGCGAACGCATACAAACCACAAATATACTATCAACACAGAAGGGAGATAATACAAACCCCAAATAAACTATCCACACAAACGTACGCGAACGCATACAAACCCCAAATATGCTATCCACACTCGGGAGGAAGAAGAAAAAAACAACCAAATATACGATCTACACAACGTACGCGAACAGACACACACACACACATACACACACACACAGAGGGAAGAGTCAAAAACAAACCCCAAATATACTATCAACACAGAAGGGAGATAATACAAACCCTAAATAAACTATCCACACAAACGTACGAGAACGCATACAAACCACAAATATACTATCAACACAGAAGGGAGATAATACAAACCCCAAATAAACTATCCACACAAACGTACGCGAACGCATACAAACCCCAAATATGCTATCCACACTCGGGAGGAAGAAGAAAAAAACAACCAAATATACGATCTACACAACGTACGCGAACACACACACACACACACACTCACACACAGAGGGAAGAGGCAAAAACAAACCCCAAATATACTATCAACACAGAAGGGAGATAATACAAACCCCAAATAAACTATCCACACAAACGTACGCGAACGCATACAAACCCCAAATATACTATCAACACAGAAGGGAGATAATACAAACCCCAAATAAACTATCCACACAAACGTACGCGAACGCATACAAACCCCAAATATACTATCAACACAGAAGGGAGATAATACAAACCCCAAATAAACTATCCACACAAACGTACGCGAACGCATACAAACCGCAAATATACTATTCACACTCGGGAGGAAGAAGAAAAAAACAACCAAATATACGATCTACACAACGTACGCGAACAAACACACACACACACACACACACACATACACATACACACACAGAGGGAAGAGTAAAAAACAAACCCCAAATATACCATCAACACAGAAGGGAGATAATACAAACCCCAAATAAACTATCCACACAAACGTACGCGAACGCATACAAACCCCAAATATACTATTCACACAACGTCGCTAACGCATACAAACCCCAAATATGCTATCCACACTCGGGAGCAAGAAGAAAAAAAACGACCAAATATACGATCTACACAACGTACGCGAACACACACACACACACACACACATACACACACACGGAGGGAAGAGTCAAAAACAAACCCCAAATATACTATCAACACAGAAGGGAGATAATACAAACCCCAAATAAACTATCCACACAAACGTACGCGAACGCATACAAACCCCAAATATACTATCAACACAGAGTGAAGAAGAAAAAGTTTTTTGAAAGCACCTAAGCCCTCACCTGCAATTACCAACTCTGCCAAACACCTACACCCCACCCCCACTCCCAACACTACAAAACCCATTTAACCCGTTATTTTATGGCATCAGTGTGTCATTTAGGAAACATCAAGACACAAAATGATGGATGAATAGACTGACTATTGTTTACCGACTTGCATGCCTAAAGAGCGTGCGTGAAGGAAAACATCCTTCCATTTCAATTCTAACTAAAACATGATCCAGAGGGATAGAGAGAGGTGAAAGAGCACAATTTCATAAAGTGTGAGTAAAAACAAAAGTCGCCATCCTTATTATACAATGTCAAGACCAAGAGACACTTACGTTTTCTTTCTGGTCTATTCTCTTTTAGAAGGTAGTATGAAATTTCACATCAGGGCCAACGCATCGGCTCACATTGTCAATTTTTCCATTTCCATGTCTTTACTGGCACAAGTTCTTCATCATCTTCAATTTCTTCTTCTTCTGAATCCCTCTTCTCTGTTTCGTCTTGTTTTTGTTTCTTCTCTTTTCTCGTAGGGCACTCTGAATTCCAGTGTCCTTTCTCCTGACAACGATATTAGGTATCTTGACTTTTGTCTCTCTTTCTTAGACGAAGCAGGTATTCTGGAGACAAATACCCATTTACCTTTGCAGATATAGCAAACTTCATTAGCACTTACACACTTTCGTATGACTCTCATCAAATCAACGATCAAAAGAGTAAGTTTTGTTGCCACTTTCGCATGTGAATTATGCTTTCGTATGACTTTTAGCAAATATTTGACCAGCAGGTCGATCTGTGCTGACTCTTCCATCTTCTTGATCGTTTGAGAGCGGAATGAATACTCTGACGCTAAGACACTCTCCTTATATACAGAGACCTGCTGCGTATGAAACCTAGTCAAATGTAATTTTGCAATAAGATGAAACGATTTCATTGAGGAAGCAAAAAGCAGTGATGTACCGTATCGCCTCACACAAAAGCTGAAGTGTTAGTTCAAATCCGTGTCAGCGATTTCGAAGACGACATAACTGAGCTTTAATCAATGCTCTCCAATTATGCCACAAAACCACGAGTCCTGATTCACGCCAAAAGAAATTTCGTTCGGTCCATAAAAAATAGTATCATATCTGAGAAACGCAAAAAGGAACTTCCAGAAAACTGAGAAAGATGGCTTACACCTACAACGTAAATGTATGAGTTCAAGTAGTGCGTAAAACTTAGTCAAATTAAATTTTTATAGTCAAGACGAAACAATCTCTTTTCGAACAAGAAAGCAGACACCAAGCGACAATGGCGATCCGTGTCACACAACACTTTTCAAAATGTATATTATCAGAGGTTTGTTCTAGCGATCTGCACGTTTAAATTAAATGTTGATGTATTTTGCAATAAGACGGACACAATTTCCATGGGATCGCCCATGGTACGAATGTTCGTGCATTAGTTTAATTTTTAAAAATTTTTTTTTATATAAATCGCCTATAGGATAGACCCAGTAAAGCATGGCCATTCTCGTCACTGTCTGAATAGCTACTCAAGTCAATTCGAAGCGAACGCGGTAAGAAAATAAGTATAGCCAATGCAATGGCTTACAACGGGTGATGCATTGTTTTGTTCTAGGACTGTGTGGCATAATAATCCCTATGTTCTTGCGTTGTTACCATTACAGTGCAGACAGACTGAAATGTGAACTTACAAGCCCTCTTTGTGTGTGTTGTACTATTTCCTCTTACCACATCAAAATACTGAGCGTCACAGTATTGGTTCGCGTTTTCAAACTGACCATTTTTTTTATATCTCACTTAAACATTTCGACATAAACACTCACACTCACATCGGTAGAGTCAGAACAGACGTGTTACAGTATTGAGGGGCATGTTATCTTTTCGTTTTCAAACTAATACATTTGGGGCTTGTATGAAGTAAAGAACCGAAAGTACAGTGAAACTCAAGGATGATGACCCAATCTGTCTGTCTATTGATGCGTGTATTTACTTAAGAAGAAATATGACCTCTAAAACACAAAGAGATACGGCAAGCATGATTAGATCAAACACAACGATGTTTTCCTTCACGCCCGTGTAATTTAGAGTTTCAATCGTCTTTGAAGACAAACTTGGTCTCCTTTTGTAGGTCTTGAAATAATAAAAGACCTGAAAAAATCTTAAGAACTTTGCTATAGATAATTTCATCAACAGACTAAACAACATAAATACCGTTACAACAATAGAAAGCCTTAAATCTTCTATCAAAAAGAAATGCATGAAAAAAATTAAAGATTAACGATAACTAACCAATGAAACCGAATTTAACAAAGGCAATGACATGTGAAGAAATGCCTCTCACTTTGGAAAGGTAGGCGAATGTACTCTGTCATGCACCATCAACTTGAAAAATATTATAAACAGAGAGAAACCTGAATTCAAAATTCAGTTGTTTCTTTTTCTTCAAAATTGTTTTGTTTCTTTTTTCTTTTTTTTTGGAACAAATCTAAACACTAATATAGAGTGGAAAAGGGAAAATGCACATACAAGCTTTGATATTTCTGAAAAAATGAGGGGATATTCCTAACGTTCATAACCACCTATATATGCTTGGACTTGTCTGTGACTTATCCACAAAACAAGATGTACATATTTCTGGTCAAGCTGCAAGTGTGTGCGTGTTTTTGAAAATGGTAAAAATGGGATATACAATTTTCTCGTGACACTTATAAAGTGAAGAGTCTGTGTATATTTCTTCCCTCCACACCGAGTTCTGGGCCTAATTCTTTAAATTTCGTTGTACCCGAACTTACATTATCCATTATATCACCAACAAAAAAAAAACAAAAAAAAAAACAACGCACAGACCTAAAAGAAACACTCACTCACTTTTTACAAAACATTACTATTTTTAAAATTTTGATAAGCGACGGAAACGAACAACTTAGAGTCACACTTTCTAACCAAGATAAAGAAATCATGTGCTGATAGACTCACTTCTGTATTTTTTCTTCTAACTGACTAACATATCATAGGCAATGGAATGTTATTTCTTTTCGAGAGTATGGGGTAGCCCTGAAATTTTGGGGGGGGGGGGAACTTGAAGCGATCGCCATAGCTTCAAGTTCCCCAAATTTTTTTTAAAATTTTTTAAAATTCCCCCCAAAAATTTGGGGAACTTGAAGCTATGGCGATCGCTTCAAGTTCCCCCCCAAAATTTCAGGGCTACCCCATACTCTCGAAAAGAAATAACATTCCATTGCCTATGATATGTTAGTCAGTTAGAAGAAAAAATAAGAAGTGAGTCTATCAGCACATGATTTCTTTATCTTGGTTAGAAAGTGTGACTCTAAGTTGTTCGTTTCCGTCGCTTATCAAAATTTTAAAAATAGTAATGTTCTGTAAAAAGTGAGTGAGTGTTTCTTTTAGGTCTGTGCGTTTTCTTTTTGTTTTTTTTTTTGTTGGTGATAATATGGATAATGTAAGTTCGGGTACAACGAAATTTAAAGAATTAGGCCCATAACTCGGTGTGGAGGGACGAAATATACGCAACAGCAGCGGGAGCAAGAAATGCAGACCTAGCCAGTTAGCACTGAGGCATTCTGCGTTTGACAATGCCTTTGATGTCGTACACGTCGTCTTTTTTGGTGACACGACTTGATTTGAAATAAGTACGGGCTAGCGTTTTGGTGAGTACTTAACATCCATGGCTGTCTTGCTGAGCACCTTTTTCCTCCTTTACCACGCTCGGACAGAAAAATGAGTGTGTGGTGAGACAATTCCCACTCATGTTTAAAGTCTTTCAGTCAGGTTGTTAAGGAATAGTTAGTCCTACACCTGATTGGCTAAATTTAAAAGTAGTCTGTGAGTACATAAAAGCCTGGGGGGATGAGGCTCTCTTTCCTTCCCAGGAGTAATTAAAAATCACACGGTGCGTTATTAAACCAGTGATACATGCTCCATTAGAGCGAAAATCACTTTAATTCAAGTAAGCAAGGAAGCAAGTTCGGGTACCGTCTCTAGCACTCTTGATGACACCAACTGTCTGGGTTATTTTCTTTCTTGCAAGCCCCTATGTTCCACTTCTGTTTGTGATAATAACTTGTGATACTTCACATTTTCTAAAGTGGAAATCTTTACAAGCCGTACAAAATACAAAACTTATATGACTTTGGCTTTTGACACTTGCACAGACTCTTCACTTTATAAGTGTCACGAGAAAATTGTATATCCCATTTTTACCATTTTCAAAAACACGCACACACTTGCAGCTTGACCAGAAATATGTACATCTTGTTTTGTGGATAAGTCACAGACAAGTCCAAGCATATATAGGTGGTTATGAACGTTAGGAATATCCCCTCATTTTTTCAGAAATATCAAAGCTTGTATGTGCATTTTCCCTTTTCCACTCTATATTAGTGCTTAGATTTGTTCCCCAAAAAAAAGAAAAAAGAAACAAAACAATTTTGAAGAAAAAGAAACAACTGAATTTTGAATTCAGGTTTCTCTCTGTTTATAATTTTTTTCAAGTTGATGGTGCATGACAGAGTACATTCGCCTACCTTTCCAAAGTGAGAGGCATTTCTTCACATGTCATTGCCTTTGTTAAATTCGGTTTCATTGGTTAGTTATCGTTAATCTTTAATTTTTTTCATGCATTTCTTTTTGATAGAAGATTTAAGGCTTTCTATTGTTGTAACGGTATTTATGTTGTTTAGTCTGTTGATGAAATTATCTATAGCAAAGTGCTTAAGAATTTTCAGTTTCTTTTATTATTTCAAGCCCTACAAAAGGAGACCAAGTTTGTCTTCAAAGACGATTGAAACTCTAAATTACACGGGCGTGAAGGAAAACATCGTTGTGTTTGATCTAATCATGCTTGCCGTATCTCTTTGTGTTTTAGAGGTCATATTTCTTCTTAAGTAAATACACGCATCAATAGACAGACAGATTGGGTCATCATCCTTGAGTTTCACTGTACTTTCGGTTCTTTACTTCATACAAGCCCCAAATGTATTAGTTTGAAAACGAAAAGATAACATGCCCCTCAATACTGTAACACGTCTGTTCTGACTCTACCGATGTGAGTGTGAGTGTTTATGTCGAAATGTTTAAGTGAGATATAAAAAAAATGGTCAGTTTGAAAACGCGAACCAATACTGTGACGATAAGTATTTTGATGTGGTAAGAGGAAATGGTACAACACACACAAAGAGGGCTTGTAAGTTCACATTTCAGTCTGTCTGCACTGTAATGGTAACAACGCAAGAACATAGGGATTATTATGCCACACAGTCCTAGAACAAAACAATGCATCACCCGTTGTAAGCCATTTCATTGGCTATACTTATTTTCTTACCGCGTTCGCTTCGAATTGACTTGAGTAGCTATTCAGACAGTGACGAGAATGGCCATGCTTTACTGGGTCTATCCTATAGGCGATTTATATAAAAAAAATATTTTTAAAAATTAAACTAATGCACGAACATTCGTACCATGGGCGATCCCATGGAAATTGTGTCCGTCTTATTGCAAAATACATCAACATTTAATTTAAACGTGCAGATCGCTAGAACAAACCTCTGATAATATACATTTTGAAAAGTGTTGTGTGACACGGATCGCCATTGTTGCTTGGTGTCTGCTTTCTTGTTCGAAAAGAGATTGTTTCGTCTTGACTATAAAAAATTAATTTGACTAAGTTTTACGCACTACTTGAACTCATACATTTACGTTGTAGGTGTAAGCCATCTTTCTCAGTTTTCTGGAAGTTCCTTTTTGCGTTTCTCAGATATGATACTATTTTTTATGGACCGAACGAAATTTCTTTTGGCGTGAATCAGGACTCGTGGTTTTGTGGCATAATTGGAGAGCATTGATTAAAGCTCAGTTATGTCGTCTTCGAAATCGCTGACACGGATTTGAACTAACACTTCAGCTTTTGTGTGAGGCGATACGGTACATCATTGCTTTTTACTTCCTCAATGAAATCGTTTCATCTTATTGCAAAATTACATTTGACTAGGTTTCATACGCAGCAGGTCTCTGTATATAAGGAGAGTGTCTTAGCGTCAGAGTATTCATTCCGCTCTCAAACGATCAAGAAGATGGAAGAGTCAGCACAGATCGACCTGCTGGTCAAATATTTGCTAAAAGTCATACGAAAGCATAATTCACATGCGAAAGTGGCAACAAAACTTACTCTTTTGATCGTTGATTTGATGAGAGTCATACGAAAGTGTGTAAGTGCTAATGAAGTTTGCTATATCTGCAAAGGTAAATGGGTATTTGTCTCCAGAATACCTGCTTCGTCTAAGAAAGAGAGACAAAAGTCAAGATACCTAATATCGTTGTCAGGAGAAAGGACACTGGAATTCAGAGTGCCCTACGAGAAAAGAGAAGAAACAAAAACAAGACGAAACAGAGAAGAGGGATTCAGAAGAAGAAGAAATTGAAGATGATGAAGAACTTGTGCCAGTAAAGACATGGAAATGGAAAAATTGACAATGTGAGCCGATGCGTTGGCCCTGATGTGAAATTTCATACTACCTTCTAAAAGAGAATAGACCAGAAAGAAAACGTAAGTGTCTCTTGGTCTTGACATTGTATAATAAGGATGGCGTGTTTTGTTTTTACTCACACTTTATGAAATTGTGCTCTTTCACCTCTCTCTATCCCTCTGGATCATGTTTTAGTTAGAATTGAAATGGAAGGATGTTTTCCTTCACGCACGCTCTTTAGGCATGCAAGTCGGTAAACAATAGTCAGTCTATTCATCCATCATTTTGTGTCTTGATGTTTCCTAAATGACACACTGATGCCATAAAATAACGGGTTAAATGGGTTTTGTAGTGTTGGGAGTGGGGGTGGGGTGTAGGTGTTTGGCAGAGTTGGTAATTGCAGGTGAGGGCTTAGGTGCTTTCAAAAAACTTTTTCTTCTTCACTCTGTGTTGATAGTATATTTGGGGTTTGTATGCGTTCGCGTACGTTTGTGTGGATAGTTTATTTGGGGTTTGTATTATCTCCCTTCTGTGTTGATAGTATATTTGGGGTTTGTTTTTGCCTCTTCCCTCCGTGTGTGCGCATGTGTGTGTGTGTGTGTGTTCGCGTACGTTGTGTAGATCGTATATTTGGTCGTTTTTTTTCTTCTTCCTCCCGAGTGTGGATAGCATATTTGGGGTTTGTATGCGTTAGCGACGTTGTGTGAATAGTATATTTGTGGTTTGTATGCGTTCGCGTACGTTTGTGTGGATAGTTTATTTGGGGTTTGTATTATCTCCCTTCTGTATTGATAGTATATTTGGGGTTTGTTTTTGACTCTTCCCTCTGTGTGTGTGTGTGTATGTGTGTGTGTGTGTTTGTTCGCGTACGTTGTGTAGATCGTATATTTGGTTGTTTTTTTCTTCTTCCTCCCGAGTGTGGATAGCATATTTGGGGTTTGTATGCGTTCGCGTACGTTTGTGTGGATAGTTTATTTGGGGTTTGTATTATCTCCCTTCTGTGTTGATAGTATATTTGTGGTTTGTATGCGTTCGCGTACGTTTGTGTGGATAGTTTATTTGGGGTTTGTATTATCTCCCTTCTGTGTTGATAGTATATTTGGGGTTTGTTTTTTACTCTTCCCTCTCTCTGTGTGTGTGTATGTGTGTGTGTGTGTGTGTGTGTTTGTTCGCGTACGTTGTGTAGATCGTATATTTGGTTGTTTTTTTCTTCTTCCTCCCGAGTGTGAATAGTATATTTGGGGTTTGTATGCGATCGCGTACGTTTGTGTGGATAGTTTATTTGGGGTTTGTATTATCTCCCTTCTGTGTTGATAGTATATTTGGGGTTTGTATGCGTTCGCGTACGATTGTGTGGATAGTTTATTTGGGGTTTGTATTATCTCCCTTCTGTGTTGATAGTATATTTGTGGTTTGTATGCGTTCGCGTACGTTTGTGTGGATAGTTTATTTGGGGTTTGTGTTATCTCCCTTCTGTGTTGATAGTATATTTGGGGTTTTTTTTTTCCTCTTCCCTCTGTGTGTGAGTGTGTGTGTGTGTGTGTGTGTGTTCGCGTACGTTGTGTAGATCGTATATTTGGTTGTTTTTTCTTCTTCTTCCGGAGTATGGATAGCATATTTGGGGTTTGTATGCGTTAGCGACGTTGTGTGAATAGTATATTTTGGGTTTGTATGCGTTCGCGTACGTTTGTGTTGATAGTTTATTTGGGGTTTGTATTATCTCCCTTCTGTGTTGATAGTATATTTGGGGTTTGTTTTTGACTCTTCCCTGTGTGTGTGTGTGTGTATGTGTGTGTGTTTGTTCGCGTACGTTGTGTAGATCGTATATTTGGTTGTTTTTTTCTTCTTCCTCTCGAGTGTGAATAGATATTTGGGGTTTGTATGCGTTCGCGTACGTTTGTGTGGATAGTTTATTTGGGGTTTGTATTATCTCCCTTCTGTGTTGATAGTATATTTGTGGTTTGTATGCGTTCGCGTACGTTTGTGTGGATAGTTTATTTGGGGTTTGTATTATCTCCCTTCTGTGTTGATAGTATATTTGTGGTTTGTATGCGTTCGGGTACGTTTGTGTGGATAGTTTATTTGGGGTTTGTATTATCTCCCTTCTGTGTTGATAGTATATTTGTGGTTTGTATGCGTTCGCGTACGTTTGTGTGGATAGTTTATTTGGGGTTTGTATTATCTCCCTTCTGTGTTGATAGTATATTTGGGGTTTGTTTTTGACTTTTCCCTCTGTGTGTGTGTGTGTGTGTGTGTGTGTGTTTGTTCGCGTACGTTGTGTAGATCGTATATTTGGTTGTTTTTTTCTTCTTCCTCCCGAGTGTGGATAGCATATTTGGGGTTTGTATGCGTTCGCGTACGTTTGTGTGGATAGTTTATTTGAGGTTTGTATTATCTCCCTTCTGTGTTGATAGTATATTTGTGGTTTGTATGCGTTCGCGTACGTTTGTGTGGATAGTTTATTTGGGGTTTGTATTATCTCCCTTCTGTGTTGATAGTATATTTGGGGTTTGTTTTTTCCTCTTCCCTCTGTGTGTGAGTGTGTGTGTGTGTGTGTGTGTGTGTGTGTGTGTGTGTGTTCGCGTACGTTGTGTAGATCGTATATTTGGTTGTTTTTTCTTCTTCCTCCCGAGTATGGATAGCATATTTGGGGTTTGTATGCGTTAGCGACGTTGTGTGAATAGTATATTTTGGGTTTGTATGCGTTCGCGTACATTTGTGTTGATAGTTTATTTGGGGTTTGTATTATCTCCCTTCTGTGTTGATAGTATATTTGGGGTTTGTTTTTGACTCTTCCCTGTGTGTGTGTGTGTGTATGTGTGTGTGTTTGTTCGCGTACGTTGTGTAGATCGTATATTTGGTTGTTTTTTTCTTCTTCCTCTCGAGTGTGAATAGATATTTGGGGTTTGTATGCGTTCGCGTACGTTTGTGTGGATAGTTTATTTGGGGTTTGTATTATCTCCCTTCTGTGTTGATAGTATATTTGGGATTTGTATGCGTTCGGGTACGTTTGTGTGGATAGTTTATTTGGGGTTTGTATTATCTCCCTTCTGTGTTGATAGTATATTTGTGGTTTGTATGCGTTCGCGTACGTTTGTGTGGATAGTTTATTTGGGGTTTATATTATCTCCCTTCTGTGTTGAGAGTATATTTGGGGTTTTTTTTTGCCTCTTCCCTCTGTGTGTGAGTGTGTGTGTGTGTGTGTGTGTGTGTGTTCGCGTACGTTGTGTAGATCGTATATTTCGTTGTTTTTTTCTTCTTCCTCCCGAGTGTGGATAGCATATTTGGGGTTTGTATGCGTTCGCGTACGTTTGTGTGGATAGTTTATTTGGGGTTTGTATTATCTCCCTTCTGTGTTGATAGTATATTTGTGGTTTGTATGCGTTCTCGTACGTTTGTGTGGATAGTTTATTTAGGGTTTGTATTATCTCCCTTCTGTGTTGATAGTTTATTTGTGGTTTGTATGCGTTCGCGTACGTTTGTGTGGATAGTTTATCTGGGGTTTGTATTATCTCCCTTCTGTGTTGATAGTATATTTGGGGTTTGTTTTTTCCTCTTCCCTCTGTGTGTGAGTGTGTGTGTGTGTGTGTGTGTGTGTGTGTGTGTGTGTTCGCGTACGTTGTGTAGATCGTCTATTTGGTTGTTTTTTCTTCTTCCTCCCGAGTGTGGATAGCATATTTGGGGTTTGTATACGTTAGCGACGTTGTGTGAATAGTATATTTGGGGGTTTGTATGCGTTCGCGTACGTTTGTGTTGATAATTTATTTGGGGTTTGTGTTATCTCCCTTCTGTATTGATAGTATATTTGGGGTTTGCTTTTTCCTCTTCCCTCTGTGTGTGTGTGTGTGTGTGTGTGTGTGTGTGTGTGTGTGTGCGTATGTCTGCGCGCGTACGTTGTGTGTGTGTGTGTGCGCGTGTGTGTGTGTGTGTTTGTGTGTGTGTATTGATCTCTGTTTGTCCCTATAAAAACTCACTTTATCCCTATCAGATGCACTCTACCTACCTACCTGCAGTAGCGTGTATTCAGGTCAGCCACTTGCAACACTGTTGACATTTATCCCGTATTGTTCAGTACAGTGACGTCACTGACGCTGGAAATTTTGAGACTATAAATATCGACTTGGGGATTTCCACATTTTGTAGCTATACATATATACTAGAATTCATAAACAGGAACGTCACTCAAGCTGAGGCTATAAAAAGATAGTGAGATTTTCCAATGGAAAAACCCACAAGTTGGAGCTATAAATAGATAGTGGTATTTCATAAGAATTTCAGCTGATTATAGATACATAGGTATTTATTCACGATCGTCACAGAAGTTGATATTGTAAGTAGTTACTAATTTTATCCATTTTAGTCTAAACCATTGTAACTTAATTTTCGGGGATATGTTTATTTTCCTTTAAATTCTGGGACAATTTCGTCATTTTAGCGTTACTTTTAGTCACATCCATTTTGTCGTTGAGCATTTCCTTGATTATAGCTATTTATAGCATCATTACAATTATGCAAATTTTTGAACACCCCAGCAAGATTTCAGGTCTTGGTAATGCTTTATATATAAATCTCACGCTTGTACTAGTGTATGTATGTTTCTGTCTCTGTTGTGTTTGACCCTCTACCATCATTGTCCCTAGACAATCCCACCATGTTCAATTCCCCTTGACGCTATACAGACCCACCATGTTCAATTTCCATATGTTCAATTCCCCTTGTCCCTAGACAGACCCAAACTCTATTCCCCATGTTCAATTCCCCTTGTCCCTAGACAAGCCCAAACTCTATTCCCATGTTCAATTCCCCTTGTCCCTAGACAAGCCCAAACTCTATTCCCCATGTTAATTTCCCCTTGTCGCTAGACAGACCCACACTAGAGTTCCATGTTAAATTCCCCTTGTCGCTAGAGTGACCCACGATTTATTCCCATGTTAATTTCCCTTGTGGCTAATCTGACCCACGATTTTTCGCCATGTTAAATTTCCATTGTCGCTAATCTGACCCAGGCGTCTCTGTAATGCTAATTCCCATTGTCGCTAATATACCCCACTTAACTACTAGCAATTCATTGAAGCTATTATGTATAAAGATACATAAAGAGTCAAACAAAAGAGTCGTTGCTATGATATTGGACAGGGATTAGTGGCCCAAGATACATGATCCAAATCAGAAGGCGGCGTTGCCCAGATGAAAGCTGTGTATGTTTGAAAACACAGTGATCACCTGTGTATTTCTATCTAACTTGTGAATCTAGATTTTACAGCTCGTAGTTTACAGTGTGTTTCCCTGCAAAAGACTGTGAACATCTTTATAAGATGCCATCCTTTAAAATACAGGTATCATTTGTATCGAGCGATACTAACTGTATCGTGTTGGCATTACATTTTTAGATTGTATTATGATCAAGTACCTTTCGATTTAATTTATCAAGTCTTAGACAACTGTATCAAAACAGCATGAAGGACATCGATAAATATGCATCACCTTCATCCTGTCATTGAATATACAGATATGAGAATTTATTTGCATTCATTGTGGAGTAACTTAGGATCTGCGAAAACAATACGAATAAGCATTTTGCTTTTGTACAATATGTAACCAAGTGGTATTGGATGACCTGATCATTGCTTCAAAAATTATAATTCGAAGACACAGGGATACTGATTTTGGTGGAAGTGAAAAGAAGTCAAACTGGTTGCTGAGCGGGTGCGAAGGTCTTATTTTCAGGAGACGCATTGTTTCGGAGGATAATATCAAGGGCAACCATTTAAATCATTGTACAAGAAAATGCCCGACCTAGACGTATATTATCCCTACACATAGTGAGTTAATAAATAATGTAACTTGGCAATGATGAAATTTACTCTTACCTCAGACCTCGCTCATCAGTCGAGATATTAATCGTCTAGACGCCAGAAATAAATAAATTGGCATTCACTCCTATCTCTGCCGTCACTGTCGTTACGAAAACTGATGTAGTCATGTGAGGTTGTTGATCTTTAAAGATTACCGTTTGATTAGTTAACCAAATATTACCTGCACATGCACGATATAATGCATCATTTTGCACTAATAAACGTCTGCACTAAGTGAAAAATTATCCGCAGTCCATAGTTAAAAAAAATCAATATATAGACTTAAGACAAGGCAAATACCTTATTTTGCTATGTGTATATATAAGTCAAAACTGCTACGTTACTGTCCTAAGCAGAGGAGACACGAAACGTGATAAAGAATAGCCGATCTGTAAAAGGAACATCAGGCAATGGAAGTGGGTGATTTAAAAGAACAGTATGGCATTGACATGGAATACAAATAACTTCAACACCAACAGATGATCAATAAAAAATCACATTAAAATACCCAATAAGCCTATTTTATTCCCACAGTAAAAAGCTGCGGGATCAGGTGATGATATCACGTGACAGTAAGAAGTCCGAAAGGTTCAAGGATGGAGCCGGTATCGTCCGGTATTGACGCCTATATAATGGCAGGACACGATATGAGCACAATATAGCAAAATATTATCCTTTGATCTAAACGTACTATGACGTACTGATTACAGAATCCACCGCATAGTGTCGATAACAGTCTGATATTAGAAAACAAAATGTACTTATGATGGTAATTGGTATAGAGTATAGCTACATGAAAGAGCAGAAATCACTGTATATATATCGAAGGATAGTTTGAACACGTTAATGACAAAAGTTAAAAATAATATTGTCTTTTTCATGAAGCTTAAAATTTAAAAGTAAGACGATTTGATTCTTGAGTCGGGGAAGGTAAAAACAATACAATATTCCTTCTCTTTAATATACTAGTATCTACATGAATATTTAAATTATTTGATTTGAACAAAACACACACACACACACACACACACACACACACACACACACACACACACACACACACACACACATATATATATATATATATATATATATATATATATATATATATATATATATATATATATATATATATATATATGTATCATTAATATGCATCATCTCCGTTGATCTAAGTTTACCAATGCACTCTCATTATTATATACATGCATCTTCTGTTTTAGTATAGTTGTGTTAACATTACGTCAGTCGAGAGCAATGTGTAAGTTATGTTTGAAGCCGAACAAGTTTCCAGTAAATGCTAAACTTCTATTTATTTGTTGTCTAAATGTATTGCCCCTTGCGTACTGCTTTGCACTGAAAGTTCTTTAAATGGGAAACTTGAAGCTTCTAAAGAAATAGTGAAGTGAGTATCTGCTTTGCTTGGTAGTTAAAACATTATCAGTTTTCTCTGCACACAATAATATAACTATACTACTTGAAGGTACAAAGATCAATGTCGTGTTAGTAGTACAGGGGAATCAAAGGCGCAATATTATTTTGTATACAGAAAAAAAAATTTTTTTTTTTCTAAAGTGCAATATCGGAATTTAACATGGTCCTTTTTGGGATACTTGGGGCAAAATGGAAATTGAACATGGAATTTTGGGGGACATGGGTACAATAAGGAAATTGAATATTGGTTTTATGACACTTGGGTGAAATATCGGAATTGTGTAGAGACTCTAGGGGGCAATATTAGAATCGATCATTATGGACCAGTATAGGACGAAAGGAAAATGCTGGTGTTAATGTAGAGTCAAGAGTTTGTATAGGGCAAACAGAGACATAGTGGTAAGTTTAGGCTCTTTTAAACAGTAACAAGAAAAAGGTGAAGAGAGCAAGTTTTGTAAAATTTAAAAAATGATTTTTTCCCCTAGAAATACAAGGTAAGAATTAGAAAAAAAATTACGGTTCTTCAAAACAAATCCAAAAATAATTCTCGCATGATCCAAGTAATAAAACAGTCCTAGTAAAAAAATTGTCCCAATGAAACTGAGTTCGATTCACCATGAAATCCAACGTAGAGGGCGATAACGTAGGTTGTGGTCAGCGTCGTGCTGATGTGTCAACAGTTCTTTGTTGAATCACAGAAAAAATATTCCAGTGTTTGAATTCTTTGTAAATTGTGATAAATGTCCTTGTCCAAGATTTAATTTTGAGCACAAGTATTTAAAGGGAAACTCAATCTCAAGGAATACAAATAATTTAAAGAAAACAAAGTAATTAACTCCATTAAAAAAAATGGTCACAACATGAAACACTTTGACTTCTCAAGTTTTATGGCAAGAATGATTATTCCTTCTCAATACATGTACACAAAATCTAGCTACGGCGCAAAACAGATGCCGGGAGCGCAAAACAGATGCCCTGATGTGTGTCAGTCAACTGAGAAAGACAGAGTTTGCAACAATTGCTACATTTATTTGTTTTTACGTACTCCAAGTATGGCCTTGATTTCTCTTTACGAATTTCACTGTGAGAAAGAATTAAAAAAAATAACAATGTGTTGCTTATATAAGCATTAGATATAAAGTTCATATTATTAGTGTTTACAAAAAACAGTCAGGTCAAACTATATAGATGTGCTATCGCCTGTTCGTAGTGACAGATGCGACAGAGTTAGAACACAAGGAAAACTAAGATGATGATGAATTGGAGTGCACCGGCAGTGAAGACGAGAAGTGATTGCATAGCAGCGACTACCAAAGCAAACACTTTCATTCTTCCAGAAGAGAATGACTTAGTGGATTTTCTCCGTCTTCTCAGAGATTTGTTCCTGTACCAGCAACTTCACCATCCTCTACGTCCTTACCTCAAGTTGAGGATTTTAGACAGAGGCGGAAAGAAGAATTAGAGACATTTTTTCAACAGCAGAAAGAAACAGAACATGCCTTTCTCAATTAACAGCGAAAAAAAGAGGCAAGCAGGAAACGAGAGGAAGAAGAGGCAGAGAAGAAAAAAAGCTCTATGCGAGAAGGAGGACAGTGGCAGTCAAACGGTTACAGTACTCTTTGATATTTTAGCACAGTTAAGACGTCTGACACAAATGTATTAGAATTCTTTAATTCGACCCAAGATAAAAAGATCTTTCCAAGAGAAACAGTCCAAACCAGTAAACACCCCTACCTCTCCTCAGGTACCAACAATAGTGATCTCTGCCAAATCATCGACATTGGCAGGTGAAGAAGAATGCCTTGGCCGTTGCAAAGGTATAAGGCAGTTAAAGCTAATTACCTCGCGTTCCTGAGTTTGTTATGACAAACAAACACGCAACGGCCCTTTTGCGGGGTCACCTACCTCTCTCGAAAAGAATTACTACACAAAGTTTGCCGAATCAAGTAAAACTTAAATCCCTTTCTTCCCGCTGATGAACGGGTGTGATTGAAGGTCCTTGTTATTATTATAAAAATCAAGACCAAGAGACACTTACGTTTTTCGTCCTGGCCTATTCGTGAAGAAGTTACAATGACATTTCAAAACACATCCCTAAATACTTAATGTTCTCATTCTTTCACTCAATGTCTCTCCCTTTTTTGAATTTTTTCAATGATTATTCCTTCTCTTCTTGTCTTATCATTCTTGACTGGTATGTGATTTTTTTCACTTTCGGAGCAAACTTATTCTACATGTTCTGATACCGACTCCTCCTCTTTATGTTTCTTGGAACCTGCCTCTTTTTATTTAGGGTACTCTGAAGAACAACGTCCTTTCTCCTGATAATGATAACAGGTAAATTGATTTCTCCTTTTCGGCTGTCTTACATTGACGTTGTGTCCTTTCTTGTGTTATATATATATATATATATATATATATATATATATATATATATATATATATATATATATATATATATATATATATATATAGTTATCGAAACACCTTTCTTGACCGGAAGAGTGGAAGTGTTGTGCATAGCCAACACGATTCATGAACTTACGATTGGCAATGTACAGGGATCTAGACTCCCAGCTATATTTGACTTTCGATTTTCGTTCATCCAAGCAGTGCAAACCAGAGCTCACGTAAAGGAAAATAACCGACAGCAACGTAAATTACAAGTACCGGAAGTCATTACCGATATCTGCCGCAAATAATTTCTGAACGAGAATGAACGTGACGTGTCTTTACGCGCACCCGCAGAGAAATCTTTATCTAGTACCACGGAGAGCTATAAGAACGGGGGATCGAGTATAGAATGCCAGCATACTTGACTCTTTATAAAGCTATCGACAAGACTGAACATGTGCAGCAATGCAACGACAAGTTTCACATCACCGATGGAAAAGTGACAATGTACATAGACTACTTTTTTCTTCCCAAAGGGACCGGACGCAAAATAAAGAGTTATTGGTGAACAACCTTCGCAGCACTAAACATAGTAACGTCCGAATTTACAACATTCAAGACTAGTTGTTTATAGCCTGTGCCTTCTTCTTGGGGCGAACGTATGGTGATAAGAACGACAACGCAGAATGGAAAAGAGACCGGGAGAATATTCGAAAATCAGACCTAGTCAAACAAGGAGCAAAAGCAGAACTCATGCTCCATTAAGCCGGCCTATCCAAAGACACACCCTGTGACATTCCTGAAATGCAAAAATTGCAAGACGTCTTGGCTCCACTCTACAGGTTGAAAGTGCACCTTCAAGAAGCGCGTGGACATCGGCTGTTTCAAGGCGGCAATTTCAAAGACGGAAAATACATGCATAAGCACAATGAACAGTACGATGCCATTACCAGTATTACCTGATTCCTAGGATGCTGTTTTTTCTGTGAGAAATGTGACTATGACTATAGCTGTGAAGAGCAACGCAAGCAATGCGGATCAAAATGTCGAGGATGTTTGGCATCTAAACACTGTTTTGACGAAGGACATGAACGAGTGCATTGCCCTGCTTGCCTGCTAACTTGTGTCAGCCTACCTGTTACCAACATTTGAAGACGCAAAGTTCTCAACGTAATGGTGCTAGCCAACTCAAGAGCTCTACTTGTAGACAAGGTATGCGTTTCAATAATGCAAAGGCATATGTTCGTAAAGAAAAAAAAGGATGTCCCATTTCTCACCAAACCGTGGACTTGAAACATGAATGCTAAATTCAGAAATACCAATCGAAACATGTGGAGGAATATGATGAAGACGACAAGAAGAAAGTGAATCTCATCTTTGTCGATTTCGAATGCATGCACGAGACCAGCATTCGCGTTCCTAATTTTCTGCCAGGCTCATTGAGCGTGGCAGAAGTGCATAAAATGACCTATCTTGTGTCATTACCCCCACTGTAGCAACATTCCTGGAGAACGTTAAAAAATATTTTGTGGAACTAAAAAGCTGGTTGATTTTGCCCAGTAGACCTTAGACTTTATCGACCAGACGTAGAGCTAAGAGGATATCGAACGAAACGGAGATTGTCATCGCTAAGCCGTGTTGATGGCTCACAATTTCCCAGGATACGATGGACAGTCTCTTCTGAAATACAATACGGAACAAGGCACCGAACTTCCTAAGGTCACTTTGAACGAAGCTAAATTCATTTCCACGCAAGCAGGCCAATTATACTTTAAAGATTTGAATGAGTTACTTGGCCATGTCTTGGAATCGAATGCCTAAAACGCTTGGGATGACAGAAATGACCAAAACATATTTACCGCACTTTTTTAATACCGAAACCAATCAACAAGCCCTTCATCCAAATTCGCCTGATGATGACTATTACAACCCCTAAAACATGGTTGCTTATTTAAAGGATGTCCGTTGTGTTACCCTCAAAGTTACACTAAAAATCAGTTTTTACAACTAATCATGGAAGACTTTTACGAGGACACTTGGCAACGTCACAGGCAGTTAGAAAAGCAAGAATTCCAACTCGTTGAAATGTGGGAACACGAGTACGACCACCGTTTAAAAACCGATCCCAAGTTTAAACACGTCGTGGAAAGTTACAAGCTGATGCACCCTATGGACCCGCGGGACAGTTTGTATGGAGGACGTACGAAGGCTACATGTTTGATGTACCATGCCGACGAAGAGAAAGGAGAAGAAAGCAAATATTTGGTCGTGTGCTCGCTGTATCATTACGTGCCCAATTATTGTCACTTTCCCGCAGGTCATGCGCAGTTGCTGACTAAACACATCGACGTTGAAAACATTCAACAATACGAAGGATTGATTAAATATAGACTCTTGCCTCCCACGGACTTATTCCATCCCGTTTTACCTTAAAATCTACAAGGAAATCTGATGTTTTCATCGTGTCGCACTTGTGAAGAAACTTTTAACCAGGACCAAACTTGTCGTCACACTCAGCAATAATGCATGGATGGGAACGTGGGTCAGGGTGGAATTGTTTAAAGCTCTGGACCTGGGATACCAATTGTTAGAAGTGTAGGAAATTTACCACTTTGTCAAGACAGAACAGTAGCACATTGGTGACGAGAGTCAGAAAGGCATTTTCGCTGGACTACGTGTATGGGCAAACAAGAAGTGCACACCAGGTGTAAAGTCAAAGGATTGACACTGAATCATCGCACTAGTCAGGTGGTGAACATTGCCTTGTTCAAATAAGCGTTGCAAACTGGAGACGGTCAAACTCTTAATGTGACTAAATACGAATTGCACAGAATTGTACCTTTGCCTACGCATCTAATCGTCAATCGGCCCGAGTAAAAAATTATAAAATCTTGTATCAGAAGCGAGTGCAGCTTCCCAAGAACTTCCTTTTACCGTACGGACATGCCGGTATAAATAATGGTGCCAAGACGATAGTCACCAACGTTAATGATGACTTCGACAGAGCAAGGATCGAGCTAAAGACCCATTCAAACTCCACGTTCAAACAACACAATTTTTCTGTCTTCTTGCCTGACTATTGCGATTCTGCGAGTAGGTTGAAACCGTTTACGAAATGGCTTAATGTTAGGAAAAGATTAGTTACTCCGAATGTTTTAGCTAGAATAGGATTTGTCCAATTCGGGCCTAGACTAGATTGAGATTAGATTGAGATGCGAAGTACTGTGCTTCAGTTGTGGTCTGACGTTGCGTATGGATCTATGTATCAATAAAGATTCAGATAGTCTGGAACATAGTCGATGGTCTCCGCACTGTCTTTACCTTTCTATGGCTTTTCCACCCATCACACTGAGGTACATTTGTGACCACACATTAGAGAAAGTAGTACCATTGTCCAGGAAGAAGAAAAGGAAGATTTCCAAAACTAGGAATAACAAGAACGATTTACATGCTCGAGCTGTCATTACGACAAGGATAAAAAGAGGAAAACTTCCGAGACCGATAGTTCATTTTGATAACAAACGCCAAGGCATAAAGAAGAATACTTTCACACAGACACAAGTCAACAAGGGATTCAAGTTCATTGATGATCAAGTCGAATGCGATGTTGTGCCTTGCGATTGCAGTGATGCTGTACGCTGCGACATCAGCAACATCAGCGACTCAGCACGACATCATGTGAACTTTGCTATGAATATTACACATACCATGGAGAGTGATGTTGCGTCAAACCCCACGGATGCGAAAGTCATGCCTCCCGTTATCGTGGTCTCTCTACTAGTTTTCATCCTCAATGTAAACATAAGCACCTACCACCTACGAATGTCATTCATGCCTGAGCAAACTAGTTCATGTATCATCACCGTTTCATCGAAACGAACTTATGAAAGACGAATATTCGTTTACTGTCCGTTTGCCTGGATAATGCAACTTTGAAAATCGAATCCAAACGTTCAAAAGAAAGTGACCCAAATATATAGGATGACCTACCCCCGAAGAATTAGCCAGAGCTTGGGATAAGTAGATAAAATCAAGTGCTTCAGTTGCGGTGTGTCATTTCACTAGTGGCAGCAGAAAGACGCAACTTACCTGGAACAAGTTTGTTGGTCTACGAACTGCCACTACCTTACTTTAGTGGGACCCCAGTAAATGAAGTGTCTTGTGTTGCGTAACATGTTGTTGAATAAACTATCTTGGCTAGGAGTCAAAGGTTGGATTACACCGATGCAAGTATTTAAACCTCATTTGAAAAGTAATATTCATGGATTACCAAGCGAATTGTAAGATAAGATCTATATGGAGGCTTGACAGGGACTTGCCAAAACAAAATCTCAATTTGTGACTGTAGAACCTTTGTGTCGAATCATTCACAAGAGGAAAATGATAAAAGTAAACAAACTCATCATATTTCTCTGGATCAAGTCTGCGTTTCTCAGAGTATTCCGCATTAGACGATTTACATTAGAAGATTTTATTGACACTTTTGATTCCGGGAATGGCAATACTTAGAAACTACTTTATACTCTCATCCCTTTAACTCTGGGAGAAAATGTTGAATACAAATAACGACAGTTAGAAGTTGCCCAACGTGTGGATAAACGCTTTGTGACATTGTCCCTGGATACTTTACAAGAGGACATTCGTTATTTGCCTCTGGATTTGAGACAGAGCATTTACCAAGAATTCGTCTAGATACAAGTGAAATACAAAGAACAATTGCATCATTTACGTCACTTTTGTTGAACCTCTCGTACATGAATGTTATAAGAGGGTTGATTTTTACGACAGCAGTCGGATGGCCAGACATTAAAGAACTGCCCGAGATTCAGATGACTACTCATTCTACTTAAAAGGTGACAATACTGCATTGAAATCCAGAGAAAGAGTTAGAGGATTACCAAAATCATTTACACGAACCAACATTAGTTAAAGAGGAAAATTCTGTCAGACTTGTGGTGTGCGACTTAGTGACTAAAGAATTGGGATTCGCCAACGAAGTACGTTCAGTTCTGTGCAAACATATACTACAGAGGAGGGTAAAAAAGTTGGCTTCCATGCCACGATCTATATCAATAGCGATACAACATATTCCGCGAAAGAAAATCAATGACACTATTTTTACAAGAACCTTTCTTTGAATTAGGGATGACGTATGGTGTGCATGTTAATGACTTCTTCTCTGGGATTTCGTTAACCACCATATTCTTTTTGGACTATTTACGAGCAGTACCTAAAACAAACACATGATGGTGGTTCCTTTAAATGTACTTGAGAGACTCATTCTGTTAAAAGTGTTGCGCTTTCACCTCTATATTTATCTACCTCTACGGGAAAAAATCGTAATCTTTTAGACACTGGGGATGCTTGCGAAGATATGTGTATAGCTTGTGACCTACACCCTCACATGACAGGAAACGTTTTGGTTTCGATGTTTGGACGGTAGTAATAGTTGAGTATGCCAACGATATGTGTTAATGAGTTCAAACGATTAGCCACGCATGTGAAATTTAAACCTGTGTTAGCCACATTGCCCCAGGAACCCGACACCGAGGAAAATCACCTCATTCAGGATTGGACCATCGCTGGTATCGACATCCCCGAAGGCCCTTCTGGGAGGACACATGTGAGACTGTGAAAAGTGTAGAGATTACAAGAACATTACAAGTGTCCCTTAGACAAAACACTTTCGTAAAATACAATAATGTACAGTAACATGCTTATATGCCACTTTGGTCGTTTCGCATGTCATGTTGATATGTACTTAGTTGCCGTTTATGTAGTTTTGTATTTGGTGTCCAATTTTGAATTTTTGAATAAATGTGTCCTGAAAAAGTAAAGGAAGTCTTGTCTTCTCTGTGTTCCTTCCTAACTTGTGATCATCTTTGCTATGGCAACATCTTCTTCTTCTACATCGTCCTCGACTTTGAAAGTCATCATCGGAAAATTGGAGAAGCCTTGTACCTTCGCCATACCATCAACGTGTTAATTGTTTTACCCAGTGGTTCAGGAAAAACTGAAATTTTCAAGCGTTTGACAAAAGGTCATTTAATTGATCGACCACCTCAACGCATCGTGTGATGTTACAATGAGTGTCAACTGGCTTACAGTCTCCTTTGATGATTTACGGAGACAATTACTTCAAGGCATGATTCACTTCAAACAAACGCTTTTTGATAAACACAAGTTGCCTTGATGTAGCTGGCTGATCCCAGAATCGATACCGAAACCAAATAGCAAATTATTTTGAAACCTGTAGGTAGCGGTTCTCAAGTAGGTGTCATCATTCGCTCCTTCTTAAAATGGATCTAATTGCCCATAAAGCTACCCCTAAAAAAGTCTCTCCCCAACCAAAACGTGCCATGAAGAACAAGAGCAGTGGTGTCAAGACCAGGTTACGTCCCTATAAAACGAGAAGTCACAAGAAAAGCTCCACGAAGACAGGTTCTACCGTCAATAGCGTCAGTGCTGTATGGACGCAAACTTTATTCCTTAAACCATGACCTGCGGTGATCGTGTCTTCTGCATCAGGATTGGCTTCATCCACTTCTCCGTTGCTGGCGATGCCAACTAACGAGATTTGATTTCTCTCTTTCCTAATTCCATCTGCGACGACCTCCTCCTCTTTAGCCGCAAAATCAAAGTCCAAGAAAGATACGTACTGTTACAGAGTTAACTGGATTTATCCAAGCAAGAACTGTCAGGATTTAGTCCGCTGAGATCCTCTCAACGTCGAGTGTTGCCCGTCATGAAGATGATACCACGTACTGACAATGAGTGGCGATGCATTCCATTATTAAAAATCCCAGTGCCATACAAAATACATCAGTTATATTGTGTTCCTGAAAGAAAAAAGATGTCGAACTCAAGAAGTGCACAACACCATTGTTATTCTCCGGTCAAAAAGGAAACAAGGACAGATCCGTCGTTTCGAAAAGCATCGACACGTTCGTCGTTGACACAAGAAAAGACCCTCCCGACAAAGAAAAAGCAATTATTTGGGAGGATTTACTTATTCCTCTTTTTCACAGGAGCCCTACTGAAAGGTTTTATTCTATTCAAAGCACTAAAAAAATATAAAGTAAAGAACGCGTGTTGGACCTTTGACTTCAGTGTAATGTTTATCCTTCAACAAACATGGATGTCGCCCCCAAGAAGCCATCCCTCTTCTACCCAAAACGGAAAGAAAAGGAAAGGATTTCCTTCTCGTTTAGCTTAATATTGAGACGTGTTGCCTTTCCTTTCCAAATCTCCTCCAACCAAGCAACGCATTCAAATAGCGTCCAAGTACATCATCTATATCATGTGCAGATGTTCTTTGAGTGTCCTGACAGTAACGATAGCTTGGTCTAAATACCAGAAAGAACACAGCCAATCATGGACACGTTTGCCGTCAAATGGTCCAAAACAAAATATCCGTCTGTCAAAAAAGATGTTGGTGGAACGCGGTGGATATTTTTTGCCCATGTAAATATTTCTTTTGTTTAAAACACAGGCAGAAACAATGCTGGGAGGATACATGGGAGGTGTTATACCTAACGGTGGATAAGTCGAAGCCACACAAGGACCTCTTTTTTGGAAAGATCTCAGACTTATCCAATGGAATCTCATGCAAGGACGTAATCTGACTTTAGTGTCCCACACACAATATATGCATTTTCATCGTTGGCAAGAGCAAAGGACCCATCATTTATCTCCCATTCCTCATCTGACCAAAATGTTTCAGTTAGAACAGAAATTGCAATCGTTGATGGATAGCAGCGATTTGTCGGAAACGGAAAGGTCGCAACGGTTCTGCGAATTTTACGTCGTAAACTCTTTCCCCAGCTAAACCGACTCTGAAAGATGTCAAGACCCTGATGCCAGAGAAAGAAGATGCACGAAAAGTCCTTCAAACACCGTCAGTGCCTCAAATCCCTAGTAAGATTTCAGCGTCCGTATTGACCCCTTTCAGAACACATCAACGAGAGCTCAAAGCTTGTTTTAAAAATATTTTGTCCACTCCACTCTTAACAGAAGAACGAAGGGAAACCAGGAGCAACACATAAATCAAGACAAAAGTTATCCAATTGCCACTACATCGCGTTATATTCATGTATCACGCCGGTCACGCCAAGCCGTTTCCAAACCAGGCCACCAAAACAAAGGTAGCATCAGTGAACAGCGGTTCACTTATTGAAGACGGAGTCTTTATGCATAATTTGTTAGCGACCATTTACTACAATCAGGTTCATCGCGCGGTTTACGAAGGAGTTCAAAAATTGTATCGTGCTCGCAAAACCTGATTGAAAAGTGTACGTTTATCCCAGGTACAACGATGGTCACATGAACAAGATGTGTACACGTTCCGTAAATCTATTCGACGAAAATTTTCCAGACGTCGCACTTAAGTGTAGTGTATCGATTATCAATATAAAACCGATTTATCGATGTCTCTCACTTAGCCACCTACATTCGCGGTTTCAAATATGTGTTGTGTGTCATCGACGAATTTTCCAAATTTGCCTGGGTCGTGCCTTTAACTTTGTGACATCCTTAAAACTGGCGTTGAAACAAAGCGGTCGTCACCCTCTTCCATGGCAAACCGATAAGGTCACCAAATGTCTGAACCAAGATTTCCAATAAAAAGTTGAAGACACATGGCATCAGTTTTGTCACCACCAATAATCCCGAAACCAATGCTTGCATCGTGGAAAGTTTCCAACGTACATTAAAATAACTCATGGGAAATAGTATATGGATCAACAAGCTCTTATTTACATCGACGTCTTGCCGCGTCGGGTCAATGCGTGCTACCAATCTTATCATGGAAGTATCGGATTACTTACCCAACTGAACCATCAAATTGTTTTGTATCAATGGACGAAATCTTGGTTGTCATCCACACGTCTATAAGTTGGAAGACATGAACGGCGAAGTGTTAAAAGGAACTTACTACTTGCACGAGGTCAAACGAGTGATCGAAAATGAAGACGAGATGTACGACATCGAAAGCAATCTCGATCGAACAACCCGTACTGTAGGTCAACGTCGTGTCAAAAAAGTGCGCTGGAAAGGATATCACCCGAGATTTGATTCTTGAAACGACGCTTTTGAAGTCATCAGCTATAAAAATAGGTGACATCATGCCGTTCAACACAGTATCAGCTTGAAAATAAATATTAGGCCAACGAGAAACTCCTATAATTGCACTGGACGCTGTTGAGCAAGGCATTCCTTATTCCATCACTCTACTAAAGGTACACGGCAGAAAAAGACTAAGACACCCCTCCAGATGACTTTAAAAACACGTCAAGGAAAGACAAGGGAAAGAAAAACCGTCAGATAATTAGACTTCTTTGATTATTAAAGAGAAATAAATGATGCACCGAGTCTGCAAATGTTTCAAGGCAGAACTGGACCTGTTTACCATTGCAACCAGCATGATGACGATGCAAGAGTTTTATAGTCTCCTCTTTGACGACCTCAGTCACCATCGAATTTGAAATCAAAGGAAAGCCAGAAAATTACATCGATCTGAGTAGCAGTTACTTGTAACTGATAGTCAAAGTTCTCAAAAAGGACGCCACCTCTCGTGAATCTATAACAATATCATGAATTACTTGTTCATTGAAGTGGATTTGTACTTTAAAAAGAAACCAGGCAGGAGCAGCATGGATACTTACCCATGCCGATCGTACCTGGAAAGTCTCCTGACGTTCGTAAAAGACGCCAAGAAAACTCATCGGCATGATTTTGCAGTATGGAAACCTGATACAGCGGGCGAGAAAAAGTTAAACGACACAACCGTGTAGAAGCTGACAACCGGCTTGAATGAACGACGAAAGAAATTCATGCAATGCCGTACATTTCAAATGATGGATCGTTTGAATTTTGACATGTGGTTGCTAAAGGAATTATTTGCTGAACGGAGTGGATGTCCGCCTAAGACCCAATCAAAGCAGTACCGTTTTTACTTGATGACTCATGCCACGGAGTACAAAACCATAATCTAGCAAGACAGAATATACGTGCGGCGCGTGGAAGAATTCCCCAAAGTGGGTAACGACAGCAGCCACACTTTGAGCAGAACGACCACCAAGTATCCGAAATAACGAGTGGAAGTGAAAACCATTGCCGTTGGACTCGGATCCAAGATCCAAGATCATCTGATCCAAGGACAGTTACGCAATACGATTATTCATCGGTATCGTCAGCGAAGCATCATGGCTTTTAACATTGTTTCATTCAGCAGAACGAACAGGTTATGTAAATTTGATGTTTTAAATAGATATACAGCATGTAGTCTGTGGATTGTGATTGTATGTGTCGGTGCACATCTTGCAGTAAGACATTCATGACAAGGAAACAGGGTACGTTGAAAGAAGTGGCTCATTTACGACAAATATAGGGATCTGTCAGGTAAAAAAAGAACGAGTATATAGGTCAAATAAAATTGTGCATCATTGCTTTCCTGGCATGGCTGACTCAAAAAGAATTTCGTCAGAGATATCAGTTACAATAGAGTCTCAGTGACTTAAATGTGGGCCTGTGGGAGGGTGTAGTTTCTTTAGATTCTCATTCTCTGGTAAGTTTGAAGAAATATTTTGCGCTGATTTTTATGGGGAACAAACAAATGAACACAATTAAATTATCTTGCGGTAAAAGAAATCTAGTTGAAATGAAGTCTATTGTTTCAATTTCTTTTCCAACCCCAATTAAGGTAGTTCGATCTGTACATTGACTTGTGATGTTAGAGTTTGTATCCTAAAGAAAATTCGGAATTCACCAAACTTACAATTTGACTTGATGTTGGATTTGGTAGATTTGATTTAGGTAATGCAAATCTGGCCTAGAGTTGAACATATATTACTTTGTTACCAAAAAGACTGGCACATTGAGAAAATTAATAGTTCTGCTGAATCGTCAATCATCTTTTTAATAAATGACGAAATGTAACACCTGAAAATGGATTAGCCACAATAGCCAGCACCCTACCAGTAATGTTCAATCGCCACATGTCAGTGTACAAGTCAAATTCCTACGAATGCTAGGGAACCGATCAGTGTTCTACTCCATTCTGGCCATATTATAGTTGTCAGTTTATATTTCCGTCAAGGGCCAGAAAGCCCCGCTATGTTCATTTCATCTCATGCATAGGGAGCTATCTCTATTCGCCTAATCTCTTGTTTTTTTTCTAACGACACATGCATATTTCAAACCAACGGATGCATTATCTTGGTAAACGTCACCAGTTCAGGGACACTAAGAATAGGTTAGTTAAGTCTAACAAAGTATACAAGATGGTCATCACAGCATCAAGATGAAAAGGATGTATATATTGTTAACTTTATTGACACGTGTTTAAAATGTGATTTCCATTTTAAGGCGAGGGTCAATATAATGTTACAGGGTAGGGTCTTTACTTGACCGATCGGTGTCAAAACCGCTGGCGCGATTCCCGCTTTAAGTCATATGTTTTTTCCCCAAATTTCGATAGACTTCCATACAATTTCAGTTGTAAATTAGAAAGCCCGACGTGTCCATTTTATACATAAATTTTACTCTAATCAATGCAGGACCACATATCGCACAACCTGCCAAATAGATATCAACTGCACATATGCACGGTTTCTCTTTATTAGATTTCCGTACACCTATCAGTTCACGCCGTAGAAACTATACAACTAACCCTTAACACCTGGAACTATTTTAACTTCACCTCCCTAGGACAGTCACCCCATGGTTTCCAGGTACATTTCTCCAGTATAGCTGCACCACATTTGCCACCATGGCGACATAAACGGTATCTGCCGAGTCCCTTCTTATTGATTCCATAGTGTAATTTACCGGTTTCCTACCGTAAATACTGCCATTGCAGTCACACCACTAATGTACACCACTAGAGTTTAGTAGCGACGTTGGTATTCCATGGACACTCATTCGATTTGGACCTAAATCCAAAACTAGTGAATCATGGCATCATGGAAAAACAACAACACTTTACTCCGTGACGTTGGCTCCTAGTAATTGGCTAATTATTTCGGGCAAAGGAATATCTCTATTGCACCGAATTCCAATAATCAGACAAGTAATCACCGAAATCTAAGAATTTCTTAAAACGGGGCGCTATAACCAAATACGTATAGTCCAAATTTATTACAATACCATATTGAAGACATTATATTATAGTTCTTCTCACTTTAAAACTGTATACTGCCCCTACTTCTAGTGTAGATCAAATAACGCAGGTAAGCTGCAGCCATAGTCACATACTAGACCTTAGTCAAAAGCTTTTTACGTCTTTGGCCTTGCAGTTATACAAGTTTTAAATTTCAAACTAATGTTCAGCTACCAAAACTGTTACAAATAATAAATGTTAAGCTTAGTAGATTCAGTTAGG
The DNA here is from genome assembly GCA_028554795.2 of Sinohyriopsis cumingii. Lineage (NCBI taxonomy): Eukaryota > Metazoa > Mollusca > Bivalvia > Unionida > Unionidae > Sinohyriopsis > Sinohyriopsis cumingii. The sequence continues at coordinate 78,265,458 of CM068834.1, read as the reverse complement.
ATATATTCCCGAGGAAAGTGTAACCCTACCTTAGCAGTAGTATGATGTCTTACCAGCAAATCTGAATTGCATTTGCTCATCGCATTGTTGCATGTATCTAGACGAGGCAACCGTGCCATTGGAAATTAACAGATTAATCCTACATTTTAAACAATTGTTGAAGGTATACATATTTACCGACTGTGTTGTTACTAATGTTTGGTCCAGACAAATTGTTTCTTAAAATCAGGGTGGGTATCTTTATGAGTCAAAAAAGTGAAAAATTATGGACAACGTTATGTCAGTTCTTACAGTTAGATTACTACGTTTACTTCAATCAACTACAATTACATGATATTTTAAAAAAATTTGGAAGAAGAACAAAAAAGAAAGAAAAAAATCGAGAAAAAAAAACAAAAAACAAAAAAACGCAAGAAACACCAGGCAAATGCAACAAGAAACCAGCGATGTAAAGCAAGCAGGACCGTTCCCGAGCTCTCCTTCCCACTAATGACAGCCAACCATTCAACTGTAGGGACTTTTATGGACCCACAGATTGAGGCCAGACTATCAGGGTTCCTTGAATCCATAAAAGCCTGGGGGAGGTGGCACCATCCCCTTCCCGAGGAACAACTAGCAGGCTGAGGTACAGTCAGAACAAAGTGGCACATGCACAATTGTGCGCACGCCACTATAATTAAACTCAACGACAAAAAATATGTGTGACGCATAACTTTATTTTAGTACACTATACGGCTAACCTCCGTGAGAGAGTGACACCGTCATAGGGAGACAATATCTCTCAAATTAAGGCGCTTCAACGATGTAAAAATATTCTAACTCGTTTAGCATGTACATGCATGCGATGGGGAAAGTGTTTATGATTCGGGCTCTGTGCGCTTTCAAGGAAGGAATAAATTTACCGATATAATAACTACTAACTTGTTAGTATATATTGTACTATGTCGAAATCAATACTCGTGTATTATTATGAACATAGCATACAAGCGAATGTTGATGTTAATCCAAATTCTTACCTAGCTATTCAATACAAGTAGTTCTATCCTGAGTGGATATATGTTACAATTTACTATAAAAAAAATTACAAAGTTGAAAGTGCTGGAAATAAACTTTAAGATGTCGATAACAGTCCTGGTTACGTATAAAAACATCAACCGAGATAGAGAGACACTTCCCTGGATTGATTAATATGCATAAATTATGCAACAATATTACTCACTCTCGCATTCTTAAGGATGTAACACCGATCTTTCAAAAGTAAATACAATCATTATTTAATATCTGTAAACGTGTTGAGTTTTCTTCTGCCTAAATTTCCAGTGAAGACGCTAAAACGGAAATGCAGTTAAAACGCCATGACATTTAAGACATTAAGAAGCTGAAATAAAGAAACATTATTGCTCTCTCTTGTTATCTTAATCAATTAGATAAAATCGTTGTTCCAAATTAAGTAATCTAATTATATTATACAAAATACGCCTACCGCTAAATTTTCCAGTATAGATGATACGATGGAAGTTCGGATAAAAGTGTGTGATATAAAATCGATCCTACCTCCAAAAGAATGTTAATACGCCAATATCCATAACATCAGATGTATGTATTATGGCAGACGTGACATTTATGCTCAGTGTTTACCCTCAATAGTTTTAAATCGTACTTCAGTTCTCAATCGGTAATGTACTAAACTGATAAGATTTATGCATTTCGTTTAAGACAAAGAGTCCTATTTTGTTATTTGAAAGATTGAATGGAAATTATATATATATATATATATATATATATATATATATATATATATATATATATATATATATATATATATATATATATATATATATATATATATATATATATATATCAAACATATACAAACAAACAAGATTCATTAAACAAATATGGGCTTCTTATGATGTGATAAATCAAATATAGTCATTTCTTCAATAGAACACACACTCCTAGAATCTAGCTATATTCTCTTGCAATCGATAACGAACTCGGTAATCTTGAAGAATCTAAATGCAGGTCTTGCAATTTCAAATCAAATCAAATAAACAAACACCCTTTATCGATCCAAAACTGAACATTAAAATCAAAAACCCTTTATTGTGAGCAGTAATGAACACATTGTAAGGTTCAATGTCGATCTTACCAACTCAGCATCCTAGCTTTACAAACGAAATCTTATCCATAGAATCCAATATCATTGTTTGAGCCAATACTATATCTTTTTTACACTCCCACGAATAATTTTACATTTCATTGCCTATATTTTAATCAGCTGCTATTATGTTAAGACAAGAATATTATTATATATTAACATAATTCACCCAAGAGGTAGGCAGTAATTCTTGGCAGCAAGCATATCAAAGCAACTGAAAATATGTCATCGCAAATGATATACATTATCATGAAACCAGCAACGTACCAACCTACACTCATCACATATTCATGCATATATTAAGTTACAAGTCGAGCTAGGAGGAAGTTAGATCGAGTGATCTCCTCTGCATGTAGGGGTTTGCGCCATATGATATAAATACTTGTATTACTACTGAAGCGAAAGTTACGGGAGTGTGTGTATATACATTTTGGGTATAACTGTCGAGAAGCTGGGAGGGTGTATGTGTAGTTTAATTAGATAAGCATTCATGAAATACATATTGTTCCTGCGGGGCAACGCAAAACGTAATCCACCTGAGGCTATCTCATTCCTTCAATGGTATTTCATATGTATTGCTTATTCCGAGGAGTAAGGATTCAGCCGAAATTGGAAAATAACAACATTTGTAATGATCTTATAAATAGGAGGAAAACAGTGATATCCTTTGATGCTTTACATTATCCACTTATGCGAAGGATTTATGAGAAACGATCCCTTCCAAGACCTGAAGATCACATTGCAATGATCTCAATGCACGTTGATGCGGGAAGAGTAATATATTTAACAGAAATGTCGGGATTAAAATAAATTTATTGCAAGGATTGACGCTAGCTTTCAAATGTTCGGCACGTTGATAACGTGGCCACATTGGTCCAGTATGGAGTAGATACCATGCGATTACGATTGGGAAGCAAATGTTATGGTGCCATGAAGGGATTTGTCATATTAGATGCTTGTCACCCATCCACAGATATGCACGAAAATGGTTTATAATAACATGTGATGCCCATATAATGGCATAATTCAGTGTCTATGAAACATAGCCATTGTTTCCGTTTTAGGGCCCGGTTTATACCACTTACCGGTAACTGCTGTGTTGATCCTATTGAACACAGTAGCAACTGACTGGCCATATAGTGGCATGGAACCGTTGTGTTATATTTTCAGGAATGTTTTCCTCAGAGAACAGCCAATTTAAACTAGGTACCACTAACCTAGTGGATAGGGAACACCCACGCATTTGACCTGGTTTGATCTCATAGGGTTTGTAGAATCCAATTGTGAAGTAATATGACGACTGTATCCTAAATAGTGTTATCAACTGTGGCATTGTCATAGGTAGACTGAGTCTTAAGAGTGCCAGTTAATTGATGTGGGATATTGATCAATGTATTAGGCACGATTGTCTTCTTTACTGACTTCGTGCGTTCAGATTCAGATTGTATTGTCATATGGCGACGGAATCCTTTATATCCTTTATAAAATTTTCCAATTCCTGATGCTTGATCGCATTTTGGGATACGTAATCTACCAATACGGTCCTTGGTTGCACTGTGCGATAAGAGGGCTATGACATTCCTATGGCTGTTGGGTCTTTATGATGCTATCAAAGTCATTGACCTAAACAAGAATATGGTAGCAGTTGAATTCCATTTGGTCTTGTTCATTAGCATGTCGATAGATGCCGGAACTGTGGACCCAGCTGCTGGCAAAGACGTAGGTGAAGAACAAGCAAAATATGTCCAGGATTCACACCCGAAATGGAAAAACTTATCTTGGCATAGTGAGATCAAGCAAAGATGAAAAATCTGGTGAACATACATTTTCGAATCTAGTTGAACGCAACAAGATTGTTTTCTAATGAGCAATGCAACTGAAACTGGAGAAGATTGTGTAAAGGGGTGGTCCACATGTTAAAGAAGGTACTGTTTGGGACACTGTTTCTTTGAAACAATCCTTAAGTGGATGCTCCCTTTGAAAGACAAAGGCATGTAAACGCCGTCAATCCACCTTTTCTGTGTACTTGGGCACTGAATTTGGCACCGGCACATTGATTGAATGGTAGCTAATCTATCAGAGCGCCTTACGTTTTGGAGTAGGTAACACTGGACAACAAATTTTTACAAAAGTCATGTTACTGAAATAAAATTAGTCAATTCTTATCAATTTTTATGTGCTGAACACGAATATGACAGTCAAATTGCAAAATTGGCTCTAGTTTTTTTGTAATCTGCAAGAAATTAATGTTTACATAACGAAATGCATTCCAATAGTAAAAGGTCAACTGTAATAGCCTACCTATAAAAAATCAAGTCATTGACTACATCTTAGATTTCTTCGCCTGTCTCTTGTACAGCTGTTCGGGAGCATCTCTGAGGAGTGTCCAGCAGTAGTCAGCCAGCATTGTAGTGGACCATTTTCCCTGGTATCTTTGTTCCATTGTTGCGATATCTTGATGAAAACGTTCGCCGTGTTCATCACTAACAATACCACAGTTGCTAGGAAAGAAATCCAAATGGGAATGAAGGAAGTGAATCTTTAGAGACATATTGCAGCCAAGTTTCTTATACTTCATCAACATGTCTTCTACTAGTTCCTTATAGTTTTCTGCCCTAACATTTCCGAGGAAGTTTGTAGAAACTAGGCAAAAAGCATTCCATGCTTGTTTCGCGTCACCTTCCAGCAAGTTGTTGAACCGGTCATCTTTGTAAAGCTCTCGAATCTGAGGACCCACAAAAACTCCCTCTTTAATCTTTGCTTCGCTGAGTCGAGGGAATTTTTCATGCAGGTATCGGAATGCTGGCAAAGTCCGGTCAATGGCTTTCACGAAGTTCTTCATCAAACCTAGTTTGATGTGAAGGGGTGGTAGCAAGATTTTCTGAGCCTCAACCAGAGCTGGGTGTTGGATATTCTTCTCTCCAATGGCTACATTCTGCCTGTGAGTCCATTTCTTCCTCATGTAGTGCATTTCCCTTGCTCGGCTATCCCACTCGCATAAGAAACACATGTATTTTGTATATCCTTGCTGCAGTCCCATTAAAAGGGCAACTACCTTCAAATCACCACAGAGGTGCCAGCTGTACTTGTTATACTCAATGGAATTCAGTAGCTGCCTTAAGTTATCGTATGTCTCTTTCATGTGGACAGCATACGCTACTGGAATAGATGGAAGAATGTTTCCATTGTGCAAAAGCACAGCCTTGAGACTCAGTTTCGAAGAGTCCACAAATAGTCTCCATTCTTGTGGGTCATGAGTGATTTTTAAAGCATTCATGAGGCCCTCAATATCGGAACAGAATATCAGATTACTTTCCTTTCTGAAGAAAGGCTCCAATTGCTGGTGGCGCTTTCGATATGCAGTAATTGTGACATCTTCTTCTAGAAGATTCCATTGTTGGAGTCTTGATCCTAGCAATTCTGCCTTGTTCTTTGATAAGTCCAAATCACGAATCAGGTCATTTAGTTCTTCCTGTGTTATTCTGTGTGGGGTTGATGATGCACCACAGTGAAAATCTGGATCACTGCATGCTGATGGACCAGGAGAAGAACAGGTCGACTCACCTTTGTCTTCGTCAGATGAATCAAGAGAATATTCTGCTGGAGGTTCTGGAATAGGAAGTCCCTCACCATGTGGAACTGGTCTCAATGCAGACGGAATGTTTGGGTAGACTATTCTCGACTTCTTTCGCTTCGTTATTCCGCCGGAAAGAGGAGGAACCAAGCAGAAGTAACAGTCATTTAGGTGGTTGCTTGGCTCTCTCCACACCATTGGGACTGCAAACGGCATTGATGACCTTTTGCAATTCAACCACTGTGAAAGCTGTGTTGTACATGTAGCACAGCATATATGCGGAGCCCAAGGCTTGTCTTGGTCACCAACCTTGCATCCGAAGTAAAGATGATATGCCTTCTTCACTTGAGAATTGATACTTTTCTTCTGGTTGGCAAATGTCACTTCCCCACAAATATAGCAAAAATTGTCCGCGGTATTAACACACTTTCGAGGCATTACTGTTCTTTATTGTACGTAAATGGATAAAATAATAAGTTTTATGTAACAGTAGTTTGAACTGTCTCGCACAACGTCTAAAATATTTTAAATGCTGAACCTATCTGATTGGGCTTTATATAGTACACTGCTTACGTCAGCTTCAGCAGCCGCCTGGCATTAGTATAATAGGCCTACACATGTATAGTACACTGCTGACGTCAACTTACTTCAGCAGCCGCATGGCATTAGTATTGCATTGCATCAGAAAATGATGCAATCAACTGTGGATGATGTGAGCATGATGGTATTATGCAATGTTACATCATTATTCCGGATGTTGCTGCAGTCCTACTGGAGAAATTTACACAGTGAAACATAGAAAATGAGGTATATGAATATCTTCAAAACGAGAGCCAATACAAATTTTTCACGGTTATATTCGTGTTCGGCACACCAAAATACTACAGATTAGGGCCTTTTCAAGTCAGTAATGATTTCACTGTTGACCAGTGTAATTGAACGAAAGACGTTCCGTGTTATGCTTAAAGGTAAGAATGACTACTATGGTGATCTATTACGATCTAGAAGGTATAACAGAGTCAGGTTTTGACCGAAGATTGTAGTTTAATCTTTTATGACATTGATGGGTTTTGTTTGATTTTTTTGTTGTTTCTGTGTTGTTTTGGGTTTGATTATTTTTGCCCCAAACCCGGTTGTGTACATCATATGTGCTTAACAACAGATAAGAAGGCTTTCTTGATATCAATATCGCAAGGTTGTTAAAAGACAACTTCCGTCATTAAGCTTAAAATGTATGATCAACTGTGCTGGTGATACATTGCTAGCTTTAATGCATAATCTGGTCTTAGTGAAACACGTTTATCTTATTGGTCATGACGTTGTCAACTTCATATGCTTGGAATGGGAAACAGGCTATTTGATCCACATATCTGTTAATTACACCAAAATTGCGATGTATTAGTTGAGGTTTTTATCCTGGTCTCACTTAAAATCAGTGGCTGGTGATATAGGCTTTTGGGTGTATATCCCCATTCGTTAAACAGCCTTCTGGGTCTGGTAAGAAATTTTATGTTCGATCGCTTCTTGTTTTAATAAGCTGTGTGGATATCATCAATGTGTATCTTTCATTCACTATTAAAATTCCATATTTAAGAACTTGTTGTAACACAGTTCGTATTATTTGGAATTTAAGTTATGATACTGCAAGTGTTCTTGAATTTTCATTATGTATTTTAATGTGTTAAATATCTTCTTTACATATACATACATGTTTGGGTTCATATTTTGTTCATTACAAATGTTAAGGCTATTAATCGTGACATGATGATTAATTTGTAGTCGATAAGGCACACTTCAGTGCAGTTCCCTTTTAGTACCCCAATGCTTCAGCAGATTGAAATTTACTCCACGATATGTGCGTCTGTCATATGATTTCAACAGTGCTCGGAGCAAGCTACTCAAGCAGACTAGTTGCTCTGCACGTGTTTGAGACGTCTATTGAAATGATATTTATTATATATATATATATGCTGTAAATCACTAATACAAAATTGAGAGGACAAAACATGCAAATTTAACCCGTTCCGTTTCCTCCTTCATGATCTGAGAGAATGTACTCTGAGTTCCACACTACAATAATTTACCCCTGAAGGGCTTAGTCAGTGCAGGCAAGGTATTTGGTGTCCATAGTAATACTTACGAAGTGGATACTTAAGTTTTAATTATAATAAATGTTACCTGTATGAAATGTCAATACCATGTTACGTGCAAGAAAATCCCCGTATCGGTCTATACAAGCAAAATTAGTAGAACATATCGTATATTATTCCTAAGTGGAATCTGTCACATGATAAGTACAGATAACTTTAACTTGTATAAATTATTGCAAAAGAAACTCTACATCATTAAGATAATGTCTTCTATATCGCATACAAGACTTGCACATAATTTAATACAATTATATCAATGCGAGAGGTATACTAGCGACCCATGCAGTTACTAAACAATGGCGCCCTGTACAAGAATGGCAAAACCATGCTAAAACCTTTTTGTTCGAAGAAAGAAATAAACGTAGGAAAGTGATAGATGAAGAGTAATTCATCTCGGCGAGAACACGACTACAACTTATTTTAAGGTAAACAAATCCCAGAATTCCAATATGTGGATTGCAAGTCGTGTACGTCTACTCGTAGAGTTCGCGGATACACGACAATCATAATTAATGGAAGTATTCACGTGATTTGAAGCAAATCCCCCAGTCAGTGGGAGACCGCGATGGGAGATCTTTCTACATAGCTGACATCTAAGCTGGTAAATAACCTTATTTTGACAGAGGCTGGCAAGACTGGCTTTGCGAGGTACAAGTTCTTCTAAGGTATTGGATTGGGAAACGTTGTAACGGAGACATAAACCGATTTAATTCGATAATTCATGAAGTAATTTGCCTCTACTACTCACCCTATACAAACAGTCAGTCATAACCATACCAAAAAGGTGCATTGGAAATGGTTACACACACACACACACACACACACACACACACACACACACACACACACACATATATATATATATATATATATATATATATATATATATATATATATATATATATATATATATATATATATATATATATATATATATATTGCACTCCCGCATAGATGAAAGGAGATCAGACATGAGTTTATTTTATTTGACGTACGTATTTATTGGACAGTAGAGACCCAGAGAAGTTCAATTCCACTAGAGCATTCCTTTATCAATACAGGCTTGATTAACTATTATTACAGTTATTGACTTAATTGATTTTATTTATATTAATATTATTAGCACGTAGACATCATGCACATCAACGGCAAAATGACACTCCACTAAATCGCTTGAAATATGCTCCTGCTTCAGAACTTTGTCACTCTTATTAATAGTTTCATGTCTAACATACCGTATTTATATCTCAGATCAATCGATCTAGCAATAGTAATCCATATTCATTTGCTGATAATGTTTTGAGTTCGCGGGAATTATTTTTTAAAAAACCTGATGTTAACGTTTTTTTTATAGAGTCCTATCTTAATATCTTTCTCATAAAAATCTAGGGTTTGCACATGCATGAGTTTGCTGTTAGGTATCTCATGCCATTTCTTTTCTATTTCCTTTTAATCGCTTACAAACTTTAAGTCTGGCATATAATAGTATCCACAAGTGTAGCGTGACCATCTTTGAGGTCTCTTTAGTTTGATCCACTGTAAACGGAATCCAGGAAGTTTATTTTGTATCTCTCTGGTATTCTTTGCTTTGTTGCTATGTATGTATATATATATATATACTATTGCTGGACCACATGTAACTGTAATTGAGCGTAAGAGATTGTGTTTAAGTTACTCATACTATGTCTTAAACATAGTAACTTGGGTATGAGTTCATGACCTTTAAACATATCAAAGTTTATATCTGGATTTTCACAACAAGTTGTATATGGATTCGATATCCCAAGTTTAATTTTTCTGATGTGAGTCAGGTAAGTACATATTCCTACCCTCAACTATGCACATATTTTATTTATAACACCAACTAAATATAAATAACACATTGCTCTGGGGTTATTAAACATACATTTAAATGAATGATATCTCATGTCATTGTCATGCATCTAGGCTACTGGTACATCATGACATTTAAGTTCCTCCCAATCGATTCGAAACATTCAATACGTTTGGCCTTCTGAGACCACAGTTAGTACTGTTTACACTGTAGTTCACACAATTGTAAGTTCTTGTATTTTCATCTTGTAACTGAGAGAAAAAATAACATTATGTGTTGAATCGATCAAACTTGTTGGTTTTGATTCTTTACATTGCTTACTGTAATAACGTAAAGTCATAAAATGAGCTGCCGTTTTTATAATTTGCATTAAAAATGATGCAACGTAACAAGAAATCGTTAGTCAAAAAGCTAAATTATGTTGGAAATGAGGAAATGGTTAGTATGTAGTGTTTAAACATTTTATTTCTCACTATAGGAATGGACACTAATGATGCCAAAGGGCTATTCACAAATATTATTCCTACGACTGCTAATTACCCGATAAGTGTTCTAATCCATTCAGGACAGACTATCGTCATTAAGTTATATTTCCGTTAAGAACCAGAAAGCAGAGTCATGTTAATTTCATCTCATGCCTCGGGAGCTATATATATATATATATATATATATATATATATATATATATATATATATATATATATATATGCACCTAATGTCTGTTCCTAAAGATAATTGGACATTTGTTTCTAAAAATGGATGCATTGTCTTTGTTACGCCACTAGGCGACCGACCCTTTGGTCAGTTAATTAAAACAATGTATAAAAGATGATCCCCACAACATCAAGATCAATATATGCTAATAATGTTAAATGTATTGACATACGTGATTTCCATATTGAAATGGTCAATATACCATTTTTAAGACATTATATTACAACTCTTCTCACTTTACAACTGTATACTGCCCCCACCTCTAGCGTAGATCAAATAACGCAGGTAAGCTGCAGCCATAGTCACATACTAGACCTTATTCAAAAGCTTTTGACGTATTTGGCCTTGCAGTTATAAACTTCAAACTTAAGTTCAGCTACCAGAACTGCTACATATATGAAATGTTCAGCTTAGTAGATGCTGTTAAGATATATTTCCGAGGAAAATGTAAACCTGTTTTAGCAATGGGGAAAGTGTTTAGGATACAGGCTCTGTGCGTTTTCAAAGATCGAAGAAATATGCCCAAATAATAACTTGTTAGTATCCATTGTACTGTGTCCAGATCAGTACTCTTTTATTATTATGAACAAGGCATACAAGCGAATTCTGATGTCAATTCAAATTCCCACCTAACTGTTCATTAGAAGTAGTTATATCCTGAGTGGACATATGGTATAATTTACTCAAATAAATTACAAAGTTGAAAGCGCTGGAAACAAATTTTAAGATGTCACTTACAATCCTGTAACGATCCATCCAGGTAGAAAACAAATGGTGTCAGGTATAAAAATAGCAATATCATACTAACAAACCTTGTTTCGAAGAAAGAAAGAATTGTTGGAAAGTGAGAGATGGAGTAGAATTCTTCTCTAGGAAACCACGACTACGACATGATTTAAGGTAGGAAACTTCCAGAATACACATATGTGAATAATTGCAAGTCCTCTCTGTCAATACGTAACTTGCATGGATACACGATAAGAGGTAGTAACTGAATTAGTCACGTGTTTAGTCTCAAATCACTTAGTCAATATGAGATCACTCTATATTAGTGACACTTTTTTGTTAGATAACTATAGCTTGAATGGTTTGACTTGGAAAAACAGCCTTTGCAAGCTAACAACTCTCCTGCCGTAATAGATCGGGTAACGGATTTAAGAAAGAAATAAACCTATTTTTTTAATAAACTGGCTGCAATAGTTTTCGGATCATGAACGTGAATTTATGTTTTGTTAGCACTCTTCTTTCAATGCAAGTTTAACAGCGTCACTGACTTATTCGCAGTCATTTTAAAGAATTAAGCATATATATATGTGTATATATATATATATATATATATATATATATATATATATATATATATATATATATATATATATATATATGAATATATGGTCTATACTAAAAACATGCTGAGAAGCAACATGCGCTTTAAATGTCAACAAATAAATTATTTCCCTGACGTACAAATTGAAAATCTGGAAAAATAGCTTAAGGCATTACGACGTAAATCCAGAAGAGTCTTTGAATTACAGGCATGAGTTGTAATGATTAAATGTTAGTGGATATCCAAATAAATTTTAAAGCTGGAATTGTTTATGTGTTTGTATTTGCCTGTGTGGTGGTGATGTGGCAACAGTTGTGTATTGGATCACAATAATACAATCCAGACTATAAACTTATATAAAATTTCACTAACATTCCTAGTCAATGTACCTTTGCAAGAAATACCTTTAGATGATGGGCACTTTTTTGTTAAAGTGTAGACAATAATTGGCTAAACAAAAATTAAGCTCAAATGAACTGATGGTCACATTAATAATAAGCTTCCTTCTGCTCAGATCTTAAAGGACGAATACACATTTTTTATGTTAACAAGTTTATGATTTTATCAACGTAACCTCTTGTCATGATTAGTATATTATCGACCTGAACTCCGGTAAAACTTTGTAAGGTCAGAATGTTTAATCTTGGAAAAATTTTGAAGAATGAGCCGGAAAGATAGACCACTGTTATTAGGCTGAAAAGTTACATCCATCCTACTTTTGTCACACTTTAATTTCTCTTTTGACTTGGATCGCTGAACTCCTAATACATGCATAACTTACAGGATAATTCCAGACCTAAAATATGACACTTCATCTGATTGGATCTATTTGGGCAGGCCATTTTGAGTAATAAAAGTATTTATCAAATAATTTATTATTATTTCATTTGCAATATTCCTCCAAGGACTTGCTTCTCTCAATCTTGTGGTAGCACACATGATTGTCAACAAGTATTGATCGCCTGAATAGGTCTTAGAGACAAATGTAGGAATAGGTCGCACCGGAACTCTAGGCATCTTCTGATCGGGTTTTCCTACTTTTTGACAAATATAACACGATCTACATTTTTGACAAACATCATCTTTATTCTATGACCAATAAAATGCATTCAAAATCTTGTGATAAGTCTTAATGATCCCTACATTAGCAGCCAAAATAGTTTCATGCACTGAACTATGAATTGCCTGTCTATACGACTTTGGAAATAAAATTTGTTAGCTCACTGAGCACATTTCACAAGCAGTTTGCCATCTTCTTATAAGGAGCCCATTAAAATAAAAATAGCAAAAAGGTACTTATGAGGCTCCAGTTTCCCTATTAGCCCTCTGAAAGAAAAAGATCATCTCAGAATCTTTTTCTGCTCGATGACAAATGATTGTCGTTTTTCACCCTCATGTAAATAAAGATAATGACTATTAAACAGATGACTCATTTGATCGATCTAAACGATGTGCAAAAGCAAACACATGGAAAGCCGTACCAAAGCATGTGTCAGCTAAAGGAGAAATTTCATGATAAACATCATTATCAAGAACATTATTTGAAACAGATCAAGCAATCGAAAATTTATCTTGAGACACGATCGACTTTCTGATAAAAAAAAGCTGTCAGTTACATGTGGATTAATCACAACATTAGCTAGTTTAATGCCTTCTAATAAACGAATATCCTCGTTGGCAAAGAAAAACACTGTTCCAATTATTACGGGTCCTGAGACTAAGTCTGATGACACAGGTATAAAACGGAGAGGAACATTAACAAGGCCACACTCTACGCCACAGAATAGATAACTCATTAAAAGAATACTTCTCAGAAGAAGGTAAATTACCTCATTAAAGAACACTCAAAGAAGCTCGCGTTTCCCTTGGCTGGAGCATTAATGTGTGATATAGAACCACTGGACATGAATGGATCATACCTTTCCATAATACAATCAGAATGGGGTTTGTGTGGCATAACACAAGCATTGCTTTCAATACATGACCTTGACTTTGACCGATCAGAAATAGGAGCATTTAGAATTGATCTGTCCTCATTATGGGGCTTAGTTTCCAAAATATAGCATATCCTTTCTTCGTGCCTTAGGAAAGGGATAAAGATTTCATACAAGTGGTTCAAAGTTGATTCCTACACGTATACACAATTATCATCCCTCTGTTGTAATGGTAGAACTATGGAACGCATAGCCACTGTGCAAACATAGAGTAATGCCATTTTGAGAATGAATATATTTTAATCTTAAGCATGTATTAGTATCACTAATACTAAACACTACCAATAGTAGTTGTGCTAGCTTCGTTACTAATAGTATATGGTTTATTCTTAATAGTACAATTTGTATTAGATATTTTTCAGTCCGTACATTAAGTCACCTCTCATATGAGAGTTGCTCCGTCCTCAAGCTCAGTACAACATCGTGCAATGTGAACATTTGTCTAATATTGAAAATGAATTTCTAATTTCTAATTAAATTCTGAAATTGTGTGGTTATGTAATTACATTTAATTTTAATACATTCAACAATGTGATATCCTCTTCGGTTTTAGGTGGATTAAATATCATTATCTTTTAAAGCAAGTTTTAAAGTTACAATTTATCCTTCCCTTTTGGCCCCTCTCTCTGTCTTTGTATCAATATATATATATATATATATATATATATATATATATATATATATATATATATATATATATATATATATATATATCCATCTCTCTCTTTACATCATTACCGCCTTTTTACATTTAGTATGATAAATCTAAGGCTGGCGAACGTATGATTTCCTTATTACAGGAGACTTAGAAAACAATCCTTCTTTATTGTATGTGTGCTATTTTCAAGAGTGTTTGCCTATGTGGTCATTCAGACCATATACTAATCTAACATATTTGCGTGTATAACTAAATACATATTCAATATAAATAATCCTTGAAATGGAATACACGTCCATCAGTAGTCAAAATACCTACTTTGAAACCAGATGTTTACAAGCTAACATTAGGATGACACTTGACCATCATGAAGTTATTATTTAACTAACTTAACAAAAACGTTCAACATTTCAGCAAGTCAACATGCCTCGAAAATGTCGAATAGTCTACTATTATAACTGTGTTGATGAATTGTTGTCTCTAATGACGATTTTTGGAATTAAAGTCAGCATGAGCAAATCGTGCCTAAGATTCCCAAATTGCAAAATAAATAATGTATTGAATTAAACTGTTTTGAAAGGTAGAAGGAAAGAAACGTTAATTGTGCAAATATTATGATAATAATTAATAGAATGAGAAGAGATTTTGGTTGACTGAATGAGATTTAAGAAAATAGGAATGAGAAAATGATCACAGCAGAATCTCACATTGACAAGGCAAGGGAGTTGGAAATTTATTTGGAGGCAGACATACATGAAACGGAAGAAGTAATAGTCAAGTAGTTGTAAGTGAGAAGGAGAGAACCGTAAGTGATAAGCAAATTGAAACCGTAAGAGCACAGATTCGTGTAATTCAATTGTAACTTACTTACTTTATATGCAATGATGACCACTTTTTCAATCCTACCTACGAATACACCAGGTGCAGCTGGTACGACACTAAATATAAATGTAATCAATAACCGTCATCAAGAGTCTGGTAAAAATTGATTGTAAGATCAACATGATCTCATAAATATCGGCGTAACCAACGTCCGGCATGAGAGAGGACATTCGAAGTGCAACAGTGGTGTTACACTTGTCAGCATCAAATACAAAAACCACTACAGCACACAATGTAATATGACCAACATATAAAGGTAGAACAGGAGAAAAGTAAGCAAACGATAAACGACTACACTAAATCTAAGCTAAATATCGGTTACAAGAATGCCCAAGTGAAGTAATATCAGATGAATTTTACAAAATAATGTATGTAACCCAATACAGGTATAAAGTAGCAAAATTTTTTTCAGTAGAGTTAGGAAGAGATCGAAAACAGAATAGTAGTTGTTATCTCGAAATACGCAGAATATGGCCCAGATGAGCTAAACAATGTATTGTACATACATGAGTACAACAGTCGAATGAAAGTTATAAACATTACAGTCTTAAATTGTTGTCGAATATCAACGTAAATACTTATAGGGTTCTTGTTAATACTCCGGAAACGTTACTTGGCAGCACTTTACAAGAGGGATTTTGGCCTAGGTTTGTATTAGCGATGGAATAGTATGATAGATTAAAAAACTTTGTCCCTGGCCACCTGCATAATGGGGAGAGATTGGTTACAATTTGAATGAAAATCTAAACATAATGACCTGGAATGCTAAACCCATTATGCCAGAACATCCAGTATATGTTCCTTTCTCAACTATGTATATATTGTTTGCATACAACATCATTAGCTAACTCTAGAGCAAATGCACCTTCTTAAAAGCACGCGCTTCTTCAGAGCAGACGAAGAGGTACAAAATTGAACTCGAATAACAACTACATTCGGTAAACTACCTATGCACGACAATACTACCTTAATACTGTTGATATTGTATAACTCAATTGCTTCTTTAATGTGCCTGAACCACAACAAGAAATGCGAAGTAAATATGCTTTATGTATAAAAGATAAGCGTCCCAGAGATGTGCAATATAAGACACATGCATACAACAAAAGTTCGAAGCGAAAGTTCAGAAACCAATTGAACGAGGCAAAATAAGAAACTGAACATGGACAGTTCGAAGAGCTAGAAACAGCCGAATAATTTGATGTTTTATCGAATCGTAAGACTCGATAAGAAGTTGCAGAAACAATATATTGCTGAACTAAAAGCACAAGGAGACCTTCATATGATAAGTGGTTAAAAGACATTACCAACATCCAAACGAAAAAGATGCTGGTTCAGGACGGATGATTTCTTCTCATGATGATGGTGTCCACGTTAAAGAGTGACTGCTCCTTTCTTCGAATCGATTGCTGGTTCCCTCTAAACAGGCATCATGATATAAGTAGGAAGACAAAACGAGAAGATGCAAATGATTCCTTTTCTGGAAAGATGTCAAAAGTGATCATTGGAATCTCTTCAAGGCTCACTTTAGTCTCATACACATGATGGTAACAACAGTGGAAACCCTTTCACGATCGATTCCTGGTCTCACAGAGATGTCACATATGCAAAAAGAAATACAATCGTTGGTGGATCAAAACGGAAACGGGAAAAAACATCAATACTGTAGAGCCAAGTCTTGAAACTCCTGCAACTATTTCACCAGTAATCTTTCGACGAAACAGCTAAACATACTCTGAGAAATTTGAAGGCAATAATGAGAGCCGAACCCAAAGGTACCAAGTCAGGCGCGTCCACGAAGATTCAAGACGAGGAAAGTGTTTCAAACTCCCTGGTCTCCCATACTCACTTCGATGGCACTAAGTTGTTTCTTGACACCTTTCCTGACGTATCGAATGAACGAAGTAAAACATTGGGTGAACGATGTTGACGAAACCGTCTTTGGCTGCAGCAACAAATAACGAATGGATGAAATAAGTGAACAAAGTGAACAAGAAAAGGTGACCCTTCACAAGCACCTGCTGTAACGCATGTAGCTCGACGGACACGACATAACCTCTCCAAGCCACACGAACATAAGGGAAGAATCGGTAAACAATTGGTGACTTATCGAGGACTCACCATAGAGAGTATTGTAGCTAGCATTCACTACAACTCTGCCCATGCTGCGGATTGCGAATGAGATTCCAAACACATTGCATCTTGCTGCTAAAACTAATTTTAAACTTGTACATTTAACCGCGTTACAGTGATTGTTATAAGAGTAGGCGACGTACACGTTACATAAACCCATTCGAAATGTTTTCAGTCGCCAAACCAAAGTGGATGGCAATTGTCACCAATGTCAAACCGATTGAGAGAATGTATATCTTTTGTGAGCGTATAATGGTGGTCACAAATTTACATTATGTCATTGACATCTTTTTCAAATCATCTTTGGTCATTTCATTGACTTCTGAACCACGTCCAATTAAATATTGATCGCATCAGCATATTCCCTAGTATATCAAATCTTATCACAAACATATAATCGTAACGTCATATGTGCACCCAGTTAATAAACCCCTAGAATGAATTGATAGCCTTTGATTGATTGCTTGGAACGTCACCTACTGCAATTAAGAAATGATGAATGCTAATGATGTGATATTGGTGTTCCATCAGAAATTAAAAAGGTTATATACCTAACTGGATAATTGTTTCGTGTCACTGACGGGGTAAGCGGCAGCCAGTCTCCATTCTATAAATTAGGAGACGTGAACAGTGAATTCTTAAGAGGAACAACGACTGAGTAAAAAAGAACACTACATTTACGAGTTCGAGAGCATTATCGATTGAAGAATATATAACATTGGCAAACACTTTCTCAAGTTAGTAAAAGTTTGTTGGAAAGAATATCAACATACCATTGATTATCGAATTATCTCTCGGTTATGAATCATTGGTTATATAAGGAAGTAAACATCATGCAATTAAGCACATCAACCTTTTCTCATTTTAAAATGTCGTGTCCTCAAAGCATCCCCTGTGGGTGTGGTAAAAAGAATGTGTTCCTCAAACTCCAATGGCCTTTTTCCTTCCAAATGTATTTCGGGTATTGTGTCATCGGAGCAGCCATTGGCAATTTGATCTTGGTGCAAGGGAAAACAATCTTTCTCAGAAGCTGCGTCGGTAGTCTTCCTTGTAATTCTTTATTGAACTAATATGCGAGCACTAACAACGCTAACCATGCGGCCAGTGCCTCCAAAGAAACAACAACAGTAACAGCCGTTTTTGGAACAAATAGACTATCATTTTCCTCTGACATCAACTGGCTCACCGGAAACGAATGTCATTGAATTATGAATAACCAAATGTATTTAATCTTACCCAGTGACAGGTGTATGGTGTATTTTCGATGCTTATGTCATTCCACAACCAAATTACCTAATGCCATACAACTGGATTACTAAGCTCATTCTGAAGTAGCTTTGATAGAAATGGTTCATCCCACTCATTGTCAGTGAAATTAAAAATATCTGTACCGTCAAAATCCTCGACGAACAAGTGCAACACCACTTGGATATAAACAAACTCTCTATTTTACTATTCTAAAAGATCATATCAAGCCAGTCCTCATTTGAGTATGTATTCCATGAAAATGCCTGCATCATTTTACTTCAGTGCTCGGTCAAGATGATTGCTGCTACACTACACTAAGTGAACTAATAGAGTACCATAAAGTAATCAGTAGTCTGATAATATATTTGTTGCCAAAGTTTTGTATATAACTCTTCTTGCAGGTTGTTTAATAATCTCGGTTTACAAACAAAAACTAGCACCGAGCTCGAAAGACAACAACGAATGATTTTAAAGTAGATAAGAAAAGGCCAAAGAGACATGAACGATGTCGACGTGGTCAGAACAAGAACAACATTTAGTCTACTGTGCTTGACAATTTCGATTCTAGAACGTTATCAGTCTAGTAAATAGGTACTTGTTTAGAATTGTTGAATTGTTATTTTGTATTTGTGCTTGAGAAGTTTTTTCTTGTATTACAAATCTTAACGTTAGGAAATGTGTTGCCTTCCTGATTTATTGATACTGAATGACTGTTTGATACTGGACCTTCCTCTCTATGGATATTGATCGATTGGATACAGTTTAGGTATGTTGGATTGTATAGGTTGTATGGTTGACTGTATGTTTGTAATCTCATCCCTTCTTATTTATCACACCTCTTTTGAGCATTATAGCATATGTGACAATTTTAGACACTGCATAGGACGCTTTGAATAGAGTGTCCGGAGTTGTAGCTATTATTAGTGTTGTGGTGGATACTTTGTGTGATTTCATCCTTTCTTTTGCACCATACCCTTTTTTAAATGATAGTTGGTGTTGGTATAATGGGCACTACACAGAACATATTGTATACTCTGTATAGGGTGCTAGATAGTAGATAACTATTACCATGTAACCGTCTGCAGTCCGCTATACTTGTTTAGATAGTAATCCAACAGCGAATGATTTATTGAATATGTGGTACCTTTGGGTAGCAATCAGAAAGTAGGTGGTTAATTTTATATCTGGTGTAATTAATTGAAAGCGAACAGCGGTTCCTCATTTTGTATATGTGGGCTTGTTTGGATTGCAATAACAAAGGGAGGTACCAGATTGTATATATGATGTGATTGGATCGTATTTTCAAAAGGTCGGTACTCGATTACAATCAGCTGTGCTTAAGATATATGCGATGTATTTGACTGTATCTGAATATGTTAACATTACCGTAGCCGTACAATCCCATATATTTTACAACATAGAAACAACCTATAGCAAGGACAAAGGTAACATTTTCCCTTCTCTCTATTAACACCTTTGTCCCCATACATAGCTGTAACTGATTAAGGTTGGGTATTTATCGCTGAGTGAACTCTATCTAATCACTCACAAAGTCAATTACCGCATTTGCTAGCCAAGATTAATTTATTTGTATAGGTACATCATATAACGTGTCAGAATGGTTAATGTCAGTGATCGAAGGAGAATAATATGATCGATATTTTAAAAAACAATGGTTGCGGCATTTTAAACCAGTCGGCTGTTTTTTTTTAGTTGTGTAGTTAAATCACTTCATTGTTCTTGCTTTCTACACATTTCGACCTTTCGAAAGAAAAGATTTGTTCATTTTAGTGAGATCCCTTGCTCGTCATATGACCCCGACCTTTAATGGTAGCTGTTATTATATATTGTCAAAACTAAACCCAATAATTTATAAAATTTGGCATGTAAAGCCTGTCATAATGCTTTTCTTTTGCATGAGGGATGACTATTGGGGTGCAGAAATGTTTCAACTTCTGAAGGGAGATTGTAATGACGGGGTTGTAGATTTTCATCGGAAATGACGGATGCGGATGGGCTTAATATTATTAGTATCCGGCAGTGCCTTGATACAGATAATGCGTCACATAAAAATATCTGAAACCTGGGAACTAAAAGCCATCCACAGAAATTTTCGCTGTATTACAGGATTAAAAATGGTAATGGTCGGGTATTTATTGATGTGTGAATTCTACCTAATCAATCACAAGGTAAAACGGAATATATTTGCTTTGTGAGTGATTTAATGAAATGTATACATCGAAAAATATCCAATGGTACGAAATACCTGATATGGCATGGATAGACCATCATAGATTTCAGTAATATTAAGGTAACTTGTGTAGCATACCATAGTATTTTTTAAATATACTTTTTCCTTGCATCGCGTGTCTCCTACGTTGCTGGCGCGGCACGTGCGTTATACATGTTACCGCGCGCGAATATATATTACTTAGGGATCTTGACTGGGGCAGCCATTAGAGCGAAGCTCTTTATACGTGTAGCTGTAGGCGCTGGATTGCCATTTTGTTTTCCCTAGTTCTTTTAGTTATCTTAATTTAGTTCAAAGTAATGTTCAGTTTCGCAAAACACCTTCAATATTAAAACATATGCTCGCATTGTTTTATCATACTTTTAGTTTAATTCATCAAGAGTGTATGGCTTATATAATTTGGTAGCGAGAGATGGTACAGTTCAGATTATTGATAGGGATATGAGAATATATGCAGTACTCCTGTTTCTGGGTTATTTTGTCTCTATTGTAACTAATATTAAAGCTGTGTGTGTGTGTATGTGTGTGTGTGTGTGTGTGTGTGTGTGTGTGTGAGAGAGAGATAGAGAGACGAGAGACGAGAAAGACGAGAGAGAGCGAGAGACGAAAGAGGGAGAAGAGAGAGACGAGAGATACGAGAGAGAGACGAGATAAAGAGAGACGAGAGAGAGAGAGACGAGAGAGAGAGACGATAGATCATATTATTTTTGGGTAATCAATGGTATGTCATTCCTATATTACCAGATGTTGTACATAAGGACATATTTCAGGTGTGTTGAAATTGATTCAATTCAAATGATGAGATGTTATTTATCTGAATGATAATCAGAAAACAGATTATTTGGAAAGTTGTTTTTTCATATTCAGCTGACCAGGTGTGGATAACCAGCTGTGGATAACTGGGTGCAGTCTAACTAGATGTAGCTAGAGACCGATGCAGTAAGGCGAGAAGAAGGACCGCCATAAGTGCCAATGTGTGTATGTGCATGAAAGGCCTGGGTTGTTAACGTGACCAAGCCGTGAGAGCATCATATGAGCTGTTAAGTAAACATTGGTCATATGTCATAGAAATGTCAGTATATTGTTTTACTATAAGAGAAATGTCAGTTTAGTGTTTGACTATAAGAGAAATGTCATAGTGTTTGACAATAAGAAAAATACCATTATAGTGTTTGACTATAACAATAAATTTCAGTATCGTGATTGACTATACAGACAAGAGACACAATAGTGTTTGACTATTTAAGACAATGTGATAGAGTTGTTGAATATTTCAAATAATTATTTATTTGTTCTTCTTCATTGTTTTCCATTGGATCCATAATAAATATACTCTTATAATTATTTCAGTGTCCTGTTTACTTTACAATCATTAGTGCGAGAAGATAATACATTCTTTTCATTGTCACCCACATACGTGTTTATTATTTCTTAACTCTCATTCACTCTCATAGGATGATAGCTCGATTACGTTACACCCAACCATGATCATTTGTAATCATTATATTTCTAATTTTCTTCCCTTGTGTCTTCAGATCGGTAAATTTCATCAACAAGCATTCACTTGTAAGTAGATCGAAGTCTTCTTTCTTTAACTAACTAACTGCAGCATAATACATAGCCCGACCTTCCCTAGCCAATAGTCGTAAATTCTTTATGCAGTGATATATGGTAGAGTGTCGTAGCGGTTCATATATATTTTACGATCATTATGTTAAGACAAATAGCTGATGCGGTTTAAAGCAGGTCATTCCTTTATTCTTTTCTAAAATTACGTTTGTGTATGGCACTGTGTTCGGATGGCATTAGTTTTGGAACTTTCTATGCATTTTGATCTTTAAAAAGCAAACTCGTTTCCATTTCTAGTGGGATCCTTTGCTTGACATATGACCTTGACCCTTTAATAACGGCTGCTGAAACATATTATCGAATTGCAATGCAATAATTTCTAAAGACTGCCTTGTAAATCGTGTCATAATCCGTCTTCAGCAAAACGGGTGAGTGTTGGGTTGAAGGAAGATCTGTGGAATTACATTTTTAGTTCTATTGGTCGATTAAAAAACAAGTTAGTAAATTTTGATAGGAAATCACAGGAGCGGGTATGTGGGGATTGTTGTTATTAGGGTGCAATGCGTGGATATAGATAGATACGTGTATTAAAATGACATGGGAAAAGGGACCCAATACGTTTCCAAATAAATTACCTATGTGTAAAAAATTCCAGATAAGTATCACTTATAGAAAACGGAAACAAATCACAAGTTGGAATTATCAAAATGATAATCAATATCACGTGCCATAACAATTGGAATTGCTGAATTGTAAAAATAAATTCGTATTATTTTGATCAGTGGTCTATGTAACACATCAAACTGATTATGATATGGTTAGTGTTACTTGAAGGGTAAGGCGATAGTACCTGAGGATTAGAGACAACAGTTTAGAAACTACATAACAAAAACTGGACAAACTCATAACGTATCCGAGAGCAAAACAGCATTTTTTGATAGGTAATGTAAAACCATAAAAGTTGGTCAAGATTACTGAACTCTCAGAAAACGTATATTCCCTGAAAAGTTAACGAATTGCTTTTATGTTGAAGTTGAGACTTTCCTTGAAAAGCAACGAGAATTCCTTAGAACATATTTTTTTCTGTCAGGAAGTCTTCCACTCAGCAGTCTCCTGGAAAAGACTGTCAGCCTAATAAGAACACTTCCAAATCTCAATCTCTCACAACATTTAGGAATCAAGTCTCTAAATTTGATCAGATAACCTTATCTTTTCCTGAGTGCACTTATTGAAACAATGAAGGGCAAGCTATTTATGGTTGCTACAAACTGAAACATAAGCAACAAAAGCAAGACTAGTCTATTCCAAATGGTTTTATTTCTAAGAGGTCAGGGTCACAGTCCTGGATTGACAGCAATACATGTATTGAATTAAAGAAACCTAAGTCTAATTTACTAAGGATATCTATGAACCAGTCATGTCGAACTCTACTCTATCACGCATAACTGAATGTGCTAATCCTATCACTATAGGGAAACATAAGCTTCCCATTTACTAATGAGGTGCATTGCCTTTTTTCTCGAGAAGTCGTCTTCTAACGAGAGCGATATTATTCAGGGAGTATGGTGCGGAATTGCTACTGTATCTCATCATTGTCATTCTTTGTCATCAGATTTAATCTCGGGACACGTGACGTTCATTTATTACTAGACAATATCCTAACTGAAAATACAATTTTGTTTGACCCACTTGTAGCTGGCAATAAATGATTTGATCAGAAGGTCGAACTTATATAAAACGAAATCCCTGAAATATACCCTGGCTCTGCAGTTACTAGAGCTATGAAAATAAGATCTCTTGACAATGATACAAATAAGCACATTGCTCATTTAGATTACAGATGTATTGGTCCGGATTTTAATAAGGTCAATTTTGCTCGTAATATTCAATCAGTAAATATCAGAGTGATCCACTTTTTACTACTCATTCTCTATATTCTAATTCTCTATATTCTAATCAGACTCACAATCGATAATCACTTGTGGTCTAACAGAAAAAAATCATTTTATAACCAGATAGTGCCGTTACTAGAGCTATGGCACTGAAAGTTCTTGACAATGATGCAGATTAGAAAATTATTAGCTTAGCTTACATATGTATTGGTTAAGCTTTTGATGTGGTCACTTTTGCTGCTCGTATTGATTAATCAACAAGTATTAATGAGAAGTGATCGTCATTTTCTACTCAGCATCTTTACTAGAATCAGGGTGACAATCAACAATCATTTGTTAGCGAACAATACAAAGAACACGAGATCTCTTGTTTGCTTGAGACGGGTGCTAGTGAAACTGAACCAAAGAATTACCTGTTTAATGTTTGTTAAGAATTGATACTTTTGAGAAAATGGAGACCACCTTGGGTAGGTGCTTGTGTCAGTGTGCTATTAAACTGTAGTTCTGAAGTCTTATACACAGAGGATTCTAACTCTAGCCCATGACACTTCTTTAGCTGGCCATTTTGGGGTCAGTACGTCGTGTCATTAGATCTTGATTCAGTTATATTGGCCTAAATTAACAGTTACACTTGTAAACACTGCATATTTTGTCACAATTGCCATATGATAGGAAAACATAATCAAGTAATACTTAAGGCTCAGCTGAAACATATTCCGGCATCTCACGAACCTTTGAGCAGGACAATTGTAAACTGTATCGTTCCTTACCATATTCCAGGTCAGGAAACCAATATGTGTTGACCAGAACGTGAGCACCCACACAATGCATATGATGGATACTAAAACTAACACAATCGTAAAGCGCTGATAATTTCATTCTCAATTTTATCGGCCCAGAAATTCGAATCTGATCAAAAATAAAAAGTTATGCCGGGAATTTTCCAGCAAGTTATGCAAGAATTAGAGATCCATGAATTCAAATTTTCTGCCTATCACACTAACTTTAAAAAAATATGATATCTTATTGTTTGGTAGTGATTTTTGGACCAAGATGTTAGTTTACAGTTGTTTGCTCTTACCGAATCAGTTGAGAACTTACCAGGATTTAAACCCCTTTTCAAGAAGTGGACCATTGAAGTTGCCAAAAAAATGACACTTCTTTTAAATGAGATACAGAAACTAATCCGTTCCTACTTTTTATTTTAAGTTTTAAGTTATCAATGGCATGTGAGGTTGCAAGAACTAATCTGCTCTCTACTGTGTGTAACGTGAAATTATGGTATGAAAAAGACAAAAGGGAAAAAGTTTACAGCCTGGTGATTGAGTCCTGGCTCTGTTGCATATACTTCCCAATCCTTTTCGGGTTGATCGCTATGGGTTTTACTCAGTTTAAAAGAAAGTAATTGATTTACATTATATATCATTAATACTCTTGGTATGCGTAAATAAGAACGACTTTGTTTTAAAGGATTATGTTCATACAGCTAGCCATGTAGGTCATATCTATTTAGTTTTACCCGTAACACACATTGAAGATTTAAGAGATTGAATACAATACGATTGTAGAGAGTATGGTGTTACCAATCTTTGGAATTCAGAAGTTATACATAATTTGGTCCAGAAATTTTCACATCTGCAGCAACAAGAAAAGAATGAAGAAAATAAATGTTTCTACATGAACTAATAAAATATACAATGAGGTTGAAATTATAGATTCATACCTTTGAAAAGCATACATAAAGAATGGTCCATTTCAAACAGGAATGTGTGAAAAAGAAATGCTGCTGGATAATGATTTCAAGGAACCGAATAAATGTGACTGCAGTTCACCATATATATTTCCGCATGTGCACTGACTATATAAGAGTGAATAGTAGGAGCAAAACATATTTAGTTCCATTGCCAAGATTCCATAATTGCATTGATTACATTGGAAACACACATTATGTCGCGAAGTATGAGATTTTTAATCTTCTGCAACTTCCTCTGAAGGAAAGCGCAATACATATTTGGTATTCGTGGCTCCAGTTGGACTTTATCAATATAAATCGATGCCGTTTGGGATGAATAGTTAGCCTTTTACTTTTCAACATTATTGCTTCTAGTCTAGATAATTCTAATGCTTACATAGTGCTTACAACCACGATGTCATCATCTACAAAGACACTTGGAAAATCAATAAGAGACCATTCGGATTTCTTTGACAGACTCAGATGCAAATTTGACCATTGATTTATGCAAACGTTAGTTATGTCGTAAACGTGTTACATTTCTAGGACAGATTGTGGAACAGGTGCAAGATAGGCCTGCAGATACTGTTGCAAATGCTAATTGTGAATTCTTTGTGCCTGCCAGTAAAAGGCAACTGGTTTGAATTTTTGGAATGGCTGGATACTGTCAGAAATTTTATTTCAATAACTGCTAAATCCCTGACAAATTTATTTGGAAATAAAACAAAGTTTCATTGGTCTGAAAAACGGCAGGAGATTTTGATAAGTTAAATACCATACTTAAGAGTCCGCACGTTCTTTCTGCTTCAAACTTCAGTCAATCGTATAAATTATTGATGCAAGTGATGCATGGGTTGGAATAGTAATGATCCACGAAGACTAACATGCTGTAGAACATCATGTGTGCTGTATTCTAAGAAATGATAACAATCACATGATTCAGTATTCCGCAATCGGGAAGGAACGTATGGCTTTGATTTTGGCTTTGCAACATGTTAAAGTGAATATTAGTTCCAATTGTATTTAGTGATCACATCGCCCTTACATTCATTAGCAATATCAACAACGTAGAATCTCTGATCATTAAGAGGGTGTTTGGTTTGACAGGAATACATACTGACATGAGGCACATCAACGGAAAATACAATATAATAGCAGTCGCACATTCACGTTTACAAAAATAGTATATTGTTTCATATATACTGTGTTTGAATCTTAATAATTTCGTTACAATGTTGGTCATTTTACATTTGACTAATAGTTAAAAGATAACTTAGCTTTATTGCATGAATCTTTATTATTCTGTATGAGGGAGGGGTTATCTATATTTAATGTGCATTGTTTGTTATTTTATATGCATTATGCTATAGTAGTTGTATTTAGAACACGTCCTTGTCCAAATACAGGTTACTTTTCTATCCGACCTGAAATATTTTGATGTTATAGATTCTGTTAACAACCAAAACATAGATATTTTGTTTCTATGATAGTTTGTTAAATTTTGTAATATTGTTATCTTGACCTGAGACAAGGACATGTTGTTTATGATTATATTCTTTATGATAAATATACTTTCTCATTATAACTAAAATGTTATTTTTAAACATATGCAACCTTCCAAAATGAAATGGTTCATAGACAATGTTTATTTTATTTTAAAGAAACTGATAATTGGAAGCTGAATTCAAGAATATAATCTTCTTTTTAAAAAAGTAATTTCTTGGAAATAGAGACTTAGACGTATTGTGAGATTTTAAATACGGATATATTATTGAATTGCATCATTATTGTTCAAAAAATACTTTTTGCACTTCCCCATGACAAGGGCCACCACATACATCTTAAAACTTCCAGCGCTGATTTGTTTTAGAAGACCAATATCTTCTTGTTTGTTTTGAGACCTTTTGGTCATTATACATTGTGTACACTTATTTGGGATTTATTTCGAAACACCGTAAGTTCTGTAGTGTGGCAGTTGATAATGAAGTCTAGCACTGGGGCATCATTACACTATCCTGACACCAGGTTAAAACATAAACCTTTAATGCCGAACGCTAAGCAAGGCAGCTGCTAGTTTCATTGTTATAATTTTAGGTAAGAACTTCCCATGCAAATGATGTGGTACAACTTAAGCATACACGGAAAGAAGAAACATAAACAATAGTAAAAACAATATCAACAAAAGAATAGGCGATCTTCTAGATAAACGGTAAAGTCTTGAAACCAAAAGGAAGAGATATATCCGATGCAAGGAAGTAAAGATGATTTATCGAACTTTGGATGGAAGTGCATTTAGCATATAATACAATTTGGTTTTATATTTGTCTGGGGAAGATATAAATTAATAATAGCATTTATTTTTTGAATTAAAGTTTGAGAAAAAGCCTATAATTAATATATTTTCAAACAAGTTAAACCCGTTTAATTTATTACCGCTAGCAAATTCAATCATGAAGAGAGATCGGGACGTTTTATAAGACTATGTATTAAATATTTCCTTTGAAAGGTGTGTGGATTACATAATAAAATATAATGATATGCACTTCCTGTTTCTAAACAGCAGTTTATCTAATGGATGTATACCATGTGATTGTCACTCTGATCTCTCGTAGAGTCGCTATTTTGGTTTCTGCTACTGGTATTATTAAAAGAGACTTTACGATCACCACACAAAACAAACACATAGGAATGCAATTATTTAGCAGGGCAAAATATTCTTTTTAGAATTCGGTTTCGAATTTTATGATTTCAGCAATTCATTGTGAAAATAGACTAGTTACAGAAATAGTTGTTTCAATCCTAAGATGGGAATTTAATACAGACATGTTTTGCTGATTATGTAATTTGTATCTTGGAAAATATTTAATTTTGTTAACTTTTGATGCTTACGAGCTATTGACCTAACCAGTTGTCTAGAGCTACCATATCGTCGTCAGTTATGTACAGGATATCGTGCCATTCACGAATTCAAATTGCTAAGACTCCATTTTGTAACACAATTGAAATGTGTCAGTTGCATGACATTTTAGAGTATATGGATGGCCAGTATTTGCTTTGTATTTACTATGCAATTCAATCCTTTCCAAAAGCTAATTGTATGGCAAAACCCAAATAATCTGTTCTGATTTATTTTTGTTATAATAAATATACCGTTTTCTATATGCTGACCTCGTAGTCACTACGAATCGTTAAACAATCGTCTTAAGCATCATTTGGAGTTGAATGTATAGCTGATTTCATGGTTGTAATGAAATACAACTTAATAACAGAACAAACACTGATACTTCTATTTGAAGGCAAGGACAACTTATTTAGCTCACATATACTTTGATGTTCTCCTTATTTTCTAGACTTTTTTTTTACATTATGTGCCCTTTATTCAAGTGCACAAAAGTTAGATGCCCAATTTAATAAACATTAATACCTGTACGTATTTAAGTAGTAAACGGGGCATGTGAATACAGTATGATGGATATGCCAACAGGTTTTAACAGAACGTATGTACAACAATGGCAATATGGTGTCAACTTTAAGCAACTTTCTAAAACATCATACATAAAGAACCCGCACAAAAGATAGAATATAAGGCCTTTCAGATCAAACACAAAACAATGATCTGAAGACTAAATCAAAAGAGAAAATTTAACATTCTGTAAAACATATATCAATGATAAAAACAGAAAATAGTCAAAAGCTATAAGATCAAAATTTGTAATGCACGCCTTCAATAACTAAACTAATTAATCAGAAGCCAAAGTTGCACGAGTGCTAACCTATCATAAATATTCATAACTGAGTTAACATCAGAAAACAGGTGTCTCACGGAGTCGAAGTCGCTATCGATATAAATCACCCGTCCGAAGTTAGTGAATATTTACCATATTTAAGTGAATGTTATAATGCTTGGCAAATATTACAACACTTGACTTTAAATCATTATTCACAATTTCCACAAACTACTAGAATAGAAACATGAAGTGTTTCTTGTCACTTTGTGTCGTTTATTAATTCCCCGTTCATATATTCCATATGGTCCCCATCCATAAACAATTACGCATTCAGGATAACAGATATAGAGAATGAGTGCTTATTAATGTGAAGCAGTCATTATGTGATATTATAGAAGTTATCTGAGATACGTGTGGTATGGTAAACTTCATATCACTTTTATTTAACACGTGAATTTTAATATGCCAGAAACTTTGCATTGTGGGACATGATGTGCATCCAACATTGTCCATTAGGATTATATAAATATAGGTCACCATATATACTGATCTTACAGGTGAAAAAGTCCAACAATATTGAACTATTCACTTGTGCATTTTCTAAAGCAGAAAATATAGTTATTATATGCTCATTTTTCCCCGTTAACTTTACATTGTCAAAATCGTGCAGTATTACCCGATACTGAACCCGCGCGCCAATACACATATAGCATTCACGTGCATAAAGGAACTACTTTCTATCGTAAACAAACACTGGACGCAGACGCATGCACTTTTGATTTGTAAACAAATCATGTACACTCGCGTAAGAGGCGCTTTAAGTCGTGCTTGTTTAAATTTGTTTCTGAATGAACTAAAACATATGTTTCTTGGACTGCCACATACAAATAACATATAAGTGACAAATTATATACTGTCTTCTTTAGCTGGTGATAAGAATAGCATAACAAATATACTTACAGTTTTACATCCTGAATTTCCTCGAAATATACTTTCTTAGTTCTGCAAATCCGAATTACATGAACCGTGTCACAGGTTCTCAATCTTGATTACACATTTCGAAAATGTATTGTAATTTCGATAACAGGTGCAATTACATCCCCCTTACTGCACTCAAAATGAAATAAGCATTACATTAGATAGCGTCTTTTTGATAATTACAATTGAAAGACTTCATATTTTTCCCACATTATGATTTCAAACATTCAATGACAGAGAAACACATTTGCAGACGTCAACACGCTTCTCCCTAGCTGATTCAATCGCATGTATTTCATGTGGAATTGTCACATACAAATCCAGTCCATAGTCACGAAATTTCGTAGAATCGAAAAAAAGTACCAAAATCTATTCATTCCAGATCAAATGGAAAAGTTGTTGCAATGCATTCATTCACAATATGACTCCAAATTTCAATTTTAACTAAACACGCCATTTTCTTTCGAAGGTTATGTCGAGCGCGGCGAAGTTCAAATTTATCTGGACGGAATTATTTGCGCAGTAATAATGTTGGTGTTGTGTAATGACGAATATGCGCTTGTGTATTTAGTTTGGAATACGTCATACATGCATTTACGTTGTTTCTTGTAGTGTATTTTGCTTATATAATTAAGCCTGAGGTAGAATAAAAAAATAAGCATATAATAAAGAGGTTACTGCATTTATATGGGGAAATATGAACTCGTTTTGTCGGATGGATATACTGTACTCCCAAGGTCATGCAGTATTCCAGCCAAGAAACTCGTTCATATTTTCTCATACAAATGCAGTAACCTATAAATACAGACCTTGCCACGATAGTACAGCAATTCTAGATTCAGCGTCGGTACTGTGGGTGTGTGCCACAAGTGAGAACAATCCAAATAGTTCATTGAGCGCCTGCTCTAAAACAGCTTTATCATGCCGATATTGCAAAGTATTTGCCAAAATTAAAGACGTACATGTGCATATATGTGTCTATATATTACCCTTTCTTAGGTCATCTAGGCAAATTTCCAGATCCTTTAATGCAAAGTGAGAGCTTAGTATTAATCATGCGCGGTAAGTGGAATTGCCTTTTAGCGCCTATTACATCATAATGATCTCACTGAGATATGTATTATTTTATTAAAATAGAAAGGTCGTTGGTCCCTTTTCTCTTGTCATTATTTGTATGAACAATGATGATGCATTTTCTCATGGCATTTAGTTATTGCTGTTTTCGTTCACGCGCATTTTCTCAGCGCACGTTATGCTATACATGGTGACAGTATAATTAGTTTGGAAGACGAAGGGAAAACACTGGTAAGAACCAACGACAAATGGGAAGCTGATATACGTGAAATGGCATTGATCGGTAAAAGGCGAAAGCTTTAGATCTCTCGCTCATCCGGATGATTAATTTTTTTTTATATCATGCGATTTTCATTAACACACAAACTCTCTCATTCTCTCTGTCTCTCTCACTCTCTCTCTCTTGTTTCGTTTTCCTTTTTCTTCTCTTTTTCTGGAAATTTTCTGACATTTGGGTAGAGCGTGAAGTAGTGTTTTTTTTTTAAAAAATATTGACCCTACCCAACCACCAATCCCACCCTTTCCGAGAAGCTACTGGGGATTTAGACATAAAATGGAACGAAAAAAACTTTTCGATGAGTATGATTAAATATATATTTGTAACGTTTCCTTATATTGTTTTGATGGTTCATGATTATAAATATTATACAAATTATTTAAATAAAGCTGATTGATTCATTCCAATGGAACTCCATCACAGACTAGATTTGCGAGGGGTATGTCTACGCCTTAGTCAGTATATTATTAACAAACGATGTTTGGATGTTACAACTAGTAATCAAGTTACACAGAGTACTGCGAAACAGATATGGTTCATTGAGTAGACTGGTTTACAAATGATGTTGGTGTTGTGTGGTTTAACGCAATTGTTTCCGCACACGAAAGGCTTATACATGGCCGCCAGTATTAATGGAGGGGGTAAAAACCCGAGAAAATCCCGGAAAGAAACACCGACCAACGAGAAGCTACTGGCAAGCTTTTTCACATACCCATATTGGCCGAATCCGAGACTCGAACCCACGCAGACAGAGGTGAGATGGCAATGATCCTTAACGACGAGTGCTTTAGACCACTCGGCCACTCGGGGCCCCGTTTAAAAATGGAATATTCGCCACAAAATTGAAATAGACAAATACATGGAAACTGTCTTGACATTTGTTAGTACGATATAGTTTAAAAATATTACAAATTCTCAAACAGTAGATAATCCTTTCCCCATGCAAATGCAGTGATACAACTAAAGCAGATATGGCAAGTGGTAGAAGACACATAAACAAAAATAAATACAAAAGTAGGAGAGCTGCAAGATAAACGGTGAAGTATCGAAAACAAAATAGAAGAGAGATTTCCTATTAAAATAAACGACGATGTTACCAACCTTTAAAAGCATTTGCATTTAGTGTATAATGCACCTTTGTTACTTTCGATTCGTCATTAGTTGTATGGAGAAGAGTAAGATTAATAATAACATTTATATTTAGAACTACAGTACCAAACAGTAACACGCCTCCTATACTTAATATACCTCGGAAACATGTTAAACACCTTCTAATGATGCTCACGGACAATTTCAAGTGTGCCATGTTTGAAGGGATTGTTTGTAGTGATAAGTGATAAGTGATAAGACTATATTAGATTTATTCCTTTGAAATGTGTATTTGGTGCAAATAAAAATAGTATGATATGCCTACACCCAACCGTTTACCTAATGGATGTCTTTCATGTTGGTGTTGCACTGATCTTTCGCGAAGTCGCTACATTGGTTTCTGTTATTAGCATGTACACTAGAGAACTTACGATCCCAAAAAATAATAAATAGAAACGAAATTAGTTAACAGGGCAATACAAAATTTTAAGACATCGCTTTCGGATTATTTATTTTCAGGAATTCAAAATGAAGACGAACTAAGTTAATATTTGTGTTCAGTTCAAGACTGTAAATTTATATTTATACAAATAATATGTTTAAATTATTTTTTTTAATCCAATATACTCATTCCCATATCTGGACCACGCATTCACTATGAACTGTAATGCAATCGTCATAAATTAACCGTGATGCAATTGTTATAAGCAGCATTTGGCGATGATGGAATATTGATTGAATGGATGTTTTGCTTACTGTCCTTGATTAGAACTAAAGATGATAATCCTGTTCATTAACATACACTCACATAATGACTTGTTTATAATCAGGTAAACAACGAACTTCAGTTTGGACAATGTCGGTTACAAATTATAACTACTCACTTAATATGACATTGGAAAACAAACAAAAAATATCAAACATGCACAAGTGCATAGTAACTGAAACAAGCATACAAGTAAACGTATGTCCACACAAATCAATCCAATGCATATTTTAACGACAATAGGATTTAGTTTATTCAACATCTGTAGATCATTGAATTGAAATTATTTGTAGAAACAGATCTTAAGATAATTATGACATTTAAACTTTTCATCAAATGTAACCGTTAATCTTCAAACCTCTATGTTCAACTATGGATAATTTTCCGAATGAACATATTTTGTTGTTTCTTTCGTTTTGTTTCCTAAAGCACTCATTGTTGTTTGTGTAGGCAAATGCGTCTCTTGAATCTGTGATTTCTTGACGATTGGTCAACGTCTTGTGGAGATTTTTCCCTTGTAAAGAAATACATCCCAGAGCTTGTTTAAATAAATTGAAGGATATACTTTCCCCGATATTAAAGGCGACGCTTTGCTCAAGTGGGTCCTTTGCAATTCCAATTTACTTCCATGTTATACAAACACACGATAGATCGCACATACAATTTGTTAAATTTCACATAAATCCAGGAAAGTGTATTTAAAATGCTCCACTATGCTCTATACTGAACATGGACGTGGAGTGGAAAGAAGTTAATCGCGAGGTAAATATGTCCTCTTTCAATGTTTGATGTCTTGAAAATTAACGTTAAGAAATAGCTATTGTTGGAATCGGTGGACTTTTGTTATAAATTCAACGTTCTAATATTGTAACTTGCTTAAGAGCTTCTAAGACTAGGATCTGTTGTAAGTCCACTTTATTATTATTATTATTATTATTATTATTATTATTATTCGTAGCTAAACAAAATTAGTTTTCGTTTATCGTTTCGTCCTCCTTTGAGATTTGTACGCTTTTTGCATGCAAATAATCAAACAATATCTATTTGGAAGACAACCGGTCATATCCCTGAGTCTAAGTTGGATCGCTCGGATAGTCAATGACCTGCCTGCTTAAGTCACGTAGTAGCATATGTTTGCATGCCTGTTTGTGAATCTGTTCGCATCGAGATTAATAGGTCTATAAGTCAGAGAGTAAAACTAACAAACGAGAAAAAGTATATATAGGCGTACATGTACAAGTATTCGTACATAGATACATATTTGTAGGTCCTTATATGACGTCATTCACTTTTTCCATTATACAGGTATATTCTTACATAATCGTATCCATTATATCTGAAAACATTCCCTAATATGGTCTTAATTTTTTGCTGTACACATTATAGATAATTATTTTCTTAAACAAAAAGATCGGAATATTTTGTAATTTAAAACCTTCCCGCCACATGACTTGCCTCTCTCTACCCCTTTCTCTCACTCTCTTCGTAGGAATCGCGTACTATTTTGAGATGATGCGTTATACGTCCAATATCCATGAAAATAAACAATAAGAGACGACACAATGAAACGATTGACATGAGTGAAAATTCTTTGTTGTTGCAATATTATTATTATTATTATTTCAGCTTAAATGCACATAATTTCACCATTGTTTTAGTTATAATAATTTAAGAGCATTTTACAGAGATCAAATTAATAATAATATACGTTAGACTATTGTCAACGAATAAAAGACTGGATTTTCAAACTTATTATTAATGTAGCAAAATAAGCAAAGGCAAGTGACAAGTTTCATACCTGTTTTATTGAGCACATTTATTTCAATATGCTGACAACTCTGAATCCATTTGATGACAATACCTTTATGAATAAATTCCATGAAAACTGCAGAGCTTGTGAGTTTGTTGCCAGCCGAATTCTTCATAGATCTTGCGCACTTGGGCATTTCTGTTTAGACCTTTCACTATCCAAGCAGCCTTGAAAATCTCTTATATATCGTACTATGATTCTGAACATACATCTGAAACAACCACTGCATATTTTAAACAGGCATGATAAATAGATTAATCTTAAGATTTTCCAATTAGAATGTGCTTGAGGAATCTTACAGTATTTAGCAAGTTTTATGCTTCTTAAAGCGTAGTTTAATGCGTAGCCTTCAAGTGTATGCATCGCTAAGTGTAACCCCAAAATGGGTATGATTGTAAGTAAAAGCAGTGTATTTATGTTTGAACTTGGTTGGTTTGGGTGGTTGGAGGGTTGTGGGTGAATTGCAAATAAACGTAAATAACATGACTTCGGTGTTTCCTAGGTTGAAGCTTACCCGCCATTAACTCTTTCAGTTTGGCAGAAGTTTTAAGTCGACATGGAACATATTTTGAATTTCATGTAAATTGCTATTTCAAATATAATTTTAATAGTTGAACTTTAACGAGATTTGTTAGTTACATGCAGCTTAGGGTGTATAGATGGCTTGTTTTCATTTTGCAATTCAATTATTAACAACAGCTAACTCAAGTCCAAAATGATCATAACTGCATTAGGCGCTGCGGGTATACTGATTTCATAGTTGCTATGTAATACAAATTAATGGCACATAGAACACTGACAACTACAATGAGCTCGCATAAGCTGGGACTTCCGTTCTATAAAAGAGGATCACATTCCTTTCTGTACCTTTTATGAATATACAGCACGATCACATCTATTTATAGATATAACAATTAGTACGTGTGCATATTTCAGCAAGTAAGCTAAACTTGTAAACAACTTATGATGGATTTGCAAACTGTATTAAGTGTTAACTACGGTGCTACACCGGCATTACGCTTATTCCGACAAAGGTAAATATAAAGAACAGACACACAATATGGCAGATAAAGCCTCTCATATCAGTAGCAAAATGAAACACTGTGAGAGTAAAGCAAAATGCACATATATTAACGTTAGGAAAATAGTACATAAGCAAGAGAACGTTAAACAATATTCTAAACTATAGAGTTAAAATATGCAATATAACACACGTAACATAACAAGGTCAAAACAATTGCTCAAAGCTAAATGTTCCGTGTTTGTAAATCAAAATAAATATTTATAATTGTGTTAACATCAGAAAATATCTTTCTTACAGAGCGGATGTCGATCTAGTCCAGATGAATGACCCGACAAGAGTCTGTATTTCTCAATGTTATCGAAATATCATATTGCCTGGGCTGTATCATAATATTTGACGGTAACTCCCTATTACAATTTCTTCCGACTACTACAAAAAGAAAACAAAAGCGCTCCTTGTCACTTAGTGTCGTGTAAAGCTTTCCATTCATAACGGTATTATGATCGCGTTTCCCGGGCACATTCTTAATATATCGATATTTAAAGTTGTTTTTGTTTAACGTGGAGCCTAACGTTTGATTATATGGTAATAATATGTTACTGCATTTGTATGGGGAAAATATGAACGAGTTTTCTAATGGAAATACTGCACGAGCTTAAGAGTGAAGTATATCCATCCGACAAAACGAGTTTATATTTTCCAATATAAATGCAGTAACCTTTTAATTATATGCTCATTTATGTTCAACTACATAAAGCTTAATAATAAAATACATTAATAGAAACAATGTATTTGATTTATGCTTTATTCGAAAATAAATTCACATCCGTCGATTCTTCAATGCACAATAACAGTAATCATAGCTCCGCCCACCGAATTTTTAACTTCATAGCATGACGCGCGCTCAGTCACACATTTAATAAACAAATTCCATTTTCTTCTATCTAAAATTGAACTTTAAAGTCATATTGTGATTAACTGTGTCATTGAACAAAGATCCCACTGGTCAGGAATGGAGGGAATTATTGTTTTATGTCAATCCAGCTAAACTCGGATTATGTCCTTCTGGGTGTTTTCCGCACGACGTACATGTCACTTGAGGGACTTGCTTTTACAATAAGCAGCATAACTGATTATGTTCTGCCATTGATAGTTTGCAATCGTAAGATTGAAAAATATGAACGTTTTTAAATTCAAATTCTCAGCAAGATCCATACAGTCTACTTCTGAATGTGATTTCGGTTTCAAAAATGTAGTCGGGATTATATATACATATTACAAAATAATTCCGCGATGTAGATCAGTATTTGGAAACCACGTAATTCTTATTAGCAGAAAGAGCCCACAAAGTATATTTGAAAAGATTAAAAATGCAAAAAATCAAGTAGATGTATTCTCATTATTATTACCAGTTGTAAATGACATACGTTCATGCCCAGTCACTTGCATGATCTTAGCTGGAGAGACCCCAGCCTTCGACAAGGTTGTCACAGTAGTCTTCCTTACTGAATGGTTGGTAATTCTTCCCTCGATTTCTGTCCTTTCTATGGCTCGATTCATCGCAGTTCCCAATTGATTAACCCTCGTTGGTCTTGGATAATACCTGCAATTTTTTACACTTTGTCCATTAAAATATATTTTATATTTAATTTTTTCCAATGCACACGTTCATAAAAATGTTTTTTTTATTATATATTTTTCAACGTTGATTGATGCATTTCATTACGAAATGTTTTGGGTATGTTCATAGTACACAATTTATTACAGATTTTTCCCATATGTTTTATTTACTTTGATATAATTTTAATTTATTTCATTCTTTCTATTGACTGACAAAATTTGTGCCACTATTTTTTGTTGATTTATATTTTATTTGCATTAAGGGCATTAATTGAATCTTTAGAAATATAATTACCATATTTGGTACGTTTCTGTCAGGTTCTGCATTGTAATTGGTATCAAAAAAGGAGCTGTCGTCATAAATCATTTAAGAGGGTCTTCGTTTCAGATATTGCAGGTAAAGATGAACAGTGTCTCACATCGGTGCTGTTCCGGTGGAAAAATGCGAGGTATTGTTGATCTGTAGTCATCCTTCCCAGTACCGTCAAAGGTTTTGCTATCCCTCTCTGCATGTTCAAGATATTGGTACCGGTGAAATCTGTGAAATCTTATACATCCCTAAACTTTAACTTTCTGTGCTTTTCCTGGCCTTTAAATCCAGACATTATTCCATAAAAGTAGAACAGGGAAAATTCCCAAGCAGAGGGCATGTGAGAGCCCATTTCACCGGCTGAAAATAAAGCTGCTTCGTCATTGTGGTTTATCGGCTTTGATGCTCTTGGTTTCTTCCAAAACCAGCCATCTTCGTTTGCATTGTTTTAAGGATGTAGTGCTTCGATTGAGTTCTAAAATGGACAGTCTCTAAGAGAGACTGGATACCCTTTAGCCTTAAGAAGCCGTTCAATGCTGTTTATAATAGAATCTAAAGAGCATGGCTCATAGTCAGAACCACTGACTTTGCGAATCGTTATAAACATCTAGGCTAAATACGTGTTTAAATGAACCGGAATGATATTTTGAATGCAGTGTGTCTAACGTTTGTTATCATACAGCCATAGCCTGCACATTTGATATCACGTTCAGTCGACTGCTTCGTTGAAATTTTTTTGTGATTCTATGACTTCATCAACATTATCAACTTTGGCATCTCTACTTTCAAATGGTTCGAACAGTTAGTTTACTTTATCCACAGACAAATAAAATAAATCAAAACGTTTTACGTCTGCATCCATTGTTTGTTTACAATAGAAGGAGGTTCCTTTATGCACGTGAGTGCAATGTGATGTACACGTGAGTGCAATATCGCAAAATACTGCACGATTCTGACAATGTAAACTTAACGGAAATAAAAATGAGCCCGTAATAATTTTCAAGCTGTTTTCAGAGCATGTGATGTGCAAGCATAGAAATCATTGGATTTAGCGTATGAATTTGTAATGTAATATGCTAGAAATAAGTTGTTCGAGGACTAGTGTAGCACGACCGGAATGTAAGTAGTAGGTACATTAGGTACATCCACATATAAAGTTTCAGTCCAATGATATCATATACAAATTGTCTACGTGACCAAACATACACACGAAGCTCATTAAATGAAGAGGTGCCATTTTAAGATGGGGCGGGGCACTCCTTGCTTCACTTTACATAGGTTGATTTCGGATGAATTGATAGTGAGCTGGTATCATGCAACCAAATAGATAAAACATCGCTGTAAGTTAAGGATACACTGTTCACTGTCCGTTAATCCAATAGATAGATCGTAAGATTCTTCCTCTAAGTACATTTCTTAAGTAATATGTAAATAATTGCTACAGCAGTAGTTGTGTAATTGAGACAGGTAACGATTAATCCAAGGACAAAATAGAACTCTATATTAACTTAAAGCGTATCATTTCGCTAAAGAAACAGTCTGATATAATTTTGTTTACATTTATGAACTAACATCCTATATAAGTCAAAATTTACTTACTTTTTATATTCTTGCAAAAGGTTGATCCTGTTTAAGTACATATCTTGTAGGTGTTTCAATGGATAAACCATGTAAGCGTGCGCAGAAGGCTCTAACGACGTCAACGTAAGCCATTGTGCTACATTACCTAGGATCAATGTGGAAGTAGTAAAGCTCATATTCTTTTCGGCAAATATTGTGTGAAACACCTTCCATTTCCTTTATTAATTCTGGATATAATTGCATTTCTTTGCACATTACTGGGTGCCCAAAATATGCATAGCCGAAATTATCGGTTAATTATGATGGTTAGTTATACCTTGTGTTTACAGTGCACACAATTTGCAACCTTATGACGCATAGAGATTGGGGATGTAAACAATCAAACAATTAATGACGTGTCATGAGAATCATATGGATGATCAGGAAGAGGACGTCATAATCAAATCCATGTTATCTATGATCATGCTGTAAAAACATTAGAAAATGTCTTTCAATGTTGCTTATTAAATTAATCCAACGAATGTGACAACCTGATCCGTTTTTTGCAAACAGATTACCACATCAAATGTTATATTATTATGAACCTCGATTTCCCACGCTCGAAGCACATTTCAGCTGCAATATAAACGCTCGTGGTTGAAAAGTTAGAGTAACAATTTCAATTGTAACCTTTGAAAATCATCTGCTGTATAATACCATAAAGTGGCTCCACATGGATGCAGGGTGTATGTAATGATAACGATAAAATGCACTTGTTGCTACCTTAAAACACATTATTCATATTTTCTGTAAAATGTAGTGTGCATTATATTCATTTACCAGTCAATATACAATGTTTATTGTGCAATTGTGACTAACCTTTTAAAACTCTTACGCTTATCGTATCATATAGCTCTTTCTAGTCATTCAGTTGAGTCTGATCTTAAATTTTGTAGATGCCCCATTGAGGGCCACATTATATTAAACAAAATGAATAGTACGACACAGTTTACCTCAATGTCGGATTTGTACATAACACAATAACTTACTAAACAATGTTTTTGTACCCGGTAATGCAGAGGAAAGATTGCTGACAGAGCAACATTACACTGCTACCTTGGTATAAAATTCCCCTTTCGAAATGTAGCAACACAATATCTTTTTCTTCTCTAAAATGCATTTAATATCATATGATTTCTCTTGAATCATACCACATCCATGCCTCATCAGTGTTTACAGGTATTATTTCTTTTATAAATTCTGTCAACTGAGGTCTAAGGAAACGCAAGTACCTTTCAACCTCCATTCCATATTTAGTCCGATTTAGATCGTGAGTTAGAGTGTGTACTCAGAGATTGAGTCTGACTTAAGTATGTATAGAAATAAAGAGAAACAGATCTGCCTTGCCATTATAGTAGTTGCAATGAAGTTATATAGGATTAGGAGTCGAACATACATGTGGGTAACAATATGTCAGTTATTACTGTGAGAGTTTACATTTGATGACTAAATACATGCCGATTTGTTAGTA
This sequence comes from Sinohyriopsis cumingii, assembly GCA_028554795.2. NCBI lineage: Eukaryota > Metazoa > Mollusca > Bivalvia > Unionida > Unionidae > Sinohyriopsis > Sinohyriopsis cumingii. The sequence continues at coordinate 78,223,572 of CM068834.1, read as the reverse complement.
AATAGCCCACAATCACAAAATTAATTCAAAATACGTCCTGGGAGAAATGATAACTTTATTGTCTTTCGTATAAGGTCTTTATTTGATTTATTTAAGAATCAGGACAGTCATAAAACTAACGTTCCAATTTACGAAAGTAGGTAGGACCTACATCAAGATCGTAAACATCGCAGGACATGATGTTGACGTTCCGGTCTACTGATACTAAGTTTAGCATCCTTTCTAATCAATACCTAGGGTCATATATGTTCATTAATTGACCTAGAGTACTTTTCACGCCACTGTTCGGAGAGCGTTTTATGTCAAATACTTATAAAGGCACACACAATGTGGACACACTATTTCCTTATATATTTAATTGTATAAGGTCATTCATCTCCTGCAAGGGTATTGCAGATGGACAAGTTCAAGATAATTAGTAAAATTGCAAAGGTTGAAGATTCTGTCCAAACTTTCTAAAAAAATAATTCCATTCCGATATATTTCAATGAATTCCTAAGGTGCATGACTAACTTGTCTTGGAGTTAATATGTGCTATCTCTGACAAAGCCATCATATTATGACAGCAGATGCCTAACTTTAAACTTTAAACCTTTGCTTATAATTATGATATCACTAGATTATAACTCCTCTCTCTCTCTCGCTCTCTCTCTCTCTCTCTCTCTCTCTCTATATATATATATATATATATACATTCTAATCATTGAAATACAGATTATTCACTCAACTGATATTGCCTTCTGTAGCATTATTCCTACAAGGGAATGGGTCGGTTGCTATAACGCGTAACTTTTCAATACAACAAGGCAGATGAACTGCATGATGACTCGGAAACGATAAGCATATATAAAGTTACCAGATATGTCAAAATAAAGTACCTTGTAAAGATGTAGATAACTAGGACTTTGTATCCATTCTTACCGTAGAAGGAATTTTCACACCAGACCATAGACTTAAACTAACGAGATAACATACCGCACACCACAATGGTGTGAAACTGAGATGAGTAAAAATAAGTGTGCACATACTTAGCGTATATTTACACCAATGGCCATGTCCCTGTTCTTCATTTGACTAATCTTAAGCTCGAATAGATGTCCGAAACACGACGCAATTCAGAGTCTACCTGCTACAAATAAACGTCCAAAAAGATCTAATCGTATATATGTTTTACTTATCATTAATATATCCCATAGATGATTTATGATGAAGAAACGGTCTTGTTTCAAGTGCGATGCACAATATTGCATTGGCTTTGATTTGGTAGACTGCACATTATCATCTTCTTTTGTGAGTGTTATGTGTCATTGTGTGTGTAATTTTCACGGAAATGTTAAAATATATTGCATGCTTGCGCTAAGAGTTCAAAGGTCAACTATGTGTTTTTGTCAATATATATATATATATATATATATATATATATATATATATATATATATATATATATATATATATATATATATATACTTTGTTACAAGCAAGGGGTCTTTATTTGACCGAACGGTGTCACATCTTGGGGGGATTCCCGCTTAAAAGTCATAAGTTTACCCCAAATTTCCAAAGACTTTCGTACAACTTCAATTGTAAATTAAAAAGCCCGACGTATCCGTTCTATGCATACATTTCACTCTAATTAATGCAAGACCACATATCTCACAACTTGCCAAACATCTATCAACCGTACATCGACATGCTTTATATTCGTCAGGTTTCCGTACCGCCAGCAGTTCAAGCCTTAGAAACTATACAACTGTCTCTTAACACAGGGAACTATTTTAACGACGCCGCCTTAGGCCAGTCAAACTGTTGTCTAGGCATATTTCATCACATTTGCCACCATGGCGACATAAACGATATTTGCCGAGTCCCTTCTTATTGATTACATTCTGTAATTTAATGGTTTTCTACCGTAAATACTGACAATGCAGTCACACCCACCGTGTACATCACTAGACTTAAATAGGAACTTTTTATTCCAGGGTCACTCATTCGGCTTTGACCTGAATTCACTACTGGTAAACCATGGCATCATGGAAACTAACACTTTACCTCGTGATGTTTGCTCCTAGTAATCGACTAATTATTTCGGGCCAAGGAATATATATTGCACCGAATTCCACTAATCAGACCAGTAATCAAAAAAATATAGAATTCCTTAAATATGGACGCTATAACCAAACATGCATACTTCAAATGTGTTACAATATATATATATATATATATATATATATATATATATATATATATATATATATATATATATATGTATGTGTGTGTGTTTCCCTGTCTGTGTGTATCTTAATGGCTGCCAGAAAACCGCCTGCAAAATCTTATTTTAATCCATTTTCGAGACCACTATGATAAAAGACAGTTGGATTTTACATGTAAATATTAAACTAATATGAAACCGACAAATACAATATTATAAATACATGACAACAAGTATATGTATTGACAATATTTCTAAAACAGAAACAACTGATTATTCAAGACCATATATCAATTTTTGAAAGAACTGTCTTGTGAAATCAAACGGCTCTACGCTTAATTATTGAATTTAAATTGTATTCCTGAAATTTAAATAAAAATGCTAAAAATGTAATATGCTTAAAGGTTGATATCAGCTTACTTCGATCAAATATTGCATTCATTCCATCCTTTGTGTTATAAAGCAATTCTGTTTTGTATGGAAAATGTATCTGAGTATTTGACATCTTGAACGTGGCCTAAGTCTGATATAATTTTCATCCTTTATCACAAAGTCAACCGCTATTTGGACACTGAATTAACTGCCTGCTTAAGTTGTTCAGTTGCATATCAGTACATGCCTGTTTGCAATTGGGTCAAGTAGATACTCTACTCATATAAGTGTATGCATGTTTAAGGGATAGCAAGCACTGTAATTTTTAGACAGAGCGCGTAAAGATAAATATATTTGTTTCTACGGTGTCTGATATGCGATTGTATCGTACGATTGTCACATATTATTGTAAGCCTTCTTTCTACTACCCAGATGCAAATCTACAGAATTGTGTGAGTTATAGTTTGTAATCTTCACCGCGTAGTGTCTTTTTAATAATATTGTTTTGATACATCCAATGTTACGATAGATGTTGAAACCAAAATCAGAAAACATGTGCCTACACGAATCTAGGAAAGTCTCGACGCCATTCTCAAACGTCGTCATTTTGTGTTCGTGATGCAACTTATATTGCTATAACATTATGTTTGAGATCCGCTTACGATGATGTTGGGAGTACAATATAACTGTTAATATTTGACCTTCAACAGCATTAAAGCTATGCACAATTTGGGATAATGATAGTGCTATATTTTTACGCACTTCAATGATGGTGACCCTGAGAAAGACTATTATCTGTTGTGTTTTTAATTTTATTCTTTTTCGTTGTGGTTCATTTTACAATTTGAATCCTGGTTTTAGTAGCATAGAAAATGTATTGGCTGTATTTGTGGAACGTTAAAACAATGCGTGAACAAATATAATTTCGATGGCGTTCTAGTAGAGTTTAGATTAATAATACATTTATGATTTTTTAAGATTTACAATTTTGGATGGCAAGCAGAGATGACGTGCAAGAACAAAACTTAAGCATTATCTATATGTTTGATAAGAAATCGTAATGCTGAGATAAAGTTTCGCTTTGCTCCAACATGTCACAAAAATTTAAATACGATTAAATATACAATGCGCGGTTATATAATATATACGCTCACTTTGTTATTCACCCTTATGGAGACGAATCTTCTTTAATATCCAAAAAGTTGTACTACACCTGGATTCCTATAGTACAATAAGTACCAGCTTTACAGACGGAAACATTTACGTTTTGATTGGTAAAGCATCATGAGTATCAGTTTACCAGACATACATTTCGTCTTTTAATTTGTTTTTCAAAGCACTTTGAGTATCATTTCTATACTGTGAGAATGCTTAACACTCTACTTATGAACTTTTATATTTTCCATCAAGCACAGTAAGTAATACTGACGTACCTTTCACAAACGTGTCTGACATTATGAAATCCAATTTGTTCAGCGATACAGATTGTGTTAACTCGCTTATTGATTGTCATCTTATGTGCATTTAACTATATTCAATGTAAATGAACAGGAACATTCGTTCTTGATACTGTGTACAACAAGATGTATATAAGTAACATGCTTCATTCCATGAAAACACAAACGTTTGCATGTCTTTTCGTACTAAATGAGTAGTATCCATAATAACATTTTCAAACGTAGTTAGAACACATGCGTTGGATGGTGTTTAGACGGATTTGTGAGCAGTTGACATCGTTGTGGGCTCCACAATATACTCTAAAACTGACTGCGCAAACAATAGGAAATAGAGATTGTGAAGTAATCATCTTACTTAACCATCATCTCAAGTCAATATTAGTTTGGGGGAGGGTATTTTGTATTCAGTTAAAGCATGCTAAATATTAGCATTGTATAAATAGTTCCGTTCTGAACAGAAAATGGCCTGACTGTCAAGGTGTGATGCAAGATCTTTGTAACTAACAAAACACAGGAGTTTTCGAAACACTGTGGATGTTTGTCTCGGTAATATATGAACGCTGGTTCTTTAAAAGAAATGTAAAGCATAAGAGTTAAGTATTACATGTCGGTTGCTTGAAAGCTATAGCATCGTACTGTGATCTGACAAACATTATGAGAGAGAGAGAGAGAGAGAGAGAGAGAGAGAGAGAAAGAGAGAGAGAGTTCTGCTAATGAACGAGAGAGAAATTGAAAGAGACAGCAAGAGTTAGGGAATATTCAAATGACCAAACTATCTGATTTGCCTGTTTACCATGTGATGTGCACACTCGAGGTTTGAGAGGCATTTCCAAGCAAACGGCATAATATTAGTTGGTCATACGAGAGTTTACATTTTGTTGTAGACCAACACATATAATGTTTGGCATATTCCATTTTAAATGTTGTTACCTTGACCACAATAGATTGAGATGAGTCCATACAATATATAACAATCTTATGCAGATGTATCGAGCATGACATGCTGTTGGACCGCTTTTTAGCATTACCGCATGAGGAGGCAGTGGATATGTTCTAACGCTATAGCCCAGTAATGGAACCATATCGTATAAGAACTCCGTGTGAAGTACTCATATGTTATCAATTAAATTTGTCATTATCATCCTTATCATCGTCAACTGGAGTTGCAAAATAAGGTTAATAAAACAAGCTTATTACCAAACTTCGAAAGCTATACGCACTTATTTCGATTTATACCAGTTGAACCCTCGACATTTCAGCAAGTTTTCAATAAATTTGGAATACTGTATGTATCATCAGATTTAAAACAATATTGAAAAAATTACGTGTATCAATGATAAAAGTTTCTCTTTTTGGGGTAATGTATTTTTTTATAAGTGTTTTATAATAATATTATTTTATCATCGATTCCTACCCCATAATAAACATAACTGTGAGAAATTTGTACTCTGGAGCAGCCGGTGTACGGTTAGTTAGTTCAGTATCGGATATCAAAGGAATTGAACCACCTATCTACTCAGAGCTTAATCATATGAAGGTTATTGTTTAAATATATATATATATATATATATATATATATATATATATATATATATAAACATATATATATATATATATATATATATATATATATATATATATATATATATATATATATGCTCTATTTTCCCAGTAAGCAATTGTTTCCAATGTTGAGATATTTTCCGTTTCACTGTTGAGAATCTTGGCTAAATTGTTATTTACGAGCGTTTAAAGAGGCGTTTGGTAGATTGTTACAATTCGACCTTATGTACACACGTATGTAAGGTCCTGGACCAGTTATAAACGAGACACGTGGCTTAGTGATAGTACTATGCGTGTAAATTGCGTCAATACCTGCTGAAACAGATTATGTTGTGAATTATACTATGTATATTTAATACTCACAAAGCTATAAATTAATCTTATTATGTGTGTCATACCAGCTCATCACCGACATAGAACGTAGACCATAACTCGGAACTGTTAACAAAATAGACATTTAAATATCGCTCCGACTCGTTTAATAAAACTTACACTGACCTACCTCTACCCATATAGATTTCGATCTTGGGTCACAGCTTAGGCACTACGAGACTCCCACAAAGTAATTACAAATACACTTACTGAACATAAAATAATTTCAACCTGCATGAAACTTTGGCCGGGCATCCATCCTTCCTTAGAAATTAATTTTCCCTACCTGTTCATAGCTTAAACTCTTCAAAGATCATATATCCCACCGGAAAACTAATCAATGTTCCATGGGGCATACCATTTGTGCATAAAAATACAGATCTGCATACTCAACACAGAGTTTCCAATGTACTAAACAAGCCCGTCATCAAGGTGGAGTTTAAACTGGAAAGCGATGGAATAATCACTGCATTGTGCGTTTTTGTAATTTGCAGAGAACAAATGTTTGTTTCTAAATAACAAAGAGCACATATCACGCCCTTCTTAGGGTTAATGAAACTTTAAAACCGCTTGAATACATAACAGTAAAATTGTACGTATTTTAACTTTAAAAGAGAAAGAAATATAGCTCGTTATGATTCAACTTACTTGCAGTACATGCAAATAAGCAGCAAAAACAAACATACATACACACATACGTCTCAACAAATGTTTTTTCTTTTTTTTAAGTCAAATGAATTTTTTTTTGTTAATGCATTATTTTTATTTGTATAAAAGAATGTATCTCCTGACTATCTGATGTATTGACTGTAGTCTGCGTCGTGTTGAGTGTTTCCCTTGAAAATAGATGCCAACCAGTGCATTCTTATTTCTAATTATATAGGCAAGGACCCACCTTTCAGATCCTGAATGAACTGAGTGCCCAAGTCAATGGTAAATAACACTTGTAATGATGGCATGTTAATTTCATGGTTGGTATCAAATCTAATTTGATGACAAAACGAACAATGAGCCGTCCATTTTAATCCACGAACATCTCATCGAAATATATACCGTTTAAAGTCAGGTAAAGCAAAAGAGTTTGACCATTATATACACCAATTGTAATCCCTAACTGCCTCGACGAAATTTCATATTTAACGGTTGGCTTTTGCATTTTGGTTCTCATCAGATCTTTAAAAGACATTTAGTATTTGCTCTTACCCTAGGAAGTAGTATATGGGGTCACCCTAGTGTCAAGGGGACTTACCATGCAAAAACAGTCGATGCACTCTGGCGTCAAGGGGAATTTAACATGGGGAATTTTAACATGGATGGAACTGTAGAGCGTCAAGGGGAATTGAACATGGAAATTGAACAGGACCGGTACTTTAACGTCAATGGGACTTTAACGTTAAAATATGGGGTTTGCACTTTGTCGTCAATGGAAATTGAACAGGGGAATGTCACCTGGATGTCAGTGGGAATTGAACTTTGGGTGACGTCATGAGGTTTATAGGGTCAAAACATTTTATAGGGATTTTAATGTATTTGTAAGGACAAAAGGTAGATAGGGACAAACATACAAATACACATTTAAACACACAGAAAAGACGACAGAAATGTTCTAAAACAAACCTCACGGACAGAACAGAGGCTCAAAAAAGAAACGTTTATTGTATGGGTTCAAAACATTTATTTAAGTATATACATGGGCTCTATGGCATGTGCTTTGGTCTAAGCACTATCCATTTAATACATAAGCATTTCTACATCAAGCAAACTTATTTACTAGTTATTTAGTTCTTGGCTCTAGTAAACCTGTTTACGTTTAATGTTCATTTATAAGAAAAAGCTCACACAAAACAAGTAACATGCAATCAAATAGGACAAAGTTCATGTTTCTCTCTCTCTCTCTATTCGTCTCACACGTTGTTAAAAATCTGGTCAGCTAGCACTTGTGTCTTAGCGTATATATTTCCCATCACTTAACCCGTTTCATTCGTAAATCGGCTGTTATATCCATCGTGCTAGGAACACTTATCAGTAAGCAGATCAAGTGCAGTCATCGTCCTCTTCCCATGGAGGTACAATGTATACTATATGAATGGTTACTTTTCCTTCCTTGATGTCAAATTTTCCTCTCATCGACTGCACGTCTTCAATAGCCCTCAAAAGTTTGGAAGAAGTTATTTCTGCAGGTGTGCTAAATCCGAGACATACAGGTGAGTTCAAACTGTCGTGATACATAGATAGGCTCAAACGACCTCGATCTTTGACTTGGCAATGCCATTTGAGTTCCTCTAACAGTGAGTCAAGTAGGTCCGTAATGAAACCTGCTACTTCCTCGGCTGAAATGTCAGACGCGAAGTCTCTAAATTTCACCGTGTAGGTGTAAGTTGTCGTTCTAAATTTTCTTGAGGTCGCTGTCTGAGTCATTTGGATGCAAAAATACTCCTGTAGGTCTACTGAATCCTTTCCCTTCTTGGACGCACTTTGCTGTGACGGTATGGTAGTGAAAGAGGTCATTGATGTTTGTTCCTTCTCTTTTTTCATCTGCGTAGAGTGATTCATCTTTCTCGTTGCTTGTCCTCGCAATGAAGTGTCGTTCTTGGAAGTCGTCCCTTTTTATACTGGGTGCTATTAGTATGTCCATAAGGCAAAGTTTTGTGGTCTGGAAGTTTCACTGGTTGCACGTAGTTTGTCATGGCGTTAGTACATAAATAACTAAGATCTATTACTGCATTGGTGATGTGATAGTGAGGCAAAGAATCACACCCGAGTTTCTCGTTGGACTTGAGTCTTACGCTCTATACTTGCTGGTTGAAGGGATTCATTTTTTCTCGATTGGTCTTAGTAGTGACAATGAACTGTTGGTCTTGGACGTTGTCCTTTTTTATGTTCTGACCAATATTGATGTGACCGTACGGCAAAGTAAAGTGGTTGGGAAGTCGCACTCACTTCTGGTACACGATTTGATAGACTTTTTCCAAGGGTCGACTGACGATATGGTGAGTGGGTAAACGTACAATCTTGTTCGGCTGGTAGGTGGTCACTTTAAAGTTTGCATCCTCTCCAGACTGCAAGGCTTCTTTCAATACGCCAAAGTTGACCACACGACTGGTACGATAATTCAGAGTCAATCCTTTCACTTTACACTCTGTGTGCACTTCTCCTTGTGGGTCCCGGTATTCGTAGCCGTAATTTTTAGGACCGCCACTCGCGAAACTTAGAATCTTGTCGTCAGGATGTTCGTTTGTCCAGGCTCCTAAACGGTCTCCTTCGATGTTAGGGTGTTGCTGACCCGGTCGATCGATGTAGATGCAACTGTCCGTGTCAAAGTACAGGACGCGATCCCCTAACAGTTCTAAAGCTTCGTACAATTCTAAGCGAGCATGAGCTGTCACGTAAGCCGCAATGATGACATTTCCAAATGCGTCGGCTTGTACAAAGTCCAGATCTTCTTCGTAATTGACCAAGATCAAATCCTCGCGAACGACGTCCACGTGTTTCATGAATTTGGTTTTGTCGTGAATCATCTGGAAGTAGCGGGAAGGTTCTGTCAGATATTCTGTCTTGGGTAAACACGGTCGTTGTGCCATTTTTCCCCACAAGCAATTTAACATCACTTTGGCAAACGATCGCCTGCCTTCGTTTTTCTCTATGTGGTCTAAAGTGATGCCTTCTTGTTCCCGGTATTTCTCTTTGAATTTTATTTGTTCTTCGGGAGTGTGACACCAGGAAGGATAGCCGCTGGCTTCTTGCTTCAGTTTCAAAAAGGCATCCACGTAGTCTGCGAAAATGCCTTTCTGAGTGGGGTCACCCTTGTGGTATTGTTCTGTCTTGGGAAAGTGGCAAATTTCGTACACTTCTAACAGTTGGTATCCCATGTCCATAGCTTTGAACAATTCTACGCTGACCCAGGTTCCCGTCAAGGCCCGTTCTTCCTGGGTGTGCTGACAAGGCTGATCTTGGTTGCACGTTTCGGCACAAGTACGGCACAAGGGAAACGTCAGTTTGCCTTGACAATGGTGAGGTAAGACGGGATCGTATAGGTTCGTGGGAGGCAAAACTTTGCACTTGATCAAGCCTTCGTATTGTCGATTGTTGACCAGGTCGATGTGTTCCGTCAGCAATCGCGGGTGCCCTGTAGGAAAGTGACAATATTTACACACGTAGGGATACAGCGAACACACATCCAAGTATTTGATTTATTCTCCTTTCTCTTCGTCGGCTTGGTACAGCAAACAGGTGGCATTGGTCCTTCCTCCGTACAAACTATCCCTCGGGTTCAGGGGGTTCATCAGCTTGTAACTTTCCACGACACGTTTAAACTCGGGATCGATTTTCAAACGGTGATCGTATTCGTGTTCCCACATTTCCACCACTTGGTATCCTTCCTGTTCTACCTTCAAGCGTCGCTGACAAGTGTCGTGGTACAGGTCTTCCATGGTCCGTTGTAAAAACTGATTTTTAGTGTCACGATCAGGGTAGCAGACGGGACATCCGTGAACTAAGCAACCGTTAAGTCACAGCCATCGACCGAATACGTTCCGATGGTCTTTTCGCCTCCTCCGTTGCGGGCATGCTGAATCTATTTGCCTTCCTTGTCGCACAAGTAATGTAACCAGCGTAGGGCTTTGACCGAGTATTGACGTTTGACATAGTTGGTCGTTTGAGGACTGATGACAGCCACGGTGTTTTCAGGCATGAATCGTTGCCGGTACACTAAGGAACACGCTTTGGCAATGGTGCAAGCTTCTTTCAAAGGATCGACCCCTCCGTGTTCCATGAACAGTTCTCGAAATTTTCCACAGCATCGCCGTAAAATGTCCACGTCGGAACGACAATACTTTAGCATTTCTTCCTGAAAGTCGAAAGGGTCGGAGGCGTGAGCCTGGTACCAAACGTATAAAGCTTCTCGTTGTTCGGTACGCATGTTGCCGGGGTCGTAATAGTGAGCCTCAGGCAAATGGGGTAGAACGGCATGTTGATTGGCTTCCGTATTGAAAAAGAAAGGAAAATAACCTTTAGCCATTTCTGTCATTCCAAACGTTTTAGGCATTCGACTCAAAGGCATGGCCAAGTAACTCATCGAATCTTTAAACTGCACTTGTCCCACTTGCATTAAAATGATATTGGCTCCGTTCAAAGTGACTTTAGGACGTTCGGTGCCATGTTCCGTATAGTACCTCAAAAGAAACTGTCCATAATATCCAGAGAAATTGTGAGCCATCACTGTGGTCTAAGACCCATTTGGCAAAATTTCTAGCGTCTTTGGTCCTCGAAAGATTTTTTCACGCCCTCCAGGAATTTTGCTGCAGTGAGGGCAATAACTGAAGATAGGTTCTTGAATACACTTCTCGCACGCTCGATGAGCCACGCAGAAATTAGGAATGTGAATGCCAGTCTCTTGCATGCATTCGAAATCGAAAATGATGAAATTGCCTTTCTTCTTCTTCTTGTTACCGTCATCTTCCTCTTGTTGGGGTTGGTATTTTTGCATGTAACATTGATGTTCCAAGTCCACGATGTGGTGACAAATGTGACATTTTTTCTTTCCTGAACATACGTGTGCCTTGGCACTATTGGTACGTATGCCTTGTCCACACGCGGGGCACAATCTCAGCAGTTGACAAGCGCATTTCTTCTGTGAGCCTTGTGTTTTCGAATGTTGTTGGTAACATATAGGACTGACAAACGTGCGCTGACAAGCTGGACAATGCACTGGTTCTTGTCCTTCGTCCAGAGAGGGTTGAGAGGCCAAACATCCTGAGCATTTCGATCCACAATGTTTGTGTTGTTCTCGATTTTTATGGCCATAGTCACATTTCTCACAATAATAAACATATCCCAGGAATCCAGTGATACTGGTAATGGTATTGAAATGTTCATCGTGATGATAAAGGTGAATGTATTTTCCATCCTTAAAATCTTGGCCTCGAAACAACAGAGGCCCACGCACTTCTTGAGGGTGCACTTTCAAGGTGTAGCGTGGAGCTAGGACATCTTGCAATTTTTGCATTTCAGGAATGCCACAGGGTGTGTCTTTGGACAGGCCAGCTTGCTGCAACAGGAGTTCTGCTTCGTTTCGTTGTTTGGCTCGGTCCGATTGTTGAATAGTTTTCCAGGCTCTTTTCCATTCTGCCGTGTCGTTCTTGTTGGCATAGGTTCGTCCCACCACGATGGCTCGGGCTAAGCACATCTGGTCTTGAGGGTTGTTAATATGGACCAGACTCTTTTTGGTGCTGCGAAGGTCGTTCACCAATAAGACCTTTTTGTGTCCTGTCCCTTGAGGAAGAGAGACGTGAGCCATTTTCAGTGTGGCTTTACCATCGGTGATGTCAAACCTGTCGTTGGATTGTTGCACCTGTTGTATCTTGTCCATGACTTTGGTAGGGGTCAGTTCTGCAGGTCTGCTAAACTCGATCCAAACAGGGGATTTCAAGCTGTCGTGTTGTATGGATAGTGTCAAGCGATCGTCTTCTTTGGGTTGACATTGTCGCTTGAGTGTGGTGAGCAAAGAATCCCACATCTCGGTGATGAACCCTTCTGCTTTCTCCAACGGTACGTCGGACTTGAAATCTTTAAACTTCACCGTGTAGGTGTAAGCCGTGGTTCTAAATTTTCTAGAGGAGCGCTTTTCCGTCTCTCGAATGTCATAGTACTTTTCAGGGTTGACTGGTGAACTTTGGTTTGGAATAGACTCTCTCTGTCTGGTCGCAGACGTGGAAGGTGTTGGTTCAGGTTCGCTCATGTCTTCTATTTGAGTGAACACTTCTTTTCGTGTGTGAGGCGATACGTCACTTCGCTGCCTCTTACGCTCTTCTTCTCTCTCACTGAAATCGTGCGATCGTTTCATCTCGATTGCTGATTCAGAAATGATTTAACCAAGTTCATTCTTTCCATATATACCCTCTCTACCTCTCGTTGTGACAATGACTTGGTATATTTCACAAGGCAAGTGAAAGCCAAGCATATAGGAACCCAACGACAGCGTTGCGTCTTAAACACCTCATGCATCTTGACGACCCTTCGATTCAAACCCTACCACGAAAGAAAATAGTTGCAAGAAATATAAAACAGACAGTTGTTGTCTTCAAGAGAGCTAGAGACGGCACTGTGTCGCTGGGACACGTACGTACTCCAGAAAACTATGCTACTCGACAACGTGAGTGTGCTTGTCAAAATCTTTGAATAAATTTAAAAATGTTTGTCAGTTTCAAAACGCGAACCAGTGCTGTGGCCGTTTAATATTTGATGTGGCAAGAAGAGATGGTACAATACGCAACAAAGGGTTTGTACGTTTACACTCCAATCTGTCTGTACTGCACTGGTAACAGCGCTCTTGCGCTGGCATTACTTTGCCACACTACCTTAAAAAAAAAAAAACCAATGCATCACTCATCATAAACGATTTCATTGGCTATACTTATTTTCTTACCGCTTTCGCTTCGAATTGACTTCAGTACCTTTTCGCACAGCGACAAGATCGGACGTGTTTTTTTATTCTGCGTCTGGTCGCTACACTACTTGCCCTGAATTTACAACTAAACAATGTGTTACACATTGTAAGTGACTTCATTGGCTAACTGATATTTTGCACTTCTGTCTCTATTGATGTGAGTGTGCTTGTCAAAATGTTTGAGTATGATTAAAAATGTTTGTCAGTTTCAAAACGCGAACCAGTACTGTGGCCGTTTAATATTTGACGTGGCAAGAAGAAATGGTACAATACGCAACAAAGGGTTTGTACGTTTACACTCCAATCTGTCTGCACTGCAATGGTAACAGCGCTCTTGCGTTGGTATTATTTTGCCACACTACCTTTTTCAAAAAAAAACCCAATGCATCACTCATCATAAACGATTTCATTGGCTATACTTATTTTCTTACCGTTTTCGCTTCAAATTGACTTCAGTACCTTTTTGCACAGAGACAAGATTGGACGTGTTCTTTTTAATATATTCTGCGGCTGGTCGCTACACTACTGTCAACAAGCCCTGAATTTACAACCAAACAATGTGTTACACATTGTAAGTGACTTCATTGATTAACCGATATTTTACAATTCTGTCTCTATTGATGTGAGTGTGCTTGTCAAAATGTTTGAAAAATGTTTGTCAGTTTCAAAACGCGAACCAGTACTGTGGCCGTTTAATATTTGACGTGGCAAGAAGAAATGGTACAATACGCAACAAAGGGTTTGTACGTTTACACTCCAATCTGTCTGCACTGCAATGGTAACAGCGCTCTTGCGTTGGTATTACTTTGCCACACTACCTTTTTCAAAAAAAAAAAAAAACAATACATCACTCATCATAAACGATTTCATTGGCTATACTTATTTTCCTACCGCTTTCGCTTCGAATTGACTTCAGTACCTTTTTGCACAGCAACAAGATTGGACGTGTTTTTTTAATATTCTGCAGCTGGTCGCTACACTACTGTCAACAAGCCCTGAATTTACAACCAAACAATGTGTTACACATTGTAAGTGACTTCATTGATTAACCGATATTTTACAATTCTGTCTCTATTGATGTGAGTGTGCTTGTCAAAATGTTTGAATAAGATTAAAAATGTTTGTCAGTTTCAAAACGCAAACCAGTACTGTGGCCGTTTAATATTTTGACGTGGCAAGAAGAAATGGTACAATATACAACAAAGGGTTTGTACGTTTACACTCCAATCTGTCTGCACTGCAATGGTAACAGCGCTCTTGCGTTGGTATTATTTTGCCACACTACCTTTAAAAAAAAAACCAGTGCGTCACTCATCATAAACGATTTCATTGGCTATATTTATTTTCTTACCGCTCTCGCTTCGAATTGACTTCAGTACCTTTTCGCACAGCAACAAGATCGGACGTGTTTGTTTATTCTGCGGCTGGTCGCTACTCTACTTGCCCTGAATTTAGAACCAAACAATGTGTTACACGTTGTAAGTGACTTCATTGGTCAGTCGATATTTTCCATCGCCTTAGCTTCAAATTGGTTTCACTTGTTATTCGCACCGTGAGATGATCAGACACGTTTTTCTGTACCTGACCATTAGTCACTTCACAAACAATAAAACTAAAACACAAATGATCACTCCATGAGCGGCTCATGGAAATTACCTTAGTCATGTTACGAAATATAGCACGACTTGTTTGGATGTACTTTTCTGTGGTCACTCTTTAATTACATGCGTCTTTAGTTCACTCTTGTGATATTTTTTTAAAGGGTGCATTTTTTTCTATGGCTGTGATTGTGTTTTGTTCTATATGTTCTTTTATGTTTTCAGTGATTTTACTTTATATCTATATTTTAATTTAGATGTATAGACTATGCAGTCTGAAATAAAGAATTCTTATCTTATCTTATGTAAGTGGAATGAGTGTTTCTTTGAAACTTTCATAAGGAAAATGTACCATAAAAACAAACGTACGTGTCGTCATATTTTTAAAGTAGGAATACATGATCTCTCTTTCTCTCTCTCTCTCTCTCTCTTTCTCTCTCTCTCTCTCTCTCTCTCATTGTAGTTTTGATTTATACCCTAATGGAATATGTTCCGGTTTGAAGACACCTCTCCAAAATTGTGATCAGTAGTCACCATAATTACGTGAACTGATCGTCATGTCATTTTTTTTTCAAACGTTTACACTCTAAAAAATTGTAGAACGATTTTTTTTCTTCCATCAGTAAATCTTTGGATGAAATAAAAGCTTGAGTTTGCACAATTCTGGTATCTTAACTTTATCCTGTTTTGGAACTGCAATATGTCACGCATTTTTTTTTCTTCTAACGTTAGATTTACAGTCTTTCAGAAAAAAGACAAATACACGGCTTTTTTAAGAATGAAGCAAGTGACATTGCACTGTATAACCCGCCTATGGTTAACTCTGAATTCTAAAGTCAATATATGGGTTCAGGAAAAAATGTAACAATGTTCGTCCTATCCTCAGTGTAAACTGAGAGAATAAAGATTGAAATTAATAGATTTTGTTTTAAAATATATTAAAGAATAAAATTAAAAAAATGAAGAAATGCAAAAAAGTGCAAACATTTGATAATTCATAAATTCGAAGAAAACTAATAGGTGCTGATTGTGTCACAGGATGAAGCCGGGTTGGGACTGGGTTAGGGAAGACACCAAAAGCAACTGCGTTTACAAGATGTTTATTTATAAACGCAATTTAAATATAACAAATCTGACACCTATATAATCAGAGATAAGGAAAATTATAACGTTCCTAACTAGGAACTATCAATTAACTCAACGAAGAAAACAAAAACTCCACATTAATTTAACGAATGGAATTTCAAAAGAAACATGAATTCTTATCACTGATCAACAAAATAAAGGTGACCTACACCTCAGTATAAAAAGTCTTGAAGGTATCGTTCAAATAACGATTTACAAAAGAATGTAATTATGTATCGTTCAAATAACGATTTAGAAAAGCAGTGTAAATTACTAACCTATCGTTCATAAAACGATATTTAAAAAGCAGTGCAAATTATGTGATGTTTTTCAAGAATTTGCTCTATAAGTACACTAGCTGTGTCAGATGCGTAGCTAGGTACTTAGTTTCCCCGCTGCAAGCCATTTGTTCGTGCAGCATGGTCTGAGTTTCGCTCACAATTTCGAAATAACTAAGCCGAAACAATATTTACCATGCCGTACGCGGCAACGAAACCAGAGTACATTTTTGACAACATATACATATTGATATAACTCCTACCCAGTTCCGTGACAGATTGATTAATCATAGATTGGTTTGTATAAAAACAAAATCTCAGAATGCATTTTTAACAGTTCTATCTTCTTTATTATATTTCTTGTCTTGCTTTATTTTGTATTATATTAATTCATAAAAGAGTAAATAATGTCATTGAAAATACAAATATGAGAATTTATTTACGTTCAGTATGAAGCAACTCGGCATCAGTTAAAACAATACTTAAAACAAGTCAATTCGTGTGTAAAATATGTAACGAAAGGATACGAAATGATCAGAATTTTGCTTTAAAAGTAATAACTTTGAAATGAAAGCATGAACAGCGTTTGGGGGTGGCAAATGGGGCGACCGCCTCTAGCCCCGCTTTTGAGGGGCCGCGTGCTTCAGGCCTATGTTCGTCCTTATCAGTTTGTCAAGCTATATTCTCCGGTAAATTGGAAACGCTGATACAGGCCACACGTAATGCACGCAAAGTTGCGAAGTGAACGTAGTCAACTTCGTAACGCAATTAACAGGTGGCAGCACAGATGCAGACAGGTGCAGCCATTTTCTTAACGCCACTAGCTGGCAACGACTGTTTGATAACTTGGATCTGTTTTTCACTCTGGCCCCGCGCGGTCATGGTCGGCTCTAGACCACGTGTACTCCTAACGCAGCCTCTGAATGAAAGGGCAATACGATCTTCAGTTGGAATAAAATTAAATTGTAAGGGTGCTGAGCGAGTTTGACGTTTTGTTATGTTCAGGTGATAAATTGTCTAAGAAGCCAACATCAGAGGCAGTCACGACAGTACTAGAGGCGTTCGTTTATATCTTTATAACAATAAACTACTGGCTGTCGTTTATATCTTTATAACAATAAATTGCCGGCTCAAGATATTATCCCTATAAATGTTAATTTAATAAATAATGTAATTTGGAGAGGACTAAATTTACTCTTACCTCAGATATTTCTCGCCAGTACGGATATTAACCGTTTACGCGGCAGTAGTAGATAGATTGACCCTTACTCCTATCGCCGCTGTTTCTGCTGATATGAAAACTGATTTAGTCCTATAAACCTGTTAAACTTTAAAGATAACACATTGATTGGTTAACTAAATATTACCTGTACCCGACTGCCATAATTCATCATTATGTACTTAGAAAGGTCTTTACTAAGTAAAAAATCGATTGTGATCCTCTGTTCAAATAATAAATATGAAGACTTAGGAGAAAGCAGAGATCTTGTTTTAGTATGTGTCACTGTTAAATCAAAACTGTCACACTATTCTTTATGTCCCTAACTTTTGAACGTAGGTGGCACGAACAAAAAACAGCGAACGGCGGGCGAATCACGCGTCTTGAAGGCGTGTGAAAACCTGGTAGTGGTACAGATAAATTTAGATAGATTACCGTCACACACACACACACACACACACACACACACACACACACACACACATATATATATATATATATATATATATATATATATATATATATATATATATATATATCTATATATATATATATATATATATATATATATATATATATATATATATATATATACTGCGTTTTATCACCAGGACCTCTTGTTCTCTTGTGTTCTTAAAGTATGATGTTTCTGAACACATTTTTTACAATTTCTCGTGGGGCCCCGAGTGGCCGAGTGGTCTAAAGCGCTCTTCGTTACGGATCACTGCCATCTCACCTCTGTCTGCGGCGGTTCGAGTCTAAGATTCAGCCAATGTGGGCATGTAAGAAAGCTTGCCAGTAGCTTCTCGTGGGTCGGTGGTTCTTTCCGGGGTTTTCCGGGTTCTTCCTCCACCATTAATACTGGCCGATATGTATAGCCTATCGTGCTGAAAAATGGCGTTAAACCCCACAACAACAACAACAACAATTTCTCGCTTCATAAAAATAGTTATATGGTTTGCAGAGCAAATGAAGTTTCTAGGATATTCGTGGTTTGGGGTCGAGTTTACTGAGCTTTTATTGTTTGCAATCTTAAGCACATATTAAACTGTTGAATTTTTATATGGAGAGATATATACCTATAATACCACTCAGACGACGTGGGGCATTTAAATAAGCAGCATCGCATTGAGAAATCAAATAACAATAAAAATAACACAGAATTAATTAAGAGGCATATCAATATACCGTCCGCAAAGATTCTGTTATGCTAAAAAAATATTGTGATTGGGTGAGAGTTTACTGATACCAATAATGAAGATACAGAAGAAGTCATGAAGGAAGAGGATGGTCTCGTGTGGAACGTACACAGAGATTCGTGACGCGACAAGAACAACATGTAACAAAAATATTTTGATCTAAATTTCCGATCACGAATTGAGAACAGAATCCACGGCGGAGTGAAGATAAGAATCTCATATGAGAAAGAGAAAACCCCTTTATAATAGTAATTGGCGCATTCCTATTTAATTGAATGAAAATGCAGATATATCTGATAAAAGTTTGCAAGCTTTTATGACAAGGCTGTAACATAATAGTGTATTCCTGATACGTCTGTACTAATTGAATATGCCAATACAAAACAAATGAAGAAATCGTCGATTCTTGAGGCTGAATTAAATGTTTTGATAGGAGCCGTACATATGCATGTATTGTTATTATAATATATGTCTCGTACTTCCAAGTAAATTTACAAGGATGCTTCCATTGTTATATGCATGTTACTTCCATTTTAAGGCTTTTAAATATTGAAAATGATGTAATTTGTTGGTAAACTTTAAAATACTTTTAACACCGAACATTTTCCCAGTGTAAGTTCACTCTGTCTCAATTTTGAGACTAATTCCTGCTCATTACATTAAACACTGCTCATCGGACCACGTGACCACTGTAAAGCAAGAATGACTTGCGTATCTGGTGTTTAATGAGTTGATGTTGTCATTTTATCGTCTCATAATCAAGCAAATAAAATATTTAAAGGTAAGACGATTTCGTTTTATTATTAATGTATTTTTATTAATAATGAACGTATTATAAATTAAACTGATTGCTCAATATCAACTTTAACATTCATGGCAGCGCAGGAGCTATCTTGTTCCGGATGTGTGTACGTATTACACTTCAACGATAAATGACACATGACTTAATCAGTTCCAACCTCAGGTCTAGTGTGACGTATGTCTGGTTTTTATTTGGGATTGCTTTGCAACTGACTCTTCTGGTCAGTCTTTTTAATTTGTCTGAATCGATTCAATGTAGCTGATTTGCAAAACTATCTTCTCCTATTGTGGTTTGACCATATGTGAATCTTATTTACAATTCGATTCTGACTTATATTGATAAAACGTTTATAAACGACTTGAAATTTTGTTGTACTAAAATTATGAAATATTTCCCTGTCTCATACGTCAGGCCAATAGGCGTCTGTCTCCGAGTCAGTTGGAGACATATCCATACAAAGGGTTTCCAGGTCAGTTACGCTTGGGTGTCCTAAGAAGTTAGAAGGTCCGCATCGGATACGGGAAGTCGCGGGTTCAAACCCTGACCGAGTCATAACAAAGACTGATACAAAAATGGTACTAGCATTTGCTCTATTGACGCTCAGCATTAAGAAGATAGTGTTGAGAGTGGTCTGCCTGGTGTCTGGCTAATGTGACTGGGTGGGACATTATGCTGCATGTCTGCAGCATGCTGCTCCAGTGCTCCACCTCGCTATAAATTGTCACAATGCAGACATCGTAGCGATATGACTGGACAATTGTTAAAGGTATGTTAAAACTCGAAATCACACATTCACACAAACTACCACACTACAGAGGTCGTACCGATATGACTCCAAGTGCTAAAGCTATGTTAAATTCAAAATCACATACACATAGACACACATTCTCTGTCTGTCTGTCTGTCTGTCTGTTTGTATCTCTCTCTCTATCTATCTATCTATCTATATATATATATATATATATATATATATATATATATAAACAAATCTGCTAAACATCAACCTGCCAAGAAGACTTGCTTGTACACCCAGATCGATCACGTGCTTGCATTTTGCAGGTTGGTAAACCCTTTTATATCTGCCGCACACACATGTACCAGCATGTAAGTAGTTGATCCATTTGTGAATGAGTCCTTGCACATGTCAGTAGGAACGATGGGTTGCAGTGATGACAGCCAGCTCTGTCGCAGTCCGGTGACATTCTCGATTATTATATTAGCGAGTATACGTGCCTTGATAACAGATATGGTGGTATAAATATCCTTTGTAAGGATAAATCTAACACATTATCGTGTTAGCACATGATTGTAATACGTAGATGAGGCGTACTAATGGGTAACACTATGTACTTTGAAGCTCGTTGTGTCTATTTGTAACTGGCAAAAGACGTATACGCCCGGATAAATCAAGATAAATAAGTACATATTCTTGATAGACGGGTAAAGCACATTTCCTGTTGTTTCATTTTCACGTCATTTGTTGTTAGATTGTAAAACAGTAATATGGCAGAAAAACATACATATGAAAGACAAATATAAACAAATTACTGTTAATGAAATTATGAAATCAATTCAGATTAAATAGTGGGGATGTCTGCCATTACGTAGTAGAGGGTACCGTGGCTTTGACACGTAATCAGTCTTTTAAGAAGTTGCCAAATCAACACTGTTAGCTGCATTGAATGGGGGGGGGGGGGGGAGAGAGAGAGAGAGAGAGAGAGAGAGAGAGAGAGAGAGAAATCTTGAATTTTAGATTGAAGTATGGAAGCCATAATCATTTTCAGTCATGAAAATGCATGAACTGTGTAAAGCAATTATAAAACAGCAACAAGAACAACAACAACAAAAGCCCCATAACATCAATCATACATATAATAAAAATTTTAGAACATTTTCATGATAAACATCATTATTAAAATTCTGCCTGCCAGAAACGGCCCCATAATGTGCGGGGCCCAAGGGAGCAAGTGATGAGCGGGGCCATAAGTACAAAAAAATAGCATTGTGGAGTTGATTTCCGTCAACAGCGCTGGGTCCCTGAAAGAGCGGGGCCCAATGCAATTGCCTTATTCGCCTTGCCCTAGGACCGGGCCTTCTACCGTCTGTTTATGAAGTATTCACATTTGGAGACCAATTAACAGTTTCAAATGACGTGTTCTTCCCTTGATCATTTTGCTGGAGTTTTTTTCGAAATGAGATTCAATATTTTATATTGTTTGATAAAGGGCAACCGTTCAATCATGATCCTGAATAAACTACGTGAAGGTTTACTTATGTACAGGTTTACTAATATATAGCTTTTCCTTATGCATATATGCACTTGCTTTAATTAATAGATATGCAAACAAGTTGTTCCTCAATAAATAAAACCAAGCCGAGGAAGCTAAGTTCGTCGTAGCACATACACTCAAACCCGTATTTTCATGTTCCTGACTGATCATTTTTTCAACGAATACCTGGGGTTAGCCAATAAGACGACCGCCTGGAAAATCAAAGTTCAGCTATTACCTTGTTTAGCAGACGACAACAAAATTCGAAGATTGTAAAGTGGTTTTAAAATTAATTTAATTTTATTGCCATGATTCATTGATTTATTAATTAAATTATGTAACAGTTCATTGTATATGAATTATGTATAATATCTATTATGTGCCTTTTCCATACGTCAAATCAATAAAATTATTTTATGTTCTCTTCTTTAAAATTAACCTGATGTTAATTTATAGATATCTCATTCTGAGTCATCCCTTTAAATGTCATTGTAGTACCACAAGCTAATGTCATAAACACTCATATACGTATTTCCACGGATTTGTTGCATTTAGTGTCAGTGCTGCTGTAGACTTTTTCAATGTCACAGACTTATGACAGAGAGTGTGAATTACAAGAAACGTACCGAACGAAAGAGCCGAAAAAGAATATTGCAAATTCAAAAGTGTTATATCTTAGTACTTTAACAGATCATGCCCTTTCGTATTTATTGAAATCTTTTCAATTGATATACATGTAGATAGATAGACAATACATTAATATATATGTAGAGAACCGTATGTATACATGTAAACGGCTTTCGTCATGTAAAATTTGTACTAATTCCACCCAAACAACATCCCTCTTGAGCTTAAAAAATGATTTTCACAACATCAGAAATTAGTGTTCTAGATAATACATTCCTTTGTGTAAAGCTATTTTCATATATGCCTTATGATATAGAATATATGCACCATCAGCGTTAAATTGTTGTCAACTACGTGATTATAAACCCCAGATCTACCCAGCTTCTTGGCACGTGGGTGTTTCAGATGCGAGTTTAAAACTTGGCCTGGATAATGCTACAGTTCAGTATTAGGAATGACGTATACGATAATACAAATATCATCACTCAGTGAGAGAGAGAGAGCATTCATAAGTTTTTTCCATTACTTTTTTAAAATTTAAATTAAACATTATTAAAACATGATAATATCTCAATGATATTATAATATGTTGAATCTGAATTTACGTCTCCGTCTAATGTTTCTTTTGATTTTAGTGATTATTTATATATTTGATTATAAGGAGTCGGGCTTGGGAAGACTTCTCTAACTGTGAAATTAGTCAGTAAATAGGCGCAGACGTCTAACGTAATTTAATGGTGCCATTTATCCTTCTAATATTAATAATTTTTATATTTCAACTTATAGGTATTGGGTCATTTGAAATGAGAATAATTGTTTGCATTATGTGCCTGGGATTATACCTTCCATGAATTCCCAAGAAATACATTTAAAAAATATTGATACGTCGTACAAATATGGAGCAAAAATATATAACACATGTGTGAAACTCGAGTTTTGAATTCATTAATTGATTAAATGAACATTATTTATGGCATTATCGCGTTCAAGAACCCTTCAGTAATCAACGACCATTATCCTGGGGTCCCGGTAAATTCTTGGAACATCTACTTCAAACCGTTGCTTGCTTTGCACGGTAGCGGGATGCTGCAAAATCCGTGGCGAGTTGCTACGCGTATATGCAGAAAGATCCCGACGATGTACATGGTTGAATCGTTGTCCGTTCTCATGTCATCTTTATAATTTTTTTCATTTCTTTCCGTCAATTATTTAGTCTTAACTAGTTTATATATCTGCAAGTGTATGGAATAATTCTTACTTATTGTGACTGTTCCGTATCATGTGAATACGAATGTTGCAAATATTACGATTCAATATGAAAATAAAGATAAACTGTGAAAGATATATCTACATTGCAGTAAAATATGATACCGTTTCTAAATAACAACACAACATAAAGTTACTAGTATTCTAACAAATAGTAAAAAGACGTGCAGAGCTGATAATGTGGTTGACAAGTTTATCGACGTTTATAAATCTATTGTATTGACTGTGATTGAGGAATTATTTAATATTGTAATTAATAGTTAAGTGAGTTGAAAAGATTGTTGTATTGAGATAACTATGCCTATATCCTATCTATAAAACTATGCTAATGACAATTATTATTATTATTATAATTAGCATTAGTAGTAAATGGGGATACCCTAGCCTCAATGGGAATTATCATTACAGGACCCCCTGGGACAATCTAGCCTCAATGGAAATTTAACATGGAGAAAAATCGTGGGACAATCTAGCCTCAAGGGGAATTTAACATGGGAAAAAGTCTTGGGTCACTCTAGCCTCAAGGGGAATTGAACATGGAGAAAAAACCCTGGGCCACTCTAGCCTCAAGGGGAATTGAACATGGGATTTTTTTTTCAATTTTTTTAAAATTTAAATTTAAATTTAAATTTAAAAAAGGGGTAGGCAATTGAATAAAGTAATTCTCTTTTCGAGAAATATGGCTGGCCCTGAAAAGGGCCTTTGGGTTTATGTTAATGTATCCATTAACATAAAGGGCACCGCATTGGTCTTCTTCTTGTCCTTAGGCTGCGTTTCACTGTAGGACCGTAAATCAGCACTCTTTTCAGGCATCCTTGTCTTTCTACGTAGATCCTACGTATCCACAGGCTGATGTTTGTCCTGTGGACAACGGTCCACTTGGATCGGACATACATGGGTATGTCCGTCCGGAACATCATGGAAGACACAAGCGTAGAAGATTGCACATCGGTCCACATCTTGAAGCGATGAGAACAAGTGAATCAATGCACTGAACTGCGCTTATGTATAGGTAGAGGTAGGATTGAAACGGATTGAGTTCATTCACCAATCCAAACACGCGTTACAAAATTCAGTCAGCCCGCATCCAATCCGAAGAGATTAGTCTGTGACGTCAGTTGGTCTATATAGATTCGCTAGCGCTTGTGTGCAGTCAATCTATGCGACAGTGATTCAACATGACGGAAATTCAGAAAACGATCCATTGGGGTGCACCAGCAGTGGAGACCGCCCAAGGGAACCCGGACTTACTTTCAGAAGAGGTACATTGGGATTTTGTGGATTTTCTTACCTCGCAAGAATTTGTTCCGGAACCTTCGTCTCATTCTTCATTACCGCAAGTGGAGAATTTTAGACAGAGACAGAAAGAAGAATTGGAGAAATTTATGCAACGACAAAAGGAAGCGGAACAAGCTTTTCTCCTACAGCAACAGCAACAAGAAGAGGTAAGAAAAAAACAACAGCAACAACAGCAAGAAGAAGTAGCAGCAAAGAAACAAGAGGGTGAAAATCAAACGGCTACGGTACTGTTGGACATTTTAGCGGAGTTAAGAAGTCTGAAACAAATGTATCAGACTTCTTTATCACGACCGAAGAGAATACGACCTTCCCGAGCTAAACACGCCAACCCTGTGACTAAGCCTATCGTACCACCCTTAGTGATTTCAACCCAATCATCAGAAGTAGGCCTTGGCCGTGGCAAAGGCTTAAGGCAGTTAAAGTTGATTGGTTAAACTCACTCCTACACCATGAAGAAAAAAAGGCCCTTTTCAGGGCCACCCACATTTCTCGAAAAGAAATACAATTTCAATTTGCCAATAACTCAAAAATAAACCCCACCCATTTTACCCTTATAGTACGTGTCTGTGTATGAGTGCGTGAGTGTAGCTTCTTATTTTAAAATCAAAACTCAAATACACTTACCTTATATCATTCATGTATTCTTTTCTCCATTTTTTACAATCCAATTCACAATTCACCACAGAACACTTAATTAAAAGTTCATTGACTTCTTCTTTCTCCTTGTTTAGTCTCTCTGTTTTTTGAATTTCTTCACCGTTTTTTTCCTCATTTTCTTCCCTTCTTCTTTTCTTCTCCTGTTTCTTTGCCTCTTTTAAATAGAATTGTCTTCTTTCTTCCTCTTCTTCCTCTGAAGAATCCCTCTCTTCTTTCGAAGAACCCCTCTCTTCTTCCGAAGAATCCGTCTCTTCTTCTGAAGAATCCTTCTTTTCTTCTGACTCCACTTGTTTCTTTTTTGGGCAATCTGGAGACCAATGTCCTTTTTCTTTACAATAATAACAGGTATCTTGACTTTTGTCTTTTTTAGCCCCTGTTTTTTTTTTTTTTGACGGTCTGGACACTCTGAAGACCAATGCCCTTTCTTCTGACAGATATAGCAAGTATCCTGACTTTTATCTCGAAAGGAAGGAGAGTAGTCCGCAGGCTGGTCTGAAGAGAATTTTCTAATGACCCCTCGCAAAGCTCTGACGAAACGTTCCATCTGGGTAGTCTCTTCCATCGTTGTGCTCGGTTTGAGAGTGAAATGAACAGTGAAAGGACAAGACACACACCCTTTTATATACGCTGGTTTGTCATGACTATAAATTAGTCTATGGTGTTTAAACTTTAGTCATTTGACGTTTTTCACTCAAGATGAAACGATCCTATTCATTCGAGAAGAAAGAAGAAGAAGAAAGTAAGAGGCAGAAACGTGATCTATCGCCTCGTACCAGGGCTGAAATCTTGGCACAAATTCATGCCAGTGATTTTGAAGAGGACATGAGTGAACCAGAATCAGAACCCTCTAAACCATGTTCACCACCCTTAGTCAACCCTGAAAAGTACTATTCCATTCGAGAGACGGAAAAGCGCTCCTCTAGAAAATTTAGAACCACGGCTTACACCTACACGGTGAAGTTTAAAGATTTCAAGTCCGACGTACCCTTAGAGAAAGCAGAAGGGTTTATCACGGAGATGTGGGATTCTTTTCTCACCGCACTCAAGCGACAATGTCAAGCCAAAGAAGACAATGGCTTGACACTATCTATAGATCACGACGGTTTGAAATCCCCTGTTTGGATCGAGTTTAGCAGACCCGCAGAACTAACCCCTTCCAAAGTCATGGACAAGATTCAACACGTACAACAATCTAATGACCAGTTTGACATCATCGATGGTAAAGCCGCACTGAAAATGGCCCACGTCTCTCCTCCTCAAGGGACTGGACGCAAAAAGATGTTATTGGTGGACGACCTTCGCAACACCAAAACAAGTCTCGTCCGAATTAACAACCCTCAAGACCAGATGTGTTTAGCTCGAGCCATCGTGGTGGGACGAACCTATGCCAACAAGAACGACACGACAGAATGGAAAAGAGCCTGGAAAACTATTCGACAATCGGACCGAGCCAAACAACGAAACGAAGGAGAACTCCTGTTGCAACAAGCTGGCCTGTCCAAAGACACACCCTGTGGCATTCCTGAGATGCAAAAATTGCAAGATGCCCTGGCTCCACGCTACACCTTGAAAGTGCACCCTCAAGAAATGCGTGGGTCTCTGTTGTTTCGAGGCCAAGATTTTAAGGACGGAAAATACATTCATGTCTATTATCACGATGAACATTTCGATACCATTACCAGTATCACTGGATTCCTGGGATACGGTTATTATTGTGAGAAATGTGACTATGGTTATAACAATCGAGAGCAACACAAGTCTTGTGGATGGAAATGCCCAGGATGTTTGGCCTCTCCACCCTGTCTGAGCAAAGAACCAGTGCCTTGTTCAACTTGTCTGCGCACGTTTGTCAGCCCTACCTGTTACCAGCAACATTTGAAAACACAAGGTTCACAGAAGAAATGTGCTTGTCAACTCCTGAGATTGTGCCCTACGTGTGGACAAGGCATACGTACCAATAGTACCAAGGCACACGTATGTCGAGGAAAGAAAAAATGTCACATTTGTCACCACATCGTGGACTTGGAACACGAATGTTACGTGCCAAAATACCAACCCCCACCAGAGGAAGAGGACGGTCACAAGAAGAAAGGCAATTTCATCTTTTTCGATTTCGAATGCATGCAAGAGACCGGCGTTCACATTCCTAATTTCTGCGTGGCTCATCGAGCGTGCGAGAAGTGCATTCAAGAACCTTTCTTCAGTCATTGCCTTCACTGCAGCAAGATTCCTGGAGGGCGTGAAAAAATCTTTCGGGGACCGAGCACGTTAGCCGATTTTGCCCGATGGGTCTTAGACCCCATCGACAAGACGTGGAGCCAAGAGGACATCGAACGTTACGGAGATTGTCATCGTCATGCCACGGTGATGGCTCAGAATTTCTCCGGATACGATGGACAGTTTCTTTTGAGGTACTATACGGAACAAGGCACCGAGCGTCCTAAAGTCACTTTGAACGGAGCTAAAATCATTTTCATGCAAGTGGGACAAGTGCAGTTTAAAGATTCGATGAGCTATTTGGCCATGCCTTTGAGTCGAATGCCTAAAACGTTTGGAATGACAGAAATGGCTAAAGGGTACTTTCCACACTTTTTCAATACGGAAGCCAATCAACATGCCGTTCTACCCCATTTGCCTGAGGCTCACTATTACGACCCCGACAACATGTGTACCGAACAACGAGAAGCTTTCTACGCTTGGTACCAGGCTCACGCCTCGGACCCTTTCGACTTTCAGGAAGAAATGCTAAAGTATTGTCGTTCCGACGTGGACATTTTACGGCGTTGCTGTGGAAAATTTCGAGAACTGTTCATGGAACACGGAGGGGTCGATCCTTTGAAAGAAGCTTGCACCATTGCCAAAGCGTGTTCCTTAGTGTACCGACAACGATTCATGCCTGAAAACACCGTGGCTGTCATCAGCCCTCAAACGACCCACTATGTCAAGCGTCAATACTCGGTCAAAGCCCTACGCTGGTTACATTACTTGTGCGACAAGGAAGGCAAATAGATTCAGCATGCCCGCAACGGAGGAGGCGAAAAGACCATCGGAACGTATTCGGTCGATGGCTGGGACTTAGAAAACCCCAAGATCGTGTACGAGTTTAACGGCTGCTTATTTCACGGATGTCCCGTCTGTTACCCTGACCGTAGCACTAAAAATCAGTTTTTACAACGAACCATGGAAGACTTGTACCAGGACACTTGTCAGCGACGCCTAAAGTTAGAACAGCAAGGATACCAAGTGGTGGAAATGTGGGAACACGAGTACGATCACCGGATGAAAACCGATCCCGAGTTTAAACGCCTCGTGGAAAGTTACCAGTTCATGGACCCGTTGAACCCGAGGGATAGTTTGTACGGAGGAAGGACCAATGCCACCTGTTTGCTGTACCAAGCCGACGAAGAGAAAGGAGAAGAAATCAAATACTTGGACGTGTGTTCACTGTATCCCTACGTGTGCAAATATTGTCGCTTTCCTGTAGGGCACCCGCAATTGCTGACGGAACACATCGACCTGAAAAACATTCGACAATACGAAGGCTTGATCAAGTGTAAAGTTTTGCCTCCCACGAACCTATACCATCCCGTCTTACCTCACCATTGTCAAGGCAAACTGATGTTTCCCTTGTGCCGTACTTGTGCCGAAACGTGCAACCAAGACCAACCTTGCCATCACAGCCAGGAAGAACGGGCCTTGAGGGGAACCTGGGTCAGCGTGGAATTGTTCAAAGCTCTGGACATGGGATACCAACTGTTAGAAGTGTACGAAATTTGCCACTTTCCCAAGACACAACAGTACCACAAGGGTGACCCTACTCAGAAAGGCATTTTCGCCGACTACGTGGATGCCTTTTTGAAACTGAAACAAGAAGCCAGCGGCTATTCTTCCTGGTGTCACACTCCCGAAGACCAAATACAATTCAAAGAGAAATACTACGAACAAGAAGGCATCTCTTTAGACCACATCGAGAAAAACGAAGGCAGGCGATCGTTTGCCAAAGTGATGTTAAACTGCTTGTGGGGTAAAATGGCACAACGACCGTGTTTACCCAAGACGGAATATTTGACAGAACCTTCCCGCTACTTCCAGATGATTCACGACAAAACCAAATACATGAAACACGTGGACGTCGTTCGAGAGGATTTGATCTTGGTCAATTACGAAGAAGATCTGGACTTTGTACCAGTCGACCCTTTTGGAAATGTCATCATTGCGGCTTACGTGACAGCTCATGCTCGCTTAAAATTTTACGAAGCTTTAGAACTGTTAGAAGAACGCGTCCTGTACTTTGACATGGACAGTTGCATTTACATCCATCACCCGAGTCAACATCACCCTGACATCGAAGGAGACCGTTTAGGAGCCTGGACAGACGAGCATCCCGACGACAAGATTCTAAGTTTCGTCAGTGGTGGTCCCAAAAATTACGGCTACGAATACCGGGACAAACAAGGAGAAGTGCACACGACGTGCAAAGTGAAAGGACTGACTCTGAATCATCGTACCAGTCGAGTGGTCAACTTTGGGGTATTGAAAGAAGCCTTGCAATCGGGAGAGGATGGAAACTTTAAAGTGACCACTTATCAACCGAACAAGATTGTACGTTTACCCACTCACCACATCGTCAGTCGGCCCCTAGAAAAAGTCTATCAAATCGTGTACCAGAAGCGAGTGAGACTTCCCAATCACTTTACGTTGCCGTACGGTCACGTCGGTATTGGTCTGTATATGAAAAGGAACCCTAGGCTAGATCGATAGTTCATTGTTCATTGAAGTAACTTACCATGTCGTTGACGAAGAAGAAACCAGATTGGTTAGGAGTCAAATGTTGGACATCACCGATACCAGGGTTTTGAGGCTTGGACACAAAAGGTGGCCCAGTATGCACGAGAGTTATTCAAGGAAAAAAGTTACTTTTCAACCCGTGTTAGTGACGGTGCCAGAAGAACCCGTCACCCAGGACGGGACTGTCGTGGACAGGCCTGAAAGACCCTTTCGGGAGGACACTTGTGTGACCTTACCCCCTACTATAGAACTGGTTAGAACTTTACCCAAAACATGTGGTTGTTGTACAGACACTTGTGTTTATTCCACGTTCATGGTTATCATGTGGCTTTTATTCTTGTACTTAAGCCTTTGGCTTTTATGTATTTTTGTCTTTCGTATTCATGTTTGAAAAAAAACATTCAATAAACGTGTTCTGAAAAAAAGTATATAAACTCTTGTCTTGTTTGTTTTTCGTGTCACAAGTGACATTCCTCACACTATGGCTACCTCTGCTGTCTCTGCTCCCTCTTCCTCTACTGTCAAAGTCATCGACGAACACTTAGATCGTGCCAGTTGGGAGGCTTTGTATCTTCGCCATCCGTTTAACATGCTCATTGCTGGACCTAGCGGTTCTGGCAAAACCGAATTCGTCAAACGTTTGATCGAACATAAACATCATTTGATCGATCGACCCCCTCAACGAATCGTGTGGTGTTACAAAGAGTGGCAATCGGCGTACAGCCTCTTGCGAGAAAGTCAAGGCGATTCCATCGTGTTTGTGGAAGGCATTCCTAAAGAAGACGACAGCATCGTCTCTGACTCCCGTCAAACCCATTTGGTCATTTTCGACGACATGTTAGGAGAAGACGAAGAAGAAATTAAACTGTGGTTCACGCGCAAAGGGCATCACCGTAATGCCAGTGTCGTTTACATCACCCAAAATTTGTTTCAACAAAGTAAAGCCCATCGCACCATCAGTCTCAATGCGCATTACGTGGTCTTGTTTAAAAGCCCTCGAGATAAATCGCAAGTGCAAGTCTTAGCCAAACAGTTAGGAACGCCTTGGCTGACTCAGGCGTACGACGATGCCACTCAAACGCCACACGCCTATTTACTCGTCGATTTGAAACCTACGACTCCCGAGGATTTGCGATTTCGTACCCACTTGTTTCACCACTGGTGCCAAGACGGAGGGCCTGTCCTGTACACGTCTCCGTCCTCGACTTCATTTCACTCCCCATAAAAAAATCTATAAAAATCTCAGACCCTTTTTCGTCTGTCTCACACAGTGTGAACATGACGTCCCTTCAGTCGCATCTTCCCGTCAAATTGATTCGTGCCTTGTATGGCATCAGTCGAGAAAAAGATCCACAAACACGAGCTCGTGTCTTAGAAGCTAGTCTCAAAGAAGTCTTACGATGGTTCACGGTGACGGCACGTCAATTACTCCAAGGAATCATTCAGATTCCTCATCAAACCAAACGCTTTTTTGATCGAAACAAAGTCGCTTTGGTCCAACTGGCCGATCCCCGCATCGACACTCAAACCAAAAAACAAATCATTTTGAAACCTGGAGGGAGCGGTACTCTAGGAGGGGTCATCATTCGCTCACTCTTAAGATGGGATCCTAATGCCCCCAAAATTATACCCAAGACAAAAGTCCAACGAAGCCCCAAGAAGAAAAAGACCAGGTCCCCAAGGAGAACTTCTCCAGTGGCAGGGCCCTCCTCTAACCAGACACCACCACCCCGGAAAAAGAAAAGAAGCCCCCAGAAAAAGAAACAGAGAAAAAGTCCCCAGAAAAAGAAAAGTCCACAGAAAACTAGTCGCAAGAGAGGCACTTCGGCCAGGACGCATCCTTACACTCGCAAACCACGACCTGCCACGGCGGTGACTGCGTCTCCGCAGCCTCACGTTTGTCCACTTCTCCGTTAATGACACCCACAACTGAAGAGTACTTGGAGACGTTGATCACACCAAGAACTTCTCCATTGATGACCCCCAAAAGAACTTCCCCAGTGGCAGGACCTTCCAATTTAGCGGCAGTGGCTGCTGCTCACAAAGTACCTTCTCCCAAAATCAAAGTCCATGAAAGATCGGGCATGTTACAAGGTTTACTGGATTTGTCCAAGCAAGAACTGGCTCGATTTAGTCCGTTACGTACCCCTGTACGACGTGTCATGCCTGTCCTCAAACTAATACGACGTCAAGACAATCAGTGGCGACGCGTTCCAGTATAAAAAAAGGCCTGTGACCAAGTCGGGTATCAGTGTTTTTTGGTGCTCCTGAAGACTCAAAGATGTCACCCTCCAGAAAACCCCAAAGAAAGAAAAGGAAAGGACTGCCACCACGTTTAGCCAAACATGGGGACATGTTATCTGTCCTGTCCAAAGCTTCTCCACCCCTAAGAAAAAAACTCATTCAAACGGCCTCCAAAGAGGTCATCGATACCGTGTGCGAATGTTGTTTGAACGTTTTGAAAGGCACGATCCCTTTGCCCAAACACCAGAAACAATGCTTAGGCAAACATCGTCACGTTCTTCGCCAAATGGTTCAAAAGAAAATTCCCATTCGTCAAAAAAAGATGTTAGTGCAACGTGGAGGTATTTTACCTCTGTTGTTAGGCCCCATACTGAAAGGAGTCTTGGGAACCATGTTGGGAGGACTGGTGGGAGCAAGATAAAAAGGCCTCGGAAGTTCCAAGATCTCAGAATCGACCCCTGACAACCCCATGGAAGGACGAAAACTAGCTTTAGTGCCTTACAAACGATGGATGGAATACCATCGGTGGCAAGAACAACGCACCCCGCATTTACCTCCCAATCCCAATTTGAGCGAGATGTCCCAGTTACAACACGAATTGCAGTCCTTGATGGATCGCCAAGATTTGTCCGAAACAGAAAAATCGCAAAAGTACGGTCAACTCTTGCAACGACTGCAACTCTTTCACCAGAAAGCTTTAGACGAAACAGCTCTACCCACTCTGAAAGATTTTAAGACCTTGATGAAAAGTCCAGCACCATCACCAGTACCAGTACCAGTACCACCAGTACCAGTGACCAAGACAGAAAAAGGAAAAGAAGAAGAAGAAGAAGGGTTTCAAACTCCACCAGAAAAAGTACGCAAGTTAACAACACCACCTACCTCCAGAATTGGATGGATTAAAAAGATGATGGCCACCCCTTCTTCATCACAAGAGAAAAAGAAAGTGAAGACAGAAGTGAAGACAGAAGTGAAACAAGAACCGATATCCCCCGCTCAGACATCCTCCTCCTCTTCAACACCTATTGCCGGTCGCACACGCAAAGCATTGCAATCCAAGAAAATACCCCAAGAGAAAAAGAGTAGCCTCCTCCAAGAGTGGGTGCCTTATTAACACACCAACCAACACAAAAAAATGGAAAAAGTCTTAGCCAGCATTTACTACGATCCCTCCCATCCTGCAGGTTACGCAGGAGTTCAAAAATTGTATCGTGCTGCCAAAACGCAACTGAAAAGTCTCCGTTTACCTTAAGTGCAACGATGGTTACAAGAACAAGCTACCTACACTTTACACAAACCCATTCGACGCAAGTTTGCCAGAAGTCGCACCCGAGTGGAAGGCATCGATCATCAATGGTAAGCCGATTTAGCCGATGTCTCTCATTTGGCCAGCTACAATCGTGGCTACAAATATTTGTTTTGTGTCATCGACGTCTTTTCCAAATTTGCTTGGGTCGTACCCTTGACTTCCAAATCGAGCAGCGAGTTAGTGCGAGCCCTGCAACGGGTGTTGAAACAAAGCGGTCGTCACCCTCTTCGATGGCAAACGGACAAAGGTACCGAATTTCTGAACCAAGCTTTCCAAAAAGAATTAAAGAAACGTGACATTCATTTTTTTACCACCGAGAATCCCGAAACCAAAGCCAGCATCGTGGAACGTTTTCAACGCACTTTGAAAGAACGCATGTGGAAATATTTTACGCATCACCACACTCTGAAGTACATCGACATCTTACCGCACCTGGTGCAAGCGTACAACCAATCTTACCATCGAAGCATCGGACGTGCCCCGCAAGACGTGACTCCCGACAACGAAGTGCTGTTGTTTGAGCGTCTGTTTGGTACGTCCCCGACGAGGGCTGTCCCCAAGAAAAGTGGAGAGTTGGCCGTAGGAGATTGGGTGCGCATTGGCAAAACCAAACGCACTTTTGACAAAGGTTACTTACCTAACTGGACGACCGAACTATTTCGCGTCACTGGACGAGTGCATGGCCGTCATCCTGCCGTCTATAAATTGGAAGACATGAACGGAGAAGTGCTCAAAGGAACGTTTTATTTCCCCGAGTTACAACGTGTCACCAAAAAAGAAGACGACGTGTACGACATCGAAAGCATTCTCGAACGCAGAACCCGTAAAGTGGGCAAACGACGTGTCAAAGAAGTCAAAGTACGTTGGAAAGGATATCCGCCCAGTTTTGATTCTTGGATTGACGCTTCGCAAGTCATCGACTATAAAAAGAAGTGACCATCATGCCTTTTCACACAGACGCAGCTACGTCGACCACTCCTCCTTCACCTAGTTCTTCTGTGCAAGATTTACAAAAACAACCCTTGTGGGTGTGGTGTGGAGAACGTGTGCCTAAAACGCAAATCGTCTTTTTCTGCCAAATCTTCGTGGTGTATTGTGTCATCGGGGCAGCCATCGCCAATTTGAGTTTGCAACAAGGAGACAAACAATTGTGGACCATTTTATTGAGCAGTTGCATCGGTTACCTGCTTCCTAATCCCTCCCTGAAATTCACCTCGAACGGGAACCACGGGAACCTTGTGTCCAGTGCCAGTGCCAGTCACCACTCCATCCACAACCAGAACCCCATTTTGGGCGGAGACACGCCTCTGACGTCCACTAACCCCTCGGACAGCCACAGAACTCTGGAATTATGAGTCACCAAAACCAATTTTACTTAACCTTACCCAGTGACAGTTCCATGGAGGTGTTTCCCAAGAACACGTTGTGCTGTTACACGGCCAAATTACGTCAAGCCATCCCCTTAGATCACGAAGCCCATTGGGAAATGGCTTTAGTAGAAATGATTCACCCGACCCAAGTTCTCAATGTCCTTCCCAATCAAAATTTTTTTGATGTGGAAGTTCATGACGAACAATTGCAACAGTGGATGGATAGCAATGTCAAATATGACAAGAAAACCCGTACACAAAAGTATACCACCTATCACTTGTTCATTTCCCCAGGCTATTATTTTAGTGGTCAACATTTGGTCAGCACCATAGCCTCCAGGTTTAATGCCGTGTTTCTGAAAGCTTTGGAGCATGTTAACAAAAGTGTCACCATGGAGTACCACAAAACAGCTCGTCGCTTCTTGATGAAATTTGAACGGAGTAAAATCCTGTCCATTTTATTTTGTCCTGAATTGTATGACATGCTGGGCGGAGACATGAACCTGAGAATGAGCATGATGAAGAAAAGCGAATTACCCATCGTTTACGACAACGAGTCTTTTAGCAAGTTATTTCGTGCTCCGGTAGAACTGACCCAAGGACTGAATTTGATGTTTGTGTACTCCGATGTGGTGGAGTATAACGTGGTGGGACACACCTCCGTACCGTTACTGCGTGTCATTCCTTTCAAAGTGGATTCTGCCACGAACACTGACGAGGAAGGTGGAAACACTTACCACGTCCACCGCGAATTTGTACATCCTCACTATTTGCCTGTCAGTAAGTCGTATTTGGACACGGTCAACATTACTATAAAAGGAGATTTGGGACAAAATATTCCATTCACCAAAGGAAAAGTCACGGTGAAACTCCATTTTCGAAAACGGTTTTCTCACGATTCGTAAGTCATGTATCCAGTGTACCGAGGGGTTGCTCGACAGCGAGGACACGGTTTAGGAGATATGTTAAAATCGGCCTTTCGTTCGGTGGCCCCGGTGTTGAAACCGATGGTGACACGCGGATTGCACGCCTTGAAAGATGCGGCACTGACGCAAGGCAAAGAATTTCTCCAAAATGTCATCATCGACAAACAAAACCCTAAAGAAGCCTTCATGAGGGCAGGCAAAAATGTCTTGCTGCAAACGGGTAAAGACATTTTGGGTCACCGAGAAACACCTATAAATGCCCTGCACGCTACCGAGTCAGGCATTCAGCAAGGACAAGGCAGAAAGAGACGACGAAGAAAACACCCTTTCACCAGACTTCAAGCTAGAAAGGCCAAGAAAAGAAGAACCGTTCGAGACTTAGACGTTTTCGATTATTGAGAAAAGAGACAAAAAAATGATACACCGAGAATCTTGCGCTTGTTCCAAGACGGAACTGGATCTGTTTGCCATGCCCCCCACGATGATGACGATGCAAGAATCCCAGTGGGTGGAATTTCACCCCGTCTCCTCACCGACCGATTCCGCTCCCATCGAGTTTGAAATCAAAGGACAGCCAGAAGATTATATTGATCTTAATAGTAGTTACTTGTACCTGAAAGTCAAAATTCTAGATAAGACTGGAGGTCCTATAGACGATGAAGCAGTAGCTCCCGTTAACAATTTCATGCATTCCTTGTTCAGTGGAGTGGACTTGTACTTGAATAACAAACTGGTCAGTAGCAGCATGGATACTTACCCTTATCGTGCCTACCTGGAAAATAGATGCCAAGAACACTCATCTCAATGCCTGTGTGGTATGGGAAGCTGACGAACCTACCAAGTTTGAAATATTGGAAACTGATGAAAAGAAAGACAACAATGATGGATTTCTAGAACGAAGAAAGAGAATCACGGGAGCCGACACAAGTTTTGAACTGATGGATCGTTTGCATTTGGACATGTGGTTGCAAGAAAAGTATTTGCTGAACGGGATGGATGTCCGCCTGAGACTGAATCGTAGCAGTGCCGCTTTCCATTTGATGGCTGATAGTGACGGTTACAAAACCAAAATCCTAGAAGCCAGACTCTACGTACGCCGTGTGGAAGTGTTACCTAAAGTGGGAAACGACATCAGTCAGACGTTGAGCAGAACGACTGCCAAGTATCCCATACGACGCGTGGAAGTGAAAACCTTCTCCATTCCCAAGGGACAGCGATCCATGATCGAAGATCATCTGTTCCAAGGACAGTTACCCAAACGTTTGATCGTTGGTATCGTCGAGAATACAGCATTCAACGGAGCTGCCGAAAAAAATCCTTTCTACTTTCAACACTTTGGCGTGTCCAAAATCGAAGTCAGTCGCGATGGCAACACCTTGTGTACCCGACCTTTCGAACCTGACTTTACCAAGAAGAATTACTTGAGATCGTACTTGTCCCTGTACGAAGCCACCGGACAGTTAGGAACCAATACCAGTCACGGTATTACGTACGAGGCAGGAGGCTACGCTTTGTGGGCTTTCGATTTCACTCCAGACCAAGGCAGCGACGAGGGACATTTCCACCCTATAAAATCCGGCCAGATTCGTGTGGAAATTCAGTTTAAAGACCGAGACCCTGATGAAACGGTGAACGTCATCCTGTATGCAGAATTCGATAATACCATAGAAATCAACAGTTTGAGAGAAGTCATCCTAGATTACTAGAAACCATGGAAGACTGTTATCCCTCTTTACCTAGTGGAGAAACTTTTAGTGTTGGATTATTGTTAAAAAATGTTAGAGTTGTTGTTGTTTAGTGTTAAGTGATTTTTGAATAAAAAATGTTGTGTTTTGAAAAAATTGTTTGATGTTATATTGTTGGATTATTGTTAAAAATGTTAGAGTTGTTGTTTAGTGTTAAGTGATTTTTGAATAAAAAATGTTGTGTTTTGAAAAAATGCCTTTGTCTTTTGTTTAGCTATAAGAATGTTGGATTGATGCTCTTTCATTTCTTACTATCCCTCTCATGACACTCACTAAACGTTGCGACTCAAAAACCGTGTGGAGGATGTTTTCCTTCACGTCCGCGCTTTGACTTTAAGAACCGGGGTTGTTTCCAGTCTAACCATCCACTGTCGACTCATCCTCCTACGAAGATGTGCTCCAAACTAGCTAAGCTCAACGAAGCCTACGTGAATTTGCATAGGGTCAGACACAGTCTGATACCGAAGCCAGAAGAAATAGAGAATGTGAGAATGTTAAAAATCACTGAAGACCTGATAGAAGAGCTCTTCAGAGAAGAAATGAACAGGGAAAAAGAAGAATGGACAGAGAAGTACAGACTTCAGAGACAGCAGCAACAGCAGCAACAGCAGCAACAACAACAACAGCAGCAGCAACCTGAAGCTGACAGAGGCTTTGTCGATTGTCGTATCGACACCAAAGAGTTCTTCTTCTCTTTTCGAAGAAGCAGACCTATCGCCAGAAAGTCTATACTCAGAGGACATCGCATTCTTAGAAACTAAAAAAGAATGCCATAGCAAACAAAAAAAACCAGCCCTTTTCAGGGCTACCCAATACTCTAGAAAAGAAATAACAATCCATTTGCCAATGTGTGTAGGTAGAGTAGTGTGAAAATAAACAACTACTCTTTTTTAAAAAAATGTGAGGGTATGTGTTTGAGTGTTTGTGTTTGGAAGTGGTTAAGTAAGTTGGCATGGATAGTAGATTAAAATGATGTCTTTTTTTTGGTGTTTGAGGTGTAAATTTGAGGTTAGATTGGATTGCTTTGCTTTGTTTTAATGATTTGCGTGTGTAAATAGTAGATTTGGGGTTTGTTTATTGTTGCTTCACTTATGTGGATAGTATATTATATGAAATGAGAAAAGTAGGGATGTTTTCTTTCACGTCTGCACGATGTTAGGTCATGATCTAGATAATATCAATTTTATGTTTTAAAGGGGATGTTTTCCATCACGTCCGCGCTTTCACTATAAGAACCCACAGTATTCGTCGTTCAAACCATTCTACAAAGAAGATGGCTTCGAACCAAATTGACAAGATGCAAACATTGCAAGACGTTTTAGACAATTTAGGAATGATGGAGCAGATGTTAATAAGACTCGTTGAAGACCACTATTCCTATAGTCCCCATCGTGTAAAGATGGAAATTAATAACTTGAGAAAGGTAAAGGACAAGATAAGTGGTGTCATGAAAGAGATAAAGGAGGATGAAGAGGAAAGGATAAGGATGAGAGCATGGAATGAAAAAATTGAAAAAGAAGAAGAAAATGAAAAGAGGAAGAAAGAAGAGGAGGAAGAGAAGAAGAAAGAAGAGGAGGAGAAAAAAAAAGAAAGAAAAGAAGAGAAAGAGTGTTGGAGATAAAATAAGAAGTTGGTGGAGAAAAAGAAGAAATTAGAAGCAGAAGAAGAAGGAAACCCAAAGGCCCTTTTCAGGGCCAGCCATATTTCTCGAAAAGAGATAGCCTTTCCATTGCCTACCCTTTTTAAAATTTAAATTTAAATTTAAATTTTAAAAAAATTGAAAAAAAAAATCCCATGTTCAATTCCCCTTGAGGCTATTGTGACCCAGGGTTTTTTCTCCATGTTCAATTCCCCTTGAGGCTAGAGTGACCCAAGACTTTTTCCCATGTTAAATTCCCCTTGAGGCTAGATTGTCCCACGATTTTTCTCCATGTTAAATTTCCATTGAGGCTAGATTGTCCCAGGGGGTCCTGTAATGATAATTCCCATTGAGGCTAGGGTATCCCCATTTACTACTAGCATTATTATTATTATTATAAAACAGAAAAACATATCCCTACCCTCACCCCCGAAAACAACATTTGGCTCCAGTTGCAGATAACAAATTTGGAATATTTGAGAGGTTTAACTGTTCCTGCTGAAGAGTATGATAGACTGATGCAAGATTAATATGCAGATGGTCAATGTTTAGCATTAAAGTGTCTCGGTAATTTATTATCAAAGCTCAAAACGCTGTATGTAGAGTTATATGATACTCAATCGATTATATTGGATATGCCTCTCCTTGTTGTTGTTCCATTGTTATCTTGTTGTAGGGTAAATCTCGGGAAGAGCCATCGACCCACGAAAATCTAGTGACAAGCTTTGTGACATACGCACGCTGGCCTAGCCTTTGATTCGATCTCACTCTGTTAGTGTCGGTAGGCAAGCACCTTAACCGTTTGGATACCTGGGGCTACCCGCGTTACCTTGCTTACGATGTTTCACAATAGGAGGGAAATATGTTCAATGTTTCTTTTCCTTCTTTATATAATACACTTCAAGGTTCAGAATCTTGTGCACAGATAAAATTACAAATGTTATGGAACTTTGCATGAAATGCAAGTTGTGAAAGTTATCTTTATTACTTTTATTGTTGGTAATATTACAAAATGATCTCTATGACTATATATCAAAACACCAAAATGGTAAAGATATATTTTTCTTTGAGCTTTAATTGATTTAAAAATATATAGCATAAACGTGATACATTAAATATAGTAGCAGTTTATCAACCAGTTTTCAATAAGAAAAATCATACAGGCAGTTATAAAGGAAAAAAGAAACGGGAAAGAATATGTACTTATTCAGAAAGTTCACCATCAAATTATCACCTAAAATATTTATCAGAAAGGAATTCAAAGATCTGAATGAAAGCGAACAGCTACCTTGTGACGCAATTGAATGTTTATGCAATAACCATAATATATTTAAAAAAATCTTATTTGAACCGTGCTCAATCTGGCCTCACTATTAAATCTGCATTCACACACACATATTATACAATTCTGTGTTTCGTTTTAGCATACAGTCAAGCTTAGGATTTTTCAATACTTTTGGCATATATATAATTACAGACTTTTTCTGCGTGGAAAATAGTTCCCCAGGATCATATTGAAAATTAATAGGCATGACTAGGAACTATCCAATAACCCTCCAAACAATCTTGCGAAATCTTCGGCGAATCCGGCATATTGGAGTCTTCATTAAGCATTTTTATAAAACATTTGCATCTTCTATTCGTGATATAGGGTCCATCAATAATGTTTTTGTACATGATTCAGAATAGAAATGTCACGATAATTAGGATGCATTTTAAACTTGATAGGATGAACTGCACGTTTCCTATATAAGTTCATATAAACTACGTTTTCTTCATTCACAGTTTATTTCTTGCTCTCTGTTGCGACCCATTGCATTTAGCAAGAGACGGTGGATGTTTTGTTCTGATATCATCTGACTCATT
This sequence comes from Sinohyriopsis cumingii, assembly GCA_028554795.2. Lineage (NCBI taxonomy): Eukaryota > Metazoa > Mollusca > Bivalvia > Unionida > Unionidae > Sinohyriopsis > Sinohyriopsis cumingii. The sequence goes on along the minus strand of CM068834.1, from coordinate 78,181,928 downwards.
AGTTGTTTCGTGTTGTGGCAATTACAATCGGAATGTAAAACTAACATGGAAAAATAACGCACCACAATATACGGTGCCCTGTGATACCAATGTCATTAATAACTTTTCACGCAAATATGGATAGTACTATACTGCTGATAGTTTGCATCAATATTCGTTAGCATTATATATAAATACCAACATCCTTTCTTGGTATGTAGGTGATTTGTGTGAGTGTGTGTAGAAGTAGGGTCAGTATGGGGTCTATCAGAATTTAGCATTAGAGCAAAACCCGGTATGGAGACTGTGGGCATTTTCCACTTTGGTTAATATCGGACAGTAACATTACCAGTTTATGAGTTATTATGAGAAACGGATATGAGCGGATATGTAGCCCTTTAAGAACATAAGTTTAGCGATGTATCGTTTCCTTAATATTAGTGGTTTGTGAGCACGTAAGAGATTTTATCATGGATGGGACACCATGGAACTCTATGGTAATTTAACATTAGAGTTAATATTGTTCTCTAAGGAATATTCGCATCCCGGGTGCATGGAACACCTATGTGATATTATGGTGGGTAACACCGGTGAAAAATACACTCCGAGTGGTTGATATATGGTTCATTATTAAGTGTGATGGATCTACGATTAGTGTATCGTTCAGTAACACGTATGATCAGCCTCCAATGTATTTGCACTCATATAGTGACGTTGATACACATACATGCCATATAAAAAAAACAATCCATACATACAAACCACACGTCATACCTAGTTATTTGATAGTAGCCAATACAAATTATTATAAGGCAGCACGTAACTTTACTATCCAACAATCAACATTAAAAATCTCACAGCTGATGAAAGGTAGGATATAGATACAGTCCAACACCCAACTATTACAACCAATATGCCGAGGTAAAGCAACCTATGATTTTGAATATTATAGCCAATAGACCGCATACTGTAATAATGTCCTCGTGTCCTTCTCTGATGATAAATCAAATACTCTACTCCATAATAAAATTACCGGCCCCCCCCCATAAATTCCCCACATTAACCAGAGTTTAAAGAAAAACCTAGCGCAAACAGCATCACAGTGATATAAATTAGTAAAAGCTAAAAACTCATTCAGTGAGAGGGGTATATTAATATGCATCAAAGAGCGTCAGAAGGTAACATTTTACCTTGATCAACATTATTTAAGAGTTGTGAACATGTTTGATCTCTTTTGGCAAATATCTTGAGTCGCTTGTTTAATTTTGTATGTGAGATACATACCTGCTTTAACTGAACCTAGTTCCCCTGTACACTTCAGTCGAATACTGTTTCACCTCCACATTCAATGTACATCTATTTCTTAAAAAACAAACTTTTTTCATTTCTCAGAAATGCATCTGAACTTATGGCAAATGTGAGCACAGATGATGCTTTTATATACCAAACTTATCCATTCAATGGTATGTGTACCCGTTTGTGTGTTGGTCAGTTAGTGTATGCATGTCATTGGCAAGAACTTATCGCATGAGGGAACATTGCCTATCGCCAACTGTCCATAGTCCATTTGCTTGATTAGGTGCCGGTTGGTTTCAGTAAGAAAAACAAACATACAAATAAAACCAAGAAAAACAAACAACCCGCAGGTATTGATAGTAATGTCTGCGATTTGGATAATAATAGTTTATTGTCTGTTACTCGGTGTAGTTTTACTATTTTGCTTCGAACATTCCTATCCAGTAATGATTCTTTCACAGATCATATTTACATTCCATATATATCATAGTTATCCATTCATGCCAAGTTTCTGTAGGGCCTCATAACTCATTATAGAATTTGAAACGTCGTTGTTTTGATACTATGTTGATTCCATTAGACCCCATACCATATCCTTGCATACTGTCAAACAAAAAGACTTCGTGGTGTACATTGCCACACCATTCACACAAAATGACATAATGTTTTCATTTCATACATTCAGGGTTTATCTATTGGGCCATTAATATTGTCATATCATGCCATTTTCTATTTTAATATTCTTTTTTAGAGCTTTCTTTATTTGAAGATATTCATTTTCTGTCTGTGCCGTACTGTAAATAAGCACTGTTAATGAGTGTCACTCTTTGTAGGCAGTTTGACGTGTTGTTATTGTACTTTGTTGGCCTCAGAGGTATATATGATAGGAAGTCCTTGATTGTTACAGAATCATAGACAAACATTTGCTATTTTACCCGCATCGTTTATAAACAGTTTTCAGCGACTCTCTCTCTCTCTCTCTCTCTTTATATATATATATATATATATATATATATATATATATATATATATATATATATATATATATATATATACACATACATGCACACACATATGCGTATATATATATATATATATATATATATATATATATATATATAATATGTATGCTTTATCGTGTATAAATTCCACATATGCATACATATATACAGATTATGCACATATAAATATACAATGTATACTTTATCTTTTATACGTTCCACATATGCACACATATATACATATTATATATATATATATATATATATATATATATATATATATATATATATATATATATATATATATATATATATATATATATATATATATAGTATGCAAGCTCTATCGTTTATATATATACCAAAGTATACAGTTTTCATTAAAAGGAAATGAGGCTTACGAGTTTCCTTTAAATGAAAAAAAAATATACGATGGGTTCGTCAAAGATACAACGCAATACTATACATGTATTTTATTATGTCACATGTAAAAGCACATTACTGCACTTCTAACAAAGTTAATGATGATTACAGGCAACTGCGTATCGATTCTTTGAATGGACTACTCACATACTTACCCAATACGTACATTACAGATTATAGGTCATTACTTCTTGCAGCTATTCACGATCTTCTTTGTAAATTGGTATGTTGCATCATGCATCTTTCATTATTTGAACTTCTATTTTCATTCATATTGATTAACTTAATATAAGTCGTACCTACTCTTTGTACATACAATATGGAATAAATGACGAAAGTAGAGCACTACAAATACAGCAAGGTTAGCTCTTGAACATTGAACACTGCCATACACCTAGCATACTGCAACGAGTGGGAAATACTAACTAAACAAAATGACGAACTTATTCGAGGTAATTCAGACAGTTAAATTCATTTACAGTTGATAAACGTCATTATCATGCTTTAATTAATATTGCTACCTACCATACAGTTGTTTCTATCATCCATTTCTATATATCTACTTTCCGTTTAATGTACATTTTACAGTCGTTCATAGGCATTGAGACATCGTCGTATTACCCATAAGGAAATCTGCTATTCTTGTTTATTGCGTGGAATTTAGCCTGTATCTTCATACGATGGTTCGGAGAGAGAGAGAGAGAGAGAGAGAGAGAGAGAGAGAGAGAGAGAGAGATTGGGTTGTGTGGGATTGAGTGACTTATCTTTAAGGCAGTTTTTTTTTTATTGTTGATCCCTCTGTTTCTTTTGTGGTCAACTGGTCTGCTGCCATAACAAACAACACACTAAAAGAAGAGGGTGGTGGTGGTTAGATGGGCCCCCGGGAATTATAATATTAAATACTCTGCTTTTAGGACTTATCAATAATTTGAACAAAACATTAAGAGAAACAAGGAAACAGACAAAAGATTAAATATATTACCTTATGCGTGTGCCTCCTGACCAAGATATGTACATTACGATCTGGACATGCCACCGTATCAATCAACATATCAGTGTAGCATAATAATCTGAGACATAGTGTTATCCAGATTGATACTTTCCATATTTAGGGGCGCAATGACTTTTGTTACGAATGAGGACTCACGCAGAGTTAGATTCGACTGTGCGATTGAAGCAACTGACGCTACATCTCTGATGTTTTTAACACGCAGCGACATCTCTCAGTTCCCTGGGTTCTTCCTCCACCATTAATACTGGCCGCCATGCATAGCCTATCGTGTGCTGAAAAATGGCGTTAAACCCCACAACAACAACATCTCTCAGTTCTCATTTAAAAAAGATGTTAACGTGTTTATTTCAAACTTTGATATCGCCTGGTCTAATCCTTTATATCTGGTAAAGAGATTTTTATAATATCAAACCTATGACATGTTAAATATAGTAAAACATCCGTTACACTGACCACGATGCTTTTGGATTATTCGTTCCCACCGTCTACTGCCGTGTCCCCTCTCTTTGTCGCGTATCTATCAATGAGGAAATTTCCAGAACAAGAAGCAAACATAGAAGAGATTAGCAAAAATCAGAAACAAAGCAACTAAACCTAATTTATCTCTAAATGTAAATCAATTATTTACACTTATATTGTAAAAGCCGAAATATATATATATATATATATATATATATATATATATATATATATATATATATATATATATATATATATATATATATATATATATATATATGAATGAATGGTTATCTGTGGACTATATTATTGACAAACTAGTGTCTGCTATGCAATTTATTACGTAGAAATGACAAAGTTATCAATCAGGATTAAAGGCTGATAATGGTCCGATGTCCAGTAAATACATTAAATGGGTATATATATATATATATATATATATATATATATATATATATATATATATATATATATATCTTATTGAAATCTAGCAGCACCAACATACATCATTTTCTACTCATGATCATTCCCGACAGAAGAACTAGACTAATTTATTTTAGTTTTATTTATAAAATATATATTGTTTAGCTCGAAGGGGCTTCAACTCACACACTAAATTGGTGCGGGATCAGAACTAATATGGCGTGTATCTGGCTGAAAATCTTGAGTTACCTGACGCTTAGAGCGACCGATCTAAGGGAGGCTACTGCAAGGCTTTATCACATGTTGCTGTTGGATAATCCTAACTCCCAAACTAAAAGCTAGCACCTTAGACTGCTTTACCACAAGGGGGAAACAAAATTAACACATAAAGCACGATACGATCTTGAACATTAAGTTTGTTTCTTATTGTTATAACTGTTACTACTATTGGTTGTTAATACTACTACTATTAATGTTATTATTATTAATTTTTTAGTATTATTATTAGCATTATCATTATTATTATCATCATTATCATTATCGTTATTATTGTAACACTCATGACGGTGCAGCTGGATCTAACTGGAGGGAGATAACAATGATAGTCCATAATTTTGCTTCTTACTTAATTGTTCTCCTTTGCTGAGCTTGTGAAAAGCCCAAGTCCCGTATCGGTCGCATAAGTCCTATGCACACAGTTGTGTTCAATTCTATCAACTTTAGGATCAGTGTACTTACCAGTTTTGCTTTTTAAAGCTTCACACGCTTTTTCCTTGCACACACCCGAGGAAATATTACTATGTCGCCCTTCCTAGTCATTTATGTTAATGGGCTGGCAATGGCCGCAAAACTGAGAACATATTTTCTGTAAAACCCGGTGAAACCAAGGAAATATCTTATTTGTTTCTTAGTGTTTGGTCTAGTTACATCTCTGCCTCTTTTTTGTCTGGATGAGGTTTCAACTGGCCTGTTCAGCTTGCAAGGCTTCCTAAAAATTCTAGGTCAGAATATCCTATACTACATTTGTTGGGCCTAGCTGCAATATTGGCATGGTGAAGTTTATCAAGCAGATCTCATAACAACCGTAACATATTCATCCCAGGTATATTTAGAAACAGAGATATTTTGTCTATGAAACTATCGACGTTGTCCACACCGTTTAAAAGTATGCGCATGAGACGAACACATGACGCATTAGGTGATAAAGTCATGTGGAATTTGCTAATGCTGTTAACTCGTGAACACTATTAACGATGGGTACATGCCAATATCCCTTGGTACGGTCTAACTTGGAAGTGATTCTATGACCTATCAACTTTGAAAATAAACTATCTATGTCTGGCATTGTTTCAGCATCGAACACAGTGATTATTTCAGTTGCCGAAAGTCAATGTAAACACGATTTGTTCGTCTTTCTTTCTGGCTAACAAAGTGCGGGACGAGTAAAGAGGAACTGGAAGATTCGATCCCTTCTTTGGATTATATTTTCCCCACTTCTTTGTTCATTGTCTCTCAGGCATTGGAAAATATTGGTTATCCTTTAATCATGATCGGCTCTGAGTAATTCAATTTGATCTCGTGTTGAATCATTCCAGTATAGCCTTGTCAAGGTGTTGGGACAAAACATCCAAAATCTACCCACGCTGACCCTCGGATAAATCCGGGCATATACTGAGCTGGTCTATACCGTCTTTCCCTATGTCAATGGGTTATTAAAGGGCCATTTTGGTGTTGGAAAAAATTACGATTCGTCACACTACATATCCTCTATCAGCGCTACACATACTATATTAACGACCCCTTCATCAATTGTTTGACTATGTCTTTCTACGTTAAGTTTCAGCGTGAAATATCTTGATTTTACATTCCATGGTAATGCTGTAGTCCATTTCACCTTTCACCTGTTTGACTTCGCGTGGCCTCTTCCAGAAGCACCAACACGTGATCGCCTACATCCACCTTCTTACTTCTCGTTCATCGGTTGTAGTATTTCGAGTACGTACGACTTGATTTCGAGAGTTTGTCTGGCGCCATTTGACGTTTACTCTCTAACATTTCGTGCAAATCTGCCACGTATTGGTAAGTGGTCTTAACGTGATAGGTCGCGACTTCGACTGACCACATTTCGCGTAAAATACGCATAGGACTACGAGCAGCAGAGGGGGCGAATCGGACATTTTGTCCAATCGTTATTTTGCTTAATTATTACTTTCTGCACTCAACGATCTAGTGTCGTCAGTGCCTGGTAAAAAAAAAACGACGTCGGTCCATCCTACACGATGGTGACGTCATTTGGTTTAATTAACACCTTCTGCGCGTCGATCCCCAGCGTCGTCAGCGTCCGGTAAGCACATCGACGACCGCGTCGATGTCATCGCCCCCTCTGCTGCTATGATCTTACAAACAGAGTGATCACCAACTCCTCCTCTTGTAGGTCAATTAGGTTATTTGACTGATCGGTAATTCTAAAATTAATTCTCGTTAAAAACCGATTATGGCATCTCATATAGACCGGATTAATTGGACTCTCAACGATTAAAAATCCCGGAGGGGCTGTTGGTGAAAACGAATAAAGGATATATCCCTGTTGAGCCTGATTTGATTGCTTGGTATCCACCTGGTAACTCCCTTCGATAACATCACACACTAGATTAATCGCTATCACCGATGCAATATTTACGTTGTATGGAGCAATATGCCTACCACCATCTCCGTTATCGTGTTTGAGGATAGTTGATGGGGGGGTGTCCGCGGGTGGATTCTCAGGCCATCCTAGTATGGTTCTTATTGAACTGTTATAAATATCAACCATATACCCCGGTGTGCTTATTTCAATCGTCGACGATAACGTCGGTTCATGAACCGTAATAGCGATTTTTGATTCCTTTCCTGTGATCGATTTTATCCTGCGTTGAAATTCTTTATTGATTTGTTCTATTTGGTATGACCCAGTTGGTATTGTAACCTCCTCCCAGTCTGGGGTCCCATCGGGTTTATTTGTCCGTGCAAAAACCAGCGAGTTATTAGGTTGTTGTCCGTTAAATGCGTCCGCTCGGATATTAGGCCAACTGTGATATACTCGCAATTTTGCCAGTGCTATTTCCTTTACTGGAACCGGTGATGGAAAGTTTACACTGAATTCGGGTTTCGTTGACGTTATTGATATCATATTTGTTTGTACCGGAGTGGTGTTCTCCGCGATCCGCTGAAGTAATTGAAACCCTTCCGGGTTCAGCGACATTATTATTATTCGTTGTCTTTAGTGTCTAATTTCAACAACCAGGTGGTTTCGGCTTCCAGTTGAAAATCCTCGATTTTTGACATCGCGGAGCTATACAACTGGACCATCGTGGAGAATTCAACATCGGATACGAACAAATTATCAATCGATAACGAGATCAACCCGGATAATTTCGAGTATGCGTCGGATACTATTTGATGTTTTACTGTATACTCGTTGAGTTTTTTCTGAAAACACGATGATATCTTCCTAGTGATTGCGTTGGCAATTCCAGCAACTGTTGTCATCGCGGAGACAGCGATTGGAACAGCGATCGGGGTTATCGTGGTCACCGTGGATAAAATAACACCGGCGCCAGCTACTATACCCGACACCGAGTACACGACCGCGTCGATGGCGGTTATTTTACGACGGTATTTTTTTATTTTTACACGGTATTGTTCGGAAAGCGTTTTCAAGTTCGCGGAAAATTCTTTTGCGGTATCGAATCGATATTGATGTGACGTCGGTGATACCTCTGATTCAACTTCCTTGGTGGTCATTTTTATTTTAAAAGGGCTAGTGTTTTTAATTACTTAGATTCGCTGCAAATTCCACATACCATGTAATGTTTGCCCGGGCTAGATTTCTATCAACGGCATAAATTGTAAACTGTTCAGTTGCGTTCCTGTCTATAATTGTTGATATTGTATTGTTAAACCCGGATGAACTCGACGATAATATATTAAACTGCATCATTGAAACCAGTGTCAATCGATAAATACCCTTAACAGTTGCGGTAATATTTACTGTATTCTGTGTAGGAGTCCAATCGAATGATCCATGCCGAATTGTGTATACTGTGTTGATGATGTTCTCATGAGGGATTTTTATTTTTTCGAATTGCTCTGCTACTCTCGGTAGTCCGTCTTTAATCGCTTCAACATCAGTTTTAATCGTTCCTATTTCCTGTATATGCGTGTCCACATCTTTTTTGTTCGCTGCAACCCTAGTAATGAGTGTATTTATTTCCTGTATATGCGTGTCTATACTTTTTTTGTTCGCTATAACATTAATTTTGAGTACTTCTATTTCCCCTTCATGCACGTCTATACTTTTTTTGCTCGCTATAGCATTAGTGTTAATTGTTTCTATTCTCTGTCTATGCGCGTCTACATTATTTATGATCGTTACAACATTAGTTTTGATTGTTTCTATTTCCCGTGTATTCTCGGTCATACTTTTTTTGTTCGCCGCAACATCAAGTTTGATTGTTTCTATTTCATATGTATGCACGTCTATACCTTTTTTGTTCGCTGCAACATCAGTTTTGATTAATCCTATTCCCCGCCAATACGCGTCTACATTTTTTTTGTTCGCTTCAACATCAGTTTTGATTGTTCCTATTTCCTGTGTATGCGCGTCCACACCCTTTTTGTTCGCTTCAATATCAGTTTTGATTATTCCTATTTCCTGTGTATGCGCGTCTATATTATTTATGATCGTTGTAACATCAGTTTTGATTGTTTCTATTTTCCGTCCATGCGAGTCTACATTATTTATGATCGTTGCAACATTAGCGCCGATTATTTCTATTTCCCGTTCATGCGCGTCTACACCCTTTTTGTTTGTTGCAACATCAGTTTTGATTGTTTCTATTTCCTGTCCATACGCAGTGATATCATTTATAGTTATTGTGATTTCATCCGGCTTGGTATTTTTTTTACCAAGGAATTTATCAAAGTTGTCATCGATCCTGTTAACATTTTTTCGTAACGTGTAAAATTGGCCCGACAGCGTCGTAAACTCCAAAATAATATTTTTTATTGTTGCAAGATTTGGTTCGAATACTATCGGGTACCCAAAAAATCTATCGATAGTTGTTTTCACATGCCCTTCGAGTTCGATTATTGATCTATTCAACCTTATACCACCGTCTCGGATTAATTCTATCATTCTCTCTATCTCCACTATATTTCGACCCGGTTTGAGTCGTCCGTCGCTGGTATACAGCGCGATAGTGTTCTCGTCGGCATCACGCTGTCGTATTAAAACATCATTCAGTGACACATTACCGGATTTCAATTTACCCTGGCGGTCTTGAAATACAACTATTTCATCTGGGTCAACACTGGTTAAGTTCAACGTATCAGCGATTTCATCCTCAATTAGTTTTTTTATGTCATCGGTGGCGGCTGTTTCCGTGGATTCTTTCAGCGCCGAAACCGATCGCCCCCAAATATCAATCATTATTATTGTAAATGTTATTCTCTAAAATCCGTTGAGCTTCTACGACCCCACTAGTGTATTCGTTTACAACCACATGAGGTGGTTTTCGCGATGATGAAATCGCCGCAAGTACGTTCAATACCTCACGGCCACATATCGGTGGGTCACTTAATCGCTGTGTTGGCAGCGTGGAATAAAAAACCCGGGCTGAACACGCCCGGATATACCGCATGAATTCGTTTGGTGGGGCTAACCCGTATGAATCAAAATAGACGATCGCACGCGGATCAATCGCGTACGCAACCCAATGAGTTCCCGCTCCGGAGGATCCATCGAGGTTAATTATGCCGGTTTCAATATTCCTTGGTGCCGCCGGTAATTGATCCCTCATAAAAACACCTCTGAAGTTTTTTATCGCTAGCGCGTTTGCGGCGCCTATTAAATCAAAATTAGACATTTGAGTCATAGACTCAGGAATCATTGACTCCCGAGTTAATAAACGGTTCCCGGTAGTCTTAGACCCTTTCCCGAGTACCATGAATACGGGGTTCCCGGTAGTCTTAGACCCTTTCCGGCCACGGGTCGTTTTTTTTTGTAGCCTTTCCCGGTTGCCTTCTTCAATGCCATCCCCGCCGCGGTACCAACGGCTCCTAACGCCGCCGCCTTAGCCACTGCTGGTGCGGCCGCGGCAATCAATGCCGGAATCGCAGCTAACAGCGGAAATATCCCACCGGTCTTTTCCATGTTTTTAATTGCTGCGGCTGAAAAATCTATTTGAACACCCTTTTTATTCTTCATCGCATCATTGAAATGTTTTATTTGACGCGCCGTCAACGATATCTTATGATTACCACCTGCCATCTGCGACGGCTTTAGCGTTATTGTGGTCCCGCATTGTTTAGCCGACTTTGATCGTAATTTCTTGACTTGACCATCAGTCAACTCTACACTGACGACACTATACGACATTTTATTGTAAACGCGTTTTGTGCTTTCAATTACATGTTTTCCACTGGCGCATCAACGATTCTCATTCGTCCACCAACACCTTCTAGCAGCATTGATTTATCGCTGAGAATGACAGCGACCGCTCTGTAATTAACACCAGCTGGGGCTATACGAGCTCGGAAGTGTATATCAACGACGGATTGTCTCGTTAAATCAAGATGTTCCAACGAAAAGTAATAAATCGGATACAGGTTTTTAAAATCAAGTTGTGATATTTGCAAACCAGTGTCGACGTTTTGATCACGACCCATATATGACAGCAATCGATGATACACACGTGCGACATGGTTGTCACCGTAATTAAGCTGTATATCCTCGGATGGTTCCTGTTGTCCGTTTATTCTCAGCGAAACCTCCATGACTCCTAATCGATCAAATATCATATGGCTGCGTTCTTGATTACCCAATCGTTCCCTATTCTGTAGCGCTATGAATATATGACGCGGGGCTGAAACACCCTGTTTTGATGCTAGGTGCCATGTAAACGTATCGGCGACGTTATCCTCTTTAGCATCAGTTGTTACCGCTAGCCAACTCAACAACGATTTCCCTCCCTGTTCCATAAATGCTAACAATCGTGCTTCCGTGGTAACTGATGGAGTCAGCACCGGCATCCACAATGCCATTTTAGTTAAAATGACTTTACCGGCAGCGACGCCAGCAGCATGCCATATTGCATTGTTATCATCGCCCCTTCGCGTCAGCGCGATTGTATGCTTAGCCCCATAGATAACCTTCCTGACATTTCTGCAGAATCCAAATATGTGATGGAGTGGAATCGCGCATGAAAACTTTCGGCGTGGTCCTTGCAACATCCCTACTCGTGTTGCGAATCCTAGATTAAAATTATCGTTAGTACTTTTTATAATATTGAAATTAGCGCCTGGTCTTGCTCTGCGGTCTGGGTTAGCTGCTTCAGCCTGTGGGTCAGTTGCGGTATCTCTTTCCACCAGCACGTTAATGTACTGAATATGATCAGCGTTATCGGTGGAGTCCTTTGCGAACATTATAGATGGGCCCGCCGATCTTGTATAATCATCCGAGTATCTCGCCAACCCAATTATCGTCGTTGCAACATCAACCTCGCGTTCTATTGATTCAATTTCTCGCCCGTCAATAAGATATCTGGCGCTCTCAAATAACGCCATGATACCGTTGTTGACGAAGCCAACTCGAACACGATGGTCATCTGCGTATGGTGCATTATCGGCGGCATTTGTCACGAGTTCTCCCTCGATTTCGATAAACGCTTCACACGGCAAAAAATATTTACTGGTATCTTGGACTTGAAGTTCAATTCGCGATCGTAGGTCAGGTTGCGCTGCATAATAAGAATAATATTGATAATCACGGACAGAATCATCCCTGCGTACTGGGGCGTCCATATCAAACGCGGGATCAGCGGTTCGCGCAAACATTCTATTATTTATCATGTTGATGTTTTCAATTGCGATTTTTTCGTCGTAAATTCTTTGAATTTAAACCACTCCCCGCTATCGCGTTCATGAGCGCGTTGGTTGCCGCATCGGCGGATGGCGAAGTCGCCAACGACTGAGTCGTCGCCAACGACTCTAATTTTTCTTCCACGGCGTTATTTATTACTTTACTGACATTTGCAGGCATCACTGTCGTTGATGGCATTACCGGTGGTTTCTGTTTTTTTCTCCTGAATTTCACCAATGACATTAGTTTGTCCCGCGCGGCTGAAAACGCCCTTCCGGCAACATCTCCAATGGCACTAATACCCTTATCACGAATAACATCAATAGCCTTCATTCCTAATTGTTTGGCTAACGGCGCTACTTTTGGAGCCATTCTTGTAAATAACCCCGCAATGGTGCTACCGAGACCATCTCCATAGTACGCGCGGTAAACAGGCAATCGCGAGTTTACCACGTAGACGAGTACTGGTTTATCATGGTTGTAGTGTATGATCATCCTTATTAAAAACACCAGTTTTCCAATTAATCATCCACGAGCTCGTCTATGAGCGTTCGATATGCATTAATGTCCATAATACCGCCTGTAAATAACCGCTTGCAAATATCAGCGGCCTCATTGATTATTTCCGTAGAGTTATTTCCGGCTCGTTTTCCTCCGATTAGTACTTCCAGCCGTGATATATCACTGAGAACACTATTAGGACAGGTAACGCCGTAGGATTCTTTACCAACAGAGTATCCTTTTCCTTTTTTTGGTGTTATACTCTTAACTTCCTTGTGGAATGCGTCGTAATCGGATTTACTACGATGTGGTAATGCATCTTTATGTTTACTTGCTAAATACACTATTCTTGCCCAGTCCTTTAACGACTTTATATTTTTCTCGTAACCGCTATTGATATGCTTCTTATCTCGTATGTTCTTAGCAAAATTGTTGGCAGTAAAATTAATTAATTCTTCCCTGTTGCTGAAGTCTCTAATTTGATCTATTGTGCTCTTCTTGAGTACAATACTGGGTATATTCCCTTCTTTTTCTTCCGGTATTTCTTCTTCTGGTGTTTCTTCGGGTATTTCTTCTTCTGGTTCTTTCGCAGTAGCGCCTAGTTCTTCCTCGTCGGCCATTGTAACATAAGGTTCTTGTGGTTCGGTTATAGCGAGTGGTGGTGGCCTCCGTGTTGTAGCAGCCGCTATTTTTGCAGGGAGTGTTTCTAAAGACCTTTTTGTTTGTTTTGTCTCTGCCGCTATCTTTTCAAGCGCACCAAGAACGGGTACAGTTACCGCCGTAACATCCTTAGTCGCTTTAGTTACCGGGGCAAATAACTGTTCACTTCCAACAGCAAAATCAGTTTGCATTTGTTGTCGCGTTTGAAGTTTCTCTCTCACTCTGTCTCGTAACGGTATAAACTTTCTAAGCGCTGCTAGTCGCTCTCTGGCTAGCCGAGTAGTAAGTGATTCACCTACCATTATTGTAAATTGATCCGCAATTTTCTAATTTTCCGCCGAGTGTACCATCGGGAGCTCCACGGAGTTTTCGTCTATAATCCTTCTAATGTTTTTGATCTTACTAGAAATCTCCCGGCGTCGTTCATAAACACGTCCGAGTTTTTTTCGTATTATTTCAACGGCAGTGAATAGTCCAATGAATGCATTTGCGTCATTGTGGTACAAGTTTTCATTGATCGTATGTTGTAATCGTTTTATAAAAAAATACTCGCGGGCCAGGGTAAAACGCCCCCGTTTCGACTGTTCGTTAATAATCTCATAATCGGATAATATTTTTTCACTGTCGAGACCATCAGATAATTCAATTCCTTGATTTTTTAATTTTGAAATCTCGGCTAATATATTATTGATGTCTTCGATATTCATTATTCTTATAAAACATCTTGTTTTTAAATAAAAAGAAAAATGAAACCCCGTGTATCAATTCCGAAGGTGTTTAATAATTCGTTAGACGTGACCTCGTCAGCGCCATAGGCGCCGGTGACTTCATCACTCGCTGATTTCTGTTATATATGAAAATCGAATTCTATGCCCGGTCTTTTTTGAGATCGCTGAATTCTGTATTCCTTCTGCAACAAATCGTATTGAGGCGATATAAATGTCAAAATATTTTCCTGCCTCATTCATCGACTGAAATATTTTTTCCTCGTGAGTTGTTGTATCAAATGACTTTACGGGTTTTGCTTTCTTTGGGTATTTACCGGTTTGGCCTTTTTTGGTATTCTGACTTTGCGAGATAGCTTGCAAGTTTGTAAGAGAATTATCAGTCTTATTATTATTAATATGATCAATCACAAGCCCATTTTCGATTAATCCGTTGAATGCTTCAAATACAATCCTGTGAACATAATACTTCTTTTTTCCGGCACCAAACATCAAATACCCGTGATTATTTACGGTACCAACCGGCTTCTTCAGTTTGCGGTTTCTAACAATGCCGTCGCGAGATGCCTCGTAATTGACGACCAGGGGATGCGGCTGAAATTCTTGGTCCATTTGTATAATAATACTACTTGTCTAATTTATTATTTGGTTTAATTATGAATCTTTCAACGTAGTCTTGGGGGGTTTTAATGACGAAATCGGCGGTGGGGTCAATGACGGCCGTTTTTAATTCGCTTGTCATAATAGCGTTTTAGTTCCCTGTATCGCTTTCCGCCACAATTAATACACAACTGCGATTTTCCTCTTACACCGACGTGACAAACCAAGCACGGGAGGGGGCCAAGAGAACCATTACGAACGCTTTGTAAATGATACCCGCAGAATTCACCTCTACATGATTTATTGCACGGGGTTGTCGACCCAATCATCAACCATTTGCAGTGATTCATTATACTATATTCTTTCATTTAATACTTGTTTTAATTATATGGATGAGTTTGAGAGATTAGCAGTAATTAAGCCCTGGAAAATATTAAGTTCAATCTCGATAGAGTCCTCAAGGACACACCAAAAGCGTTAATAAACGATAAAACCCTGTTGAATAAAATACGCGATTGTATCAATGAATTCCAAACGTGATGGTGCATCTCATAGTTGGTCAACATTTCGAAATTGATGGCGTTGTTGATGCTACCATGAACGACAACCGCGCAGCAATGATAATATCACAACTTGACAGTAAAAGGTATTTCTTCAGAGTAAAATTCATTGTCCGGGTGGAATCAGGCGATTGGATCATACGTGATAAATTTGAACCAGTTTTCAGCGACAAGAAAACAGTCACTGTCAGCCGCGACTCCAAGCCGGGGTTGTTAACCGGAATTGACAGACCATACTATGAACGAGCGTATCCTGAAACAGCAGTTGTTTATGGAATATACCCGTTAAATAAGAAACCTGATATCGGAAAACTGAAACCGATGAAACAGTCAACGGGGATAAATTGTGTAGCAGAACGAATAATAGAGCTTTTACAAATGCATGTCGAGGAAATAAACTGACTGATCTACGGCGTAGCAAAATAAACCAATGGGAACTAACCGTAAAAGAGCGTGGAGCAACCATCAGCGACATAGCGAGATTAGAAACATCGCTGAGATTTCCAATAACCGTTACAACGATAACCGGTGAAGTATTATACGAATCGAAGTACAAATCAAAGGGAGCCCCAATCAAAATTATTGATCATAACGAACACGCATGGACGCCCGCGATCACAATATTTCCACGGAATAGAACAGTAAAGTATATACCCGAAGAATTCCTGGGAGAACAATTCTCCAAGGACGGTTTTCTCGCGGAGAGGAAACTATTTGATGCTATTGCTTGTTTGTGTAAAAACGACCCTGTATCAGTGTGGTTACTTCGCAGCGCTGAAAACGATGCGGATACCTTTGATCAGTTTGTAAGGCCAAACGGTGAATTATATCGCACTGAAGCATTTCACAACAGGATGAAAAAAACCGCCATAGAATTTGAGGAGCATGATGAACAACTGCTAACAAATTGTTTTACGATTCCATCGGTTGCGGCTCATGTTGCAGCAAGGAAAAATGCGTGGAGACCAACGCGCAAGGAATTTCTGCCGGATGTACAATCCAGTTGTTTGGAGTATTATCACGGTGGACTATGGAACACTGAATACAGCCGCGACGCTATGATTTCCGTTGATATGGTTGCCTGTTATCCAGCGAGTTTTCTCGGGTATGGATCCGCCGCTGAGTATTTCAAACGATTTGGACACCCCAGACATGAAATGACTCGTGTTGCTATTAATGGACCACTGCCTGATTTTGATTTAACCGGATTCGCTCGCATAGTATCATTTGAATTCGCGGCAGGACTCCATCGCTGTTGCTATATTTGGATCGGTAGACACATGGCTGAAAAGAAGTGGCTGCCAATAGCGCTGCTACGGTATATGATTGATTGTAGCATGCTAGTTTCGTTGATTGTCAGTGACGCGATTATATCATACCGGGCACAGACTGAAGTCTGGTTACCAGAACCGGAGCGTCTAGATAGCATAATTGACGAGTCCAGAAAAAACATTGATGCCGACGAGGAATATATCATCGAATGGTCCAGGAGGATATTTAACCAACGAAACCGCGAGGCAAAAGATCTCGGTAGAAGAATAATTGGTAAGTTCACACAAGGTGGAAAAAACCACGACTACAAACGATATTGCTCACGGCTGATTATAGATGACGCAGAATATGATTTCGTAATCAAGGACGCAGTGGCAAAAAATAGATACGTGAACTGCAAAACAGCTTTCTTGTCCAATGGAACGAGGTTGGGTACAGTTGTTACCTACAGCGATGGAGACAGCCCAGCATACCCGCATTTGAGGGCGTCTATGCTGGGTTATGCCGCTATCAATTTATTCTCGATGATAAATAGATTCCCCGATACCGCGGTTAGAGTAGCAGTTGATTCGTTTTATATTGACGTAGCGTATAAGGGAAACGTAGCCGAGTTTACTAGTCCGGACGAGAGTTGGGGTACATGGAGAATTAAAAATGAAATACGACGCGATTATTCCCCGTCAGCAGATGTCACCGTTGAGAACAACTACTTACGCGGTGATAAATTGTCAGAATGGTCTAATGCACCATCGTGTTCTGATCCAATTTGTAGACACAAGACGGTTTATTTAAGCGGCTGTGGCGGGTCAGGAAAGACGACTCGGGCAATTGAATTATTTCGAACGCGGGCAAGTATAATCGTGCTTACACCGACCCATAGACTAGCGCGAGAGATAAAACAACGAAATGTTGACGCCGTTACTTATCACAGCTTTTTTCGATACAGCGGCGGTGAGTGGACCCCTGATCGAATGGGGGAAAAATTTATTCCTGAGGTTATCATTTGGGACGAGATATGTACTGTTTCGTTAGATACTTTACAAATGTTTCTTGAGTGGTTGCTGCGCGCGAATACAGCGGTAATCATGTGTGGCGACCATGGCCAACCACCACCATTTGTCGGCGAGGGTCCACATGATTGGTTGAGCGGGTTCGTGGACTATTATGAAGAAACCGATACTGATTACCGAGCACTTGATGAACAACTGCGCGAGGTTAAAAAATTAATCAGATTACAGCCGGATAGAGTTCAATGTGAAATAATCCGCGAGGTGATTCCGGAAACGCCGTTAAATGAATTCTGGGAAACATGGAGACCAAACGATTTGATTGTAGCGAGTAGAAAGATAGTCAGAGACACACTTCAGCGGAAATTGTTTGCGTTGCATAAGGAAAAGTTTCCAACGCGTCCAGTGCCGTTGTGTTATAGACCCGCGGACACACGGCGGCAGAACATTGAAGTTGAAATTCCAGCCCCGACAGCGTCGGGGACAAAAAAACAAATTCTCGTGCTGAATGATATCGTGCTCGTTGATATCAGCGTCGTCGAGGACGCGCTACGTGCTGATAAATCCCCGTGGACGCTAGGATACGCAACAACAATACATTCCTCGCAGGGACTAACCATCACGGACACAATTGTTTGGATAGTTGATAATCGCATCGAATGGTCGAATCTAGTCTATCTTGCAGTGTCCAGAGTACGAAGGATAAATCAGCTTCGAAGAATTGTTGTTGACGAGGTCAGTGACGGAGTCACCAACGACAAAGTCACCATCGATGCAAGCGTCATTGATAGAAAACTCTCGGGTTACCGCCAACAGGATAAAAAAAAACAGCGGCGTTTTGATATTGATGCCGAATTAATAATCTCGCTACGACAACAACAGAATAATCACTGCGCGAGTTGCAATTGTATAATGAGTTGGCGTTATTCGGATAAAGACACTCGCCAATTTACCGTGGATAGGATCGATAACAGTCTCGGTCATGTCAAAAACAATGTGAGGTTGACCTGTCTTGAGTGCAATAGACGCAACGGCGCTAGTTAAGACCACGTGGGGGCAATTGAGTATCGTTAGGTATCACTTGTAGTTGCTCGCGTGTAAATCCGCGCTGAGGAGCAGTTGAATCCAGTCTATAGATCGGTGGTCTACCAGTTGATCGTGTTATCGTTGATATGTTATGTGTGGTAACACTCCAAATAGGATCAGTAGCTCTTTTTTTACCGCCTTCAAGCTCTCCTGGTTCATATAGATATCTAACAGTGACATCGCCAAGAATCGGCTTGGAAACGCTATTTATTTTTGATCTTTTGGGTATATACTCGTTTTTAATCGCGTCGCTGGGCTTCATGTTGATTACTCGGGTAATCTCGTTATTTAACGCTACAATTACGCCTGGCAACCTTTTGACCCATTCACGAGATCGTTTTTCTTGGATGAATTCCTTCGCGTATTGATATCCAAATAACCGTTCAGCGAGAGTCCGATTGAATCGTTCAACAATTGCCTGATCACGATGTAGCGCAGTATGACCTCGTCGTATCGCGACGCTATGATGTTTCAGCGTTGATAAAACAGCGCCGCGAAATTCACTACCGGGATCAACTTGTAATAGATTTGGCCAGCGCAGAGGGCCTCTTCGATAAATTCTTTCAAACGCAGCGGCTACTTCAGTTGCCGACTTTGTTTTTAACGGCTCCGCTTGTTTGTATCGACTCGCAACATCAACTACGGTTAGCGCGTATTTGTAACCGTTGTCATGCGGCAGAAATAGTATATCAGCCTGATGAATTTCATTAGGTACGCTGACATCAAAGCGCGAAAAGTTGATTTGTTTAGGCGGTGGTAGATAAATTTGCCATATAGCCTGTTTGGATAACCAATTAGCCGCAGTGGTCCTCGTTACTTTTGCAGCGCTTGCAAGCTTACCAATTGCGGCCTTCCCCTTCCAGTATCCTCTCGGAGAATAATAGATGGAATCCATCGTTTTTCTTGGATGATTGTTATTAATTACCAGCGCCAATCATTAATTTACCTTTCATAGCCGATTTTACCAACCATGAGGCCAATTTTTCTTTGACGGATTTATCAGGAATAGCATTTAGCGCGTGAATTAATTTTACATCCGCGATATGACGCTGTTGCAGATCGCTACTTTTGTAAGCAACATCATGAGCATGACACGCCTTATCGATAGCGTTTATTGGATACTCACCGGGTTTGGGCTGATTTTGATCATCGAGTCTAATATCTAATCGTGTTCCGGGGCCACAGTAGTTATATCCTGGGAGGTGTTTTTCTCCTGGATACTTTGCCCACGGTGTTCCGGGGAGTTTTGATAACTTGGCTGCGATGTCACCTCCTCGCTTTTTTTTAAAACATCTCCGGGTCTAATAGAAATAAATCTAAATTTCTTTGTACCGCATTGTACACACTTGCCAGTAAGGGCCGATCTGTTATTTCTTGTTGTAGCGGTTGTCATATCATTTGTGCCAGTACGTACTCTACACTTCACACAATATAGATCCATAATTTATGTATAGAGATATGAATATAATTGATTTTTCGGCGACTAAAACAAGAGAACCAGTTAAGCATGTTGCAGCGTTACCAAACTCGATCCGGATGATTATCATCGGACCATCTGGATCCGGCAAGACGCAATTGTTACTCAATTTAATAATGAGATGGATGAAGTGGGATAAGTTGTATTTGGTTGCTCCTAGCGTAGATGATCAACGATGCTACGAGGTGTTGAAAGATTTCAACGAGAATGCATCAGCGATCGCTAAAAAAAATGTTATTGAGTTTATTACGGATATCAATGATGCACCGGGTATTGATGATATTGATGGCGACGTTAACAATCTAGTCGTATACGATGATGTTATGTTAGACAATCAAAAAAACCCAGCTAGGATATTTTCCAGAGGCAGGCATAAAAACACTGACGTGATATATGTCACTCAACGATACACTCAGATTCCAAAAGTAATTAGAGACAACTGTAATATTCTTGCTGTGTTCAACGGCGTTGATACACACACGCTACGAAATATTTGGCAGACATGGTGCGGCGGTGACATGGACTTTAATGTTTTTCGAAACTTTTTTAGTCATGCTCAGTCGACCCCACATGGATTCGTAACGATAAATTTACATGATCCTCGGACACGATATCGTATCGGACTTGACCAAATATTCGGTTAGTTGTAAATAATTTTCATTGTAAGCAGCAGGGGGGGCAATGACATCGACGCGGTCGTCGCTGTGTTTACCGGACGCTGACAAAACTGGGATCGGCGCGCAGAAGGCATTAATTAAACCAAATGACGATTGGACGATCCCCCGACGACGACGTCGTCTTTTTTTTTACCGGGCGCTGACGACACCGGATCCGCTGAGTGCAGAAAGTATTAATTAAGCCAAATAACGATTGGACAAAATGTCCGATTCGCCCCCCCTGCTGCTCTACGTAATGTACAATAATTCAGACTGGGATAAGCCTAAACATTCATACCTTTCAGAATCCTTGGGTCTTTCCGTACACATCCGTCGGAACAGTTGTTTCAATGTCCCGTTAAATTTATATACCAACCCATTGCACATAAGGGTGTAATGTGTTGTTTGCAACTGTGTAAGGGACAACAACTTATTAATTTCTGCCAGGACATCAGAGCTAACTTGCGCAACACAATCCGTAAGAACCTATTCGGCCAGTCCGACCCTGCTGATCGTTTCCGCTACACGTTCGGTTTGGATAGATGGTGAAGCTATTGTTTAAGAGTACATAGTGGCGTAATCAACAAGCATTAAGATGTATCGATTGGTCGGATCTCTATGTTAAAATATGGGTCCTACAATATCACTCTTTCAAACAGTGTATATATCAGAGACATCTGATCTAAATGTACTCTAGTTATCCTTCTCATATAGACTGTCTCCTTGCAAACATCACACGAACTACATCGCTATTGACACCGGACCTATACAATTCTCGTAATACCCTATCAGTTGCTTTCTTCACACCTAAATGGCCCGCCATTCTCAACTCGTAAGCGACATTGCGTACGTGTAACCTAAATGTCTTGAGAACGGCTAGTTGAAATAACTTATGTCACAATTAGATTACTCTCTGTACATGAAACCTTTTTGAAGCAGAACTTCTATGGAACCCCCGTGCTTAAACTTCCACATGGTACCATATACTTATTTCTCCACGGTTGCACGTAAAGAAGCGTCATGTTCTTGCTCAGCTCTGGTTTGCACTGCTTGTATGACGTGGAATCGGAACTCGGACATGGTTGGGAGTCTAGATCCCTGTTCATTGCCAGTCGTATGTTCATATATCGGGTTGGATATGCACAACGCTTCCACGGTTCCAGTGAATACAGGTGTTTCCATAACTGTCCTCGCAACTGGAACGTGGTCGATTGTTAGGCTCAGGAACATAAAGGGCATTTGAAACTCAAACAATTGGTCATGGCGAACGAAGCCCATTTTACGTATGCACTAGTGCACCCTTATCTCGTAAATCGGTCAGTTCGCGTCCGTTGACAGTGCCATTTGCCGTTGGTGCACTTGCCTCTGTGAAAATAGACGTGCCTATCGATTGGATAACATCGCGACCGTTCTTTGCACGTACCACTTGCTCGTACACTACTTCCTGATTAGATTTCTGGTACACCTCGAGTTTTCCATCGACCGACTGTCTGACTTCAACGGCCAGCGCGACAGTTTGGACTTGTCCCTTTCACTTAGGAAAACTGATGGCTATAGGACCCCACTTCTTCCAAGTAAAACATTGATTGTCCTTATGCCTTGCCTGTTTAGCCCTACAATGTCGTTTATGTTCCATGGGTTTTTTGGTCCGTGACATGATTCCCACCTTTGTTTTCTCGTGAGAAGACATTTTTGATCCTCTCCGAGTTTCAGCGAATACAGCTGCCTGTCTGGTAATGTCATACCTATTTGTGAAGGAATTTTCCTTCAAACACAAATATAACTACTTGCCACAACTTGTCAATAGTTGGTACCAAAGCAAGAAATCGATATTACCCTCCAATGTCTTAACGACTTTACCACATTCCAAGCATCGCTGCAAGTAATCAGTCAACAACGCCCGATCACCAGCTACTCAAAAAGCTAAACTGTTATACAGCTCTACTGCTGCTATGGTACAGTTTTTCAGCTGATATGCTCAGCGTTTATGGTTAGCTATGTAGCTGGTACAATGTCGACTCCAATCAGCTGAAAGTACATCTAACACCGTATGCTATGCATTAAACGGGCATATACGATACAATTAATGACGTTATATAGGGTAAGCTATACAGATTATATTATCGGCACAATTGTTGCAAACAAAAAAAAAAAATGATTCAGAAGTGAACCTACCAGTGTCCGATAAAAATCTTAAGGTACGATTTTTTTAAATTGAAAATGCAACTTTATATAGCTAATTTAACTATCTTGCAAACTCACAAACAAAAATAGAAAATATTTGCATTATACTACATAACTGGAAGCTACACAGAAAATATGCAAACATAAACGTAGTACAACAATTAA
Organism: Sinohyriopsis cumingii; assembly: GCA_028554795.2. NCBI lineage: Eukaryota > Metazoa > Mollusca > Bivalvia > Unionida > Unionidae > Sinohyriopsis > Sinohyriopsis cumingii. The sequence goes on along the minus strand of CM068834.1, from coordinate 78,158,542 downwards.
AACTTATACGCAATAAATCAATAAATAACTCATACATCTCTACAGCTGAAGATGTGCAAGCCCCTAATGTAGTGCACTCACTGACAGGACATTCCATAATGTGTAGATTTAGTGTTACGTTGAGACATCCATACACAGACGAGGCTTCCAAATATTGTTAGTGTGCTGAAGTATTTTGTTATTCCCATGGAAAGCACTACGCACGTGTTGCATAGGATGAAACGATATCGTGTTTTTGAAAAATTTTACAATATACGTAAATCACCCTCGGGTACTGTTGTAAACAAAACGCTTGTTCTCGGAGTATTTTTTATATCAATAAAAGGCTTTATACAGCCACCAAGTACTGGACCAAAATAATATTTTTTTTTCTTTGATAAAAAAGCTTTTACCTCAGAAAGATCATATTTTCTGGCAAGTTGAAACGATTCTTATTTTTTCTAAAGTTTATTTGTTTGTAGGTAAAATTTGAAAGAAAGATCTCCACTTTTGATAACATTGTTGAAAATCTTGCTGATTTTTACAATATATTTCTAAAATGTGAAGTAATACATGGGAGTTATTTTTTGTTCAAAAACTAGGGTAATTTAAATTTATTGTTTTTTTTTCTCTAATATTGTCGCCATCATCCATATATTCCAAGGACGAGCACCCCAATTTCCTTGTTACGAGTGAAACCCCCCAAAAATCCAATATTTAGAAAAAAATGAAGTCGTAGCAATAAAATGTTCTAAATGAAACAGTTTGAACTCCGAAGTAATCCAAAATGGAAGACATTGACGTCACTTCTTTTGAGCGAAGTCATGCATTGTTAACATTCCCATGCTGTCTCTCTTTTTCTCTCTCATTATACAAATATATATATATATATATATATATATATATATATATATATATATATATATATATATATATATATATATATATATATATATATATATATATATATATATATATATATATATATATATATATATATATATATATATATATATATATATATATATATATATATATATATATATATATATATTCATAATAATGCCGTGATCTTAGCTCTCAACAACGCTTTGCTGTGTCCGCCTTCCAGTCCGCCGGTCCAGTCTTCACATGCAGTGAATGACAACCCCAAACTCAGCGAGGGTTTGAGAGAGGCCGGTTACCCTCAACTTGGTTTATCCGGCCAGTTGAATTCGTTGCTCGTGGTGTGTCCATAGTTAATGCTACAGCATCTTAGAGATACAAGTGAGGGCTAAGCGTCAAATGGGGACCAAATGTGGATTAGCTACCACAATAACTACGACCGGAACCCACACCATAATAACTACCCCTACATGAGCGACCTTTATACCACATGCCAAAAACACGTATGACGCCTTGGTCATCTATTGCATTCTCATTCTATGTCAGCAGTCTTGCCATTGGAGTAAGTAGACGAGAGAGTGAAGCTGACGAAATGCAACTCACCCTCACTTTAATCCAATTCACGCGCAAGTCATTCATGTCATCGTCATATTCCATACCCAAATCCTCCGGTGATGGGCAAGCTGTGAATCGGCAATTGTGGATGCATTGGTAGCCGTAGTGGCTGACCAGCACGCATGCGGCTCAGATCGTGGTGTCGTCTTACATTGACCTAAAGATAAATGGATCTCGGTACCCTCTGAGCCACTAAGCAGACCTCTTTCGGATAGAGCTGCGTACATCCGTAGCCTGGGGAAGGGGCTTTGAAAGGTGCCCTAAACAATAGCCTGCTTCAACTATCCAGACCATCTTACTGAGAGTGGAGTTAGTCATATTATTGCAGTCGAAACACAAAGAAAACCCGAAAAGCTCCCTGAACTCTTGGTGAAAATGTAAAATGTCCAGCTATACACCGCCTTCATGGACCTGACTAATGCTATCCGGAAATACCTTTGGAAGATCATAGCCACAAATGCATATCCAGATATGTTCATAGAAATGATTAATAATTTTCATGATGGCATGTTTGCCAGGGTCCAGGACCAGGATAACTATTCCGAACCCGTTGCAGTCAAGAGTGGTGTGAAACAAGGTTACCAACTCTTTTCAACGTCATGTTAGTCACATGTTGATGAATGCTGTCATATATGTGGGAGTATGTCCCTGATACCGTCTGGATGGGAAGTTGTTCAACCTCAAGATATTTTATGCCTGTTTGATGCTGACTGTACCCTTACCTCCAGCACGGAGGATGAAATGTAACAGAGCATGAACCTTTTTTCCACAGTGTGCACCATATATGGACTCACCATCTCTACCAGGAAGACGGAGTTTATGCACCAGCCAGCCCCCGGAGAACATTACATGGAACCATCCATCATTGTCATTCACCAAACGCTCAGAAATGTAGACAGGTTCACACCAGGATTGTCAAAGCCAGCGTAGGATTTGGATGACTCCGCTCAAATGTCTGAGACAGGTGAGACATCAAGCTTGTCACTAAACCCAAAGTCTACGTAGCGGTTGTCCTCCCCACTCTCATCTATGCTTGTAAGACATGTACTGTTTATAGCTGCCATGTTAAAAACCTGAACCACGTCCATATGAGCTCCATGAGAACACTGATGAAATTCAAATTGCAAGGTCAATGTACCGAATTGAGAGGTGCTCACTCAGGAAGTCATGCAAGAAATCAAGACCATGCTGTTGAAGGCAAAACTATGACGATCTTTCCATTTTTTCTGCATGCCGCTAGAAAGCATAGCTAAGAAAACCTTATATGGGGAGAAATAAAAAAAGAAATACAAAGACACCCTCAAGGCTTCGCTGAAGAACTTAGGCATTCACCTTGACAGCCGGGAGAGTGTCGCTACTGGTCGATCTTCTTGCCGCGGTCAGGTTAATGCCGGTGCGGAAGACTTTAAGCAGAACATCTTGTGGACGCAACTGACAAACGTTAACTGGACAAATCCAGGAGCAGCAATTTCGCAGCCCACAGTCAACAACCTGTACATCCATCTCCGCACTGCAACAGACTCTTCCGAGCCCGGATCAGACTGACCAGCCATCGCAGAACCCATGCACAGTGAATCGATGACATTAAATGGTACTCAACGACACCGATGGACGAACATCATCATCATCATCATCATCATCATCACCACCATCATTATCATCATCATCATCATGTGTACAATATATACGCAATATCACTTATATACCACATCTTTAATCAAAAGGAAGCGATGCTTACTAAGTTTCCTTTTTAATGAAAAAATATAATGGTACAAGCCAGGGGTCATTACTTGACCGAGCAGTGTCAAACCCTAGCGTGATTCCCGCTAGAAGTCATAAAATTACCCCAAATCTCTAAAGACTTGCATACAACTTCAGTTGTAAATTATAAAGCCTGACGTGTCCTTTCAATGCATAAATTGTACTATATTCAATGTAAGACCACATATAAATCAATCCGCCAAATATCCACCAACCGCGCACACACACGACCTCTCTTTGTAAGGTTTCCGAACGGCCAGCAGTTCTCCCCGTAGAAATTATGCAACTGTCCCTTAGCTGAGGGAACTAGTTTAACTACGCAACCTTAGGCCAGTCAAAACATGGCTTCCAGGCACTTTTCTACAGTATAACTGCACTATGTTTGCTACCATGGTAACATAAACGGTATCTGCATAGTCTCTTCTTATTGATATCATTGTGTAATTTACCGGTTTCCTACCGTAAATACTGTCATTTGCAGTCACACCACCAATGTACACCGCTAGATTTTAGTAGGGACTTTATTATTATTCCATGGAAACTAATTCGGTTTGGACCCGAATCCACTAATAGTGAACCATGGCATCTTGAACACTCACTAACACGTACTTCGTGATGTATGCTCCTAGTAATTGGCTAATTATTTCGGACAAAGGAATATCTATATTGCACCGAATTCCAATAATCAGACCAGTCATCACAAAAAAACTAAGAATTCCTTTAAACGGAACGCTATAACCAAATGCGCATACTCCATATTTATTACAATAAGATTGGTATATCAAATATACAACCTAATAATATACATATATTTCATTTATATCACATGGTAATACTCATACTTCCAACTGAGATAAGATTGATTACAAGCAACTGTGTATTGACCCTGTGAATGGACTCTGCACATACTATCCAAGCGCGTTCACTAGACAATATAGCTCATTACCTCATGCGGACATTCACGATCCTCTTTCTAAATTATGTTGCGTCTTGCATCCTTCATTTTTTGAAGTTCTATTTATTCATATTGATTAGCTAAATATAAGGCACAAGTGTTTTTTAAGCACGAACTATGGAATTAATGAAGAAAAAAGATCACTACAAACACAGCATGGTTATCCCTTGAACGAATAGTGCGGATATCTATTCAACATATTGAAACGAGTAAGGAATATTAACAAATGAGCAAACAGACGAACCAAGCCGAGGTAATTCAAACATTTGAATGCATTTCCAAATCATTTTTGTCATCATTCTGATCTAATTAACATATATACCGACCTTGTAATTGTTTATATCCTCAATTTCCATATATCTCGTTTCCGTCGGTCCGTTTTACTGTAAATTGTTCATTAGTTTATAAATCCGGAGACGTCGTCGCATGACCCATAGGAAAATTGGCTATTCTTCTTTATTTCATGGACTTTAGCCTATATCTTATTTCAATGGTCGAGAGAGAGAGAGAGAGAGAGAGAGAGAGAGAGAGAGAGAAGTATAGCGTTTACTTAAATCGCATGAAAAAATCTATGTTTAACATCTTTGAGAAATGCAGTGGAGTAGGGAGGGGACCGTATAGTGAAGACATTTTGTATCGTTCGTCTCTGTTTCGCTTTATATCGATTATTATCCTACCATAACAAACAACACACCAAGAGAGAAAGTGTGAGGGTGAGATCGGCCCCCGTGAATTTTAATATTAAATACCTTGTGTTTAGAACCTTATTAATAATAATAATGCAACAGGAAGACCAACAAGCACAAACATAATGCATTTTATATATTACATTATTTATGAGCCTACTAATCAAGAAATGCACCGTACAGTCTGGACATGCAATTGCTTCTTTGTATTATTGGCTGTGTTCAAACTAACTTTGTTTACACTTCCATGAAACGTGTACGCCTAACCGTTCTGAGGCCCAATGATTTTCATGTTATTTTGAGTAAATTCATTTTTTTCTCACACTCCACTGATGTCGCCGTATGTTGATCTTTTTATATGAGAGAGAGAGAGAGAGAGAGAGAGAGAGAGAAAGAGCTAGATTCCCACCTTAACGGTTTATACTCATTTAGCTTTCATACAGTGTAAAAGATTGAAGAACCAAAATATATGGCCCTTCTCTTCATATATCTAAACAGATTCAATGAAAGCTATTAATTATGAAAAAAGGACCAATAATTAAAAGAGAAGAGAGAAACAGATTATGTGCCAATTATGAAATTCAAAACACAGAAAAAGACAGTGACAAAACGAACTTATGATGCTTTATGAATGTTATTGTAATTCTTATTAAGCAATTAAACGAAAGATAATGAAAAGTTTGTTACAGTGAGTTATGTGTAAGTACGAGGATGTACTTATACACATTTTATGCTCACATGATTGATGAAAGAACAGGGAATCTACTTGATTTTGTACTTAATTGGTAAATAATCGAGTAGTGACTATTATATATCGTATATATGTGACCCTAAAACAATCAAATCGCGTTATGTTTGATTCGCTAACACAAGTATGAATTTGACATCTACATATTTAGCTGCCTTATTCCTTTTTCTTGAATGAATCCTGCTCTTAATGTTACCGCAGTTGTTGCTTTGATATCGGTGGTAACTGCCGGAGCTGCTGCTGGTATATTCTCGTTGGCATATGAAGCGGATATAATAATTGAAAGTTTATAAATTTTGGCTAGTGTTGGTCTCATTATCATGGACTGAAGTAAAGAATCCTGATAATCATAATTAGCGGGCTTAACGGCTTCAAAATGACCTGCAACAGACCCACTATTTCAATTTCACTCCTTTCCTTTTGACATTCGCAGTTGAACTCATCATTATGGTATAATTATAAATAATTGTGTCCTTCTTTCTTATGCATTTTAGTTATTTATTTTAGTTTTAAAAGAACGATTTGGTGATCATATCTTAAATCACGTATCTTTCTGGAGAGAATATATTACTTGTATGTCCTAATACATTTCTAAACTTCTCCTGCTATAGAAAACAAGCATAAAACAAGCCCCCCCCCCAAATAAATAAATAAAATAAACCCAACCAAACAAATAACCATTATCATGCGACATATTTGTTGAAAACGTTTTGACAAGCAACAATATAAATTAAGCGACCACATTTACGACAGTGAAATGAAAACTGGTTTCGATAGAGACAAATAACATTTTCTAACGCTGAAGTAACGCTAACACTAACATAATGTAGTTGAAATGACATGATGACACGCTTATATGTTTGCTTCTCATAGAGGAAAATATGATTGGTAAATTAGATAAAAATATAATTTCGTCATAAGATTTCTAAGTGAAAATTCGGGCTTTCCTCGTTGAGTTGATCCAGTGAGAGAAATTTTAAAAATGTATCATAAAAATGTAACATACTCACAAAAATCATATTGCAAAGTCAAAGCAATTTTATAGAATTAAGCTTCATTTCGCCGCAAGCGTTCATTGATGTTAGAATAAGCATATATAAGTTAATGTTAAATACTGAATATATCATTTAGTTTTATGTATTGAGTTCGATCGTATTCATAGGACATTTGCAAATTATCACAACCGTATGATCTTAACAAATCTGTATCGTGGCTATCAAGTATCTTAAGATTCATCTTCATCAATCCTTAAAGTATCATGAGATTGTTATAAGTCTTACTTCTAAGGATAATAAGGTCGCTAAATGTTTGTACAGGAAATATTAAATTTTTTATTTCAGTCTTTACTGACATCATTTTGTCACCCTTTCCTGACTTTAGCATGTTTTAGCTAATATAACATGTCAACCATTTACCTAATTTCCAGCAGGTTTAAACCATTCTAAAAGGTTATTATTCATTAGCCTTTCGTGTTCTTCTTTCCAAAACTAACACAAATGTTCATTGTACAATTCTTGTCATTGCAAATAATAGGTACCTCTGTTTTTTTAAATAACGAAATCTTGTAATGAAATGATAATTTTACATCAGTTCTTATGCGTCAATGTTAGATATGTTCCTTACAACACAAGTTGTTTAACACTTGAACAAATCAATTTCCAAAAGCCAAAGATATTATTTTGTCACATGGCTTTAAACAATTTAGAGAAGAGTTGTATCATAGTTATCGGTATTTGAATCCGGCGCTTCGCATCTTTGCCAGTTTTAAACATATTTCCAAGTACAGTAACATCCTGCTCTATACTAGTCTAATAGAGAACAATAAAGACTTATATAGCCCCAAAATACTAGAATTTTGGGAGATAAATAGACATTACGAATATGCACTCACGTGTTGACCTAACGAGGGAAGTAGTCGATAAAAGCAAGCTCCTTAGTATAGATACAGATCCTGCTTTAAAGACGCGAAAAAGCATCGGCGACAGACGTTTTGATGTTTATTTAACATGCCAGACTTTAGGCCAACTAACCGATCCTGCATCTGAATAAGTTTTTTAAGTAAGACTTTTATTAAAACAGCAGTAACGCCAGGTTTGGAGGAAGGGTGAATACCCGTATACGGACTTAAATAGCCTCCATAAGTGAAAAACAAAGGTCTGTATATGGATATGGGCGAAGGCGCAAAGTTTGACACTTGCGACTATCTGGCTATCTATTCGGGGTTTGTCAGAGTCTACGTAGCGGTCGTTGAAAAGTTTAGGACGAATTATGTGCATTTACCATAATGTTTGGGCTCAAGTACGCATATCTACCGAGGGTTAAAATGGTCATTGTGTTCTTAGGCATTGACAACCATGCCATAAGGAACATACACACTCCATGGTGTGCTGCTGAATGGACTGGTACATTCATCTTCGATTTGTTAACGACACAACAAGCAGACAAGAAAGCGTAGGTTTCACGTGCACCCAGCACAGGTACTGTCAAGAGGGCCATGTTAGACAAAGCTAATTAATGTTCTGCATTGTCTTGAAGTCACATGTCCATCGAGAAGTTAAAGGCGCACAATCACAAATAAAAGCTTATTGTTTGAGGCGCAGGTAAAGGGTAAACCTTCTACCCAACAAACAATGTCTCTGGACATATTCGGGCGCCATATAATCCTATGTTCCAATACCGTGTGTGCGTGCCAAATGAGCACAATGACCAGAATAATTTGGTCATGTTTCCCGATGCCGCACACCGCATTAAAACCTATAAAACTCTTCTCACACCATCAACATATTTAGCAGTGTGTGAGATAGTGAAATTGGTCGCCACTGTGTACAGAGCAAATATTGTGTGTCTTTTCATTCTGACAAAAGTACAAGAGATCGGCTGTGTTTCGTTTTGTAGCGATTATTATACGAACTACAAAATGCCGACACAAAATATATGTCATCGTCCTATAGAGACTGGACAAAGGTTCGCCTCCTGTTCAAAGTAAAGCAGTAAGCAGTAAACATGTACTGAAATGGAATATTCGACCCTTTTTATCAAACGCATGATTTGTATCATCACATTAATTTACTGAAAGGAAATCTTACCAGTTAGGTGCCAGATAAATACTTTGGGGAATCTCTCTGTATGATGCCGATCTGCGACTGACTCACAATTTCCTTACCCGTGTATTACTGACTAATGGCTTACTGTTTTCAATATTAAGTCTATCATCTTACCATAAGATGTCTTATCGAACAGTTGTTCGTATTTGGTCATAAATGTATAAATATACTGCCACTCTGCCTTTTTAAATACGTGAGCACCACATTGTGATCTCTCATAGCACTTAATTAAAGCTGACATTTGTAGCAATCGCGCCTTTAAATCACATCAAAATGACATGGACCCGTAAACCTATTCCGCAGCAGTTCCTAAATCTTATACATGGACCGATCTATGCTCTTCAGCTTATCTGCTTACATCATTGTGGGTTTTGATCACGATTCTACAAACAGGCGATGGTGCATCAGCAGAATGAACACAAAATTATTTCATTAGAAGTGTTGCATCCAAGGTCATAAAATCAGTTATACAATGTTGGTAATGGGCAATAAAGAAATCTGGAAGGCCTACAACTCAGACGAAAACATTACACTGTAATACTATACCTTGTTACTAACCGTATGTCTGAAGCATCCTTATGAACCAGTACTATGTCAGTCACCCGTCTTTTTTAGTTCGACGCGTATGCTCCACTCTGCAGATGTCGTTTGCTTATGTTTAACGAGGTGGAATGAATCTTTCGCTTAAATGCACTGCACTGTTATACTTAACGTCAAACACGAACACATCGTTTCGATGCACTACTACAACAGTAACTTCTGAATTAAAAACTTGAGAGAGAGTTGGTGTTATCCTCCTAAAAGATATACTCTGTTCAGCTTTAGTAGCTGGCCTTACATAATCAATCATTGAAAAATTGTAAGGACATCTGACCCACTTATTTAAATGTTGGCAAAAGTGTTGGAGGACGTGATTGAGGCAGTTAAATTGTATGGCTTAATATTCATAAGAAAACATACATTTTATTTAGCATCATCTTAGTCGGTCAAGCACAGCATATCAATATTTAAGAGCAGTATTCCTGCCGGTGGTAGACAGAGCAGCCCAAAGACGTTTCTTCTCACAAATAATATAAAATTACAGCTTAAAAACAAGTCTGCAAGCTTACAACTTTAACACAAGGAATAGGCAGTACTCCGATATAGGAATGAAACTGACTTCCCAGTTTTCAAGTTACAAACAGCGTATATTATAAGCTAATTTCAAAATATACCACACGTGACATATTATACTTCTCATTCTATTGCAGTCATTCATTTTCATTTGACCTAGCTCAAGCAATAGGATATTATTTCCTCCAGAAACCCTATTGACCATTGAGAAATGTTTATAAAGGCTCCGTTAGGTCTTATTATTATTATTATTATTATTATTATTATTATTATTATTCATATAAATAAATATTAAGGTTATCGTTAGTAATTGTAAACACATACGTACGAATGTATTAATATATGCTGTGCAATGTGACCATCTTAACAAAATCAAACGTAAGATATTCTGCTTAATTTACAGCCATGAATAAGAATAACAATAATTAGACGAAATCATGTAAAAGGAGTTACCCCAAAATTAAATATACAGTATAAATCAACGTATGAAACTGTTATACAAATATGATTGGCTTATGTACATACCACCAAGGATGTTTAGAAATTAACATACAGATGCTCATTATTGTAATTACCACCAATGGAATGAATGTATGAATTTACATAACTATGATTGAAGTATGATAACTTACCAAGGTGGGTGGAATTTGTTGAAGCAAACACAGTATTTATAACTAATTTAAAGCGTAAATAAAAACTCATGGGTAACGTTTAGTTCTGATATAATGCAATAACGTTTTGTAAAATAGGTCTCTTGTTTGAGCGTAGTTGCCCTACTCCAGTGAAAAGTTGTATACATCTTTCTTAACCTGCCTTGGGAGAGCCTTCACTTGGAAACCTAACTTAATCGACTAGGATGTCCGATAGTTAGTACAATTACACGAGTGGGTTTGCCATGCTTTGGAACTCCTAGGTTGGAACAAAATACAGAGAGTTCCGGAAGTTCGCCAACCTGTATGCAAAGTGAGTCATATCCAGACAATCAAATTGTTCTTGAATCTGACGCCATGCTAATCTGTACTCTTCACACCAATTTCGTCTCCTTTATTAAATATTCCTTTTACCGTGAAAACCATGACTGTTAAATCCTGCCCTTTAGAATTTGTTTTTTTTTTATCAGTTTTAGAAAAGGAAGCAGATTCAATAGAATGCCTAATAGTAGATACTATATTATACTGTTAACACATTTCCTGATTCAATATTTACGTTTACAGATTTAACATAAATTGTAATTGTGTGTTCTCTCTGTCCAGATTAAGTTGTCTTTCACATCCTTTCATCCTTCATATATGCAGGCATATATAGTAGTAATATTTTATTTTGACATTCTTTTCACTCAGGATTTAATTTGCCCAAAACTGTTTTGATTATGAAAACTAGTTTAAATCCTGATTGTTTCATCGTAAAGCGTTTTTATTTATATGACTCTAGGATCTGAAATTAAGTCACATAAAAGAGCGAAAACCAAACGTTTGTGTATCATTCAACAATTAATTTATTTTCCTATAATGTGTAGTCAAAATAAAGCAGAGTGAAAATATAATGCAGAATGAAAATGCAGAAAGATAATCCAGAGTGATACTCGTGTAATGCATACTGATACTCCTATAGTGCAGAGTAAAAATTAAAACAGAACTTACACTATTGGTAATTAAACCCCATAGAGTCATACAGGTTATATTAGCAGTTCAAACAAATAAAGTTCTAAGTAAATTACAGTTGTATTCCATAAAGGTTCTACTCTGAATGGGTTGATGTGCCGGTAATAGTATTTGATATAAAGATGAGCCAACATCATTTTGATGTATGACAACAATTTAATCCAAGGAATGTTTTCCATTTATTCAAGTGTGCCAACTGCATCAGGTAAAAACAAAGTGTACGGTAGTATGAAATACAATTACCAAGTAGTATGCGAAAAGATGACTGCTACGAGTCTGTGCTTTCAAAATAAGTTACAAAAAAGAGTGAAAGACAACAGGCTTGGTAAAATTCAATAAATAATTTATTTCCTTTGAACTCAAATTGAAAATGGGAATTAAATCACAAAAGAGGCCAATAATTACAGACGCAATTACAAAGGATTTAATGTCCTGAATACAATTTAGCACACGTCCAAACACGGAATGATATGACATGTTTGTTATAGTTTACAGTATTGATGTGTCAAAATTCTCTTGTTAACCAGAGTCTTATAATTACGGGTTGAATTCATTATAAATTCCAGTAACAATCTCAATCCAATACATTTATCAGAGCAATTTTTACTTCCAGATAAAATCATCACTTTAATTCAAATCTTTGAACAAAAAAATAAATAATAAAATAAAGCAGCCCAAAAGTACTCATCAAAATACATAATATACAACTTGAAAGTGCAAGATGTTAGCGCACGAATGACCAAGTTCTAACAAGATTATATAGTTCTGTACTTGACCTCGGCTCAGAATAAGCATAAAATCCTCCAAAAGGAAACAACTCTTGTAGAATTAGCATAATGTTAACAAAAGAATAACCTGGGTTACGTAAACATATATGATTCTTCTATTCATAATAATACTGAACTTAAACCAATACATAAAGATAATAATTCAGCTATGTATTAGTTGTTTACTAAATAACATAAATTTGGGACAAGCAGAAAGTAACTAAGTTTTCGACAAGGTCATAACCAACTTACAATGTTACCATACAATAGCATGATTGGAAATAAAAAAAATAAAAACTAGCAAGCAATTAAGTATATTTGGTTTAAATTATGTCTGATTTCATTAGTGTTTGATTTTATTTGTGGGTTTTGGAAGGCAACTTTATTTGTTCTTAATTTAATAACATTTGTTCTTTTTCTTTCTCCAAGTTCATTTGTTCTTTCTCTATGTCCGAATTAATTTGTTCTTATTCTTTTTCCAGCTTTATTTTGTTCTTTTTCTTTTTCCATTGCAATTGCATTTGTTTTTTATATTATTTATCTTGGTGAAGTTCCAGCTTCCTCAAATATAAGTCAATCTTGTATTTTAATTTCTATTCCTTCATTTGTATGTCAGAGTCTGATACAAACCTCCTGATTGAAGCCAAATAACCTTTATCCAAAACATTATTTTCTATCAGATGCTGAACTAAAATATGTATTATTTCTTGTTTTATTTAGGAAGCCTTTACCTCAGAACGATCATGGTTTCTGGCAAGTTGAGTCAATTAACCTTTTTGTTTTGAAAAGATGTAATTGTACATGGGTACGATTTGAAATAAAGAATTCTACTCTTGATGACATTTTTAAAAAAGCTGGCTGATTTCACTAAAGGTTTCACAATCTACGGGAATTCAAATTTCGGAATATTTCCAGGAATATAAATTGTTATATTTATCAAAGCTTGTTGTTTTCATTCTTTCTTGTGTTACTGTTTATTCGAGCCTGAACACGTAACATACGAATTGTATTATTATAATTTATTATTCAACGGCATCACGACAAAATAATCAATTCGATATTAAACACGTGGAGAGCTACAAATTCAGAAATATCAAAGAAATTTCATTCATTACCTTATTTTACGCCTGAAACATTTAGGCTTATAGTTCCAAAATAGGTTTCTTCTGGTACTGTACGACAAACTCAACTGTTGTTGCATAAGATTTTCAAAACGTATATTTGGGGCAGTATGCTATGATCAACTGTGTTTGAATATCTAGAAAGCGTTTCAAGAAGCGTTGATTGACAAAGGATCGTCTACTGTCGATCTATTTGCCACTAATAGATGAAGCATCTACCATTGACGATTTGGATGCAAACGAAAATCATTGTCCAGTTATCTAAGATGTGGTTTCTGAGCATCAAATAAATAAGGTGCAAATATTTTGCCAATGTCTGCACAAAAACACCATTTGTATCTATTTGTCACAAATAATCGCAAATGTGCCTAGAGTTATCCGTAACAACTGTAAGATGTTAATGATACTTTGTGATATTGACGCTCATAGCCTTGCAAACATGCATTGGATTGGATGACTTTTTGTGGCATGAACTGCTTGACTGACTGCAATATTTCATATGATCCGGATTCTTTTCTCACTATTGAAGCGATTTGAACTTCCAGTCGTGGGGATCATTTTGGTTGGGCGCGACAGTTGAAGCAATCATAACAAGTATATACATATCATTTCAGTGAGGTCATATAAGTTTGTGAAAAGCAGCTCGGTAAAGCTGATCGGAAACATCAGGAATTAAAGAATAATATTACTGCGGGTCGATATATTCTATAAGATGGGTTTCAGTTGAGACCAATTGCAGAGAAAGACCTCACAGTGGGTTGTCAACAAAAATTTGCACCTCCATTAAACCAAAAAAGAAAATTACAGATCGTGATGAGGATATTAAAGAGGCAACAAGCACAACCATACAATACGTTGCAACGCTAACGGGAAGAAAAGAATATCTGGGAACAATTCTTATATAGGATATATGAAAGACGCAAATGCAGCTGCAAAGATTAGTATGCCCTTGCTAGCAGCGACTGAAGAAATTGAGAAAGACTTTGATGAAGTTGGAGTAACCCCTGGTGTGCCGACAATTGTTTTCGAGGAAGACGTTAGAGAGGCAGTTGGCTTTACACCAGAGTGCCCCTTTTGACAAATAGTAGATGGAAGTACAGGGTTAAAACTTTAGCAAATAAGCTTGTGGGAAGATATTGAAAAATCATATACATCTCGCTCATCACAGACACAACAACTGGGAAGACCACATGATCAAAATGCCATCGCAGACACTTGACAAGCATATGGTTAAGGAATGGCCCAAAATGATATTTAATAAAACTAAAGTATAAAAAATAATTAATAAAACTAAAGTAAATTTTTTTTAAAAAAATTACAAAATCAAAATAAAAGGATTCCTAGCCGCACCTCACAAGAAAAAACTGACAAACCCACCCAAAATAAAACCCCAAACAAACAATTATTAATTTAAAAAGGATTGATGTTTCTATAAAGGAAAGAACTGAAAGTGAAATTGTATGGACAGAATTTATGAAACATCACGTACTTCAACAGAAAAGCCAAGGAAACGGCAGCGTAGAGACCCCAATCTCGACTTGAATGTGCTGCAGAACAGAAATACAAAGTGAATATGAAAAACAAGGTCAATACTAGGAACAATGTTTATATTAGAAACAAAAAAGATTCTCACCACACTTGCATTCCAAACACTTGTACCCCTAACATCCATACCTGATCAGCCACATTTAGAAGACACACGTCCAATTATACATCGCCTACAAAAACACCAGACTTTCAACAACTTGAAAAAGAGTGCGAACACTATAAAATGAGGATAGAGCAACAACCTGCACCCAATTACACACAATGGAATACTAATCCAAATGGATAAAATAACAACATAAACGAAATGTAACACTCGCACCAACAAAAAAGAAGAAAAAAAGAAGCCGCCATGGTGGACCCTAAAGTCCATACAGATCAAATAAGACACTAGTGGGACCAATTCGTGTGGGCAACAACGCATCATAAGTCATCAATGAGACCAAATTTGTCAGCGATTGCTAACCACTAACATCATGGGCAGAATACAAAAAACATATGGCGCCTTCATTCATGGACTTATTGAATGTATGATTTATATATATTGCGAAATCGATGATGAGTAATAAGTCGAGTAGAAGCGAAATACATTTTGCAATGCAATAGGCTGTTATAAATGTTTCCAAAAATTGGTAAGGCTTAGATATCACAACAATTTACTGTCACTGCGGGCCTCAAAGACGTGCTGCCATTTAAAGCATTGACACTCTGCTCATGGGCACACAGGAGGTCTTGTTTGATGCAATTGGTTCCAGAACATTGTCGATCATTTTGGTTCGGGCAAACCTACTATCACATGATCTTTAATACGTCCTTATGACTGACTGTCAAAAGGTTGTGTATTAGCTAAAATACTGTGTACAGTTTGGACTTAACTATTGAACCATTTTAAGGTTATTTCATGAGGCAATTCTTATATTTAGGTAAGGATCCTTGGCAGATGTGGCACATACGGTTATGCTGTGAACGTCTTGCAAGAGTATGCCATCTATGGACAGCATATATATGTTCTGAAGGATGTGTGCTGGAACAAATAGGCGCTTGATGCATTATTGTATTCATGGAGTATATTATATATAGTTAAATTGACCGATCGAGCTAGGATAGTGTTTTAATTCATGAGCACACCTCAGATCTTGTAGGTTTCTAATGGCACATCATGTGCTGAAGGTGGTTTGCCATAGGAACACATAAAGGTTTGTTTTCCAAAGATAAACAAATGATTCCCACTTGGGGCATTTACTAATTTGTATCCTACCTGAAAGGCGAATGATGATTGAGGATGATGCTAAATGTTATGTTCATCTTTGTACAATTTGGCTTTTTACCCTGGACAAGTACCAGTGCAATCCACCCTCATTGTAAGAGACGTTCCTGATAATTATGGCCAGTATATTGTCATAAATACAACATGTTGCTTTTTTATGGAATTCGTATTGATATTGTTAAAGGTTTCCATCTTTGATGATGTAGTGATTTAATTATTGCACCCAAGTCACGCGCGATAGAGGAAAAAGATGCTGTTTTTGTTAGACATCTTAAAATAATGTATACATATTTAGCTTCTTTTGTTTTGGATCAAAAACATCATCACCGCCTATCACCTTACAATTCTGATATCGCATTTTTATGCCTATTGTATATGGTATTTTCTCTTAAACTGTTTACAACCAGAGTATTGTTACTTTCTGCAACAAGATCACGTTCAATGTCTTGGCAAGAGATGTCACAAACTTACTTATTGTATTGCTTAAATTTGCATTCCTCACGGCACATGTAAAGTCTGGGTTATTTGATAATGGTTTTGCAAAAAACATTAGTCATCAAATGTAGAGAGATTCTGTTTGTATTTAATCGCAGGCGCACACCGGCTCCGTCCAATACATACACATCCTCAAATGTAAACAACCCTTTACTTCAAAGCTGGGACCTTGATTTAATTTACTTTGACTGTCGTTCAATGTAACACTGAGTCTGTATCATCATCTACAATGGACGCGGTGTCCATACATATGGCCAAAATGTCAGGTTGCTATATCCTACAATATCAATATGCATGTTCTTTTCTTCTCTTCCGGACATCTAAAGATTGTTCAGGTACTCTCGATAAGGTTAAGTGGCAATTCGGCAGCTGAACAGTTCGCTACTGACAAAACTATTTACTTGGCTGAATAAAATTGCACGGAATTGTTCACATGATTAGTCATTCCAACGTTTCGAGAGACATATTCATATCAGTTTGTAATTTAGTTTCACATTAGATAAAGGGGTTTTGTAGTCAAAGATGATAAACTATGAAATTCTTCCCACTGGATATTTCCATCGTCTTCGTTGTTGGTGGCATGGGAATCCTATATAGTTTACACGTTGAACATTCTTGATAATATTTGAGCATTTTACGTTCAATGTGGAATCAAAACTTCAAATTATGTGACAACTCGTGCCTTTCTTTTCCTATTTATTTCAGTATGTGTTATTGAGGTTTTGAAGGGGTTGAGAAGCCTCGTTATGACTCGCTTTTGCATATACAGGGTCTGGTGTTGGGTCTCTGTGTGTGCGTGTGTGTCTAATTGGGCTTTTCAACGTAGACGTACCAATTCTAGCACTGTGGCCTCATGCCACAAACATGTAGCATGATGTTCCACCCAGTCACATTATCCTGACACTTTGGTGTTTCAGTTCTAACACTAACCTCTTAGTGCTGAGCGCCAAGCGAGGCAGCCGTTAGTACCATTTTATAAGTCTTTGGTATGACTCGGCCGGTGATCGAACCCACGACCTACCACATACGAGGCGAATGCTCTAATCACTAAGCCACCGGAGCGGGTTTTGGATCTCTAGCAATGAATTAGCCAGAGGTGTGGTGACGTGAATGTCCCAATCAGTTTGAAGCAACACATCATTTGTGCTTTTATGGAAGCTTCTTTTGGACTTTGTTCATCAGTAAGTTCAGTTTGAAGAATTTACGTGCCTGCATCCACGCAGCATCTCTCAAAACATATGACCATCACGCAATCATTGGTTTCAAGATAGGTTATACACCGGAAAATGCTACTTTAACATATCTAGTATGCCATACCCACGTTGTCCAGCTAACTTTTTGATACATTGGTCATATCTGATTTTACAATTTACTGGAAAATAATTTCAGGATAGAGTGATTTACAGAGACGTTTACTTTCCCGAATATACTATTTTCTTAAATATATCCTATTGTATTAATGGTGACGCAGTCACAATACAATTTACTGACATAAAATTAAAGATGTTCGAATTCAGGGAGAAGGAAACACTTATTACCACCGTCCTCACTAATAAAGATGGCCGAATTCATCTTGAAAGGAAGTAGTATATTAAAGGAGCGGCCGTTGTGTCCTTCGTCTAATTCGTAGTGAAGATACTCTCAGAGTCAATCATTATTTTAAACGACATTGATGGGAGCGAACGAATTTATCCACGTGGACCAAAACGATCAACCTGTACCAACATGCATGTACTCTAAATTTGTGTTAGAAAAATGCATTTTAAGAATATGATTTTAGGTGGATTAGATATTTTTCGTGCTCAATCAGTGCACTTTTGCAATGTTTCTCCCGGAATTTATACACGGATCTTGAAAATAAAGCAGTTGTTTCGACCAAATAAGTATTTGTTTGCTGTGAGTATCGATTCCTGCACATGCCAGTTGTGACAACGCTAAAACAAGGTGACCATAACTGTAGATTTTAGACGACATATGGCATACAGGTGTATGATATTAAAAGGATTTCTGAGAACGAAACTTCGTGCAGGGGATCTTTAATTTTTGTATTGACAGACCTAAATGTCATGATCCGCTTCTTGGCAACAATGGTGGAACAAATACGTACGAAACCTTGTTTTAAATCGATGAGACAATAAAAGAGAAAAAGAAAAAAATGAAAGAACGTACATCTGACTAGTGAGTGTAAATAACCTTCACTGAAGGTGTTCCTAACCATACGGTTAATTTGATAATAATTTATGTTTCATTTAACCTATAGCACATGGTAGACATTGAGACATGATGCCAAATGAGTGACGTTGTTGAAATGAACATGGTGTAATAAATACTATTTTTATAACGGCAATGCCATTTTCGTATGACCTGGTGTTTTCACTTCGTCTTCGCCAAAGATGACAACAGTTTTTACCAGTTTTTAATGCATGCTACAAACGAAATTGATTATCACTGACGTTGTTAGAGTAATGTGTACTCAGATTGTACTCTTTGTAACACTTGCATATGTACAATCACTTTGTAACTGTGTTTCATTAGCTTCATTGGTAATGTTCTCTTTGAAAGTATCCATGGGGATAATATCCATTACTTACAAAGGAGTTTATTACTATCACGTAGACCTTTGGCATGATTCAGTAATGCTTACTCTTTGTAATCCTATTCGCACTTTAATATAATACTTAACTTGAACTCTTTGTCCGGATAATTGTACATCCAGCAGTGGCTAAATATTATATAATGGGTAGTCCAGACAAATCAATAGGCCATAATTAAAACGACTTTGGTCAAATTGCAAAGACCAAATAACCGATAAAAACATGCATCCTTATTTCAATTTTAAATCTAGATGAGCTAGTAGTATCCAAAACGAATGCGTGGAGATTGATGCACAAGTGGCACATTTTAGCGAGTAGAACGACACCGTACATGCAGAGCAATGCGTTCGATGGCGGTATAGGAATGACAAAGTAGTGCTTCATCGTTCATATCACGTAGTATATAATCAGTCTGAGTGCAAAGCACTGTGCTAGCGTTCATTATTCAAGTCCTCATTTGATCCCTTAGTAGGCTGCTGTACTGAATTATTCATCCGCTTTCGTCACCGTTTCTTTTTGATTGTCGATCATTTTTGACGATTCTGTTGAAACTAAGCGAAATATGCTTTTCGTTTTTTTCCTCTATATACCGTCAGGGTCGTAACATGGGACATCTGCTAAACTCGGTAGCATAATATATTGATTTTTTTTGGTATTGAAAAAGAGTGGAAAAATGTTTTGACCATTTAAGTAAGTCTAACCGTTTAAGGTATTCCACTTAAAGGCTTTGTTAAATAGCTCACATAATCTTCAAATTGAGCTTGTCCCTCTTTCACGTAGATGAATTTATCTGTGCCTCAATCTGAATACTATTTAAAAAACGAAATTGTTCTCTCTATCCAGATACACTGTGACACATGACTCAAGTATATCCATGACATTCGCAAAAAAACGTCCTCATCTCACCAGGTGTGTCGATAAGGTATAAAATTGGTTCGGGAAAAGGTTGAAGTATAATTATATAGGAACCATTTTTCTCGTCCTTTTGAAATCTTAACAAAATTGGGACAGTGAAAGTATATACTTTCTTGCACACACTTTTAACACGTAAGATGAGCTACTCGGATATTAGTAAAGTGAATGCCAATATGATGTTCACTTTCAAAGTAAAACAGAATGATGTTTACTTCTTTTTTATTGTTCCAGTACAATAAGCAGCAAGGGCAATGAGTGCCTTCAAGAATGCAAGATTTGTGCACTAGGTATGTACGATATCTCTCTTTGCAAAGAATATATGATGATCGCGCGTGGTAAGTCGTTGGACAAGTTGTTTTGTCGCAATATTGTCCGTATCTAAGAAATTCTGAGAAATTGGAAATGCTCTTCTTGATAATATAGCCAAATTTGTTTTCTTTTTGGAACCACATGAAGTGTAATTTTAAGGTACAGGAATTCCACACACGTTCTCATTAGAAATTCTTTTTTGATGTAAATGAAGTTATCCTGCTCTTTGCTGTTAGGATGTGGGAAGTTAGAGACAAGAGTAAATATTCATGCTATCATTGTCAGGAAAATGTCGGACTACAGTCATTCAATCTTCCACGAGAGTAAAGAGAACAAAGCAAATGAGGAGCTTTCTTCAGAAATAGAAACAGAAGCAAAATCCCATTAAGAAATTTAAGATGGCAATTTATCTAGAATATATTGAGCGGAAGAATGCATATCAGTAACAGAATTAACGACAGAGAGTTAATGCAAATAAGAAAGATGAAAATGAAATATTCTGATATTTTTTTGTGTTATAGGTGTTGTCTAATTGTGTAAAGCGCTTAGAGCTTCTAAAGGTTTGGTGCTATACAAAGTCCTCATTATTATTAATATTATTATTATGTTATGAAAACTCGTTGTCATTCGTATACATAACGTCAATACATCTTTGTTGTAACACTTCTTGTCTTCAGGTAAAGGTTTACCTTTCACATGGATAAGAGACTTAAGCAAACTCACACACGCACATAACTCAGTTACGGAAAGGGACTTACGTTTAACTGCAGTAGGAACTCACTGAGTATACTTTTTATTAATACAAGCTATATATGGCCCCGAAATGGAGTATTGGAGGTTTTCCTAGTCCAAAAATAACGTCTGATCCAGACATCAGCAACTTTAAGTGTCTGAATTTTTTCCACAGCTGCTGGAACTGCATATATATCAGTATAAGCGTGGTGGATATTGTCATATAATGTTTAAAACAAAATGTAAGCTTAATTCAGCTTAATTAGTCTGCTACAGTTGTCATGGATACTTTAACTCTAAGAAAATGTCGTGTAACAATTTGACGATATATTTCCCATCCTTCCCTGTGTTCACTCTTTAATGTTTGCATATTCTCTTCTTCTCGAATTAATTTTCGCTCTGCTCGCTTTTGTTGCACGCATACTTCTCATTTTGCTGTCGTCACCAAAACTGCCGATGGAGATTGCTTAAAAGTGTGTTAGTGATAAACAATTTATCTCTCTTTACCTAACAAAAACTGACTTTTCAGGTAAACTAAAGCTCTTCGTTTAAATACGTATAACCTGAACTGTATTTAACAAGAATAAATAATTGATCTGTTGAGTATCTACCTTATTATATGATAGTCCGTATTAATTTCTTAATCTTGCTTATACATATCGGTTCATACATGTTGCATATTGTGCCACAATGTTCCACTTCGATGTTCACCTCTCTTCGCTTTCAATACTGCGAACTCGGCAAAACGAGATGAATCACTAAATGTTCACATTAGGAATATTTCGCAAACAGTTATTGGATTGTCAGACAGAACTTTATTCGCTGCTATATAACATTATCAAATTTAGTACCCACAGCTTATTGTTAATTAATTTTAAATTGCTCTATGGGATATTTCAATTTTTTAAATTTGTTCCCGTTTCTAAATTTTCGTATATTTCGACCGTTTCCTTTCAACCAACCTTTTAACATAACAAGACACTACTTCGCTTTTTCAATCACATTCTTTTGTAAGCTAGATTTTCAGTTCTGGGAATGATACATTTGTATTTAATTGGTACATAATTTGATCTGAGGACTTCTTATCTAATTCTTTTATAAGGGCCTATCCTTAATCTCGCTTACTTCTTGAATTGACACCTGACATCGTGAGAGATTGTAATAGAGGATAATATTTCTATTGCACTACAAGTAGAGATGAAATTAAATAACATAAGAAGAATACTCATACCATACATGCTTATATTACAATTTATTGAAATTCCCAAACTCCTTCATTTTATGAAGATAACCATTAACAGTTTTAATTCCTTAATGTAAGATTAATAAAATGTACATAAATCCGTTGCTTTTAAGAAATGAGTTGAAATTTGTCATATAGTACAGCAATAGATCTAGTCGAAAATAAAATTTGAATGACAATTAATTCGAGAAAGCTTACCTTGGTCATGTTCCGAAAATCTTATACTAAATATAAAGCCAGCTAGGTTGTTGTTGTTTAGTGAATGTCGCATACAAACAACACGATTATATTATTTGTCTATACTTGACAAGTTATGGATACAAATTATTACCGTAACAATATCATAAGGTTTAGAACTAGTTTTGCAATAAACATTATGTCATTCTAAAAATTAGTAATGTACGCGACCTTTCAAAAAAAGATATCAAACAAAATATAGTATTGTCTGAAAAAAAACAGAAGAATATACAATTCCAAGTCAAATGAAATTAAAAAAAAATACCACGATAATCTTCCATTTACAAAGTTTAACAAATGTTATGCCACCATTATTTAGTTATCCTCCTTTCTGTCTCGTATCTATAATTATTATACCGCTCATTCATTGTTGGTGTCACATACCCTTCCAATATCATCATCATCATCATCATCCAATATCATACTTTTGTGATATCAAAGTGTTCATATTTCACATATAGTAGTGTGACGAAAGGTGTCGATAAAAAAACATTAATTGCTTATGCGCACAAGAAAAGCATGATAATGAATCCAAAACGGTACGCTGACTCACATTGCCTGAAAATATGTTCGAAAACCATAATCTTTAACACCAATTAGCCTCACGTTTTGTTTTATTTTACATAAAATGTATTGCAGAATACTTTATTGAAATTAGTGTGTTTACTATATTAACATCTTTTAACATCTTTGTTTCTTCAAAATCTTACAATTTGTATTTGCAATCTACATAGCTGGTATCAACTACATATAATTGTTTTGTACATTAAAGTTTATCATTTAGGCTGACTCTTTCTGTATTCACATACCATTTTATTGTAGCGATATTTCTGCACTGCATGACAAAGCTACAAAAGTCTACTCAGTGTACTGAATCTCCATCATGTTATAATTATCGTATGACGAAAATACACGAAAGATCTTTTCATAGTACTGGATTTTCGTCATGTTCTAATTATTATGTGAGGAAGATGCATGCAATGTCTATTGAAAATTCTTGATCTCTGATATGTTTTATGTATCGTCTTTAATCTAAATTTCTGGCAATACATGATGTTTACTTATAAAAAAATCATTGACTTATATCTGTCTCGTATCAAGACTTTTTGTACCGCTCATTCATTTATGGTGTTTCATAACCTTCCAAGATCATGCTTTTTGTGATATCGACGTTTTCTTATCTCACATCTAGTAATGTGACGAAAGATGTTAATTTTAGGGAATAATTGCATATTCGCACAAGAGATGCATGACAATAAATTCAAAACGGTAAGCTGAACGCACATTGCCTGAAACATGTTAGGAAACCATAGTGTTCAACACAATGCGTGCTTTACATCTTTATACTATAACATAATATCATTATAGGTTTGGTAATTAAATAACGGCATTTGAATATTTTACCTTTTGTACGATAATCACTGGATTTGTTTGCGCTTAATCTATTAAGAACTTTTAAAAATATTTACCGATGGATGTTCTTACTAAAGAGATAAATCTATTTAGGTTCACATTATTTTTTATATACAAAAATGATAATGTATTGTACTAAGTTTAATTTCTATATCAAAACATTCTTTTATAATGTTTGTTTCTTCAAAATGTTATAATTTCTATTTATAAATATGCATGGATGTTATAAATTGTATGGAATTTTTTGTACATCAATGTTTGTCATTTAGGTTGACTCTTTCTTTAATCACATATCATGTTATTGAATATATTAATTTACGATGCATGATGAATCTACACGAAAGGTCTACTCATTGTACTGAATTTTCATCATATTATAAGTATCATACGTATAATGAAATACATGAAGCATATATTCATATTACTGGATTTTTGTCAAGTTTTAATTATCATGTGACGAAGATGCATGAAAGGTCTACTGAAACTATTTGAATTTTGACATATTCTAGTTATTGTCTTTAATCTAGATTTCTGGCAATACATGATGTTTACTTATAACAGGATCATTGACTCCGTAAAATATTAAACTTTTGGGGCAAATCCTTTCATGAATGAAACTGAAGTAAGTGACTTCAATATAACTTATTCCTCTGGGTCCTGTGTGGTTGAAATTTTGGTGAGACCTATAATAGACCAATCACAGTTTCGTTAATCTTCATATTATGATACTTCTCAGCAAGGTCTATCATTATATACAAAAACAACAGCTAGTGGACACTTACAATGTTACCCAATAATATGATTCAATGCTCCCAGTGATTAAACGCTTTGTAAAATTGATATCTGGTGACCTGATCATTTTTTTCTCAAGAAATACATCCGTGCTGGCAAATCTGACTCACAAAATGTCTCATATTTCTGCTCTTACATATACACATGACTCCGTAATGGTTACAATTGTATGCATGAATTGTTCATCTAAATATAATTGTCTTGGAACATGCCCTACATATAATATATTAACATATGAATCATAACGATCGGTTGTTATCAATGGTTGAATCGTTAACAAGATAAGGATTCGTTTAAAAATGATGTTTAGGGTTTCATTTTAACATCATACATTAAAGGAAAGTTCTAAAATGTGGAAGGGTTTTTCAAGAAAATACACACATGTAAATACAAGCCTGATCACATTTCAAAGAAATGACTTGCACCAAAAGGTATGCATAGATTGGCTTAGAAGAGAGGGACAATGTGAATAACCTATAATAACTAATCATTACAAATGGGTGCAAGAATTGATAAAAGGTATTCAAGAAAGAAAAAAAAAAAAAAAAAACAAAAAAAAAAAAAAAAAGAAAAACAAAAAAAAAAAACCAAACAAATGCGAGACTGTCTATAGAGAGGAGTACAAGGCATTTCTGCCTATGCGTTCCATTAGGATTATGGAAGATATCCCAATTTCATTTTGAACAGAAACAACGTCCATCCCTGTCAAGCGAAGCATCATTCTGCAATTATAAAGAGAGGGGGATATTGACTGAATTTGAAGACTAGACAAAGATATCATCGGTCTGAGCTTAAATAGAAATAAGTCTGCCAAAGTCTGAATTATGTTTTTGTAATATTCATATTTGGTAATGACATTTTGATGGATACACGTCGTAAGCAAAATTTGGGCATACAAGCATATTTCCTTGATCAAAAACCTTGTCATAAACTGGAGAATTATAACGCGTTAGCGACAACATACGGACATTACGATTAAAATAAACCTTATCAATGTGCTTGGTGCTATTTAAACAATAGGCAAAAGTCTAAAAAACATATATATTTATATATCAAGGACATACATTGTCAATTAATTATATTAGAGCAAATCTGGATAATGGAAACGCTCCTTGTAAGAATTTGTAAACCATAGTAAAGACGATTTATATTGTAGCTATTTCGCGATATTTGGTATAGTCAATGAAATATACTCTTTCGTGGAAAGTTCCCTGTTATCAAAATTTCTTTCTTTTAAAGTTATTGTTTCTGAAAACGATGTATGTTTTATGCATCCATATTTCTGAGCAAATTATTTGGATACAACCAAGCATATGTTGGGCTGTATTATGGCTAATAAAAGTTAATGTTGGGTTTTAAGGACGTTAATATATGTGCATATGAATAGTAAGAATATAATTTATATCCGATTAATCAAAATTTGTTGCAAAATGTATATGACACTGTTTAGTTGCGCAGGCACCTACATAGAGTTGTGCTTAGTACAGTTTTAGATCAATATCGGTGACAAATTTCTTCCTAAGATATTTTATAAATCTTTCGATTCGTGCTGCCTATGCATGAACTTAAACACTTTTCACCAAATATTCCGTCTTGTCAGATTAGCAGAAAATTGGAACTATTAATCCTTGTGCCAAGACAATTTCCCTCGGAAGAGGTATTAACTGGTTATGTAATGTTTTCAAGTATTGCATGCATTTGCATACACAACACTATATTATGTATTCTGCATGTTTATGTGCATATTACAAAGTCAAGCACACATAACAATGATATGACGGTTTCACAGGCTGTTTTTGCCGAGTTTATCATGGTTAGTGAAAACATTTATACCCATTTAAGAGGTACTGAAGATAAAGTTAAGTTTCACAAGTGTTCCTTAATGAATCAACATTATTAAATTACTTCATAAAACTTCGAGTCAAATGATTTATGTATTTCTACACTAATATAATCGTCTTGGTAATACTGTTCGCTATTTGTACCTGCTGTGTAGCTTTCCTCTCTAGCTTATCATGCTTCTCTTCATCATTACCTTTTCCATACACCAAACTGTAAAATGCAAGGGTAAAAAATATATTACATTACGCAATCATGACCAAAGATGAAAAAAATATCAAATACCAAGCTAGATTTCACTTTGAAGGCTCTAAAACTCATGAAATGTCAAGAATCTACTTCAACAGGCAATAGCCTAAATTTTCAGAAACATGTTCAAAAATTCTTTTTCTGGGTAAATTGTGGAACTAATAGTGGGGCATTTGGATAAACGATATTTGGATATTTGGTGTAAAATAGCAGATATAAACGGAATGAATTTCGATTTATAAGTAAGAATTGACAACAGTATATGACCACTGAAATAATGTTTTTTCTAATATTCTAACGTCGAAAAACAAACTATGCAAACGGTTTAAGGACAGTTCTAATATTATCAAGCACTATTCCGGGCTAGACACATATTACTCTGTCAATTTAATTAATACATGAGCTGGCAGAATCACCACAACCAACGAGATTTTGCTGTTGTTTCAATTGTTTCCTACGAACACTGTACTCTGTATCCAAGATAAATTAAACCATCCAAGACGTCAGAATATGTATGGGAAAATTGTTAATGAATTTTGCACCCCAGAACTGCAATATATATATATATATATATATATATATATATATATATATATATATATATATATATATATATATATATATATATATATATATATATATATATATATATATATTGCAGTTTTGGGGTGCAAAATCAAATAACAATTTTCACACAAAACAAATGAGGTCTTGAATTATTATTATCATTAGTAGTAGTAGTAGAAATAGTAGTAGTAGTTGTTGTTGTAGTAGTAGCAGAAGTAGTTATAGTAGTAGTTGTAGTAGTAGTAGTAGCTTACTTTGTGTTAATATATCTCCTTTGAAATGAATAACCAAATTGTGACTTTCTGCTGTTTCTGTTTTATTTCATTATTTATGTATTTTCCATTGGTTCTAATTATGGTTATATCCAGAAAAACGTTTTAATGTTTCAATACTAATCTCCGAAACGTAATTTCTTTAAAGCTAATACTGTGCTCAACATGCAGCACGAATTGCAGAGTCAACATTCCTTCCATCTTTTATTTACCTTACATCTCTACTGTTTTCTACAGCACTATAATAATTGCACATTCTCTTACGCAACAAATTAAACTACATTGTCCATTGTCGTCATGTTTCCAATTTCCAATTTCAATATATTGGATGGCCTGAACTTAATATTTTCCATACCATTTAGAGATATGAATTATACAAGTTAGACTTAGGTTTAGAACCTGTCCAGGCAAACTATTTGTTTGTGTATTCGTGGTATGGTAATCATTGGTTCCTTAAGTTTACCAACACCGTGAAATATGTATCGTCATAGACCCAACACCACGGATTGTTTGGCTTTACAAATCATTTGTCTCTCTCACTTAATTGTTTTATTTAATGACCTTAAATGTTTATATACCTTGTGCTTGCATATAATCAAGCACAAACTGACTGACTTATATCTGGACAAAACATGGTTTTGACTGCGTCTATACCCATGTTACCTTTGTGAATTTTGTTTTATATACATTATTCTGTTGAAATGCGTGCCGAGCATTTTCTATCTTAAACAGATCTTTTGAATACGTTTGAGCACTTAGAGTACATAAACACGCATTGCACAATCTTATTAAGTCGTATATTTTTTTCAGGGAGTTGTCTTATACTAATTTAGCCTTGGTGTATCATTTGTGGTTCATCAATTCAAATTCCCCGTTGTTTTCGAGGATATGTTTCGTCAAGTTGTCTTCTCTGGTGATTTCTACAATTTGACCTTTACAACTTCCATAATTTAGCAAATATATTATATTTCTGCTAAATGGCGAAGTCTACTTATATGAGAGATGGGAACAAGTTCTTATCATCAGGACTACTATATATGTATGAATAAATTTAGACTGGTTTGAAGCTGCACAATTCATTTAGAAGTTATTCAAATCATGTCGCAACTAAAATTGCATAAATGCAAAACAAGCCTGAAATTATGACGGAA
This sequence comes from Sinohyriopsis cumingii, assembly GCA_028554795.2. Classification (NCBI taxonomy): domain Eukaryota; kingdom Metazoa; phylum Mollusca; class Bivalvia; order Unionida; family Unionidae; genus Sinohyriopsis; species Sinohyriopsis cumingii. The sequence goes on along the minus strand of CM068834.1, from coordinate 78,129,527 downwards.
GTATTTTTATAGCTTCAACAATGAAGTATACATGGGCAAGTTTTGAAGAAGAGGGAGGATAAAAGTCATGCATTATTAGGGTGTTGGGTATTTGTTTTTTTTTGTTTTTTGACAAAATGGTTGATAAACATTTTTGTTAATATGGTGTGGAAAGTAGGATGTTGGTTAAAAAAGCAATAAAGAATTGTCATGGGGTTTTGCCGAAGCAGGGGGTAGTTTGCACGTCATTTTCTGTATGACAAACAAGAATTCCCATTGATATACCTTAAGCTGAACTAGGTTGGAATCGTTATCGCATCTCCAATAATAGGGTATCTAAATTTGTAGATTAATGACAAACATATTACAGTTTCAAAGAGTTTTGAGCGTTGACACTGGCGTTTTTTAAAATCTAACATCTTGTCGTAGCAAACAAACTGTTGTACCATTTGTAGCGACCGGTCCGGTGGCCTACGTGGATAAACCTTCCATCTCGAATGCGGGAGTCGTGGAATGGAACTTCGACCAAGCCATACCAAATACTTATAAATATGGTACTAGTAGCTACCTCTCTTGACTCTCAGCATTAAGAGATTAGTGATAGGAATATTTGGCCTGGTGCAGAATAGACAGGGTGAGACATGATGCTACATGTATGCGGCCTGATGCCCCAGTGCTGCGCTAGTCGGCACTACAAACACCACAAATATACATTGCACCGACGTGACTACAATTGTAAAGTTACATTAACAAAGTAAATCACACACACACGCAGCTTGGTAAGATTCAAGACGTACAAATACATAAGTATTTATGAAACCTTCTGTTTATTAATTCGCATGTTAGTATCAGCAGCATACATAAGATAATTTTATATATATCATTGGTTGATACGCATGACTCTCCATTTAACAAAACTGAATGTATGCCAGTTGTGGCCATGAGTATTTTTTGTGCACATATATCGAATCGATCAAATGTCCTGAATGATCCTACTATATCTGACAAGTTTCTTTTCTGTGCATTGTATTTCAATGTCGTGTATAATTTTTGTACGTCACCCGCAAACTTGATTAAGACAGAGTTTAGACCGTTTGAAAATACAGAGCATTATATTCTGAATGATCTTCAGAGTTTACCATAAACATGTTCCCTTGTGAGTAGCTATTATCATAAATATATATTAACATAATATTCGAACTGCCCATCTCTAATGTCCACTGAATGACAAAAAATGTTCTCCGTCCGAAACAGTGACGTTTGCCCACATGTATAAATTATAATTTAACTGTAACCTCAAATATAACTAAACTTGCTACAATTGGAGCCATTATAACAAGTAAAATTGTAGGAACAAATATCAAGGCATCTGACTGTTTGATGATGGTGGATTAAATTTGTTCATATAATTATTTTTAAAACCTGTACTTTACTGTTTTATATTGAAACATTAAATTAAGTAGGGGAGAATAGTTGTTTTATATGCTTTGATACATTTTTTATATTTCTTCATCATCATCATCATCATCATCATCATCATCATCATCATCATCACTACCTTAACCCAAGAGGTCATTGGGGCACCACAGCTGACTTTCCAACCAATTCTCTCATTCTTTCCCTGTTCGTTATTGCCCTTTGGGAATCTTCTAATCCCATGCCTATCCACTCCTTATTGTTGTCTTTCCACCTCTTTTTATGTCTGCCTCTTCTTCTTCACCCGCACACTGTGCCTTGCAAGATTGTTTCTGCCAGTTCAGATGATCTTAAAACATGAGCGTATCACTTCAGATTGCACTTTTCTACAGTGGTCAATACGTCTTCATAGGATACTATGACCTGTTGGATCATGTTGTTGACTTCTTCGTTGGTTACATGGTAATATATGTGATGCCCAAGATCTTGCTATAGCATCTCATTTCGATGGTTTGAATCCTTCTTTGTAGATCTAATGTGAGCGTCCATGCTTCACAAGCATACATAAAAGATGGATATGACAATCAAGCGCATCAACTTATATTGCAAAGGGGGATAATTCTTGACATATTTATCGAATTGGATGAATATTGCCGGTGACATAGTTCTTATGTTTTCACATCATTTGTGCATTTTATGTAGAGGCAAAGTTATTAGAGCTATAGCCAACACCATGGTAATATACCAAATAAACAGTTTGTTAATGAACAAGTTAATGAAGCACATACACTATTATTACAATATTTTTTCACTTTGGGGTGGATTTAATCGACAACCTTTCAAAATATAATATAATTCTGAATGAATACCAGTTGTGTAAAACTGTTTCTCCATGTTTGATTGTTTAATATTAATTTCATACTAATTATTTAATCAAGATTTATGTAACCAAATGGCAAAAATCCCTACTTAGTCTATATTATTCTAAAACAGTGCAAGCTTTTTTTCAAGAATAATTTAAGAGGATTCACCAATTAGTAATCAATATTTCCGACATTTACAGGAAGAAAATTAAATTCAATATAATACGTCCTATAGATTTTCATTGCTGCATTAGTATTATACAATTCAAACTTAAAGGCATGTTGTCTCTTTGAAACTCTTGAATGCACTTTATATTAACGTTTCATCAGCATACCGATATGAGACCACTATGTGTGCAACTAAAATGGTAATATGTTAATGACCTAAACATAAAAGGTATTGCAAAATTAATTATATTGATGAAACAACTTATACATATCACGTTATTCATGGTATAAGCTGGTATCATTAGTGCGTTAGAACAGGATTATTTGCGCCATAGAAATATGCTACCTCTTTGCACTGATTCGGCTCTTCAATCTACGTTTTGTGAGGATTTCATTTATAAAAAAGTGATAGGACTTACCAAGTCGAAGACCATTCGGACTGTCTGAAATAATAACACACCACTTTTCTTGTCAACTTTGTTTATTTTCATCATTTATAAGATAGGTCTGAAATGAATGCTTGATTTAAATGAGATTTTTGTTCGTGAAGGCATTTAATCAATGACTTTTTTTGTGTACAGTATTATGCAGATGATAATTTTCTGTACTTCTGAATTCCCAGTTGCCTTTAAATAAAATTATATAAGCTGTAATAAACCATCAATGTTATCTATGAAACAGAATCCATAATAATCAATAATAGTAATATACTAATAAATCAGTATATAGTTTGTTTAAGTATACTTATACAAATAAGCTTGTAAAAATATTGAATCGTTTTTCCTACATGTTTGAGATGCAAGGTTGACAATTTTGTGATGAATAAGATTGTATGTGGGAAGGTGTACAGTTAAAGGCTGACGTTTGAGTGTGGATTTTTATGTTTAAATGTAATGAAAATATGTTTGAAAAAAAGTGCTTGAGTAATATCGAATTTGAACGAGGCGGAATTGTCAAACTTTTAATTCAGTACACAAAATAGTTTAAAGACATGTAGAATAATGTAGAATATGTACATGGAAAGGTAAAATTAGAGCCATTTAGCATGATGGATACGCACATGAATATGCACGTTTGTTAGCGGAATGTATACGTAAAGATATTTGAAATTACGATGCTCAGGTTATGAAAAAATCTATTTGAAAATTAATGTGTTACATTAAAACAAAAACGTTTCGTTCTAATTCAAAAGCCTTCTAATATATATATATATATATATATATATATATATATATATATATATATATATATATATATATATATATATATATATATATATACATACATACATACATACATACATACATCATTCTGCTCGGTCTTTATTCTGCAGTTAGTTTCAGTTCACACCTTTCATCTACTATATAACCTGTCTGACTGACGACATATTCCTTTTTACATTAAAATTAATCTTCATATGTTTAAACTACCGGGTTGCTGCTTGTTTTTCGTAGTTTACAAAGTTCTTTTTAAAAATGTTTCTGTGCGAAACTATGTGTCACAATAGATTAAAGGATATGCTTGACCAAACAAATCACATGTGTAAAAATAACTTGCATAATATAGATAGGGACATATATTAAACACCTTCAATACGAATTATTATGTTCTATTAACCAGGTTAGATTTCTGTTTCATTTAAGCATGCTTTTATTTAGCCTATCATTGCTCATTTGTCACATATATTTACTGATATTTATATAACGCTAGAGAGAAAATATATTACCAAATTGTATTTGATTAGTAAATGTTATACAGTATCCTGCATAATATATCATCGTTCTTGCTGAGAACAACTGAAACTTCCTTTATTAACCATTTAATGCCTATTAACGTTCCAATAACGTAAACAAATGCGTTTTATATACAGTGGCACCTATAAATTTATTAAGTTTGCCATTTCTTATTTCAATATGCATACAGCCTATGTCCAGATACAATGGGTGGATGTGCATTCTTCTTAACCACTTAACTCCACGCAAAGCAGACTCCACTAAGGGGTAACAAATCTAACTTTGAAATATAACATAATTGCTTAAAATGTATCAACGCATGATTAGTACACAGTTAGTTGAAATAAAATTCCATCAACTCCTATATTGCCTTTTATGAGCAGCATTCATTGTAGCTATTGGATACTAGTCATAGGTACTTACTATATTGCATGCGTTTTCCTAGGATTACATATTTCTGTATAGGTACTTTAGCTATATGACTTGAAGCAATCGCAACATTCACTAATACGTATCATCTTCATGATGACACCACTGACAATATTTTTTGAAACTCTTTCGAGAGACAGTAGCTCAGTTACCAGAGTGATGTATTGAACGCATATCGTTATGGTAATAATGTGATTTCCATCATGGCGAAACGGCAAGTATGGTCCAATTTTGAGAAAAGCTTCTTTTACTTAAATATTAGTTATGTGCCCATTCATTGTTATTGTGCACTGAAACACCATACCCGTATTAAATCTATCGGGTTAAAATAAATATAAGTATGGCATTCAATCACATTCCATGCAGAATATGCACAATTTGATCCTGTGTTAATCAATATGTTTGTTGCAATCATTTCATACGAAGCTACACATCTTTAGAATTCAGTTCATAAACGTAAATGCTTCCTCAGTTCAGACATCAGTGCTTATACTCTAGTAAATTTAAAGAGTCATATAGGTGGAATTTAAACAAAATATCGGGATTTATCAACGAAGTTTGGAAAATCAAAATCCCCTTTTAGCAGAAAATATGATCGAAGCCTTTATATAAACTCTTGACATACATATGCAAAATAAAATAAAAAATCAAATAAGTTTTAAAACAAATGTTCATGAGAAAAAACTTCAGATTGGTATTTCTTTGTAATAAATCACAGCATTTACAATTTATTTATATCATGAAAACATGTTAAATATGAAAGAGACCCCGATACTTTAAATGCTGATTTTACAGAACTTGATACTGCCGAATATAGATAAGGAAGTCATGTCAAACATGTCTGCTTGCTCTCTTATATAAGTTCTCACAGAAAAATCTTTATCTTTGTTTAAGCTCTAACAAAGTCAGCTATATGACGGGTAAGAGGTATCATTCAAAACCGTTGACATTCGCAAACAAATAAATTAGGCTACTTCAAAACACTGTATTAATTAATCGTCTGGAAAAAGCAATATTTCTGCGAATATTTTATAATACTCTGTTTTTAATTACCGAGAATTCACATTCACCTTCACAGACGCGTTACATGTTAAGGGGCACTTCTTATGTTTTCTTATTTGCAAACTTGCAAAATTGCATAAAGCTTACATCATAACATGCGCAAATGCATCTGAAATGTCATCCAGTTACTATTAACTTGGAACGCAGGATTGAATCAATACATGCTTTTTACTTTGTTAAGTGTATAATATCCAACCGATTTTATCGACATTACTCCCACATAAATTCCTTCTAAACTTGTTGTGCAGCTAATCATTTAAAAACATTTATTATTTCGTTTCTTTTCTCTGAAGCAGGTATATTTATTTTAAGGCGTACTTAGTTTTGTTACCATTAATGCCATGTTGTAATCATTTGTGATATACATTGATGATTCCGTACGTATTTTGCCAAGCTGGAAGTCACTTATTTGTGGTCGCACATTCTCTACTGCTATAAATGTGTGAGTAATTGAATCATTATTATGTCAATCTCTCAACCAAATATTTCATCAAAGCCTCTACGATATCGTAATCGAGAATCATGCCAATTTACTGTTATAAATCCGCGTGGAGTTGATTGTGCTTTTGAAAAGATGTTTCTGAACTTAATCACGTCCATATCCCCACTACACCAAGTCAGGTGAATATTTAGCAGAGCATGTGTATCGATTCCATTAAACACGACTCAAATATTACAGTTATCTCTGATAACTTTAGGTATTTGTATATATCGCTGAGTAACATAACTCACATCAGTTTGTATACGTCTGCCTCGAGAATATTCTACCTGGATTTGTTTTATTGTCCGACATTACATCGTCGTATTGCACGTGATTATTAATAAATCCATCGCGGTCATCTACAGATGGGTTCTTCATCAATATCGGAGTTAAAATCAATTATATCATTATCATCTTCGTCCAACAATTGCGCATTTTCATTCAAATCTTTAAGAACATCGTAGAATCTCTGATCATCATCTGCCGGAGTCACTCAATATAGCTTATCCATTTTGAGCCATTTCATATTAAGTAATAATTGCATCTTACAAGACCAAGGTGGACCAATGATAAATGCTCTAATTGAATTTGGTAGCGCTGGATGATGCTTGACTAACTCGAGCTTTTTTGTCGCTGAAAAATCAATTACATCCATGTTATACAAATATGATAAATAATATGGACTTATATTGTGTTCGATGTGGAGTATCCACCCCTACGAGTGGATTAACAACAATAATCACAAAACCTAGAAAGCGTGCACTTACAGGCAAATGTGTGAAATCTGGTACAAATAAATATAAATTTATTTCGTCTCGTAGGAAGACAGGTGGTGATATCACACGTGGTGATATCGCTACTTCATTGGGAAGATTTTCAGGAACTCCAAAAGCTAAATACCCAGGAGCAAAACGTCTTCCAGGATATAAATATTGTGGTCACGGAACTCGACTGGATATCCGATTTGACGAGCGAGATCAACCAAGGCCTGGAGAGTATCGAATAAACGCTATTGATCAAGCATGTCACGTTCATGATGTATCTTATAGAAGTGAAGATTTACAACAACGATATACTGCAGAGGTGAATTTGATTCATTCGTTAAATTCCATAATAAATAAATATTTCAGAGAATCATTAGCTAATTGGTTGATAAGATCCGCGATGAAAAGTAAACTAGTATTAGGACCCGGTGATTAATCAACCGATTAATAAAATAATGGAAACAATTTATGATTGCTCGGGATGATATTGGACGGGAGGAGCAGCGATTAGTAAACTCGCTGCTAAAGCGAATGTTACACGTTCTGTTGAGCAAATTGGTTAGCGAGAAAGGCAATATGGCAAATTTATATATCACCATCTACAACAATTCAGCATGCATATTTTGTTGTCAGCTCTCATAATGAAGTTCATCAAGCCGATATTTTGTTTTTTTCTACACGATACTATTAAAATTGTAGACTTCAATCATATATATACAATTACTCGTTGACTGTAGATGACGTTGCAATTAGATATAAGAAAACTATCAACTAAAACAGCAACTGAAGTTTATTCTGCTTTTGAACGAATTTATCAACGAGGACCATTGCGATGTCCACGCTTACTAAAAGTTGATCCTGCCAAGGAAATTATTGGTGCAGTGTCATCTCTGATTTAAAAACATATTGTCATAATTAGACGAAGACACACTGCAATTCCTCGTTATCAGGCAATTGTTGAACGATTTAATTGAACACTTGTTCAGCGGTTATTTGAATATCAATATGCAAAGGAAATAATTCAGAAATATATGAGATCTCGCGAATGGGTTGCAAGATTACCAGGTGCAATCGCTGCATTAAATAATGTAATTACTAGAGCAATTTCAATGAAATGAAATAATGCAATTACGAAAAACATTTACTAAAACAACGACATGACTTTTCTTAACAGCCAGTACTAGTTAATGTAACTGTAAGATATGTATATGAAAATGTTGAACTTGAAGGTGGTATAAAAAGAGCGACTGATCTTATTTCGAGTGTGAGGACACATACAATTTCCAGCGTGGTATGATCATCTGGTAGACCTGCAATCTACATATTAGATTCAACTGCTCCTCAACGTGGATTTGTACGCGAACAGTTACAAGCAATTACTGAACACTCACAACTACCACCGCATTCGCTTTTGCAAACTAGCACCTCGATGTCGATTACATTTAAGAGAGGTCAGCATCACAATTTCGCATGTATGATCAACATTACTATTCATTCTGTCTATGGTAAATTGTCCTGGATTATTATTTGAATACTGCCACAACATTGCTGTGTTACAGCTGATTATGTTGTTGTTTCAGCGGCATGACAAATTCAGCATCAAGATCAAAGTCGCGCTTATTTTTTGGTCACACTGTTTATAACTAATTTTTTTCTTGCTATATCGTCGTTAGTTTCCTGAATTTGATTATTATTTTCTGTAAAATCTATGACAATTCTCAGCAGCTGATATATTCTTCTGACTCGAGACACTGCAAGATGAAGTAAGATTGACATTTTGACACGATCATCGAACATCCAAACATTTGTATGAGAGTTGGTTAATCCTTGTGATGAATGAATTATCATTGCGTGTCCGAGCATCCATGGAGTTTTGTCCATATTTAACGCGCTCTCAACAACATTGACACGAACTAAAACAATATTATTTAATACAAATTTTTTTTTCTCTGACGATCTTGTTATACTTCAATATTCTGTCGTCGCGTATCTGCTAGGAGATAACACAATTGTACGAGTATATTTTAATTTTTTTCTTTATGTAACAAAAAATAATTGCTGTTAAAGTGAATCACGAACTATCTTTATATTTGCCACTATCAAATCATTGGTCTCCATAAAATTCAAGAAATTGTTTATGGAGTTTCTGAAATTATTTCACACATTATTTCACATTGAATTTTATTCGGTTGTAGTCTGATTGCTTTCTTAAACTCTCTTAATTCTAGATTAAGTGCTCTATGATCATCAGTTATTTTTTCATAATAATGCACTTAAGTTTTCTCACCCATTAATGTTGAGTCAATCCAACAAAAGGTCGTTCTTGACCATGATCGCCATATATTATTACCCACATATTATTACAGCAGTATGTTTTGTCGATAACCATAAAGAAATATTTTTAACATTTCTAATAAAACAGCGCATATTTCATCCAAAACAATAATCTTTGGAATATAGCTCTCGCCCATATATGTATATATATATATATATATATATATATATATATATATATATATATATATATATATATATATATATATATATATATATATATATATATATATATATATATATATATATATATATATATATAGATAGATAGATAGATAGATAGATAGATAGATAGATAGATAGAATTTTAAAGATCTAATTGTCTTAACTATAATGTAGAAGAATTATTATCAGCGATTAAGATTAAACCAGTTAAATAGAGATTTGATCTTGATAGAAAAGCTCCTGAACCACTAAGATGAGCTTTGGTCGATACGACAGAATCACTGATTAAACGTATTCGTAATGCTAAAAAAGAATTTTTCAAGGAGGATGCATCTCATGTGTGGTCAACATATAAAATCATACCCAACACCGAAGTCATCCATTCTGCAATGAACAACCAACGAGCGGCAACGATTATTAATTATCTCGATTATCAAAGTTATTGTTTTCAATTTAAGGTTAATTAAGGAAGATGATACTTGGATTATCAAACACAAACATGACCCTGTCCTTCATAATGAAAAGATCGCAGTATTAAGTAAAACTCCCAAGCCAATAATGTTGACTGTATTGACAAAAAGTATTATGAAAGAGCGTATCCTGTGAGCGCGGTTATTTATGCCATTAATCGGCGGAATGATAGACCCAGCGTTCATGATTTAAAACAGATGATATTTTCGGAAATAAATTGTGTTGCCGAACGAGTAAGGGAACATTCAACAAACGCGATTAGTAAAAAAAAAAACTAACATAATCAGCTACGTGAATAAATAAACAAATGGGCTGAATCAGTCAAGGACAAAGGAGCTACAATACATTATGTTGCTGAATTAGGAAAGAAAATACAATTAACAATATCAGTAAGAACGATAACCGGAGATTTTATATGAATGAAAGTATAAATGGAAAGGAGCTTCGATTGAAATTATTGATCCTAAGGCGCATGCGTGGCCTAATGCAGTAACACTATTTCCATGAAATCGGATTGTTCAATTTTAACAAGCAGATATCACTAATTTTATTAACAAATTAAATAAGAATGATCATGCATCTATGTGGCTGTTTCAAAGTTCAGATAATGTAAACTATGATCAGTTTGTACGGCCTAATGAAGATATTTATCGTACAGAATCTCTCCACGAAGAAATGAAGAATATTGCCTTGAAATATACCCATGACGATGCCAAACAATACTGAGTAATTGTTTAACGATTTCGACAGTTGCTGCTCATTTTGATAGAGACAAAATTTCGTGGAAACCATTAAGATTGGGTTTTCTCAATGATATAGTATCGGGTTGTGTCGAATACGGATACGGCAATTATGGATAACCAGATACGATTACACTGGTCAACAGTGAAATCATTACTGACTTGAAAAGGCCCTAATCTGTAGTATTTTGGTGTGCCGAACACGAATATAACCGTGAAAAATTTGTATTGGCTCTCGTTTTGAAGATATTCATATACCTCATTTTCTATGTTTCACTGTGTAAATTTCTCCAGTAGGACTGCAGCAACATCCGGAATAATGATGTAACATTGCATAATACCATCATGCTCACATCATCCACAGTTGATTGCATCATTTTCTGATGCAATGCAATACTAATGCCATGCGGCTGCTGAAGTAAGTTGACGTCAGCAGTGTACTATACATGTGTAGGCCTATTATACTAATGCCAGGCGGCTGCTGAAGCTGACGTAAGCAGTGTACTATATAAAGCCCAATCAGATAGGTTCAGCATTTAAAATATTTTAGACGTTGTGCGAGACAGTTCAAGCTACTGTTACATAAAACTTATTATTTTATCCATTTACGTACAATAAAGAACAGTAATGCCTCGAAAGTGTGTTAATACCGCGGACAATTTTTGCTATATTTGTGGGGAAGTGACATTTGCCAACCAGAAGAAAAGTATCAATTCTCAAGTGAAGAAGGCATATCATCTTTACTTCGGATGCAAGGTTGGTGACCAAGACAAGCCTTGGGCTCCGCATATATGCTGTGCTACATGTACAACACAGCTTTCACAGTGGTTGAATTGCAAAAGGTCATCAATGCCGTTTGCAGTCCCAATGGTGTGGAGAGAGCCAAGCAACCACCTAAATGACTGTTACTTCTGCTTGGTTCCTCCTCTTTCCGGCGGAATAACGAAGCGAAAGAAGTCGAGAATAGTCTACCCAAACATTCCGTCTGCATTGAGACCAGTTCCACATGGTGAGGGACTTCCTATTCCAGAACCTCCAGCAGAATATTCTCTTGATTCATCTGACGAAGACAAAGGTGAGTCGACCTGTTCTTCTCCTGGTCCATCAGCATGCAGTGATCCAGATTTTCACTGTGGTGCATCATCAACCCCACACAGAATAACACAGGAAGAACTAAATGACCTGATTCGTGATTTGGACTTATCAAAGAACAAGGCAGAATTGCTAGGATCAAGACTCCAACAATGGAATCTTCTAGAAGAAGATGTCACAATTACTGCATATCGAAAGCGCCACCAGCAATTGGAGCCTTTCTTCAGAAAGGAAAGTAATCTGATATTCTGTTCCGATATTGAGGGCCTCATGAATGCTTTAAAAATCACTCATGACCCACAAGAATGGAGACTATTTGTGGACTCTTCGAAACTGAGTCTCAAGGCTGTGCTTTTGCACAATGGAAACATTCTTCCATCTATTCCAGTAGCGTATGCTGTCCACATGAAAGAGACATACGATAACTTAAGGCAGCTACTGAATTCCATTGAGTATAACAAGTACAGCTGGCACCTCTGTGGTGATTTGAAGGTAGTTGCCCTTTTAATGGGACTGCAGCAAGGATATACAAAATACATGTGTTTCTTATGCGAGTGGGATAGCCGAGCAAGGGAAATGCACTACATGAGGAAGGAATGGACTCACAGGCAGAATGTAGCCATTGGAGAGAAGAATATCCAACACCCAGCTCTGGTTGAGGCTCAGAAATCTTGCTACCACCCCTTCACATCAAACTAGGTTTGATGAAGAACTTCGTGAAAGCCATTGACCGGACTTTGCCAGCATTCCGATACCTGCATGAAAAATTGCCTCGACTCAGCGAAGCAAAGATTAAAGAGGGAGTTTTTGTGGGTCCTCAGATTCGAGAGCTTTTCAAAGATGACCGGTTCAACAACTTGCTGGAAGGTGACGCGAAACAAGCATGGAATGCTTTTCGCCTAGTTTCTACAAACTTCCTCGGAAATGTTAGGGCAGAAAACTATAAGGAACTAGTAGAAGACATGTTGATGAAGTATAAGAAACTTGGCTGCAATATGTCTCTAAAGATTCACTTCCTTCATTCCCATTTGGATTTCTTTCCTAGCAACTGTGGTATTGTTAGTGATGAACACGGCGAACGTTTTCATCAAGATATCGCAACAATGGAACAAAGATACCAGGGAAAATGGTCCACTACAATGCTGGCTGACTACTGCTGGACACTCCTCAGAGATGCTCCCGAACAGCTGTACAAGAGACAGGCGAAGAAATCTAAGATGTAGTCAATGACTTGATTTTTATAGGTAGGCTATTACAGTTGACCTTTTACTATTGGAATGCATTTCGTTATGTAAACATTAATTTCTTGCAGATTACAAAAAAACTAGAGCCAATTTTGCAATTTGACTGTCATATTCGTATTCAGCACATAAAAATTGATAAGAATTGACTAATTTTATTTCAGTAACATGACTTTTGTAAAAATTTGTTGTCCAGTGTTATAAGAATGTTAATTCGGTTGATAAGGTTGCATATTATCCCGGACGTTTCTTGGTATGGCGAGTGTTGTAAGTACTTTGAGCGATTTGGACATCCATCACACGAGATGACCAGAGTGTCGATAAAGGACTATTACCAGATTTTGACCAGACTGGATTTACTTGTATAGAGTCATTCAAGTTTGCCGAAGATCATCCGATTTGTTGTCTTGTTTGGCAAACATTTTTCAGATATATTTTAAATGTAAAAATACTGATATCGTTGATTGTAAGTGAAGCAAGCATAGCATGTAGTTCGCAGAAACTTCGTCACGACAACAAAAGAAACATTATGATAATGAAAATCCTGATATCACTGATTTTTAGAATAAAATCGCGAAAGATCTTGGTCTAATAATACTTGGTAAATTCACCGAAGGAGGATCATATGATTATAAACAACACTGTACAAAATTAATAATATATGATGATGAAATCAGTTTTATAATTTCACAACGAGTGGAAACAAAGTTATAAATCGAAGAAATGTTAATTTATCAGACGAAATTATAAAATTGTGAGTTGTATTGATAGTGAGTCTTCAATACTCGCGTACGTTTCGATAAAGATATTACCAGTGATGAATAGAGTTTCTGGGTTTGCTGCCAGAGTCGCTACGGATTCATTTGATATCAATAAAAAATACATAATTGCTAGAACAACTACATATCGGCACTTACCCATCAAGGGTGAATGGAGAATAAAACAAGAAAATATACTTAATTATTCTGAATCATACGACGTTGAAATTAATGATATTTAATACCATTTCAATCAAATATCAAAAGTGTCATCCGCACCATCTTTATTTGATCCTGTAGTTAGAGATGAAACAGTTTATCTCAATTGGCCTAGAGGTTGTGGTAAATCATCTCGTGTGATTGAATTATTTCGGAATTTTTATATAACACTTCCTGCTATTAAACTTGACGTTATTTTTTTTCTTTCTCTGACTGGGGTACATTAAGCCAAGTCTGCTAATTTTAAATTCGCAGCTTTATTTATTATTTTACTGAAATTTGCACGCATAATTTCAGTACTGGGTAATTGTAATGGATGTGGTTTCCTTCGTAATAATCGAGCTAATCTTTCTTTGATTGCTGAAATGGTTTACCGGCTACATTACAAACAGCACCGATACCTTTATTTCGAATCGTGTCATTATATTTCATTCCTATTTTTTGCAGTTGGTATTGCTTTTGGAGCTATTCTCTCAAATAAACTTTGTACACCACCGATTCCATCTCCGTATATTGTTTTGTGATGTTGGTAATTGCGTATTTACTATTCTAGCTTTTACAGGTCAACGTTGAGCATTGTGTATTATCACTTTTTAAATTACAAGCTGATTAATTACTTGTGTTCATCCATGGAATGATCATCAACTATTTCATTAATGAAAGAATGATACACATTACGATCTATAACAACGCCTGTTAATAATCTTCGAAAAATATTAGATATTTCATTAGCAATTTCTAGAGAATTATTTCCTGCGCGTTTTCCTCCGATCAGAATTTCTAGTCGGTCAATACGATCTTGACAAATTCCTAAACCACTTCCGATTTTTGGTTCAAGTCTTCCAAGCAGTTGAGTATAAAAAGCTACCGTCTTCTTCTTGTTGTTATCCTTTTTTCTCGTTTTCTTACATTATTAACAAATGAAAGCCGATGAAAGATACAGCTCTAATCAAATCATCGTTTTTCAAAAAGCTATATTCAGGTTTTAAATAATTTAATATTTTACAGCAATATATAATATTTCACGATAACTCGCAGCTCTGACAGTTTGTAAAACTTCAGATGTAAATGTAAATTAGCTTCAATTTCAGTACTAGAGGGTTGTGTTTTAGCTTTACGAGATTGTAATTGTTGCTGTCGTAAATTGTTGTCGTGGTCGAGGACGCTGTGGTTGTCATGGTATAATTTGTAGTTATTTAGTTTGTTCTCTTTTTCTTACTTCTTCTTTAAATGTTTGAAACTCATGACGATCAAGAAACTCAGGACCGTCGGCTTTGAGAGAATCTTATTTATTAGAAATGAGACACACACACACACACACACACACACACACATATATATATATATATATATATATATATATATATATATATATATATATATATATATATATGTATAACCCAAACATCCTTTGTATAAGAATCAGAATGTTTCGTTCTTAAATATTTACCCGCACTTACATATTTATAAACTTCTTCTGATTCTGTATTCGCGATAGGAAGAAAACCTCTTCTCGTCATTTTTTCATGAAGAGTAACTTCAGGTTTAAGCGTTTTAAATCGTTGTCCTATCATTAAATATTTATTTATTTCACTATTATCTTCAACATAGTCAAATTTGCCTGTCCTAGCTTGCTTTCTACCTTCTTTTTTTCGAAATATTCTATTGTACCAGGTGTCTCTTGAAACCGGCTTATTAGCATATTCGGGTTTCAGAAATCTTTCTCTATAACTATAACTCGTAGCAGCAAATGCAGCTAAACTTGATGGTGTTTGATGTTATCTTATTTTCGTAATATATTCTTTAGTAAATTTATCATGCATTTCAACTTTTTCTCTTTTTGGTTTTTGTTTTTCTTCTTCTTAAAAAACTGTCCTTTTTCTTCTGCACATTCAACTTTTGCTTCCTGACGTTCTTGCAGTTTTTGTTTGATAGCATCACAGACAGGAAGATATCTGCTGATTGCTTCTACTAGTGTAGGATTCCAGAAAATGATATAATAATGATTTAATTACTCATACATTTATAGCAGCAGTGATGGTATGACCACAAATAAGTGTCCTGACAGGTAAACACACATTTTAAAACAACAAACGACAAAGATAAAGTAAGAAAAAGCTAATCCAATTAGAGAAACTCTCGGTACGTTAGATGTTTCGGTTTGACGATGTAGACCTTTTACTTTATTTTTTTTCGTAAGAGGTTTCATGCTGGCAAATGTATTTTAAAACAAGTGGCCCGTTAACAATCTCTGCTTCTCGAATCTTCTGTTCTATGGTTTACTGGTCCTTACAGTCACCAATCCGTGTGTTCATAACGTTTAAATGTTTTGACAAAATTGGTATCTTCCCACTCGAGAAATCTTCTAAAGTTATAAAATAAATTAAAAGAGACAGTAATAGTGTATTTTTAAACGTTCGAAGTTCCTTTGTTAATTTAACATTAACACTGGAATTTTATTGTGGACGTTTATGGACATTAATGCATACATTTTTGATAATTATACTTTCTCACGCAAATATATACAATAAGGCAATGCAAGTATTACACTTTCGATATTAATATATATATATATATATATATATATATATATATATATATATATATATATATATATATATATAAAATTTACAAACCCATGTTTCACGCTATTCATAAAAGAGAATATATTAGCTTCGTTGACGTTATGTGTCCTAGTTTCAGAAGGCGGAAATATTCGATGAATTATATGAATACAATTAATATTTCATGATTAGGTATAGACTGATCTACATCCATCAAATGAAAACGAGCTCTGAGTGTAATTTGTTTAAATACGCCTTCACTACATTAGAAAGTTAGTTTATGATGTCGTTTTCCATTCCTAATGTTTACCAGTTTCCTTTGTCGCCATTTAAGTCTGGCTTAGTCCAGGATTGGAGAATATAAAAGAGATAGAACTTACCTCGATGAAAGTTTCTGCCACGTTCTGTAATAGTATGAAACGGACAATTACATATGCGACAGAACAGGAGTTCAAAGTCATGCTGCGTAAAATACTGTGAGATATAACGGTAAACAATAAAAGCCTCTATTTTAATAATTATGTAGTATTCGTCTTTGCTGGTAAGTAGAGTAACATTCTTCGTTTAGTGTTTATATACCCTTTCGTTTCTTAAGGAAACAAATTATGTTTTCCTGGCTGTAATACCCAGATATCCCCGGTTCATTATATGTGCTCTGCGTTTCCCTGCTGTTCTCCGTTTCCATCAGAACATTCCATGCTAATTAAGATGTCATCGATAGGCACGTAGTACATTTTACTAATCGTTATGAAGCTGTGAATAAAAAAGTATTCGTGAATGCAGTTTTCTTAGTGCTTCTGTAGACACCACCTACTTTCGATATAGCCACGACAATAATTAGTACTTTTACACCTATGACTGAATTATGATTCCCGCTATAACTAGACTAACACTCACTGCCGCGACAAGTGGAACAAAATTGTTTTGAATGTCTGCATCACAAGTCAGTCGGTTCAAACTTCCTTGGAAATTTCTTCATCATCGTAACATCTTTTGGAGTTCCTTACTTATATGTAAATATAATTCGAATAGTACTTATACTGTTTTACTTATATATCAATCCAAATGTTTGATTGGCAGTAGAAAAATTAGGACAATGAACATGTAGCTTTAAATTTGAGTAACAAACAATTTGAATTTACTTTATACCATACTATCCATTTATATGAGCAGAAAGTGTGGTGCTAATATGTGATGTTTATGGATTTTTAAAAAGCAATAAAAGCAACAGGTTTGGCAAAACAATCAATCCAAAGAGAAATAAATCGCACAAACATTAACATCAGCAGCAAAATGGGATAACCAGTTAAGGCATTCACAATGCTTTAATGTAAAGGATTTGTCTTATTTTGTTAATGTTATCCTAAATATATATTACTTGACTAAATGCAAATGTCTTACGTCAATGGCTTGAATTTACTTTGAAATATATTTCCGCAAAAGCAATATTATATGTATCATCAGTCAGTCGATAATAGCTTTCACAATAGGTTTGTAATTTCTTTCCTCACAATTCATTGTGCATAAACACTGTAATACAAACACAATATATTCGCAAGCTATGGTTTGTAGATATATGGTATTACATAATTTCATTTCTTAGCATATTGTATGGGTTTAATGTGTTTGTTGCAAAATAACACCTTTTTCAACTAAACCCATCCATCTCCCATGTAATACATTCAACGAGGGTTAGTCGAAACTCTTGGACACAATTAGGAACATAAACTGTCATTACCCTATATAGCTGTATAGTTTCCATTCCTTTTGTAGGTTGCTTTACTCATTGATTGATCGGTTGTTTCTTAAAACAAGTTGCTCTTGTTTGCTCCTCTTTCGGTGTTTAAAATGTGTGATCTTTAACTTATTTCAATGAATATTTGAGAAATTCCTCTCACTTTTGTTATAGAGGTAAGAAGTTTCTGAATCTGTATCCTTAGTGCTATTGTTACGTGTTTAGGCTCTAATCAACAGTAAAATAAAATGAGTGAAAACAACAAGCTTCCTAGAATTTAATAAGTTAATTATTGCCCTGAGAAAACAATGTAAACAATTTATAAAAAAAATGTCTTAACGGTTTAGAGAATGAAATCCTAAAATAATTAAAGAATAATAAACGAATCAAATTTTAGAAGTCCTATCAATGAAATGTTTCAGTAAATTCAAGTTTGAGTCCCGACGAAAATCCAAGATGGAAAGCGAAGACGTATGGAATAATCTGTAAAGTGCTGTTGTATACAGTTCTTTGTTGAAACACAAGAAATAACACTCCGGTGTTTGAATTCCGAAAATAATTTTTAAGAAATGGCTGTCCAATAATTATGTCAGCACTCAAATATTTTCAGAGATAAGAATTAATCTTTAAAAATAAAAAAATCTGAAGAAAAAGTAACATATAAATCAAAAACTGGCTAAAACAAAAGAAAACAACTTGACATCACAGTTCCTAGCACAAACTGAGATTATTTCTCTAACACAATGGTTATACAGCAATTTGAGACGCAAAATAGAGACCCTTATGAAGGTCACGTGATCATGTTTACATACGTATTCCCAACATGAACCTGACAAAAATTAATCATTTTGCTCCAAGAATAATTTACAAAAGTTGTTTATTTCACTAAAACTATTTACAAGTCTAGGTTCACGTATCCATTACAGCCTGGTTCTCACTCTTATTATTCCTACAATACAAAGAAATAAAAAGAATGTGTTCACGTGGCTGTCATAAATTTTGAATTAATGCAAGGAACTATATCAGCCTCATGTCAAACCGATCTTCTGAAAAAAATTATAAGCCACGTAGCCAAGATTATATTATATTAGCATGTAATATAATAAAAATTAATAAACCTGGCAAACAAAAAATACAATTACAGAAATATAAACCAAATCAGATATATCTAACACTATCATATGACACAATAACTGCTTTCCTAAAGTTTTCGTTTTGTGTTTGAAATAAAATTAGGTCCGTGTTTGATATATTAGTCAATATACATATATATATATATATATATATATATATATATATATATATATATATATATATATATATATATATATATTGTTGAGGAAGTTTAGCTTTGTAGCTTATGACTAAATTTGTTCTTACGTTCGCACGCACCAAACACATAACCACTAATTACTTCAGTAAATTCCAAATGAAGGTGAGAAGACCTGCCTTAAAAAGCTTGTTAGTTCTCATTCGTAACTAACACTAATATCACACAATTACCTGTCATACTTTATTCACATGGAATCATTATTGACTGTAAAAGGAAACAAACTAATTACATTTCTCTATGACCTTCTAAGGTCCAATGTGCAGTTGGTAGAGGGAAGGTAATGAAAATTAAATAAATTAAATTTATGTTAATTCCATTTTAAGGAAGTCAGAACCATACAAATAATATTTGGTTCCGTTGTTGTTACGACCAGCACATTGAAAAAGTGATGGTATATTCCTTGTGTCGGATCTCATTTTTTTAATATTCCTGCTGATTGTGGAAACTGAGCAGGTTGTCTTAAAAGCACTATCGGAGCTTGTCCTATGATATATGTGTGTATAATCAATCTCGCCTGCACTGGACAGTCCTCTTGATGTTGCTGAATCCGTCTTGGATAATGTAGTGCTGTCCTGTTTTTAAACAGGCCTTCTGTGGCAAATGTTTATCATTCAGAAGTCGCTGTACGGTAGTATTGTTCTTCGCAAACTGATGTTGATATTATTTTGTGGTGGAACCGATTTTGGATATAACTGGCTAACAGAGTCTGGTAGGGGAGGGCATAATGTCATGACTTGCACATAAATTGAGTGTAAGTTAGGGACAATTGCGAAATGTCTCCATCTGCATCATGACCATACCTACCGCAGCAGACATGCATGTCTGCTCGGCCGAGTCATCCACCAGAAGCGACATTCCAGATAGAGTCAGCAGTAAATCTATATACGCTTTGTCAACATGCACAATTAATACCATGTACTGTCAGTTACTGCAGCAGGTGTAACTAACTGTACCACACATGTGTTTGAAATATTCATTCAATAACGAAAACAAACGTATTGTACATTTCTTTATGTGAAGTAAGTTGTGTCTAGCACCAGCTCATGCAAGCTGAAAATAAAAGTATTGTACATTTCTTTATGTGAAGTCATATGTGTCTAGCAAGCTTGACATAGTGATCAGTTTCGCGTAACGCTTGTGTCTTTATTGATCTATGTAATAGATAACAATTATCCGTAAGGGTGTTTTTTCAGTTGAGTACTTTTTTATCTTCCCGGGTTAAGATTTAGAAAAATACTCAAGATCAATTTCAAGATGTAGTGAATAGCCCACTTTTGCATTCCTTGAATAATGATTAAATTATTTGAATGGACATGCACATATCTGAATGAATTAATTAATGCACTTGAAATATGCACTGTTTACTCTGTGTTCTGTGTCTTTTGGTTTTACTTTCATTCATTAGGTTTCCAACATTGTTGAACTTGATGAGTAATTGATTCTATTTCATAGCAATGAATGAATATGTTGGAAATGTATTGTCAGTTCAGTGTTCGCGCTCTGTACATAGTGGAATAAGACCACAATATTGAATTGATCTTAAGAATATTTCACCATTTTTAAAAGGTTGAGGTAGAGGATAGTCAACACAATCACCCGAGTTTCGCTGATATCATTTTTAGCTAAAACGGTCCAGATAGCGACGACAATGGGTAATTTAAAGTTGTTAGCTAAAGTTGTGCATATCAGAATTGGTATGGTGAATGTATTTTAATGTAAGGAATAATACATGTATAGAGGCATAACAAACTAATTTGGATCATCTACTAAATTTACATAAAAGCTAATTTCAATAATGTTGTCGCTTGCTATGGGTGAGGTATAACTTTGCTAAGATTCTGAACTTATAAAAATACACAAAATAATCTTTATATTCTAGAACTTGATTTTATGTTTAGTCTTATATTAGTTCGGTCTATACTAAATGCTGTTTGCAATCGTCAAAGAAAGATATCTCATATTGCCACTATTTTAGGGTTAAATAGTTTGAAAACAACTATCAGTTTCTCTATGCTAATTAGCTTGATAGATATATCATTATATACACATTCTTGCCTATATTACTCAGCTGGATATATGATGAAGTACACGTGCGATGGATTGGTTTGATCATCAGCTGTCAAGGTCAATGCGATGTCAGTTTCTACATTATATCTTATATCAGTTCTTTTTACATATTTATCTGCACTAAGTACGTATTGGGCAAACTGGCATATTGATTTGCAAGCCAATAAGTGAGAAAAATGTTGTTTGCATAATTACATTAGTTTTAAGCCATTTATATTGTTCAAGCTGTGAGGGTTAGTTTGGCCCAGAATACAATTTACTCCATTGGAACTTCGCTTACCAAATGTTATGGCTTGAAATTTGAAAATAAGTTAGCCTAGTTATTTCTGGTCTAATAGTAGGAAGGTATGCAGGAGGTTAGAATAGCCAACAAAATAAAGACCTCATGCTTAGTCTAAAGGCCAATGGTAATTAGAGCGTTTGGCCAGAAAGTATAAGTCTCGGGAGTCAACAATACTTTACTAGTTTGTACGGAGAGAACAATTAAATGCAGGTGGTCATAAAATGTACATAAAATGGACTCTTGTACAATTTATTCAAACGTTTTGAACGTTTTGGTCTTCATTTGTACAGGTCTTATATGAAGTACGATCTAATAAAGATGAACGTATATATTTAAAATTCCAAATGGGATCAAGCGAACCGAGAGGATAAACACATATGCTAGAGATGAGTAAATTTTGCAAAATGCATGCAAACAATTTGCATCTTATTTCAGAGGATCGGAGTGTAGTTTATGTTTTATCTTTGTTCTCAGATCAACGAAATAATCGTGTTTACATGTTTAATAATTAGAAAAGTATTGCATAACATTAATTTCAATCGTCTCTCTCTTACATTTTTTGCATAATGTAATTTTCATAATTGTAAATCTCATCAGTATTTAATTGCAAAACGCTCAGTTTGATGAACAACTTTCACACACTTTCAGTGAATAACAAACTCATTTAGAAAACCAGTAGTCTTTTTGATTTGTAAAGTGAAGTCGTCGCATGCACATTTTCCGCTTGTTATTAAAATCATTAATCTTGTAATTCCAAGTTTGTTTTGGGCCCTGAATAACGTTTAATCCTTGAATTGGCAATTTAGGTAGTTTTGACACTCTACAATGTAAACGTTGCACTTCACTGATTTGAAACTATGGGAGTATTGATAATCATGTTTCGCAGTTCTCAAATTGGTGTTCATATCTGATAGTTTAAACATAGTCCTCACTAATACATCCTTGAACAGTTAGTAAAGGTCAATAGGTTGTGATATAGGCGATGAAGATGTGTATCTCCTTGTCTATAGTTGTATGTAGATAAATCAGTCCAAAAGCTTGTAGATCAAAGTTGTGACATCTCATTCGATATTATGAACAAGAATATAAGATAACTATATCGGAGTTTCTCAGGTTGATGACATCATCATAATGGTAGCAAAATAAAAGTAGTGCACATGATGTTTACATAGCCACAGAAGAAAAGGTCTAAACACGTGTATTTGGAACTGCATTTAAGTACATTTTGAATTTCCTTTCCTGGTCCCATCAAGTATATTACTATGTGTGTGTGTGTGTTTATCTGTACCATGCAAAGTCAAACCTGCATCCGAAATACCTCTATTTCGATTGACAAAATCAACATAGCTTACCTAAGGAGAAACTCACATTTATGGAGTTGGACGAGGGGTGGGCAATTATGCAAGCATGACTTTGATATCCTAGTTTTTACCTTGAATGAGCCATGGTAAATTGTATAGTTCAGTAACTTCAATTTTATTCATGGAATGTTTACAATCCAAATCATATTTGACATCAAACGAATGGTATACATATATTTGACTATTTTAATAATTTTCATTCTCAAGGAAATCTTTCTTTTATTTAAAAAACTTAAAACTAAGTATCAAGTTAATATTACAATGGCATCATAATTATTCTCTTTCCTAGTCTATTTTCCTCTGTTGATATTATAATATATTGGCAATATTTCATCTATTTTATAGAGCACACCTTTATATCACGTTACCTTGACATACCATTGTCTCATTTTATATACGTGTAGAAAAAGTCTGCATAAACGATTATAGTCAAAGATTTATTATATACTGAAAATGGCTGTTTCTACTTATTACTTGTTCCTTATTTCGTTATTATATATCAGGAAAAAGAAGAGAGACTTACCGAGGAAAAGAACAGTTTACCTATCTGAAAAAAGAAACGAATATCATGTTTACAGTATTTCTCAATCTTCATTTAACTTGTATATGCCTATGCGGTTCTTATTCAGATCGCAACATCGGGAGATCAAATGAACATATGAAAGTGCGTATAAAAGTGCTAAATGATCTTTAAAATATATTCATAACATTATCATTATGTCAGTTATCGAATCTGACTTAGCCAAAATATTGTATGCATATGTAATATAAAACCTTAACCTTCGTTCTTAGTCCTAAGCGAACGATAAACAATTTATTTTTTTAACATAAAAACATACAATACATTTGTTACAATACATTTATTAAGAACACAATCAGTATTTCCAGGAGGCACATACATCCTTGAGTTATATAAAAACTATCTGGACACTTAAAGACCAGTTCAAAACAGAAATTGAGCTATGGACTTCTAAATATCACTCACAGTCCGAGTAATGTAATGCAATCATGTAATGTATCGTAGCTTTGCAATGGAAGTAAAATGCGTTAGCACAGGTGATACGAGCAAGACAATTGATGTATTGCGGGCTTGTAAATTATTATATTTGGAACCGATCTAATTATTTCTTATTAATTTTGGAGAGATTTCATTTTCTCCTTCTGTCAAGACAAAATAAATATGGTGCATTCCGTTTGAATATCCTGATAAATCACTTTTATATATTCTTTTTGACGATTTGGGAAACGACTTGCAGCCAAGTTGGCGTACGAGATTCCTTAGTCTGATGCCGATTTGTCATTCGACGACCGTGACATTATGAAACATAAAATTACATTGTAATAACAGCTATAAACCGCACTAAAATTAAGATGGAAATATTGTATTAATTTAAATGCGGCAAAACTATTCCCGCATTGCATATCTGCCGTTTTGATGCTTGAGGATTTTTGGGTGAATCATATGTACCTTCCAAACGAATAGCATGTAATTATGTTATAATCTAAGATATGCATTAAAGATGGGAATCCATTATATTTATGTTATTAGAATCTCCATTTGACTCAAACACACTTGGTTTTTTATTGGCATGACAAGTATTAAAATATTACACAAATGTCTCAAAATTATGTTTGTTAAAATAAATTGCACAAATTAAGAAAATGACAAAAATGAAGGAAACGATATAATCGACTAATTAAAATGTTAGACAAATACCGTAATATTGCGGAAGGTCATACCTATTCAGTTTGAATGCAGCATAAAGGAGCTTGGCGCATGTTCTTCAGGATTTTGTCTTTCACAGGAAACCTTATGTATCATCAAAGCTATAGTGTTGAAATCATAACTGAACATTAACTGGAAGGTTTGAATTTTTCTAACGTTTCAGGCTTTCACCATTTTAGCACTTAAAGAATGTGGTGCCTAGGCTATGTGATTTAGACTGTTTTTATGTGTTTCGCTGTTTGATTCAGTTTGCAAATGGAAACTAAACACGATTGTGACGCACAGAAATGCAAATAGACTTGGCCAGGCAAACAGTCCCTGTTAAGGTACATTGCTGAAACCCTGCTAACTGAATAATCCTCTATGCTTGCATATACTTTTGAAACAAGTTCAACTGAAGATACGATATCTCCCTTTCTTTCGCAATTGCTTTGTGAATCTTGTGCAAATGACATACGTCTATAAATTGTGTGCTGTGTGAGAGTTACCAGGATCATTTCCAATTCCTGCTAGACTGTAGCTTTGGGGTACAAACAATTAAGTATACCTCGTGTTCTATTTTAGCGTAATGTGATTGTGACTGGGATCAGTTTGGACAACATTTAAGGGTGGAACATATGGAAAGTAAACATTTGGAAGTTTTTCTGAGGATCCATATATTGGAGTCACTTGAAGATGTCATACTGCTTAAGGCGTTGTGTCCTTTCTTCAGTAGGCACCATGATTAACAATAATGCAATATACAGGGTGATTATTTACTGAAAGTATGTTTATTGCTAAGTGCTATTTTGCATTGCTTTTTACATAAACATGTCATCACTTTTTTGAATAAAGATTTCATGATGTTTATTGTTTGTTTATGTAATAGATAATATCTCTAACATCGAATGCATTTGAATTAGAACGAAGTCTGTCGATTATTTGCCTTGCAATATGTCACTTGCAAACTATATAGTGCTGACTGAATGGATATTTGGATCGAATAAAGCATTCGTCATTTTGTTGATTGGATGAATATTTATGAAATGTGATGATGCCGTTGGCTTCAGTGTGCATTTCGCATACACAATATAGAAAGGCGTTGATTTAGATTGAGGGATGGGTGTTTCTTGAAACTTCAAAAATGAAAGTCATTTCAAAATCGCAGGTGTGTGCATGGTCTTCAATGGCTGCTTGGTACCACACCAGTTAGTTGATACTTCAATTAGTTATTTTGTATACCTTGTTATCTTTGATGCTTTTACAAGGACCGAGTCAAACATAGAAGTCCTGAAAACATGCTTTTATGATACGTTGTTTGACTTATTGGGTTTTGTAGTTCATTTTAGTGTTGTCTTCATGTACCTTTTACATTTTTCATAATGTACTGGACTTTGTGATTAATGTTTTATTATTTCCAACATTATTAATGCTAATAAAATCAAGCTATAAATCTTTACTTTCGAAGGCTGATTTTCCTACTTGTAGGAGAGAGATTGGTCAAAATAGACACGCAATTATTGGTGCTCTGCTGTCTATGTTGGATGATTTTATTAGCAGTGTTTTGATTGGGCGAATGAGCTGTCTATAGACGGCAAACAAGACAATTTGTTCAAGGCTGACAAAATGTGAACACATTGAAAACAATTTGTGCTTGTAAACGCGAAATTATAGAACCATTGCCTGTTAATGACTAGATGTCAGAAGGACATATTATTCATTATTCGTATGTAAAAGGAACCAGCAACATAAATGGAAGAAACACCATGCTGCGATCGTTGTAAACTAAGCACCACAGGAATCATATTAGCCAGATAATTTAATGATATGTCCTAATTCTTCGAGGTCTAACTGCTACAGCATTGGATGAAACGAGAAAATTAGAAAATGCTATCTAGATATAAAATGTCAATTGACAAACGCAGCTCTTCATATGGAACCAATGCTATTGTAATTGATTGGAAACTCCTTCGACACAAACTATGCCCGGCATATGAGATGGAGATGACAATCACATTATTTCGCATTATAACGAGAAAAAAATAATAATTTAGGCAGATCACCAGCATGTTCCAATAATCATTAAAAAGGGGTTTAGACAGATTTACATCGGAAACAAGAGATAGTGATTAAAAACTTTATTTCTTTCTATAATAAGAAGAAACATATATGTGTAAAATATTCAATACGATCATTAGGGACTTAGAACATGAGAATGTCCAATTACATTGAATTCAGCCAATCCATTGATTAGTGAGTAAAATGAAAAATGGTGATAGATACGCATTATATACCAGACTTAACATGTACTCATATATGTACTTTAGCAGTGACAAATTGGGAAATAAACCAAAATATTGTTGTGTACAGAATAGTGATTACTAGTTTAAAAGTAGAAATGGAGATAGGCTGTCTTTATTGACGATTTTTGGAAATACAAAATGAATTGAATCACGTTTTACTATCACAATACATAAAGAAAGGTTGCAGCTAGATTTTAATATGATCCTCATTATTTAGTACACAATTTGGTTTTATCTTATCACTCGAATTGAACGATAATCCAGTCACATTTACTATGTATGAATTGTGTTTTCTTTATTGTTTAGAACTATCTCGCCTCTAAGAACGTATATGCAACATTAGCATATCTAAATCATTCTCCATTTAATTGTATCTATGTCTTGAATGAAAAATGTATATCTAAGTTTTTCACAGAGATCTAGCATTACAGAATTATAAGGTTTTCACTATCACCTACATAGGTATCCGCACTGCCCTCTACTGAATATAAATTTTACTCTTCTGTTCGCCTTCTGGTATCTATAATATTTGTGTAACTTTGTGACAGACACAAATTAATTTGTTCCATCTTATCTACTTATGAGACAATATATCCAATGATAACATTTATTTCCAGAATCTACTATAACATCATTGTGCTCGTTGAAAGGATATGTTTTTTTTTAGATTATATTACATATAAATGTAGTAATGACACTATACCATTTTTCGTATGTTTTGTTTCACCAAAATCTTGTGAAAACTGAAAAATGCTATTACGAGGTCCTTAGAAGCATATCATATAATTAATGAGTCATACCACATTTATCTTCTCTGACTTTAGCTTATTCAAAACGAATGATAACAAATTTACATTGGGATATGAACAGCTATATGCCAGGTTTGATGCTTTTATCCGTCAAATAACAAATTTCTGCCACGTTATCCCGTTGCTCCGTTAGATATCCTGTGATTATCTATAGTTTTAGTTATGTGCCTAAAATCTAATAATCACAAATTTTATCCTAAATGTAAAAGCAATTTTCTAACGTACACTTTTTCAAGTCAATTTCATTGTCAAATAGCCTTCATTCAACATTCTCTTTAAAACAAGATTCAAGCACCTATGCAAACACTGCTTGAAGCCCATAGTTTCCAATAAAATTAAATAAATACAAGAACTTTTGTGAATGGAAGAGTTTTCAAACAATACGAATACGTATTATTTCTTCAGTTTAGGACAAGATAAAATGAAGCTATGACTGCAGATTTGTAATGGTTTTTCTTGTTTCAAATGTTTTGTACTCCTCAGTAAGTCTCCAGAAACATAATAGTAGTAACTTCACGCCACTTCGCGCGACCTAACCACCTAATACTAAGACTTTTGCTGGGCTAACATTAATAAACATGTAGAATTTAAAGAGAATTCATATGTAAGCAAATTAATTTTGCGACAAGTTTACCATGACAAAATTTTCTCCAAATACTGTTTATAGTCTGGTTATTAACTCGTTTAAAGAAAGGTCGTCCCAATATAGAAATCCCAAAATACAAGTACAGTCTATAATAATTATAGCCGAACACGTACATATAAATAGCACTTGTCCTATGTTAATACTTTATCAATATCTCGTAAAGAACTCCTAATATAACGATGAGAAACGTCATATTTTTGTCCATGAACGATAATTGGAAAACTCTCAAATCACCTACGAACTTGATTCAAGATTCCCAAACACGAAGAGACGACTTGTTCAAACGTTCAAAATGAATTTATATGACGCCCTCGATTGCCCACCCTCCATAAAGTTTTAAAAATCATTAGCACATATCGCCATCAATGGATAATTCAATTGCTAGAAAAATCTATATATAAAGACGCGCTTTTCATTGTACAAACAAGGCTAACGGAACACATGGATTGACTGTATAATCACCGATCGGATCTGATCGGATCGGGTTGGATAGTCCCTCGGCAAAGGTACGAGACAATCCTTAGGAAAGTTTTAAATGCGTTGGTGTTGATACAACATTCTAAATAGGCGTATTGGCTGTCACAGTAGAAGTTGTTGAATCCATCTATGAAATTATTATTAGAATATTACCAATGCTGGCACCGAAATGTTTCGACGTACAGGTAAGAAATGCTTTTCATCATACGAGTCTCTAACATGTCCAGATCCACGCTCCCCTTCGTACCACAATGTAACCTCGCTTAGAGAGCTTGCGAATTCTTCATGACAATGCTTCCCTATTAACACAAGACAGAGAACAGTACCTCGGTTCCCGCTAGTAACGGTGCAAAACATAGCGCCTGGACCAGAACATACTCGCTGGAAGCACGTTGACATATCGTAAATAGCGCAACGGCCACAAGAAATGTTTCGAATAGTTACTAAACCATCACAATTTACAACCTCATAAACCAATTATAATCTAGATATATCTTAGAGCAAGCATAAATCAAACCTCCCCTAACAAATGCTCCAGGAAGTTAAAAGAGGACATACTACAAAGTTTATTTTTAAGCAACACAGGTGCCTTCCCAATCAAATGAGTAGCAAAACTATAAAAGGAACATCACAGAAGCGCACGAAACTAGCAGCTTTGGGTGCTCGAACTATATAGGAACTGTTCCTAACTTCTTGTTAAGGAGATACGCAAAGTGTAAGTAGAGGGTACTTAACGTTAGAAAATTCGAAGTTCTCAAGAAAACACAAGAAACTATAATGTTGGGATAATCAAGCACCACGAGACACAACGCAGACTTCTAATACGAAATATATTTCCTATTTCAAATTATTCAACAGTCCAAACGTTTGATAGGACTAATCTATCTTGTAGGATAGTTCAATGATACGAAGCTTATCTAGGCCTTTTCGACATCTTCACAGGTGATTTATTACAAATGACATGCAGGGTGGTTCAAATGCGTGTATGTCATCTTTTCTTCTCCATTTAAAAATCATTATCGTGAATCTGGTATGAACAACACTTGTATCGGTCACATTCTGCAAATCGTAAAAGACGAGCTCATATGGTTGGTTAGCAATGCTCTAATATTCAATTTAACAAGTGTGCTATTTAACAAATGGGTAGCATCAATACTAGTTAGATAATAAGCATATATACTTACTCCTTTTTCTATAGCTTCCAGGCCAGCATTGAGCAATGATCAATTCACATTAAAAAATATGCTCATTTTATTGTACAACCAATTTATATTGGCCTAATTCGCATCCCTAATTGTGTAGGCGCTAATGGCGAAAATTGTTGTAAATATGCACTTAATATAATACTTACTAACTGTAATCAATCCGTTACATTCATGAAATCAGTTCGCTTTAATGGTGTTACGGGTATTAGTTTTGACCAGAAATTACAAGATAGGATCGGAATGTACTTGATATTCAGTATTGAGGCCTTGGGGTGTATTTGGGAAAATTATATTAATGAGTGCCATATTCAGACTATGGACAAATCTTTCTCTCTTTCTCTCTCTCTGTATACGTATGTATATATATATATATATATATATATATATATATATATATATATATATATATATATAAATAGAACCATATAAATATATCATATAAATGGGAAGCAAGAAGAGGACAGAATAAAATTAAAATTAGATTGCACATGACTCAATTAAAAATATTAAAAAGTCTCATGTCAGACTTTATTCAAAGCACACACACACGCAAATATATGTATATGTATATATATATATATATATATTATATATATATATATATATATATATATATATGTATATATATATATATATATTTGCGTGTGTGTGTGCTTTGAATAAAGTCTGACATGAGACTTTTTAATATTTTTAATTGAGTCATGTGCAATCTAATTTTAATTTTATTCTGTCCTCTTCTTGCTTCCCATTTATATGATATATTTATATGGTTCTATTTTACATGCAAGAAAGATAAACCTTGACAGTGCTAATATAAGGGCTACTTGTACATGAAATAATGTATTGAAATAGAGCACTGTATTTGTAACGTCACGGGGTTCAGCTCATATTACTTAATTTACCATAATATTAAGTGTAATACACTTATAATGAAAGCAACTTTCTCTTGGTAGGTATAAATTTCCACCTCAGTTTGTGCACTTGGTAATTACTCAGGTTAATATATAATATGTCAATATTATAACGTACCGGATATATGTATCCCCGCACGCACTAAAATAGAAAGGAAGAAAGTATACACAATTTTCAAACCTGTTCTTTTACAACCGTTTAATACAAATAATTACAAATGTACAAATGGTAAACACTTGGGCTAAATTAGTACATATTTGAGGTCAAACCGGTTGATCGATTACCACTGTATTTTTTGTTCTATATTTTGCGCATGCATTGTATTGAGTAATAACTTATTTAAAAAACTACACATTATTTTAGATTTGTTTCAAGCAAAGTGGTTTGTGATTATAACCAAGTTTGTGTTTGTGTGTTTGCGATTTGGTTTTTTATCTTAGCTTTTAACAATTTTTCAGTCATATCGCTACGTTGTCTGCAGTGTGGCAGTTTTTAGAGATGTCTTGCACTGGGGCATCATGCCGCAGACATGTGGCATCATGTCCCACCCAGTCACATTATCCTGACACCGGGCCGACCAGTACTAACACTAACGTCTTAATGCTGAACGCCAAGCGAGGCAGCTGTTAGTACCATTTTTGTAAGTCTTTGGTATGACTCGGCCGGGGATCGAACCCACGACCCGCATCCGAGGCGGACGCTCTAACCACTAGGCCACCGGAGAGATCTATAACCAAGTTGACAAGTTTAAAATGGTCCTTTTATAAATCATGAGGTAAAGCATTGATATAATATGTTAAAACGTCGAAACTTGAAATAATGTAGATCGATGAAAACTTATTCCCTTGGCAATATATTACTTAGCAAAATATCTATCTATCTATCTAACTATACATACATACATACACACACATATATATATATATATATATATATATATATATATATATATATATATAAGGTAAGAAGTGAACGATTATTGTTATACATATTCCTTTTATTAATCGTATTTATTTATTTATTTTGTTTTGAGTCATCAAATAGCTTTAATGTTGTGTTTAGCTTCCCATTTATTTAAAATATTTATTGAAATCACAAACTGCTTATATGTCTCTCTGAAATAAGTTTTTTTTCTCTGTTGAATAAAGGTGTTTTGGACAATGCCCTTGTGATTCATCAAAACTATTGGCATTTCAGTACATGCAATTGTATTGACATATGAGGATATATTTGTGGTCTCAGGTTGACATTGCCGTGGTGGAAGTGGGAGACAAGCGTCCTACTCCTCCAGAAATGTCCCATAAGGCTTGCGTCCCTGACTGCCTCTGTCAACTAAAATCCAGCTCCTGGCCTTCGCGAGTTGCTTCGATTTGAAGTCCGGCAGACCACGTTTTCCACTAACAGGAGAAGGGTGAAGTCGGGCCACTGGCGCCTTAATACCAGTTGTTTCGGGTAGATGAATGACAGCTCATCTAGGAGAAGGAAAACTCCGATTCCAAACTTCTGGTGTCTTGCGTCTATTCCCACTCATGGGAAAGGGTAAGGGAGTAAACCCCGACAGAAAATCAGGAGACGGAGTTCCTAAGGCGGTCTGACATTGACTTCAACGTCATTCCGCTAACTCCTGCGACGCAGTTGGTACCAAGGCTGTATCGGCATTCGTCGTTCCCTTGGGCCCAGCAGCTGCGTGGAGAGGGGAATCTGCTACATGGACAACAGCTAATTCTCCATACCACGCTGGCTAGGCCTGGTAGCTCCACTGGAGAGGACACTACAGCGTCGTCGTACGGCGTCGGCACAACACGAAAAGTAGCAGTTTATCGGTTATAAGTCAAAGCTCTAGTGGCGTAGAGCTTGGCGCCGCGGTTACTTCTGACGGTGCGTGAGATCACCAGGTCTCACTGGACAGCTACCGCCCGCCTCAAGCTGGACAGCCCCCAGTCAGTAAGGTGCTGTCCGCCATGGCCTGCCTGCTTCACTGGGTGCCTGGAGCTTAGAAAACCATCTCTACAAGTGGGCCACAAAACTCCGCACCAGGAAAGACTCAAAGAAGAAATTCAAAGACTCCAACTCTTCATTTTGCAACCTGGAACAACAGGACCATGTGTCCTGGATTGACCTCTGACCTACAGCAGATCAACGATGCGCGAAAGACTGCCGTCATTGACAAAGAACTCTCCCGACTGAACATCGACATTGCCTGACTCCAGGAGACCCGACTGGCTGACAGTGGCACCATTAGGGAAGCCAATTACACGCTCTTTTGGCAGGGGAAGCCCTCGGATGAACCTAGGCAGCACGGTGTAGGTTTTGCTGTAAAGAACACGCTAGTCTGCTTCATTGAATCTGCGTCATCAGGTACTGAGAGAATCCTTGCCCTCCGGCTGTCAACGTCCTTAGACCCGGTCAACATCATCAGCGTGTCTTCCATAACCCTCTGCTCCACCAATGATGTTCTGGATCCGGTAATATCCAGTATCCCCAACAACGAAGGCCTTTACTTACTAGGAGAATTCAATGCAAGTGTGAGAGCTGACCATGAGGCCTGGTCCACCTGTCTCGGCTTTTACGGAAGGGGAAAGATCAACGAGAATGGTCAGAGACTGCTGCAGATGTGTTGTTCCCACAGCCTATGTGTGACCAACACTTTCTTCAAATGCAAGGAGATCCACCAGGTGTCATGGAGACACCCATGTTTACGCCACTTGCACCAGCTAGACCTAGTCATCATCAGGCGTGCGGTACTGGTCAGTGTCATCCTCACCTGCAGATACCACAATGCCGATTGCGACACGGACCATTCGCTCGTGGCCAGCAAGGTCCGAATATTACCCAAGAAGTTGCACCACGCCAAGAAGAAGGGTCACCCACGCATCAACACCTGCTGTTAAAGCAACCGAGAGAAAACACAGCAGTTCATCAGCAAACTCCAGGAAGCTCTCACCAAAGTGACACCTGATGACACAATTGACTCCAAGTGGTCACATCTCCGTGACTCTGTGTACAATTCAGCCATCACAGCTTGCTGGAAGAGTGAGCGAAAAAAATGTGGACTGGTATGATGCAAACTTGGAGGAGATAGAGCCCGTGACTGAGGCAAAGAGGAAAGACCTGGATTACAATGGTGCACCTAGCCCCAGAACACTACAAACCCTCAGGACTGCAAGGAACAAGGCCGAGAAGACCGTCCGCAGCTGTGGCAACAACTACTGGCTGAACCTTTGCAACATAATACAGATACCTGACGATACCCGGGATACAAGAGGAATGTATGAGAATATTAAGAACGTGACTGGCCCCCCACCTCCAAGACCGCCCCCCCCCCCCCTTTAAGTCCAAGGCGGGCGAAGTCATCACAGACCAGGGGAAACAATTGCAGCGATGGGTTGAGCACTATCTCGAGCTATATGCAACCCAAAACAACGTCACTGACACTGTCCTTGACGCCATTCCAAACCTGCCTGTCATGGAGGAGCTAGACATACAGCCCACCCTGGAAGAGCTCAGAAAAGCCATCGATCGCCTTGCCTGTGGGAAGACTCCTGGAAGCGACGGCATTCCGCCTGAAGTCCTCAAGAGCGGAACACTAACACTGCTCCAGCCCCTACAGACACTCCTCTGCCTCTGCTGGGAACGGGGATACATCCCACAGGATATGTGTGATGCCAGCATCGTCACTGTGTACAAGAACAAAGGAGACCGTAGCGACTGCAACAACTACCGGGGCATCTCCCTCCTCAGCATCATCGGAAAGGCTTTCGCCCGTGTTGCCTTGGCGCGCTTGCAGATCCTAGCCTCCTGCGTCTAGCCAGAGTTTCAGTGTGGATTTCGAACCGGCATGTCAACCGTAAACATGATCTTCTCACTACGCCAGCTGCAGGAGAAGTGTCGCGAGCAACAGATGCCCCTTTACATTGCCTTCATAGACCTGACGAAGGCGTTTGACCTAGTCAGTCGGAGTGGACTCTTCAGACTCGTTTAGAAGATTGGCTGCCCCCCACGTCTACATGCTGTCCTCATGTCGTTCCATGAGAACATGCACAGCACAGTGTGCTTCAATGGCGCAACATCGAAGGCCTTCCCAGTAATCAGCGGAGTCAAACAAGGCTGTGTGCTTGCGTCGACGCTGTTCGCCATATTCTTCTCCATGCTTCTCCAGTACGCATTCAAGGACTGCAGCGAGGGAGTGTACATCCATACCAGGGCTGACTGCAAGCTGTTCAACATCGCCCGTCTCCGTGTTAAGAGTAAAGTCACACAGGTACTCATCCGTGAATTGCTCTTCTCCGACGATGCAGCCTTGACATCACACACGGACGATGTACTACTGGTATACCGCCTCTCTCCCACGCGTGCAAGGAATTTGGACTGACAGTCAGTTTGAAGAAAACGAACGTCATGACACAGGACGCAGACTCCCCTCCATCTGTCAGCATCGATGGGTAGAACTTGGAACTTGTCGAAAACATCACATACCTTGGGTCCAACATCTCCAGCTCACTCTCCATTGATTCTGAGGTGAACGGCAGGATTGCCAAGGCAGCAGCAGTGATGGCAAGACGTAACTAAAATGTCTGGAACAACCTCAATCTCACCGAGAAGACCAAACTACGTGTCTACCACGCCTGCGTGCCCAGATCACTCCTCTACAGCAGCGAAACATGGACCACCTATGCAAGACACGAAAGGAAACTCAGCAGCTTCCACCAGAGGTGTCTGCGGCGCATTCTGCACATCCAGTGGCAGGACAAATTACCCAACACAGAAGTTCTAGAACGCACCAACATGAACAGCATGTTCTCCATTCTCAGTGAGAGGCGCCTTCCCTGGCTCGGCCATGTCAGGACAATGGACCCAGGCCGCATCCCAAGGGCCTGCTATATGGGAAGTTAGCAGAAGGTGAACGACCGACTGGACGACCACGTCTGCGCTACAAAGATGTTTGCACGAAGGACATGAAGACGGCCAACATCACTGTCAACAACTGGGAAAGCTGTGATAACAACCCTTCCACCTGGAGTCTAGCTGTCAGGCAGGGAGTTCAAAAAGCAGAGGAAGACAGGAAAGAAAACAAGCTGAAAAGAGAGCAAGAAAGAAGGATAAACAAAAGCTTACTCTGGAGCTACACCATCGTCTCCCGTAGACGGACAGATGCCAAGAACAAGAGAAAGAGGATATTCAAGACCAGGAATTCGTTCGAAACATTAATCATTATGATTTGTGGAATAACGTTTCTAATTTATTTTTGTTGATTTAATGCATACGATTTTAATTTGCTCTTAAATGTTTATTTTATAAATTTGAGAAATAAATATTTTGTTTAGTTTAATAAAACTTGCGGATTTCTCTTCTTTCTTTTACTTAGAATCGTAGGAAAGTATAATTATAATATCTGCATTAATTTA
This sequence comes from Sinohyriopsis cumingii, assembly GCA_028554795.2. Classification (NCBI taxonomy): domain Eukaryota; kingdom Metazoa; phylum Mollusca; class Bivalvia; order Unionida; family Unionidae; genus Sinohyriopsis; species Sinohyriopsis cumingii. The sequence goes on along the minus strand of CM068834.1, from coordinate 78,092,807 downwards.
AGATTAATGGAAAGATCAGATATAGCTTCTGTAAGTTATGTTTTACTTGTGCACGTCACGACATTCGAATGCAATATCACACATTGCTTAGCTGTTTGTTTCATAATCCTTGTATTAGGAAAATCAATAGGCGATCAGATTTATTTAATATTCAAAACGATCATTATACCATATATTTTCCGATGCAAAGTAAATTAAGAAGCTGATCATATTTGGAAAGCAGATATTAGCCTTGATGTCGTAATGTTACAAATAAACTGTCTTCATTATAAAAATGCAAACAAAATGTTATGAGGTATCTGAGAGACATAGATTGTTTTTTTTTGACACGTGACAAAGTAAACACAAATGCATGATGTTTATTACTATTACATTTATAATGATGGCTATCACTTGTTAAGAAACACAGAGAGGGTATTCATTTGGCTTCAGAACTGATGAGATACATACCTTTATTTTCCATGAATGAAACCATGGAAATATGTCAAGGGTTATTAGTAATTATAGACGTGATATGTAATCGCCTATGTTAATTTTGTATAATTTAACTTGTGTCATGTTTACACTTCACACAGTTGTCATTGCTTTGGGCATCTAATGTTTCTTTAGAATGCGCCACAAATGTCTTGGAAAGAGTATTTAACAGAGTTAATGATCCATCGTAATATCATCATTGCTAGAAACATTGTCTTACATTTGAAACATGAAAAGTATGGTCATGATGCAAAGTATATAATCAATTGTTTTCACATAATTTATATAACACATACAATACAATCGACTTACCAAGTCTTCCATCTGAAACAAATGAAATGCAAATTTTTAATATCTTTGAAAAATGTGTATGATTTTCTTTAATAGCTGAAACGTTTGACTTTAGTTTTGATTGCTTTCTTTTGTTTTCTTCTGCAAGACACATTTGATATGCTCATTTGGAGAAGCTGTACTGATTCAATAGAATTTAATGAAATGTTATGTGGTAAAATCATCAATCATCATATGAGTTGCTTAAAATAAGTCGCATGTCTTAGTACTGTACATATCTATGTTTAACACGTTTAGCAGTGTTAACACAATTACTTGTGCTATTTACAGTTCTTGCTTCATATGCTTTGTTAGCTTCAGATGTGAGAAATATTGCCATCTTTGAATGATATGTAATTATCCCTTGTCATTGACGATATTCTTGATTGAAACATAAATGACATATGATGATTACGTACCATTCAGTAAGATTAAATGTAACACTAACACAATTATAACAATAACGGAATTTAGAGTTTTCTCAATTAAAAGTATAACACCATTGTTAGATACTCAACTACTCGCTGAGCGTGTAAATAATTTTAGAACTAATGTTGCCCGACGTGGTTATACAGAGACCGAAAGAATAAGGTTCGATATGTTGTTTTACAGTTTCGTGTATTTAAAATATATGTTTATTGTATTTTATTTGATATTCCGTATTGCTGGTGAAATATTAACATACATTACTACGGCACTTGAATGACGACCATTCTTAGAAAGAAAACAATTAATATCAACGTGTCTTTCTACCAATTTTTTAATATAGCAGTTACCCATTAACACAATTTATCTTTCTGTTGTATTATTATTATTATTATCATTATTATTATTATTATTATTATTATTATTGTCCGTTTTGTTTAGTCGTTTTTTATTATTTTTTCATTACTATTTACCTTCTTATCTTTCGCTTGAAAGTTTACAAGGTGACCCCCAGCTGGGATAAAACATGAATGTTATGATAGAAGAAGAACGAGATGAAATTCATAGTTCTGATTCATGGGGTCTGGTATATTATGCACGATTTTCCCATCATATGACTCTCTTGTCTAATGTCTTTGATAGATGTGTAGATAACACTGTGGCCTTGGGATAAAAACTATATGAATGTAAAATAATTTAAAATATCTTTATATTTCGAACCCAACTGGTACATATTTAAACAAATTCAAAGTAGATTTTAATTTTCTGATATATATTGATCAAAACCTTGACAAGTTAAATGAAGCCTGATGTGTTATATAAATATCGATAATGAGATTAATAACACATATGGACAAGGTTATGTCATTAATGACAATAAGATACTGGTGATAAAATTTCACTTTTCGTGAACATTTTTTGCAATGGTACCAAGAGGCAAACTAGCTGCTTTTGTACTTAAATACATATAAAGCTTAATAGCCATTTTTAAGAAAGCCAAACGTTCCACAGAATGTTAACTATTTTTATTTTGTCAAACAGTGAAAACCTTACACAGCGGACGTCAGTCAAAATGTTCCACCAGTAACAAAGACTACTATTTTACATATCAAATAAATTTTTTTTAATAAGTAATCAGTAGATATATAATCAGTCTGTGAAGGCCTTGTACAAGCATTGCTTTTCTCGTTGAGTATATCAATATCAATACCTTTGGTGGTCCACAAGGACTTATTTAAAGGATTTTAATATTGTTCGTTTCAGCTCCATTTAGTCTCAAGGAGATAGATAACATTTGTTTAAATACATTCTTCATTAGCATAGCATTGCATGAATTTTTGTGGATTTTGTTTCCTCATCTTCACTCTTTTCAGTATTTATATTCGTTAGTCCCTTAGTTACTCTTTGCACTTGTCACAATGAGCAATGTCTTGACAAACTAATCAGAACAATCTTTAGAACTCTCATAATAATTTTGCCAAATAAGTTTCGTTTTCTTTCTGAGCAGTATTGATATAGAATAATATAATCCGATGTCTCAGTATTGAAGGCATGAAGCAGATTATTCTGGCAAAATGTGCTTAATCATTCATAGCGTGTCAGTCCGAAGTTATCCCCATCAACTTACTTTGTCGCTGACCTGAAACAAAATAAAGGAAAAAGAGAAATGTCCAAATCGATACTATATTGACAATCTGGATAGAAAGATCGTTATGACGTGGTTCATATTTTGGACATAACTATTCGTATCAAACAATGTTGAATTACATCCCCTGTTACTACTAATGAGCCACTGTCAATACATATTTTAGTCCATAAAATCAGGCAGTGCTTGTTGTGCTGCATATGTTGTCAAGGATAGCATATTTGGCTCATATGCAAGGTAGATAATGGGTCATTTTAATATTGCAGGATCTAATGTAAGTGAATTCGTTTTGTGACAATTAATACAAAATATTTCATTAGCATATATTTGCATTATAATTACACTTGCTGTTGTTTTTGATTGCTCATTTTGGCTGAGTTCCGTAGTTATTTACTTCCTATCCTGGGCTATGTTTTACACTTGTAAGAGGGGACAATCTCTTCGGTATCTAACAATGTTACGTTAGAAATTGATATTACTGAGGGAAAAAAATCACTACATAAAATCATTAATGCTAGAATCAAAAGTGTTATGCCTAAAGCATTTAAACACAATTTATATAATTCTTCTTCGACCCGTCGATAGGTTTATTCGCCAATATCCACACCCACCCAAACACAGGCAGACCAACTGACCCACACTCGCACGATCGCACGCATATATATATATATATATATATATATATATATATATATATATATATATATATATATATATATATATATATATATATATATATATATATATATATATATAGAGAGAGAGAGAGAGAGAGAGAGAGAGAGAGAGAGAGAGAGAGAGAGAGAGAGAAATTGAGAGAGAGAGAGAGAGAGAGAGAGAGAGACTTACCAAGTCATGAAACTGAAAATTATGAAAAAGAACATTAATTCGCTTATCTAGATGACTTGATTGTCTTTAAAATCATATTTTCCTGCATTCATGTTGATCGTTCTTTTATTGTTGTAGAACAATTCACATATATTTATATGCCGACTAACTATAATAGTTTTAAAATTGCTTCAAGAACAATTATGCGGCAACATGAGTTATCATATGAAAGTTATATAAATTGAATTGCAGGTCACATTTGCTAGTTCAGTTCAATTTTGTATATGAATATTAATGTCATGAACGAAACTAATGTATTTTTATGAAGCTTGTATTGTTTCATGCTTAATCAACAGTGCAATCGTTGACTGATACGTAATGATCTGAGTAATATATGATGCTTAATGGGAACATCAAAAGATATGTGGACATTATATAATACACTATTAGAAAATATACGGCAACACATACGTTTTACTTTTGTCATTTGAATACCATTTATCTTTTTATAAGTGTACGATTTTAAAAAATAATATGATCTTACCCCTTCGACAGGATTGTCCCATATCTGAAAGAGCAAAATATGAGAAATTACTTTGTCTTTAATAGTACATGCATTTTAATTACATGTGTATTTTCATTTGTTCCAAAGCATTTCTTTTTGTTGGTAAAATATTGCCAACACAAAATAAAATAGTATGTCGCTTATGCGTGTTTATTAGTATTGACACATTTAGTGAACATTTCAAACGGGATAGCTTTTTAAAATGCCCTTTAATCTATGTGTGGTGAGAGAAACTGAAAATGAATTAATATTTCTCTAGTTATTGCATGCATATTTATTATTGTGATTCATATTATTATTATTATTATTATTATTATTATTATTATTATCAGTAATAATAGCAGTATAGTCGCATAAAAATGATAACAATATCAGGCTGACAACGGAGTATTGAATTATTTTCATTAAGAATTTCCAATTTGTTACCTTTTGGTCGCGATGTTTCAAGTAAAATGATTGAGTATTTTAAGAATATTAAGGAAGAACAATGAGCAAATTTACTCACGTAAACTCAGTCGGAACATATAATGTGTTGAGCGATTTATTCCATTTTTATGACAATTAATGAATGCAACTCTAACTTAATAATTCGACATACCATTTCATCAAAAATTATCTTCGAAGCTGGTTACAAATACATTTATAAATCCATTGATATAAAGTTTATTCAGATGTCCCATAAAACTACAGAGGCACAACTTTAACCGTTAAATTAATACATATTTCTTTCATTTAGTTCATTTAAAAATATTGACGACAGGAGAGAAAAAAAGAAATTTGATCACTTACATTGATGATTTAAGAATTCATTGCAGAAAGTCAATGCTACATATTAAAATAATACAGACTAAGTTACAAAATGGAATATTTAATGATCATTTAGAACAAGACGGTTTCTTCCATTTAAAATATATAGTCACATTGACCATTTTGTCCTGTCAGACGCATTATGGGATAATTGATTGACAAAGGAAACTCAAATGGTAGCATTACACGGTTCTTTCTGAAGTAAATTCAAAGTTGCTGGAATAGCAAAGCTGCACACATTATGTGCTCTCAAAATACACAAGGAATACTTGTTTGGAGTAGATAATAGAGTACAGCGTGCAGAGTTTATCTTGGAGGAGTTCGTTACTCCTAGAATACTTGTTGTGTAACTTATTAGCTAATTACATATATTTGATGTTGTTCTAAGTGTTGCAACATCAAGAATCCAAGTAGATTTTCTGTATGAATCTCACTCCAAGGTTCTTAGCCTTGTGCTAGTTTTAGATTAAATACTTTCTTCTACAAATTGTTGCATGATGCTGGGTTAAAATTTATGATATATATTTGTCTTGCTCTTCTCCATGCGTTGCAGATGCGTTTGATCGGACTGTATAGCATATTCTGAAATTTGTCTCTTTGTGAAAAAAAGCCAAATGATATTGACAACGTATATTTAGATTTTGAAATGTGTTATCTTTCCCTAAATTATTTTATATAACTTTGTGGATTGCTTATTTGTAGTTCCATCTTTAAAATATATATTCGATAATAATCTCTTACCATTCTGCTAATTTATCTTGAAAATTTAGTAAACGTGTGAGGTTATCTGCAAGAAGAAATCTATACTTCGAAGTTCAACTTATCTCATACTACAAGGAAAAGCAACAGCCTGCTATGTATATATAATTAATGCATTTATTTGTTAGTTTTAGTTTTTTTTCTTTCATTACATGCTATTGTAATGTAACATTGTTTACTGAACTTTACCTTGTCCATAATTGAGTTAATTTACCTTTTTTAATTTTGTTATTTCATTTATGTAAACTACTAAATAAAGCTTCATTAGATGATATGTGTATGAAAACAGAACGAATTATAATTCAAGCACACACATTTTTAAATTGTTTTATCTGTCTCAGAGTAAGGTTGGTCAAGGTCAAATAACTTTTACAATAATTTTGTATCAGTCTCAGATTAAAAATCATGAAATTGACTCAAGGTCATACATTGATGACATGATATTTATCATGTTCGATTTAGTAAAAAAACTGCTATTTAAAAAAAAATCTTGACCCCCATATGGTAATCTATTATGCTTCAGATTCATTTAGAAGTTTCCATTGATAGGACTTATGTTCATTTTTTTGGAATGACTTTGGATTTAATTTGCAATGCTGTAAGTTCTTTTTTTCCTCATTTGTTCTCTTTGCATTCGAATGAAATAAAGTATTTGTGAAATTTTACAAAGCTTGTTTTCTTCACTCTTGTTTGTCACTTACTTTAAGAGCATAGAGTTATAACAGAAAATTGGGGTGCCCGTCCATGGTATACGAAATGTGCTAATATATTTCAGACAACTGTGTTTTTGAAATTTAAATTCCCCTAGTTTCGGAAATTTAAATCCCAAGTATTATTTCAAATTCTATAACGTTTTGGTGCAATGAACAAGCTTTTGTACAATGTCTTAAAACGTGAATATCTTTATTTCAAACCCTACCCAGGGAAAAAAGATGAATTGCTTCAGCCTGCCTGAAAATATGATTATTCTGAGTCAAAACTCCATTAGAGAAGCAAGAAATAAAATAAAGTTTGGTCCAACATTTGGTGGAAAATAATGTTTTGAAAAAAAGCTATGGGTTTGATTAGTATGTCTATATCAGATTCTAACATAAAATTAAAGGAATTAAAAGTAAAATACAAGACGAAGCTAGAGTTAAGAAAGAATGAAATTAGATCAAGAGGAAATATGGAGGAATATATTATTGGAGAAAAAAGAGAAAGAGAGAAACAAATGCAAATGCAACTGGACAAAAAGGTGACACAAATGCAGTTACATAAAGAAGAAAAACAAATATAATTAGACAAAGTGGAAAAAGATAGGCTAATGCAAATGCAAATGCAAAGAGGAAAGGAAGAAAGGTAATATCAATTTAGATTAACAAAATTAGATCTGACAAATGACAGGCACATCCATTTTACATAAAAAATCTGGTTTTGATGTTATTAAGAATGCTATGATCATGATCTTTTAGAGAAAAAGAAGTAGACAACTATTTAGCCCAATTTGACAAAATCGCTGAAAAGTCGAAATGGCCAAGGCATCATTTGACTTTATTATTACAGAGTGCATTTTTGGCAAATCCTTATATATATACATTTATTTGTTAGGTGGTGCTTAGCCAAGAAAGTTGATCAAGATTACGAGGATCTAAGACTACTCTTATTACTTGAAGAGATCAAGAATTGTATCCATAGTGACACAATACTCTTCTTGATGAGCATAAAGTCGAAACCTTGGAAAATGTTGCTTGTACTGCTGATCAGTGTTCCTTAGCTTATACAAGTTTGTTTGTAAGTAAGCCTTCCACTCAGCAGTCTTCTGTAAAAAGAGTTTTTCAACCCAATACGAGCCCTTTATAATTTCAATCTGATACAACTTTAGCTACCCAGTTTCTTATAAGATTATTTAGAAATTCTTATCTCTTCCTACATGTAACTATTGCAAGAAGAAATGACATGTTACTTATGATTTCCGGATATTGAAAAAAATTTTAAAAAATCATCAGGATCAAAATAAACTTATTACATTTGCTCTTATCTCTATGAGGTCAAGGTCACGGTCATGTATTGAAACAAACTTGATTTGTTCGATGTAATAAAACCCAGTCTGATTTTGTTATGGAGAATTTTAAAATATTCATGTTGACGGGTTTTATATCACTCTTATATGATTCAGTCAATCCAATATATATTACAATGTTAAGGGACGCATGGCCTTTTTAGACTCTTTTTTAATCAGGTATCTTGCCTTTTTTCTGAGAAGTGTTCTTCTAATTAAAGTGTTCTTATTCAGGGAGTGGTGTGCGGTTGTCTTAAAGTTCATCTCCATTGTATTAATTTGTCATCAGACTTAGGCTCAGGACCTGTGATTTACGGAGCAGTGTTTTCTTTACCCATTGAGTGCATTCATTTATAAATAGGCGATAACCTAGCTGTATATAAGGTTGTTGTTAATATACTTGAAATTGACAAGCCACATTTGGATCAGATTACCCATGATATTAGAAAAGGTGTCCCTTATTTGTAAGCATAGTATGCAGTGAATAGAGCTCTTTTGAAGAAAATTCTTGGGAATGAAGTTGATCAAGAAATTATTCCTTTAGCAGACATGTGTATTGGTCAGGCTTTTGATGAAGTCCCTTTTACTCCTTGTTTGGACCAAACAAAGAGTATTTATCATATTGATCTTCTTTTAACTACACATCCTCTTTATGCTTATCATGGTGACAAACAACAATCACTTGTCGTGGAAACAGGAAAAAAATCCTGAGACCTTTTGCTTATTTGAAAAGGCTGTTAATAAAACTGAAGTCACATCAGTACACGTTTGTTATTTCATTAAAATAGTATTTTTATGAGACAATGGCGACATCCCCAGTTACTTGCTGATGATGAGTGGTCAGTGAACTATCAAATTGTAGTTCCATAGTTTTGCCTGGTCATTTTGGGATTTATAAGATTGATCACAACATCTGGAATCACTTCTATTGGTCTAAAGTTAAAAGTGATGTTTGTAAATACTCCATACATTGACACACTTTTCTTATGGTATCACGACCCAATCAAAAGATTCCTGAGGCTCATCTGCAAACTCTGTCTGCTTTTGACAAACAATTCAACAGAATAATGGTAGTTTGTGTTGGTCCCTTACCACGCCAGGTAAACAATACTTGTTAACCTTAATATGTCTTCAACAAGATTCCCAGAGTCAATTCCTCTGAGGAATATTAAAACTGCAGCAATACTAAAAGCTTTGATATAGCTTTTCATTAATTTGGATTTCTCACATCTGTCCAATCTGATGAAGGGTCTAATTTTAGGTCTGGAAGTTTAGAGCTAATCTTATTTAAAGTTGGCATCCAGCATTTCAAGTCAAAAGTGAGATTATTATTCGACATAACTAAAATAGGGTGAATATTTCAGCCTGGTAATAGAGTTCTGTCTCTCTTGCTTCTTCTTCGAAATCTTCTTCCGATTAATTGTTACGGTCTTACAAGTTCAGAATAAAACGAACGAGTTAAATAATAATAATAGTACTCCTGAAATGTAAATAAATTAAAGGAGTACCCGTATGTTGAGAGAGAGATAGCCAGGTTGAGCATGCAATTAATTTAGTTGTACTTGTCCCACACAGAGATGATTTAAGCTAATTAATGAAATCGGATTCTTGATTTTGGAGTAACAAATTTTCGAAATTCTAAAATTATAAACCACAAGAAACGAACAGTTATTACTTGAACATGAGCACTTATTTCCAGGTGTTCCTACAAGAACATACACGATCTCCTATGACGTAGGAATCGTAAATTACAAACCTGTGAAACAACACCAGTACACGATGAACTCTCTCAACTACGAATAATTGAAAAAAATCAATTCAGTATTTTCTGATAATGTTTTCATTTAGCCGAGTAAAAGTGTTCACCATATATACTTGTTCCGAAACCAAAAAATAGTTACCGCATGTGCACTGATAATAAAAAAGTAATCAGTGTAACTAAACAAATGCTTTAACATTACCAAGAATATATGAATGTTTTGATAAAATTGAAAATGCAAAATATATCACCAAATTGGACCTTCTGAAAGCATTTGAGTATTTGTCAGATTCGCTCACGGAAATGGCAAAATAAATTTCGGCGTTCGTGATTCAAGATGGACTTTATCAAGATAAGGTTATGCCGTTTGTGATGAAAGGTTCTCCAAGTAATTTTCAACGCTTAATGAGCATGAGTACATCTATTCTAGATAATTGTGAATCTAACATTGATTATGTTATTATTTACAACGACACTTGGAAAGAACATTTAGCGATAATCCTTTGACAAACTCATTCATGCAAATGTGAGAATTAAGTTATCCAAAAGTGTGTTTTCCTGTGCTGTAACTTTTCTGGGGCATATTGTGCGACATTTACAAGTAAAACCTGTAAATTCTAAGGTCAAGGCTGTTTCTGAATTCCACGTGCGTATTAGTAAAATGCAACTGATGCGATTGTTGGGTATGGCTTGATACTACTGGAGATTTTGTTCCAATTTTTCTATAAATGCTAAGCCCATGTCAAATTTATTGAGCAGGACAACCAAGTTTCAATGCTTGTAACATGTCACAAGGCTTTTGATAAATAAGAAACAGTACTTAAGAGTGCATCAGATCTTACAGCTCCAAATTTCAGTCATTTAAAATATCTTTCGATGCATTTGATATTGGGGTTGGAGCAGTATCGATTCAAGAAGATACAAATGGTATTGACCATCCGGTGTGCTATTTTTCTAAGAAATTAAATAAGCATTAGAGGAATTATTCGACAATCGAGAAGGAATGTTCGGCTTTGATATTGACATAACATTACTTTGAAGTTTACATTCGTTCATGTCCTTCTCCGATTAATGTATTTAGTGATTACAACTCCTTTACTTTAATCGGCAAGATGAAAATCGAAAATCAGATATAGTCAAGTTCAAATTTGTTATTCAAGGAATATAATATTGACATCCGGCACATCAAGGGAAAATATAATTCAATAGCAGATTCACGTTCACGTTCTAAGAAATGTATTATTTTATGTATGTTTTGCATTATTCATGTAAAGTTTTCTTATCTTACGTTTTATGTATAAACCACATGTATAATTGACCTACGGTAAAGGAAACCATTATTATATAAGCCATTTTTATCTTTTATGATGGGAAGGGTTATGCATATTTAATTCAATTATTTGATTGTAAATTTTAAGCATTTATATTTTATTACGTACTGTTGTAATGAAACATTGTTTACGGGACTTGATTTTGTCCAGAACTGTGTTCATTTCTTCTTGACCTGAGTGACTTTCTTACATTTTGCTTACCTCATTTATATAGACAACTTAAAATAGTTTCATTAGAATATACGTGTTGATGCTGAGAGACCTAATTATTATTCAAGAAAACAACGTGTTTATTTTTTATCTTTGTCACAGTAATAACTGTTATATTGATTCAAGGTCATACCTAGACGACGTGATGTTTATAATGTGCAAACTAGAATTAACTCTTGACCCCATACGGGACTCTGTTTTGGGTCTTTGTTATCCGTATAGCTGATGTTTGATAAAGGACTGCCGGCTGGGCTAAAACCACGTGATTTCTTAGTCGTATTATGTTCTGACCAGTTAGGGCTGAATTTTTATTTTCTTCAAATTATTGAATTCAAATGATTATTTTTCCTGCAAACACAAACGTGCTCTGATATAATTCTTGGCAAAATACTTCTGCTGGAATTTGTATTGAATTCAAAATTAGAATAATATTTTCTGCGATTAAGGGATAGAATTTTGACTCATCTGCACTTAATGTCTATTACAGACATCATCGCGTTCCATCTTGAATTTAATCGGGATTTGTAGCGTGAATCACTTAGAACTTTTAATTGATAGGACTTGTGTTTATAACTGTTGGATTGTTTTTGGATTTAATTCGCAATACCGTAGGTCTTTATTTTCTTATTTCGCTTACTTTGTATTTTAGGTAAATAAGATATTTCTTAAATTTTACTAAGCTTGTTGTCTTCACAATTTTCTGCTACATATTTGTAGAGTAAACAAACCACATTTCTACTTCCATACTTGATACCGAAATATCTATACCGGTATTTGCTATCTATACCTACAGTTTGTACATTTTATTCCCTATCATTATCACTTAAAGATCAAAAGAGGTTGTTGTTTTCGATTATTGTGCGAGGTTTCCATCAACAGCACGAATGTATTAACTTTGGCGTGAACACCTTTTTCATGTGAGTTGTACAATTCCATTACATTGGCCGATATATATCGGGATTAACTCTACTGTGATAATTGCTATAATCATAATTCTAAAATCGATGTCAATCAATAGGCTAACATGCGAATGCCATTATAAGTGCAAACTGGTAATTATATGTACAATAGCTCCAGTAGCTTAACGTGGGTATCATATTATAGGAATTAAAGTGTTTATAGAGAGAAGATTCTTTACAAGCATAATTACATATAAAAAGAGAACGGTAAAGGTAAAGTGTTTCAGGCAAAAAAGGTTCGACAAGGCTTTTATGGTAATGATAAAGTCTTAATAAACAATTTAAACACTCATCACATATATTACTCTTCATCTCATATGTGATTAACATCCAATAAAACACTCAATCATTCAATTAAAGATATCTGAAAATGAATTTTGATTTTCCTTCGTCCATCTAATTACTTCCTTTTCCACTCATGTTTTCTGCTTTATTCCGTTTCCTCATATAACAATCGTTTGTCAATTTCTATGGCTAAACGCAGATAGGTGATTTCCTTCTTCGGATATAACTGTTTGTGTAGCATTACAATGCTGCAATCTCTCCATTCAGATGATGGTGTCTCTCAGGTCGTCTACTTTGCAACGAAGGTAAATCCTTTTCTTTCCTATTTCTGTCGACGGTGAATGTAACAACTTAACAATGGGTAGCTTTATATATATATTATAAAACTTATGTTCACCTTTTGATTTGTGTTCTCTCACGGCATCATGCGAGCCATTTATCGGTGGTTAGCAGGTATAAGAAAAGTCTGTCTACCTTTTGTTCGGCCTTCATCCCTGCCCTGCTACGCTCCTAGACCTAGGTGCTTGACCGCTGCATCGTGGTACATCTAATTGGTTTCCCTTTTTTGTGTTGCTCGTGTCGATTGTACTCCTAGATTATCTAGATGTAGGCTGGACATTAGATGCTATTTGCAGAACGGGGACACGGCACATGAGTGTCCCACTCATGTCTTCACTTTACTGGCTGGTGAGCTGGTGTTCGAATAATCAGTGAGTCAAAGGAATGCATGAATGAAGGGTGGCCACACTTTCATTTGTATCTTACAACAATTTCTACAAAGTCCTTGATATTGCTCCAGGGCCTGATTATTAACAAACCATTCACTTGAGAAACCTCCGTTGTCAAGAAATATATCCCTTATATGCTGGGTAGAATCTAATATAGTAACGATCATTACTTTTTATATATTAAAAACATACACCACATGTCTCGATGAAGCCTCTTCTTGAGGTAATAATTCCTGTAAGCGATTCCTTGAAGCATCTAAGTCTTATTCCACACAAAATACAGCTGTGTAGTTGCCGTCTACGTAGAAGTCGTGGCACAGCAATTCTTCCGAGTCGTGGGTAGTTGAACAATTCTTGCCCATTTGAATACCTTCCATAAATCTTTAACATTCATACTCATCCAGTAAATTGATGACATTATGCATCTATCATTAATTCCATAATTGTAAATTTATATCTGCTTTCGCCAGTATTTTACATAACTAAATAATGAATTACAATGTACATTATTGGCATTCTAGTTTCAAAGATGATGTAAGGAAAAGGTGAAAGAGATATGACCCCTATACAAACTTCACCGGGAGTCTTAAAGGTTAGTTTATATGGGTCTGAACGATCAATAAAATATAACAATTACAATTTAGATGTGATACAGGGCGCTTTTTACTTGAAGAGTTATTTCTATATTTAAATTGAGATATTTATTTTTCCGATTTTTGTGTCAAACTTCTTTCGGTGTCATACATACATTGCAATCCTTTAAACGCGCATTCTTTATATATACAAATTGATATCAATACACTATGTCAAATTGATAATGGGATTCCATTTCAATATCACAAACAAAATGTTTGCTTGAGAAGGCGCAGTCCGTTTGGGGGAAGAGTTATTATCATGGCGATTTCTGGAGGCTGCTCAATATGAGGTGAGTCTCGTTAAACATTAAACACTGGTTGCGCTTTAACATAAGGAAGTAACATTGGCATTGTCCCCTTAGATCACGTTACCTAATCTGAATCCACTTCGTCCTGTGATTCCTGTACAGGATTGATTTAACGTTGTAGATTGCGGAATTAGTCACGTGGGGATTGGTTTGCAGTTTGATTGCCAAATTACTTTTTAAAATTCACAACGGGTGATATCTAGGCATAAGGAAATCGATTCCTTATGTGGTCATATTTTGCTAAAATACATGAGTTACTTTGATGTTTTCGGTAGTGTCGTTTTTCTTTCTCAAGAAAATCAATCGGATTGTTCAAATTATCTAGTGTCTTCCTTACGTCATGTCGCGGTGCGTTCTGGTGAATGTTACAAGGTTGTACAATTATCTTAAGTCATGTCATTTTCACCCTAGAAGTCAATGATCAGTTTTCATACGTGAGGGGAGTTCTTAAAATGTTGTTATTGTGTTTCACCCGACATTTTAAACTCTGCATTAAAAAATCGTGTTGTTCTCCATGAGTAAAACGTTGTTAATTATAGCAACCTTTTTATATTTCTAACAAGAATGTTTAATATTTCTTATAATTGTGACACCTTGTTAACAAACGTGTCCTACACATTAAAATAGTCATAAACTAATTTATCATATTTTCTTTTTTATTGGTACAGTTTGTGAGTTTACCCATTTTTACAGCAATTAACTCCAAATTAAATATTGTTACACAATGTCTGTAATATATATGATATATATATGAACATCAAACATAAAGGCGATGCTTATGTATATTTAGTTAAAAGCAAATGGAGCAATAATAAAATACTTCGGAATGAAGGAATTCATATTCTCCTCATCTTATCGATTTTTTTTTACTTTTTATTTCAGCACGAAACTATTGTTCCCATCACCAACTATAACTTGTTAAAGGATTTTAGAAGCTATGTTACCTTACCTCAGACACACATCTTGCATCGCTGTACAGGTCCTGAAATAAAATACCAAGAGGCCTTATTTTTCGTTTAAATTGCTTGGTTTCTATTTGCACTTGCATCATAACTTTTATCGTGGCATTGTGTTTTGGTCATGACATATTCCCAGACAAGATTAAAGGAAGTTTCCTCTTCATTCAACTGTACTTATTTGGAAAAAATAGTAAAGAACACTATTGAAAAAAGAAACTTAAAAATTATGAACAATATTTATTCATTTTTTGAAGATCGATGTTGCACACTAACCGACACACACACACACACACACACACACACACACACACACACACACATATATATATATATATATATATATATATATATATATATATATATATATATATATATATATATATATATATATATATATATATATATGAATGTTCTCTCATTTTTCTCTTCAGCCTTTTCTTCTTATTTTTATTTTTGTTCGCATTGTCTTGTCTTCGTCCTTTATTATTATTATTATTATTATTATTATTATTATTATTATTATTATGCAATACCCAATAGTTGTTGGCATAAGCAGGATGTCGCTTCCCGAAAGGTCATAAAAATGAACACTCCCATATGGAACAGTATACAAACATAACTTCTTAATATAAATGATACAAGTAAAAAAAAAAAAAAAAAAATAAAAAAAAACATAATATCAAACGAATTACATCTTGATTTTTCCTCCACAAACTAAAGCAATATTGCATGTTTTAATCTTAACCTAACTTCGCTTTATTTACTTTGTAAGCATAGTTTACAATTTTACTACAACGCCAACTGGACTTCAGGTATATACCGACATTAACTAATTAAAAGTATGGTGTTACAGACCTGTATAAAAGCTGTCACTCAATAATATGGAGATACATTGAACACTGCTGATGAGTGTGCAACGACAGGAATCCATGGTTACATATTTAGTTTGATTTGTTGTTTTTGTTGTTGTTTGTATTTGATATTATCAACGACTTCATTATTATTCAAGTTGCTGTTCGTTTTATTATTATTGATTTTTGCATTAGTAATTAAACATTAGAGCCGATTAACATTTAGTTTGAAATGAAACACTTACTTGGTAACTTCTATTGAAATATTTATATATGTACTTAAATCTGTACATGTGAATTAATGGTCCTTACAATCAACTAGTCCTTAAGACGTATAATCACACCTCCATTTCATAATATTTTTCTCTTATGAATTCAGGAGACAATTTAATCAAAAAATCAGGATGACTTGCTATCAAGAAGGTTAGGATACAACGATACAAGATTATAAGGGAGGACCTACCTTTAATTTAGTAGTGAAAACTTTTAAAAAGTTATGTTTTATTTAGCAATTTTTCATATTATATAAAACACTATCACTCCAGCTTTCATCGCTGTTATGAAACTAATTTACCTGTACCAGAACACAATCCACATACGACATTTCCTCATTTTGAAGCTGTCTGTTTTTATCTGTTTCATTTTAATGTTCCAATTCCAGCTTGTAGAAACACAACACAGCCAACACATAATAGAGTTTGCATTATTATATTGTTTTTCACGTTCATTAGAAACTTCTTTTAATGTAACATAACCAATCTAATATATCTCGCTCTATGGATATCAATAATAATAACACTAATATGTATGTATGTATGTATGTATGTATGTATGTATGTATGTATGTATGTATATATATATATATATATATATATATATATATATATATATATATATATATATATATATATATATATATATATTACTGTTATTATTATTGATGATAGAATGAACATACTATTTTAAATTGTTTATAGTGATCCTTAAGATAACGTTGTGACATGTTTGCTAGTTAGAATGTAACTTCCGTAAAATAAATGAAATGCTCGACAATAACGTTAAGGTACAAATCGATTATTTGTTAGCACAAGCAACACAATGCCTGCATAATCTATAACATCTCTTGCAAGCTGATCATACATTTTGACTTACCCATAAGCTTACCAGCTGGAAAAATAAGACAATGAAAATTACATTTGTTAAACGCGATGAAAGTAATACTTTATGAGCTTGAAACAATGTGGAGATACTATTGTTCTTCGAAATGCGGCTTAGGCAGAACAACTAATGTTTCGACGTAGGTAACACACACACACACACACACACACACACATATATATATATATATATATATATATATATATATATATATATATATATATATATATATATATATATATATATATATTAAACATGTTTGATAAATCATTAAATGCCAATCGCCTATCCTGGTAAGTATTTAAAACCACCCAACAAGTAACAATATTTATTGGAAAGGTGTTATTTAAGAAATTAAAATGCCTAATTATGCATCTTTTCTAACACCTATTATAAGTAGTTAGAAATTATGGCTGCATTAATTTCGAATAGAAATGGCTCATATCTAGTAAGTGTAGTAAACGGATATGACTGTCATTTACGAGATGGCTACTCAATTATCTTAAAGAAATCATGCATGGATGAGTTATTCATCTTCAACCATTGAATATCTACGAGATGAAATTTTACTAATCTCTTTTGCAAGTGCGGACCCTACCATGAAAATAGTCACGAATTTTTTTTGTAAAAGAGCATGAATTTTTTATGGTTGTCTTCATGTTGCAGCTAAAGTATTAATGCAAAAAATGTTAACTGAGTATATATCATATACTAGCTGAGAAATTTTGTTATCCATAGAAATGCAGCTCTATGTGGAATTGATCTATTATGTAAGGTAAAAGTCCTTGATCTTATTAAAGGGCCAAATATTCTATGTTCTCACTGTACACGTTATGATATACTTATAAGCCGACTCACCCATACCTTTATCTTTATTCCAGAATCATTTGTCAAATTAGAATCGCCTTATGTCCTAGTAAAGGAACATGCCATGGTTTGTTCGCTTTTACGCTTAAAAGTGGAATATTGTTATAAAATTATTTTGTTGGAGATTCAGATAGTTTAAGCAGCATAAGGAATCTGGAACTATTATAACTCAATGTGTTTCACTTCAAGCAGGTAATATGGCAAATATTTTACCATATATGTGCATTAATTGGCAATCTACAGTTGATTTGTCCGGAAGAGAAGTTGATAACTGATTGCGTGTTTTCACTAGTCAGAAGATGAAATGGATACATTACTGTACTACTTTATTTTATTTTTTTCGTATCTATTGCTTAACACAATTCCAAGAGACGTAATTAATTACATATTTTAGCTCATTCATTTGTTACGAATTTATCCTCTTAAGATAAGTAACAGAAAAGAGAGAAGACAACAAACTTTTTAAAATTTAACAAATATTTTATTTTCCTAGAATACAAAGTGAAAAACAAGAAACAGGATCATATGGCATTGCGAATTAAATCGCAAAATAATCCACAAGTTATTAATATAAATCTTATCAAGGAAAAATTATAAGTGATATCGTTTCAAACCTCGATGAAGTTCAAGACTGGAATCGATTAGGTCTATAATAATCTTCAAAGTGCAAATGTGTCTACAGTTTCTTTATGCATCGTAGAAAATACTTTCTAGTTTTGAATTCGGTATAAATTCCATTAAATTCTTTTATCCAAGAATTTTATCAGAGCAATGTTGTATTTTCTGGGAAAATAATCACTTGAATTCAGTAGTTTGAAGAAAACAAAAATTCAGCCTAAACTGGCCACAACATAATAATACAACTTAACGTCACAAGTTTTAAAAGACCATCCTATATCATGACCTCAGTTATAAGAATAACTAAAACGCAAAACAGACTCACGGATGGAGGTCTAGTTTGCACATTATATACATCACGTAGTCCAGGTATGAACTTGACTAAACTTAATGATTATTACTTTGCAAAAGATAATAAAGTTAAAAGTCGTTTACTTTGAACAATAATTAGGTCAATCACCTCATACAAAATAGATCTAATGAAGCTATTTTAGATGTTTACAAACATGAAATAAACAAGTATTAAAAAAGTACATCAGGTCAGGCAGAAATGAATTCAGTTTTGGACAAGGTCAAGTCCATTAAACAATTTTACATTTAAATAGCATGTAATGAAAGAAAGCAAAATAAAACTAATCAAAAAATTGTTAAATTAAATATACATAACACACTGTGTACCTTAGGAAAGTTACAACGGTCATAGCGGACTATATTGTATCATAATAGTCGCAGTTAGCCTTAGATTTAGATCTATGTTATAGAGACATGTCGAGCTACACAATTCGAAAGTCTAACTATGCCAACATATTAATTACATTGTAAGAAACGAGATACAAGACGTGTATTGATATCACAAACATAATCTGAAAAGGCACATATAAAAGTTTATCATAAAAATCCAAGTAAATAACAGTGCCCTGCGTTCCTAAAGAGGTATTAGCGGGAATCTCTCAATACAAGAGCCTAAAATAAGATTTTAATAATATAAGTGTATGCACACGAGAAAGCCTTTTTGACAGGGTCTTAATATAAACAATATCTGAATTCCTATTACCAAGTTAAAGATACAAATTTTGAAAATGTTAAATTAATTCCGATTGAATTTGTTAGCAAACATTTTGACTATGTCGACCATGTTTAAAATCAATTTTTTTACAAACGTCTCTTGCAAATTATTTATCATAAATTGTCCGCATGTAACATATTGAAATGTATTCTAGGCAACATCAATACGCTTAAGTTTAAATAAAGGGATTATTGACAGTTTTACATTCAACAAGGCTGATGTTCTCTTTCCAAGAATTGATCATTGTAATACTATGACAGAATATTTAATCGTACGAAATAGATATTATTAATTATGTATTGCTATTAATCTACACATAGCACGAGCACAATCGATCATGTACACCTTAATAGGATATCATAATATTATAATAGCACATAATTGATCATATGTTGAACAGGTTCATTATTGTCATGGTTAATATTGTTCGTTCTCTTATTCTGGCTGCTACTACTTTTATAAGATCTGTAATCTTTAAGTAATACAAAATGGCCCGTTCCATCCAAACTTATGAAATTTTACGTAAATCCTTCGTCAGAGGAAATGCAGGAATAAGTAAATATCTAGTCAAATGCTTAATTTCTACAATTCATCTTTATAGACCCTCCTATAATTTGACCAAAATTTGACTCTTACTTTATAATCTATTGATTAACTTATAAAAGGTTTTAATTATAGTGTTGTCTTACCCTACTCATCATAGGCAATACCTAAAAATGAAAGACAAAACATTTATGATTCCTTTTATAAATTACTTGCATTTTAAATTCGTCTATGTAGTAAATGTTTTTAAAATTATATGTATCAATTTCAATGTAACAATGGATTCCCTGTCAATCATGACACAACCATATAAAGGTATGGAACGTAAGTAGTGAAAACTCGGAATATATGTTGTTCTCAGTGCGGACATATCATAAGACTAGCTTGATGTGATCTAATACGCAGCCATGTTCACTGAAAATAAGAACTTTATATTTTCTCCTGTTATAATTATACATTTCCATAATTTATGTTGTGTTGCATATTATATGGAAATATGTGGGAATATAAAAGCAATTTGTATGTTCCTGTGTTTTTTCAAATAACATGAGTTTGTAATCTTCTAGGTATATTCATTGGCCTCTGCTTTCATGAAGATGCTACTACTGCCTTCGCATTAATTCTGAACTTAAGATAAAACAAAACTAATTGAAACCGATTTTGTTTTTCAATGATCATATATTAAAATTCTGGCATCAAATACCTCATATTCAGGTATATTGACGTAAACGACCCAATATGATTAACCTGTAATCAGATGCCTGAGACCAGAAAAGGGCTCCGATATTCTTTGATATAAGCTATTGATGGTGTCGCTCAGAAGGCACTCTATCAAACTAAAAACGTATTATGCTATGCAAAATATGTGTATGTCGACATGTCGGAGAACCGAATACCTCAGAAGCCCAATAATTTACCTTTCGAGTACCATTAGCAACACACGCAATTAGAAACTCGCCAACTACTACAGGTCAACTGGATATCTAGTAGAGTCTCTCGAGATGCTACCGACACAATCTGTTCAGCTGTTGAACAGTTATTATTTCCACTGGCATAAGTGAAAGATGTATTTCTCACATTCCAGTTTGAAACGCTATACTGCCGTAGGAAGAGAATGTGCAAATAATGTTATAGCGTTTGAATTATTCCGCCTAAAGTAAAATAAATGTTAACGTATATATGAAGCACGCCTTAATGTATTTTTCGTATTTAGGGCTTGTGACATATGTTGTCACCATTCATTATATATATATATATATATATATATATATATATATATATATATATATATATATATATATATATATATATATATATATATATATATATATATATATATATATATATATATATATATATATATATATATATATATATATATATATATATATATATATATATATAAATATATATATATTGCTATTATTAGTAGTTATTGTAGCAGTAGTAGTAGAAGTAGTTTGTTTTTTAGATTTATGATAAGAATTTCGTTATTGCTTTCTTTGTCCCAGTCGCTTAGCTTGCAATATCAACCTAATTTGGAGAGATGTATAAGGGCATAAAATGGCAGCTATCAATCCAAGGGAACAAACATGTTGCTTTTCAGCACTCAATATCGAAAGAATCAATGTGATATATATGATTTGTAATATCGGTTGATTCCTGAATTTATGTCGGATTTACTTAATATAGACTATGCTTTTTTTAATATCCGGTTTATGTCTTTTAAACCTAAAGCAAGAAAATGATACTTACCACGCTCTGTAAAATATGAAACAGAAAATTGATATTTTTTCTGAAAAATATCTTTTCTGACTTTACCTTTCAACTTTAAATTTGACCAATTCCTTTCCTCTGTAAAAGGACCTGACAAGCGTATTTGTTTAATATTTACTTACTCAGATAGAAGAAAGTGTATACTAAAATATGATCATGAACTATCGCCTGAATAACATAAAACAAATATCAGGCTTCATTATTTCCATTAACTTAAATATGTTTTATCATTAATTTTGTGATTACTATATTTCATGCAGCTCTTAGTATTTAAGATGGCAACACTATTTTATTCAGAATTCATCTTTTATTCAGTTATTTGAAGTTGACAAATGCATTTTTAATACACAAATAATCAGTTCATCATCAAATGTTTGCTTCAGGATGCAAATGATTTCAAAAGTGATGTTGCCTTACCTGTGTTACCCGGATTACGACAGGCGCGACCTGAAATGACATGGTATAATAAGGTATGCTTTCATTCTAGCATTGCTAAGTTAACTGGCAACTTTATAATGCCTTTTAAGTACGTTTTGAAGATAATTACTTTTCTTGCTAATGTATGTGTATTTATTATAATAGTCGTCGTAGTAGTGGCGCTTATGTAGTAGTTTTAGTGCTGCTAAACCGTAAACAACAAGAACGACAAATAATATTAAGGGTATTGGTCAATTGATAGCGTGCAAGACAGCAGGGGTGGTCAGTAATCTTGTAACAAGGTGGTTAATTGTTAACTTCGAAAAGCAAATAAATTCACCTCTGTTCATGAAAAAATGTTGACGTATACCAGTTTGTCAACTGACAGAAAGTTTATCTTATCAAATTACAGTATATTTATAATAGCTCAGACGATCTATCGAATCAAATGTAATGCAACTACTAACGGTATCCAGTCGCAAATATATTACATTACATATGGAATTTCGTCATTGAGTAATACAACTGTCACAAGATTAATCAAGGACTTCCAGTACTGAAAGTTACATACCTTAGCTATCAACATTGTTACACATTCTGTGTTGTGAGTAAAACGATCTTCTCTGAGTCGATGGTTCCATTGATTTTGAACGAAAATTGTTTTTTAATTCTAATTTGTAAATGAAAACATTTTCTTTAAAGTCTTTTGGCTCAAACTCTGTTAAAAATTAACTATAGTTTGAATTGTTATGCCCATCAAATCAAACGTGCAACGCTTTAGTCAGAATGAGCTAATGTTCTCTACTTATTTTTGTATCCGTCGCAATAAAAATATGTGGTAAACATGATCTGAAATGGTTAATGTTACATTTATAAATCTATTTGAATAATGTCCAGCTTTTCGCGACAAATATGGACATTGTTCAAGTCGGTTCATAAATTCAACCTTATATTGAGATCCTCTAATTATTTATATTGTGTGCAAATAAAAAATACCTGGCTGTATGAGGCGATATCCGCTGAATATGATTTTAATGTGATTTGAACATATTTTCCTTTTTTGAATTTGGACTGCTGATTAATACTCGTCTTTATTAAATTGTCTTAGAAAATATTTAGACATTTGAAAGGAAATTTTATAAGAATAAACACAAACATAGTACATTCCGTAATCTCAGTAGATTATTTGAATATCATGCATGTTCGTACATAACAAATATGATGAGGAAAAACCAATCGCAACATCCAAAGTAACAGTGAAAGGCAGATGTTACTCTAATTGCCACAATGTTATTTTAGCTTAAACTAGCAGGTGTCAGCTCCATGTCTTAGGCTGTGTCATTTATACTCAAACTAGCATGGTTCAGCTGCATGTGTCAGGCTGTGTCATGTCTACTTAAACTAGTTCATGTCAGCTCCATGTATCCGGCTGTGTTATGTATATTTAAACTAGCACATGTTAGCTCCATGTGACAGACTGTGCCATGTTTACTTAAATTATCACATGTCAGATTGAAGGTTCAGGCTATGTTATGTTTACTTAAACTGGGAGGCGTCAGCTCCATGTATCAGTCTGTGTGGTATTTATTGAAACTTGCACCTCAGCTCTAGGTGTCAAGTTGTGTCATTGTTTTACTTAAACTTGTACGTGTCGGCTCCATGCACCAACCAATAATGTGTAGAACGGGTGAAAAATGTATTGAATTAATTCATTGAACATATACGATTTACTGCATATATTAGCCTTCCAGAACAATGTTGACAAACGTAAGGTCAGGTGACGTTGCCATGGTGAAATCATAAGTAGAATACTTTTATTATTCTTGGAAAATAATACAAAAGGATGTTTGGTATTGATACCTTGCTTGTGTTTATAACATTTTGGCTGTCAACAATATGGATTTAATATACAGCCAATACCATGGATTGCATAACAAGTTATTATAATGGATTAAATACACAGTCGAAAACCCTCCAATGGCCTAGTGGTTAGAGCGTCCGCCTCGGATGCAGAAGGTCGTGCGTTCGATCCCCGACGGAGTCATACCAAAGACATGTAAAACATGGTACTAACAAGTGCCTGTCTTGGCGCTCCACAAATTAGCAGTCAGTGTAAGGACTTTTCGGCCTGGTGGCAGGATAATGTGACTGGGTGGGACATATGCTACATGTCTGCGGCATGATGCCCCAGTACTATACATCACTATACCATAAACTGCCACACTGCAGACATCGTAACGATATCACTGAAAAATCCAAATTACACACACAGTAGATGTTTTGGATTTAATTCATATTTGATACAGTTGATACTTAGACTTCAGATCTACTCTGAATTTAATTATTATTTGATTCTCTGGGTTTAATTCAGAGTTGATACTCTTGATTATTTTCCAGTTGATGATCAGGCGTTAATTTATATTTGATACTCTGGATTTAATTCAGTTAATACTCAGACTTCAATTATACTTTGGATTTAACTCTTTAATTAAGACTCTAGATTGAATTCCCAGTTCATACTCTGGATTTAATTCACATGTTATACTCCTGCCTTAATTCAAAGTTGATTTAATTCGGAATTGATACTCTTTCGTTGATACTCTGGATTTGATTCCCAGTTGATACCAAAGGTTTAATGCTAAGATGATACTCTAGATTTGATTCACACTTGATAATCTGGACTTG
The DNA here is from genome assembly GCA_028554795.2 of Sinohyriopsis cumingii. Classification (NCBI taxonomy): domain Eukaryota; kingdom Metazoa; phylum Mollusca; class Bivalvia; order Unionida; family Unionidae; genus Sinohyriopsis; species Sinohyriopsis cumingii. The sequence goes on along the minus strand of CM068834.1, from coordinate 78,067,777 downwards.
ATTCAGAGTTAATACTCTGGATTTAATTCACCTTCGATGACCTGTATTTAGTTCAAAGTTGTTACTCTGGATTCAATTCACAGTTGATACTCTTGATTTGGTTCGCAGTAGATACCCTTTATTTGATTCAGATTTGATACTTTGGATTTTATTAATAGTTGATACTCCGGATATAATTCACACTTGATACGCTGGATTTGACGCAGACTTGACGCTCTGAAATTGATTCAAATTTGATACTCTGAATTTAATTCATGTTCATGAATATGAATTTAATTCATTGTCTTTCGCAGGATTTTAAAAACTATTGACCGGAATGTTTGTTCCGAAACTGAGATGCTTTTTGCAAACTAATTTGAAAAACTCCACAGCTAATGTAATGATATATAACCCTCCATCTGTTTTTATTTTTGTAATGAAGTGTTTCTTGTTTTACAAGTTGTCAATCTTGTGTTATATCAAGCACTAACCATGGCATAACCATATGTTTGAAGCGACTAAACTGGAGAATGTGATAAACAAACATATCATTATTTAGGTGTTGGCGTTATGGTGTCTCTGAAGTGGTTAAAGACTGGATGTAATAAATTCGCAAACCTTATTTGAGCTCATACAATTGTTGTCCCTGATATAATTACTAGTGATAGGAATTGATAAGAATTTCATAATTGATAATCACATCCATCTAATTAACATGTAGTCAATTATAATCGGTTACTAATAGTAAATTTAATTGTTTGTTTGGTTTACAGTTATATCTTTGTTCGAGAGTTTCACATGTTAAGAAAGGTACAGAAGTAAGATTTTTAAATGACATGTATACATTATCATGTTAAAATATTGTATTGTTTATGTTATGTTATCTTTGTTCTACAACTTTGTTGAATGAAAGCACCTTTTATGGCTGACCAGTCTTGTATAACATAAATAATGTTGGAATCCCCCAAATCCTTTCAATAGTACGTGTTGTATTTGCAAATAGTAAAATTAATCTTATATTTACACTGACACTAATAAAAAAATGTGTTTAAATTTAGTAACTAAACAATTTGACAGGTTATTCATGTAATCATGATTATATGTTCTTAATTATAAACTTATGCAGGATTTGGTTTGAGTTTATACCTGTATGTTGTGGAATGAATAAATAATTCAGATAAGGTATACTGGACTGGAAGCCCTATTTAGATTTCCATTTACACATGAGTTTTTCTATCCTCTATGTTTTTGTCAACATACATAAAGTAGCCTCCCTTTATCTAATTGGCTTGCTCACCCAGCTGATAATAGATTTTAAATGATATTTGGAACAAGACTAATGGTTCCAAACTGGAAAATAAAAGAAATACACAAACCTTTGCTCCGTTGTTATATAATTTTGTTTTTGATATTTTTAAAACCTACGAAGGCGATAAAATCATAATCTTGCATGATTTAGGACAATACTGTATTGTTTACTTAATGTAAATAATGTTTGGAAGCGGGCCAGCCAATTTTGGTGCTATTACTTGTCTCAATAATATAGTATGTTCACCATTCTTTCAACGGAAGCAAGAGAGAATACGAGTTTCGTAGAACTACAAAGGTTGCAATGGCAGATAAAGATGAATTGGAGGATGAGGAGGAAGAGGAGTAGTGTTATAGTGAAGAAGCAGATGATTCCTGTAGCTATTGATACATTCAGATTTCATGTACATAGTGTTAAAAATCGTGTTCACATTCACCTGCATTCATATTTGTGCTTCATCATGATAAAAGAAAAACCATTTGTCAGGTATACATTAGGACAGTTGTCTAGCCTGCATTAAAGCTTGTATCTGGCCTGCATTCGCGGTTATCGACTGGCTTGCAGAGGGGCTTTTGTCCAGCCTGCTTTAGACCCAATTTGACTGGCTGCAGTAGGATTTACGACTGATATGCAGTAATGATTTTGTCGGGCTATTATTTGGGTTTTGGACTTGTATGTATTATTCTTTCTGACTGGCCTCACTGATGGTTTTGGACTAGCCTGTATTTTGGGCATTTGACTGGCCTATGTTGTTTATATCGGGCCTGCATAGAGGCTTTCGACTGGCCTATATTAGTGTTTGACTGGCCTGCATTAGGTCTTTTGTCCATCCTGTATTAGGGCTTTTATCCAGGCTACGTTGTGGTTTTTAAATTAAATAGGTACACCTTTATTAGGCTGACACTAGGGTCATTATCGATTGGCCTCTAAGAATATTTATTCCTTGTGAAAAGTGTATCTCTTTGTTTGGCTTATGCTTTCTCACAAGAATTACAACTAAATCATACGATGAATTGAAAATTATACTTAACCCTATATCTACTCAGACATAATTATTCTGCTCTCCTTTTAACAACATTAAGTGATGTGTACAATGTACGTATGCTGCATATAACTGTACGTTATTATTCAATATTGTTTATTGTATTCAGACAAATAAGCATCTGGGCAGCATTTAATCAATACCTGATAAAAATACATTTATTCCACAGACTTTACAACGTTGCGTTATATTACACACGACTATTTCACCGTATTTCCATACACGTCATTCTAAAATCTTGCTAGAAGCACAGCAAAAATTATGACATACTGAAACATATAAGAGCATTTTAATAACCTAAATAATAGTTATCCATAATAACCTAATACTATTTTAAAACAAAGAATGATACATAGAAACATTCACGGGAGACATCGTTCAGAGATATATTGTGTAAACTTTACTTGAAACAAAATTTCCTTTTTTTTGAAAAGCGGATTAGCAATTTGATACTCATGATTTATACATGACGTGGTATTAATGTCAAGACGTGATTTTATCCAAATTTATTTAATGGATTTGTATATGTTTGCATATTAAGTTTTGCTTTTTATTCGCTGTGCAACCTTCCGGAAACATCTTGGTCGGTAGCATACATATTAAATGGTTAGAATAGATTCTAAAATCGATTGCTGCCATTATACTTTCGTATATAACTGTTATCAGAAATAATGTGACATATCGCAAATCCACATATTAATTACATATTTGGCGCCAGGTTTCACCCTAATGTCATTATAATGTGCATGCTTTCATTAAGCTTATAGACAATTTGACTGGATATTTTTTAAAACAAAGACAAGTTTGCCTATAAGTAATGGAAAGCGCATAGTAGTGGCTTTATATATTATGGAAAGAGTTTGAAATATCCCATTTATTTGCAGTTATAGGTGTCACTAGTGGGGGAGATGTTAGCTGATCCTGCAATTGTACTGATTAGTCTATACGGCCATTGCATGTGCTGGAAATTATAGTCATTATCATATGTTAGTAACTGTGTTATGATAACGCATAACAACTTGCATTTATCTGAGTGCATTGTTTAACCTGAATCTACCGGCAATTTAGGATCCTGCGGTAAAGCAGAATGATGCACCACTAGAGCTGAAAATGGGCTGTAATTGCTGCTTTATAATTAACGTAAATAAAATACCAATAATTAAACTACTTATCTGTAAATGGCAATGAATGATATTAGTTGTTGTGATAGCCGGAATAATATGGTTTCTAAGATGTGATACAATTTACGGTATCTTTTTTATTTGAAAGAGATGAAATTCTGAACCAGTAATCCTATTCAGACAAGTAAAACGTCCAAACTGCTATCCTTACTATTGAGCGGACCAATTACATACAAAATGAAAGGTTTAGTGTAGCGTGTTTCACCTAGAGGCCACAGCCTCAGAATATGTAAAAGTTGTAAGCACATAGTACCAGTTATCTACCTTCTTTAGACAGACCATGTTTATTATGATGTTATTTAGTAATGAAACAAATATGACACAAACGAGTGGAAGTCGGTTTAAGCACGTGTATTCGTTTTTTGAAAAGAATTGGTGGCCGTGGAATGTCGAAGTGTATTGTAGTTGGGAAAGGATTTTTCTCAATAAAACACACGTTTCAGATATAGACCAAAGGTTAGTGACCCCAAACAATAAAAATAAACACAGATTTCTATGTGCAAAAACTTGTACAGTTTTTACTAATATTTGTCACACAATGTTGAAATTGCAGTACTTAAACTATGACAAATATCAAAAAATAATATTACTTTCACGCCTAGGTTTATTCAGATCTAAAAAAATGCTTTAGGTAAAGCAATGTTCTCCTCCAGGTCTTGATGTCAGTCATTACTCCTTTCTCATTCGATCAGCAGTGTTCATGGTCATTTACATCCGAAGCATGTCTTGCTTTGTATAGTGTCTCGTGCACTTTTATATATTCCATGGGTGCCGCCTAAGTAGGTAGTGTTGCATAGTAAAATGTTACGCATCAAAAAAGAACATCTCAATTAGTATGCATCAAACGCTAAGCTACAACGTATTCATTAATGCACTATGAATTATTACGAAACGTGGATCAAATTAACCAAGTGTTACTCCCTAAAACAATTATGGTCAATTTCTCATGTGTATCTCACCTCGCTGAATGATATCTGACTCTTAATCAAAGACGCGAATGTCATCATGGACAACATTCGATCCTTTTATTACCATCACAACATTTGTCACATCCATCAATTGTCATATTATCCCTAGATCGCGCTAATAAGGTAATCGATTGACACCTTGCTGTGTATTTAGATGTTCGCTTTAATTTACCTTTCTTAAGTCATGCCTTGTAGCTCTGGATGCACCGACTGTAAAAACAGTTTTGCTACCTAGCAGACTGGTTCTACCTGGTTTATATAATGCATGGAAAAAAGTGCAAACCACCTCTTTTCTTTATTTTTAGTACATATGTTAACTATTAAATGGTATATCAGGTCGATGCCTTGAAATTGTATTTGTTCCTATCTAATGCAACTTGAAAATATATTTCCGCCTATTGTCATTATCATCAATATTTTGGCACCCAAATTAGATTTCTTTTATAGGTTCTCTAGCAATTCACATGTGTTGGTGTTATAAACAAGAATCGATTCCACATATATAAATTGTACCATATGCCAACACCAGATTAATATTCGAAACTTAGAGGATATTTATTATAAGTGAAATCTTATCTACCAAAGATATCCACTTTACAACTATTTGTGAATAGCAATAGACATTACAATTAAATTGCATCTGACGGATGATGATATATATGATTGATGTTCAGAAGACATTAATTGTTATTGATTGTGGCAAAGTACAACAAAGTTCCCGCATCTATACATACTAACTGGTCCCAACCGTACTTTGTACGATGTGTAAATTAATACCTATATAAATAACCGTAATGTATTTAATTCAGGTAGTTACAGGAAAGGATGGTTACAATAACGATGTTATGGTTTTGTGGATTCTTTAAGAGACCATTTTCGGACCAGCTAGTTAATCTGGGGCTGTTGAAGTTTTTCATACTATATTTTGTTTTATTGGATCTCATTTGGTTTTAATCTGATAGATATTATATACTTTTAGCTTTACCGTTTTTAAACCAGAGATGCTAATGGATGGTCTGTAAGCGTGGCTCGTGCTTGTTAGTACAAAATAGTTTTATTTGGGTAACGTTTTCACTGTTACATCACATGCCTATGAAATGTAGGAAGATAACCTAAAGCTTTAGCCCTAGTAGTAAGGACGTCATCGTCAGACGGATCTATTAAATTAGGAACTGTATGATTTACAGCTGGAAATTGAATATTATTTCATCATGCGTCAATTGCCAACTGAGAACATACTTCTTCCAGCACAAAGAGTTTTTTTTTTGCGTTCGTGGTCTAGCTTAACACTTGTTATATTTCATATGAAGTATTGTAAGTTAATTATTGTGTTGCCTATGCAAGTTATCTATGCAGGGCAAAGAGGCTAAATATATTATGAATTAATTGGAATGAGACCGTTTGACCGTCAAAAACGAGACTGGTGGCTATTCTTCAGCATAAACAATATATTCTGTATCTGACAGTCACGTTTTGATCTTTCTTCGGCGGACATTGATGTACTCTAGCATTGTTTTTTTCCATAACCTAATTTCATATTCGTAAACCAGCATTACAATGTATATAACTGTACTGTGATTAGGCTTGAATCCCGTTTACACATTTGAGGCAAACTTAGAAGCATGAGACTTACCCGGATCACGGTCTGAAAAATATGTAAGGAAGAATTAAAATATTTTTCGATCTATAATTTTATAATGATTACCGTATAGCTTCAGGCTTGGTCTTTTCCTTTCTTCTGTGAAAACGACTTGTATGCGTATTTTCGTAACAATTATTCGAACGAATTTAAAGGATCATGAGAGTCAACATATGAGTCATTTAAAATAGATTGCATGCCATCTTCTTTAAAATAGCTTTGCTTAATAAACATGATTATTGATATTGTTATTATGATTCTTGCTATTATTCCTATTGCTTCATAAAGCAGAAATATGGTCAAATATGAATTATATGTAATGACGCTACATAATATATGACATTATGGTTGAACACCATACACTACGTGGATTCATTACATGCCGAATGAAACAATAATACTAGATCTAGCAATGACATATTTTATATTTTGCTCTATTCAACTTCTTTGAAATTATGAGTCATTCCTTTAACGATTATTTCATCAACTGTTATCCTAACTTGCAAATGATTGTATGATTAATATTTTCTTACCTCGGCGAGTTTTCCAAGTATATTAAACAGAAACTGAAAGTAGATGGGATACGATATAATTTAATTTTAAACTACTTCCATCTTTAAAGCATGGGAATTTACATTTTTTCGTTAGCGCTAAATATATCTAATAAAATTGCACAATGCAAACCTAAAACATTCGTATCCAAGAGTATGTTTCAGCATTGAGAAGCTGCTGAAAGAGTTAGATTGTATACGTTGTAGTGGGTGCAAATTTTCCTGGAGTTTCAATTCTATCTTGAAAACTCTAAATACTTTCTTCTCTCAGTTCCCAGGGAAACTACAAGCGTTCTCGTCTAGAGTATCAGCGAAGATATTACTTGGATTCACATAATAGACGGTAGTAACAAAGTTCTGAATATTGGCCACATTATCTCCTACTAAGTAAACAAATCCAACTCTGGCTAGATATTCAAGTGTACGTTCAGCCAGATATTTAGCCAATTCTCATTTGAAGTCTGTACTTTTAAACACACATCAGCCATGTAAAGCAACCACCAGTTCTTCTTTTACGAGTGCATTTCGATGAGGAATAGTTTTCACAGGCATGGATGAGGACATCAGTATGGAACCAACACAACACCGCTTGGCCCACTAAAACGGAAATTCAGGGTTACATCTCTCCCGATGGTATCAATATCAAATTGGTCATGAAAGCCGGTAAATAGGCATGGTTTAAGGTAATCGCTTTTGCATCCATTAGGTGCTAAATGTACAGCCATGCATTCCATGATATCACAGGGTAAGGCATCGATGTAATTGTAAGGCACATCATCGTACTAGTGTTTATCATTAAACTGGAATCCCTCTTTGGATGCTTGCTGTCTGAATGATTCAGTGTCGATATTTAACAATTCACTTTTCTATATCGGAGATTATCGTTCAGTGTTGCTGAATGCATGTTGTACTCATCCCAGTCCAAAGACTGATATACTTTTTCCAAATGCTACTGATGATTCTATGATTTGGTAATGACAATATTGCTGCTGCTTTAAGGTGGTAAAACAAACGTATTGATTCTCTCCAGATTGCAGACTTTCATTCAAAAAGCTCGTTAGTTCAGTGTCAATCCTTTGACTGTGCAGTTTCTATGCATATATACCAGTCTGTATATGTATATGTTGTGATCGTTTGTAGCACAACGGAAAATATTGTCATGGGGATGCTCCTCCTTTCATGTCCTTAAATGATTCTCTTATATTTATTAGTGATGCATATCATTGTGATGAATGTAGACGCACATGTTCTTCCAAAGGTACTGAACACAATCAAACAAAGTAAAAAAAGTTAAACAATTTTAGTCGAGCATGAATCGTCACGTAGGCATAATTATGTCATTTTGAAATACGATGGAGAGTATAAACTCTGGTTCTTTGTCGTAATTGACTAAAGTACACATGCTTCATTATAATTCCATTGTCATTCACGAGTTCAAAGTAGCTGTATGGATCTGCCAAGTATTCTGTCTTGGGTAATCACGTTCATTGTGCTCTTTGTCCCCATGAGAAATTGAGCATCACGCTGGCAAACGAGTGTCTTCTTTCGTCCTTTTCCACGTGGTTTAAAGTGATGTCTTCCATAAAACGCTATAGTTTTTGAATTCTTTATTTGTATTCAGTAGCCTGGTAGCAGGTGTGGTAGCCGCTGTCTTCTTGCTATAGTAACAATTGTTTTGACATAACCCGAGAAAAATTACTCTGTGGGAGTCATCGTCCATTTTGTAGAGTTGGAAAGTGTCGCAGAACGGAAATAAGCGGTATTCAAGGTATAGATCGAGAAATAAATGCTAGATATCCTACGCTCCTGGCATAGCGCGTTCATTCTCAATTTGATGACAAGATTGGCATAGTCTACATGTTCTAGCACAGGTACGACACAAAAGAAGCATTATTTGTACTTGACAATGGTGTGGTAAAACAGCACAGTAGCAGTAAGTGGGAGGTAAGACTTTACAATCGATCAAACCTTATTATTAACGAATGTATTTTATTCGATATGTTTTGCCAACAAACAATATTTCAACAATAAATGATTCAAGGAAAACACATGTATGTATTATTTGACATCTTCTCCGTGAGATTCGACCACGTCGTTCAGTAAACTTGTAGCATTGGTTCGTCCTCCAAATAAACTATCGTATGGGTCGGGAGATTCCACGTCCAACACGTAGCAATTTTACACAATGTACACAAACTCAGGTTCGGTTTTACTATATATTATTGTTTATATCCTTTGTTAACGTGTGCCTTGGCATTGTTGGAACGCATAGAAATTTCACAAAAAATAACAGAAGAAGAGCACAATCTCAGTATCTGGCACGCACGTTTCTTTTGCTAACATTGCACTAGGCAATGTTATTCGTATTACGAATGCACGATAAAGGTTCAATGGCAGGAAAATAAGTGAATTCAATTTGTCTTCTTTCGAAATGCATGGTTTAGACGCTAAATAAGCGTGGTATTTCTCTCCGCCATGGATGAGTTGGCCTTGATAGCGAAATTCTCTGTCACATTCCCCACAATAGTTTATATTGTGGTCAATTTGGCACATGTCTCTGGATGGCAATGAGATTTCATGAGTATTAATATCAGTCCTGTTTACTAGATTGATGACAGGTCTACGTGGATAATATTTATGTGGTAGAATACTGTGACGTGCACATATATGGATTGACACATGAGCCACATTTCGAAACCCAGATGTAAAAAATGTATCAGTTACTTTACTTGTTCTTAAGAAATATATCTACGCAGTCTACCATTATTATTGTAAATGATTCGTGAAATGCAGGAAGTGGGTGTAGACGAACATTATGTATATTATAACTGTATTATCTTACCATTGACCATACAATGATTTTCATAGGCTAGATTCAGAATGTTCTGTCGAAATGAACTAGGGACAAGACTTTAATAAGTCAGTTTTCCCTCGGTACAATTGGTGTTGTATCTCATTAGGATCCAAGTTTTCGCAAAGTAATAAACGGGTATATGTGTGGCAGTTTCGCAAAGAGCTCTCCGCTCCCCCCGCCAAATAAGTATTTTGTTCCTGTTCGATACCGCGCAAATGTATTTTGTCAGTCTGATTAGAATATAGACAATGAGTGGTGGCAAGAATGCTATTGTGATCACCACATATTGATAAATTAATACCAAGTGGATTAGAGACCCCATCAAAAGACCGATAAATGTGTTATCTAATTGATTAATTTTATGATCAGCCTCATTCTATATACCTCTAATTGCCATATATCTGGTTACTGCACACACTGGGCATAAATTAAGGATTTCTTTGTCGATTAGATTAACATTTTGATGGTACAACAGTATTAACCACATCCTAATATCCAGCTTGGTTTTCACTAAGTAATAAATAATTACCCTGGATCGGTAAAAAGTAACTGCCAAAACTATTAGGGATTCTGAGACCAAGTCTAGTTACAAATTCACACAATGGAAAGGGATGTTAGCAAAGCAGTACTCTGATCCACTCGCAGAATAAAAGCACTTACATTAGATAAAGGCTAGTTATTTGATAAAACAAGACTGAAAAGGTTCTGTATCTTTCAATCTTAAAATCGGCAAATGCTTAGCGGGATCACCAAAACGTGATATTTAACCTTTCCACATGAATAGTTCATAATTGACCTTAACAAGATCAGAGAGGAGTTTATTCGATTCAACAAATAAATGCATGCAAATGTGATTTCAATCAGAGCGGACCATTTTATGACCAGTAGTTTGATTTATTTTATAGAGAGATGTATATTTAATTTTCTTTGTTTCTTTCATAATTAGGTTAAATGTTTTACTTCATTATAAACAATTCATAATGTGACATTGTACGCTGGACTTGACCTTGTTTAAAATCAAATTCTTTTTCTACCAAACCAGAATTATTGATTTTCGTTATAAAGTAAACATGTTTATCTCAATCTGAGCCTAGAACTTCGGAAATTACTCATTAATTGCTAAGTCTGCACGTTGTTTACTACTCATTTCATATTATAATTTTTGTAATACACTTCTAATTACAACTAGGACGTTTTGAAAACATTATGTACCTACAAAAAGGTTATTTTCCATCATATTTCCTTTCCAGAAAATGATGATTGTGACACGCTGTCAAGTAGAAGACTATTTAATCATGATACTGGAACACCTATTTATTCATGGCGTACGGTCATATCAGAATCGGTTGTATTGTTGTTGTGTCCAGACATTACTTTGGGTCAGACTTTAATTTATGCAAATTAGTTAATTCAAGTGATTCTTCCTTGGAAATGCAACATGATATTAAAATATATTCGTGGAAATAGATTCGAATTTATATTGCACTTTCAAAAATTATTTTATTCTTGGATTGTATTATTGTGATCCAACAATAGACTGTTAATAGATCACGATAAGCGTACTCTTTCACCGTCGGATTTAATTGGATTTTCACTAACGTTTTTATTTTAAAGTACATATATTATGACTTGTGTCCGTAATGCTAGGATTCTTTGGGATTTAATTAGAAATAACAAGAATTCTTATTTTTTAAATTTCCACTTTGTATTTTATGGAAATAACATATTTATTGAATCTTTCAAAACTTGCTGCTTAGCATTCTTTTCTGATGCATTCTGCTGCATATTTAAATATCATAGGGTCGTAACCATAGTTATAGTCAATTTTGAAATGTACAAAAATGCCAACATTATATTACATTATCCATATTACCTTGACATTTTGTCGCCATTACATCAGTCAAGGCTGAGGTAGAACATATGTTAACGTTAGCTTTAATATTCTGTATTTGGGTACAATATAGTGCATATTGCTGGCGCATATTGATATTATATGTTGAATATAATATTGTAAGCAGCCTAGACGCCACGAAAAACCAATCAGCAATTCAAATAATTCGAACTAGATGACCGATTGTGGCAACTTTGAAATTGTATGCAACAACTAAATTAAAATGACTTACTAGTATGATGCGATGCTATGCTTAAAATAGGTTTAACACGGAAATTCACCATGGTGTTAAATAAAGTAAAAAAAAAATAAATTCAGCACCATTGACTGCACCACTTTCCAGAATAAATTAGTTGTAGCTAGGGTAGAATTCTAGCATTTCGACAAACTATGTTAATATCGATTGGTCTTTTCGTGGAGACAATGAGTTAAACTTCAAATGGGTTTAAAATATAACTATCATATTTCTCTAAGGTTTGAGATAGTTATTAAAGAGGTCCATAAAACCATTTCTAAAGATAAATAAAAAGCACATTTAATTTTTTTCATTTCACAGCAGAACCCTTGCTAATAACAGAGTAAATGCATTTCGGCCTTCTATCAAGGAAACAGTATGCCAATATCATTACCTAATCCACTAAGCCTTTCTACATTCTTATAAACATATAATCACCTTATAACGAAGATTATACAGAGATAAAGAAAACTTTACAGTAAGATAAACAAATGTATTGAAATAAATAATTTAATGTCACGATATCGCGCATTCTTTATTTTGAGGGAAGTAATATTATTGTTGAAATAAATGGAGCTCTGACTGCTGAAAGATAAAAGGTAACGTTTTACTGGAGAGGTTTCCATTGAAGAAAAAAAAAGCAAGCAGCTGGAAAGAAACGGCTTGGAGTGAAATAGCTTTAAGAATTGTTTCTGTCATATCCTTATGATGTCTGCAGTGTGGGAGCTTAGAATGATGTCAATCACCAGGATATGATGTCGCGGACATGTAGCATGCTGTCCCTCCCAGTCAGATTATTCTGACACCAGACCGACCAGTCCTAACACTAACACTCAGAATTAAATCCCGATAGAATCCAAGATGAAAGGCGATGACGACTATAATAGTCAGCGTTGTACTGACATGTCTGAAGCCTCTTCTTGAGTCACAGAAAACAATATTACAGTTCTTGAATTCTGTATACCTGGCATATAAAAAATCAAAAACTAGAGGCATTTAAATTTGAAAACAACATTTTCTGAAATATGTTTGCTAAAATTCGTGTACCATAAGGACGAGCAACCACATTTTCTGTTACGAGTCTATGCAATATTTCGATATCAAGTATGGAGGCATAAATGTAGTTTGTTACGATTATATGCTCTAAAAAATAACAAAAAGAGTGTGAAGACAAGCTTAGTAAAATTAAAGAAATAATGCATTTCCCTAAAATACTAAAAGAAAAATAAGAAAATATAACTTAACGGTTTTACGAATTAAAACCAAAAACAATCCAAGAATTAAAAACCCCACAAGTTATATCAGTAAAAGATTCAGAATTCACATCCCGATGGAATACAAAATGTAAGGCGATGACGACTGTAAGAGTCAGCATTGTCCTATGTGTCAAAAGTCTCTTCTTGTATCACAGAAAGTATTATTCCGATTTTTGAACATATCATGTATTTATTCCCAGGGAAAATTACCAATTACATTTCAATAATATGAAGAAAACAAAAACACTCAGCCCAATCTGGATACATCATAAAACACTACGAATATAATTCTTATCATAACATCAATTATTCTTATCATAACATCAACTGTACAACTAACTGCAAAGCAGAACAGATTATACGATGGGGGTCATTAATTCTACCTTCTAGGAGAGATGGAAGCTTGTTACATGACAAACATCACGTCGATTAGCTGTTATCTAGAGTCAACTTCAATATTCGTACTCTGAGAAAGAAAACAAATATAAAAAACGTTGTTTACCAAGACTGTCATTGATTCTGAAGCAAGGTTATCAAAAAATGCAATGTATCATTTATTCGTTGTTTACTTCGAAAATAGAAAATAAAAAAAATATGTCAGAATTTGTCACAATTCTTAACTATCATATGTCATATGACCCTGACATATTCTTCTTTGGCGCTATTGCGACCTTGCAATGTGTTTTGAAAGATTATTAGCTGTTACTGTTACTATTACTTTTCGCTGATTGACTTACCTATCAAAATAATCTTAAAGTAATATATTAATCTTTAATTATAGGTTTATTTTGTTTGCATGTAATTAGGTTAGATAACTTTATACATAATTTAAATGACATACGATGCAATGGTCCAAAATCAATACATCAGGTTAACCCGCCTGATACTGATAAACCAAGTCAGCTTGCAATTATACATTGATACATTAGTCAGTGAGATATATTATGTTGATATATTTACATTTAAGAGTGCATGTCACAAAGATGTTTTCCCTACGCTTTTAAAGGATCCGTCTCCTGGCATTAGTGGATGTCTGAGTGTTTAATGTCCTTCAGCTTATACTAAACATATTAGGATATTGGATTCAAATATCATAAGTGGTCTAAAAATGTATAGAAAGTTAATAAGGGATCCAGAAGCTTGTTTGATGTGTTTGACTAATATTCTGCTGATATATATATATATATATATATATATATATATATATATATATATATATGCATAAAATCCGACCTTTAGGCGACAGCGTCTAAATTGCAACCTTTCGGCGACATCATTGTATACTGAATATGTGTGGGTCATGATTGTGCCTATATAGTGAATACTGTATAGAATACTGAAAGGAATATGAAAATACACGAAAAAGTGGTAAAATAAAATAAATGACAAACATACATTTTGTGTCGCCCATTTACTGTTGCAGAAAGGTAAAACTATATACGTTCATGCATAAAACCAACCTTTGGGCGACCGGTCGCCGAATGGATGATGTGTCGCCCAAAGGTTTAGTATATGTCTCGTTAGATATAATTTATATGTGTCACCTAACAGTATTATATACAGTGTACTTCGCTATTACGATTCCCAGCGAGACGGAAACAAAGTGATCGCATGCGTTGGACGGTCTGAATATCGGGGTTTTGCTGTCGGCATCCATACGATATTGGATTATGTGATCAATTCTTGTAATCACGCGACTGTTTTAGTATACTTATTGCACGGGACTGGAATAACTGGCCTTAATCCGGAATAGCGTAATGGTTTTACAGTTTTAATCTTAAAGATAGGAGTGGTGATTTAGATATAGATCGATTTTGCAAATATTTTGTAGGGGAGATTGTTGTTTAATTTTTCATTTGTTAACTGTATATAACAATCATTATGTACATGAATTTCCGATGGATATTTTTATTATATGCTTGTCTGCGAATTAGTGGATTTTCCATTTAAATATCTTTTCATAATTTACTGGAGTCAATTATGAATGGGGGTCACAGGTGGCCGAGTGGTCTAATGCGCTCACCTTTATTATATCAGTGTCCCTACCCTCCGTCCGCATGGGTTCGTGTCTCGACTCTGCCTACGAGGGCGTGAGAGAAAGCTTGCCAGTAGATTCATGTGGGTCAGTGGTTCTTCCCGGGTTGTTCTTCCACCACAAACACTGACCGCCATGTAGAGCCACATAACCTACAAATCAAATTAGACTGGTTTTTCTCCTAAAATAATGGATAGACGTTGATAACACTATGACCAAGAACATCGAAGATTATTTTCGGAATATTCTTAGTTTAATGGTAAACATATCCACATATCACGCATGTGTACCAGGTTGGAATCCAGCAATCTACTTTCATTTTTCCTTTTGATTATGTATATTCAACGTTGAGTTATGAAAGAGAACTATGTTATTACTAAGCAGTGGCCTTATCAAACGCGGGGCTGGATTTGGATTATTTTAGCGTGACTCCTGGATTTAACGCGAGGGGTCTCTGTAAGCACTGCATTTGGAAATAAACTTTTAAACAAGTTTTATACAATATCGAACTTTACATTTCTTCCATCGATTTAAAGTTACTTTCTCTTTTTAGATATATTTTTAAAATTTACTAACACGCGGGGCACCTTAAATGCGGGGCCCAATTGGACCACATCAGTCCAATAGGCCAAAAATCAGACTCAGTTACTCCTACTATTTTCTATATAAATATCAAGAAAAACACAGCAGAAAATAAATGGTGATTAGCTGACATTATCAGCAGAGCTTCTACTTCCATTTATTATACATTTATTCTACAGATTCAGGTAGGCACATGCAAATTTGAATATAATGGATCGAATGCAGGTCGCTCAGACATATGTATATAAACATGTGGTATATGTTTAACTAGTTAGATTTAAAGGACAGTATGATAGATACCTTTGACAAAGAAATAATCCTGTTCATATAGGGAGGGGAGTTACATTACCTCCGCAGCGAAACTCATAAAGTAATGATGAAGGGATAACTAAATAATCCAACATCTTAGACATTATAAATTAGAAAATATTTGAAAAAACATTATATATAAAAAAACTAGATTAAACGGAGTCTGTGCAAAAGAATATATTTATTTGTGTATACGTTGAAACAAATGCATGGGATGTACAGAAACAATAGTATAACCAAATTAATAGAACCACCAATAAACATGAGATATACCAAAAGTATAGTTCTTAAATATATAGTCAGATCAAGAAAATATGGACTGAGGAAAAATATTTGTTTGACTAACTGGAGTTGTAGAATTTAGAAGATATTTTAACAAATTACCAGTATATAGCTTTTTGCAAAACAAAGTGTATACGCAAAAAAGTCATTCGATATTGAATTGAAAAACAAAGAGAGAAAGAAATTCACTGTAAAAATAAAAACTCAGCATTGTACCTTTCAGATAGAAAGCCTACTATACACAACATATAAAAATAAGAAATAGCTATACGAAGAAATAATAAATTTCATTACAGATATCTTGATCAGATGGGGTAGAATATATTTTCCGACTTGAAAGAAGAAGAGAAAACACCAACACCACGTCATTGTAGAAACCCTGGTATATGTTATACATAAAAAAGCATATTTGTCTTTCTATATATTCCAGCTGCCAAACATGAGGTCACGAGTTTGGAACACCTAGCGGCATTCGCAATATATTTTTTTAATTACTTTTTTATATTTATCTTCAAACTTCTTTTAAACTCTCTCCAGTTTATTTATTTATTTATTTTATTTTTTAATTCCCGTCCTAGGACGGGCAATCAAACTAGTCATGTACAAACACCCACATTTGTCTTTCTGTAAAATCCAGACTGTCAAACAAGAGGTCGTGAGTTCGAAACGAGCGGCGGCTTCACACTTCTTTTAAAACTTTATTTATTTTTGTATGCTTAAAATTTCATTTAAAGTCATTGATACCAAAATATTTTACTTTTGTTCATTCCTGTCCAAGGACGGGCAATTGACCTAGTAAATTAAAACCGACTGATCCTGTTCGCGGAAACACAGAAGCGGGCGGGATGATGTTAGGGGTTCTTGCATTTCCAGAAAGGGCAGTCAGACATACCTCTTGCAGTAGAAGAGAGGAGATAGGAACTGCACCGCTTCCCCGCCAGGACTAGGAGGAAAGAAACATTCTGAATAACAATTTAACAAATAGAAAAAAGAAAATCATGACCTCAGGTACCCGAGTGGTATAAGATGCTCGCCTTTAAAATCACAAAATATTCTAATCTCGCTCTCTTCGTGTGACTCGAATTTCGGGCTCGAATTTAAGAAAACATGCCCATCGTTAAGCCTTTACTGATAGCTCGCATCTTACCTCTGATCGCCTGTTGTAGGTGTGTGTGCCAGTATCTTCCAGGGTCTGTGGCTCTTCTCAGATTTTTCCTTCACCGCAAAATACAAACTATCTTGTATGTGCTAAAAAATGGCGTAAATCACATAAAACCAAGGCAAACAGTTGTATCAGCCTTCCCTCTGCATAAAGGGAGAGAAATCAGTTTGGCTAGAAGCAAACACGAAAGGAAACAAACGAACATGAATAAGAACAGCTTTTAAACAAATAGTTTTAAAAGTGTAAGGGTCGAACAGGAGATTTTGTTGTTGGTTGTTCCTTGCATCAATGTAATTACATAGATGAAACTAGAAATATTTGACCTGATTTTTAACATATGCGAGGCTGCATATCCTGTGCTGAGACGCAAAAGCGCCATTCGCAAATATCTTTCAGTTGATACCAGTAAAACACTTGTGTGTTCATTATTACGTTCAAGACTGGACTGTTTTAACTCAGTTCTGTCTGGTTCATCTCAATATCTACTCCAAAAAATTAAAAAAAAGTTCAAAACACAGCTGCTTGGATCATACCACGATCAGAGTCCACCTTCCCGCTGCTCTGCATTCTACACTGACTATCCATTCTATCCAGAATGAAACACAAAATTATGTTGTCTTTGCTACGTTTCAATGACGGACTCCAGTCCAACATATCTATCCGACCTCACCCATGTGTAGACACCAGCAAGATACTTACGCTCCTCTTCTGACAATCGTTTACTAATTATTCCCACTATGGAAACAAAGTCATATGGACAGCGTTATTTTGTATGTCGGGGCCCAGCAACGTGGAATGATTGCCCACTGAACGTAGACACAATGACGCAGTGATCCCATTCAAGACTGCTTCTTAAAACTCATTTAGTGCGACTGCAAGAACAAACTTAAAGACATAATAATGTTTTTTACCTTAAATATTTTCAGCATGTTTTTTATGTTTTATAATTTCACGGTGTTTCTTTTTTGTAATCATATCATTATATAAGTTTTTGTCTGTATATAGATGTTGTTTAATGTTGTAAAGTGCTTAAAGCTTCTAAAGATTATACACTATACAAAGTCTTCATTATCATTATTATTATTATTATTATTATTATTATTATTATTTATATTAAAATATTCTCAATCTAACAAATGCAGGATAGGTTGATCGATTTTTCTTGAATGTGTCCAATATTAGAAACTTATACGCAGTAATATCGATTGATTGTGTTATGTTATTATATGAATGCCACATTTACATTCTGGGGCTTTATATTTCATACGAAAAGGGAGATAATGGGTCTGATAGTTAGGTACAATATATGGTTTTCATGTCAAATAGTGCAATAATTGTTGTTATTATTTGAAAGGATAAATTACTAAATCCGTCAGAAGAGATGTGTTTGGCTCAGAATTAGTTTTGGATGATAGATAATTCAAAATGCTCCATTTATATCCTCCACCTTTTCAAGTCGATAATGGGTTTAAAATGCACATCAGTGAACGTGTTACGATTATCTCGGTCAGTCTATTCGAACTCATTTTACTATAGCAGGGGCGCAATTTTCGCCCCACCCCTGAGGAACCGTCCCTTGTTTGCAAAGAATTAAAACTCTGATTTTAATATAATAATCCAACCATAGCCCTCACGCCTGGAACAAGCACTTTGATTAGGGCGGTACAAGCACAATACATCCCAACCTCATATCTAACAGTAGTGATTATCATACTCATGTGTTTTGTAATTGTATTCGATAATATATTTCTTAATTTCTGATATTAATCTTTGTTGGAAAATATTTGTTTGCTCTGACTTCGTTCCTTCTGTCTAGGTTTATTTAATCTATCCTAAATTAGATAGGTTATGGTAGAAGCGAAACCAGTATTTTAATCTGTCCTGAACATTGTGTTATGCATCATGCAGTAACACTAACAAACAAAAAAAACAACACTACACTGAAAGACATATTGTGACAGGAGTAGGTTCAGGTTTTTAATCTATTCCAAAGAATATATAATATGACAGAAGTAGGAATAGGTTCTAAGCAATCATGAAAATGTATGCTATTACAGGTTTAGAAATACTTTTTAATATATCCTGAAAAATATATGCTAATGCATAAGAAGACACATTTTCTATCATGAAATGATACCTGCTATGGCATTTGTTTTCAGTTGCTAAATACTCAACACTGAAATCCTTCATAAAATACGACTCTCTTTATCTCGCTTTCGTCTCCTTGCATGATACTCCCATGGGCTGGGCGTTTAGAAGGCAATAGTTGTTATTACAAAATCGTGAGTCGTGTTTATTGGATGAAAACTTTAACTTGATGTTTCCTTATCTGTAAATTTTGTCATCCTTATCAAACGGTAGGAAAAGAACAAGACGATAAACCATATATGAAAATATTTTTCCCGTATCTGAGGAATCATTTAGTAAAATAATGATCGATTGTGCTGCCCTTTATATGTGACCGAAAACTACTTGTAGACTACCATGTGTGTCCACAAGATTTCCAGAGGCAGTTTGTTATAGGAATATTAACAATCAAACCATAGCAAATACTTGTAGAACGTTTTTCTTATTAAACTCATTGAACCTTCCAAAGCTATCAAGTCTGAACAAGGGTCAAATTGTACGTCTGGAATTTTCAAGCAGATGATGCATGAATTGGCCGTCCAACTATTTTAGTTTTCTGGTTATCAGCCTGTAAGGCATGCGACTTTAAAGTCTTTATTTTGCTTTGATGCAGGACATATTGGGGCGAGTGTGTTCCTTTAATATTGTTAGATGTTACGGAATTAGGTCAAGGTTCATTAGGTACATGGTAAATATGAATATAAGCACTTGTTTCAAGATGTTCCAACACGAACAAATAAAATCAGCCAAGATGTTGAAATTGTAGATCTTACACCTGCGAAACAACAACTTTACAGGAGGAATCCACTCATGAAGGATGTTTAAAAAAAAGTACTCAGTATTTTCTCAAGAAAGCTATAACCAAAGAAACCTATCTGGAGTTCGCATGTATACTTGTACCGAAACCAGATAATACCTTCTGTATCTGTGATGACTATATAGATCTTGCCAAAATAGATTTATATATAATGTAAAGAATCGCTGAATATTTTGACAAAATTGGAAATGCAAAATATGTCGTTATGTTTATCCTTTTGAAGGATTCTCGAAGATTACACTCAAGGAAGGTAGAATGGAAATTACTCTCTTTGTAACTCCAGATGAACCCTATCAATATAAAGTGGTGACTTATTGTATGATGAGCTGTCGTTCAACTTTCCAGCTTTTAATGAACACTATAGCATCTTTTTCAGACACGCGTGACGCTCACCGCGATGACACCATCTTCTGCAACGGCACCTGGAGAGATCACTTGTAAGCCATTGGGAATTTGTTTGATCGTTTCGGTGGTACAAATTAAACAAAGTTGTTTTTGTGGGATTTAACGCCATATTTCAGCACACGATAGGCTATACATGGCGGCCAGTATTGATGGTGGAGGAAGAACCATGGAAAACGCCGGAAAGAACCACCTATCCTCGAGAAGCTACAGGCAAGCTTTCTCACATACCAACATTGGCCGAATCCAAGGCTCGAACCCACCCAGACAGAGGTGAGATGGCAGTGATCCGTAACGCAGAGTGTTTTAGACCACTCGGCAATTCGTGTCATTCACATCATATGTATTACGAGTGAAATGTATTTCATGGATTTCGGCAACTGCTCGTAAAGCGATTACTTATATGGTAAGAAATGTCTTTGGCCATGGTTAGAGATTGAGAGAAAAGAAGGAGTTCAAGCTCTCTAACAAGGGTGTCACCATTAACCGTGTTGATACAGTTACATCTTTGGGAGGGAGGTAAGGAATCGAGGTAAGGAAACGACAGAGCTATCCTGACTTTTTATTGATATATATATTGCTATATTCTAACCATACATCTATTAAGCTTTTATATTTTTGATATACACGAAATAAATATAAAATTGCACTTTCCCATCGAACTTACCAACTGCATTTGTATAATTTCTGCTTTTTAGAATATAATACAGATAGTTAAATCTCTTTTAACTTCATGATATACAATGAGTATAAAATTCAATAGTTGCGATTAATGCAACAGTCACTTTGAAGAAATGTATTTCGCTACATTTAAAATATAATTTTAATTTGGAATAGGTTACTAAACATTGCTCATTATTACTGAAATAATCTTTCATTCCCAAATTAAATCTAAACATGAAGTTGGTAGCGAATTTATCTTTTCAATAGCACATACCACGAAGAAAATTAGACATTCCATTATGTTATAATATAAAATATACAGACTCACAAAAATGTTGGAGAAAATAGACTCATACTGTGAAAATCTCAAATAATAAAGTGTCCATTCTTTAAAGGAGTTGAGAACACCGACGATTCTTACCAGTAAGGAAAAGACAGAGCTGTTCTGACTCGAGGAAAGAACTAACCCTTCATAAGCCGGCTTCTCTATTTATGCAGTTTTTGCCTTTCGCTCAGTCCAGTCAGAACAAGACTCTTGACCTTTCCTAGGGCCATCGCGTGAACCATTTGCATAAGTCATCCATTATTGATTTGTTAATTTGCCTGTTCAGTAGCTTCCCCACTAATTTAAATTGCTGACATTTAGATACGAGCGAAATGTATTTTATGCTGACAATTGCTGACATTTAGATACAAGCGAAATGAATTTCATGGATTTCTGCACCTGCTCGTAATGCGCGATCTTTATAAAATAGCATACAGTTATGTTACACAAATATATACAATTTATCTCAATATAATTTAGTGAAAAATTACTTTGAATATAAGTTGATGAAATTAATTTTTAATACAATTTAGAGAAAATTTCAATCTTAATACCTTTACTTAAAATAGCTGTCTTACTATTTATATCTTTAGTTAGTACAACTATAATTATGAGTGAACTGGAAAAAAATTATACTGAGCCGTCACTGTATCCTTGAACACAAGATTCCCAAAATGTACACAACACACCATCTACTGATAATGTACGAGAATAATGGGTTAATATTAAATGCTTTACAATTATACTGGTGAAAAAAGTGAAAGATGAAGAGAAAATAGATAAATACAACTAAATTATTTGTCACGAGAATACAAAAATGAAACAAGACAAACATCCAATTCATTTTCTTGTATTTGCAAATGTACTTTTATATGTAATATTACAATAATCTATCACAATTAAAATATTTTGTGGACCTCAAACAAGTGCTACAAATCCTAGTACCTCACTTTCGTCTGAATGCTTGTTAGCATAAGCATCGTTTCTTTGGAAAAATATGACATTGTTGAGGATGACTACATTGTTGTCAACCACAACATCAAATGCTGCTACTACAATACCAACAATAATATTGCAGCAACAGAGGTATAAGTGGAAAGGAGATGTAAAAGACATAACGAGTTGGATATCGATATCATTTTTAAATACAGACTATACAATACATAGTAAGATCCTTTCTAACAAGTGTCGGAAACATAATTAACCTTATATTCATAACAAAATTGTAACGTTAAAAACAGCGATTGATTTTTTGGAAACTAAAGAGAGGAGGGGCCTTGATCTTACATATCAAGAAAAGGCTTTTGACAGAATATAGTATAGTTACATAGATACAGTTTCTTATATATGCACGATGAAATTTAATATAGAACGTTCCGTGAGACAGGATTGTTCCTTATCGATATTATTTGTGATAGCATAGAAGCCCTCCGAATAAAAATACATTACATTAAAAATATAAAGGAAATTTAACTCCCAAACTTCAAAAAGGAACTATTAATGGTACAGCATGTTCGTGACTAATACAAATTTTACATCCGATGCCTACACCTTCAAACATTTAGAAAAGGAATTTATGGCCTTCAGGAAAGCATTAGAATCTAAAATTAATCATGCAAAACAAATGAAATTGTTAATAAGTAACTGGCGGGAGAACAACCCTGGACTCGAACCAGAACTTGTAACTACACTTGTAATAGATTTAGGAGTGACTTGTGTGTATGTGCGGGGGGGGGGGGATATATAAGAGTATACAAATTCAACACAATTGGGAAAAACTACGAACTATCTTACAAACGTAGGCACATGCAAATTTGAATATAATGGATCGAATGCAGGTCGCTCAGACATATGTATATTAACATATGTTATATGTTTAACTAGGTAGATTTAAAGGACATTATGATAGATACCTTTGACAAAGAAATAATCCTGTTCATAAAGGGAGGGGAGTTACATTACCTCCGCAGCGAAACTCATAAAGTAATGATGAAGGGATGACTAAATAATCAAACATCTTAGACTTTATAAATTGGGAAATATTTCAAAAAGCATTAAAAAAAAACAGACCAGATAAAAGAGAGTCTGTGTACAAAATACAAATTTCTTTGTGTATACGTTGAAACAAATGCATGGGATATACAACAAAATATTAAAAGCAAATTAATAGGACCAACAACAAAAATGAGATATATAAAAAACTATAGTTCTTAAATATATAGTCAGATCAAGAAAATATGGACCGAGATAAAGTATTTGTTTGGAGATGTACCATATTTCCAAACAAATACCAGTATATCAACTTTTGTAAAACAAAGTTTATACGCAAAAAAGCCATTCGATAATGAACTGAAAAACAGATAAAGAGAGAAAGAAATTAACTGCAAAAATAAAAACTCAGCATCGTACCTTTCAGATAGAAAGCCTACTATACACAACGGATAAAAGTGGTAAAGAGCTATACAAACAAATAATAAATTGCATTACAGATATCTTGATCAGATGTGGTATAACATCTTTTCCGACTTGAAAGAAAAACAAAAACAACACCATGGCCTTGAAGAAACCCTAGTATATATTATACATAAAACCATATCTGCCTTTCTATATGTTTCGGCTGCCAAACAAGAGTTCACGATTCTGAAACTCGTAGCGGCATTCGGAATATATTTTTTAATTACTTTTCTATGTATCTTCAAACTTCTTTTAAACTCTCTCCCACACTTTATTTATTTATTTTTTATTTTTGTTAATTCCCGTCCTAGGACGGCAATCAACCTACTCATAAACAACCGACATTTCAATTCTTTTAAACTTAATTTGTGTTTGTATGTTTAAGCTTTCTTTTAAAGTCGCTGAACCAAAAATATTTTACTTTTTTTTAGTTCCTGTCCAAGGACGGGCAAGTGACATAGTAAAGTAGAACCGAGTGGTCCTATTCACCGAAACATAGAGGGGGGATGATGGTAGTGGTTGGTGCATTTCCAGAAAGGGCAGTCAAACATACTTCTTGCAGTAGAAGAGAGGGGCCCTAAGATAGGAACTGCACGGCTTTCCCGCCAGGAATGGGGGGAAAGAAACATTCTGAGTAACAATTTAACAAATAGAGAAAGAAAATCATGGGCTGAGGTACCCGAGTGGTCTAAGATGCTCGCCTTTAAAATCACAAAATATTCTCATCTTGCTCGCTTCGAGTGACTCGAATTTCGGGCTTGAATTGAAGAAAACATATCCACCAACGCATCGAATCAGAAAAACAATAATAATAACAACAACACAAACAAAGAGACAAAGTGCTTTAACATGTGCTAATGCTCGGGATTCCTTTCCTAATTGACTCTTGCATTATGTATGAGAGAAACTTTTGTTACGTCAAAATACCATACCACTCAGACATGATCTCCGATTTGTTACTTTGAAGAACTATAGAAATGGCATGAATGGTTATCAGCAGAGTTTAGACATAAGTGGAGGTAACCTCATTGTGTGTGAATTTCTACAAATCAACCATTCTGAAGTTACGAACGTTGTTGATTAACACACTTGGACAACGTATTTCTCATGTTATACACTACACCAATGTTGAATCCATGACCAAAATATAATGGGGAGGTCGGGGTGGAGGGGGGATTGGGTTGGATTTTATGTTATTTGTAAACTTTACTAGAAAATAATCAAGTGGGTAAACTGGATGGACTTCCATCAAAAAAGATTCAACTCAAACTTGGATAGAAGGTGATGGGGTTGGAAGGTTTTCTGTTGGGGGGACGGGATTATGAAAATCGATTATACCTAAATTCAATCCCTACTCGTACCTAATCACATTTCACTATACCACAACCAAACCGCAGTCGACAAAAATGGCCATTATAGCAGTATCAAATATATCTGGGCAAAACGTAATGAAATTATATGCAATGTTTGTCTTGATGTCTAGGTACTTCTATACAGAAATAATATCCATTGGATGTCGTCACTAGGGAAGATATTATGGAAATTATATTGTCTCTACCATCCAAAGATAATAGTTGTATCGACATGTTTCTTTCTAACACGGCTGACATTAAGAATACTTATGTATAAACTATTTCTTCGCTTATTAATCTTTCTTTCCTCCATTAGGAGATTTTGCATAAGGCATCGAGTTAGGTACATGACAAAAAAGTTTCATAGTTACATAACAGAATAGTTTTATGTATACAAGATATACACAGCACAATGCGTTTCCCTTTATATATGTAGGTATGGAAGTGTACTTTTCAAACATACTCAGGGACCCCGAGTGGTCTAAAGCGCTAACCATTATGGATCACTGCAATACCACCTGTGTCTGCGTGGGTTCGAGTCTCCTTTTCGGCGAATGTGGGTATGTGAGAAAGCTTGCCAGTAGCATCTCATGGGTCGTGATTCTTTCCAGGGTTCTCCCGGGTTCTTCCTTTACCATTAATACTGACCGCCATGTATAGCCTCTCTTGTGCTGAAAAATGGCGTTAAACCCTACCACAACAACAACAACAAACATACCCTGAAGGTTTCTTTCATTTCGGCAATCGCTATGATGCAGTACGACTATCTGCGAGTGACCCTGGATGCATTTCCCTAAGGATCCGAAAACTGAATCAATTCACTTCTTATAAATGAACATTCAACTGAAATTATTAGCATCATTTAAAATTGAATATATTATATATGTATAACAACAACATAATGTTGTTCTTGTTATTGCTACTCAGATCAAAATTAATCATATTTTCAAAGTTATCTGTCTTGTTAGGACTCATTGGTCTTAAAATAAGTAACAAAGAAGCAAAACCAACACAAGAACAACGCGCTGAATGGAATACTACCTTATCATTGGTCAACTGAAAATCAGTTATAAATAAATACAGGACATCATTTTATTTTAACCAAAGAGAGGACCGTATTCCATTCAGCGAGATCTCACATATTAGGCGGTCGCAATCACGGCCATGTCGAGCAGTAGCGTGGGAAAATTATTTGACATCCTTAATGGTATGATATTAAGTCAAACGTTTGATAGGGATAGACATTCGACTGCCTGAGCTAAATATCGGTACCAAATTTATTAAACTACGCAAAGCGTAGCTTGAAATATCAGCGTTTATTCTTAAATGCTTATATGTACATATATGACAGGTCAATTGTAAACAACGATACGAGCCCCTGTGGTGAAAACGAAATATCCAGTTGCAACGATATTTTTGTAATCTTTATGCGCATGAAATGCTTTATATATACCGTGCCCAACAAATCAGGTGCTAGTCCCTAGTCAAGTCTATACAAATACTAAATTTACATCAAAAGTATATTGTCACTTTCTTTCGCAAAAACGTTACATTTCAGAATTAATTATGGGCCATTAATACTAATATACTCTATGTTATGGTCACTCATTTCTAGATTGGTCCATAGTTGTGCATATTATTAGTGCCACGAATCCAATATATATGTATACCGGCTAATTGACATAATGTCAATTGGTAGAAATTGAATTTAAGTTTTGATAGTGACTGTAGAGTATAGATTCAGTTTGGATCTAATTAGGTTTTAATGAACAAGAAAACGTCTTAGCAGTATCTAAAATCAACTTTATGACTTTACTTTCAATTATATGTAAACAATCATTTCATGTCTCTTGTAATGAAAAGTGATAGGTTCGCAGATTAGGGGGTGTGTGCGTGCGTGCGATTTGGATTTATAACGTAGCTTTAACAATTACACAGTCATATGTGGGTATGTGGGAAAGCTTGACAGTAGCTTCTCGTGGCTCGGTGGTACTTTCCGGGATTTTTCCGGGTCCTTCCTCCACCATTAATACTGGCCGCCATGCATAGCCTATTGTGTGCTGAAAAATGGCGTTAAACCCTACAACAACAATAACAAAAAGAACTTCCTTTATAATTAAAAATGATGTCCCCACTAGCTTTCTTAATTGGGTTTTGTGAGCATTTGGAAGGTGTTGTTAACATTGGGGTGGATTGGGGTGGTTAACGCTGAGTTTGTAGCTATCAGTTCGTGCGCATGACATCATATACGTATATCGTCTTGGTTTATTGTCTGGTTCTTTTAGGCTTCATTAAATTATGGAAGGGTATATTTGCTTTGCTTTTAGACCTTTGTAGAAAAATACTAACCTATTTTCAATCTACGTATTTATAATGGTTTCCAAGACAACTTATCCAATATCGAGGTCATACTTCCTGGCATATAATCATAATTGGATGTAACAAACCTGGCTGCTCGTTTTCCGTATTCATTTCAACTTCATCTTCTAAACCCTGGGAATCGGGGTATGGTATAAGCGTATTCTAAAATAGTTCTTACTAAACCTTTGGTAGCGAGTTCTTTCGCATTTTATGGGCAAGATGGCAAGATAAGATGCGTCTTTATTGGCTTAAAGTTCGAGTTAAATTCGAAGGTTCCATTTCACATCACATGTACTTGTGAGCTTTAAATATTTTGTTTGATTGAGGTTTTCTAACATCGTATCTTCTAGTGAATACGACATATAGGTTTCATGTCATTTCTTTCTTGTCAATAAGCATATGCTGTATTGTTAAGTTGGAATCGCACGCCATATTTTCGAACCCATCGTCCAAGCCTTTTTAATGTCATTTGAAATATCTTAGTATCAGGCTCGGTTTTAATTAGTCAGTAGCATATATAGTCATCTGTATATTTCATTTTATGCTCTTGTAAAGTAACATTGCGTATTGGACATAACCTTGTCAAAAATCAAGTTTATTTTCTTCTTGACCTGAATTGTTTTATGTTTTTATTTTATTCTGTAAACAACTAATACGTAGTACAATATTTTCTATATGCTCGGGTTATTATCAGGATCATTATTAATATAAGCAAATATGTCTATTTGGGTCTGGGAATATGTTATTCGCATTCTCCTACAATTTAGCTGATATTGTCCAGTCATATATTATTATTTTAGTAACCGACTTTCTAATAATAGACAACATTTTATTTTGTAATCATTAAAACTTTCTAGAAGGTTATTTTGCATTAGGTAACGTGTTGTTTATTTTGCTTTTTAAGTTTATTGTGAACTGAGGTCAAGTAGGGGACTATACAATCTTGTCACTAGAAAGATTATTCACTCGTGCCAAATAAATAATTTGTAGTATTGTTGTGTACTTTATTGATTTGGAATTTATTTCTTCAAATTATTTAATTCAATGACACTTTTCTGTGGAAATGCAGAGTGCTCACAAAAAATGATATTCTTGGATAGAGACATTCATTAAAATTTGCAGTGAATTAAAACCTGGAATTTTATTAGTGTTTCAATAAAAGACTGTTGGCACATCAGCATGATACAGGTCATCACAGACAAACCGACTCCTTCATCATGGAACTTAACTTGGATTTATACTAAGTCTATTCACAATTGTAAATTATTAGGACTTGTGTCTATAATTATACGATTATTTTGGATTTAATCTGTGATACCGTAAGTTCTTTTTTAATTTTCACTTTTTATTCAAGGCAAATAAAATATTTGTTGTATTTTACAAAGTTTGTCGATTTTCACTTTTTTGTTACGTGTTTTAAAAGCATAGACTTGTAACACCAGCCATATTTGGGACCATTTGTCACTACATATTTTTCTCGGAAATATAAAAAACGCCTATCCAGCGTTGAGCTTTGCCTGCAATTCCACAATTCATGGGAGGACCTGTCAATTTGTTTTTAAAAGTCAAAAATACAAATTGTCTACTTGTTCATCTCTATCCACAAATTTATCCCGATCATTAATAACTTAGCAAGGTGTGTTTCGAACTCTGAAATTTCCGTAATGCATCATGTTTTATCATAGTTGTCAAAGTGCTTTATGATTAGAACAGACAATGTGTTGAAGCTCTTTGCAAAGAACATTGGTGAGTGACAACGGGCGGTAACTATTCGCCATTGCGTGATTACATTTTTTCACTAGTGACCATGCCATTTATTTTCCAGATACCAATCCTTGTGATGTTGCAAATGTCCAGCGATTGTTAAAAGGTGTGTAAGTACTTCTGTCAACTCAGAAGATAGTGCCTTAAGTACCTTTTGATTTTATCATCAGCTCCTGACGTGTTTTTGATAGGTTAAAACCACATATACATTTTTTAATTCCTAAAAATGTCACTACTGAATTACTCGTTTTGCTACCTTTGGGAATATACTAGGTGAAGCCATATCACTATCGTAGTTAAGACAATGCAGAATTGTGTGTTCTTTGTACCGGTTTCTACTGGTCTGGTGTCTGTCTTGGTGAATGAATGCCATGCGCGTCTTGTTTTTCTCCATGTATTTCCGGCATGATTTGGAATCTAATCTTAGGCTTCCACTCATGTTGTTGATGTAGTTGTGTGAAATTTAAAATTTAAGCACACACACACACAAAATCATTCAGTTCTTACCCGTTTCCATTTTGTCCTAAATTTTTCATTGCCGGCGAGTTCATATATGGGTCACCCTAGAGTGAGATGAGAAGTTTGTTTTAAAAATGATGCCATAATGTCGGTTTACATAAGAAGCACTCTAGAGCTAAACATGAATTTAACATTGTCTGTTCCTGGAGCCAAAAGGGAATTTTTGGAATGATATGTAATTTTCCTTTAAAATTTAAATCTATTACGCCACATTTACAATCAAGCTACCCGTTTTGTTTTTAGTGCGATGCACGCGTCCCATAATCCTGCAACCGCTTTTTGATCACTATCCAAAGACAGACTACAATCCGGCAATCTCAATAAGACCCGATCTCCGCTGTCAAACGTGAAGATATGACGACGACCGTTTAATGGTCATGTTCTGGTCACCTTTGAATTTGCCAATAGAAACGCAGCTTTAAAAAATCTGACAGTGAATAAAATCGTTCCGTACACATGGTTATCATTCATCCACACTGCTCAGTCTCCAAACGCAAAGATATAAGACTTCATCTCACTGGCTGATAAAATTAGCGATTATGGTAATAACATGTTACCAGAACACGATCCTTAAGTTGTCTACAGTGGAGATCTGATTTTAATCAATCCAGCAACTGCTTTTGGATGACCGTTCAAGCACACAATCTTGCTATCCTGCGAAAAGTGTCGGAATGTTTATGCATACGTGCTATACTTACATACACATAAACAGTAGAGTAATAATAGAGGTTTTTGATTGATGCAGATCTATAATTTTTTATTATCATTCATGACTGAAATGGGAGTGATTATCTTTAGCTGAAAATTCGTACGTTCACAGGTTCTATATTAAGATATTGTGAACGTAAAATTGCAAAGTATCTAAAAATAGATACTGACGCGCGTGTTTGCTGTTACCAATAATAAAATTAGTAAATCAATTGACACGTTTTTGGTTGTTTCCATCTGGATGGGTCGGTTAGGTGGATTCTTAGAAGAAATGATATTTCCTATTTTATAGATTAGATCACGTGAACAGGTATTTTGAAATGTTAGATTAAGTAGTTAGATCTGTACCATGGGGTATATTGCGACAAACAGTCGTATTAAGACTTTTGAAGGTTCATATAAGAGAACTGAACAATCCAATTCATTCCTATTTTGAATTTAATTTCATATGTTAAAATGAGTTTGCAAACGAATTCTATGTTTTATTTAGCTATTATTTAAGAAGAAAAACAGTTGCTTTGATTGTTCATTGGAATAGAACGGGTAGATTATTTATTATTGATAAAGAATAAAGACAGCTATTGAGAAAGTTTATTTCTTTGAGGTCAAGGTCATAGTCATGTATTGGACAAATAAATTTGATGAGTCAAATAAATCCTGGTCAGATAATATGGAGAATTATAACCCATTTATGTCAAAAGGTTCTATGTCACTTATTAGTGATTGGGTCAATCCTATCCCAATAAAAATATTAAGGTAAGCAGGAGCTTCTCGCAATATTTTATTATCAGGTATTCTGCCTTTGTCTGAGAAGTCTTCTGATGATGAAAGTGTCCTTGTTTAGGAAGTAGAGTGTGTTTTTTTTCGAATTCCACTCCATAACGTTAATTTGTCTTCACACCTAGTTTTAGAACCAAGGACTGTCAGCTCTGTGAGTTCATTGTCCATTGAGGATGTACATTTATTGATAGGCAACGACTTAGCTGGATATAAGGTTGTGATTAATCCACTTGTAACTGTCAATCCTAGTTTGGTTAAAAATTCTGATCATATTTAAAACTAAATCTCTTATTTGTACCCTGCTTGTGCAGTTACTAAAGCTATGGCAAAAAAAAAAAACCTCTTAGGAATGATGTTTCTCAGGAAATTGTTCCTTTGTCTGACACATTCGTTGGTCAGATTTTTGATATGGACACCTTTGCTCCTGTTACTGATCAATAAAAAGGTATTGATCATTGTGATCATATTTTAACTACTCATTCTCTTATTTCTAATCAGCCTGGCAAATGACATTCACTTGTCGTCGGAAAGGAAAAAGATCCTGATATCTCCTATTTGTATCAGAGGGTTATTAGTGTAGCTTATTCTGCAGATGTAACAATTCAATAGTTTTGGAAAATGGGGTCGTTATGATAAAATCGAGACCACCGGAGGCACCTGCTGGTGAAGAGTGGTCAGTGAGCTATCAAAATGTTGCCCTTATGTCATATAGACAGGAAATTCATAGTTTAGCTCATGTAGCTATCTTGGCTGGTCATTTAGGAGTCAAGGAAATCTATCAGAAATTCTTGCATCATTTTTACATCTTCTTACATCATGTTTCCAAATATTGAAGAGCAGTGGCTGGTTTCAGTTCTTTTGAACTAATTTTTGATCATATATTATCCAAGGGCTTGTTAAGAGAAGATGCTTTTTTATACAGAGGAATCTGATACTAATCCTTTTAAATTATATCTCTGATTGTGCTGTAGCAAGATATAATATTCTGTCTACTCACTCAAAATTACTATTAAGGCAGGTCAAAAGTACAAAGGTAAGACTTTTTCAACCTGGTGATAAAGTTCTGTCTCTTTTGCCAATACTTCAAAATTCTAGTTAGGTATGATATTAACTGTCCTTACAAAGTTAAAAAGAAACTGATTTTGGAAATGTTTCGATTATTCGGTGGAAATAGAAAGTGTGCATTTGACTAAAATTTGATTTTGGAACTAGTGTAAATTATTTAAACAAGTTCTGGATGACACCATTTTGACACAATGGATTGTTGGCAAACAAATATATTCTTGCATCTCAAAATTGTTTCGAACATTTCATTATTTTGGACCATAATATGATTATTTTGGATGCAGTTCATAATTATATGTTGCTCTTAGATTCTCTTTTTAAAGCATTGATAGTTAAATTCTTTGTTAAGTTTTACAAAACTTGTCAGTTTTTCTTCTTTCTATGACTTAGTTTATGACTAAAGACTTGTAACAGTTACTGATACAGGTGACAACCCTCTGTCGAACATGACTTAGTCCTCATATCTTATGAAATCACACATGTGTGCATGTGAACTGTGGATAATAATCCAGGAAAGTTACCAACAGGCATCCATGCAAGATGATAGTCATGTAGAGTACCACTCTACTTGAAAACGTCTTCGTGATTGTGACATGATAACTACAATGAACTGCGCTTATTTTTGGTATTTATAAACTTTTTATTTTAAAAAGAAATTACTCAACTTGTACTTTCTGTCAGTCCACAAACCCCTGGTTTCGTACATGTGCACTGAGTTGCAGTGGTTTTCCATTCCCACTCAAACTCAGCCATGCTAATTCGTTGATCCTCAATAGCCATTGAGTTACTAATTCTTACTGAAACCGCTTTATGCTGCCATGAAAAGTTTGGAATAGACACAGATTCCAGAATGCAGCCATAACAAAATAATTTTACCAGCACCATCTGTGACACTGGTTCCGACAATTCCACTGGGTGTACTATAATAGTCAATGTGGTTGAGATTCATACCACACTCAAACCAAAGGCTGTTGCCGTGTCGATTCCACAAATAGCATGTTACACATTTTAAGTTTACCAGTTCTATCTTCAATGTTCACAATCTCACCTGGATCAATGTCAGCAACAATGTGGCTGGTAAACTAAGCCAAATCTGGCTTGGTGGAAAATCTGCTCAGATTTTCATCAATACAACATCTGAGTAAATATTAACATACCTTTTGAAAAGAATGTTAAGCAAACTTAAACGTTATTTCAATACACATTTGCCTGGATGGTGAATGCTCAAGTGCATGCAATTCTTTAACAACATGACCATATATTGGCCTATCTGACAATGATGGCTGTCAGTCTGGGCTATTGACATGGGTTAAATAATTAACAATTTTAGGCGGTGGTACCAGCCAATACAAGTCAAAATATAAAAAATGTTTGGGACTTATTATGTATGTTACCCAATTCATTATAGGTGCCTTTGTCAAATATAGGTTAACAATGCCATTTTGTATTATTTGTGGAATCCTCATGGCATGTTCCCCCGCATAAAGACACCTAAAAAGTGTTCGATTTTACCACTGCTAACAGCACTGAAATCTCTGCGACGAATGGAAATATCCCACTGAACTTTTGCATTTACTGGTACTGGTATACAAAGGAAAATCTTACTCTAATTACAAATTCCATCAATAATTTTCTTTTAGTTTGTTGACTCTATCAGGATCATAAACTGCAATTGCTTCAACGCTGGATGTTACTTCATCAACATATGCTTCCTCAACAGTTTAAACGTTGCAGGGTGTTTTTATTGGCATTATATCTTAGCGAATCATTGTCTGAGTGCACAATAATACTCAGGAACAGATCCATAAGGTCGGCAAAGCTTGTTTTGTGATTTAACTCGGATGCCGCATTTAAGACACCATAAGGTCGGCAATGCTGGTTATGTGATTTAACTCGGATGCCGCATTTAAGACACCTATACCAACATGTCATGGGAGCAAATGTCATTTACAGTATACAAAATGGCAAGTTCTGCTTAATAGTTACCATTTTCCAAGGCCAACATCTCTAGAGTCATTTCTTACCAATGTCACTGAACTTTATATATTTATAAATTGTATCTTAACAGAAATAATCATCTGTGTTTTAATAACAATCATAATTTATGTTTCTAATTGTTGTGAGTATGTTGAAGGCCATATGTATATTCTGGCAAGCTTTCTCACATACCCACATTGGCCAAGCCTGTGCCTTGAACCCATGCAAATGTGACATGGTAATAATCAGTAAAGTTGACCCCTTTAGACCATTTAGTCACCCCCAGGGCCCCTAATATTTTTTTAATGATGGTGTACGTATTATCAGGCGTATCTCCTCAGCATGCACATATGGTCTTCAAAATACTCACAGTGGACAATATTTGATTGTATGGCCATTTGCGGTAAAATACACCGCTGTGAAAGTAATTTGCAAACCTGTGGTAGTGCATTTTACAAACATTTTTACACCAGTCTGCATCAACCAAGGATAAATGTCAAATATAATTGTGTGTCTTAGCATAATTTTCTTTAATTTAGTATCCTATACCAAAACATTAACGACCACCGCTTTTACAATTACAACTGATGTTCTTAAAACATTGTTTGTACAGTGACACTAGCTTTTCTCTTTGCATGTGAATCTCTTTCCACAAAACTTATAACACTGCATCATTTGCTTCTTCATCCTCCAAAAAAGTCTCATATTATTCATGTAAAGGTGTTGTTCGTAATTCAATATATTAATGCTAAAGACATCTTTCTCTAATTATTTCATTCTTGATGATCATCACTCTTAGGCTACTATATTCACTTAATGTTTCCAATGTCACCACTATCATCATCATTGCAGTATTTATTCATTTTTGGGTTCTCTAAATGTTAACTACTTCAGTTCTTTCCTGTTTAATATCAAAGGACTTTCCATGATTTTGTTCTTCTCCCGAGTCATGTTTACCTGTACATCATTGCTACTCTAAGATAATTTCAAATTTAATAAATTATCAATATGTCCAGGCTATGTCTTTAACAAGTCTCTGACTAATCTTTGTGATAATTTATGTGACACAGTAATTTAATCTTTATCTGTAGCATTGTACATAATTCACTGATCTGGTAAAATGAAAATACAATTTGATATGTCAATACATTCTTTCAAAAGACTATAATATCAATCTGTGACTTTTTAGCCATTTTTATATAGTGTGGTAATTGTCTAATATAAAAATATCTTCTGCTGCAATTTGTATAAAATAATTTCAAACTACATCTGCCACAGAAAATAAAATCATTGTAGTGGTGATCAATATTCCTATTTCTGCAGTTACACAAGAATTTGTAGTATTGCCACAATCAATACTATAGACCTGACTGAAACTTCAGCTCTTTTGTGTAATGCAGAATAATGAAAAATTGCTTATACAAGTAAAATCATGAAAGTCTTTTTGTCCATCTTCTTCTGAATAAGACCTTGTCAGACCTTTTGCATCAGTACCTGGACTCAACTGATTTACTTATTTTGTTTGGTTCATGAGTCAATGACTGGTGGTAAGAACCAACAAATTTACATGGGTAAAGCACATATGTAAAGGAATACAAATTTCCGATTGGACTGATGAGAAAGAAAACATAACCAAGACTGAAAGAAAGGAAATGTGAAAGAGCATGTTAATTTGTTTTAATAAATAAAAGTGCCTTTTCTTTTTTCAAAAATCAACATATTTAATAATAAAAATAAGCTTCTCTAACTCACAACCATAAAACAAACATGCAATGTATTAAACCTGAACATGTTTACAAGGTTGACAAGTCTGGTTGAAATTAGTGTGTCAAGATTAATATCGCAGTTGCCGAGGGACACAAAATGATGCACGATGGAGGAAAGACAATACCAAAGCATATAAAAGGCTTTAAAAGCAATAGATCACTTGGCTTTACAGATAAGATAAGTAAAACGCGAGCTCCTTCAAACGAGGTTACTCCGCTGGCCAAAATGAATTTCCAGGAACCAACAACTGTTTTCTTTTCTGTTAACTGATGTTGTGGAAACTATTTCTGATATTCTGGTGGAAAAGGTTTTCAAAATGGTCACCATGAGAACCATAATGGGAGTAAGATTGGGGCCATTGTTTTATGTGAAGTTTTCTGATGAAAGCCATATGTTGATATGACCATTCATTTAGGAAGAGTAGATATACAATGTTTTCCAAGATAGTCATTGTAGCAATCATATTGTCTGTGCAGACTGGCATCTTTAAAGACCAACGTTAAGTCATAGGGGTTGAACTTAGGTAACAAGACCAGGTAAAACCAAACAAGCATTCAAGTCTTCCAAAATATAAATTTACATAAATAAAATATAAATTCAAACAATGTGAGAGAATTAAAAATAACTTAAAATTGTATGATGGCTCCCATAGTGGCCATTGTTGATGTCACCTCCACAATGTTTTCATTTATGACCATTTAAAGCTTTTTGGTGAAAACCAAATGTATATATAACTATCCATTCAGAAGAATGCAACAAAAAAAAAAAATTCAAGATAGCTACAATGGTAGCCATGCTGATTGAAAGATTAGAATCATTGTCATTTGCTTTCATATAGGCTTGATAATAAATCACCTGGTGCAAAACCACATGTCATATGATTTTCCATTCATGAGATGACAGGAACAATATTTCTATGATGGCTGCCGTTATCATTCACATCTGATGTCAGATCAGCACCACAAACAAAATAAACAAGCTGTCTGGTTGCTTTGACCAAACTCTTGCTAAATGTGACCTATTTTTACCAGTGATGAATGAAAATGTAAATACATGTGATGATTAGTGACATTCTTTTTTTAATACAGATAAATATGCATTAATGTTCAATAATATTTTGCTTTGACCAGCTCTTGCGAATAATTTGTTCAGTTAATAAATATAAAAATAAAAATGTTTCATATTTCAACAGGCAACAGTATCCAAGATCTCAGAAAGTCAGCTTAATGTAAACAAAGAATACAATTAACCGAACCTGAACTTTACATCATGGTTCTACATTTGTTTGCAAATGGGTAAAACAAACTCTTAAAATAAATAACCAAATGTCATGACTGTATAAAGAACATTGTAAGGAAATATTAACTAAAGGCATAGCGATATATGTAGTCATGGGACGATGAGACCAGGTCTTTGTGACTAACTTTGTCAGTTAATTACTGTACAACAAGATTGAAATTATTTCTGCGTGTCCCCACTGTTGAACAAAAGGTTGCGAGTTTCATCTAAAAAAATTGTTACTTTTTTATTTTTATCTTCAAACTTTTTTAAGTTTCCCTATTTGATAACTTATTTATATACTTTTTCTTAAACTCCCATACCAGGACAGGCAATTAACCAAGGTTTGAAAATAAATATGGCCAGTAATACAGACCAATGGATGCCAGTAAATGCCATATTGTTTCCCCAAGCAATGCAGTTTAAAAACAGTACAACTTTTCAAACATTAAGAATAGGAGCAAAGCAAATATATTAATACTAAATTCCATCTCCATCTTAAGTATAATCTTCATTTCAGCTAATAATACAGGAATTCAGTGTACAGTTGCTTAGCTATAATTTCTATAAAACCTTTTAAATGAACGCAACACTATATGATAAAGCAGTTAAAATATTAGACTAATACAATGGTTTTCAAGTGCAATGAAATACTCCTGGTCACATTATAAAACAGTAATGTTTTACCCTGTACACAAGAATTATGACATAGATGAACATGCTTCAATGACGGATCATAGCCAGCTTTCTTTCCAAAAGGTGGAGCCACAGAAAAACATGGTCCCGATATTTGGTTATCCTTGGACTTTATCATCGCTCAGAACAATATATTATTGATCGGTCTAGATATATTATTTTAATTAACTCATTATAAGACAATTAAAAATGCAAAACAGCTTTGAGAACAGTTTCGTATTTAAATCTTGATAAAATGTTGTAAAACATTGCATTTATATTGGTGAACAAATGTGAAATACATGGTCAAGGAGAGGTAAATAAGACTTGGTATAAATTTACAATAAATATGCCTTTTGACAAAGCCAGGCAACAATATCACCGATGCCTAGCTTGCTTAACCTATTGACTAACTCATGTGTTTCACATAGATAACTTAGCTCGTCATTTAAACTCCTCTCTCACTACCGATAATATCAATGATCTATATGATTGAGACATTTTGCAAAGCTATATGAAGTATACCGCATATAATTTTGGACTGCTTTGTTCCATGCTGTCACCTATCAGATAAAGCGAAGATAACTGGCTATGATCCCTCATTATTTGAGATTGAGATGATTTTAAACCCCAAACTTTCCCCATATCTCTTGGTATATCTTGTTACTGTAAACAAATACATTAATTTCTCTTACTGATTATGTTCAGACTGTTCAGTTAGATTCTAACAAGCATGCACATACTGTGTCTCACTGTTAAATGTAGTAAAGCACATGCCCCAATTTCATACATATCTGGGTATAATTCAGCTTAACCAGTTTAACAGCCAATTCCTCCCCCCCCCCCCCCGCAGTGCAGGCTTTACTTCCATGTCACTGCCATGGTCATATACAAATATTGCTAGTGATACAAAGAAAATTCAAGAGTCTATTACGACTATTTGTCCCAACATACGCTAAATGACTACTAATCCAATATATCAAATAGTAGTTTATGGGACCAAACTCATCCAATATGAATTAACTGAATTCTTCTTAAATACCACCTGACACTCACACAGATTGTTGTTGTTTTTCAGCACAGGATAGACTATGTATTGCGGCCAGTATTAATGGTGGAAGAAGATCCTAGGAAAACCCCGGAAAGAACCACATACCCAAGAGAAGTTACTGTCAAGCTTTCTCACATGCCCACATTGGCTGAATCCGAGACTCGAACCCACGCATAATGAGGTGACATTGCAGTGGTCCGTAACGGACAGGGCTTTAGACTACTCGGCCACTTGGGGCCCCCACTCACACAGATCACTCCTTCATATGCTTATTATTGTTTGAAAGAACGAATCGATTAATGTGCCTAGTCGGAACGCATAAGCTATTGAATACACCTTCTCACGGTAGTACATCAATTCTAGATCCAGTGTCTGCATATGATGGTGTGCGCTACAAGTACGAATAATCCAAATATCTCATTGAGTACCTGTTCTAAAACGGTTATGTAATGCAAAGATTCCAAAGTATGTACCACGTATACAGATGTTCATGTGTTTACATGTGGCTATACCTTGCCCATTCTTATGTCTTTTTGGCTAGATTCCAGATTCTTTTATGCAAGCTTGGACGTTAATATCATGTATGCACGGTAATTTGAATTGCTTCTTGCTCTTGACTTCATTTTACTGATCTCGCTGGGAGACTTATGATTTTGTTCAATTAGATATTGTGTCGGACACTTTTCTCATGTCAGTTTTTCTTTGTGTAAACAATTGCTATTCATTATCGCAAGGTATTTTGTTATTATTGTTTTTGGTTTGACATCATTTTTCAGAGCACGTTAGGTTATTCAAAGCACCATTATAATTAGCTGGCGAAGAAGTCGGAAAGGCGTAGGTAATAATCAACGACCAATGTTAGTAGATATATATATATATATACATATATATATATATATATATATATATATATATATATATATATATATATATATATATATATATATATATATATATATATATATATATATATATATATATATATATATATATATATATATATATATATATATATATATATATATATATATATATATATATATATATATATATATATATATATATATATATATATAGATAGATAGATAGATATATAGATAGATGGATAGATAGATAGATAGATGAGCATGGAGTCTATATATTGAATTTATGCTTAAGTATTCCAAGGTTCCTCAAACGCATCCGTAGATATATATTCTTACTCGTATATCGCCCGTGATTTTAAAACTTGGGAGGAATAATCTAAAGCAGGCTCGCACAGAAAATAATGATTTTAGTTAAAAGTTGCGAGGATAGTGATACCTCTAACGAAATATGCCCACACATGCATGAGTTATTATGGCTGCGGTTTGTAACCACTCTCAGAAAGAAAAGGTAAAACCCATACAAACTCTATAACTCAAGTGGAATTATTTATACATTGGTTTGTTCCCACAAAACTTCAAAATATATTCTGAGTAATCAGTAAAACATCTCTATATTTAATTTCAGGCATGTTAATAATAATAACATAATCTTTCCTTAACCCTTCTATGTCTATGTAATTGGACCCATGTACGTATAAAACGCTTTTATTTGATTTGCGTGAGAACTTTATTACTCTCGCTCGCCCAGAATTTTTATAGAAGTGTATATCATGTGATTTTCATTAACATTAAACTCTCCCTTTCCCTCTGAAATATCATGTTTTTTTATGTTTCGTGTTCCTTTTATTTTAATTTTCTTCTCTTTTTCCGGAAATGTCCTGATGTCCTGACATTTGGGTAGTACATGAAAGAGTTTTCTTAAAAGATAATGACCCCACCGACCACCATCCAACTCTATTCCTGGACTTATTACATATGTATGTGTAACATTTCGTTACATATTTGAGATGATCCATGATTACAAATATTGTAGAAGTTATTTAACTACAGCTGATTGTTTAATTCCTATATAACCTCAGCACAGACAAGCTTGGAGAGGGTACGTCAACGCCTTCGTCAGGCTACAATTTAGAAAACTATGTTTCGATGTTGCAACTAGTAATCAGGTTATATAGGTATGCATTGAAGGTATGACTCGTTGATTATACAAGTATATTAATGGAATAGTCGCCACATAATTTAAGTAAACAAGTCTAAGGACGTTTTCTTGACTTTTGTAGCTTAAAAATATTACAGATTTTCAAATTAGATAAAGATTTACCCATATAAATGTAGTGGTATACAACTTAAGCAGAAATGGTCAGTGGTAGAAGAATCAAAAACAAATTAAAAATCAATTAAACAATATGCGAGGTCCTTGATGAATGTTAAGGTATCGAAAACTTAAAAGAAGAGATATATCCCACAATGGGAACAATGATGCCACTAAACGTTGGAATGAATTGCATTACGTATTTATTGCGCCTTGGTTACTTTTGATTTGTCATAGTTCCTCTGGATCAGAGGAAGATTAATAATAACAATTATATTTAGAATTAAAGTGTACAACGTTAATACGCCTCATATATTTAATGTACATCAAACACGTGTTAAACACCTTCTATTTATGCTCACTGGCAAATTCAAGTTTGCCATTGTAGAAGGAGCTATTGAAGTTATCAGGGTGATTATTTCCTTAAAACTATTTAGTAGATTTCTTCCCTTGAAACGTGTATTTGATGCATATGAATATACAATGATACAATATGCCTGCAAGTACCCAACATTATACATGATGAATGTCTGTCAGGTGAGTGTTGCACTGATCTTTCGTTAGGTCGCTGTATTGGTTTTTGCATCTAGTATGAATAATAGAGGATTTACGATCACAAAAAATAATAAATAGGAAGGAAAATATTTAACAGGGTAGCAGGGTAATGCATACATTCAAAACATCGCTTTCGGATATAAGTCCTTAAGGAAATATTATTTTATTTAAAGACTATAAATGTTTCTTTATCCAAATGATTTGTTAAAAATATTATTGCAAAACAAATACACATTGCTTTAACCCGAGCATACATTCACTTTGAACTGTAATTCAATCGTGATAAGTTAACCGTGTCAGAAGCAATATTAGGTGATGATGAAATAATTGTTTCATGGGTGTAATGACAAACGTTTTAATAAACAACGAACTCTGAGACTTGGAACTGCTCATGCACTGATTGCCTAGCATTATTTTTTATTTCTGAGAATTCAAGGAGGCAGCCATGTATGATATCAGACAGTTCCTGTTCAGTACCTACGAATGTAGTCCCAGTCATTTTTAGAACATCTTTTGGTGATTCGTGAGTTAGATTTGGCATTCCTGGTATGGATTTAAAGGTAATTTTTGTTTACAACATGTGCTTAGGGCAAGGTTGTCTGTGTTTGTTTTCCTGACTGTGTACAGTGGGTACTAAGGTCTTGGTGATGATCCGGAAGTGAAATATGTGTTTCATTTCATGCTGTTTTGCTTACAGTCCAGCCTCTAAATAAGGGGCCTTGAACCTATGACAAGAAATTCACAGTGAAGCCATCCTTGAAGAGATTTTAGATTAACACATGATTTGTATTGATAGCCACAGAGTGGAAAGTTCAGTACTGCGCAAAAATGCAGATCATATAGAGTACAA
Organism: Sinohyriopsis cumingii; assembly: GCA_028554795.2. Lineage (NCBI taxonomy): Eukaryota > Metazoa > Mollusca > Bivalvia > Unionida > Unionidae > Sinohyriopsis > Sinohyriopsis cumingii. The sequence continues at coordinate 78,024,834 of CM068834.1, read as the reverse complement.
TTAATGTTATTATGGGACTGTGTATTGATCCAATCCGTCAATAAGTGCATACTAGTGTAATATTGTTGAACACCTGCTACTCTTTGACAAATATACATTTTATATAACTATGGGAGTGAACTGCGCCACCACTTTATTAATAAAAATACTTTACTTGGTGTAGGTATACGGACTGATTATTCTTGCCCATTGGTCGTTCTTTACACTCAGCGACTCAAATAGTTTGATCAAACAAAAACAAAAAAAAAAAAAAACAACAAAAAAACAAACAACGATTATATTGAGAATCATGACAATTAACGCATTATTCAGTTTGATACAAGGTTATAAATGCAGCTTGTGTTTGCTATTACTGTCATTCAAGCTAATCAGGGAAATTAACAATGTGTCATAAATCGAAAACATATGTGATCATATAGTCAACCCCATATAAAACCGGTGTTACACGGGGCAAACCTACTCTGCGTGAAGGGGAATAAATGCACACCATACTTATATTTTGCGCCTCTATTATCCAACCAGCTCATATATATATTGCTTGGAAATAACTGTATGCATTTTTAGGTGCCTATGTGTGTAATGTTTGAATAACCATTAATAAATGTTTCCAAATAAAGGATAGAAGAGCATTGTTCAGCAATCCGTTATCTCAGTGAATAAATAACAGTGACACTTCACAGTGTTTAGCTATGAAACGGAACGAAAATGAAGCTCGTCACAATACATACTATTGTCAGTACAAATGTTACGAATGTCTGGTATTCAGCAAGGTAATATAAAAGAGAACACAGCGACAAATTAAAAAGGGTATTATGATACGATCAAATCCCAATATTCCTAGCTAATACATTTGTAGTTAAATGCCAATGGTGGTCGAACTAAAATTTAACGTTGACGCTGTTGATGTATGTGTAGTGGCTTGTGACGTGGAGATGTGCCAACAGTCTTTTGATGAAATGCAATAATATAATGCATGATGTCCGTGTTAGACGTTACTATAATTTTAAGTTAATATATATTTCGAATAATCTTATTCACCACTTCATAATTTTAGAGGAAAATAAGTTGAATAACACCAAATGAAAATTGAACAAAAAACACAAAATATTTTGACTTGGATGCTATTGATAGAATGAATAACTTTACAACTATACAAATTTATTGTTAAAGGTACATTAAAACCCCAAATCAGAGACACGCATACACACACACACACGCACACATATGGTAAAAATATTTTCTGAAAATACTAAGGTGCAAAAGAAAAGTCAACATTAGGTCATAATCTTTTCTGGACAATGTGATGTGTAACCAGATATCATTTATAATCAGTAAAGAAAACAATCCTAGTATGTACACGCACGTAATGACTTGTTTCTAATAACGAACTTTATTTTGGACAAGGTCGGTTACTATTTACAACTACACACCAAAACATAACGATGGGAAACAAAGGAAAATATAAAACAGAAATTGAATATGCAGAGTATTATACATAGCAAGTGAACCAAGCATACATATCAACATATGTCAGCACAAATCGAGCCACTTCATGTGTTAAAGTCAACTAGTTTTGTTTTAGTTAACATTTTTTCGTAAATTTATATTATTGGTAGAAACAGACCTAAATATAATTATGATAATACATTTTTTAATTAAATGTTACCGCTAATCTTAAAATCGTTATGGTCAAATTTATGGATAATTTCTGGATGTTTATGCATTGTTGTTTCTTTCATTTTGTTTCCTAAAGCACTCATTGCTGTTTCTGTAAACAAATGCGTCTCTTGACTAGATAGTTTCTTGACGAAGATTTAAGTCCTGTGGAGTTTTCTTCCTTATAAAAAATGTCTCCCAATGCTTGTTATTTCTAAATAGCGAATACATTGTGTTATTGTCTCATCCATCTTTGAGATTTGTACGTTTTTTCTCATGCCACTAATTGATAGGAGCGTTTCTTCCAAATTATTTTTCTAGGAAGGCAGTCTATGCTTTGGTGCTCTTTTTGGTTGCGAATGTCTCTCTTTTTTAAAGGTATGCTAAGTTTTTTCACGATTGTTGATGTTGTTGCTGTTGTTATATCTTTCTGCTTTTTGTGGGTCTTGTTCTTTGTGATCCTTTCAAACGAAACACATAAACAATTACTAGTGTGCAATTATGACTTTGAAGAAATTCAAGGACATTATCAACGATTTTCACTTGATTTTAATTTGAATATCATTTTCAGGAATGCTGGCACTACTGTTGTATGCAGTTAGTAAGTGTATAAATACCAAATAGGTTGGAACACGTTTCTTTATATTCAAATACAATTAGTTTACCAAACATTTTGGCACGACATCTATTTCAGGCATAACTTAATATTTGTGTGTTTTAACTGTAAATCTCTTCTGTACAATATTAGACCCGTTAGGTGAAGTAAGGTTAAAAGCTTTCCGGACTGGAGACCTACTTACCGCGGAGCCATCACACAATACCGATTTGGAAGACAACCGACCGAAGTCGCTCAATCTAAGATGGATCGTTCATAGTGTTGATGAATATACATGGCTGTTACTTATGGGTAAGGCGAGTGTTGCCTAATTTGCTAATCTCATTAGGAAACAAACCCTAAATTCGTGATCCGGCATGCTGATATTTATATTGTATTAAGTCACTAGTATTGCCCTTACTTTCCAAGGACTTTGCACAACAACCGTTGTCTACTGGAAATTCTAGCTAAGCATCAATACTATATATAATGTCCTCTAATCAGTGAATGACCACACATATATCAACCTTACAGATGCATTAAAATTACATAATTTAATGGCAGCCTCACAGTTATATGTTTTCTCCTTGTTAGCTCTCTGTAACATGGCGCCAATTCGTCAGGGCTTGGAAATAATAATACGTAGCAAAACACCAAGTACGGGGGAATATTATCTTACCCTACCATCCCTAGGTCAGTCAAATAATGATTTTTAAGCCTCATTTCGGACATAGCACTACACCATATTTACAATTAAAGCAACAGTAAAATGTATGTCCAGATAAAGGAAATCCACTTTCTTCATTGAAAGAGATACATACATGTATAATATGCATATTGTGCCTTTTTCATCATTGTTATACCACATGCTGTATATATATATATATATATATATATATATATATATATATATATATATATATATATATATATATATATATATATATTTCATCAAAGGAAGCGAGTTTTAATTAAAACTGTATATGAGTGGTATATCGAAGATACAGCATATATGATCATAGATAAACATACAAACATTTTCAAAAGCGTATTGACTCTGTTCGTAAACTCTTCACATCGCTGCACAGTGTATCAGTTGAACAATGCAGTTTTAAATCTTTACCGTGGATCCACAGTCTGTGTTCCAAATAAATAAGCTCCTTCTGTTCTTTCATGAGCTTCTTTTTATTGCAGTTGATTCAATAACTATATGACATATTCATGTTTGAAGCACGAAAGACGTTTTAAATTAAGATTTTAGAGCACTACAAATGTAACAGTGTTACTTTACTGAACACTGAACGCGTAGCAATTCATTTACCGGTGACTATATTTAAACAGGTGGAGAATACCTATAAAGCGAAAGGTAATTCAAATATTTAGTTTTATTTAAAGTCGATCTAGGTCTTTATTGCTCATTTAATTTTGCTACTGGACATATGACTGTTGTTATATGCTAACTCTTTCTTTGAATGTAAATAGTATCATCATTGATCGGTCTATGAGCAGCAGGGGGGGCGAATCGGACATTTTGTCCAATCGTTATTTTGCTTAATTATTACTTTCTGCACTCAACGATCTAGTGTCGTCAGCGCCTGGTAAAAAAAAAACGACGTCGGTCCATCCTACACGATGGTGACGTCATTTGGTTTAATTAACACCTTCTGCGCGTCGATCCCCAGCGTCGTCAGCGTCCGGTAAGCACATCGACGACCGCGTCGATGTCATCGCCCCCCCTGCTGCTATGATCTTACAAACAGAGTGATCACTAACTCCTCCTCTTGCAGATCAATTAGGTTATTTGACTGATCGGTAAGTCTGAAATTAATTCTCGTTAAAAACCGATCATGGCATCGCATATAGACTGGATTAATCGGACTCTCAATGATCAAAAATCCCGGAGGGGCTGTTGGTGAAAACGAATAAAGGATATACCCCTGTTGAGCTTGATTTGATTGCTTGGTATCCACCTGGTAACTCCCTTCGATAACATCACACACTAGATTGATCGCTATCACTGATGCGATATTTACGTTGTATGGAGCAATATGCCTACCACCATCTCCGTTATCGTGTCTGAGGATAGTTGATGGGGGGGGGGGGGGTGTCCGCGGGTGGATTCTCAGGCCATCCTAGTATGGTTCTTATTGAACTGTTATAAATATCAACCATATACCCCGGTGTGCTTATTTCAATCGTCGACGATAACGTCGGTTCATGAACCGTAATAGCGATTTTTGATTCCTTTCCTGTGATCGATTTTATCCTGCGTTGAAATTCTTTATTGATTTGCTCTATTTGGTATGACCCAGTTGGTATTGTAACCTCCTCCCAGTTTGGGGTCCCATCGGGTTTATTTGTCCGTGCAAAAACCAGCGAGTTATTAGGTTGTTGTCCGTTAAATGCGTCCGCTCGGATATTAGGCCAACTGTGATATACTCGCAATTTTGCCAGCGCTATTTCCTTTACTGGAACCGGTGATGGGAAGTTCACACTGAATTCGGGTTTCGTTGATGTTATCGATATCATACTTGTTTGTACCGGAGTGGTGTTCTCCGCGATCCGCTGAAGTAATTGAGACCCTTCGGGGTTCAGCGACATTATTATTATTCGTTGTTTTTAGTGTCTAATTTTAACAACCAGGTGGTTTCGGCTTCCAGTTGAAAATCCTCGATTTTTGACATCGCGGAGCTATATAACTGGACCATCGTGGAGAATTCAACATCGGATACGAACAAATTATCAATCGATAACGAGATCAACCCGGATAATTTCGAGTATGCGTCGGATACTATTTGATGTTTTACTGTATACTCGTTGAGTTTTTTCTGAAAACACGATGATATCTTCCTAGTGATTGCGTTGGCAACTCCAGCAACTGTTGTCATTGCGGAGACAGCGATTGGAACAGCGATCGGGGTTATCGTGGTCACCGTGGATAAAATAACACCGGCGCCAGCTACTATACCCGACACCGAGTACACGACCGCGTCGATGGCGGTTATTTTACGACGGTATTTTTTTATTTTTACACGGTATTGTTCGGAAAGCGTTTTCAAGTTCGCGGAAAATTCTTTTGCGGTATCGAATCGATATTGATGTGACGTCGGTGATACCTCTGATTCAACTTCCTTGGTGGTCATTTTTATTTTAAAAGAGCTAGTGTTTTTAATTACTTAGATTCGCTACAAATTCCACATACCATGTAATGTTTGCCCCGGCTAGATTTCTATCAACGGCATAAATTGTAAACTTTTCAGTTGCGTTCTTGTCTATAATTGTTGATATTGTATTGTTAAACCCGGATGAACTCGACGATAATATATTAAACTGCATCATTGAAATCAGTGTCAATCGATAAATGCCCTTAATAGTTGCGGTGATATTTACTGTATTCTGTGTAGGAGTCCAATCGAATGATCCATGCCGAATTGTGTATACTGTGTTGATGATGTTCTCATGAGGGATTTTTATTTTTTCAAATTGCTCTGCTACTCTCGGTAGCCCGTCTTTAATCGCTTCAACATCAGTTCTGATTATTCCTACTTCCTGCCAATGCGCGTCTATATTATTCTTGTTCGCTGCAACATTAGTTTTGATTGTTTCTATTTCCCGTGTATTCTCGGTCATACTTTTTTTGTTTGCTGCAACATCAAGTTTGATTGTTCCTATTTCATATGTATGCACGTCTATACCTTTTTTGTTCGCTGCAACATCAGTTTTGATTAATCCTATTCCCCGCCAATACGCGTCTACATTTTTTTTGTTCGCTTCGACATCAGTTTTGATTGTTCCTATTTCCTGTGTATGCGCGTCCACACCCTTTTTGTTCGCTTCAATATCAGTTTTGATTGTTCCTATTTCCTGTGTATGCGCGTCTATATTATTTATGATCGTTGTAACATCAGTTTTGATTGTTTCTATTTTCCGTCCATGCGAGTCTACATTATTTATGATCGTTGCAACATTAGCGCCGATTATTTCTATTTCCCGTTCATGCGCGTCTACACTCCTTTTGTTTGTTGCAACATCAGTTTTGATTGTTTTTATTTCCTGTCCATACGCAGTGATATCATTTATAGTTATTGTAATCTCATCCGGCTTGGTATTTTTTTTACCAAAGAATTTATCAAAGTTGTCATCGATCCTGTTAACATTTTTTCGCAACGGGGGTAAATTGGCCGACATCTCCATAAGATCCGAAATAGCATTTTTTATTATTACAAGATTTGGTTCGTCTGCCGTCGGGGGTCCCCGAAAAAAACTATTGACAATGTCTCGCATTTCGCTGACGTGCGTTATCATCGACCTGAACTGTTCTCCATGAAAGTTAAATTCACCACGTAAACCCTTTAACGAATTTGACATGGTTATATAATTGTCGCCAAGTGTACTTATTTTTCCATTTATTGTCAAGATGGATTCACCCGGTTTGAGTCGTCCGTCGCCGGTATACAACGCGATAGTGCCCTCGGCGGCATCACGCTGTCGTATTAAAACGTCATTCAGCGACACATTACTGGATTTCAATTTACCCTGGCGGTCTTGAAATACAACTATTTCGCCCGGGTCAACACTTGTTAGATTCAACGTATCAGCGATTTCATCCTCAATTAGTTTTTTTATGTCGGCGGCGGCCGTTTCCGTGGATTCTTTCAGCGCCGAAACCGGTCGCCCCCAGATATCAATCATTATTATTGTAAATGTTATTCTCTAAAATCCGTTGAGCTTCTACGACCCCACTAGTGTATTCGTTTACAACCACATGAGGTGGTTTTCGCGATGATGAAATAGCCGCGAGTACGTTCAATACCTCACGGCCACATATCGGTGGGTCACTCAATTGCTGTGTTGGCAGCGTGGAATAAAAGACCCGGGCTGAACACGCCCGGGCTGAACACGCCCGGATATACCGCATAAACTCTTTCGGCGGAGCTAACCCGTATGAATCAAAATAGACGATCGCACGCGGATCAATCGCGTATGCAACCCAATGAGTTCCCGCTCCGGAGGACCCATCGAGGTTAATTATACCGGTTTCAATATTCCTTGGTTTTGTCGGTAATTGATCCCTCATAAAAACACCTCTGAAGTTTTTTATCGCTAACGCGTTTGCGGCGTGTATTAAATCAAAATTAGACATTGGAGTCAATGACTCCCGAGTCAATAAACGGTTCCCGGTAGTCTTAGACCCTTTCCCGAGTACCATGAATACGGGGTTCCCGGTAGTCTTAGACCCTTTCCGGCCACGGGTCGTTTTTTTTTGTAGCCTTTCCCGGTTGCCTTCTTCAATGCCATCCCCGCCGCGGTACCAACGGCTCCTAACGCCGCCGCCTTAGCCACTGCTGGTGCGGCCGCGGCAATCAACGCTGGAATCGCAGCTAACAGTGGAAATATCCCACCGGTCCTTTCCATGTTTTTAATTGCTGCGGCTGAAAAATCTATTTGAACACCCTTTTTATTCTTCATCGCATCATTGAAATGTTTTATTTGACGCGCCGTCAACGATATCTTATGATTACCACCTGCCATCTGTGACGGCTTCAGTGTTATTGTGGTTCCGCATTGTTTAGCCGACTTTGATCGTAATTTCTTGACTTGACCATCAGTCAACTCTACACTGACGACACTATACGACATTTATTGTAAACGCGTTTTGTGCTTTCAATTACATGTTTTCCACTGGCGCATCAACGATTCTCATTCGTCCACCAACGCCTTCTAGCAGCATTGATTTATCGCTGAGAATGACAGCAACCGCTCTATAATTAACACCACCCGGGGCTATACGAGCTCGGAAGTGTATATCAACGACGGATTGTCTCGTTAAATCAAGATGTTCCAGCGAAAAATAATAAATCGGATACAGGTTTTTAAAATCAAGTTGTGATATTTGCAAACCAGTGTCGACGTTTTGATCACGACCCATATACGACAGCAATCGATGATACACACGTGCGATATGGTTGTCGCCGTAATTAAGCTGTATATCCTCGGATGGTTCCTGTTGTCCGTTTATTCTCAGCGAAACATCCCTGACTCCTAATTGATCAAATATCATATGGCTGCGTTCTTGACTACCCAATCGTTCCCTATTCTGCAGCGCTATGAATATATGACGCGGGGCTGAAACACCCTGTTTTGACGCCAGGTGCCATGTAAACGTATCGGCGACGTTATCCTCTTTAGCATCAGTTGTTACCGCTAGCCAACTCAACAACGATTTCCCTCCCTGTTCCATAAATGCTAACAATCGTGCTTCCGTGGTAACTGATGGAGTCAGCACCGGCATCCACAATGCCATTTTAGTTAAAATGACTTTACCGGCAGCGACGCCAGCAGCATGCCATATTGCATTGTTATCATCGCCCCTTCGCGTCAGCGCGATTGTATGCTTAGCCCCATAGACAACTTTTCTGACATTTCTGCAGAATCCAAATATGTGATGGAGTGGAATCGCGCATGAAAACTGTCGGCGTGGTCCTTGCAACATTCCTACTCGTGCTGCGAATCCCATATTGTAATTATCGTTAAGACTTTTTATAATATTGAAATTAGCGCCTGGTTTTACTCTGCGGTCTGGGTTATTTGCTTCAGCCTGATCAATTGCGGTATCTTTTTCCACCAGCAAGTTAACGTACTGAAGATGATCAGCGTTATTAGTGGTGTCCTTTGCGAACATTATAGATGGGCCCGCCGATCTTGTATAATCATCCGAGTATCTCGCCAACCCAATTATCGTTGTTGCAACATCAACCTCGCGTTCTATTGATTCAATTTCTCGCCCGTCAATAAGATATCTGGCGCTCTCAAATAACGCCATGATACCATTGTTGACGAAGCCAACTCGAACACGATGGTCATCTGCGTATGGTGCATTATCGGCGGCATTTGTCACGAGTTCTCCCTCGATTTCGATAAACGCTTCACACGGCAAAAAATATTTACTGGTATCTTGGACTTGAAGTTCAATTCGCGATCGTAGGTCGGGTTGCGCTGCATAATAAGAATAAAATTGATAATCACGGACAGAATCATCCCTGCGCACTGGGGCGTCCATATCAAACGCGGGATCAGCGGTTCGCGCAAACATTCTATTATTTATCATGTTGATGTTTTCAATTGAAATCCATCAACGTCGTTTTCGTCGTAAATTCTTTGAATTTAAACCACTCCCCGCTATCGCGTTCATGAGCGCGTTGGTTGCCGCATCGGCGGATGGCGAAGTCGCCAACGACTGAGTCGTCGCCAACGACTCTAGTTTTTCTTCCACGGCGTTATTTATTACTTTACTGACATTTGCAGGCATCACTGTCGTTGATGGCATTACCGGTGGTTTCTGTTTTCTTTTTGAAAATCTCTTGGATTTCACCAACGACATTAGTTTGTCTCGTGCGGCAGAAAACGCCCTTCCGGCAACATCTCCAATGGCACTAATACCCTTATCACGAATAACATCAATAGCCTTCATTCCTAATTGTTTGGCTAACGGCGCTACTTTTGGAGCCATTCTTGTAAATAACCCCGCAATGGTGCTACCGAGACCATCTCCATAGTACGCGCGGTAAATAGGCAATCGCGAGTTTACCACGTAGACGAGTACTGGTTTATCATGGTTGTAGTGTATGATCATCCTTATTAAAAACACCAGTTTTCCAATTAATCATCCACGAGTTCGTCTATGAGCGTTCGATATGCATTAATGTCCATAATACCGCCTGCAAATAACCGCTTGCAAATATCAGCGGCCTCATTGATTATTTCCGGAGAGTTATTTCCGGCTCGTTTTCCTCCGATTAGTACTTCCAGCCGTGATATATCACTGAGAACACTATTAGGACAGGTAACGCCGTAGGATTCTTTACCAACAGAGTATCCTTTTCCTTTTTTTGGTGTTATACTCTTAACTTCCTTGTGGAATGCGTCGTAATCGGATTTACTACGATGTGGTAATGCATCTTTATGTTTACTCGCTAAATACACTATTCTTGCCCAGTCCTTTAACGACTTTATATTTTTCTCGTAACCGCTATTGATATGCTTCTTATCTCGTATGCTCTTAGCAAAATTGTTGGCAGCAAAATTAATTAATTCTTCCCTGTTGCTGAAGCCTCTAATTTCATCTATTGTGCTCTTCTTGAGTACAATACGGGGTATATTCCCCTCTTTTTCTTCCGGTATTTCTTCTTCTGGTGTTTCTTCGGGTATTTCTTCTTCTGGTTCTTTCGCAGTAGCACCTAATTCTTCCTCGTCGGCCATTGTAACATAAGGTTCTTGTGGTTCGGTTATAGCGAGTGGTGGTGGCCTCCGTGTTGTAGCAGCCGCTATTTTTGCAGGGAGTGTTTCTAAAGACCTTTTTGTTTGTTTTGTCTCTGCCGCTATCTTTTCAAGCGCACCAAGAACGGGTACAGTTACCGCCGTAACATCCTTAGTCGCTTTAGTTACCGGGGCAAATAACTGTTCACTTCCAACAGCAAAATCAGTTTGCATTTGTTGTCGCGTTTGAAGTTTCTCTCTCACTCTGTCTCGTAACGGTATAAACTTTCTAAGCGCTGCTAGCCGCTCTCTGGCTAGCCGAGTAGTAAGTGATTCACCTACCATTATTGTAAATTGATCCGCAATTTTCTAATTTTCCGCCGAGTGTACCATCGGGGGCTCCACGGAGTTTTCGTCTATAATCCTTCTAATGTTTTTGATCTTACTAGAAATCTCCCGGCGTCGTTCATAAACACGTCCGAGTTTTTTTCGTATTATTTCAACGGCAGTGAATAGTCCAATGAATGCATTTGCGTCATTGTGGTACAGGTTCTCATTAATCGTATGTTGTAATCGTTTTATAAAAAAATACTCGCGGGCCAGGGTAAAACGCCCCCGTTTCGACTGTTCGTTAATAATCTCATAATCGGATAATATTTTTTCACTGTCGAGACCATCAGATAATTCAATTCCTTGATTTTTTAATTTTGAAATCTCGGCTAATATATTATTGATGTCTTCGATATTCATTATTCTTATAAAACATCTTGTTTTTAAATAAAAAGAAAAATGAAACCCCGTGTATCAATTCCGAAGGTGTTTAATAATTCGTTAGACGTGACCTCGTCAGCGCCATAGGCGCCGGTGACTTCGTCACGGTGACCTTGTCACTCGCTGATTTCTGTTATATATGAAAATCGAATTCTATGCCCGGTCTTTTTTGAGATCGCTGAATTCCGTATTCCTTCTGCAACAAATCGTATTGAGGCGATATAAATGTCAAAATATTTTCCTGCCTCATTCATCGACTGAAATATTTTTTCCTCGTGAGTTGTTGTATCAAATGACTTTACGGGTTTTGCTTTCTTTGGGTATTTACCGGTTTGGCCTTTTTTGGTATTCTGACTTTGCGAGATAGCTTGCAAGTTTGTAAGAGAATTATCAGTCTTATTATTATTAATATGATCAATCACAAGCCCATTTTCGATTAATCCGTTGAATGCTTCAAATACAATCCTGTGAACATAATACTTCTTTTTTCCGGCACCAAACATCAAATACCCCTGATTATTTTTCCATCCAACCGGCTTCTTCAGTCTACGATTTCTAACAATGCCGTCGCGAGATGCCTCGTAATTGACGACCAGGGGATGCGGCTGAAATTCTTGGTCCATTTGTATAATAATACTACTTGTCTAATTTATTATTTGGTTTAATTATGAATCTTTCAACGTAGTCTTGGGGGTTTTTAATGACGAAATCGGCGGTGGGGTCAATGACGGCGTTTTTAATTCGCTTGTCATAATAGCGTTTTAGTTCCCTGTATCGCTTTCCGCCACAATTAATACACAACTGCGATTTTCCTCTTACACCGACGTGACAAACCAAGCACGGGAGGGGGCCAAGAGAACCATTACGAACGCTTTGTAAATGATACCCGCAGAATTCACCTCTACATGATTTATTGCACGGGGTTGTCGACCCAATCATCAACCATTTGCAGTGATTCATTATACTATATTCTTTCATTTAAATACTTGTTTTAATTATATGGATGAGTTTGAGAGATTAGCAGTAATTAAGCCCTGGAAAAATATTAAGTTCAATCTCGATAGAGTCCTCAAGGACACACCAAAAGCGTTAATAAACGATAAAACCCTGTTGAATAAAATACGCGATTGTATCAATGAATTCAAACGTGATGGTGCATCTCATAGTTGGTCAACATTTCGAATTGATGGTGTTGTTGATGCTACCATGAACGACAACCGCGCAGCAATGATAATATCACAACTTGACAGTAAAAGGTATTTCTTCAGAGTAAAATTCATTGTCCGGGTGGAATCAGGCGATTGGATCATACGTGATAAATTTGAACCAGTTTTCAGCGACAAGAAAACAGTCACTGTCAGCCGCGACTCCAAGCCGGGGTTGTTAACCGGAATTGACAGACCATACTATGAACGAGCGTATCCTGAAACAGCAGTTGTTTATGGAATATACCCGTTAAATAAGAAACCTGATATCGGAAAACTGAAACCGATGAAACAGTCAACGGGGATAAATTGTGTAGCAGAACGAATAATAGAGCATTTTACAAATGCATGTCGAGGAAACAAATTGACTGATTTACGACGTAGCAAAATCAACCAGTGGGAACTAACCGTAAAAGAGCGTGGAGCGACCATCAGCGACATAGCGAGATTAGAAACATCGCTGAGATTTCCAATAACCGTTACAACGATAACCGGTGAAGTATTACACGAATCAAAGTACAAATCAAAGGGAGCCCCAATCAAAATTATCGATCATAACGAACACGCATGGACGCCCGTGATCATAATATTTCCACGGAATAGAACAGTAAAGTATATACCCGAAGAATTCCTGGGAGAACAATTCTCCAAGGACGGTTTTCTCGCGGGGAGGAAACTATTTGATGCTATTGCCTACTTGTGTAAAAACGACCCTGTATCAGTGTGGTTACTTCGCAGCGCTGAAAACGATGCGGATACCTTTGATCAGTTTGTAAGGCCAAACGGTGAATTATATCGCACTGAAGCATTTCACAACAGGATGAAAAAAACCGCCATAGAATTTGAGGAGCATGATGAACAACTGCTAACAAATTGTTTTACGATTCCATCGGTTGCGGCTCATGTTGCAGCAAGGAAAAATGCGTGGAGACCAACGCGCAAGGAATTTCTGCCGGATGTACAATCCAGTTGTTTGGAGTATTATCACGGTGGATTATGGAACACTGAATACAACCGCGACGCTATGATCTCGGTTGATATGGTTGCCTGTTATCCAGCGAGTTTTCTCGGGTATGGATCCGCCGCCGAGTACTTTAGACGATTTGGACACCCCAGTCATGAAATGACTCGTGTTGCTATTAATGGACCACTGCCTGATTTTGATTTAACCGGATTCGCTCGCATAGTATCATTTGAATTCGCGGCAGGACTCCATCGCTGTTGCTATATTTGGATCGGTAGACACATGGCTGAAAAGAAGTGGCTGCCAATAGCGCTGCTACGGTATATGATTGATTGTAGCATGCTAGTTTCGTTGATTGTCAGTGACGCGATTATATCATACCGGGCACAGACTGAAGTCTGGTTACCAGAACCGGAGCGTCTAGATAGCATAATTGACGAGTCCAGAAAGCGCATTGATGCCGACATGGAATATATCATCGAATGGTCCAGGAGGATATTTAACCAACGAAACCGCGAGGCAAAAGATCTCGGTAGAAGAATAATTGGTAAGTTCACACAAGGTGGAAAAAACCACGACTACAAACGATATTGCTCACGGCTGATTATAGATGACGCAGAATATGATTTCGTAATCAAGGACGCAGTGGCAAAAAATAGATACGTGAACTGCAAAACAGCTTTCTTGTCCAATGGAACGAGGTTGGGTACAGTTGTTACCTACAGCGATGGAGACAGCCCGGCGTATCCACATTTGAGGGCGTCTATGCTGGGTTATGCCGCTATCAATTTATTCTCGATGATAAATAGATTCCCCGATACCGCGGTTAGAGTAGCAGTTGATTCGTTTTATATTGACGTAAAGTATAAGGGAAACGTAGCCGAGTTTACTAGTCCGGACGAGAGTTGGGGTACATGGAGAATTAAAAATGAAATACGACGCGATTATTCCCCGTCAGCAGATGTCACCGTTGAGAACAACTACTTACGCGGTGATAAATTGTCAGAATGGTCTAATGCACCATCGTGTTCTGATCCAATTTGTAGACACAAGACGGTTTATTTAAGCGGCTGTGGCGGGTCAGGAAAGACGACTCGGGCAATTGAATTATTTCGAACGCGGGCAAGTATAATCGTGCTTACACCGACCCATAGACTAGCGCGAGAGATAAAACAACGAAATGTTGACGCCGTTACTTATCACAGCTTTTTTCGATACAGCGGCGGTGAGTGGACCCCTGATCGAATGGGTGAAAAATTTATTCCCGATATTATCATCTGGGATGAGATATGTACTGTTTCGTTAGATACTTTACAAATGTTTCTTGAGTGGTTGCTGCGCGCGAATACAGCGGTAATCATGTGTGGCGACCATGGCCAACCACCACCATTTGTCGGCGAGGGTCCACATGATTGGTTAAGGGGTTTTGTGGACTATTATGAAGAAACCGATACTGATTACCGAGCACTTGATGAACAACTGCGCGAGGTTAAAAAACTAATCAGATTACAGCCGGATAGAGTTCAGTGTGAAATAATCCGCGAGGTAATTCCGGAAACGCCGTTGAATGAATTCTGGGAAACATGGAGACCAAACGATTTAATTGTAGCGAGTAGAAAGATAGTCAGAGACACACTTCAGCGGAAGTTGTTTACGTTGCATAAGGAAAAGTTTCCAACGCGTCCAGTACCGTTATGTTATAGACCCGCGGACACACGGCGGCAGAACATTGAAGTTGAAATTCCAGCCCCGACAGCGTCGGGGACAAAAAAACAAATTCTCGTGCTGAATGATATCGTGCTCGTTGATATCGGTGTCGTCGAGGACGCGCTACGTGCTGATAAATCCCCGTGGACGCTAGGATACGCAACGACAATACACTCCTCGCAGGGATTAACCATCACGGATACAATTGTTTGGATAGTTGATAATCGCATCGAATGGTCAAATCTAGTCTATCTTGCAGTGTCCCGAGTACGGAGAATGAATCAGCTTCGAAGAATTGTTGTTGACGGAGCCGGTGACGAAGCCGGCGACAAGGTCACCATCGATACAAGCGTCATTGATAGAAAACTCTCGGGTTACCGCCAACAGGATAAAAAAAAACAGCGGCGTTTTGATATTGATGCCGAATTAATAATCTCGCTACGACAACAACAGAATAATCACTGCGCGAGTTGCAATTGTATAATGAGTTGGCGTTATTCGGATAAAGACACTCGCCAATTTACCGTGGATAGGATCGATAACAGTCTCGGTCATGTCAAAAACAATGTGAGGTTGACCTGTCTTGAGTGCAATAGACGCAACGGCGCTAGTTAAGACCACGTGGGGGTAATTGAGTATCGTTAGGTATCACTTGTAGTTGCTCGCGTGTAAATCCGCGCTGAGGAGCAGTTGAATCCAGTCTGTAGATCGGTGGTCTACCAGTTGATCGTGTTATCGTTGATATGTTATGTGTGGTAACACTCCAAATAGGATCGGTAGCCCTTTTTTTACCGCCTTCAAGCTCTCCTGGTTCATATAGATATCTCACGGTGACATTGCCGAGAATCGGCTTGGAAACGCTATTTATTTTTGATTTTCCGGGTATATACTCGTATTTAATCGCGTCGCTGGGCTTCATGTTGATTGCTCGGGTAATCTCGTTATTTAACGCTGCAATTACACCTGGCAACCTTTTAACCCATTCACGAGATCGTTTTTCTTGGATGAATTCCTTCGCGTACTGATATCCAAATAACCGTTCAGCGTGAGTCCGATTGAATCGTTCAACAATTGCCTGATCACGATGTAGCGCAGTATGACCTCGTCGTATCGCGACGCTATGATGTTTCAGCGTTGATAAAACAGCGCCGCGAAATTCACTACCGGGATCAACTTGTAATAGATTTGGCCAGCGCAGAGGGCCTCTTCGATAAATTCTTTCAAACGCAGCGGCTACTTCAGTTGCCGACTTTGTTTTTAACGGCTCCGCTTGTTTGTATCGACTCGCAACATCAACTACGGTTAGCGCGTATTTGTAACCGTTGTCATGCGGCAGAAATAGTATATCAGCTTGATGAACTTCATTAGGTACGCTGACATCAAAGCGCGAAAAGTTGATTTGTTTAGGCGGTGGTAGATAAATTTGCCATATAGCCTGTTTGGATAACCAATTAGCCGCAGTGGTCTTTGTTACCTTTGCAGCGCTTGCAAGCTTACCAATTGCGGCCTTCCCCTTCCAGTATCCTCTCGGAGAATAATAGATGGATTCCATGTTGTTATTAATTACCAGCGCCCATCATTAATTTACCTTTCATAGCCGATTTTACCAACCATGAGGCCAATTTTTCCTTGACGGATTTATCAGGAATAGCATTTAATGCGTGAATTAATTTTACATCCGCGATATGACGCTGTTGCAGATCGCTACTTTTGTAAGCAACATCATGAGCATGACACGCCTTATCGATAGCGTTTATTGGATACTCACCGGGTTTGGGCTGATTTTGATCATCGAGTCTAATATCTAATCGTGTTCCGGGGCCACAGTAGTTATATCCTGGGAGGTGTTTTTCTCCTGGATACTTTGCCCACGGTGTTCCGGGGAGTTTTGCCAATTTGGCTGCGATGTCACCTCCTCGCTTTTTTTTAAAACATCTCCGGGTCTAATAGAAATAAATCTAAATTTCTTTGTACCGCATTGTACACACTTACCAGTAAGCGCCGATCTGTTATTTCTTGTTGTAGCGGTTGTCATATCATTTGTGCCAGTACGTACTCTACACTTCACACAATATAGATCCATAATTTATGTATAGAAATATGAATATAATTGATTTTTCGGCGACTAAAACAAGAGAACCAGTTAAGCACGTTGCAGCGTTACCAAACTCGATCCGGATGATTATCATCGGACCATCTGGATCCGGCAAGACGCAATTGTTACTCAATTTAATAATGAGATGGATGAAGTGGGATAAGTTGTATTTAGTTGCTCCTAGCGTAGATGATCAACGATGCTACGAGGTGTTGAAAGATTTCAACGAGAATGCATCAGCGATCGCTAAAAAAAATGTTATTGAGTTTATTACAGATATCAATGATGCACCAGGTATTGATGATATTGATGGCGACGTTAACAATCTAGTCGTGTACGATGATGTTATGTTAGACAATCAAAAAAACCCAGCTAGGATATTTTCCAGAGGCAGGCATAAAAACACCGACGTGATATATGTCACTCAACGATACACTCAGATTCCAAAAGTAATTAGAGACAACTGTAATATTCTTGCCGTGTTCAACGGCGTTGATACACACACGCTACGAAATATTTGGCAGACATGGTGCGGCGGTGACATGGACTTTAATGTTTTTCGAAACTTTTTTAGTCATGCTCAGTCGACCCCACATGGATTTGTAACGATAAATTTACATGATCCTCGGACACGATATCGTATCGGACTTGACCAAATATTCGGTTAGTTGTAAATAATTTTCATTGTAAGCAGCAGGGGGGGCGATGACATCGACGCGGTCGTCGATGTGCTTACCGGACGCTGACGACGCTGGGGATCGGCGCGCAGAAGGTGTTAATTAAACGAAATGACGATTGGACGATCCCCAACGACGTCGTCGTTTTTTTTTTACCAGGCGCTGACGACACTAGATCGTTGAGTGCAGAAAGTATTAATTAAGCAAAATAACGATTGGACAAAATGTCCGATTCGCCCCCCCTGCTGCTCTATGGACACAGTCGAGGGTTCCGGGTGGCCGACTGGCGTAAAATGCAGCCCCTCTCATCTATGTCTATGTATGTTCGAGTCTCGAGTTCGACCAAAGCGGTATGTTAGGAAGCATGCAATATCTTCCCGTTCGTCGATGATTCTTACCGAGATTTACCCTAGTTTTCTCTATCGGTGTGTGTGTGTGTGTGTGTGTGTGTGTGTGTGTGTGTGTGTGTGTGTGTGATTTGGATTTTTATCGTAGCTTTACAAAAGTTTCAGACATATCGCTACGATGTCTGCAGTTTGACAATTTTAGTGATGTCTAACACTGGAGCATCATGCCATAGACATGTAGCATGATGTCACACCCAGTCACATTATCCTGACACCAGGCCGACGAGTCCGAACACTAACCTCATAATGCTGAGCGCCAAGCGAGGTAGCGGTTAGTACCAGTTTTGAAAGTCTTTCGTATGACTCGGCCGGGGAGCGAACCCACGACCTGCCGCATCCGAGGCTGACGCTCTAACCACAAAGCCACCGGAGCGGTCTCTATCGGTGAGAAATGGCGTTAAACACAAAATAACAAAAGGAGGCGTCATCCAATGATACACATCAAACTGTTATGAGGACGTTTATTCATCGAACTTAGAAAGTATCTATTTCTCGCCGTTCCAGAGAGAGAGAGAGAGAGAGAGAGAGAGAGAGAGAGAGAGAGATTAAGATAGTCTGTAGTATAAATGATGGTGACAGACCAACCCAAAATAGAGGGAGGGCGCGGTCGCACGAGGCTTGGGGACAAATACCACAACATTATTTTAATTACTATCCATTGTTAGGTTTCACCGTTGGTGGATTAGTTTTCTCTCTGATTGACAGACACAGGGAGCGAAAATGAGATATGAGGACAATGCCATTCAGATAGTGTAATATGTAAAATTAAGATGTTGTTATTACATTATTAAATGCTTAACAACAATAGTAATGATATTACAGTATGTGTTTTGATTGGAAACAATACATGTATTGTACATTCGCGTCTGTCTAAAGCAGCTTTATAGCAATGATGTTGTGAACATCTTACGTAAATTCCATATAACGTCTACCCATACCGTTACATCAATTGTATTATTAAACATAAATTATCTTACTCTCTCATACCACATATGTGCACTTATTAAGTCCTGTACGCAGAAGATAGAGAGAGAGATTAAGAGATAGAGATAGTGAAAGAGTTAGATTTACACGAGCTTGCGTATCATGTTTAATTTATTAAGAACACTTTAAATAGTAATTAATTTGTTCGTTATTTACTAATGTCGTTAATGATTAACGAACTATTTGTACGATGTATGTATGTATGTATGTATGTATGCATGCATGTATGTATGTATGTATGTATGTATGTATGTATGTATGTATGTATGTATGTATGTATGTATATTTTTATTATCGATACCAAATACGTTGAAAAAACATATTGTGCTGTTATAAAGTTATTTGGTATTCAACAGTACATCAAAATTTGATTTGATCATGCTGCTGATTACGCTTTAACATCATGCTTTCATAGCTACTGTACTCTTTATTACCATATGCTCCTTTTTTCCTTCATTAACTTTGCATTGTCAGAATCGTATAGTATTTTATGAAAATGAACATCCTCATAATGTTTAAATGTGCACAAAACGTGTATCTAAATATCGAATGGTTTATGACAAGCTAGTATGTAAACAAACCATGTACACTCATGTGTAGGCTTTATGTTAAAGAGTCTTTCTGTTGCTTGTGGATGAACTAAACAAGCGTTTCCTCTATATTAACCTTTAGATGATAGAGTGACCAATGTAGAGTGTTCAAGGAGTCACAAATGAAACTTTCAGACAAGGAAAGGAAGGAATGAAAGTGGTATTCGTTATGTCCACAAAGACGTGCGAGACGCAATATTGATAATACAATACTCATTATTTCAACAGTTGTGTGGGAGAAATGTTTGTAAATTTTCGTTAACGATAATAATGCATAATGTTTTCAAACAGCACATAAAAAGCTTATCGAGAGCAAAGACTATCCCATATATACCATTTTATAAGTGAATGTGGAAAATGTGTGGGATAAATGTGAGAAGGTATTGGTAGAAAAAAGTAATAGCCTCTGACCTTATACACAGAGACAACGAATATGTCTTATTTCCGTTGGCTGAAAGGACTGTCATACACCAGCTGTCACAAGTCGTGCAGTGACTAATAAAACCAGAACACTTGTTAATATTTGCCAATACAAATGCCTCACGATATCGAAGTTGCTATGGAATATTACAGTTGTGATGGAGAAAAGATAACGAAAATGATATGTATGTTCACTATTGTTTAGATAAATAATTCCAAACAAGGTGAACCAAGCAAATACATATTAGTGAGCTCCATCCTAAGTCGTATGTTTGCATTTTTGACTACACTGCTTTTTCCACTGTTTCCCTCTTTAAATAAGCAAAAACTGGGGAACTTAATTAAACAATAAGACAACACAGACACAAAAATGGAGAACAATCATGACGCATCATTTAATCTATGAAAATGTGACCTACTTGAACATATTTATAGAGATGCAGCTGTGATATTTGTAAAATAAAAATGAACATTCTGTGTCCAAATATCAAGTGTACATATATGTACACGATGAACGTCAATATATATTCAAATTTATAGAATTCAAACTGAAAGCAAACACTTTAAGAAATCTTTGATGTTTGGCCTGTGACAAAATTGTCGCAATTAAACAATTAAGCCAACGACGTACACAAAGTTCCCTAGTTATAATTAGGTAAACACCTTGCAGTTGTATCCTCAGTATAAGGAGAAAACATGATGTGAATTTGACTCAAACAGCAGACATAGCATAATCATCTATGTTGAAAACAACAATAACAAGAAGTGACAAACAAAATGTTTGCATGAACATGAAGATAAAGAAACGCTTAGTTAAGAAAAGAATTAAACGGAATGGAAGCATCTTAAGAGATAGTAAATGTATTTTCGTTTAAAAAGTCAGTGCATTATCCTTTAATGACTATTTACATTAAGATTCGAGGGAGTGACGGAATATTATAATCATTAATGTGGGATATTATGCTACAAAATAATCGTATATTCTAAAATGCATCAAAACAAATACGACAATGAGTGAAATTCAGTTGATATAGCTGCAAAAGGTATGGAGTGCAAAGACAATGGTTATTAACAAGAAGATATGTTTTGGTTGTTGGATTGGAATTCATGGCATACAATTTTAAGTCAATTATTTGATTAAATTACCGATTTGCACCCATATTTATATACTCAGAAAAATAAAAGAAAGCGATCCAGACCATTTTTGTTTACTACTTGTAGAAACACATGTTGGTCATGCGCAGATGTTGCTTCAGAAGGATGAAGCAGAATATTAAGTTATGCCTTATTAAACAAAGAGACGAATTATTCTAATTCTTCTAAAGGTTGTAGTAGTAGCCAGTTCATGTCCTTAGCTAACCATTTTGTTGTTATGTGCTTTGTATGTGCGTTTCGGCGGAAGAAAAAAAAGACGTAAATTATGCTTCATTTGCATTGATATTAGCTCAACGTATTTTGTTTTGCTTCGGTAAGGGTATGTCATTTATATCGATATGAACTGGACTCCCAACCCTTCCGTCCAAACTTTGTTATCATATTCATACAAATGTTCTTTAACGGTTCAAATAAGCATCAGCTTTGGCCTATTACACATGGAAACACGACAGCTCTGTAACTATTAGTAACACCCATCTTTTCGTTTACTGTATATATATATATATATATATATATATATATATATATATAAAATCTCCATCTTGTACGATCATTGATGCATTCATGTTACTGTTTCATTACATGAATTTAAACTAGTACGGCGTCCATCGTCCCTTATGTTTCTTGGCGCCATATTATCTCATTTATCAGATCATGTTTACCAGAAACATTCAATTTTGACTTGTGCTTCTCTCAAGTTCTACACCTGCCCTGCCGGAACGAGTGACAAGATGAAGAAATAGGTATGTAAGAACAAAATATACATTCAAGTAATGCCAATAGGAATTACTAGCAGGTGTTTTGTCTTTATAAGCATTGGTTCCTGTCGATATCATTGCTTTCGCTTCCTGGATTCATTTTGCCATAATCCATGCTACAATATTTCAAGAAGTGTATCGGTCACTTACTGCATTTGTTCGTTTTGTGTCTGCATATACATTTTTCAAATGTCACGTCGAAGTGTAGCCAATACGAATTGATCTTCTGGGTATGGGCTAGTAGAATGATCATACCACATTTCATCTCTGCCTCGTTGTCAAAATTCATAAAGTCTATCCGATGTGGCAGTCTTGGCCTATCACAAATCATTTTATGCTTTAACTTGCCTATGTCTAATTGGTTACTTTTGACTGCCACGGATGAGTTAGTTTTGATAAATTCGAACGTGGTTATAATTGCATCCAGCATGATGCTTTGATTGGACAACGCGACTTTGAATTAGGTCATCACAATTGCATTTATATTTTGCAATAGTATGTCAATATTATGTAGTTTCGACATTGATTTGCAAGCAAACACCTAGTTCTGCATCCGATGTAGTACTTATAACACACATATTTACTATTTTAAAAGAGCATCCCTTCTCTTGACATTTGTTCAACTGCATACCTCGCAGACTCGTTGATAAATACATTTACATTAGGTACCTAGAGCCAGAAAGCTAAGTTATGATGAACGTTTCTTTTTAAAAAAATTTCCAACAGACAACATGTAGTTTATGGTGAATTTTCAGAGATATTTGTTATGATTCCTTTTCTGCAATATATGTTTAATAAGCAAAGGACTCGCTTGTGTATGTGATTCAATAATGGAAATGTGAATATTCAATTGTTAGATTATTCACGTTGAACCAAAAGGACTTTTTATATAGTCAACAATGCCTTATATATATATATATATATATATATATATATATATATATATATATATATATAAACATTTACGCAACTAATTTGTAAGTTGCACTTTAAAATTGATGTAATGACGCTCTTAGACGTATAACTGCGACTATAAATTCCGAAGCAGCAGTCCTATTTAATTAGGCGAGAAAAAAACCTTCATACTCTTCACATGAAGCAGAATATGGAGACAAAAATCATCATGAACAATTAACAGTACATCTTCGCTTAGGAAACATACAACAATTTCCCCCACTTCATTTCTACAATATGTCACAATTTTATTACATTAAATAATTTATGGAGAAATGAAAACCTTACCTGGCATTATCTTTTTTCTTAACACAACTTTCATTCATATTTTCTTGCCTTTTATCATCTACACTGGATTCTCATATTGTGAACTATTGTTCTAAAAGCTTCAGGAGAATTATTTTGGTTAGTTCGGTATAGATAGTTTGGTTTATTATGATCTTAAACGAGACACAAGCATTATGTACATTGTTGTTGAACTCGACGATAAGATATATGTTTACAACCATTACACGTGTTAATTAAATTACATAGTTAATATTGTTTAAACACATTTGGGTTATTATTGAGGTTCAAACAGTTGTTTATATTTATGTGACACGAGCTTAACAGTGAAAACAGACAGTTATATATATATATATATATATATATATATATATATATATATATATATATATATATATATATATATATATATATATATACATATATATATATATATATATATATATATATATATATATATATATATATATATATATATATATATATATATATATATATATATATATATATATATATATATATATATATTAAAGGACAGGATGATTTGGTTTAAATTTCATCTACAGTCATAGGTCTTGTTATTGAGAATTCAAATATTCTAATATAAGGTTAATAGTTTTAAAATCCGATTACATTGTACTACTTCGGGCAATAATTTTCCAGTTAGTGCCGCATTGAACACATCGCATTGCCAAACTGAGGAGCGTGTTTAATCACTGATCATCAATAGCAACAAGCTGTTTTTTTTTGTTGTTGCACACACAGCATATTTTATCGACCTCTACAGAGTCCTACATAGTCATAGAATCCTGGATGAATATTGCTTGCTCCTCCGATGGACTACTCGTGTTGAAAGAATATCAGCGTATCTTAAATGTCGGTTTAGTACTTCATTTTGTCCTAATGTTTTCATAAAGTAATGATTTTATAAACATTGTCGTTCATCCTTTTTACATATTTTGTATCAGTTGAAAAGATATTGCGCCTATCAACGCGGCCTTTTAATTTGAATGTCCAACGCATTTCTCATTTATTTATATCGTCTGTTTTGCTTGGCTTTGCCAAATATCCCTGCTTTACATTTTCATTCATATCAATATGCCTAAAAGAGTAAAGAAAGTGGTATTAATATTTCACTATAAGCACTGTTTACAAAAAATGAAAAATATTTATAAAAGCTAGTCCTTATGTTAGTGTGAACCATAGAGACTCGTGTATTAGCCAAACAAAGGCAAACATCTTTAAACGGTGGCGAATTATTGTGTAAAGATTTATGAACAATCCAATATGCATGAAGCAATATAGATCATTAGTGACGAATAAGCTTATCATGACAGTATAACACATGCCATAACTACTGAGGCAGCTATTAATGTACAGCAATTTTAAGTAATTGAGTTTGAATTGTATAGATAGAGTGGTAATTTACAATATTACTCAACAATAATTCTGTCCAAATACTAGATAGACTTCTTAAGAAGCATTGTATAAAGATGATTCTTGGAATCGTTAACTCGAACACTACTCCAAGCAGGAGTATCCTAAATGTCCCACTGCAAATTATGGCTATCATTAATCCTGGCATAGGGGTTAATATATTTAGCTTGGAGTAAAGGTATGCAGCATATACGTTAGTCATGCTACTAAAGCAGCTATTAGAAACGAATGATTATTGTTACAGAGTACAGAGGCTTACTGACATAATTACTACGAGGGTATAATACGCATATGCAAACGTTGATGCATATATTCACCACTCAAAACTGTCCGTGGATTAAGATTGCTGCGTTGTAATTGGTAAAAATCAGTTTGGTACGGTGATGCCATCAGCAGGAAACACATTTCAGAGATTTATTGAGTTGCAACAAAAATGTTTTCAAAGCTGATCAAAACGATGAGCGATACACAGGAACTAATGCAAATTTTGCGAGAACATCTACGAAAAAATACTGGAACAGAAACAGATGCAAGCTAATTGAGAAAACATCGTCAATTATTAAAAGTTGCAGACAAGAGATGACCGGGCAACTAAGCTAGCTAAGTGCAATTCAATTGTATCACAGCCTGAGCAAGTAAATAGATTGGGATTATGCAAAATTAGATTATTCGTTCCCCGGAGATGGGTGAAGTTACGTCAAGATACATTATCGAAAACATTCCAAAAAGATAGCATCAGTTTTTTTGGAAATGGTTGGTACATCGCGATGGGTCTAAAAATATTTGTCAGCAGATGACCAATACAATATATTTTAAGCTGAATGAAATAGGAAATTTTAAAACGGGTCAGGATAGCAGGTCACAAACAATTGTCTGTGAAAAAGCAAACAGAAGAAGAATAAGCAGGCGAGAGTATCAGAAAATACGCGACCGCGGACCATTGACTGGTAGCCAAGTTTGAAACTTTCCTTGGGTGAACATACAGGGACAATAAGTTTCATGATGACGTTACTGGGACCTCATCGCTTTGTCACAATGATAATCATGGAGCGGGAAGCGTTTCACGTGTTGAAGAGATTTAGAATGTATATCGTACCTTGACCAATTTAATCTCATTAATGAAAATTTTATGTCGCCATTACCGTTTTGTGAAAGTTGGAGACAAGGACTTTAAATACGCACAAGATGTTTTATAATGCTGTGCATCTATCTATCTATGTATCTATCTGTCTATGTATCTATCTATCTATGTATCTATCTGTCTATGTATCTATCTATCCATGTATCTATCTATATATCTATCTACATACACATATATATGTATCAATATATCTATCAATTAATCAATCAATCTATCTATTTATGTATCACTTCATATATCTATATATGTCTCTCTGTCCCTCTCTGTCTCTGTCTCTGTCTCTCTCTCTCTCTCTTGATTTAAGTACGTTTTAATGTCTTTGCTATGACATAGATATGTAGTGAACAGCTTATCAGATAAATGCTACATGCCTCCACATAAAAAGGAGTTGTGGGCAAAATGGATTGTTTTAAATATATGGTGTAAAAATAAATTGTAACTAAGCTCTTCGATTTCATTTCATATTTCCCCTCGAAATCAGAATGTGTAAAATTGTATTTTCGCACAAAGAATTTACGCATAATGCTTTATTGCAAAGTTCCATGACATATACTTTTTAATGGTTTTTGGCGTTAATTAAACATAAAAATTTAGAAAATAATGCCACGACTCAGAAAACAATTATTTTATTTGCTTGTTAGATCATTAGAATACCGCAGCTTCGTGAACATCAAATAAATAAACATTACCTTTTCTTTCCCATTGATTGTATGTATATAACAGTTAAATGTTATTTGAAGCATGATAATTAGAAGAAAATCAAAATTATCAACGTAAACTGTTTCCTTCTTGTTAGTTATTATTTTGAAGTGTGGACACAATTTATATATTTCATTAATAAGACTACAATACATGGTAGTTAAACGTCTAATGGCCTTGTTTGAATGGATCGAGGTATCACTTTGTTTAACCTATTGCTGGATATACATTCCTCTGGTAGTTACGTGGTGCTGATGACGTAATTTAGCTCATATTAAAGTAGAACAAAGTGTGATAATTTACAATTCTTAAATCCAAGTGTATAAGCAATATGTTTCCTTAATACATCTTGCTTAAGTAAGCAAATGAGTTATACATATTAGACCAAACTTAATTCGTATGTATCGTAACTTACCCAGCCCTATCAAAAGCAAATAATGACTGACACAAGGGTATTGCGAAAATATGTATGAATTTCAATTCTGTCACCTCAAATTCGAAACGTGTTTTTGTAATTATAACTTCTGTCACATGTATGAGGTAATGTTATATACAACATGTACAAAACCGGCACTTACTAGTGTTCTGTCTGCAAATGGATTCTTTCAGAACTCTATCACCTTCCAGTCGTCTAACACTTAGGTATGTTGTAGTATGAACACAACATGTATGCGAAGAAGGCTTTGTTGACAATTCAACCCATGGTGACAACCATATATATACGTATAGGAGTGAAATAATCAATGCAAGAATACACCTGGACTTCAGAGAAGCAAATGCACTCTTCGTCAAAATAACATACACTATACATCTTTCATGATAAAAGCATATTTACCATATTGGGCCAAAATATATTCAAGTCTATTGTTGCTAAAATATTAAAAAGAAAATTCACAGCTTAAGATGGACGGTTACACATTCACAAGAGTAACAAAACATCGGTAGAAAATATGTATTGCAAATTTAGTTGGATTTAAAAAAATGACAATAATACAAACGCTTTATTAGTGAAAACTAGACATCTGAGTTATATAAACCCTCTGATCGACATAATTTTTTGGCGTCTTCTATTGGAGCTTTTTCAATTGATGTTCATACTGGCACTGGCTGACATACGTTTAGCTGACAGATCTATTGAACAAGCTTCTTAAGAGGTCATCTTTACTCATCGAATTAATCAATCATTCTCTGTTTTCCAATCATGATGACCATCGGCAAACATTTGTGGTCGAAAAAAAATCTATTCTTAAGTTCAGAGGGTTTTTTGCCAAACTGAAGGCCAAGACGTACATTTTTATTGATTTGTTAGCAATCAATACGTTGGAAAATGTTATGATTCTATGCTGTTAAAATAAGTACAAAAATAGTGTCAAATATAACAAGCTTTGTAAAATTTAACAAATAATTTATCTCCCTATAATACAAAGTGAAACTGAGAAAAAGAACTTGTTGTATCCCCAAATAGTCCAAGTCCAAATAATGTAAACTCCTGAAAACAGTTCAGAACAAGTCCCGAATAAATCTAAAAACTAAAGGCGATGACATGCCTGTTAGAACTTTTAGAGTCCTGCTAAGTATTTTGTTGAATCGCAGTAATATAATTCCAGGTTTGAATTCAGCCTAAATTGTAATGAATTAGTCTATGCAAGTTTGTATTTCTAGAGAGAATAATCAATTAAATTCAGTAATATGAAGAGAAAGATTCCAGCCTAGATCAAATATTGGTCACGACATATATTACAACTTGATTATACTAAGTCTTAAAGCACGATTGAAATAATTCTCTCAGCAACAAGATTATATAATAAATGTAATTGACCAAATGCCATCATTAGCATTTTCTAAAACCATTTCGTAAAGGATATAACCGTCTAGAATGATCATGATGCTTATAAAATCCAAACCGTAGCCTGCATTACAATCAGGAAATTCAAAACGTAGACCCAAACTAACAGATGCACTTATTCTGTTAACAACAATCCTGATATTAAGCCAATACACATACTGCATAATTTAGCTATATATTTGTCAAGTACAAAATACAATGTTAAATTGCAATAGCAAGTAATATAATAAAATAAAACAAAATTAACAATCAAATCAAATTGTATAAATAACAATAAAATTGAGACCATCTGAGGTACGGGCTCGGCTGTAGTCGTCAGTAAGTTAACAAAGTGTACTGCTCAATTATTATCTACAAGAAATTCTTTGCAAGGGCAGGACACTCCTTTGATTGGTGTCAATACGAATTTTCACAAGAATTCGAATAGACCAGAATTTGAATAGACTAGAATTCAGAATGATTTTTGTAAGCTTACCTTGTCATAATTGTCGAATGTTAAGAAGACACAAAGAGGAGATAGTTAAGGCTCAACTGTATCCTATACAGGCATATGACAAACTCTGTAGGAGAATAATTGTAGACTGTGATGGTCCTTTACCTAAGACCAGGTCAGGCAACCAATACTTGAAGACCATAATGAGTGCATCCTCAAGATCACCAGAGGCGTTTCTTTTGAGGGATATTAAAACTAAAAGATTATTAAAATCGTTGATAATGTCTTAGTCAAATTGTTATATCCAATGTGGTTGACGATCAAATGTTTTTCCCAAAATGTGCCTGCAAGTTATGCATGCATTAGGCATCTATCAATTCAAATGTTCTGCTGATCACCCTGAAATCTAATGGCGTTAGAATCATTGCTTGAAGCTTCAGAAAAAAACCCAAATATAATCTCTCATATTATTTTATACTGGAAAAGGTGTGGACGAAGATGTTCATTATCTGTTGTTTGCTGTTACATAATCATTACGATTTAGTTCCTTTCGGAACTAATGAGGTAGCTAAACGAAAAATGCCATTTAAATGAAGAAATATACATTACTCCGCTCGATATTTAAGATTTTAAGTTAGAAGTCAACAAATCTATGTGAGAGTAAAAAACTAACCAGCACCCTAATGAGTCAAAACTGAAAGTGTGGTATGACTAAATACACGGAAAAAAATGTTTTCAGTCTTGTGATAGAGTGCTGGCTCTCTTCACCATACCTGAACTTCCATTTTAGGCCGAGCACATGGATATATACACATTTCAAAATACCGTAAAATATTTATATTATATCATTAACAGCCTGAGAGGTTACACTACGATATTTTTCTACATAAATATGTAGTATGTTCACAGAACTAGTCATATAACCCATTCCAAGTTATTTGCACCTGTTAAACACACTGAGCGTTGGAATGAAATGGACTATATAAAATATGGAATAACTTATCTTTGGAATTAAGAAACGATATATACTGTTGATAAAAAACTCTCACATCTACAGCAAGAGGAAAAGAATGGTCGGAATCATATATTACTTGAACATGAGCAATTGGTTTTTGATTGTACTACACAAGCAATTCAACTCTACCATGACGTTCCAGTGATAGATCAACACATGTGAGACGTATCCATATAGCAATAACCATCTCATACGGGAATGTTTAGAAAACCAAGTTTAGTGACGTTTGGAAATCTGACTTAGAGAACATTCAAAATTTGTTTGACATGCTCACTGATGCTACTTTGACAATTAACTAAATGATATGTTAGTTTTGTCGCGATTGTGTAACATTTCTAGGACATATGGTGGGACATGGACAAGCTAGACACATATATAATACCGTTGAGCCTATATCTAAATTCTATTTGCCTGACAGTAAATGCAACTGATGATATTTTCAGGTATGGCTGGATATTATCAGAGCTTTTAATCCAAAAACTGCTGAACCTCTGACACATTTATTGAGAAAAAAATAAGAGTTGCATTGGTCTTAAATAAAATATACCAGGAGACTGTTGATAAGTTTGAAGCCATACTTAGAATTGCATCAATTCTTTCTGATACAAGTTTCAGTAAATCATATAAATTGTGGATGCAGGTGATCTTGGGGTTCGAACAGTAATGATCCAAGAAAACAAATATATTGCAGAACATCCTGTATAATACTTGTCTAACAAATTATCAAACGACATATAAAATATTCCGCGATCGGGAAGGAATGTTTGGCTTTGTTGTTAGCTTTGCAACACGTTAAAGTGAATATTAATTCCGCTTCGTCTTAGCTATTTGTAGTTAGAAATGATAGCTCCCTTATCTACATTATCAAGATGTTGCAGGAATAAAATGCTTACATGAGAAGGCACAATCTAATAGCAGATGCATGTTCGGATGTATATAAATATAGTTTGATTGCACGAGACACTATTTTCTGCATGAGGTAGGTTTTATCAATATTAAATTTGTATTGTTTGTTATTTTGTATGCGTTATTAACACCTGCTATTCAAGAATGAATTGTGCCTGCAATGTATATGCCTGCAATCATCCGAATCTATATCATCAGAGACAAAATGTAATTTGCAGTAAGGAAACTACATTGTGTTTTATCATTGGATTCTCTTTGACATATACTATTGGCTATTCGTCATGATTTCAACGTGATGTTTATTAAATAGAATACTTGTGTGCTACTAATAAGAATATTCATCGGACAGTCTTACATTGCTTTGACAAACAAGTAGAGAAAATAAAAATAAAAATAATAAAGCTTCCGCTGCCAGGTAGTTGGTGTTATTATATTTGGAAGTGTTATGTGTTGTCAATTTAACAGACGCTAAGCAACCTGAAACTGTTACCTTTGTTATCGTCTCAGCCAATATGACTATCTATTGAATATTTATTTTTGTTAAACAAAGAATTTAAATTGTATTTGTACACCAGGCTAATAGTTGATTTGTGTTTGGTGCTGACTGTTCTAGTTTAGTTAACTTCTTGGATATTCTCCTTTTATTAAGACATATTTGTTGTGCATATAGAACAATCTTTATAACATACTATTACTTATTTCTGCATGACTCTACACGCTTTCGCCTTCGTCATCTCTGTTTTAAAGGAATATAGTTTGTATCAAGAATGGCTAAAATATAAAAATATCAATCAAATTGTACAAATCGTTTATAATATGTCACGAGCTTCTGCAACATATCGATCTACAAATCGAATATTCAAAATAGGGTAGATTTATGATAAGAGGCCGTGCAACAAATGAAGCCAATTCATAATTTAATAACTTCATAGTGATCTTCTGTTACATCATGACCCATATTATTGAGCGGTGAGATTGAGCTATATATGATGCGTGTTCATGCATTAACTAACCTGGTACATCCAACACATTGCAGGGGCATCGAGTGGACGAGTGGTCACGGATCACTGAAAACTCACCTCTGTCTGTGTGGGTTCGAGTCTTGGCCAATGTGGATATGCGAGAAAGCTTGCTGGCATCATCTAGTGGGTTGGTGGTTCTTTCCGGGTTTTATCGGATTCTTCCTCCACCATTAATACTGGCCGCCATGGATAGCATATATTGTGCTGAAAAATGTTTTTAACAACAACAACCAACACATTGCAAGATCGATAATTTTTTGACGGAACATATGCGGAGCAAGATATTAAAATAAGGATTCACAGACGGATAGTTTCACGACAGTGATGAAGTTTCCCTGTCTTTTCTTCATTATAAGTTCCTGAAAAATCATTTGCGTTGTATACAGATGTTGAGCTCAAGTTGATTTACATATATATATATATATATATATATATATATATATATATATATATATATATATATATATATATATATATATATATATATGTGTATATATATATATATATATATATATATATATATATATATATATATATATATATATATATGTGTATATATATATATATATATATATATATATATATATATATATATATATATATATATATATATATATATATATATATATATATATATATATATATATATATATCTTGAGGCACAAACTATTATCTGTCTAGTTACAAAATAAGTTTATACAAGATTGGACCAATCTCTTCGCCATTGAAATAAACTCCTTCAAAAACAAGACGAAGCACGCTACAATGACGACGAGAGATAAAAGGACCTATGTACCTGAAATAAAACTGTTTAGCGCACAAAAGTGCAAACGTTATGTTGATGTTAAATAGCAGGCGCCCATCACAAATCAATCCTCAAAGAGAAGTATTAGGATTGTCACTCATCCTATTAAATTGTGGCAACTAAAGGATACACACAAAGGACGAATACAATGCATACTTAGACACAACGCCATTTAAGACCATAAACTACAAGATCTTACAAAGAAAATGTCCAGGTAAAGTAGCCATATAGATGATAGTCGAACAAACATAACATAGTAACGTTCCAGGTAGATCCAAAATAATATATACATAATATCAGTAATAATAATAACAATGTAAAATACTATTACTACTCTTACTACTACTGCTACTACTACTACTACTACAACAACTACTACTACTAACAATAATGCTAAATAAGTAAATAAATAATAATGGGAAGTGGGAGGAGAAAGAAATTAATACTACAGCAATAACTACTGTTAATACTATTACTCCTGATAATATTACTAGTAAGAATAAAATTAATGTATTTTATCGAAAGTTAAAAGGATTAGTTTAATTTTTTTTCCAGGTATTTGGGTAAAGGTCATTAATGATGCCGGACCAAAAAAAGTTGAAACGACAATATTTTAAGAATTTATAGGATGTGAACAATTCAAATATTCAATCGAGTGCCTTTTCAGAACTACTACATTTTTGGAGTACTTCATATCAACATAGCACTTTGTTTGCCACAAATGAAAATATACATGTTTCTACCTATTGGTTTTACAACGCCAGAGCTTAATTTATATAGGCTCCGTATTATTTATTTCAATGTTAGACGTTGAAATTAATCAAGCACGGTAACTTGTAATAGAGTTGGTATCTACACTTGAGTCTATTGTAATGATCTTCCTGATAGACATATCTTTTCGCACAGTTGAGAGAGGTTGTATGACCCGTTTCTGACCCCATTATTTTCATCACAAAGAACGAGGTATATAGTCAAGTTCTGTCAAACAATTCTGTTGTCATTCAATTTAAGTTAATGCTCTTTATGTCACTCTGCCTGTCTGTCGGTCTTTCTCTCTCTCTCTCAGGTTGCTCATGATTATCATTTTTCCTTCCTTTTGGTATTAAGTCTACCTTTTTTCCGACAAATGCAACAAAATTGCCGTGACATACAATGTAGCGACTGAACTTTCTTTATTATAAAGTAGCAGGTCCAATAAACGTCAATATCACCCCAACCCAATGCATTCAAAGTGGAGTTTTAAGCCTGAAACATTTAAATTGAAATCGAGTAAAAATGGTACAGCTTCATATAGTATTATCTCCAATGTTGTACTGAGCAGATTCGTTTAGTTGATGAATAAGTGTGTATGTTTACATGCAATGGATGTATGCAGTATAATATAATAATCTCATAACCAGATATTTTAGTGTTATGAGGAGTAGTTGTACAATGTTTGCCACGCCTTTCGTTAGGACTAAGTATGAGATTTCGACCTTGAAAAATGCATTTCATTACTTGTTCTGGTCAACAATTTTCCTAAGTACTTTTCTTATCAGGTTGTTTTCGTGCTACCATTCATGTGGTAGTTGCATTGGTTTCCTATCATAGTAGGCTTAATAGAGGACTTGTAATCAGCAGTAAAATAATGAGAAGGAACGTTATTGTTTGGGATTCTACTTTTTTAAAATGTTAACGAATCCAAGCGTTTTATAAGTACATGGGTCCAATTACATAGACATAGAAGGTTAAGGAAAGATTTAGTTATTATTATTTTATGCCTGAAATTAAATATAGAGATGTTTTACTGATTACTCAGAATATATCTTGAAGATTTGTGAGAACAAACTAATTTATAAATAATTCCACTTAAAGTGTAGAGTTTGTTTGGGTTTCACTTTTTCTTTCTGAGAGTGGGCACAAACCGCAGCCATAATAACTCATGCATGTGTGGGCATATCGCGTTAGATTTATCACTATCCTCGCAACTTTTAACTAAAATCATTCTTTTCTGTGCGAACCTGCTTTAGATTATTCCTCCCAAGTTTTAAAATCACGGGTGATAAACGAGTAAGAAGATATATATAAGGATGCATTTGAGGAACCTTGGCATACTTAAGTATTAATTAAATATATAGACTCCATGCTCCCTATCTATCTATCTATCTATCTATCTGTCTATCTATCTATCTATCTATCTATCTATCTATCTATCTATCTATCTATCTATCTAGCTATCTATCTATCTATCTACCTATCTATCTATCTATCTATCTATCTATCTATCTATCCATCCAGCCAGCCATCCATCCATCCGTCTGTCTATCTATCTATCTATCTCTCTATCTATCTATCTATCTATCTATCTATATATATATATATATATGTATATATATATATATATATATATATATATATATATATATATATATATATATATATATATATATATATATATATACAGAGAGAGAGAAAGAGAGACAGATAGAGAAAGAGAGAGAGAATTAAAAATATACATCAGAGAAAACAGAAAGTGCTATCCATTGATATCTATAGAAGAATGTTTGATAATGATCTCCAGAATTAATAGTTTAATGCAAATAATAATATCATCCAAGCTAGAGAAACTTTATTCGTACTCTACGGAGATTCAAATCCAGGTTCGCAGGTAAACGGTACCCATCACCTTGCCTGCACACATAAGCACATAGTGCCTCACGACTAGTGCACACATCACCAAGAAATGATGTTACTTAATCAATGTTGTATGCAGTCGTGTGCAGCAGACCCACTCGCATTGCGATCTAGTAATTAATCTCGCCTTTGCTGCGCACACTAGCCCATATTTCCTCACGGTGTATATGGATGATGATTAATTACTAGGTTTTCTTGGCTTATAATATGTTACCATCCTGTTCCATGCAATTTACCTTAATCCAGTATCACGTTCAGCATATATTATACATTCCAAACGTGTTCAACAAGTATAATTAAGTACTTACTCATCATTTAATAACCAATAGCCAAAGTCTCTAGCGTTTTGTCACACAGTGAAATATGTTCCATTGAAGTATCATTGTTGGTTATTGATTGTACTGGTCCAGGTTAAATGTTAACTATAAATCATTAATTAGTGTAGATTATTCCCTGCATGACTAATATGATGTTCTGGTAAAGCAACTGAGAAATGTCGCAAAAAAGTAATCCATATGTAAGGCGCTGAAACAAACATGTTGTCAGTGCGTGTGGGTACGTGAATCGTGCCAAATTTGAACGCATTGGCACGAAACCTCCTGTAAATTAGTCTTGCATATATGAATACGCGCTCTGTTTTATTTTTTTTCTAACCTATATGACATTATTGTTTGTATTGGACTATGAAGTATGCCTACTATATTCTAGCATTCTTATATATGACCCAGCGAGTCCACTTTCCATTATGTGTCTGAATGAGCATGATAGTGGCAATATCCACAACAGACGCGAGAGACGAAGTATTGAATCTTCCATTCTGGTCATGTAAACAGCTTTTTCAGGAAAGATGTTCGTAACGTTTCGCTAATGAAACGAATCCAATTTTAACCATTGCTATCTGGTTGCTATGCAAATAAAACATAAAATCATATCGTGACCAGGGTCTATCACAAATCTATCAGAGATGTACCGTTTTATAAGTAAAGTACTAAATTCGAAACAAATATGCAACTGAAAGTTTTGGTAGAAAGGTAATTGTCTCAGAGTCTCAGAGTCAATATCTGATGACGAAGAATTCATATTTGCGCTTGCTGAATGGACTGTCACGCACTAGCAGCTTACCAATTTTCCACGTTAACCATTTTGACATAATGACTCGGATAACGGCTAGCTATCAACGTCATACATGTCATTGCATAGGTAGGGTCCTTACAACGAGCAAGCAAGTGACAAGGCTTAAAAATATCTGCTCTAGCTCGTAATGGAATTTGCACAATTTACATTCCTGACATCTTGAATTTAATCAGATTGACGTTTCCTTATTTGTTCTGCAAATATGAGTGTCACGTCATGGGATTTAAAACTTTCTTATACACGGCTATAGTGTGTTTTGATTTCCGTTACATTTCCATTTATAATCGCATTCGTCTTACAGCGCTCAAAATTGAATAAACGTATAATTTTTATAATTACAATTGAAAGCGTTTATATTCGTCACACATGATGCTTTAAAATAATCAATCACAGGTCAAAAACATGTACCCTGCTGAGTAAAGGAGGGACCCTCCTTTCTCACATGTACTTAATACTGAAATGAAGCAGCTAAAACATTTAGCTACACGCAGAAATGAAAAGAATAGACGGACAAAAACAACAAAATCAATCCATTGCAGACCAACTGGAAATGTTACAATGTGCATCAATTCACAATATCAAGAAAAATTGCAATTTTGAGCAGACCAAGGCGACAATTATTTTAAACTAATCGCAAGTGCATGACGAATTTTAAGGGTTACATGGCGGCGCTATGTGTTCATTAAAATGTGTAACGTGAACTAAGGAATGTAGGTTTATTTATGTATTATTTTGTGAAATGCAGCACATTTCAATATACCTTTTTCTTGAAGATTATTTTCTTTTTCATTAAAACAAAATGTGTCATTCGTATTAGAAGATATGAATTTGTCTTACCGAATTCAAACTATTCTCCAAAAATCGTAGAGCACTACCTAGACAACTCGTTCATACTTTACCATGTATCTCTCTCTCTCTCTCCGCAGAATATTAGTCAAACACATCAAACACAAAATATGAATCCATTATTAATATTCTGTACATTTCTAGACCACTTCTGATATTAAAATCCAATATCCTAATATGTTTAGGACAAGTTGAAGAACATTACACACTCAGACATTCACTAATACCAGGTGATGGATCCTTAAAAAAGTGTAGGGAAAACGTCTTTGTGACATGCACTCTTACAAGCAGATATATCAACATAACATATCTCAATCACTAATGTATCAATTTATAATTGCAAGCTGACTTGTTTTCTCAGTATCAGACGGGATAACTTGAAGTTTTAATTTTGGACCATTGCATCTATGCCATATTAAATACGTATAAGGTTTTCTAGTCAAGTTACATGCAAACAAAATAGAGATATAATTCAAGATTATTGTATTATTTAAGATCATTAAGCTGTAAACAGGTGCTATTCCCTCAGTAACATCTAATGATCTTTAAAAATACATTGTAATATTGCAATAGCGCCAAAGAAGAATATATCAATGTCATGTGACATATGTTTGTCAAGGATTGTGACAAGGTAATATTACTAAAACTAGTAATATAGTCTTTGTTTGAAAATCCCAACAGATTAGGTACATTTTACAGACCACGCTGGCATTGTAATTGTATTTGCGCATGGATCAGAAACAACACTTTGAAACACTCATGTAAATACTTCGTTAGTAGTATTTATGTTTCTATAGGCGGGTCGTATGTTTCCAGAATGAAGTAATTCTAAACAAAAGCACATATGTATTTAAAGCTTGATATGTTTTAAACAAATATTAATTTACGTATTCACATAAAGTTTACACTATTGCGACATTGATCTATGAGGAGATATTATGACCACAATTGTAAATGGTTTTTACTGCGAGTTAATAATGCCGACACGTGTTCGGAGTGGTATAGTTCTGTAATACCTGTATATTTGTCTTCAATACCAATGCACGTGCTTGAAGTTTTAAACACGTGTCCAATTTCAAAGTGACTCACAACTGAAACAACTGTTACGACCCGTGTAGCCATCATCTTGCTTTCCCACAGATATTTTGGTGTAATATTAAAACTGCTCTATCTTGAAATCTATTAGATAAATAATCAAAATATGTATGAAGTTTGATAATGTAGTGTATTCCTAATATCATAAATGGCATATCTAACAAACAGTGAAATCTTTATATTATGCATACACATAAATCTATATGGAGGATCCACACCGTTTCGATAGATGGGAGACATATTTGCTAAATGCTTTATTTCCCATATATAATCTAACATTTCCATAACCCTATAATACAATGAAATTATTAACATTATATAATTATGCTAGTGGCATTTTTATGTTAAATTTCAAGTAGCCTTTCCACTGATGTGTTGATTTGACGTGTGCCCGATAACAGCCTATTTGGATAACCTCGTTAGTGCCCCACAAACCAGTACTTAGATTATATATAGCTTTTTAAACTCGTAAAGTAAATGCATGAGTTTACTTGATTACAACACATGATTTATTAAAACATGATATAAACACAGTCTAAAGTTCACGATAATTGTATTGTATATAGATCATACAAGTACACAGGAAGATAGCACTATAAATAAATTCACTTTTTAAAATGGTCAATGTAAGTAATATGTAAATCCAAATGTTATTTACTTCAAATAGAAAATGGATCTGCCATTTCCAATATTAGGTGGCTCCGAAAAAGGCGGAGATGTGCTAAAACCACCATTTGGCAAGCACGTTTATTGGCCTATACAGCTGTGAAGTAGAAGCTAACGTTAAAGAAAAAATAACATTAGAGAATTTACTAACAATACAGCTGTGGCAATTTAAAATTGTTTTATAACTACAGTTGTGATAACATCAAATATTAGTACACCATACTATGTTTTGTGAATAGCTTACCACATCATGTATGAGTAATTGACTGAACAAGTTGTACGTTTTATGAGAACAATTACTAATTTTGTCTGCATAAAAAAAATATGAAAATTATAAATAGAGAGTATATAACATTCGTTCTCAACCAACAGCCCGAGGGATCTACAAACAAAATGCAGGGTTGTGGACAGGACATTGTACATGAATGTGAATGGCGTGTCAAAATGTGTACATATATTCTATTGTAGACAAAAATCTGTATATTATCTTAATAATCACCACTTACAACAGTTCGTACCAGTGGTTATGAGGAGTTATGTGGCAATGCCAACACGGGGTGTGGGTGGGGGTGGCATGCGCCGAAAAGTGATATATTTTGCATAAACTGAATTAATGATTGCGATGGGATAAATAAATGTTGTTGTTGTAGAGTTTAGCGCCATTTTTTAGCCATTATCAGCACAATATAGGATATACATGGCGGCCAGTATTAATGGTGAAGGAACAACCCAGGAAAATAAATAAATAATGATTGTTTTGATTTGTTTTGATATATATGTATATAAAATTAAATAATAATATGTAAAGTATATGTAAGGTGTCTGTTCATGTTAAGTATCATCCTCGCCTTAACAATTTATTTGTATATTGTTATCTGCCCGATTGAACATTTATAAAGAAGTAGGTAAATACAACATAAATAGAGAAATAAATAAATATACCAATACACATATAACTCAATAAATGATAATATAGCACAAAATAACAAATGATTTTTAAAAAAAGAAACATTTAGAGTAATCGAAGTTATTCCTTTTATCTCAAGAAATATAAAGAGGTACAAAATGAAGTTCGTAACATACGACAAGAACTGAATGCTTACCAAACAGTAAGTTTACCATTGGGCTATCTATATAGACTAAATTTGTTCTCTGTAGTTAAATGCAAATGGCGTTTGTCACAGGGGTCATACTAAAACATTGTTAAGACATTATGCTCATGCACACAACTTATTTTGCTACTTGACAAGTAGCTTAAATGTCAGCA
This sequence comes from Sinohyriopsis cumingii, assembly GCA_028554795.2. Classification (NCBI taxonomy): domain Eukaryota; kingdom Metazoa; phylum Mollusca; class Bivalvia; order Unionida; family Unionidae; genus Sinohyriopsis; species Sinohyriopsis cumingii. The sequence continues at coordinate 77,984,370 of CM068834.1, read as the reverse complement.
AGTGGTGTAAGAATACTGAAGAAGATTAAGCATTAAGAGCTGTTTTCTTGTTTAGAACATTGATTCATAACAAATATTATTCTATTTGGAAATTGTTTTTGGGCGAAGAGTAAGAATTGACAGATTATATACATTTCAATCATGGAGCGAATAACTGTCTGTGATAATGAGTTATATGGCAACCTATGATAAATATAAATTACAGATATTAGATTAGCTTACCATATAAATGTGAATACATGCATATATATATATATATATATATATATATATATATATATATATATATATATATATATATATATATATATATTGTTATAAATATGTAATTTAATTGTCTGTTTGTTAGTTTTTTTAATTCCATTGTATGATATTGTCATGTGATAGTGTTTACTGTATATGATATTGTCCATAATAATGTACAGTTCTAACTGATATTTTTTATTCTTTTATTTTCAACGTAAACAGAAAATACATGTTATATTGTATTGTTTTGCTGACCTTGTTTTACAATGAATGGCAGTCATGGTAAACATCGTTTTTATATATAAAAAAATCTTTGTCAGAGTAAAAATTTTAAGGTGACTCAAGGTCACAGCCGATTGACGTATTGATTATCATGTAAAAAAATTTCATTTCTTCTGGAAGGTTGAATTCTTGACTCCCATCTTGTAATCTGTTTTGCCTTGTAGTTAGTTTTATAGTTGGTGTTATGATAAAATTATATTAGTAGTGTCTTATCATTTGATACATGAAGTTGTTTTATGCTGTATTCTGATTGGGCTAAGTGCTTTTTAATTGAAATTATTGGAATTTAAGTGGTTATTTTAACTGGAATTACATAATTGATATGTTAATTATCACAAAGAGACATTCATTGGAAATTATGCAGAATTCAAAAGCTGGATTAGTACTTTCTGCGTTTCAATAACAGACTTTAGACACATCAGTACAACGCTGACTATCACAGTCGTCATCAACTTACATGTTGGATTTCATCGGGATGTGAACTCTGATTCACTTAGAACTCTTCACTGAAATAACTGGTTGGATTTTTAATTATTGGATTGTTTTTGGATTTAATTTGTAAAACTGTTAAGTTCTATTTTGGCTTTTGTTTCCACTTAGTATTTAAGGAAATACAGTTGTTGTCTTTGCCCTTTTTCTGTTACTTAATTTTAGAGCATATAATCGTAACAAACTACATTGATGCCTCTGTACTTTATATTGAATTATTGCATAGACACGTAAGAGAAAATCGGGATGCCCGTCCTTATGATTCATACATTTTAGCTAACATATTTAAGAATATGTTGGTATTCAAATTTAAATGCATACAATGTTTGAATTGTTTAAATCCAATGTACACAGTATACAGATGGAATATTATTTCCTGCTACTTATGAAGAGACTTTTGACAATGCTGACTATTACAGTCGTTATCGCCTGTCATCTTGTATTCTGTCGTTATTAGCTCTGAGTGTTAGTGTTAGGACTGGTATACCCGGTATCAGTATAATGCGACTGGGATGGACAGCATGTTGCATGTGTGCGACATCAAATCCTGGTGCTTGACATTATTATAAACTCCCACACTCCAGACATCATATTGACAGCATGTTACATGTCTGCGACATGACTGCGACATCATATCCTGGTGCTTGACATTATTGTAAAGTCCAGACATCATAAAGATACGACTAAAACAATTCTTAAAGCTACGTTCAATATCCATGCCACACACTCTCAATGGTTTATATCACGTATGTTAGGTAACAAATGTTTTATTTGAATGTAATGTTGCGAATCTATTTCACTCCGAGCCGTTTCGTTCCAGCTGCTTGTTTATGTCGCCATGAATGAATACGTGTTCCAGTATCAAGATTAAATAGCCTCAATATGACAGCGTGTCATAATAAGCAGTTTCTGAAAAGGAAATCGGATGGAAAATAACTTTTGTGCAGGTGCATAATGTTTTCGAAAGATAATCCGAGTTGTAATTAGAAGTATATTACTAAAATTATAATATGAAATATGTAGTAAACAAGGTGCATACTCAGCAAAGTTTTAGGCTCAGACTGAGTTAAACTTGTTAAAACGAAAATCAATAATTCTGGTTTGTTAAATAAATAATTTGATTTTGACAAGGTCGAGTCCAAAATACATTGTCACATTATCTATTGCATATAATAAAATTAAAAAAACTGAATTAAAATAACTATGGAGAAACAATGCAAATTAAATATACATAACGCTATTAAATATATTAAACTACTGGTCGTAAACTGGTCTGCTCTGATTGAAATCACCTTTGCATGCATATATTTGTTGAATCGAATAAACTCCTGTTCATTTTGTTAAGGTTAATTGTGAACTTTCCAATTAGACTTTGTCTCAGGATCCCTAGCAGTTTTAGCATAGATTTATTTACCCATCAGTGCGCCAGCAACAAGAAATATGGTGATTAGAGTTATAGAGAATGATGCTGATCTGAAACTTAATCGATTAGATCACACATTTGTTGATCGGTCTTTTGATGCGGTCTCTATTTTTGATCACAATATCATTCTTGCCACCACACATTCTCTATAGTATAATCAGGCTGAAAAGATGCATTTTACGCGGTATCTAACAGGAAAAACAATACATTTTTGGCGGGGGGTAGGGGCGGGGATCTATTTGCTAAACTGCCACACATATGCCCGTGTATTACTTTGCTTGTACTGGGATTATTATGAGATACATAATTAAAGTCTTATTCATAGATCACATCGACAGACAATTTTATAATCTAGCCTATGAAAATCATTGTATGGTCAATTATATGTAATTCAGTCCTATCACAAGAACTTCGAACATATTAAACGTTCTGTTCTAAAGGTTGCCAGTCGTGTAAAACTGGTCAAATGGTAAGATAATACAGTGTTATAAGATACCTTATGTTCGTCTACTTCCTGCATTTCACGAATCATTTGGCATAATATTGGTAAACTGTGTAGACCCATTTCTTAAGTACAAGTAAGGCAACCAATACATTTTGAGGGACAAAATGATTACCATATACAATTCCGTTGATGATAATTATATTTAAACCATATCAACAGCTTTGATAAAGTTTACATTACACTCACTGAGGTTCCCAAAGCTATTCAATCTTATCAAGAGTCAAACGTTATATCGGGATTTTCCAACATGTTAAGAATTAAGTATATGCATTCAACATAATAATCTTCCACCTAAGACTTTTATAAAAGCTCAGGATGCCCCTGTGTTTTACAATGATTTTGATGCGTGATAATGCCACCAGTAGCTTCATGTGGGTCTGAGGGACATACCGACGTCTATCCGGGTTGTTATTCCACCTCTTGTACTTGCTGCCATATATATACAGAATAATGGTTTGTATGCCTAAAGCAACAGCATCAATCTGAACAGTATGGGGGCTTTAGAAAGATTTTGTCAAACGTTTAAGGATATTACTCGATCAAGATTATTTCATACAATTAACTATTGTGACGAATGCGTTCATTTTTTGCTGTTAGTGAATCAGTTTAAGAATAGTTAGGTTTAAGACGGTCTGATCTAGATTTTGGACATAATGTCCGTTGACTGTTGAAATTATTGAAAGAGAAAACTTAAACAAAGACGTAGAGAATATACTTATTGATTATGTCTCTAATTCCAACTGCATGTTGTCAAAGACTTGTGAAGTACCTATAATAATATTCTCTCTGCTAAGTCAAAATTGAAATGAATGTGTGACAGATACATAAAGAAAAGGAGTTTGAGCCTGATTATATTCCCCATACCTCAAATTCGTCTTTTCACTTTTCATTATGGTCCGTGTACAATTGAAACGATCGTAAATTACTCCATTGACATTTCTTATGGAGGTTACTCATTTAATAACTCTGTCAGAGAAATATTGTAAAAGATTATAACAATAGAGATACTCATGATAATCGTTCGGGGAAGTTATTTTTACCAGGAACTCATGGTGAGGATTTAAATGACTCTATTACCCATGGTTAAAGCCAATTCTCAGGGTTCAGAGTTCGGAAATTCTAACGACATCTGGAGCAGAGGATTTCACAAGTACGGCCAGATGTCGAGATTGAAGTTAAAGAGCTAGCATATTACAATGAGCAGTTATTTCTGGAAATTTGAAGACAAACGCTTTGTACATACCAGGGTAATATTGTGTTGATAAAGTGCGTCTAGAGTTAGGAATGCCTAAATTTCCATTCATCATTTAAAGATTAGGGTTTTCTACAATCATTTCAAAAAGTCAAACTTGATAACATGCGGTGCCATCCAATTATGTGTATGCAGTGATTGTTTAATGCGCAAATTAGCGTCTTGCTTCAGTAGACTGTGAACTCAAGTTGTTTACTTTGTGTTATGAAATCATTTTCCAGATTTGTTTATTTCGACCATTCCATTTCTAGAGGATTCATGAGGAAAGAATGACGATTCGCGGGTGAAGAATGTACATTTTAATAGCTCATTTTAGCCAATCTATACTTAGAAACATGATCAAATGGTCATACAGTTGAGACAATGGATGCCATTATGAGGCTAACTTATATAATTTCATTATGCAAAGAGACCTTAATGTTTTGGTAACGTTGTGCATGTATATTCGCGACATACTTCGACAAAATATGCATCAAGCATCGTGGATGACTATTATAAACTACAGGCACACTCTATACTTCCATGGTTTTTATTAAATCTACTCATAACAATTCTTGAAATTTCTATACAAATCTTACTTCAGGTCCAAGTCTCGTGACGTTCCGATTTAACAAAAACTGATTTATTACAATGTGTTGAAAAGCAAACAAATAACGAGCATTAACGCATGGAAAGGCACATTTACGTCTGTTTCACTGCTGTTTCCTTTTTTGAGAGGAGTATGTGCCTTTTGGGTAAAGCGTAACTAAACGTGATCGGTGACGTACCGTGGTTAGGTTTCCTTATTTCAAATTGAATGACGATTTATTACGCACATACATATATAATATTGCATGATTATAGCAAATACTTTTGCTCGATTATGGTCAATAGAATCCAAACATTTTAAATATATCTTATATAAATTTGCCACTAAAAGACAATACCGTTTAAAGTATTTTCAAAAATAAGTACGAATATCTAGTCTTGCAAATGATATTTTCAACATTTAAGGAGAAAGGTGGGATGATTTCAATCTATATTCGATTCAAAGAATCATTATGCATGACCATATCGAAGGGAAAAAAAAATATAATTCCAGATTAGAATTTAATGTTCCATAAAAAACAAATCGATTCAGGTGCAGATATCACCGGAACGTTAGAAATATGTCCTGAGAATCCGATCTGATCCTGTACCACAACCAAATATGTCAGCTTGAAAATCAATATGTGCAAACCTTATACCAACTGGAGAAAATAAAATCCGCCCCAGTATAAGCCAGGACTGTCCCAACAAGTTTTGAAAAGTGCTGGATATACAGTTCTTGTCGACCCGCCCGAGTTTGCCAGGAAAGGGTATATTAACACAAGCTAGCATGTATTGCAGGGAAGGCACCCACAGTCGTGTGACGGTGTAACAAATTGGTTTGTGAGAGCTTTCCGCTGAAATGCAGGCGACTAAGGATGAAGTGAAATGGATTACATGTATGAGTGATGTACTCGTACCCACCAATTCACTACCCATCAGTGTATCCTGATCCATTAACTATATAAATCACCTCGGGCTCCAATCAGAGATCCCTCAAAACCTCATACATAATAGACCGCGGCATTTTGATTGATTATAAACGCTTGTGGGACGTTTATGTGCCAGAAATAACTCCCACGGTTTCATCTATGAGGCAACTGCAATCTTTTATAGTCTGTACACACATGAAGTCATGGAAACATGTGTATCTCGTATCTCACGCTAACCAGTGATATGTGACTGACACCAATTAATTTATCGAAGTTATTAGTTAGAATTCATATATTCTTGATATGGATCGAGATGCCGCAAATCTCACACGCAGTACACGGCTAAGCCATATGCTTGGAAATATAACTCCGGTCACGATCTCGATCGTGTCTGGGTCAAATACGAGACCACGTTTTGATATTATATCTATAAACGATATTGCTGCACCGAGGGGACATGCGCTCGAATTTGACCTAGTGCAGATGAGTCTGTATTATAGTTGACTTAATAGTTATCATCTTCATTTCATGGTTTACAAATTTACGCGAGTCTAAGATTCAGCCAATGTGGGCATGTGAGAAAGCTTGCCAGTAGCTTCTCGTGGGTCGGTGGTTCTTTCCGGGGTTTTCCGGGTTCTTCCTCCACCATTAATACTGGCCGCCATGTATAGCCTATCGTGCTGAAAAATGGCGTTAAACCCCACAACAACAACAACAACAACAAATTTACGCGCTTTTGTTATAGCCTGAATATCGCTGTAATTCTAGAAGTCTCTTATGAAACGCATTGGCTCATAACGTGTATCACAGGAAAAGTGTCTGAAACAGCACTTGTCTTGACGTTCTCGTGAATTCAACATCTTATGTTGTTGCTTGCATTTATCAGAATCGATGCACACTTGAAGAGACATTTGTCTAGGCGCTTGAATTATCCTCAATACTAGTCAATGCTAGTTTTGATGGAACATGCCTTGGTTTTGCTTTAGATCCATGCTGTTGATGCTCGATCTTTGAAGTATCGCGGGTTACCTGTAAAACGTTTTATGCGTCCAGGTGCAAGTTACTTGTGCAGCATTAGGAACCAGCCTCCTACTTTCATATGCATGACAATCGCGTTCGACATGTATGCACATTTCAGCATCTTCGACTGCGCATATGGAGCTTAGATAGCATATTTTGTATGCATATGCCAGCAAAAGAGATGAATGGCGACCATAGGACGGTTCTCGTCTAAGAATAACAGGCGTCCTCTACGCATCTAATCACGCCACAAACTCATTGCGAAAGGCCTTATCACGTTTTACCTCTGATACAGTCCAGTATTTCAAATGCCACAGCTATGTATCGCAAGACATCTCTAATTACGGGATATAACTAGATGAGCTTCACGGGAGGTTCAACGACGGTGTGAGCCGCAACGAAACCCATCAGTAGTACAGAATAAGGACTTTGATTATAGAACTAGCTGAATTAAATAGGTACAATTATTACGACTAAGTCGGCAGATGTGAGCGATGAACCGACCTGAGGAAAGTGACTGCCAATTATTGGATCCTGCCTTGGCAGGTACAACGAATTCGGTTTACAAGATATCTACGTTAGCTTGTAGTAACCTTAGCATCCGAGGTTGTTTGGCATATTGGTATTGATTGCATTTAATTTAATCCTATTCCTTGCGTATTGAAGAAGTCTAAGTGCATTTTACCTATTTGTAATCTAATCAAATTTTATTTTATTCGTATTGGACAAACTCTAAAACAAATTATATAAAATTGATAACCTTGAAACACTACAGTTCTAAACAAATGTATTAGTTTTTATCTACCTAGATATGCAATAAAATAAGTACTTTATTTTGAAGCATTCTGGTCTACCATTGCTTTATACATCAATTTTACTTCTCAGGCTGAAACTACCTTGTTCAGTGTCTTATTCGTAGAGGTCAAGAAAGTATTTAATAAAAAAAACTGTAGAAACAAGCATAACCAAACCTTGCATTTCAGACATCGGCAGTAGATTTTGCAGGGATCACCAAGCTTCAATTTTATAGGTCTGATTAATACGTATAGCAATAACAGTATGCCTCTTTCACTGACGCTAATTTTGTAATTTTATAATGTCGACATGGTTGAATAGTACTGACAAAGTAAGGCCAATACACTAATAAATTCAAGTTTTTGTATGCATAGTAAAAGCTCTTTAACTCTAAAATTACATATGAATAAAAGGCTGACAATAAAGGAAACTATGTTTTACTGTTACAGCAAACACTGTTGTTTTGTAAATTGTATTGTCACATTTTGTAAGGTTATGCACTGGCTAAATATTTGATATTTTTTCTTTGGATTGTACTATGTGGCCAACTTAATTGAAGAAATCAGAAATGAAGAGTATACGTACAGTTGCGTACAAGCCCTCTGCGACGCTAAGAAAGAAAACGATCACTGTTTCAGACATGGTAATGTTAAATGAATGAAACGTTACTACAGGTTATATGTCCACATGCACTATTACAAACAAATATATTATTAATGATACATACGAACAGGCATGACATAATTATTTGATAATGACATATTTTAGGAATATATGTCATTGAATATATCTTTGTCAGGTTACCTATCACTAATGTTTCCTCTCTCATCATCAATATAAAGCTGTCTTTAAACGTATTATAGCTATAGTTTTTTTGACCACATTAATGCAAACCGAAACATGCATACTACATAGACTAACCATAATCCATGTCATAACTCAACAAGGCATTACTTGACGAGAGTGATTGCAAAGTATCGGACGAACAGAAGGATGGTATTTCAAGATCAATACATATTGGTGACAGTACATAATGGTGATTGGCTATTTAACATATATTCTGAAGTTTATAGAGGTTGTAATTGCATGAACAGGTAATATATGTATTATATTAAGATAATCGATATAGAGGTTACATTATTTGTCTCCCCAGGAGTATATGTGGAGTTGGGAGATAAATAATGTAACCCCGCGTTTGGGATTTCCTTGTCGTGGTACAAACACCGGCATAAATTATTTTTCTCACCTAATGTATTTTCCAAAGAAATTAAAATAACTCTACACATTTACAGTTTAGTTAACATATTTATTCATTAGATATTCTTGTTGCTTCTCCCTCATCTGCTTCTGAACAATGTTATGACAATCTGAATAATTATCTAAGCAAAATCTAGCTATATATGCCATTCTTAAAAAAGGAAAGGGAACATGTAAAGAAAAAAGTCAGAATTGTTAGGTTTTGAAATCAATACGCCAATACGCCAAGAGTGTCTGGTGCCACGTGCTATTGTTGTGCAATATACAGTACTGCGCTTTTATGCGAATATGTTAATGCGGACAATGGATAATGTGTCGACCCTAAGTAAACAAAATCTATGCATGAGAAAATATAACCTTAAAATTATTTGATATTATTACCAAATTATCACATACAAAAACTATTAGATTTGTAAATTTAAGTTGTAAAGTTTATCAAGCTTCATTTAAAGAATATGTTTTTAGCAGTACATCAACAATATATTTATTCAGTTTGCTTATATTAGAACCGTTCAAGTAGATATTGCAGTTAAAATGATAATGCATATTAAGTGATGCAGTTTACAAAATGGTTGTTTGGTGGATAAAGTGCGATAGCCTCTGAAGCTACGAAGAACATGATGACAAGATAGACGAATCATAAAAGGCCTCTACATTAATATCTCGTTTCATACAAAGTTGGAAGCCTAAAGGGTAAGATTCAAAGAGTACGTGGCTTTAGGACTCCCGGTACTAATTCAACTTGAATAGTAAACATATGGAAACACGATCATATTCAAAATTCAATAACTTAAAATTTCTGGGTGCCGATGATGAGACCTATACTTCTCCATGCAAATCTAACCTTTTGAGCAAGCTTACGTGCCGCGGTATTTTGTTTATTACATGTGCATGAAACACATGTCATTGATTCTGCACCAAATGAATCAGTTGCTGCTTTCATTATTGAGTAATCCTGAGTCAAGCCTGTACAAATACTAAAATTACATTAGCAGAAATTTGTCTATATTTTTTAAAATTACATAAAGGATAAGCTCTCAAAAGATATTTTTACCAAACTTTTAATTTTCATTATTTACCAATTATGGACCACCAAACCCCTAAATACTCTATTATTTGTTCACCCATTTTTAGACTGGTTCACAGTTCTTCCATATAATTAGTACCGTGTGTCCTATAAAGCTTTATTCACTGCGATATGGAATGAAAGGGGAAAATACTTACATTTCTCAAATAATATCTCTGCTGCTGCAACCGAATGGAACCAAGGTCAGATTAAGAACGAGAACATATGAACAATATCATGACATGTGTTTAGCTTGCGTGCTACTTTTCAGGCAACAAAGTGTGTGCTAATTGTGATGCCATGTTATAATTACATAGATCATAACATATTCAATGATAATACTACTACGACTACTACTACTACATTACTAATAATAGTTTTTGTTATTAATTATTATTATTATTATCATTATTATTATTATTATTATTATTATTATTATTACTATTATTATTATCATTAGTAGTAGTAGTAGTAGTAGTATTGTTATTATTATTATTATTATTATTAGTAGTAGTAGTAGTAGTAGTATTGTTATTATTATCATTATTATTATTATTATTATTATTACTATTATTATTATCATTAGTAGTAGTAGTAGTAGTATCAGCAGTAGTAGTAGTGTTATTATAGAAATACCACCATTATTACTGCCAGTATTGATACTATGATAACCGTTACATATATACTAACACAATAACAACAACAACAATACTACTACTACAACTACTATTACTATTACTACTAATAATAATGACAATATTAATGATAATAATACGACCAGGCACTACCTGCATATAGATCTATCATTATTTATAGGCATAACTACCTTTAGTTTTGGTAATATAATTAAATTATTCATCAACCAAAAAATGTTTCACTTCGACTGAATTGGTCACAATACCATCACAACTGAAAAAGTGAAAGTATCTCTCCAAGACAGAGCGTATCTATAATGAATAACATATTAATATAGTTGTCAAAATTGCATCACTGCAGTATCTGACATAAATAATATTATAATTAAAATGTTTGAGCAAAATCAAATCGATACTGCTCATAATGGTTTCATAGAGGGCACATTTTAATCAGTACGGACAATACAAGAAGGTCCAAATGATGTCACTCAACGCAATGTCAACACACGGCCTTGATATGATGCAGCAAACTATCATGCACTTGATGAATAATAACATGACAGTTAAAGTAGCTTTACATACATACTATATAAATATGTCCATAAAACAAGACACAGACGAAATCTAGAAACGGAAAAGGCAAGTCCTGGAAACAACTCTTATACAGACCGTTAAAATGTCCAATTAGCAGGCATGACACAATTAACAGAATGCATCGAAAAATTAACACCCTTTATATGATTGACCAATAGCTGAGAGTAAAAGAAACAATTATCTATCTATATATCTCTCTATCTATCTATCTATCTATCTATCTATCTATCTATCTATCTATCTATCTGTCTGTCTATCTATCTGTGTGTGTGTGTGTGTGTGTGTGGTTGAGTGTGTTTGTGTGTGTGTGTAATCTAAGTATGAATATAATATAAGTTTTGTGTTACGATTGTAGACATTGCATATATTTCAATAAAAGTGGCCTACTTATGAATAATTACGACGTTATAATGCTAAAGGTTTCGGTTTCAATCTCTAAAATCCATGTGCAAATTGAATATTTCAGTCACTATACCTAAATTAACTATATTTCGTGCTTTACCTGTAACTCGTCTGTTTCTTCTTCATTCTCTTCCTCATCGTCAGGAGGGACGTCTTCCTGTACATTGCCTTGCTGGGAAAATAATAATAGTAATAACAATATTAAGAACATACTACTGATGCTAAAAAAATAGTGGCCCTATGTTATAATTACATATATAATAACAAATGTAACATTAATGAATTCTCCAACACAAATTATTATTATTATTATTATTATTATTATTATTATTATTATTATTATTATTATTATTATATGGTTTATACCAATCAACATATATTGAGTATATTCATATGTCTTACTACAATTATAGTATTGTATTACAACACACACTTCAAACGATTTTATATATAGTGAGCTTGGTAGAATATATAGACAAGTGGTTAAATATAGAACAATTAGTAAATATTCAAGATGATTGCTGTTATATTCTCAAAACTATACTATAACCCACACTTGACATACGACGAACAATGAGACTGTTGTTTAAATAAAAATAAATATTAGCCATCGTCGATTTGTTAGTTTTGTTGCTGATATACATTAATTGTATGTGATCGTAACAGATCGATGTCACCGCGCATGAAACCTACGCTAAATGTGTAAACACGTGGTCGACAAAGAAGGAAGACAGTATGTCTGTTTTGCAAACATACGTTTGGAAGTGTTTGTCATACTTTAATTGCCTCCACCATGTTCGACAGATGTACAATGTACCAATGTTACACACATTTGTTTAGTTTACATTACAGATTAAGGGAGGCAACTCATAAACTCCAATATATGTAGCACAAAAGTATATGTTCGATTAAATAAACACTAAGTGATATACAACTTTTAAGCAAAAGTGTTCCGCACATCATATATTTACGAATATGCACCTTAGATGCATTCTTAAAGCATTGGATCATCCATAATTTTAACATTATTTAAAATCCTATGAATACTTATAGTTCATTCGCCATATTATAGTGAGGAAACGTTCTTTGAAAAAATGAACTAATCACTAGGTGTTAAAGCATTTAAAGTTTATGAAAGGACGTACTGTATTGTTGTAGTTTCCATGAAGCTGAAATAATCAAAAGCGGAAAATTCAGATTCATTTTAATACTCCAAAATTGGCATTGTGATTACCATGCATTTGTTAGTTTCCTTCAGTGCAAGTGATAAGTCAAATCAAATATAGACAACACTCTTCATTCGATAATGCTTTTATTCAAATGATATTTACATGAGAGTAAACATTGTATGTATCGTTTTTCGAAATGTGTAACATAGCTTGCTCTAAACCACTAACGTCAACCCTATGACTAATTCAATGCATTATTTGTTTCATTTCCTCTGTTACGTGTTTAGGCTCGAATAAACAGTAGCAGAAGAAAGAATGAAAACAATAAGCTTTAAAAAATATGATTTCCATAATCAAATCCAAGAGTAATCCACGAATAAAACTGTAGAAGTCCTAATAATCAAATATTCTAATTATTTCAAGTTCGAGTCCCGAAGAAGACTCCAAGATGGAAGGCGATGACGTATGCTGTAACCTGTACTGTGCTGAAGTCTACAGTTCCCTGTAAAAACACAATAATGAATCCTCCGGTTTTGAAAATCTAATTAAGATTTTAAGAAATGTCCTTGTTCAAGAATTCTTAGAGAATAAAATAATGTTTCCAGAGAAACGAATTAATCTTTAAGAGTCCAAATAATCTGAAGAAAAACTAACATATAACTCAAAAACTCAAAAATGTAATACTGGCTGCAAAATAAGAAAATGACTTGACATTAGAGTTTAAAAGCCCTGACTCTGAGATCTCTCTCTATCTCGAAACATCACTATTAATACAAAGTATTTCGTAATTTCGGAAATGCCGAATTGCGAAATAGATGATCATGTGATCATGTTTCCATGAAACAGTCCCATAGCTCATGTATGTCATTGATAACAACCAATAATTTTACTCCTAGAAAATGTTGTTCACTTGACCAAGCAAACAATGCCATGACTAAGTCATAAAAAGATGCAAGTGTTTATAATATTAGGTATCAAAGAGAAACTCAGAACACACTTAATTTTCTTGAAAATATCAAATTCCTAGTTTAAGAAAGTACATTACATTGACCTGTACAGAAAATAAAAAGACTCCAAAACCCACAAACAAACAAATCAAATCAAACGAAAATACAATCAAATATAAATTCAATAAAATATTTGTAACACAGTATGCTTCTCCAAACAGTTGAACCAGTGAAGTTATTATCCTCACTTCGCTTTCTTAATGCTCGTAATATTTTAATTGTTTTTGTCACGTTTTCGCTGCATTATTTATAAGAACTGAAATAATGTGTACACGTGGACGACGTAACCTATATATTGTTCTTATATTACGTGTTTTGGCTCGAATAAACAGTTACACAAGTAAGAGTGTAAAAAACAAGCTTTAAAAAGTATATTCATTTATTTCCATGGAAAATTTCTGTAAACATGAAAAACATTACAACTTACTGATATAAGAATCAAAGCCGAAAATTATCCAATAATAATTCACGAATATGGTTTTAGGAGGCATAATCATACAATGTTCTAATGATTTCAAGTTCGAGTCCCGTCGATGGCTCATAGATGGAAGACAATTACGTATGCTGTAACCTGTAGTGTTGAAGTCTGCATTTCCTTATACAAACAGGAAATATCAACATGACTCCGGTTTTGGAAATCTGAATAAGTTCTTATGAGAGCTGTCTTTGATCAAAAATTATGTATGACCACACATATATGTGCAGGTATAAAATAAATATTCCTTTTGAATTCGAATAATCTGGAGAGAAATTAATGTAAAACTCGAAAACTGGCCACGTACATTTTATTGTGTAAAAGTAAAGCCCTAAACTCAGAATATCTCCAAAGCATACGTCATATCGTATTCTAAAACGCTAAAGGTGTGTCACGTGATCTTGTTCCAGGTCCTCGTCTAACTTATCTAATTACGTAAACCCAGTATATCCCTGATGAAAGCCAATCATATTTTTCTAAGAAATAAAATACAATAAATTGTTCACATCTTAAACCACGTACTCCCATCATGACGTCGTTAACAACCAATCATTTTAAAATGAAAATATAACTTATCTACGAGGCTCCTACTAATGTTGTTATCAAGGTCAGGATCTAGGTCAGCACTGTGTTCTAAAACAAGCAGTCAAGGTCAAATCTTTTCCTAAAAAAGAACAAGTTCCTAGCAAACAGAACTTCATTCTTTTGATATATAATGAGATTTAAAAAATAAAAAGATATTAAAACTTGCAAACAATTCAATACGATATTATTAAATCAACATACATAACACTTGATATGTGCTAAAAACAGTATCACTTCTGCAGTACTAAATTATATGAAATTTGAAAAATACTTACGTTTATGTTGCATTCAGCACGTGCCTGGAATAATAAACACAATCTTAAAGTTTATCTATTCCAATAATTCAAAGAACCTCCTGTCAACAATTAAAGCATATTGGAAGTATCGAGCGATATGGATTCTTATTAGCTACCCAAATGGTTTCCCACATAAATAGTGGTACAATGTCAACTCATTCAGTAGAGTATGATATCCTCTAAATTTGCCACCCTAACACGCCGACGAAGAAATATAGACCATTGCCTACACAATTCCATCCTTTCCATAACATGTAAGGGTACACTGTTTTCCAAATGTCGTAGGCATTATGCCTGTTCAAAAAATGTACCCTTACATGGTATGGAGAGGGCGGAATATATTGGGTTCTGAATTAAGTTTGTTTGTCGGCGTGTTAAATTGGCAAATTTAGAGGATATGATACTCTGCTATAGGAGACATTGTGCCAGTGTGAGTCGAATCTTCTTAACTTCGCATGTTTGGAATATAAGATAAACCAAATTTTCTTTTCCGACGTTGACACCGTTTATGTTTAGTAAGGCAATAATAAAACTATATATGGTAGCTTGTTCCTTCCGCAGTGTTACACATAAAATATATTTGGTACGACACCGTAAAACGTATCATAGGAAAAGAAAAATATATTGCATGTATTATCCATGGATTTTGTTAGGCCTATTTATTTTAGTGGATGAATGCTTAATCTTCAGATTCGGTTTGATGGAGGGCGAGAGATCTACGACATAGAATGCATCAGTCCCATATCCGATATTTATCCATGTTTATTAGCGTAGGGAACACTCAGGTATATATGCTGAGTAACCTAAGATATGTATAATTTGTTTGCTAGTGTTTGTTATTGTTTCGTGGTACATGAGACGAAGTATTCATATTTGTCTAGAAACAAGCTTACTGAAGAGTCGCACAATTGTGAAACAAGTAGCAAAATTGCAAGAGATATATTATAGTGTCGTGATTTATGATCACTCAGTTATTAAAGGAACATTATTTGCAGTATGTGCGCGTTTCAAATGCCGTGAGGTTTCAACAAATGTTGTGTTGAGGCCCTTTGATATTGGAAATAGTACCATTATGATTCCTTACGATTTCGGGGACTAAGTTAGGCATAAACCTTCTATAGCGCATGCCTTTACTCTTCAATTACTCGCGACGGTTCCCTGAACCAATAGTGATCCTCAAGAAAAGATTTACCAAGTTGGATCACTGCTGCTGAAATATGTCATTCATGATCACGCTGGACGTTGTAAACATTTTATACACTATGACGATCTAAAATTCAAAAGTATGCAACAAATAAAGATGTCAAGCCATAAATGCATGTAACACTCAAACGGCTCATGTTCCTAAAATACAAATTGGGAATTTAAGATAAAATTACATTAATATTTCAAATAGCCCTAAATGTGGTATGGCAAGTCCACACGTGTATTATGATTTGAATTAACTGAAGTGGTCTTCAATATCGTCGTGCCATCCAGACTGTGTTTGTATGAATTCAAATAACTCCAGATCAATGCGGTAATCAAAGTTTAAAGATAACGTTAATAACGTCAATGAATATAATACACAATTCCAAATTAATTATATGTGAATTCTACTGTAAAATTTGAGCATATATTAACAAAGTCTGAAATTTTGTGAACATATTACCATAGCAATTGAATTAAGATATTAACACGCACCATAGTTTCATCCAAGAGGTTCACAATATAATTTTCCAAAACATATCAGAGTTTACTGATACTGATCGATTTTTGAATTATGTTGCGAAAGCTAATAGTTGATACTCTTCAGGAAAAATTGGGTGCCGGTTATGTTGAGTTGGATATAGATGAATCGAAGGAGTATTCATACGATGATATAATAAGATAATAAATAAATGCCAATGACATTCCAGTAGAATACATTAATGAAAGAGATGAACTTGGCAGTGTAATTATGGAATCATTGATGACAGGTTTGTGTAAGAATGATAACTTTTTGAAGATGAATATATTCGAAACTAATGGTGATATATGCATATATTGAAACACCTGAACTCTGGGAGACAACATGCAGGGCGAGAGCGAAACTTTACGCCATCGGATGTCATCGTACATACAGTTGTCATTTGTATCTGGTGCAATATTTTTTCTTGTTCTGTTAAGCATGCAGTGTTTGTTTGACATAGTGAATAAAACTGAATTCCAACACACATACACATATTTAACGGTAATTCTCAGCATCTTCGAATATAGGAAATATTTGTTTTCTGTAAAATGACCATGGTAAAAAATAAAAAATAAAACTGACAAACTATTAAATTGAAATAAATATATATATTAAATCAGATACAAGTGAATCAAATATAAATACTACTTCCCCCATAAGAAAAAGAAAACTTTATAAATAAAGCAATCTTCGTAGCACATACTAATTATATATGGGGTTACAAAAACTCATATAAATTACAGTGTACATGGAAATACTATAGTTTTATACACGGGCAAGTATGTCTGCTATTAAATTATTAAATTATCGTTTCCCTTGACGTGTCTCATGTCAAGATTATATTCCTGTAAAAAGAAACTTCACCTTAAAAATTTTTTATTTGTTTTTCATATTGCCGATGAAAGTAAGGTGGTTGTGGTCACTAAATACAATAATCGAAGAAGGAGCTGAACTAAGGTAAACTTCAAAATATTGCAATGCCAGTATCAAATCCAAAAATTCATTCTCGATTGTTGAACAATTTCTTTGGTGCTTATATAATGTCTTAGAAAATAAGCACATTGGATGATTCATCTTCATCTTTTTGAATCAAAACTGTTCCAACTCCAAAATCACTTGCATCAACAGATAATTTAAATGTTTAGCTGAAATTTGGAGAGGTAAGAAAAGGTGCACATTTTAGTGTGGATTTCAACTTGTCAAAGATCTCCTGCCATTTTTTCAGTTCAGTTCTTGTTTTTACTTAATGCGTTTGTCTTGAGTTCAGCAATTACATAACAATTTGAAGAAAATGTTCGTGGGTATCCGGCCATACCTAAATATAGCATCAGTTGCTTTTTATTAGCAGGCACGGGAAATTCAGAGATAGCATTGACTATAGCATTTATAGGTTTAACTTGTCCATGTCCCTAGATAAGTTAGACTTTTACGATAGAACTCCCTTTTAGACAAATTAATTGTCAGACATGCATCTGTGAGTCTGTCAAATAATTTCAGAATTGTGGCTAAATGTTTCTTCCAGGTGTCGTTGTAGATGATAACATCATCGATTTATATCATCACAAATGTTCTAGACCAGAGGTAATAATATTCATGTACTTGGCGACCCTTTCATCCCAAACGGCGTTATTTTATATTGGTTAATCCCATCAGGAATCACGAATGCCAACATTTCCATTGTTTTTTCCGTTAATGGAATTGTCCAAAATCATGTCAGGAGGACATATTTGGTGACATTCTTGGATTTCCCGATCTTATCAATGCAGTCATCGATAATTGGTACTGGGAATGAATCTGTTTTTATCACACTATTCACCTACCTATAATCGGTACACATACGGACAATTTTATTTGGTTTTGGAACAAGTATGCATGGTGAATTCCAGGCACTTTTTCTGGGCTGTATAAAAGTATTCTCCAGCAAATATTGAATTTCTTTTTTCAAGCACTCCTGCTTGAGAGGGTTCATCCTGTACGGGAGTTGTTTGACATGGATGGAGGTTGCAATTTAAACGTCATAGAAAATTGTCTTTGTTCTTGTCGATACATCTGGAAATAAGTGCTCATATTCAAATAATAACTATTTAGGTTAATTTCTTTCTTGCGATTGCAAAATGTGAAAGTTTCTTGTCTAGAACTTTCATAATTTCTAAATTCATAAGATTTGTCACTCCATTGTCAGCAAAATCAGATGATATTCCTTCACTTAAATCTTCACTGAGTGGGACAGGCACAACTAAATGAATTGCATGTTTAACCTATCTCTTTCAGTATAGTCTTTTAGCATGTTTAATGTGACAGAGTTGTTTTTCAGTACGCCTCCATTGAGTATTTATGATGTAATTTAAATCATGTATTTTATGTAAACTGTGTAGGGACCATACTACTTGGCCTAACGAGGATTTTATGTTATTGGCATATTTCTAAAGTTCCAGCTTCCTCACTCCAATTCCATCTTTAAGTTTAATTATATTCCTTCATATTTGTGTCAGAGCCTGATACAGACTTACTGATCGAAACCAAAGCACTTTTATTCAAAACATTCTTTTCTACCAAATACTGCACACGTATTATATCTTGTTTCTTTTGAGGAATCTTTTACTTGAGAAAGATCGTATTTCTGGCAAGTTCAATTAATTAGTCTCTTTTGTAAAGATTTAATTGCTCCTAACTAGGACTTGAAAGAATGATTTATACGTTTGATGGCATTTTAGAACAAGTCGAAAATAGGAGAATTCAAATTTCAAAAGCATAGTTTTCTGAAATATTCTATTCAAAATTAAAAATTATCCCGGACGAACCCGGATTGATTATGTCACGTGCTATAAAAAAAATTAACACAAGAAAGAGCGAAAGCAACAAGCTTTACAAAATTAAAATCATTTATTTTCCTGGAAAATAAATTGTAGAAATGAAAACCATGATATTAGAATCAAATCAAAATCCAAGCATAATCAAAGAATACAATGTTCTACTGATTTCAAGTTCGAATCAAGACGAAGAGTCAAAGATGGAAGACGATGATGTATGCTGCAATCTGTATTGCTGAAGTCTACAGTTCCTTTTAGAGACAATAATTGGCACACGCATTTTAGAAATATACAAAATCAATTCTTAATATAAAACTGTCTTTTATTAATAATCTGACATGCTCACAAATATTTTCCAGAAGAAAAAAAAACATAATTAGTCCTCTTGATTCCAATAAATTTGATGTAACTCCAAACAGCACAACATACAACTTCGAGTTTAACAGCCCGGGTTGTACTGAGAAGAACTCTCCAAAAACAGAGGTTATATCGTATCCTAAAATGTAATAAAGGGGTCACGTGATCATCTTCTGAAATTTATAGAAGCTAAGTGCTTGTTAAAGATCACGTCTACCCACTGTGACTCTATCGAAAATCAATAATTGTATTCTAAGAAATAATAAAAAACAACTGTGTTTACATCTTTAAGACGATGTCCCATCATGCCCTGGGCAACAACCAATCGTTTTAAAATAAAGTATAAATTGTTTACTTGGACACTACACATTTTGAAACAAAATGAGGATTTAGATCAACAACTGTTGTTTTTAAACTAACAGTCAATGTCAAATTTTTTTCTGAAGAAAGCATCATCTCTAGATAATAAATTTACATTACAATAGCCTGGTATAAAAGATAAAAAGTAAAACTGACAAACAATTAAATTGAAATAAATATATATTAAATCTGATACAAGTAAATCAAATATACATACTAATTATAAATATGGATCTTAAAGCATAAAAAGTTTATAGAAGACTTACTGTAATGTTGCCATGTTCCGAAAACTGAAATAATCAAAAACTGAACATTCAAATTTATTTTAATTTCCAAAATTTGTAATGTGAGTACCATGCATTCGTTAGTGTCCTTAAGTAATTTCTTCGCACATCTGCTTGTGATAAACTCAAATCAAATATATACACCACTCATTATTCGTAAATGCTTGTATTCAAATGTGATGCACATGATAGTAAACCGCATGTATGACCTATCTAAGATGTGTGATATAGCCTGATCTGAGCGACTAACGTTAGAGATGTTACTAGTTCAATACATTAGTTTATTTCAATAAGCATCCGCAATCAGATAGTTGAACCAGTGAAGTGATTATCCTCCCATTGCTATTTTAATGCTTATAATATTTTAATTGTTGCTTTCTCGTTCTCGCTACATGTTTGAAATATATGTGCAGATACACGCATGTGGACGGCGGAACCTATATATTGCAATGATCTGAAAACATCTAGTATCAAATGATATTTAAAATGTACTTACGTTTTTATTGTACTCAGCGCGTACCTGTAATAGTACAAAACAGAAAATCAATTTATTCGATTAATTCACAAGAACACCCTGTCACCACGCAGACAATATATCAGGTAGAGCGATATCCATTCGTATTAGCTACCCAACTGTTTGCCACATAAACAGTGGCACAATGACAACTCAAGCAGTAGAGTATTATATCGTCTATACTTGCCATCCTCAAACGCCGACAAAGAAACACAATCGAGTGCCCACAACTTTCCGTCCTCTACATACCATGTAAGAGTATACTGGTCTCCTAGATGTCATAGACTTTATGCACATACAAAAACAATGTACCCATACATGGTATCGACTAGGAGGAATGTATTGGGTACTGGATTATTTTTTTTGTCGGCGTGTTAGGGTGGAACGTTTGGAGGATATGATACATTACTTTAGGGGTTGACATTGTGCCAGAGTGAGTCGGATCTTCTAACATTAGCATGTTTGGAATATAATGGAATGCAATTTTTGTTTCTTACGACGTTGACACCATTCACGTTGAATGCTTTATTGCTAAAACCATATATGTTAGCTCGTCGCTTCGCCACTCTTACAAATATAACATTTTTGGTACAACTCGATACAATATATCATAGGAAAAGAGGAAAAAATATGTTATTATACAGGGATATTTTTAGGTTTATTTATTTTATTGGATGATTGCTTATTCTTCCGATTTGGTGGAAGGTGAGAGATCTACGACATAAAATGCATCAATCCCAGGTCAGATATATATTCATGTTTATTAGCGTAGGGAACACTCAGGTATACATGCAGAGTAACATAAGATATCTATAATCTTTTTTGTTTGTGTTAGTTATTAGCTCGGGTTAGATGAAATTAAGTATTAATATTTTTCTATAACCAAATTTACAGAAACAAACAACGTCAAATGACAAAACGCGCTTTATTGAATGAGGTCACGTGTTTGTTTCTAAGATCAGTATGCAATTCGCTTCGAGAAGCTAAGGTCTCATTTATATTAGAACGTTGCATTTATGATTTCCTTTTAATAGCGTAATTGTTGAAAAAGGAACATGTGTGTGTGTGATTAGGATTTTTAATGTAGCTATAAAAATGTGTGAGTCATATTGATACGATATATGCAGTGTAATATTTTAAAGTGATGTTTAGCACTGGGGCATAATGCTTAGGACATGTATCATGATGTCCCACCCAGTCACATTATTCTGACACCAGGCCGACCAGTCCTAACACTAACTTCTTAATGCTGAGCACCAAACGAGGCGCTGTTAGTATCATTTTTGTAAGTCTTTGGCATTACTCAGCCAGGGATCGAACCCACGACATCCCCCATCCGAGGCGGTCAATTCCACCGGAGTTGTCCCGGATCGTTGGTTTCTAAAAAGGATGAAGTCAGCTAGGTATATTGCACTGAAGCGAATCAAGTAAATGCAGAATAGTGAATATATTTTATGTTAGATTCTAGATCGAATGGGTATCTAGTGAAGATAACAAAGCAATATTGAATATTGCGATGATCTTTGCACTCTAAAGATAATCCGATGAGCTGTGTTTTAAGCTTTATGACGTGGTAGATACTAAGATAAAATAGGTTTAATTGAAGCACAGTAGATCAGTCTTGAAAGTACCGATAAACAGAATTTAAGTGACGTGAACCGAAATAAAATTATTTGTACTTTTACTGATACGTCTCAGCTCCGCATGTGCAGTGTTGCACATGTTGATCTGCATACGTAATTTTATCAACTCTAGCACGTGTTTGAGACAATGTTCCCATCTGGATTCAAGTTTCTGATTATTATTAAAGCGTAAATTACTATGCCCGTTCGTATACCGAAAGATGGTTTTCCTCCATTATCAACCGCTGTCCGGTATACACTTGTGGTAGCGTTGACTGTCCTGTACAGGAAACCGCTATTAATGATTCCGAACGACTCTCAAACCTGGCTATGCCATAGACGTCTTTGTTTTGAATAAATTACTAGATTCAATTCGATAACCCACTCTTTTGTGGTGTGCATCATAATATTGCTTTGATTTTTTTTCGTAAGAAGTGTAGAAGAGACTGAGCAAGCGATGTTGTTTCTATTAAATCCGTTAATAAGTGAAAGAATATATGAAATACCTCGAGATAATCGCACGAAGGATCAGGTAACAGCTCTCCTCTTAGTCAGGTGTTATGTTGTACGCATCCTTTAGTCTCGAGAGGCGATGCAACTGCGTCAATGAGAGATGTCCCAGTTGGTGGTTGTGCAGCGTCTGTTGTGGCTATTTAATCCAACACAGGAGTGGCAGTCCTTGCTGCATTTGCTACACTTGAAGGTTGCATCTGGTGTGTTTTGGTGCTGCTTCGTCTTCCTCTGCGATCGTATTTCATCAGCTAGCAAGCGTCGCTTGTCCTCACCGGCTTTCAGACCAGTGGTCAGAGCATGTCGGCAGCTTGATCTCGCTAGAGCGAGCTCTTCCCAGAGGTTGACATCGATGTCAAGGGATTTCGTGTCGCGATTACAGACATCCTTGAAGCGGATATGTGGCCGTCCGATTGACCTTTTGCCAGGGGCTAGTTCCGAATAAAGAATATCCATGGGGCTTTGACCGTATTCAATCTCATGCACATGGCCCAGCCATCAGATGCGACGTTGGCGAAGGAGTGTGACCATCCTAGAAATCTTGGCACGCTCGAGCACCTCACTGTTTGGGTCGGAGACATCCAGTTGGAAAGGCTCTCAGTCTTTTCTTGTGTGAGGCTTACATAGTCCAGGTTTCATTGGTGTACATGAAATTGCTTATCACGGAGGCACGGTACTTAGTGTATAGGGTCAGCATGATGTTGTTCCACACTCTCTGCGACAACCTGGAAAGAGTTGCTGATGCCTTTCCGATCCACTTGTTGAGTTCAGCATCGAGCGAGAGGTTGTTAGTAATAGTAGAGCCGAGGTACATGAACTCACTGACCACCTCAAGTTCGTAGTTATTGATGATGATGCTTGAGGGTACGCGTCCTGAGCCATCACGCTCGTTTTTATCTTCAGCTTATTGTCAACCCAGTTGTATCGCATACTTTAGCAAAGCGGTCCATCAGGCGCTAAAGCTCAGCTTCTGTGTGGGTGGCTAGAGCAGCATCATGTGTGAAGAGCATGTCCTTGATTGTGACTGCACGTACTTTGCTCTTTGCCGTTAGTCGTGCCAAGTTGAACAGCCTGCCGTCTGATCACGTGTGCAGGTAAATCCCTTCTTTGGACGTCCAAAAAGCGTGCTTGAGCAGGACTGAGAAGAAGATGCCGAAGAGCGTGGGGGCAAGGACGCAGCCCTGTTTAACTCCGTGCGGAAGTCAAAAGGGTCGGATGTTGAGGCATCGTACTACAATGTGCCTTTGATGTCACCGTGGAAGGACTTTATCATGCTTAGCAGCTTTGGAGGGAAACTAATTTTCGCCAGGATTGTGAAGAGAACAACACAGATCCCACTGAGGCATTATATCTGGTCAGCAGAGACGGACTCTGCTGACCATATATAATGCCTCAGTGGGATCTGTGTTGTTCTCTGCATTTTTTCCTGCAGTTTCCTGACGGAGAAGATCATGTCGATTGTGAACCTCTCTGCGCGGAAGCTTCTGCAGTCTGTTCAGGAAGACTCGTGCGAAATATGTACCCACGATGCTGAGAAGTGGTATGCCCCTGTAGTTATTTAAGTCGCTTATGTCACCCTTGTTATTGTACAGGGTTATGATGCTGACATTACCAATGCCCTGAGACATTGCACACTTGTTCCATCACTGGCAGAGGAGGGCGTGCAAGTGTGTGAGCAGCACACTACATTCGCACTTGAAGACTTATGCTGAGATACCATGCTTTCCTGGGGATTTACCCAAGCACAGTTTCTCTAAGGCCTTCTTTATTTCGGCTACAGTCGGTTTCTCGTGCAGTTCGGCCATGAAAGGGAGGTTTTCAATGGCGTTGATGGCATCATTGGTCACATGGTTCTCTCTGGAGTACAGTTCAGAGTAGTATTCCAATCAACGCTCCATCTGATTGCCCTTGTTGTGGATGGCATCGCCTGTGGCAGACTTCAGTGGTGCAGCAAATTTCTTCGTCAGACCCATTGCTTTCTTTATTCCATCCTATATGCCTCTGATGTTTCCAGTATCTGCTGCTGTCTGGATGCCCTGACAGAGCTGAAGGCATTATTCATTGGCACACTGCCGTGCTAATCTCTGCACTTTGCTCCTGGTATACCCGTATGCCTGTAGTATCTTCTGGCATGGGGGTTAGTTACGTTAGTTATTTTGAGTTAGCCTCAAACCAGTCATTGTTATTTCATTGCTTCTTACCAAGGATCGGCGTATCTGTGTTGTACTCAATCTCTCTGATGCGATCCCATCTTTCTTTGGCACTGCATTTGTTGGTTTCTGCATCAAACATCTTGGAAAGATCATAGGTTGATTCCTCAGCCTTGTTTGGATATAATGTTTTACTCACATCAATGCGTGGTTTACCCTCTTGTATGAAACGTTCGATCTTCTTCAGCTGAAGCTTCATTTTTCAGCACAACAGCGAGTGGTCTGTGTCTCAGTCAGCACTTTGAAAGGTACGGGTAAGAAGCACACCCTTCATGGCTGACCGTCTTGTAATGATCAAGTGCAGCTGGTGCCATTGTTTAGACCGGAGATGCCTCCAAGACACTTTGTGCTGTGGTTTTGTCTGAAAGAATGAATTGGTGATGATGAGGTCGTGGTACGAGCACATCTCTAGAAGGCGCTGCCCATTTTCATTCATCTTCTCAACGTCAAACTTGTAAGACAGGATGGTCAAGAGTCATGGTCAGCACCCACCCTACCATTTAAGTTGCCCAGCATAATGAATTTCCTTTTCTTGGTAATTTTGTCAATGAGCGAGCTTAACTCATTGTGAAACTCATCATTGGTATATGTGGAGGCGCATGGTGTTGGAACGCAAACGCTGATCAGATTGACAGGCCCGTTTGTGGTGTGGAGGCGGACGGATAACATTCTTCCATTTCCTTGTCGGCAGGGTTCCATCATCCCCAGCAGAGTGTTCCTGACAGAGAATCCAACACCAAACTCTCTTTCCTTGCCAGTAGAATGTGTATTTGTTTTCTATGAGGGACCCTAAATCTGGTAGCCGTGTCTGCTGTAACGAGGCGACGTAGACCTGGAGTATTGAAAGTTCATCGTTGATGACTAAAGTCTTTCGAACAGTGCTGATTTTCTGGAGATCAGCTGAAAGCTCAGTCAGCATGGTCCGGATATTCCAGGTACCTAGCTTCGTGATTGGAGGTTTCCTTATTTGTTTTCGTTTGCTATTTCTTTGTGCAATAGTTGTTGTCCGCTTGACAGGCACTCACATTCCTTAAGACTTACGCATCCAGCAAGGCGGGCGAACTGTGACGATACTGCACCTCAATGGCTGGGAGCTGTCCGGTTTGAGGCGGGCGGTAGCTGTCCAGTGAAACATGATGGTCTCTCCCACCATCAGAAGCAATCCCTGGCGCATGGCTCTACCTCATTCGAGCGATAACATTAATCGTTAAACTGCTGCTTCCTGTGTTGTGTCGACGATGTGGAGTGAAGCTGGAGTGCCATCTCCGGGACTCAATCCTTGCCAGGATGATATGAAGAATCAACTGTTGTCCATACAGCTGATCCCTTCTCTCCACGCAGCTGATGGATTAATAGGAACCGACAAGCCGATGCGTCATGGCACCATCTGTGTCGAAGGAGTTGCCGAGGTGACACTGAAATCTATGTCAAGTCGCCTCTGGGACTCCGTCTTCGGATTTTCTGTTAGGGTTTACTCCCTTAGCCTTTCTCATGAGAGGGTATAGTCGAAAGAGAGCGAAGGTTTGAAATCGGGATTTACCTTTTCCTAGATGGGCGACCACAAAAGGTTAACGAGCCCAATCTGCCAGAAGCGTCTGGTTTTGTGGCACCAGAAACTCGCCGGTCATCAATTCTCCAGTCAGTTTAAACAGGTTCTCCCACTCGTGAAGGCCTGGATCTGGATATGGTTGTCAGAGGCTTATTTAGACTCAAGCCATTGGGATATTTTCAAGGGAAGTGGGTGCTTTTCTCCCACATCTGCCACCGGCGATGATAACCCTTGGAACCGATAGTGTTATGACTAACGATGATATAAAGTTTTGAAGGGCCTGTCATTTCTGGATATGTGATGACCCTTTTATGGAACTAAAAGTCACAAAGTTTGCTATCAGTATCAGATCACTGCTGCATATAAATAAGTGTAACACCTTCGTTTGAATGATGGTCCCTTACCAATGCAAGCAGTAGCCACAGCATCAGCTTTAAAAACTAAACGTTATCCATTTGAATTGTGTTAATGACTTTGGAAGATGCCAATTCTGACTTGGTGCTGTACGCGGTGAATAAAGAGTATCACACGATTGTTTTATTTGTTTTGCATTGATGTTTCAGCGTCGCTAACAAGGAAACCGACAAACCGGCGAAAAAATGTTTTATTTTCTTGGGCGGCATTCCAGTCTTAAACTGTTTAAATTTCATCGAGTAGATTTATGTTGTCATTCTAAACTTTCTGGAGTTGCGAGTTCGCATCCCACGAATGTGATATTAATGTTTTCGAGCTGCTGGTTGTCGTCCTTTGGAGCTAGACTATCTTGGCTTAGGGAAAGACGTGCAAGGTGATGATTCAAACCCGCTCATGTCGCCTTCAGTTCGCTGTCATAGATATATGTCAACGATGCCTTGCCTCTTACTTACTTCCATGTTGAAATAGTGCTATCGTTTCATATTGACTGAAACATTTCATTTAAGTAGGTTTTACACGTAACAAGAATATTGATATGAGGATATTGCTTTGGATTTAATTTAAATATAAAACGCGACTTTATCCTGATGAAAAAATTTAATCGATTTCGATCCGATCTTGGACTATTAATACCAGCGACTCGTCTCACGAACTCGTCTTTGTTTAACCAATATCAAAATTATTAAACTGTTGGTCATTTAAGAGTTCCAACTGTATACGATACCCACATATATGAGAAATAATGACTCCAAATTATTTACTGCAACTGTTTTATAAATACCCCACACAATAACTATCAACCGAAAATGTTCTGTACATCACCTAGGTATGGTTAATTACTTTAAATGTATGCCTTGAAATAGTCAAGAATCTATATTTCGACAATTATTTATATAGAAATTACGTTTAGTAATATCTCAAACCATATGGATTAGCAAAAGTACAGGAACCAGATTTTTTGTGATGACCTTGTGTTATACTTGATATTGATCAAAGAAAATACAAACAATTACGTTTTCCTTTGGATAAATATTATATCAATATGGTTTTCCCATATCTTGATCTGGCTTTCAGTCATATGTGTTTTAAACAACTGATTAAAAGTATCATTTCTGCGACCAAGATATAATCATAATTCCAAGTGATTTCTGTTTGGGCCTTGACATTTTATGACATGAAGGAAATATAATGCCTGTCTACTCCTATTAGTAAATGTCTATCTATCTATAAAGACCGTAGTTTCGGTGGACATAGTTGGTGTCATGTCTAAATATTTATTTGTATGCTCCCAATAAAATTGTTAATGTTATTAATGAATAATTTCATGAAATTAAATGCGTTTTTAATAATACATGCAAATATTGTCAACCATTCCGATAACAACACCATTAGCCAAAATAATACTAGATATTTTGGAAAACGGCAACTTGGGGATAAATGTAATAAAACAAAGTGTATTTTCCTGCTTGCAAAGACGCTTTTAATTTAGTTCAAAGACAATACGAAGGTAGTACTGATCTCCACAACAGAACAGGGTAGCTGACTCTGGCTGCCCTTGTGGTTTGATTCAGACCATTACATTCCGATCAGTCCAGTCGTTTGTGTTTCGGAAATGAATTAATGAATATATATATATATATATATATATATATATATATATATATATATATATATATATATATATATATATATATATATATATATAATCATAGACGCTAATATGTATTTCTTTCAAATTTGGTAATACTAGTCGCATCTCGCAGCGGTTAACGAAACTGTCATCCAATCTATGTCCATAAACCATAACCACGTTCCCCACCCAATCGACCCCACCCTCGCGTCCAAGGAAGATTGATAACGTTTCAAACAAAGCTTTCATTCAAACCGCACACTTTGTATGCATTTGCCATGATCCCCAATTATTACCGCAGTTCCATTTCCGTTACACTGTAATAATTGCAAATATGTCCTCTATACTAATGATCAAGCAATTGTGTTCAGTACGTAACGTATTTATACAAACGTTCCGTAAAAATATGCTTGATAATTGTTTAGGTAGGGACTGGTTTTAAAAATAATTCAAACCCTATCGATCCTTATAGTTCATTCACCAGATGATGAGGTTGCCCTCTTTTTTTAAAAGAGACAGGGGTAGATTCCCACTATTATATACGCCTGTATTATATGCTTTGGTGCGCCATTCCCCCCAAAATCATTACTGTTTTGGTTATGCAAATGCATAACGAACACAATCCTTCCACTATATGAAAATTTAGAAAGAACTTACGTTGAGCTGTATTTGGTAATTTGCCTGGAAAGATAAAAAAAATTAGATTTATATAAATACCCCAATACTTTTATGTGATATTGTCATGCTATCGTTATTTCAAGGTCTTAAGAGATATGTTCGCTGTACCGTTCGCGATAAAGTTAAATAAAGGAGAAGCATAGCTTTTTGTTCGATCATATATGTATTCAAGTTTGATCTACATGATAGGAAAACTTAGCTGCTATCATATGTTTGAACCAATGAAGAAATATGCTAATTCGCTCTTTAAACAATTGTAATATTCTAACTTTTACTCTCATTTTTGTACTACTTTTGCGATAAGAGATTTTAAAGTCAAATAGTGTTAGCAATCCCATTTTCAATAAGATCTTTTCAAATAAAACTCCTCAAACTTTGTATAATCTGTTTTCTTTTTTGTTTTAGACAATGCATAATGGTAAAGTTTATCTTTTCACAGTTAAACTATAGAAACAAACACAATATTCGACACATTCCGATGCAATTGTAAAGCTGAAATAAATTTGCATATTTATGAATTCATGTGTGTAACGAAACTTATATATTTACGACATATGAAACATTAACAAATCTTCCAGCATGAAATTGTATGTAATGTAAAAAATGACTTACATTTATGTTAGGCCTCTGAAATAAATACAATATAAATTTAGCATATATTATAATAATTCTAATTCTTTAAATCTTGATTTAATCTTTTAATTTTAGTGATATGTTTTTAAGAATAACCGACGTTTAATTTCGCAAACATCAGTATCGCTAGAGAATTTTATTGTCCAGTAGGAAATGTTTTGTTTAAATAAATGTTAAATGTGACCAGAAGACTATATACTTTTATAGCTGAAAGGAATTTTCAATCGTACCTTAAGATCTAGAACAATCAAGTTCTATTACATGTTGTGTCGAGTAATTCAAGGGATGGAATTTATTTTTTTATTTCTTACAATTATAATATTCAAGTAATTATTTTCTCTGGAAATACAAATATGTTCTGATAATGTTCTTGAATAGAAATATTCATTGGAATGTATAGTGAATTCAATCATGGAATTATATTACTGTGATTCAACAAAAGATTGTTGACACATCTTCATTACACATGAAACAATATACGCATCAACACCTTTAGCTGTAGGTTTAATTTGGACTTCTACATAATTGTATTACGTATTTTATTAAATTAATAGATTTTGTGTCTCTAACTTTATGATTATGTTTAGATTTAATTCACAATATCGTACTCCTTTTCATGTTCATGTATTATAAGGATATGCATTATTGTTGAATTGTACAAAGTATGCTGCCTTTTAATATTGAAGTTTAATTAATTTAAGAACATATACTCGTAACAAATAGTACTAATTAAGTATATTTTTTTTCAATATATTTCTACAAATGGAGAGTTTAATAAATATTTCGAGTTGAAATTCAGTTTGAGGTTTATGTCCTTTATCAATAACTGTTCTTACATAACTTTCGTGTTTGTTTTTACGATTTAATGTGTCATTGCGTATATGTAATGATTGAAAGTGCAGTGATGAAGTTGTGGAATTTGGTGAGCGGGTGTAACAATGATTGAGAGCGGATGCAAAAATGATGGTGATTTTCATCCGCTTGTCGAAAATTACTGGCATAAATGTTGTGTTGAAACCCCTCGTATATACGAAACCAAAATTATGTTAAATGTCAAAAAGTAAATGAAAGTTGGGACAATTCTAACGTATCAATACCAACTAAGGTTCAGGTTTGTGTTATATCAGTAGCACATGAAAATATGCTGACTACACCGCCAGGTGCAAAACGTCACGAGGCATTCACTATTTTCCAAGGCATTTGTGACGCCTACATTAACTCAGTTGTGGAAAAAATAAATTGACTGTTCTTTAGCAAGTACACACATATTCGGCTAAATTGTCTTGGGTGAAGAAGGCAAGAATCGATCCAGACGTCGCTATGTCATACATTATAGTCAGCACTTAAATATGCCCAAGTATATATCATATATGACTCCATGAGAGTCGTCCCTGAGAAACGATAATTGGTTGGAGAAGTGCGTATACACGTCGCATCTGACTATAGTATGTGCGTCAAGTCGATTAATTTATTATTGGTCGTTATTTTTTCAGTCAGTTGACATTTTGCTCTTTCTCAAGGCAATAATATGGCTACCAAAAGCAAGTGGTATCTCCAAGGGTCAAGATGTTACTGTCTTACGGGAGGCGGGGTATACCTGCATTAGGAAAGTCAGAGTATGATAACGATTCATATATTGTTTATCATGACTAAAGCTTCAGAGCAAATACTTAGTCGTATATTTCTCATTTATTTTTATACTTACTTACTGTTTGATATTAAACACGTTTCATAATTTGAATGATGAAAACTAAGGGAATATAAATGCGTATTTAGAAAAAATAGTCGTGCTTAATTGTCCAATGAACAAACACAATTGAATGCATCTAAAATTCCAGAACGTAAGTTTAATTTCGAAATCTAAAAAGTGCGTTCCGAAAATGTAACAAAACATATCACCAACCTAAACATAAGACTTTGTAAGCATACAGAAACGGACATTTACAAGATTGACACCTCTGTGATGATAGAAGTACCTTAATAAATACCGATTTTGAAGTTCAGATAAATGTAACACGTTTACAAATTTGAACAATTGATGAGGAATAAGGGCAATATGTATACATAAAAGCTGACATTATATCTTTCTGACTCTCGTAAGACTCGATCTGTTTCAATGCTTTCAACTGATATATATTAGACTTTTGGACATTCGCATTGAACGTAACATTGTAACCCCAAGATAGATCCATTTTTTTACTTTTCCTGATTGTATACTTTAATTTGGTATTTGACAGGAAATACTACGTTTGTTAAAACAGTGATAATAAACATTCCATCTATGTCAGCCCATTCTGCACTAACATTATACGCCTTATTCGAAATATATGCAGCAGAGGAAATTTTATGCATACAATATTTGTACCATTGTACTAACATTCATTTGTAAAACGTAGTCGTATCCTGCGAAGCTAAGTCTGTGCAATTAAATTGTTAGAGTATATCTGAGTTTATGGAACCAAATACAAAATAAATAAGTAAAACTGCCAAGATCGGTACTCAGCGACACATGCGCGAGCCACTGTATCTGAATTGACCATTCCTTAGAATGCATCTATATGCTAAGGGCATAGCCTTTATCTATCTATCTATCTATCTATCTATCTATATATCTATCTATCTATCTATCTATCTATATATCTATCTATCTATTTATCTATATATCAATCTATCTATCTATCTATCTATAAACACACACACACACACACACACACATATATATATATATATATATATATATACGTTGAGAGTAGAAATAGCAACACTACTGCTATACTACTATTTGTAGTCAGACCATACAAAATCCAGATTGAATTGGTTTGGATAGAATTGCACTCACCAGGCCAACCAAGCGTCTAATTTTCTGAAAGAAGAGGAGAACATGATATAATATTCTGTCTCTAAGGACCATAACCAATACTCGTCTTCTTCTCTTTCTATTTTGAAATGGCTCTTGATTCATTATTTCTTACATATTATTTATTTATTATTATTTTCTTATTTTATTTATATTATTTTATCATTATTATTCATTATTATTATTATTAGTAGTAGTAGTAGTATTAGTATTATTACCATTTGTTTTCATACATAGGCATAAATTGTAGTAGTGATATCAGCACTTTAAGCCCTTGTTATAAGAAATGTCAGAAGTTTTGAAAGCATGAATTATGACATAATATGTATTTCATTTCCGATTGTACAATTTCAACCGTGATTACATTTAGATTCGGATTTCCACTGGAACAGTTCCGAAGAAAGTCAACAAATCACCTGACAATGCATAATTTGAACATAAACGACTTGGATATAATTTTACTTAAATGTGTAAGAATGCATGGCCGTCTGGATACATTCAGAAAGAATAGGAGAATATTTTGCAATGTCTTGTCTCTCAGGAACATTATCAGTACTTGTAGATATATAACGATATACTTCCGCGTGAGATTGGGTTTTCTTTTATCCCGCTAGATGTGTCGTGTAACGCGCTGTCAAGGGCCAATATACTCAAAGTTTATATTCACGTGTTCTGCATCGCCAATCACAATGCTTTCGCACCGGCTGTGCGCTGATGGATTCACTCTGCTAGGGATTTTGGCGTCAGTTGAGCCAATTTCCTTCTTATGTGCGAACGTGTTTATTTTATGGTATAATTTATTCACCGTTGTTATATGTTCACATTGTCAGAGGTTCCTTGTTTCCTGGAATTTTGACCTGGACGAAACGTACAGAAAGTTAAGCAGTTAAATTGTTTCCATTTCACAAATTCTGCTAACACTTCTTTTCTTACACATTACTTCACTCTCATACTGGGTCATTATATCCGTAAAAGACTGCAGTGTCATTTAAAATCAGAAATAGACGATCGATATCGTCCCGACTTTAATAGTTGGCGCTATTCTAGAATTTATATTCATGGGGTTCGGGGCAGAATAATCGACCCAACTATCAGGCCGATCTCTATGTCGTATGCAAAATTAAACCAGATAACGATAAAGCTATATGTATATATACTTCCCATTGTCTCTTGCATAAATTAATTCATCAATATATGTGCCTAAGTCTATTATCGTTGGTTCACTGTTAAAACACTTTCGAGCAGAATTTGCAAACGACTCATGTTTATTTCCTTTCAATTGGTTCCGTATCACTAGCTTTTGTTTTCCAGCTGGTTTTGTACTACTGGATTTTATGTTAGCCCTCTGTATCTCATTTGGTTCAGTACCACTGCAATTCATGATTACCAGTTGATTCCGTATCACTTGCCAGTGTGTTTACCAGCTGGTTCCGCACCACTGGATTTTTGATTATCAGTTGATTCCCAATCACTGGCCTGCGAATTTACCAGTTGGTTACTTACCACAAAATTGTATTATTACCAGTTGATTCCGTATCACTGGCATGTGTGATTAGCAGTTCGTTTCGTGCCACTGTATGTTATGGTTACCAGTTGATTCCGTATTATTGGCCTGTGTGTTGACCAGCTGGCTCCGCATCACTGGATTTTATGATCAAAAGTTGATTTCGTATCACTGGCATGTGTGTTTAACAGGTGGTTCCTTACGTTTTACATTTGCTACGATTTTCATGCTTGGCGTAGTTTGTTCCCGCACCTCACTACATGACACTTCATTAGTCATGTATGCTTTCTACTTCCACCACTTTGCTCCATGTTAATGGGCTAAGTGTTTACCAGTTCGTTTAGGCCAACTGACATGTATTGTTTTGTTGCTACTATTTTTATGTTGCATTCAAAACAATGACCCGAACATTTTATAATGTTCCAATTTTGTTCGATTTTTCATTTTCTTTCTTACTAATACCCCGTTCGTGCCTCATCTCACTACAGTGAACAGTGATGTTCATAATATAACAATACGGGTTCTGTATTCTGTAGAGGCGGTGAAGAGGCCCAGAAAGAAGACACCATTGTCGGATGGATCCCCATCTTCTTAATGTTATAACCCAAGAAGTCTCCGACAGGCTCGCCAACGAAGTGGCACAGGGGATCCGTAACACATTCGATCAGGTGGTATCTATGCTCGGGCCGTCAATGTAAATTAGTCCGCTAATTGGATTTCAACTTTAACCCTCCGTAGCAGCAGACGACACATCAGCAATATCTCCAGTGACATTGTGGAAATCACGGCTTCACTTACATGTACGGCTGTGGATACAGGTAACGTTGTCCAAATCGTTTCTGACTCAGGGGGCGGGGAGCTTTCAGT
Source organism: Sinohyriopsis cumingii (assembly GCA_028554795.2). Classification (NCBI taxonomy): domain Eukaryota; kingdom Metazoa; phylum Mollusca; class Bivalvia; order Unionida; family Unionidae; genus Sinohyriopsis; species Sinohyriopsis cumingii. Next base: position 77,948,863 of record CM068834.1, on the reverse strand, counting down.
CACAGCTTGTAAACTAGTCGATCACACCATCCACTCTAATCCCTGATAATGTTGAGGCAAATATATGGGCGGGCTCATATATTTAGTTTTGTACCCTCCTGAGTAACTCAAATTTCAGTTAGATACGCACAGTACTGGTCCAGAACTTAGCATTGTCTCTACTATTAGGAACGTCCTATTCACAATAGAACACTGGATTATTGCTTGGAGCAGGTTCACCAGTGTCCTATGTGAAAAAATATCCCCTAGTTAATGCCTTTCTTCACCACCACCTAGAAGCTGTCCTTAAGCATGAAGAGAGTCGCGCTGATTGGGGGTACTATGATGAAAACATTAGACAACTGGTTGCAAAGGGAAGAGGGAAGCTAAATGGGGTACCACTCATCTAGAACTCTACATGAAGGCTGTTCTAGAGTCGGGCCATACCAACTACGGAAAACACAATCCCTCACAAATTACAAACATAATGTATCCGAAGGGAGTCTGTTTTAGATACCACAAAACCGGTGGCTGTTCATCGTGATTGTCATGCAATTTTCAGCACAACTGCTTCAGTTGTTTAGGGGGACACTCATTCATTCGCCTGTCCCAAACCAATTTATCAGCCCTTTACGGTACTTCTACAATACAGCCAGCAATGGCAGCGACCTTACAACCAGCGTATTTTTTTGTTCCAACGATCCAAACAACCTCAAACCACTAACAGAATCAACAAGAAACATGTCGGCAAATTGTGGTGATCCATTGCCTACCCGTGTCAGAATTGACCGCTTACAAAATTGGCTCCACGATTTCGACCCTACCACAAAGGAATACCTCCTTTTAGGTTTTCAAATGTGTTTTGATGTGGGTTGAGGTGGCAAACACACGTATGTAATAATCTGAAATCAGCTCAAACTAATTCCCATATTACTGAAGCAAAGAGACATAAATATTTGGTAGCGGGTCGCTTTGCAGGGCCTTTTCGTACAAAACCATATCCGAATTTACACATTTCGCCACTAGACCTAGTCGAAAAGATAATACCTGGGTTTTTCAGACTAATTCCTCACCTTTCCGTCCCACATAGCAATTCGATTAACGATGGAATTCCAATTCAACAATCAGCAGAACTTTCTACCTCAGTCGGATACTGCTAAAATTCTGCCCCATCTTTCTGGCAGTTGAGGTCTGAGGAGAACAATTATCAAATAAATGTATATATTTCCATATTGACGATCAAGCATTAGTTGAAATCATAAACAATCAATCCTCTAAAGACAGAAAAATCATGCATTTAATTCGAACATTTGTCCTATCTTGTCTTGAATTAAATATCTCGTTCAGGGCAAAACACAGACCGGTATGCGTAATAGACTCGCCGATGATCTTTCTCGCCAATAGGTTTCGAGTTTCCACGCCATGGCTCCCCTGCGGAGTCACACCCTCATTGAATGCCGCTTATTCCAACCTTTCTACAGCTAGATAGTACACTTCACCAGTTTCAATGACCAATTTTGGTCCTTTTCATAGCGCACTTAATCAACAAGAAGTATGCAACATCTTCGATATCCACTATTGTTTCTGCAGTTTGATATGTGCATGATATTAACGGCTTCGCATACCCTTCTTCATCTTTGCTTATTCACACACTCATTCAAACAATTCATAAAAGTAAATCTCATGATGTTCGTTTGCCAGTTGACTCAATTGCACTGGATAAGCTTACAGTTTATATGATGCATACCATTTCAGACCTTTTCAGGCGTACCATGTTTTTGAACATGCTTACATTAGCTTTGCATGCGTTGCTCAGAATAGGAGATAGTACATTGCAAACAAATGCACATCATAATGATCATTTGATACAATTATCTCAAATTACTTTTTCCCATAATCGGCTTACAATCACTCTTCGACACTTCAAACACGGCTCGGAACAACCATGTATATTGCATGTTGCTGCCCAACAAAATCCTGCGACATGTACGATAACTCATTTACAAGCATACCTAACCCTCAGGGGTAATAATCCAGGACCAATTTTATGAACCAAAATGTGCAACCGGTTTCCGGAGTAGAATTTAGTACATAACTTAGGACAGCGCTCTGCTTTTGTCGCTTGAACTCTAACCATTTCAAATCCCGTAGTTTCAGAATTGGGGCCACCACTGAGGCGGCCAGACAAGGTATTAGTGTCAACAAAACAAGGGAATTAGGCCGCTGCAGATCAGATGCATTTAATAAATACATAAGGTTAGGGAAAAGGGTCTCAGCGTTGAAACACGTCAATCATTTTTTCTAAGATCGACATTCTGCCGTGTGTGTTACTCTCTCTTTCAGGTCTAGTGGGTTGCACAGACCTAGACCCCTGGGCATCGACCGTGCTTTGCGGAGATATTATTCACTCTATCCAGGCTAATAATCTGTATCTACCTGCCTTTTCGAACTCCAGGAACGTATGAGTCTACTCTAACAGTTCCAGAAGACCATCAGCGCATTCTGGAAGCAAGCTTATCTGTTTTAAAGTTTCTTCCAATCCACCATACATGCTCGATATATTATAATTACCTGTCATTATGATGGTGCTTTACTTCCCCGGCACTACAGAATGCATCGTTTTAATTTTGATCTACATTGATATTATCTTTTTTTCTGATGCTGGTCATTTTTTTTATATTGCCCAAACCCATCCTTTTGTGGCTGCCAGAAATGCAGCAAGCTCTATTTGCTCTATTTCTGTTTATGGCGATTGCAGCCTCAAAAAGATTCTGTATTATACGCTATGTTTCATTGTTCAATTTCTTGGCACGTTTGCCCTGTATTATATGTCCAAAGAGTTAGGTTATGCTTTAAATACATGGCAAATTTTGGTTCAATAATATCATTCATATTCAATGCAAAGTCACAAATGTGGCCAGCATCAAACACAATATTTGTCTTTGTTTTATGTACCTATATACTTTGACTTTGTAATATTTTCACGACTGACCTAGGGAATTCTCTCTTTTAACTCTCTTATCTTCGTCTCCACTATGTTGATGTCGAAAAGAGTAGGCTGGTGTATGCTCATCTAATTTTAAAATCTCATCAAACAAGTTACAAATTCAGAACCGTGTTTTCATTCACTTTCTTTCTAACAATAATTTACACCTCTGTTCTACATGTGCAAAAGCAAACAATAACTTACACCTCTCTTCTACATGTGCAAAAACACATCATATCAAAGGATTTACGCTCGCGTAAGGACATATTAGGGAGGTGTCATTGGGTCTCCAATTTATCGCCAGATATATATATCCATACAAGAGTCGTGCTTAGTTGTCAAGTAATCAATGGCAGTTGATAAATCTGAACATCAACACTAGTTTCTTTAAGCCAGGGATGAACAAACCTCGCCAGGGAATATTCAAAACGATATAAATACAATCCATCACTAAACAATCTACAAAACACAAGACCATACCGAATTCAAACTTAAATGGTTTGGATAGATTTGCACTCACCCGGGCAAGAAAACGTGCCACTGTGCATGTATTCTGAAAGAAGAGGAGAAGATTTGTTAATGTTTTGTTTCTAAGGAAAATCATCAATACTTATCCTGCCCTTTTAATATTTTGTAAATTTTTCTTGTTTTTACATATGTACCTTTATTTATTTGTTAAACTTCTCCAACCTACACTATATATATATATATATATATATATATATATATATATATATATATATATATATATATATATGTATGTATATATATATATATATGTATGTATATATATATATATATATGTATATATATATATATAAATATATATATATATATATAAATATATATATATATATATATATATATATATATATATATATATATATATATATATATATATATATATATATATCTCCGTACAAGAGTCGTGCTTAGTTGTCAAGTAAGCAATGGCAGTTGATAAATCTGAACATCTACACTAGTTTCTTTAAGCCATGGATGAACAAACCTCGCCAGGGAATCTTCAAAACCATACAAATACAATCCATCAGTAAACAATCTACAAAACACACGACCATACCGAATTCAAACTTAAATGGTTTGGATAGATTTGCACTCACCCGGGCAAGAAAACGTGCCCCTGTGCATGTTTTCTGAAAGAAGAGGAGAACATTTGTTAATGCTTTGTCTCTAAGGAACATCATCAATGCTTATCCTGCCCTTTTAATATTTTGTAATTTTTTTCTTTTCTTACATATGTACCTTTATTTATTTGTTAAACTTCTCCAACCTAAACTATATATATATATATATATATATATATATATATATATATATATATATATATATATATATATATATATGTCTGTACAAGAGTTGTGCTTAGTTGTCAAATAATCAATGGCTATTGATAAATCTGAACATCTACACTAGTTTCTTTAAGCCAGGGATGAACAAACCTCGCCAGGGAATCTTCAAAACCATACAAATACAATCCATCACTAAACAATCTACAAAACACACGACCATACCGAATTCAAACTTAAATGGTTTGGATAGATTTGCACTCACCCGGGCAAGAAAACGTGCCCCTGTGCATGTTTTCTGAAAGAAGAGGAGAACATTTGTTAATGTTTTGTCTCTAAGGAACATCATCAATGCGTATCCTGCCCTTTTAATATTTTGTAATTTTTTTCTTTTCTTACATATGTACCTTTATTTATTTGTTGAACTTCTCCAACCTAAACTATATATATATATATATATATATATATATATATATATATATATATATATATATATATATATATATATATATATATATATATATATGTCTGTACAAGAGTTGTGCTTAGTTGTCAAGTAATCAATGGCTGTTGATAAATCTGAACATCTACACTAGTTTCTTTAAGCCAGGGATGAACAAACCTCGCCAGGGAATCTTCAAAACCATACAAATACAATCCATCACTAAACAATCTGCAAAACACACGACCATACCGAACTCAAACTTAAATGGTTTGGATAGATTTGCACTCACCCGGGCAAGAAAACGTGCCACTGTGCATGTATTCTGAAAGAAGAGGAGAAGATTTGTTAATGTTTTGTTTCTAAGGAAAATCATCAATACTTATCCTGCCCTTTTAATATTTTGTAATTTTTTTCTTTTCTTATATATGTACCTTTATTTGTTTGTTAAACTTCTCCAACCTAAACTATATATATATATATATATATATATATGTGTGTATACATATATATATATATATATATATATATATATATATATATATATATATAGTATACTACCAATTGAAAAATGATCTTACTCTTATGATGAGTTTTACTACTACTTGACAGTATTACATTACGTTAGGTCAAAACGTACAGTATTTTAAATTCGAACATAACTTCATTCTTGAGACTTATTAGTGAATTGCATTGTCATACTGGAGACTCCAATTTATCTTCTTGCAAGGTAAACTGGAACCTGGAATAAGTCACCAATTGAAATGAACACTGATGTGTACTGCAAATCAATTGACCCGTATCAGCATCAGTCTTGACCATGTCTCATGAAAATTAAATAATACGCAAATAAATATTTTGAAAGGAATATGCATTGAGACTCAACGCTCTGATCTGGCATATATTGTTAATATACTTCGAGATTTTAAACAGCTGTGTAGAATAATAGGATAGAGGTGGAATCGTCCTAAAGACGATTTTAAGAAACCTGAACTCGTATTGTAACGTTCATTATTGAATTATACCATTATATAATGCTAGCATATCGGCTTTATGCATACGTTTCATTAAAATGCCGGAAAGTCTTATTTATCCATTATAAAACATTGGAAGAAAAAGAATATTGCAAACATCAGCGGGGCACACATGGACGAATATTCTGTATACAATTAGTGTAGTCCTGATCCTCTCAGGGACTTAATGGTATGGGAGACAATATTTAGGAGGTACGGACCTTCTCAACCTTATCCAGAAGGATATTCCGTTGATGAACTCATGGACAGGATATCATTTTGATATCAGCGTAATCAAACATGTAATATATGCACTGACATGCATACTCTTTGTTGTTAAAGTTATTGCAGAACAGATAATTTTACCAAAGGGTAAATAATAAGCAACAACAGTCTAGATCATATAATTCACTGCAACAATTATAAGAAAATGCTCAGTAGAATACTTCCATAAGCTAATGACATACTATGTCGAGGATGAACCTACATTTAACTTAGCACTAAGGAATAGTGCTAAAATTGTACAACTGGAAATTAATTGGGCTTTTGCCGCCCATCAACGATTCGAGGGTTCGCTTTGAACTTTTAGATGTATTCCATACAAGCGCACTTCTAAAGATTTTATGTTAGCTACCAAGCAATACGTGGCTATTAACGTAACATAACCGTTGTCTTCTGCATCTACTGATGTTTCCTCTTCATCAATACTTTAATAATAATAATAATAATAATAATAATAATAATAATAATAATAATAATGAAAATACTATTTACTAACAATACAACAATTACTACTACTAATAATAATACTATTATTATTATTATTTACTATTATTATTGTTATTATTATAATTCTTCTTTTTCTTCTTCTTCTTCTTCTTCTTCTTATTATTATTATTATTAATGTTTAGCGGAGTCATTATCGCTTATTTCTATCGGGTTCTTGGGGAGTAAGTTTTATTGGCGTTGTTGTTCCTATAGAAATCAAATAATTATTGATTTGTGACAGTTTTGAATTCAATGTTATATCATGGTAGCAAGTCCTCCTTGCATTTGTTTCTATTCTTAGATTTCACTGGATGAATAAGCTAGTTATTTATATCTCTCCTTATTGCACTCTTAACTATACTGGTTACTGCTAGGTTTCTAAGTTATTTATTTACGTATTCGACTCTTTGCAGATACATGTATTATAATTATTGCTAAGAGTGGGAATAGCAGTGAGAGTCGGATCAATATCAGCTGGATCACAAGTTGTAGTAAATAGTCGTTGTTGATGTTGTTGTTATTTTATATGTGGGATGATCAGTATTGCAACTATGAATATAAAACTTTCAATTCCTCATATTGTTCCTTAATGTGATAATATGATATGCATCGGATTTCGGAACTTAAAACATCTACCGTAATTACATTTAGATTAAGATGTATAATATAATAGATGACGGTCAAACTACAATGTAAATGACCACACCTTTACATGATCTGGAACGAATTGACTTACCCTTCGAATCGAATGTAGGCTTGCGCCAACACCCTAACAAATTAAATGCGTTTTCTATTTTGGTGAAACAAAGGATTTTTCTGTATTTGAAAAAAGTATTATTATTATTAATATTGCTTTTATTATTATTATTATTATTATTATTATTATTATTATTATTATTATTATTATTATTATTATTAATGTTTCGAGGATTCATTTTCATTTATTTATATCGGGTTTTTGCGGAATAAGTTTACATGGTGATAATATATTGGCGTTGTAGTACCTGTAGTAATAAAACAATTATTGATTTGTGACAGTTTTGAATTTAATGTTATATCATGGCAGCAAGTCATCCTTGCATTTGTTTTTATTTTCAAATATCTTTCGATGAATAAGCTAGTTATCTATATCTCACCGTATTGCACTCTTAAATATACCGGTTCCTGCTAGGTTTCTAAGTTATTTATGTACTTATTTGATTGCTTGCAGATACATATATTATAAATATTGGTAAGAGTGGGAATAACAGTGAGAGTCGGATCAATATCAGCTGGATCACAAGTTGTAGTAAATAGTAGTTGTTGCTGTTGTTGTTATTTTATAGGTGGGATGATCAGTATTGCAGTCATGATCTGGATCGAATTTACTTACCCTCCGAATCGAATGTAGGCTTGCGCCTACACCCTGAAAAATAAAACAAGTTTTCTATATTGGTGAAACAAAGGATTTTTCTGTATTTGAAAAGAAGTATTATTATTATTATTATTATTATTATTATTATTATTATTATTATTATTATTATTATTATTATTTATCATTATTATTAATGTTTTGCAGATTCATTTTCGTTTATTTATATCGGGTTCTTGGGGAATAAGTTTACCTGGTGATACCATAATGGTGTTGTAGTACCTGTAGTAATGAAATAATTATTGATTTGTGACACTTTTGAATTCATTGTTATATCATGGTAGCAAGTCCTCCTTGCATTTGTTTCTGTTTTAGATATCACTGAATGAATAAGCTAGTTATTTATATCTCATCGTATTGCACTCTTAACTATACTGATTACTGCCAGGTTTCTAAGTTATTTATTTACGTATTCGACTCTTTGCAGATACATGCATTATAATTATTGCTAAGAGTTGGAATAGCAGTGAGAGTCGGATCAATATCAGCTGGATCAAAAGTTGTAGTAAATAGTAGTTGTTGATGTTGTTATTATTTTATATGTGGGATGATCAGTATTGCAACTATGAATATAAAACTTTCAATTCCTCATATTGTTCCTTAATGTGATAATATGATATGCATCAGATTTCGGAACTTAAAACATCTACCGTAATTACATTTAGATTAAGATGTATAATATAATAGATGACGCGTCAAACTACAATGTAAATGACCACACCTTTACAAGATCTGGAACGAACTGACTTACCCTTCGAATCGAATGTAGGCTTGCGCCAACACCCTAACAAATTAAACACGTTTTCTATTTTGGTGAAACAAAGGATTTTTCTGTATTTGAAAAAAGTATTATTATTATTAATATTGCTTTTATTATTATTATTATTATTATTATTATTATTAATGTTTCGAGGATTCATTTTCATTTATTTATATCGGGTTTTTGCGGAATAAGTTTACATGGTGATAATATATTGGCGTTGTAGTACCTGTAGTAATAAAACAATTATTGATTTGTGACAGTTTTGAATTTAATGGTATATCATGGCAGCAAGTCATCCTTGCATTTGTTTTTATTTTCAGATATCTTTCGATGAATAAGCTAGTTATCTATATCTCACCGTATTGCACTCTTAAATATACCGGTTCCTGCTAGGTTTCTAAGTTATTTATGTACTTATTTGATTGCTTGCAGATACATATATTATAAATATTGGTAAGAGTGGGAATAGCAGTGAGAGTCGGATCAATATCAGCTGGATCACAAGTTGTAGTAAATAGTAGTTGTTGCTGTTGTTGTTATTTTATAGGTGGGATGATCAGTATTGCAATCATGATCTGGATCGAATTTACTTACCCTCCGAATCGAATGTAGGCTTGCGCCTACACCCTGAAAAATAAAACAAGTTTTCTATATTGGTGAAACAAAGGATTTTTCTGTATTTGAAAAGAAGTAGTATTATTATTGTTATTATTATTATTATTATTATTATTATTATTATTATTATTATTATTATTATTATTAATGTTTTGCAGATTCATTTTCGTTTATTTATATCGGGTTTTTGGGGAATAAGTTTACCTGGTGATACCATAATGGTGTTGTAGTACCTGTAGTAATAAAATAATTATTGATTTGAGACACTTTTGAATTCAGTGTTATATCATGGTAGCAAGCCCTCCTTGCATTTGTTTCTGTTTTAGATATCACTGAATGAATAAGCTAGTTATTTTTATCTCATCGCATTGCACTCTTAACTATACTGATTACTGCCAGGTTTCTAAGTTATTTATTTACGTATTCGACTCTTTGCAGATACATGCATTATAATTATTGCTAAGAGTTGGAATAGCAGTGAGAGTCGGATCAATATCAGCTGGATCAAAAGTTGTAGTAAATAGTAGTTGTTGATGTTGTTGTTATTTTATAGGTGGGATGATCAGTATTGCATCCATGAATATAAAACTTTCAATTCCTCATTTTGTTCCTTAATGTGATAATATGATATGCATCCGATTTTGGAACTTAAAACATCTACCGTAATTACATTTAGATTTGGATGTAAAATATAATAGATGACGCGTCAAACTACAATGTAAATGACCACACTCTTACATGATCTGGATCGAATTTACTTACCCTCCAAATCGAATGTAGGCGTGTGTCCACATCCTGAAAAATAAAACAAGTTTTCAATTTTGGTGAAACAAAGGATTTTTCTGTATTTGAAAAAGTATTATTATTATTATTATTATTATTATTATTATTATTATTATTAAATGACAGCTAGATTAAAAAATGAAAAGTTGATAAGGGAAGAAATCAAAATATGCAATCAATAATTAACCTCAAAGAGCCTTCGAAAGACGTGGACTTACCCTGTCAACCACACGGTTGGTGCTGCTGAAGTCCTGAAAGAATCCGACAATATTTCGTGATGATGATGATTATTTCATGCATAATAATGTGTCATCATTAATCTCAATCAATACAATTTATTGTACTTTTAATTTAGGTAAACTTAGATAATTACACCTTATCGTTATATGTGAATTCAAGATGTATGTATGTATGTATGTATGTATGTATGTATGTATGTATGTATGTATGCGTGTATGTTAAATGATATTTTTAATTCATTGGGAACGTCTTACAAACGGGAACAAGCCTATTTAGCATTTTATCATTGTGGATAAATGTACAGTTATCGAGGATGTCACCAAGAAATTGTAACCACTTTCAACTGACATCGATATGTTATAGGCAATAAAATATGCAATCTATCTGAGATTATATCTTTCATTTCCAAGTATATTCCTCTTAGTATATCATTAAAGTCAACGTACTTACTACTAATCATATCGGCAATATAGAATGTGTAATTGGAACATATTGTCTTATATTCGCTCTCTTAATCTCCTTTCTTAATATATTGGCTCGTCTTTATCTCGTCGGTAATGAAAAGAGTATAGTCGAATAATTCACTCGATGTTATGATAATCTGTATAAATCAGCAATCTGCATTATTCAAATCTCTGCTATAGCATGAGCTTTGAAATTGCTTTTCCAGTCCTGGATAAGTTGAAACTAATTTTGAGATTTGGTTTGTTGAAGTAGAGACATTTTTTTTCGACGATAGTGACCTGAAGATAGTCATGTAATACTTTCATTTCAATACGGGCCACATACAGATAACATGATCTTGTGTAGGACGCCTCATACGTATTCCATAGTTCGATAATGGATGTAAATTTGTATCTGCCAACATCGCGAATGGAACTACGATTGTCCTATAAACTGCTCTAAACTACTACTACCTATGCTACTACTACTACTACTACTACTACTACTACTACTAGTAATAACAATAGTAAAGTGTACTTAGTATAGAGCCTTATAGTTAGAAGATCTAAGCGCTTTGCAGTTTTTGAGAACACATACATTCGCATCGACAACATTACAAAAGCAAACAATATGAAATTTAAAAATACCCTACAAATTTGCACTGATTGATTAAGGAAGTAAAGATTAATAAATATTTCAGTATTTTATATTATGTGACTTTTAAGAGCAATATGTGATGGGATCACCGTATCCTAGTGTTTAAAGTATATGTGCAATTCGTTTCACGTATCTGGGCCCGCGAGCGTATTAATACTTTTCGGATATAAGTTGGATGTGACTGGGAACTATGCTAATTCGGGTGTCAGAAGAGAAGAGTAAGTTTCTAGATACGATGTATACACTGGTGGGGCCTGAGGGGTATACTCGACTACAGTTAGTCAATAGTGTTTGTCTGATTCTGGATCGTACGGGTTTAAAGTTTATATAGTAGATACTTAGACAAACAAGATAGAAGTGAATTACAATTGTATTTTATAGAAAACATCAGGAGACAATGCTAGCGTTTAATATCATCAATTTAAATAAACTTGTAAATGAAGCGAACGTGTTAAGCTCCATATATTCAGCCTCGCATACGTTCTTTACATGCTGGTGTAATGGGAGAGTACAGCTGAGACTGACAGTTAAGTTTCGTACTTGTAATGTTAGTATTGCTCATTGTTATTATTTGATGCAAAGAAAATGTGACCAAGACAGTTTGTTCGTGGTGGTCATGGTATCTTTACATTTATTGTGATTCATCACTAGTTTGTTACATAACATCCATTACTCAACATCAGAAATGCACCTCTCTATGTCTAAGATGGTAGCCGCAGCTTAGCACGGCAGCTAGGGGATCATATTTGAGTACCATTAGCGTAAATCGGGAAAAATGTAGAAGATCTCAAATTTCTTTCAGAATCTCAGTGTGATAGCTTCAAATGCTGTGTGAGGTTGCCTGTATATTCTTGATCACAACTGTAAGACAAGTGAAATTGAATTTATATTTGCCAGGGAAGATATCTGCACACAAGTCCGGAAGGTCGACCGAAGAGAAAGTCGTTTGAAGTTGTGTTCACGTTTTTATTGATAACGCAAATGGAACATTCAGTGACCATAGTATTGTAGTAGACTGAGTTTGGTGCCTGAACTGTGCTTGTGACACTCCACTTAGTAGTTTATTAGATCTGCTTATATACATCGTGTGAAGCATTATCATCTCAACCCTACAGCGTTCTCGTTTGGAAGTGAGAAACTGGTGCATTGCAATACCATACCATATATAACACTTCTGAATTGACATTATGCACCTGCATCAATGAAAAGCACTTTTCAACCTGAAAGGATAGATAATGAAGAAGCTAGGTATTATTGTATGTTATGCAACATTTTGTGTGTTATGTACCGTACTGAGGTGTTTCTTAGTAGCCAACACAGATGCAGTGCTACAGACTAATACATTATGATGGGAGTTGACAAATATGTTGTTGTTGTTTTGTTGTTGTGGGGTTTAACGCCATTTTTCAGCACAAGAGAGGCTATACATGGCGGCCGGTAGTAATGGTAGAGGAAGAACCCGGAAAAAAACCGGAAAGAATCACCGACCCACGATAAGCTACTGTCATGCTTTCTCACATACCGACCCTGGTTGAGTCCGAGACTCGAATCCACGCAGGCAGAGGTGAGATGGCAGTCATCCGTAACGGAGAGCGCGTTAGACCAGTTAGCCACACGCCCCCCCCCCCCCCGACAAATAGGTAGCATAATTCAAGTCTGAGGGACAGCAATAAAGACTGTATCATATCATACTTGGGTATATGAAAGATGCTGTATACAACATGAATGGGTCGATTATCTATCTGACTGTACGAGATTGAAAATGTAAATTTATTGTAGGAGGTGTGATATTTCCAGGAGAGTCAAAGCGAAAGTTGAAAACGCCAAGAATAATTAGGTTGTCACTTATTGAATTTATATTATCCACATGGTTTGGAATCTCATCCAAAAAGAGAGATTCAATCAGATGTGTTTTACCAGGTTAGGAAGATGGCGGCAAAGGCAGAAACAATGTACGGACCTTTATTCCCATGTTAGTGTGGACTGGACCAGCTCAAACCAAGAGTGTTGGAATGGTATAGTTGCAGTGTAGTTAAGACGTTGAATTATATAATTCGTTGAGATGACCGCATCTCCAACTCCTCGGAAGTGGCACGAAAGCGACTTGATGGAGGATCCTGCATGTGTTAGATACATAAACATTGGCTCAGGGCCTGAATTTTATTTATGTTTCTGTTTGGAAGAAGACGCAATATCCCGAGCGCTGACACTGTTAACTGTTTATATGAACATTTCCGGATGTTCCGCTGATTGCGCTTGATTTATGCAATGTGCAGTGCCTGGTGAGACGTCAAGAAAAGATGTGAATTACGTTTTCCAAATCACCGGTCGATTTTTCAAATTGATATGAATATGATAAAAACACCAAAACACCTGCAGTATACATGACACTCTCTTCAATGCTTTGGATAGACTTGGACTTACCGAGAAATTCGATGATATCGAGTTGTCATTCTGAAAGAATAAAACAAAAGAAGTTAATGTATTTGTCGGATATAAACTGAAGCAGTTTTTTTCTTGTTTATAGTCCTCCTTTTAATTGCACATAACTTTTTTTCTAGATTTTAAATGTATATTGTTATTTGTAATTTTAGTATTATTAATAATACTAATACTAATAATTATGAGGATTTTGTATAGCGCCTAAACTTTAGAAGGCCAATGCTCTTTGCAACATTAGACAACACCTATAAGATAAAAACATATAATGATATGATTACAAAAACAAACACCATACAATTAGAAAACATTAAAAAAAATGCTGAGAATATTTAAGGTAGGAAACATTATTAGATCTTTACGTTTCTTCTATCAGTCGAAATAAGTGAGTTTTGAGAGCCCTCTTGAAAGTGCTCACTGTGTCTTTGTGTCTAAGTTCAGTGGGCAATTCATTCCACGTTGCTGGGTCCTGGTATGCAAAAGAAGGTTGTCCATATGACAGTTATGATAGTGGGAATAATGAGTATTCGATTGTCAGAAGAGGAGCGTAAGTATCTTGCTGGTGTGTACACATGGGTGAAGTCGGATAGATATGTTGGAACAGAGTTCGACACTGAAAGCACAAAGAACAAATGGTGTGTTTGATTCTGGATCGAATTCATAGCCAGTCTAAGGTACTGATCAGTGGGGAGATGTGCTCTGATCGTGGTACTCTAAGGATGATCAGAACGGCTGTGTTTTGAATTGTTTGAAGTTTCTGGAGCAGATATTGAGATGAACCAGACATAACTGAGTTACAATAGTCCAGTCTTGAAAGTACTAACGAACACACAAGTGTTTTAGTGGCATCAACTGAAAGATATTTGCGACTTGAGCTGATTCATCTGAGCCCAAGATATGCAGCATTGCATATGTTCATGACATGTTGGTGAATTGTGAGAGTACTGTCCAGAGTAACACCTAGGTTTCGTACTGATTGTGTGAATTTAATGTTGGTGTTGCTGATATTTATTGTTTGAGGTAAAGGATCTGAATGAGAAAATGTTTGTGTTGTGATCAGAATGGCTCAGTTTTATCTTCATTCATCTGCAGCTTGTTAGATGTCATCCTTGATTTCACATCAGAAATGCACCACTCTACATCTTGGATGGTAGCATCAACTTCAGTTGGGTGGCTAGATTTGTATATTTGTGGGTCATCAGCGTACAATTGGTGAGACACTGGATGATGATGTATGACACTTGAGAGCGGCTGTGTGTATAGAATGAATAGAACATGTCCAAGAACAGACTATTGTGTAACACCTCAACATAGATCAACTGGGCTGGAGTGTATTCCATTTGCAGGCACAATTTTCCTGTTGACCAAGTAGGACTTTAACCACAGTAAGGCTGTACCATGAATGCCAAATAAATGCTGGAGACGGTGAAGTAATGTATCATGGTCTATTTTGTCAAATGCTGCAGATAAATCAAGGAGGTGCGGACTGTAATCTTTCCAATATCCAACGCAGGGAAAATGTCATTAACTACTTTTAGAAGAGTAGATTCAGTATTGCGTCAAGGGCGATATGCAGACTGTACATTACTAATAAGACTGTTTGAATTTAGATGACATACAAGCTGGGATAGAACAACCTTTTCTAAGATTTTTTATATGAATGGGAGATCAGAAACTGGACGGTAGTTCTTTAAATCGTTATGGTCTAGTTTTGGTTTTTTCAGCATATGCTTTATAATGGCAGTGTTGAAAAATGATGGAAATTCCCCGGATGAGAGAGAGATATTAATAACATCAGTTAATGAAGGCACTACTGCAACATCTAAGCACTCAAGCAGTAGTGATTTTGGAATTGGATCAAGTTTGCATGACTTTGGTGCACTCCTCATCAGGATTGTACGTACGAAATCCATAGAGACAGATTCAAATGCTGCTAATGGTTGCTGCTAAAATGCTGTATCCCAACTATATGGTGACGACGAGTCAATTGAAATTGTGCTGTCAAGTTTATCTCTAATGGTTTGTACTTTGTCACGGAAGTAATTTACAAACATGTCCGGAAGGTCGACTGGAGATAAGGCAGATGGATGTGGTATAGATTTGTTCCTTGACATTAGCTTGTTAGTAATCTCGAAGAGCTCTTTGCAGCTGAAACTTTCCATGATCTTAGTAGTGTAGTGGGCTGATTTCGCTGCATGGACTTACTTGTGACATTCTTCTTAGCGGCTTCATAGATTTGCTTATGAATAGTGAGTCTGGTGGAAAGCCAAAACCTCTCAGCCTTACGGCGGTCTCTTTTAGGAGTGCGAAGCTGGTCCCTAACACTGCTATACCATAGAAAACATTTTTGAATTGATACTATTCACTTGGTAGCTGGTGCATATTTGTCAAATAATGAACGCAGGCAGTTATAGAGTTGTTCTGCGGTAGGAGATAAGCAAGTTGTTAGGTTAGTTTGGATGTCGTGCATTAGTTTGGTTCTATTTATCATACGGAGGTTTATCTTAGTAGCAGATAGAGGTGGAGGGTTAGGGACTGATACGTCAAGATGGCGTATAATGCAAAGGTGATCTGATGCAAGGTCAAGGGTTACCAGGGAGGAGAGTAGAATGTTATCATCAGGTCTATGAAGAATCCAATCTGAAATGTGACCATGTTTGTGGTAGGGTTGATTAACTGACTGTTTGAGGTTGAAACCATTAATGGAATCTATGAGTTTTGATGTATTTAGGTTTCCGGGACAGTCAAAGTGAAAGTTGAAATCTCCAAGAATAATCAGGTCGCCCCCTATCGAATTTCCATAGTCCAGGAGATTCGGAAACTGCTCCAAAAAGACAGAGTCAGGCAGCTTGTTGTGTCTACTAGGAGGAGAGCGGTATAAGCAGAAAAAGTGGACTAAACTTTGCTCCAGTGTGAGTGTAGTTTGGATTAATTCAAACGATGTGTGGTCGAAATAGAATGTTGTGGTGTGTTTGAGAAGTTTTATTATGGAGTTCTTTGTTATGAAAGCAATTTCACCTCCGCGAAAATTACGGGGAACGATTTGATGGAGTAACTAGTGGATGTTGGATCCGCACACGTGGGCTCATCGCCTGATGTTGTTAGCCATGTTTATGTCAGGGAAAAGACGTCAATATTCTGTTCGTTGATAAAATTAACTTTTCTTGTGCGCTTTTTTGGTCGTCCTACTGACTGGCATTGAATAATGCAATACGCAGAGGTATCTCCTGGATAGTTGACACAAAGGTTTAGAATTAATAGGGATTTGAATTAGGTTATCTAAATTAACTGTCGAATTGTTTTTAAATTGTTGAGCCGAAACAAGGGAGATAACTGGAATTGTCCTTCCTGTTCTATGCCGGCCAGCTTTGAAACAAAGTTTCTTTTTTCGCTTCTGTTTACATTTCGATAATGATGAATGTAGTCCCAGTTCGTTTAGTCTTGAGCACAATGTTGTGTGAAGAGCCAAGGAGTGATCGTTTAGAGCAATTAACGGGGGTCCATCGTAGCATAAACGGGTTGAAAAGTGAGTATCACGTAGTGGCAGTTTGTTCAAAAACAGTGGAGCAAGACAGCGGAGAAAAAGTCGAATTGTTCTCATTTCCAAGACAAGGAGATGAAGAAACACATACGAATTTAACAGCCACTACATACTTAATACAATAACGTAGCTAAAAACAGGCAACAAGCAAAAATATCATGAAAACGGCAATAAAAAACGGAACAGCTGCTTCAGGCCGGTTAAACGATAGCGGCCATCTTGTCACTTGTATTTAATACTACAACTCTGAATAACTATACTCCTACTACTACGACCACTGCCAATAATATTACTGCAATATTCCAAATTTAAATGAATAAATGCCAATCAAGTTTGAGTTTTGGTTTTCATAGAGATTAACATTTTCATTCCATAGGTTTCAAAAGTAGTTATGTTATGTCCGTTTTCATTTCGGAACTGGATCAAAAGAGGGAGCGCACACACGTTAATTTCAGGAAATACAATTTGTAATGCTTATACAGCTATCATCAGTGTTCTTTGGATGTTCGGACGTTCCCCCATCAGTTAATTAAATGAAACAGATCTATGATCTAATCCTTTCATGTTTTCTTATACGCTTATTTATTAATTTATCCTCTTAACATACATAGGATAACACTTATTTGAATGGTGATAATGCTAAACAATGTCCCAGAGATAAAATCTATAATCTAGTAGGGACTTTGTTATGCTAAGTTCAAATATGACGATTACAAAGTTGTTGCCTATTGTTTCCAATATATTTAAATTTGGTTATTTTACATCTACGTATATTGTTTAGATAGCAGCGTTTAAAATCATAAATTGTTAAACAACGTATTTTCCTTTGATGATGGTTGCTTTATATGATAGTATTTCACATGTCCTGTCAATGTAGCACTTTAAAAACAGCAAAGTGGTTATATGCGTAAAATGTATTATGAAACAAACGGCAATTTATAATATCTACATGTAAATACATTAGTTTAGTCCTTATTCATTGTCTATTCGGCGTGTTTAGGCTTATTTCTGGTATGCATTAAATGGAGCATCTCTTGTCGCTGTCTGTAATAGCCTGCAAGCATTAATTAAATCCATTTGCCCTGATGCTTTTCTTCATTGTTGCAATGTCATGTTGAAATCGCTAGAAGTGCTCGTCTCTCAATGCTGCGCAGTTAGGTGGAAAACAAATATATATTTGAGTTTAAAAAATTAATCTTTAGTGACATGTTGCACTGAAGGCGTTTGAGTGCCTTAAGGAGGTCTTCGACCAAAGCCTATATTTATCTGCCTTATTAATTCCGGGACATTTTGTTGCCACTAACTGGTGTGCTTTGCATGTCGTCTTTTCCTTGCTACGCAGTGCACGGTTAAAGATGAAGGTCACGAATCTGAGGACCAGCAAATATACATTTCCTTATCTTAGCTTCGTTTTATCTTGAACATTGACCAAGGAGAAAATTTAAATCTGCTTATGTTTGTTCTTTCCATTCTCTTTTCAAGATCCATCATCAGACCCTAATTGATAAGCATGGTGGTAGAACAAATCTTCCTTCATTCAACAAGTGGTAGATACTGAACACTTTTTTCTCCCAGTCTCCAAAGTCTGTTGGAGTGGCCAATCTATATGGATGGAGTGGGAATCTCGTACGAATATCGCAGTTGCAGCGAAAACAATACTTTGTGTATCCAGTATGCTGACCAACAGAGCGAGAACCTTCAAATCGCCAAAAAAGCTGCCATTGATGTTGGTCATAGTGTATGCACCTCAAAAGTTGTTTAATGTTTTCATAGGTCTCATTCATATATTCTACTGGAATGCAATACCTTGTCATTATGTAAGAAAAGAGATTGAAGGCTCGTGTTCGATGAATCAATTTAAAGTCTCCACTCATCTGGGTCATGAACGATAGTGAGGGTTGTCATCAAACTATCAATGTTGTTGCAGGCTACAAGAAAACCTTCCATGATGAAGCATGGGACAAAGTCCTTTTGACGGTCACGGAACATTTAAAACATGCCAGGAAATTCCTATTTTGTAGTCTGGTGACAAACATATCGGCCTTAGGCTTGGATAGTTCCAAATCCATGACAAGGCCATTTCAGTCAACAATGTGTTATGAGGTGTTGTTCAGATAAGGAGGGGATAAAATACGAGTCATCTGATATTGATGGTTGAGGACTAAAACAAATTCATCCTTATCCTCTTCCTCGTATGACTCAAGTGACAACAATGCTGGTGCATCAAAGACTTGAAGTCCTTCTCCGTTAGGTAATGGCACATGGCTCATGGAATGCTTGGTTAATGCACGGTTCACCTTTTCTGCTTTACACCCCTTTACCATCTGGAGGCAATGTCAAGAGGTTACACTTGCTGATATGATATGTTTGCTCTCTCCAAAAAATTGGTACTGCAAAGGACATATGGATCCTTTTCCTGTTCAACCATTGGAGAATATTTGTTGCACACGTGTTACGGTATATATGTGGGTCCTACCTCTTGTCCTGATTTCCATCAATTGCATCCAAAAATGAGAAGTTGTCTTAACCATAGCGGTTTTGCTGCGTTTTTGTGATGCAAATGTCACTTCACCACAAACATAACATACGTTATCTACATTGTTTACACAATTGCGATGCATCTCTACACACTTTGGTTACATATAAATGTGTCTCTTTGCAAAATCAAACACTGACACCCAACATACCAGGCTACTGTAATATTTCAAGCGATGTTATAGGGCGATGTATACATCAGAGTGATGCAAGCTTAGTTATGATTGCATCATCCATGACTTCTGGGAATAAGATATGCAATTCATATCATGTATAACGCGTTACCTGCTTCAGATTGCACAATTCATTGCTTTTGCATACAAAGCAAGTACTCTCTAAATCTAGCCTTAGATTTATTCACATATCAAGTCATATGTGTATTTTAGTCATTTTTGTTTTAAAATTAGTTCAGGTCCCTTTATAACTCACTTATCCTCCGTCATTCCCAAGTCGAGGGTCGTATATACTGACCCAGTAGCATATATCTACAAATAGAACTGAACAATAATTTGGAGCCTCAATTTCGTTTTCAGTGAACCAGAAGTATTAAAGTTTCACTGTTATGTGAATTTGATATAATTTAATTTTTTGTTCGTTTTAAATGTTTTTCTATTCCATTACATGCTAAAGTAATGTAAATTTATTTACTGAATTTGATTTTGTGCAGAAATTCAGTTCAGGTCTTTTCGACAAAACTGTTAATTTCGTTTATAAACAACTAATATTAGAAACACTGTATCTAGTCTATGAACTTGATTCAGAACCAATGACAGTTTTATTGAAAAGCTTTATACAAATGTATTTATTCTCAGAGTGCGATTTATTCAGATAAATTAAGGCCATACCTGGATTATGTGATATTTATTATGGTACCAACGTTATTTTCTAGAAGGTTGACTCCCATCCGGGTATCTGTTTTGCGTATTCGTTGGGCTAATTACTAATGTTTTGAGAAAGCATACTTAGTTAGACTTGAGACGTCAGTTCTGGGCTAATTATTGTATTTCCTTCAAATTATTTTGAATTTAAGTGATTCTTTTCCCTAGAAATTCTAGTGCTCTAAATTAATTAATGGACAAGGACATTTATACAAATTTATACAAAATTCAAAAATTAGAATAATATTTGATATAATTCAACAATACACTATTAGCATTGCAGCACTTCGCAGATTACAACGTACGTCATAGTCTTCCATTTTGGATTTCATCCGGATTCTAACTCAGTTTCATACTTGACTTTTTATTACAATGACTATTTTTAATTCTTGGATTTTTTTTTGGACTTGATTCGTACACCATATATTCTTTTTCTCATTTTGTATTTGATATTCTAGGTAAATGCATTATTTGTTACATTTTACAAAGCTTGTTGGATTCACCTTTTTCTATTAGGTTTTGCAAGATCATAGGCTCGTAACACGTCTACATTTATTTCGGAAGCATTTTTGTTGTAGACCATTGTTATAAGAAACATAACAAGGAATTCAAATATGAGCAGTGTATCCCTATTTCGCCGTTTTGAATCCATTTCTCTTTTATGATCTCCTAGTTATTATTGAGAACTTTAGGTCATATTATGATGCTGTTATTTTCTTCTTCGAAATATGTAACTTGGCAATTTAAGTAAAAAATTTAGCTTTCAACTTGTTTTAGATAAGCTTAACCGAATGAACAAACTTTTACCGAAATTTGTGTTTATTTACGTCGAGACATTTTCGTTCACTAAAAGTAAATTTCAAATAATCAAATGTGACGTGTGTTTCAAAAAGAAGCAGTTGTACTTTAGTGTGGCGGACATCTAACTTTATTAAATGGTTAAATATATTATAACCGCTACTGCTACAATCGCGAAAATATCAACGTTGACGTTGCCAACATTACAGCTAATCATATAATTATAACATTCATGAGAGTTCTCTGAAACGCTAATGGCGTATCCTAACTCGGGGATAGGTCGATATGTAACGTTCAGATCAGGGATGGCGCTTAATTGTGCATCTGAACGCTCATGTGGGATTTTAGCATAGATGAACGAACCAGGCCTTAACTTTACAATACTATACATATCGCAGTTAGGTTTCAATTCATTATTATTAGATTATTCGTGCACGAATGCTTTACATGAACTGATCTGCCTCTACTTCTCCTTCTTCTTAATATTTGGAAATAGTGTAAGTTTAAAAAATAATAACGGTTTTAGTCAGCTGCATATTATGTTTTTAATGCATTTTCATTTCAATGTTTAGCCATATTTTAACGAGGTATTGTAGTGTGGTAGTTTCTGAAGAATCTAAATTGTCTGGAAAAAGACTTTGAAATCTTGAAGACGAACAGGAACCCAAGTTACACCGTGTGTAGGGCTCGAATCCCTATTTTGTTCTGCTTACATGCAACGTGAATTACAATGACCACACTGTTAGTAATCTTTTAACTTGTAATAATGAAAATAAGTAAAAAACAGAACAAAATATTAGTGAAACATTCTGTGTTTTGCAATACAGGTGTAGACAGATGTGGTACTAGTGTTTTAACTCAATGATCATTCCATAGTAAAAGGTAAAAATAAAATGTAAACCACTATTGCTTAATACATTAATACTTCAAATTTGAGATGAAAAGTGCCATATTTTGCTGCACATACAATGATGGTAATGTGTCCTGGATAATTACCTCGTGCGATGAATGCAACTTACCCCCATATTTTTAATGTCTCGGTATATACGTCTGAAAAAAGAAAAATGGAAATTAAGAAGCATATCAAGGCAAAAGAAGAGTATGTAGTGTCTTAGCTTTTCCCTGCTTTATCGTTAATCTTCATTTATCTTGTATACAAACAATTTGTTTTTGTTAAAGTAAAATACCAATATATGGATACATATTTGATCGACTCTATACTTGTAAATACATTTTCCTTACGCTGACGTAGAAACAGTGTAAACCATAAATGTGAAATGTAAAGATAATAAGTATAGCAAGCATTGAAGCTAGATCGAAATTGGATGATTGTATTTTAAGAGATGTTGACGCAGATTACAATTCCATTATTTACATAGTGTTACTCTATGTTTCATCCACTTTCCCATGTCTTTATGTAGTAAAATGTCCAGGTTGTGTTTTTTATAGCAGCCTAATCAGTTCAGTTACATTTGGAAGTGTAATGTTCAATGAACACCCCAGAGGAAGAGCAAATGGATACAGTGGAAATTCTTACATCCTTGCATTTGTATGGGCCATATTTGGCTTGTCAACATTTTTTTAATCCTTATAAAATCATCGAGACTGCTTGATATGGTGTCATATACATTTTCACATCATTCTGCTTTATATCCAAGGCTATGTCATCAGCTCTTTTCAACTTTATATCAACAAAATCAATCAACACCATTAGTGGAATTATTATCAGGTTTATGATCGTGTAAGGTATGGTAATCTAATATATTACATACTTATGTTGATTTATATATATATATATATATATATATATATATATATATATATATATATATATATATATATATATATATGCTGTGCGTGAACATTCATATTCATTTTAGTTTGCTTGATCAGTTTAGGCAGCTTGAACTTCCAAGTTTAGCCTGACCCTGAAACATATATATATATATATATATATATATTTTTTTTTTTCTTTTGGATAATCGTACATATTTATGGGTACCTCATTTGGTATGTCTCTCAGGTGACAAAAAAGGACGATGCATGGGTCCTTGTTTTACATTTTAATCTATAAAGACATAGGAAAGTGGATGAAACCTAAAGTAAACATACGTAGTATCATGTCATAATTAATGCCTGATTATGTATCCTGTAGTTTGGTTGACAAGTTCAGATTTATTAATAAATGGAAATAATTGGTGCTTATGTGGATACTAAATACATATGCGTATATTTATGTTGAGTAGATCGAATCATTACAATTACTTCTAGTATTGAATATAAAGAATATGTTCAGTGTTCATGCACATTTCATGTTTTTTTTTTAAATTCTCAAAACTATATATGGTGGTGATATTAAGCAAAGAAGGCAATAAATGGTACCCCTCTCTTGCATATGACTACAAAAGGTTGGATACAATGCTGTATTGGTGGATATTTCAACGAGAGTTTAAATTTGTGATGGAAGTCACACAATGTGGGACCCTACTGTTTTAACTGTTTCAGTCTTGTAATCTGCGCTAGAGAAATTCTATATTGCTGGTCGTTTCCTCTTTCACCGATAGAGGGTGGAAAATATTATCACTTTGATTCTCGTCAAATTGCCAAAAATAATAGTTTCCAACGAATATTGTATTATAGTCACACAGCAATAACATTTATTGGGAAAGTAGGATAATTCAAAGTCGTCATTCGTATGCAAAACTCAATATTTATCATCTCTTTACACATGTGATTTCTATAAATTACTGACGACGTTTATATGACCATCAGCGCTGAATGTAAGCGTCTCGTTATCCACATCATATAGCAATTTAACTTTAAATACCTTCTTGGTATAGTGCTAATACGAAACAATATGAAACAAGCCTGTTTGGTGAGTGGAAAATATTGCTTGATAATTTATTTGTTGAGCTGTTTACTTTTGGATACGATAGCCTTCGGTTTTTGGTTTTATACTTCATATATATGTTGTCTTGTAGAGAGAGGTTAATGTTGTTCTCCTTATTTGATGTTTGAGTTCTGCATTGTAGTTCTTCATTTGAGTTTACCTTATTATGTCCTGTCTTATTTTTGTTAATGCTTATTTTTTCTAAGCTTTAAGTGAGAAATTCTTTGGCTGTTTTGATTTACATTTTGACTGATGGTATTTTAGAGGTTGCCTTTTGTGGGCAGGAATAAAGTTAAATTGGAGATGATGTAGTCGATCATAGTTTATCTGGGATCCCTTGTTTTTGAAACTTCCTGGGATTTGACGCTTATGCGCTAGTGTGATCTCTTTTTTGGGATGAGTTATTTATTTGATAAATATGCATTGATTTACTTGTTACAGTTTGAGTTTTAGTCCTAATTTCTTTTGTCACGTCCGCATATGATATATTTGGGGAAGAGGTCATCTTTCCGTTCTGCATGATGCTTTCCGACTATGTGGCTGGTGTTGGAACCAAATATATCCTAGTCAACATATTTGATTTGGGATATACCCTATTCTTTGTTGGCTGGTTTTGTTTCTTTATATATATGTTGTGCTAGCTTTTAGAGGGATAGATAAAGCTCATTGATAGCTTCCCAGGATAAGTTTCCTTTCTTTTTAATTACATAATTTCATAAATTGGTATTAAATTGGAAGTTGCGCTCCGCTATATTTCCATTGTTTCCTATTGAGTTCGTCGTATGCGAGTGAGGCTGACTTTAAGATAATTGTGTTGTTATTTTGTAACTTTCTATTTTTGTTACATTATGCTAGTTAATTTGTAGTTGTATTACAACATATCCATATAGGTCCTTACAAATATCAAACAATAGCTTTTGTGTTCAATTTATTTGTGTGAGATCGTAATTGGCATACTGTACCCAACGTTCAAGCAGGTCAAACCAGGAAAGGCATATATTTATAGCTTCAGAGTTTATTATTAATTTCAATTATCCTGATTCCAGTGAGCTATGTAATTGAATACTTATCTTGAACCTGCAGTTGACAAGGTACGATGAATGGTTATAGGGATAACGGGCCTGTGTTAAAACACGTATCAGGACAACATGTGTATTTTGGTTTAATTCACGTGGACATACTCTGGCGATTTCTAATCCAATCACTGATTCGATTAATGTTCATAACCAAAGTAACTGGATCTAAGGCTAGAATCAATAAATTATCAAATGCTGTGTCCAATGCCTCGAATTTTTAAGAATTCATTATCATAATGCTGTTTGAATATGTATTTCTTTGTTGACTAACATTTGTTGAACTGAAGTAAAAAATTAAACATATGGATGTATGATTGCGCGTCGATCACCGCAATGACAGATATGACAAATGATATAAGATAGCATGATTGCAAATATGATAAATATATGGGACTTGCAACGTATCCATATATACCAGAATTTTGCATTTATTGTACCTTAGTTATACGTAAGTGTCTGGTACTAGTTCATCTCTGATCGTACATTAACTGAGAAACCTTTATATTGAAACAGCAGTTTGAATCTACATTTGTATCATATGTGGTTTGCGTTCCTCACCTAAAGAAGCGATTTAATTATCTGCTACAAGTCTCTACAAGAACTGAAATTCCATTAAAGTAATATCATCCCTATTGATTTTTCAAAATGGTAACTAGTAAACGATCAGCATTGTTCAAAGTTAAACTATTATTTTTTCGTTACAAGTCAAGTGAAGTAAATGTACCTAAGGTGTCATTTATTTTACAGGACAATCTTTGGAATTCTATGATCAGAATTTGTGGTTGATCAAGGAATGTAATTAGTCCACCAACCTCATGTAATTGTATCACCTCTAATTCAGATAAGTTCATCTTTCGTCTACGATTCTGCGACAATTTAAGTCATTTATGCTGCTGAATGATAACATCTGACCCCACAATTAGTTTGTTTGAACGTTTGATTTTTCCAGGTAAATTTCACTATGGCTGACCATCTCGATATGACATCAAGATTATGTCATTGACCGAAAAGCCATTGAATTACATTTTTTCCACAGGTGCATCAATGTCCCTCTTTCGACCAACAGTACTCTACAGCTGATGTTACAATTATATATATATATATATATATATATATATATATATATATATATATATATATATATATATATATATATATATAAGACTGCAATTTACATATGAATCTTTTATTTGATATCTTCTTTTAATTGTGACATTAGCACAATATATATATATATATATATATATATATATATATATATATATATATATATAAAAATTAATGTATATGTGTGTATGTGTGTTTGCGTTCACTCGTTCGGGTTTACCGCTTCAAATATTGTTACCTGACTTGTTTCTTGGAATAATACATGGAGTTAGTATGGTAATGCAATGAATGCAATCATGTCCTCATTAAACGTCATTGGATATGCTCGTATTATTGTCTACATTTAACACAAAATTAAAACAATGTCCAACTGAAATAGTCAGTTTAAGACCTATTATATGATTTAAACCACATTGAATGTATGCATAAGATTCCCTAAGTCACTTCATCACATTGTAACTAATAGAAACAACAACAACAATTGTCAGATATTTACCCTAGTTTTTTACCCTGTCGGTCACTTTAGATTCCGAATCAGAACAAACTCGCTTCTAAAAAGTAATAATGCCAACAGCAGAATAACTACAAGTAATGTTAGTGTTGCATCATAGCCATTAAGTTGCAAGACAGTCAAGTATGTATAAACTAAAAGGATGAAAGTAAATGTGAACTTTGTACAAATAATGAAAACAGTCTTGTCTTAAACTGTCGTATATGCCTTTCAAATATTAATCAGCATTATCGGGACAAATTAAGAACGTATAAATTACTATACTTATTTAAAAATGAATTTTTAACAGGTATTAAAGTCAAGATAAATATTTGTATAATCAATCCATTGGAAAGGTATGTTCTCTC
Organism: Sinohyriopsis cumingii; assembly: GCA_028554795.2. Lineage (NCBI taxonomy): Eukaryota > Metazoa > Mollusca > Bivalvia > Unionida > Unionidae > Sinohyriopsis > Sinohyriopsis cumingii. The sequence continues at coordinate 77,921,333 of CM068834.1, read as the reverse complement.
GCTGTCCATGGTTATCTACCTAATTATATAATCATGATTGTGTATATATATATATATATATATATATATATATATATATATATATATATATATATATATATATATATATATATATATATATATATATATACAAAGAGATCTATCTATATATACATATATTTATCTATATATCAGAAGTTCGTTGTTTGAATGCTTATTTATAAACAGGTTATGGCAGGCAATGTCCACAACAAACGTGAGTTACGCAGACTTGAAAATGCTTTTTGATCATTTAAACTATGATTTTGAACAGAAAGTGCGTAACCTTTCGTAAATGGACTGTTCCAGACAATGAACAGTGCTCAGTGGGATATATATAATAGTAATATAGACAACTATCGATTCCTATGTATATCTATCAGAGATGTACCATTGTATGAGACCAACTGCTTCATTCGAGAAAAATAATCAAACAACTGAAGGCTTTTGATAGAAAAGTAGGGACTCATATACATTTAGCCAAGGCGACGAAGAATTCGTTTTTCTGACTGCCGAATGAATTGTCGCTGATCATCTGCCTTGCAATTTGCCATGGTAACCTTTGGATAGAATATTTCCAATTTAGGCCAGTGATAGTCGCCATAAATGTCATAACATGGTTGTGGTACCTACAAAGAGGATGTAAGTGACAATATATAACCATGACTTCTTTAAAAAGTACTAGAATAACGAAAACATATTTACACTTTTAGATCTTGAATTTCTTCAAAATAAGTTAGTTCATCAAATTCTACTTACATGAGCTATGTCATTGGTTGTTACACTTGATTACACACCGCAAACTTGTACTGCAATCGCATTCTCGAAATTGCACTCCAAATGAAATAAATGTGATATTTCATATCGTTTTTGGATAATTGCAATTCAAACAGTTGAGAGATTTTCCACAATATGATTCTAAACATTAAATGACAGAACAGAAACACACATGCAGCTGACCTAAGACAAATTTTGCCCAAATCGCACGTACTTCATGTGGAATTGACACAGATAGTAAACGAGCAGAATTGAATAGAACCGCTAAAAAAAATCCAACCTTTGCAGACCAACTGGAAAAGGTGTTGCAATGTGCATTAATCCACTTTGTGATTCTAAATTTCAATTGTAGTTGATCCAAAGACAAATCCTTTTTGGAACTTATATCATGTGCTCTGCCAAGTTTGCTGGGCGATCTAATGCGCGCATTAATATTACTATAGTTTATTGACGAATCTACGGTTCTGTGTTTGTTTGGAATACAGCATACTTGCTTTGTTTCAACATATTTCTATATTTCTATGCTTCGATATTATGTTTTCATAACTAAGTCTTAGGTACAATAAGAAAATGAATACATAATAAAACAGTTAATGCATTTGTGAAGGAATATATGAACGAGGTTGGTTTTCGGATTAATACTGAATGACCTTTCGGAATGGAGCATCAATCTTATAAAACAAATTCATATGTTCCCTTACAAATGATGTAACTTATACATATTTTAATGTGCGACAATTTGAACTGCTTACTTGACTATGTGTCTCCTTGAAGGTATGGCTTACTTTGCAGTATATTATAAAAGTCTGCTCATTACCTTAATGACAGGCAATGAGTTCCCTCGTATTGTACAAGGTTCGCCAACCTCTAATGCTTCTATGGAATGCGAGGAATGTTATAGTTAGGATTGCAACATATCAATTAAATGATTTAATATTATTAAAATATCATGCACAGGAATAAGCTTGCATATATCTCCTTTATTCCATACAATTTTATTCCACTGTGCTCTGCCATTTGATTCTAACCATGAAGAACTACTAGACAGTAGTAATAGGTTAATATGATGGAAAATGTGACGGCTTTACGCTTCGTGTTATAGGCTGAAGACATTGGCAAGATACAAATTGTATCAATGTGTATGCATTTTTGCTTCTTCTTATCTAAGATTGGCTTTCTGATATGAACTGATATTTTTTTCAGCTTTGAAATATACGAACACGTTTAAAACTGCACGTTTATATAATATTTTTTCTACAACTTTATCTTATCTTGAGCGTCAGAATAACTGGTGAGGAACATATAGGATCACGATTTAAATCATACTGTAGTCGTATTCCGACCTTGCATAATGCATTGCCATAGACTATGGGACAATAACAAGATAATATATGTTCTTTTTGTTTTTAATTATGTATATTTTAGTTTGCTTGTTTGTTTGTTAGTTTCTATTTTTTATTTCATTACATGGTATTATGATGTAACATTGTATGATAGACTTGACCTTGTTCCAAATTAAGTTTATCTGCGCTTGAACTATTTGTCTTTTCTATAAATGTGTTTAATTTTAATTGATGTAAACAAATTATAATAGCTTCATTATTCTCTTTGTGTATTATATTAATATCAGGATGTTGATTCAGGTAAACAAGAATGAATAAATACATTGATTTGGATAAGGATTTTGGAATTTGCTAACTGACTTTTACAGGATAATGTGTTATAAATAAACAAGGCTCCTTCTATCATTATAGACGGTTATTTTTATTAGGCAATTATTTGTTTATAGAAAATGCTAATTGTTACCTGAGGTCAAGGAGAAAATTATATAATCTTGTGACTGTGGGGATTTTACAATTCGTGTTTTAACATAAGCACCTTCAAGTTGCATTACGCTGTGACCAGTTTGGCCTGTCTTTTTTTTTCCTCAAATTACAGAATTCGGGTGATTGTATGTTCTGAAAATACAAACGTGCTCAGATAACATTCTTAGATATAGACATTCACTGGCGTTTATAATATATTGAAAACTAAAATTATATTACTGTGATTCAATTAGACTGATGAAACATCAACGCTCCATAAACTATAACAGACCCATCTTGGCTTCAATTTCTGGACTTATTAGGGACTTATACTGAGTGTTATTAAGGACTTTATATTAATTGGACTTGTGACTCATTCAATATCTGGATTATATTTGGATTTTATTTGCAATACCGTAAGTTATTTTTTCTCATCTTCACGTTGTATTCTTGGGAAATACATTTAACGTTACATTTTACAGGCTTGTTTTATTGCCCTATTTTCTCTTACATTTAATAAGATTATAGATTCGTAACAGAAGGCAAACAAATATTACATATGGATGTATAAAATACGCGCTTCCGTAATAATGTGAAAGTGAGGAAGTTATATGAGATCCACATTGGGATATATCTGTATCTTTGCTGGATATCAATATATTTCTATTAGCGACGCTAGTTTACTAAATATGATTTTTTTTTCTTCAAAGCACATAGCATTAAAGTTGTTAATCAAAGTAATACATTCATTTTAGATAGTATTATTCAGGATAACAATATGGCTTTAATAAACATATATGACTTGAACAAAGATAACCCAATCTTACACTGAAGAGAAAAGGAATAATCACTCTTTTGGATAATGAGAGTGCATGTTAATGAGGTGACTCTAATGTTGCTCTGAACCATGCCTTATACACTTATTGTTTTTATATCAATAATTACAAGGCAAGATAAAAGCTCCTCGATTTATGTTTTGCGTTTGATCGGAATGAAATTTGGAATGAATATAACAATAATACTTGAAAAAAGCAAAACCTTTTCAACATTTGGGTGTTAGAACATTTATTAATGTATGCTAAAGAATTTTTAACCTAACCTACATTGAGTGTTGTGTTCGTTCCAAGGTGTGTGCAATTAAAGTATCTAATCTTGTGCCTTTTCCAAAAACTGCTATAATATACCGATAGTGCAGACCATATACCGCAAATGAAGATGTATTTATTTTTACATTTGTCTGTAATATGCCTCTATTTAAATCATTATGGTTAGTTTAGACTTCTTTCATTCAATATGAGACTTTAGTATTAACCAGGTACGGCGACATACATTGTAATAGTTGTGAGCGCTCGAGTACATTGTATTGATCTCTCTTCATTCAACTGAGAAATATAATCTGACCCTTTTGATCCCAGTGTATGCACCATCAATGGCAAGGTATTTTGGAAAGGTCTCTTAAACAATTTGATATTATGCACGTTCTTTCTCCCCCCCCCCAGTCTTAGGTTGTTCATGTCTAGGGGTATTCATTGTCGTTCTTTTGCCTATTTTGTCCTGAAAGAAATGCCTTTATTTATTCTAAAATACTAAGCCCACTCCAAACTTTTCCCGTCCTTAGACAATGAGGTTTTAGACTTCAAAACAGCAATTATGTGAGCGGGTACGACTTTTACACTTTGCATTCTTACTCTCGCATATATTGTATGCCCTCACACCCCCTCCTGCCTTGCTACCACCCCAGCATCATTCCTGGACTCTGAGTCTTAAACTTCAAAACCTAAGGCGAAACTTATTACGCATTACAGTTTCCAATAATAGTATCTCCATCGTGGTACGCAAGACCTTCGTTTGCTATGAGTATAAATATGCATGCGTGTGTAACATCTTGTGTCAAATTTGTGATAGCGCATTATTATAAATAAGATGCACGTGGTTTCAATATATATATATATATATATATATATATATATATATATATATATATATATATATATATATATATATATGCCATTCCTTCTGGAGTCTCACACTAATCATATACATTTAATTATACAGAAAATAAGAAGGATACAAACAGATGCATGTATTGGGAATCTGCTAGAATTTATATTGTACTCGTTAATCCTTAAAAGTTGTCTACGTGACCTAACATAAATACAAAGCTATTTAAATACAGAGGCGCCATTTGGAAATCAATCGGGCGGTGTACTCCTTGCGTAACCTTATATATGTCGATTTCGGTTGAATTGATAGTGAGCAGGGATCATGCAACCCAATTTATCAAACATCGATGTGGATTAAGGATACGTTGTGCACACTCCGTTAATGCGGGAGATTGATCGTAAGGTTCTTTCTGTAAGCACCTGTCTAAATAATATGTAAGTTAGACCTAGTAATGTATACCAAGATAACGACTGAACCAAAATATAAGCATTTACTAAATTAAAACATACCTCTTCGATAAAGTTAATTCTTTTTCTACTTTTATGAACTAAATCCTGAAAACAAGTGAAAAATTACTTACGATTTATAAGCTTGCAAAACTATAACCCTATTAAGGTACCTGTCATGTTGATATATCGAATGAGAACAAAGCATGCATGCGCAGAAGGCTGTAACGAAGTCAAGTCGATCCATTGTGCTATATTTCAAAGAATCTGTTTTGAAAGTAGTGTTCTGTTGTTGCGAAGAGATCGGAAATGTAATCGTCAATCAATGATAGATGTTTCATTAGAGGCGTATGAAAAACCAGGAATATGACGTCAAAATAAATCCAATCCCTTTAGAATCAGCCTGGTAAAATAAATAGAAAGTGTCGTTCTTCGTTTATTAAATTAGACACACGAATGTGACAACTTGTTACATTTTTGCAAAACAATTTTGCAGCATATGTTATCGTATTATGGACCTCGATTTCCCATGCAGGAAACACGCTTCAGCTGCAGTACAAATGCGTGTGCTGGAAAAGTGAGAGCAACAATTTCAACTGTGTATATTCGATTTAATAAATATCTGATTTAATCGTTTGTAATTTATAAAACCTTTCTATTTTTTAATTTCATTATATGTCAAAATTATGTAGTTATGTTTACTAGTTTACTTGATTTTAGTGAAGTAAACAACTTTTATTCTCGGAGTAAAATGATTGGTTCTGATCAAGGACATACAGAAGCTACGTGATTTTTGTACGTAAACGTGATTACGTTACCCTTATCAGGGCCTCTTTTTTGCGCAAAATTCAAGTTTTAAACCATCGTTTTAGAGAAATTGTCTCAGTTGGGCTTCCAAACACTGAGAAGTAAAGGTGTTTCTTTTGATGTGTTATTTGGGGAATTACATTTCAATCTTTATTAAAACTCATGGATTAAGTATGATTAATTCGTTTCTGTTGAAATAGTATGAGTGATGATACATCATTCTTCAACAAAGACATTTCTTAAAAGGTGTACTCGGAACGTAAACACCATTTTACTTCTTGTGTTTCTACAAGGAAATGTAGACCAAACCACAACACATGATACAGCATACGTCATCGCCTTCCATCTTGGAATCTTCATTTGGACTCTAATTTGATTTCATTTGAACCTTTCAATATTAGGACTTCAACTCTTCTCTTCGTGGATTATTCTTGGATTATTCTTTAATTTGATTCTTAAAACCGAAAGTTGTTATTTTCTCATATTTACTGTATTTTTCGGGGGAAATACATTATTTGTTAAATTGTTCAAAGTTTGTTATTCTCACGCTTTCTTGTATTGTTGTTTATTCGAGCCTAAACAAGTAACATACGAAAAATGTAACCTTCGTAAATCGTTTACTGTATTATGCAATAAAGCGTGTCCTCGTGGATGCAGGTGGTAGGTCAAAATACACGGTAACATGCACTTATTCTTCCTTCAAACACCTTATTCATGCTGTTGTTACTCTTCAGAATGCATTACATTCATTTGTCATTAAGCAGCAGGGAAGTTGTACAGACCAGACGTTCCAGACCAAATAAAGCTTCCTACGAGAACTTTCTCCGTAGAAGCCTCAGATTTCAAAAATAAGCCTTCCTACGAAAATTAATTTGCGTAAATTCACTCCCGACTGCAATTTTTTGTGTGCAAATTCAATGATTCCAAACAAGGATTTTAGGGGGGGGGGGGAAATTTATTCTGGTGTCGATGAAGTTTGCAAAGTTTGGCTGCGAGTCTCATGAATAAAATTGATCAAGACCGATTCGATATCTACTACGCGGATCATGAAGATTAATCGTGATAAAACCATGCGGTGTTGCCTGGGCGCGGCTGAAGAAAATTTTGAATTTATTTATGTCCATATCGCCGTTACACCAAGTCTGATGAATATTTCTCAGCGTGTGAGTATCGACGCCATTGAACACCGATAAGATATTACAATTGTCCCTAATTACTTTAGGAATTTGCGTATATCGCTGCGTCACGTAAATCACATCGGTGTTCTTGTGTCGGCCACGCGAAAATATCCTAGCTGGATTAGTTTGCTTATCCAGCATTACATCATCAAAAACGACAAGATTATTAACATCGCCATCTAAATTTTCCACGGATGGGGTTTCATTGATGTCTGTGATGAATTCGATCGTGCCTTCGTCGGTATTGTCGCTGAATTCCTTTAGTACTTTATAACAACGCTGATCATCAACGGATGGCGCAACCAAATACAATTTGTCCCATTTTAGCCATCGCATTATCAAATTTAGCAACAATTGAGTCTTTCCAGAACCAGACGGGCCAATAATTATCATCCTTATCGAATTCGGTAATACCGCGTTGTGTTTCGCTTGCTCGCGTTTCTTCGTGGCGGAAAAATCAATTACATTCATGTTACTAGAATACATGGATCTATATTGTGTTAAGTGTCGCACGCGCACAGCTACGATAAATACAACCGAAATCGTCACACGCAATAACAGGAACGCAATTGCAGGAGAATGCGAAGTTTGTAATACGCGCAAATTCAGATTTGTAAAAAAAAAAATAGAAGAACCGGAGGAGACATTACCGCCTCCATGAAAAATCTACCTGGGTTGCCCTGGGCGAAATATCCCGGAGAAAAGCATCTGCCAGGATACAATTACTGCGGACCTGGTACGAGGCTCGATATAAGACTCAACGATAATAATCAACCAAATCCCGGCGAAGATCCAGTAAACGCCATCGATAACGCGTGTTACTATCATGATCTTGCGTATCGCAGCGGGGATTTACAACAAAGACATCTCGCTGATATTAGGCTAATTCATGCAATAGACGCGATTCCTGACAAAAGTTTCAAAGAAAAATTGGCAACTTGGTTGATAAAAGGCGCGATGAAAGGTAAATTAGTATTCGGCGCTGGTAAATAATAATGGAGCAAATATATTATTCTCCGCGAGGTTTTTGGCGAGGAAAATCAGCAATAGCCAAACTCGCCAAGGCAGCAAAAGTAAAACAATCCGTTGCTGAATCGTGGCTATCGAAACAGGCAGTCTGGCAAATTTATCTTCCTCCACCTAAGAAAATACCGTACGCGAGTTTCTCTGTCAGCGTCCCTAATGAAGTTCATCAGGCTGATTTAATGTTTCTTCCTTACGATACCGTCGACGGAGTCACATACAAGTATGTGTTGACGGTTGTTGATATCGCAAGCAGATACAAGGAAGCCGAGCCGTTATCGAATAAAACAGCAACGGAGATCGCTAAGGCGTTTAGCGAAATTTATTCACGATCTCCATTAACATGGCCGAAGCTTCTCCAGGTTGATCCAGGTCGAGAATTTCTTGGCGCGGTTACTTCAATGATGAAAAAGAATAATGTTAAAATCCGTCGCGGTATTGTAGGTGTTCATCACAATCAAGCTATCGTTGAGAGATTCAACAAAACGCTCGCAGAACGATTATTCGGATACCAATACGCGCGTGAATTTATTCAAGATAATCGATCTCATGATTGGGTATCGAGGTTGCCTCACGTTATTAACGCACTAAATAACGAGACAACGAGAACAATAGCAATGAAACCCGCAATTGCAATTACAAAAACAAATATACCCCTAAAGCGAGATTCCACAATTCCGCCTGTGCTAGGTAGCGTCACGGTCAGGTACTTATATAAAGAAGGCGAGGCCGAAGGAGGAAGAAAAAGAGCAACTGATCCAAATTGGAGCGTTACAACACACAAAATATCAGCCGTAACAAGATCATCGGGAAGACCGGCAATTTATTTCCTAGATTCGCTAGCGCCACAACGCGGATTTACCAAGGAGGAATTACAAATAATACCGAAAGATACTCAACTACCGCCAGCGTCATTAATGTGAAACCGAATTCTACCTAACTGAGATAATTTTCTTACTCTTGACACGGCTAAATAAACTAAATTTGACCAGGAAATTCTATCATCGACAATCCAAACTTGGCCATCTACGGTTAATCCCTGCGACGAGTGTATCGTTGTTGCATATCCTAGTTTCCATGGCGATCTTTCTGCGTTTATCGCGTCATTAACAAGATTAATATCAACAAGAATAATATCGTTCAAGACCAAGATCTTTTCCTCTCCGCAGGGTAAAGTAACACTGATATTTTGTTTCCTGGTATCAGCGGGCCTGTAACACAACGGCACCTGCAATGTTGGAAATTTCTCACAATGAAGCTTGAATAACATTTCCTGAATAACATCGCGAACAATTTTCCTACTAGCAACGATCAAATGATCGGGACGCCACAAATTTAGAAAAATATCCATCGGAGTCTCGTCGATTATTTTTCTCATCACATCGCATTGAATTTTATTCGGTTGTAATCGAATTATTTTCTTAAATTCAGTCAGTAAAATATCATCGGATCTATAATCAGCGTCGATTTCCTCATAATAGTCAACGAAGTTCCTGAGCCATTCGTGAGGAGATTCTCCATCAATAGGATCAGGCTGGCCATGATCGCCGCACATTATCACGGCTGTATTTTTCTCCTCCAGCCAGGTTAGGAACGATTTTAATACAACTAAATTTACTGTGCAAATTTCATCAAATATTATAATTCTGTTGATATATTTATTTCCCATACGAGCCGAATCCCACAATCCACCGCTGTATTTGAAATAACTATGATAAGTACCAGAATCAACGCCGCGTTGCCTTATTTCTCGCGCTAATCTGTGAGTTGGAGTCAACACGATCATATCAGATTTCGCAAATAAATTTATCGCTCGCGTTGTTTTACCGCTACCACCAGGACCATTTAGGTAAACGAATTTACTACGTGAAATCGGGTCAAATGCGGATGCAGCCGTCGATATTTCCTCAAATTTATCTCGATGAAATTTATCGCAATCTTCGACATCGGCGTCTTCACAGTAATCTAGGATATCCTCGTTTTTTATCCTCCAAGTTCCCCAAGAACCATCAGCGATTAAATTTTCTAGCCTATACTGATATTTCTTATCGATATAAAACGAGTCCGTTGCGACCCTCACCGCGATATCAGAAAATTTATTTATCATCGACAGTAAATTTATACTCACATAAGCGAGCATCGATGATCTCAAATGCGTATACTGCGCTGATTCTCCATCGAGATAGCTAATTACGGTACCCAACTTTTCTCCGTCAATGATAATATTCTCTCTGTTGCAGAATATTCCTCGCGATACCGTATCGGCAATAATAAAGTCCATCTCGGCATCGTTGATAAACAATCTAGCGTGTCGGTGTTTATGATCAACAGATCCTCCTTGAGTAAATTTGCCAATTATTTTTCTTCCGATATCTTTCGCGTTTTCACAATCCGTCGGTAGCCACACCTTAGTTTGTTTTCTATACGATATAATTGCCTCGCTCACTGTCAACGATACTAACATTGACGAATCTAGCATATATCTCAATAACACTATAGGGACCCATCTGCGTTGAGAGAAATGCCGACCAAACCAAATATAACAAATTTTATGTAAATTTTCAGCAAACTCGAATGAAGTAACACAAGCGAATCCGGTCATGACAAAATCAGGTAACGGCCCGTTAATTGCTACCCTTGTCATTTCGTTGGTGGGATGGCCGAATTTAGCAAAATAATCCGCACAATCTCCGTATCCGAGGCAACTTCCAGGATAGCACGCGCTCATGTCAACGGATATCATATCTTCGAAATAATATTTGGTATTCCACAATCCGCCATGGCCGTATTCGATACAGCTAAGTTGAATATCAGCGAGGTATTCGTTCCTTGTAGGTTTCCACGAATTTCTCTCTCTGGCAGCGTGAGCAGCAACAGACGGAACAGTAAAACAATTTGTCAGTAACTGATCAGGATTTGACGAATATTTCACCGCGATATTTTTCATAGATTCATGTAATTTTTCATCACGGTAAATATCTCCTCGCGGCAATATGAACTGATCGTATTTTTCTTCGCTCGAGAATAACCAAACCGATATCGGATCAGATGCGGCTAATATTTTGATATATCGGAACATGGCATCAGCGCCTTCCACGGGATAAAATTTAACAGCACGATTCCGCGGGAATATCATTACCGACTGCGACCACGCATGTGAATTATGATCAACAATTTCGATTGGTACTCCTCGAGATCTATACGGCGACGAATATAATATTTCTCCCGATAAAGTTTTCACGGTAATAGGAAATTTAAGTTTCTTGCTCAACACAGCAACATCGTCAATCGATGCGCCATCAACAACTGTCTTCGCCCACGCGTTAATTTTATCCAACCTCAACTGAGTCAGACCAGATCCACGACGAGCGTTTTTCATGTGCTCGATAACGCGCTCGGCAACGCAGTTTATCATCGGTGATTCTTTCATCGCAGGTAGATTTTTCATATCCGGGTTGTTATTCAGCCGATAAATTCCATAAACAACAGCACTAGAGGGATACGCCCTAGCATAATAAGGACCATCGATTCCCAATAATAATCCTGGCTTCGAATTTTTATCAAGAACGACGTTTTTCTTACCGCCACGCACGGGATCTCGTTTATCGCGAATAATCCAAGTAAGTCAGGCATTTGTGCGATGAATTTTATTCCAAAGATAAATCGCTCTTCCTTGTGTTCGGATTTTATGTGTTCGATTATCTTCTTGGCCCGTTCCAGATTCATCGTAGCATCAACAGAGTTAGTTTTCCATGTCGACCAAACATGAATCCCCCCATCATCGAGGAATTCTCTCTTGGCACGATCAACCTCAGGAATGATATATTCTGCCTCATCAAGATCAAAAATATCCATTATTATATTTTAGACAAATATTTAAATTATAATATGCAGTGCAAATGGATACCAATCGGATCAACAAAATCATGCGACAAATCCTGCAGAGGCGATTATTGTGGCGCTCACATATATGCGATTCGACGAGGCAGTAAAGGACCACAGCGGTGCTTAGTTTGTCAAGTTGGCACTCGAGGAAAGACTCGATTGTGTTTATCCTGCGGAGGGAAAAATTATCGGGAATTGCTCAGATATTACAAAAAGAAATCTTCCTCGGTGATAACCTGCGAAGAGGATTATATTAATCGATTCAAGGCAAATTATGATTTAGACAGATAATTATTATATAATGGAAATGAAATCGACGATTCCTGCAATGAAAATCACGCACGAGTATAGATCTCATCCAACTATCGAGGGTTACGAGGCTTCATCGGATGGTACCGTCAGAAATATCAAAACAAAGAAAAATGTTGGTTTCGTTTGTAATTCAGGTTATCTCATATTTACTTTTGGTCCAGCAAAGAGAAGAATTGCGTATTCCAATCATAGGTTTGTATTCGAAGTTTTCAACGGACCAATAGAAATTGGACTTGTTATCGACCATATCGATGGAAATAAACTTAACAACAAACTATCCAATCTTCGCGCGGTTACAGAAAGCGTAAACTGTAGATCCGGTAATTCTGGCAGGCACCCTAAATACGCCAAGGCCGTCAAATCGATAAATCAAGCAACAGGCGAGGAGATGATATTCGAATCGATGACTGCCGCTGCGAAATATTATGAAATTAACTCACAATCGGTGCAATTTGCAGCAGAAAAAAAATATAAAGCAACATTTTCATATAATCTCGGTGAATGGATCAAATTCTCCTATATCCCAATAATATTCGATTCGGAAAGCGACGAAGAATAATTGAATATTACAAAATTAATATAACATGAACGAACAAACCATAAACAATATTATCGAAGCCATCGATGATCTGAGAAAGAAAAAAATAAATCTTCCCTCGGAGTTGGACACAAATAAAATCCGATCCGAATTTGAGACGATTGTTCAAGGGAAACTTGAATACAAATACACGCTGCCGTCAGAATACAAATTAATAAAGAAAATCCAAATTGCGATGTATCAATCGCTTGCGACTGTCAGCGATGATCGCGTCGAGGATTTTGTTAAATTATCTACGCTGGTAGAAAAAGCTAGATTGATTTTATCCGACGAATATGAATCAAGAAAAATTACAAGCTCGCGCATCAGACAACTGAAAAAGCTTGTCGATGAGAGCAAGGCCAAGGAAATCGCAGATTCTTGAATTTTCCTGAATATTTTCCGCAAACAACAAAAAAAAACAAAAATTAAAAAAATATATTAATTTTGAAAATTTCCCTGGATTTTATTTATTTTTTTGGCCTGTTTTTCCCTGGTGTACAGATTTACGATTTCACCAGGAGATTGATACTTATCGTTTCTCCGCGTATATCAAGCAAATTTCCTTTCTGATCCGTTAGTTTGAAATTTATCCTTGACAACAATCGATTATGACATCGCAGATAAAACGGATTCACCGGCTCCTTTATTATCAAATAACCCGGAGAGGCGCTAGGTGAAAACGAATGCAAGATAAATCCCTGTTGTGCTTGATTTGACTCTGACGAATCAACATTGTAGCTACCCTCGACAACATCCGCGTGAAGATAAATCGCGATAACTTCCGTTATATTAACAATACCTGGCGAGATATGCCGCCCGCCTTTGGTAGGATCATTATCGTGTCTGAGTAACAACGCCAATTGTCTTTTCTCTGCCCATGCGGCGTGTAATTTCGGAAATAACTCATCAATGGTATCAGTGACTGATTTTCTTAGTTTATCAACGTCATAACCGGGAAATTTGAAATTTGGTAGCGTTTCCTCGGTTAATTTATGTAATTCCATGAATTTTTTCTTATTGCCTGAATTTTTGATCAATGTAAATTTGGTAATAGGAAGAACATAATCACCGATTGATACATCATCGATGATTGCCTGAATGAGCATTTTATGATAATATTCAAGATCATTCGCAATTTTATTCAAACTTCTCACAACCCCTGGGAGAAATTCACACAATATTGATTTATTTTCGATACATTCATTGAAAAATGATCGAAATTGAGAAAGAAATATTTTATGTACTCTATTAAATTCGCTGATGGTTTTTTTTACATGATCGCCGTTTATTGGGGTTGTTGCAATTTTTTTATATTCACCAGCATCTACCACTGTATCCGGGGGTGGGATTTTGGGAAGAGCTAACCATGAAATATATCCCCATCCCCTATAATTAAAAGAAAATACAATACGATCGTGTTTATGTTGCTCCATGAGATTAATGGCATCATTGATTATATCAAAGCTGGATGTGGGGAATAATCCCGAATCCTCGTCGGTGATAAAGTCGGATTTTTTTAGTTCGGGCTGCCTTGGTAAATCCAACGAGGTAAACCCCGGAGTTGTATCATCCGATGTTTCCAGAGGGGGAATTTCGGGCCAACCTAATATGGTCCTAATCGATGATTGGTAAATATCTACCATGTAAGGTGATTTAACTTCTATCATCGATGATAGTGTTGGTTCGTGCGCAGATATTTTTATTCCCGGAGTAGCATCGCCGGTTATATTTGATATTCTGGTAGTAAATTCCTTATCCAGCTGATCAATTTCATAACTGCCTGTTGGTATACCGACATATATCCAATCAGGTGTCCCATCGGGTTTGGTTTTGTTGGCAAAAACAAGTGAATTATTCGATGATAATTTACCGAACGACGTCGATCTAACATTAGGCCAGCTGTTGTAGACACGCAATTGTGTTAACGCAATTTCCTTGACGCTGATTGGTGTTGGAAAATTAATGCTAAATTCTGGCTTAGTTGAGCTTAACGATATTAACGTCGTTGTCGGCGGCGTCGTGTTTGTCACGATCTGGGCTAGTTCGGACATTATTAATATTCATTTGTTCAATCTCCGAGTAAATACCGATCATTACCGAAAATTCTGGATCGGAGATAACGCCATCATTGAGACTCTCCGAAAGCAACGATGATAATTTCGAATACCCGTCGTTAATCTTGGTTAGTTTGTTTTTGTACAACGATAATTTCTCACTCGTGCACGAGGATATCTTTTTCGCTACGATATTGAGAACACCTGCGATTGTCGTTGTTGACGAGATTATTATTGTTGCAACGATCGGCGCGATTGTTGTTACCGCGGATAAAATTATTCCAGCACCAGCGACTACCGCAGATACCGTGTACACGGCGACGTCAATGATAACTAATCTACGCTGGTATTTCTTTATTTTTGTTTGATATTCGTCTAGTAGTTTTTTTAGCGAATCCTGCCATGATCGCGCCTGATTATAACGATAATCCGATGCGGTCATTTATTAATTATTTATCTAGCCAATTGATTGGGGATTCTCTATCTCGGCAACTTTAAATGGCTCGGGATCCTCCTCTTCGGCAACACTGACCGTCTTGGGGGGATTGGTCACACTCCAACCAAATAAATATTCGAAAATTACAAAATAATGCACTGGTCCCATGTTGGTTCTATCCGATGGCGTTAATTTAAAAGTTTCAGTTTTATTTTCATCTATGGAAATAACGAAAAATCCAGGATGGTATTCATAAATTTCACGAAGAAGAGCCGTCACGTTAAATTTTATTAATGACTTCGAAATAATATATACTCGATATACACCTTGAATTGGCGCGGTAAAGTTAAAAGAATCATTATCGGGTGTCCAGGTAAAATATTCTGACCTCAGCACAAATGGTATATTGAGAAGAAGATTTGTTGTATATACCTCCGGTGGTACCATAATAAGCCCCAACGCAGTAATATCCAACGGTGACATTTCTACTTTGATTTCGTCGACGCTTGTTGTTACGGCGAGAAGTTTCGCGTTGATTTCTTGAATTTTTCCATCGTTCGCTGATGTATCAACCTTTTGACGCGCTAATTCACGTACCGCGTTAATTTCATCGTTAATTTTAGTAATATCCTCGTCGATTTTTTTTGTTTTCTCATCTGTCGATTCACGTATCGCGTTAAACCCCTTGGTAAATTCGGGAACAACAAGATCGTTGAGTTTATTAATTTCCTCGCTGATTTTTTTGTTGAGATCGTCGATTGTTGCTCTCTGACCTAACGAGATATTTATTTTGGTAATTTCCTCGTTAATGGATTTTACTCTCTCGATGAGATCGCTGTGTGATGTTCTATCGGCTTTTTGAAATATTAGTGCACGTGCCGATTCAATATCTTTGTTGATTTGGGCGATATCTTCGTTGATGGATTTTATTTTCTCGCTGAGGTCGTTATGTGATGTTCTATCGGCTTTTTGAAATATTAATGCACGTGCCGATTCAATATCTTTGTTGATTTGGGCGATATCTTCGTTTATTTTCTTTGTTTTCTCGGTAAGATCGCTGTGTGATGTTCTATCGATTTTCTGACCCATCGCGGTATTTATTTTGGTAATTTCCTCGTTGATGGATTTTACTTTCTCGCTGAGATCGTTATGTGATGTTCTATCGGTTTTTTGAAATATTAATGCACGTGCCGATTCAATCTCTCTGTTGATTTGGGCGATATCTTCGTTTATTTTCTTTGTTTTCTCGGTAAGATCACTGTGTGTAGTTGAGGAGGTTTCGATGAATTTTTTTATATCCTCGTCGAGTTTTTTACTGAGATTTTTTGATGTATCGTCTAGTTTTTTAAGATCGTTAGTTAGCTTAGTAAATCATTTTGTCATTCTGTCCTGAAGATCGTCGTGTAATGCTTTATCAGCCTTTAGAAGCATCGCCGCTGATAGCTCTTTGTCGGATTTTTCCACATCCGCGATATTAGCCTTTAGTGGCAATACCGCTAATAGATCAGTAATATCAGCTATAGATTTCAACACTAATTCCGATTGACGAGTAAACTGACTAATATGATCATTATATTCTTCTCGCTTGATTATATCAGTTATTTTCACGTTGCTGGTGTGTAATCGCCCTTCGGTATTTTGAAAAACAGCAACTTCGCCAGGGTCCACCTCTGACAGCGATAGAAGATTGTTAATATCGCTCTTGGTTGCGAACTTTGATAGATCGACGTCAGTCACTTCTGCCTTTTCCTTCCTGTAGATAAATCTACCGTAAATATCAACCATGATATTTATCTACGGCGTATTCAAATACAATTTTGTGATACGGACCGGATGATTTTGAAATTGCGTCAAGAACATTAATTGACTCTGGACCGCATATTGGTGGATCAGCTAATGTTTGTGTTGGAAGAGTCGAATACCAAATCGGAAGATTTAGTTTTGACACATAGCTGATAAATTCATTTGGCGGTGCTAATCCATATGAGTCAAAGTAAATAACTTCGCGAGGATTAATCGCGTAGGCAACCCAGTGTGTTCCAGGGCCGGTATTTTTATCGAGATTTATTATTCCCGTCTCGGTAAGGTTTGGTTTGTTCGGTAGTTGATCCCGCATAAATACGCCTCTGAAAAATTTTATTTTTTTTTTCTTTGCTTCGCTAAGTAAATCTAAATTTGAATAGGCCGTGCTAATCTTAGGCCTGATCCGTATGGGGGCCGTCTTAGATAAAGGCCTGATCCTTTTTGTTGTTTTTGCAACATTTTCGCGATTAAGGGAGAGAGGACGGGAAGTAACCCTCCCTTTTTTTTACGGTATCCACTTCCGATAATTTGTCTTGTTACTGTGGAACCTACTTGGGAACCTATACCCGAGAGCGCGCCTAATCCTAATGTCTTTCCAATCATCGGAAGGGCCATTTTCACTAGCCCCAATAGAGGAAGAATTCCGCCTGTTTTGACCATGTCTCTGATGGCGCCTATAGAAAGGCTCACATGAACACCGGAATTTGCTGATTTGGCCTTGGTAAATCGTTCACGTTGACCTCTAGTTAGCGACAGTTTGTTAGGTCCACCGTGAATCTGATCGTTTTTCAGTGTTAATTTCATACCGCATCGCTTTGATATCGCTGATTGGAGCTTTTTCATCTGACCCGGGGTCAGAGTTACACTGACGTGTTCGTATGGCATATTAATAATCGCTTAGTCTAAATTTGGAATTTGTCACATGTTCTCGACAGGAGCATCGATGACTCTCATTCTGCCGCTGATGCCTTCCAAGATCATTGTTCTATCGCTGAGGATTACAGCGATGGCTCTTGCTGCTCCGGCTGTGTTAATTCTGGCTTTGAAATGAATATCAACAACGGATTGTTTTACCAAATCGAGATGCTCCAGGGAAAAGTAATAGATAGGATAGTGAGTATTAAAATCTAGCTGTGATATTTGCAATCCGGTATCGATATTTTGATCGCGGCCCATGAAACTTAGCAAGCGATGATACGCGCGGGCCGTCGAAAAATTTTCAAAATCGATGGCTATTTCCTCGGATGGCTCTTGCTGGCCGTTTATTCTCAGTGAAACGTTTGTTGCTGCAAATTTGTCGAATATCATATGACTGTGTTCTTGATCGTATCTGTTTGCGGCTTGAAGAGCAACAAAGATGTGTCTAGGTGCCGAAACACCTTGTTGTGACGCAATTCGCCAGGTAAATATTCCGTTGATATTAACATCGCAGGAGTCGGTCATCGTTGTCAACCAGGACATGACGGATTTTCCGCCTTGATTCATGAATGATAATAATTTTTCTTCCTCGAGCATCGATGGAACTATCGCTGGCATCCACAAGGTAAA
Source organism: Sinohyriopsis cumingii (assembly GCA_028554795.2). Classification (NCBI taxonomy): domain Eukaryota; kingdom Metazoa; phylum Mollusca; class Bivalvia; order Unionida; family Unionidae; genus Sinohyriopsis; species Sinohyriopsis cumingii. Next base: position 77,902,717 of record CM068834.1, on the reverse strand, counting down.
TTTGTTTAGGACAACTTTACCGACATTAGCGGCATCCGCGCTCACTTCTCTCCAGATAGCTTTGTCACTGCCAGCAGCGTCTCGAACGAAAGTTATCGTGTGTTTTGCTCCGTAAATAACTTTTCGGAAATGCCTACAAAATCCAAAAATGTGAGATAGCGGAATTGCACAGGAAAATCTTAGTTCATTCTTAGTCAACATAGCTCTTCTCGTGGCAAATCCAAGGTTGTAATTGTTATTGGTGTTAATTATCATGCTCTCGACGTCAACTTGAGCATTACCAGCGTTATTATTCGGTCTCCTGACGGTATACTGGACATGATCAGCTTGATCAGAATTATCCTTGGCGAACATCATGCTAGGACCGGCCGACCTGGTAAAATCATCCGAGTATCTCGCTAGGCCTATAATCGTCGTTGCTATATCAACGTTATCTGTAATTGATTCGATCTCTCTTCCATCGATCATGTAAGTGGCGCTCTTGAATAAAGCCATGATGCCGTTATTGACAAATCCGATTTTAAAATGTTCGCCAAAGTTGGTATCGTTTGTCCTAATAATTCTCCCAACAACCTCGATATATGCCTCAGATGGAAGAAAATATCTCGTTGTATCGTGAACTTGAATTTCCAAGCGATTATTTGTATTTGGGTCAACTGCGTCGTACGAGAAATACTGGAAATCTCGCACGGATGTATCTCTGCCTACAGGCTCGTCCATGTCAAACACTTCATTTGACACTTGTGCGAACATTTATTATTAAGAATATCATCTAAAACGAAGACCGCTACCTGAAATGAAGCTTGTATTTGCTAGATTTGTCTTAGCAATTTCCTTTGCTAGATTTGTCTTAGCGACTTCCTGCGCTAAATTTGTCTTAGCAACTTCCTGCGCTAGATCGTTTATTTTTTTATTTGCCGCGTCGTTTATGACTTTGCTGATTTCGGGTGGCATTTCTCTGGTGATAGGCAATTTGACGGGTTGTTTTTTACGCACTAAATTTAATATTTTACTTTTGACAATATTGAAGCCTTTACTGGCCAAATTACCGATACCAGAAACGGCAGTCTCGCCGATCTTTCCTATTGCTTTTAACCCGAGCTGTTTGATCATGGGTCCGATTTTAGGTATTATTCGCGTAAAAAGACTTCCAATAATATCGCCGAATCCATTACCGTGGATATATCTGTATACGGGCAATCGAGAGTTTACTACGCGGACCTGTTTCGGTCTGCGCTGATGTTTGTGAACAATCATGTTATTTCAATTGTGTTGTTTTAATCGATGAGCTCATCGACAAGTTCCTTGTAAATGTGAGAATCAATGACACCACCGCGGAATAATCGCTGACAAATATCTGAGGCTTCGTTGATTATTTCGCGAGAGTTATTTCCGGCTCGTTTTCCTCCGATTAATATCTCGAGGCGAGATACATCGTTGACAACACTGTCAGGACAAACGGTATATCCGCTTCCTGTCTTTGGTTTTGAAAATGACGATGGCGCGTCCTCGAATTCCTCTTCTTCTTCGCTAAATTCTCTCACAGCCTTTTGAAATTTTTTGAATCCGGGGTGATCAGGATCGATTTTCTCTCTCCATGAGGCAAAATATACAGCGGGAACCCATTCCTCGCGGGTATATTTTTCAAAAGCTGCGGGACGTAAATATTTGCCCCTTACGTCGTAACCGTATTTTGCAATTTTGACCAGGTTGCCTTCATTTAATTTTTGAATTCCAACATTCGTAAAATCTTCCTCGGGTCTTCTTCCAGCAAGATTAGAAAATTCCATCGGTCCAGTAATTTGAGTAGATGCATATTTCTCAAAATGAACAAAATTCACATCATCCCCCCTGGCTTGAGATTTACCAAATTTTAATCGGTATATTGCCTTATACCAAGAAATTCGTGAACTATAAAAATTTGATCCCACATCCGTTAAATATTGATGTCGATCATCAAAGCTGCGCCTCGCAAAATATCCGAGCTCATCAAGATTATTAGGATTAATTTTGTCTAATTCCAAATTCATTTTGATAATACCACCTTCTTTAAATTTATCCTTTATATTTGCAACAGGATCGGTTCTTTTTTCCTTCTTTTTTTTTTTCTTCCTTTGGTGTTTCTTCTTGTCCTTCTTCTTCTTCTAGTTCTTCTTCTTCTTGCGCTTGTTCTTCTTCCTCCTCTTTTATTCGTTCTCGTTGTGCCCGTCTCCTTTGTTGTTCTTCCCTTAATTTCTCCACATACCGCTCCTTCTCATCTTCTTGTTGCGCTTGTTCTTGTTGTAATTTTTTATCTTCATCTAATTCTTCAATAAGTTGACTCACCCTCAATTCTGCTTGTGTTTTCTGTAATTGTTCTCGTAGCGCTTGCTCTTGTTCTCGTTGCGCTCGTGCTTGTGCTTGTTCTTGTTGTGCTTGTGCTTGTGCTTGTGCTTGTGCTCGTGCTCGTGCTTGTGCTTGTGCTTGTGCTCGTGTTTGTGTTTGTACTATTCGCTCCGGTAATAATCGAGTGTGTTGCTCAATGTCTCTCGTCATAGGAATAAGCCCCTTCTTCCTGAGTTCCTTATCTTCCTTTTTATCGCCGTATGCGACTTGCTCGATTGCTCCAGTGACTGGACTCAACAACTTTGACGAAATCTCAGTAATTCCATATTGCGAGTCTTCGTAATCACGAACTTTTTTCTTAAATAATTGTTTAGCCGGGATAAGTTTCTTTACTGCCGCTAATTGTTCTCGCGCTAATTTGGCAGAATGAGGCTCTCCAACTCTACTAGCTTTCCGACTCATATTATTTTCAACTATATTGTTTTAATGCGAGGTAAAATTAGGATCAGCAGCCAAACTTTGCAAACTTCATCGACACCAGAATAAATTCCCCCCCCCCCTAAAATCCTTGTTTGGAATCATTGAATTTGCACACAAAAAATTGCAGTCGGGAGTGAATTTACGCAAATTAATTTTCGTAGGAAGGCTTATTTTTGAAATCTGAGGCTTCTACGGAGAAAGTTCTCGTAGGAAGCTTTATTTGGTCTGGAACGTCTGGTCTGTACAACTTCCCTGCTGCTGTCATTATGAAATGTTTAACGTGTAATTGTGATTAACCTGTCTAAGTCTTAAGTTTATCGTGTCATATAGCTCTTTATATTCCTTCATTTCCTTATGATCTTAAATTTTGTACATGCCCCATTGAGGTCCCCATTATAATAAAATAACTGAGTAGTAGGACACAGTTTGCCTCAAGACCTGATTCAACTGAACAATGCTTTTATACCCGGTAATACAGAGCAAGAATGCTAACAGAACAATATTACACAGATCTCTTGGTATCACATTCCTCTACATGAGATCGTTGTATTATCTAAAATAAATGCATTAGCATATGCATTCTCGTCAGTCCCTGGCTCACCAGTGCTTACATATATTTTTTTTAAAACACATTTCTGGCACCTTAGGTCTAATGAAACACAAATACCTTTTCATCTTCCTTTCTATCTTTAGTTACACTTAGGACGTGAGTTAGAGTGTTGACACAGACTGTGAGTCTGACTTACAGTGTGAATGTGCGTGTGCATGTGAATGAGAGATAAAGCGCAATAGATCTGTCTTGCGTTTCCATAATACAATGTTACGTTATAATACCATGCAATCAATAGCAGCAACACCTACATTACATTCACATAATCAGTACGAAACCTAGGTGTTATTCTAGACAGAACTCTCACATTGCAACAACATGACATGAACATATGCAAGGCTGCATATCTTGAGCTGGGACGCATCAGCTAAGTTCACAAATATCTTTTAGTTGATGCCACTAAAACACTTGTGTCTTCATTAGTACTTTGAAGACTGGACTATTGTAATTCAATTCTATCTGGTTCATCTCAATATCTGCTTCAGAAACTTCGAAAAGTTCAGAACACAGCTGCTCGGATCATACTTAGCGTACCACGATCAGAGCACACCTCCCCGCTGCTCTGTACCCTACATTGGCTATCCATTAAGTCCATAATTAAACACAAAATTTGTTCTCTGTGCTACAATTCACTGTCGGACTCTAGTCCAACATAACCTATCCGACCTCACCCATGTGTACACACTAACACGATACTTACGCTCATCTTCTGACAATCGTATACTCATTATACCCACTATGCAAACAAAGTAGCATGGACATCGTTACTTGGGATACCAGGGTCCAGGACTTTTGAATGAATTGCCCATTGAACTGAGACACAAAGACAAGGTGATGACATTCAAGAGTGCTCTCAAAACTCACCTATTTAGACTGCAAGAACAAACTCAAAGACATAATAATGTTTCCTACCTTAAATATTCTCAACATGTTTTTATGTTTTCTAATTGCATGGTGTTTGTTTTTGTAATCATATCATTATATGTTTTCTTTTTAATCTTATATGTGTTGTTTAATGTTGTAAAGCCCTTAGAGCTTCTAACGATTAGGCGCTATACAAAGTCCTCATTAGTATTATTATTATATAAAGCCACTGTTGTGAGACCTACTTATTTCAAGTACTTAGAAAGGCAAACACCATATGGACTATTTACTTATATATGTAACTGTGTAGTATTATTAATCTCCTGCTGGACCATTGCAGAAAGACAAGTCCAACCTTGAATAGTTATATTACAATGGAATAAGATTATGTCCATTCTTTCTAAAAATTAATTTCATTAAGATAAATTTCAATGAAATCCTAAGGTACATGACTGAATTGCCTTAATGATCTGTTATTACCGAAAGAGTAACCACAAGAATGGCAGAACATGTCTAACTTCAATCCGTGCTTATCATCAGCCAGTTATTATTCCTTAACACCAGCGACTTGTTGACTTTAGCGAAATCAAGAAACTGCTGAGGTCCCAAGTCGAAAATACCTCTCTCATTATCTCACTTTATCTCTCTCTCTCTCTCTCTCTCTCTCTCTGTATATATATATATATATATATATATATATATATATATATATATATATATATATATATATATATATATATATATATATATGCGCATGTGTGTGAGTTTACGTTGTTTACGTGCACATGTGTATCATAATGGCTGCAAGAAAACCACCTGCAAAATCGTATTTTCATCCAAAGCATTTTAGAGACCACTAGCATAAGAAACCGAAGTATGGTATATGTACATATTAAGCTACTCGAAAATAACCCGACAAATACAATATTATATACACATATATATATATATATATATATATATATATATATATATATATATATATATATATATATATAGAGAGAGAGAGAGAGAGAGAGAGAGAGAGAGAGAGAGAGAGAATTTGAAAAAACTGTCATGTGAAGTCAAAAAGGCTCTACGCTACTATACATGGCGGCCAGTAATAATGTTGGAGGAAGAACACGGAAATACCCCATAAAGAACCACCAACCCACGAGACGCTACTGGCAAGCTTTCTCAAATACCCACATTGGCTTAATCAGAGACTCGAACCCACGCAGACAGAGGTGAGATGGCAGTGATCCGTAACGGAGAGCGCTTTAGACCACTCAGCCAATCTGTGCCCCTTTGAAGCTCTAATGCTATTGCCCGTTACTGAAGCCATGCAGTATGAGTGCAAGTAAAATCCCACTCATCCAAACAGCTAAACATACATATTGTATTGTCATCATTATTGTGCAGGTTCGTTCCATCTCGTGAAACAGCCCTCCAATCAGACCGCAATGGGTCCTAAAAATGACCCGTGGCTTAAGGCTAAAAATATCAGTGAACTCCCAGGAACAATTATCAGGTCGCCGTGCTATCAGAAACCAGAGGCACATGAACATATGTACATGTGTACAAAGTCCAGTGTAAGTATAAGAACTCCGTGCGAAGGAAATACGCATATAATGTCAATTAAAGCTGTGAAAAAGTGTTCCTACTTGCTTAATACAACTTACACTGATATAAATTTTCCCACATATATTTTCCCTTGGACACAATGAGACTCACACAAAGTAATTATAAATACACTAGCTGAACATAAAGTAATTTTTACATGTATCAAACTTTGACCCAGGCATTAATCCTTCCTAAGGAATGATTTTCCCTACCCGTTCATAGCTTAAAATCTTCACAAATCATATATGCATCCTGACAACAAATCAATGTTCCATTGGGAATACCAAATTTGGGCAAAAATACAGATTTGCAACGTGTTAACAAGCATATCATCAAAGTGGAGTTTAAACGGGAAGGCGATGGAATAATCACCTGCATGTGCGTGTTTATATTTTGAACAGAACCAATGTTTATTTCTAAATAAAACAATATCGCATATCGTGCCTTTCTTAGGGTTAATGTAACATGAAAATAATTTGAAGAAATAAAACAATAATATTGGACATATTTCATTCTTAAAACAGAAGGAAATAATGTTCTTTATGTTTCAAAGTACCTGCCGTACAAACAACCAAGCAAATAAAATAAGCGCACATACACACTTACGTTTCAAAAAAATTATTTTTCACGCCAGATTGATTTTTTTGCTAAAGCGTTATTTTAATTTGTAAAGAATAATGTAAATCCTATCTTATTTCGTGACCTTTCTCTGCGTATATGTCTGCGTCCTGCCCCAGTGCTTTCTTGCTCTCAATTATAGCGTCAAGGACACACCTCTCAGATCCGGTATGCATTGGGTGTCTAAGTCAATTGTAAACATCATTTGTCACAGTGGTATGCTCATTTCATATATGGTATCAAATACAATGTAATGACGAAACGAACAATGGCCAGTCCATTTTAAGTGATGAACATATCATTAAAATCGCATATACCGTTTAAAGTTAGGCAACGCAAAGGAGTTGTACAATTCTTTACACCAATTGCTGTCACCAACTGCACTGACACAATTTAATTTTTAACGTTTGCCTTTTGCATTATGTTTCTTATCAGACCTTTATACGTAAATTTAGTATATGATCTCACCACAGGAAGGGACGTTTTATCACTATTACCGTAAACTATTTCCAGGTATAAAAAAAAATATTGTTTTGTTAGATTTCACTTATATCTTCATGATAAGGGCAAACCACTGCATCCAATTATGCTTGCTTAATTGCATCAAGCTATAATCAAAACACATGTATAGGAGCGTTTGTTCAACATAGTGTTTGTCATACAAGGGCTTATATAGCTACTAGATGAAGTTTATCTTGATATGAGTGTTCCCGAACAGTTGATGGTTGATTTTGCCAATGTGATAGGCCATACAAACATCATGCCAAAAGATATCCTAATTGTTGTAGCGATTTCTTTATAACCGGCTTTTCCCAATTTGAATAGCTGTATATCTCCAAATTTGCCAAATATTTAAACATAAACCAGTTTTGGGCCATAAACCATTAACATGAGTATAATGCAGAGAAACTGCACATAACATAAATGAGGGCAAGTGATTCACATTCAGTATCTATTCCGTAAATGAAGCCATAGAGTATCTCGCTTTACAACCGTGGTATGTGGTAATTTTCTCTTTAAGGTTTAAGCCTTGGTAAAGCATCAAAAGCAAACAACGTTTGCAAAATCAAGAATTTTATCAAAGCAAATTTTCAGTAAGGGGCACATTTTATCTGCTCTTCAAGGCAAGCAATTTCTTTATTTCCATTAAAGTCATCAAGCAATCTAGTTCAATCAAATTCATACCATTCAAAGTGAAATATGTACCCAATATCCTACATTAGTACATTGGCCATACATTATCAATTTCCGGACACATTGGCCATTATAATATTTTTATTTCCAATTCAAATATTTTTTTATTTCAAAATATTGCCGTGTTGACATACTACCGAGGCCATGGCGATTCATATCGGAATGTGTGTCTCCTAAGACAAAAGAGAACCGTCTCCGTATAAAAAGCGGTTCTATTTTGGACTCATTTAAATTACACAAAATGCCAGTAACGCTTGTGTTAGTTACAGTTTTACAGCAAGAAGTTCAATTCTTATCATACATGAGTAAAATGATAAAGGTCTTCTCTTTTGATAACATTTCTCAAAACTAGAACACGGTGATAAGTCGCCATTGTTAATGATTCAATGCTTTCATTGCATGCGGTATGCTCTTCACCACTGATAAACATATATTAGTCAGGTTAGACAATTCAGGGCATTCTCCAGAAAGTCTAATTTAGTCAAACCAAATCTTGTGTTTTAGCATATCAGTACTAGAAGACCATATTCTGTTTTGTTTCATATTGAATCATTTCTACATAATTCTTTCATTACCAATTATGCCTCTCTCTCTCACGTCTAAACAAAACATATTTTATGCCACTAATACTAACAGGAAGGACATTTTTCACCCTAGAAACAATTAATGCTGAATAAACCTTGCAATCTGCATTAGGGAATTAGAGTGGCCACAACTTGAATGAATTTCATGTCTTTATTTTCTTTTGGAATGCAAATAATGATTTCCAGCGAATTACATTTTGAAAATTGTTACATATTATATTCAGAATTTAAAGTACTAAACCGAAAGCCGCAAATAATTAATCAGCAAATCCATCTGTCCCAGGGCTACTTTATTTGGTCATATTATTGAGTGCAGAACCACATTCTCCAAAATTTATCTTGCCATTAAACGAGGTTCTATTAAAATCGGAATGTTTTAACGAGAATACAAATGTCATTGCAAATTGGCAAATTACTAGATTATTATATTTTTAAAAAAAATATTAATGGTGATATAATTTCTTGTAACCCCTTACACTTCTTCGTCTACCATAATTAACTATGCCATTAATTTCTTGATGTGATTTTTGTTTTCAACATTACCTAAATAATAAGATTGTTTTCTCATAAGAATCGTACCGCCATGCATTCAATCTTAACATTATACATTTCAACTCTTTTCTAATTTATTCTAAATCTATGCTTTTGTTCAATTCTTTGCATGGCAGTGTTGATCTGAATTTGTTTCACAAGAGTTTGGTTTGTCTTTATTTCAGCTTCAATTCTCTTTATAGTTCATTTCTTCGTTTTGGCTTAACTTGAGAATAAGTAACTAATTATAATCTTGTAATCATCTTAAAGGTTTTTAAACAATATTTGATCAGATCACTTCATCTGGAGTGTATTTTGCATATCGCCTTTTTATTTGCATTTTTATTTTACCCATGAGAGGGTCATTACATGAAATAAACATATTTGTAACATTTATTTAGGCTGTTTTCTTTACTATTTTTTACTACCCTTCTACCCGCATTGTACATTGCGAGTGAGTTTAGTATAACCATTATGGTCACATCAGGCAAATCTTGTAAGGTGGTTTGATCATTTGGAGCCAAAAAATCTGAATTGGTATCGCGTAGAAGAGTATAATACATAATATATAAGAAATCATTATGACATTGCCTTCAAAGCTGCAAAAGTCCTTATGACGGGGATGCTCTTGTATGTGTGTTTATGTGTGTCTGTGTCTGTATGTTGTGCACATAATCGCTTAACTTTACTTAAGACGAATAAGGGTATGTTGCTACGAATGGAGCATTGTATTTGGGAGATGTGTAACTGTTGTTTAAAATATCGGTCGAATCCGGACATTTTGTGAACATGACATGGTATTTAAATTGTACTGGATTTGCGGATGCTATACATGTGTTGGACGTTCGTTCGTAAGTCACAACGCACAGACATGACATATTGCATAACATGCAGAAACAGACACATACGCTTGAAAAATTATGCATGAAAGCGCGGTGTGAAAACACATATAGGTAAGCATTCAACGTAACTTATGTCTCCGTGCTTATTTGTGATCATGAATTAGATTCAATAGTTACATGTTTTAGTGCAGTTAGTACATGTATATTTGAACAAGGTAGGCCACACGTGTGAGGGGCCCCGAGTGTCCGGGTGGTATAAAGCGCCCACCGTTACCGGTCAATTCTATCTCACTTTTGTGTGCTGGGGCTAGGCTAATGTGGGTATGTGAGACAAATTGCATGTAACTTCTCGTGTGTCGGTGTTTTTTTCGTGGGTTTTCCCGGGTTCTATTTCTACTATTAATACTGGACGACATGTATATCCTATATTGTGCTGAAATATGGCATTAAGCCCTATAGCAATAAATGACGTGTGAGAGTGTATTACCATATAGCATCCGATCTGCGATCCAGACTGAGATTAAAAAGTACTGACAATTCTCACTATATAAGAGAAAACTATAAAAAGCTTTGTTTATTCGCTGTCTGAAAGGTATGAAATTTTGTACCATTTAGGGTTGTAAAAATATTATGATAACAAGCTCAGCTTGATCCATGTGCATGTGTCTTGTGCTATTTAAACTGCCACATTACCACACAAATTGATGTTAGTAAGTTAAATTAGTGAGACGAACGGAGTTAGCAAGAGAGAGAGACGGAGAGGCAGAAAGAGAGATATAAATGAGCAAATTATTTGTCTTGCCTTTTGTCTCAGGTACAGATACAACTATTACAATTTCCATGTAGCGATAAGAGGTATGATTTAAGACAGACCGCTTAAGTCGGATATGGAAAAACGAGAATGTAGTAACTCTATATAACGTATCACCAATCATTTAAATCAGTGTATTATCTATACTATTGGTAATGAACAGTTGCTCTTATTTAAAGTTTTAGTCATTTCAGACACAGTGAAATCGATATTAGCTTGACTAATTGTATTCCAGCTATGTTAGCTATATATGAAAACGTCTTTTAGTAAATTAACAATCTTATAATGTGTTATACATTCTTTAAAATATCTCTATATCATAAATGGTACACACATTTTTCACAGGAAACCACATGTTGTTCCTGTTTGTAAAATATAATTATAGCTAAAATTTTCGCACTCCGTTGCATTTGTATGCCATTAGTCTTCCTCCCTTATGCAACCACACTGTATTAAACACGTGCACTGGATATATTAGTGAATTTATCGTATCTTATTGGAGAACAGAGAAATTGAACTGACTGACTGATCGGAGTTCAAACGTCCCACGTGCGAAATTCATCAACTGTCAATCCTCCAGTCAAAATTTGTTTTTAATATTGATAATTTCCTATCACACTTTTTTAAGACATCCTGCTGGTTAAAATATGTTATATCCTAACACCTAGTTTTTTCTATTGCATGGGGTGTCCGACAATAATGCATTCACTTACGGTTACAATTAATTCGCACGGTGTCCTTGGTCAAATATGTCTTTATTGTCTCGTAATCAATACATTATTTCAGTTATCTAACAATCAGAGCAATAGTATAATTAACTGTTATACTATACAAAGTTGTAAGCAGCTCTAGTTGTACGTCAGCTGAAAACCTTGTATGACGTTATCAAGCCGTTTCTGGCAATATCATCATCATTTATATTCTATTCCTATGGGTTATGTTTTGCAGCGATCTGACAAAAGTTCGCACTTAAAGCCACTTTTATGAGAATTTCTATTAAGTCATCTTTATAGGCACAAAGTGTATTGATACAATCCGTCGTTATGTATATGTACGTATGTAACGTATTTAGCTTCATGATACCGTTGCAGATAGAAACCTGAAAGTTGTTACTAATATAGGTGAGAATTGTGTCAATACACTCGAAGCTTTGATTACATTTACATTCATTTCAAATGAATACTGAGCTGTATTTACAAATATCGTTTTAATTTTCCGGATTGATCAGCGACACATGTATCAACAAATGTCTAACTATTAACCCTTGAACATCAACAGTTTTCTTTCTCTAGTAGTCATTTTGTCATAACACATCATTTATTAAGATCCCTATCCCAATTCATATATCAATTTTCTAATTATTATAACACGTATTATTCATGCTACCGATATTTTCAACCTTTACTTCTCAAGGGAAACTTTCCGTGGTCATAACCTGGAATTGTTTATTGCAACAAAGATTAGTACACATAGGAACATATACCCTGGATCATTTCTTGGAACCTATGGCTCAGCTTTCATGAGCACTCTATATTGGAGTTTGATCGTAGTATGAGTAATAGAGGATTTGCATAAACAGAGTAAAGAATATATAAGAACATATTTAGATACTTTTAAAAATAGTGGCTTCTGCTTGCATAGTTTCAGGTAGGGAATTCCATATAAAAATAACACAGTTAAGGACATATTTTAATTTCAAACATGGGAATTAATATCGAAAAGTTTTGGAGATTGCGAAAATTGCATATTGACGTTTTCGTCTCATCAGAGCTGGAAGCAGCCTATTTCGACTCTATGGTCTTAATGTGAGCAATATAAAAACAAGATTTGTTAAATTCATTAAATAATGTATTTTCTTGGATGTACACAGAAATGATGGAAAACGAACTTACTGTATTGCGAAATAAAACCCAAGTAATCATAGAATGTAGGACATGTGCCCTAATGTTTAATATCCTGAATAAACATTAGTGGTATACTAAAATAAACCTACCGATGGAAGTGTTAATGTATCTTTGGTTGCCTGTGTCGTACTGGTGTGCAAATAATATTTTCATAAACGAGAGTAATAAAATAAATGACTATGTCCTTTTTTGACATTTCACCACAATTCTAATTCTATATTTATCAGAATATGTTTGAGCACATTTAATTTCCAGAAATAAATAACTCAGATTAAGTAATTTGAATAAATACATTCGATAAGTCCAAACGAACTACTGGACAAAATAATTATGAACTAGATTATATTAAATCACTATTTAATAGCTTGTATTTTAAAAAAGATAGCAGAGTCCAATAATTGATCTCAGGTATAAACTAATATTTCGGGGGAAAAAGAATTTCACCTAAGGGTAAAATTTAGTTCTGTAAGATTCCAAATATTGTCAAGATACAACCTTATTTATAATTAGAATGACTGTTACTAAATTTGCGATGAAGAACATGGCAAACACGATGGTTTTCAAACATGGTAAAAATAACAATTCCAATAGTTCGCCCATTCTCATATTCGTTGTATACAGAATTCAAAACACCAATAGATCAAATCAGGTATAAAATGAATTTGCTATTGGACAAGGTAACATCCAAATGTTACTTAGTCATATTATATAAGGGAATACAGAATAATCTAACTCACAAAATAAACAAATTAAACATAAATGGCATGTTCATTTAAATAACATATAATTAGTTCATGAAACATGCAGATTTTGTGAGTTAATGTTTTATTTCCTACCTACAGCAGATCTAGATGCATTTATCAAATGCGTACAATGGTTCGTTTGGTTAGACCCGCCACTATCAATGTAGCCATTAACTGACATCTGTATTGTCTGTGTCTGATTTTGAACATTCATCCTACTTGTGTACATCATTTTATTCATTGAGCCGTATGTGTGATGGGTACATAAATAAAAAGATTATCTACCCAGATTGTATTTGATGTTTCTTAAATTGGTTAAAGTTGCTTATGTTATCTTAAGGTTATGTTCAACACGGAAACTCCTATTACATGTATTAAAAAGCTTAATAAACAATTGTGTACGTCAGTTAATCAATACAAGCGATATGTTTGTGAACTTCCATTGGATGCAGTTCGATGTCCGTAAGTGCGAAATTCAGCACCGGTCAATTATCCAGTCAATATCTGTCTGAAATATTGATATGTGTTCATTTACACTGTATTGACCTGTATTGCATGTAATTTTACTTTATTTTAGTACGTGTACTATCTTTAATTAATATATCAAACAATTTCTGTAAACATAAAACAAACTTTCTTAATATACAACATTGGTATCACCTAGATAAGGATTGCATCACAGTTTAGATCCTCCTCAAACATTATATGGAACCCCGGGGTCAATTTTACCATAATTTCTGCTCAATTTGTCAAGGCTCGTGTTTTGACCAAATCAAACATAAAGCCACTTTTGCCGAGACCTTGTTATTCAAACATTTATAAAGGTATGCATTATATTGATGCAACATTGCAGATATACGCATGAAAGTCGGCGAAGCTGTACAAATCTGAATGAGTATTACGTCAAATACATTCGAAATTTTAATTGTTTACATACCTTCAAATGACCATCGAGCTGAATGTCTCACAGTTCTCATAACGTACATAAATTATCGACTACTTAAGTATCATCATATGTCAAAGCATGTCTAACTATGCAAATGTGGTCAACATCAGTCCTCTTTCTCAAGCATCATCAACATGGTCATTTTGTCAGAAAAAGAAGCTATTAACAATACCACCCAATAGTCACACAAACTCATTAAATAACAAATGTTTTAGTGCAATCGATAGTACCCGCTTTGTCATCATTAAACTTCAATTGGACACATCTGGGGTCATAACTCGGAAGTGTTTAATACAACAAAGATAAGCAACGTACGGCCCTTAGGAGCTTAGGCTCTAATATTATGTGTTTAGGCTCGAGTAAACAGTAACACACGAAAGAGTGAAAACAACAATCTTTGAAACATTGAACAAATAATGTATTTCCCTGGCAAAAAAACCTATAAAAACAAGAACCTAACGTTTTAAGAATCAAATCCAAAATAATCCAATCATATTCCACGAATACACTTTTACAAATCATAATAATAACATGTTCTAAAGATTTCAAGTTATAGTCCCGATAAAGAATCCAAGATGGATGGAGAAGAGGTATGATGTATCCTTTACTGTGTCCAAGTATAAAGTTCCTTGTAGAAACACCAAACAAATCCAGTGTTTGAATGAATGAAATTTCTTTGTTCAAGAATTATGGAAGAGCACTCAAAAGATTAAAAGATAATACTTTAGAATCATAACAAATCTAATGACTATTAAAATGTAATTCCAAAAATGACACAACAAAAGAAACACCTTTACGTCCGCGCATTTAGAAACCAGACTGAAAAATGTATTATTATAACATCTGTATTAAACCATAGATACTGCGTAAGACAGATACCCATATGAGGGTCACGTGCTCATGTTCTGGAACCGCATCGATATTATTAACTTGTTAACAATCACGTACACCAAGTACGGTCATGCGTACAGCCAACGATATTTCACTCGAGGAAAGAAATATTTTTAAAAAATTGTTTACCATTTCTGAATCAAGTCAGGAACCAAGGCAATTTTGAATAGAACGTTTCACCTATGATTAGCTATTCACATTGTTTACGTCTTTAAATTAAAAGATCTCTGAACTCTATATTGGACAACTTTACAGTAGCATGTAATAGAATAAAAAAATAAATAAAAACTAAGAAACATACAATTAGATATAATAAATATTTATTAAATCAGACATACGTAACAAGGCCCTATGTCATATCGTCAAAATGATGCGGTAACCATCGACTAATAATATATACAATAATCATATAATCAGAAATGAAGTACACATTTGAAGATGTAACTAATATGGTCCATGCATCCACATTATCTAGCAAGAATTTTTACCCCATATTATTGACTGAAAATTATCGAGAGAACGGACCCCAAATCACAAGATCTAAATGGGTCATAACACTTTGGGTGAAAAGACATATGCTCAGACTTAAAGATTTAAACGCATGAACATGACGCTAGGGTCGATTCGGTTAATTCAGGATGGAATAAATGCCTATATACAAAACAGTTCAGAGTCTACCATATCCAGATAATGATCAGAAACGTATTTATATTAAAGTGTAGTGTATTAATTTAATGACATGTGTGTTGTTCTTATCATGGATGGATCCGAACACAATATAATTGTTGACAAGAATGAAGATGACATGTTCGGTGTCGATTAATCCACCTTCTTCTGCAGCGTCTGGCAACATCGCTGATAGTGTTGGCAGCGTTGCCGTTTATATTTGATTGTGCCAATAAGGTTAATCGAGTTTTGCAGTGAGGCAAAATACAGCTGATACGGTTGTAGCATGACATTCATTCAGTCTTTTGGCAGCGTAGCTAAGGTTAGAACAGTTTAATCAGCAGGATGGTAGTGTAAATGTTACTTTTATCAACGAACAAAATGTTGACATTTTTCGTGACAGAAACATGGCTAAAAACATCAGGCGATGAGCCCAAGTGTGCGGATCTGACACCCACTGGTTACTCCATCAAGACGTTCCCCCGTAATATTCGCGGAGGTGGAATTGCTGTCATCACAAAGAACTCCATGATAAAACATCTTAATTAAACAACATCATTCAACTTCGACCACACATCGTTTGAACAAGTCCAAACCACACTCACACTTGAGCAAAGGTCAGTCCATTGTTTCTGCTATACCGCCCTCCTCCTAGTAGAACAATAGCTGGCTGACTCTCTCTTTTTGTAGCAGTTTCCGAATCTCCAGGACTATGGAAATTCGATAGGTGGCAACCTGATTATTCTTGGAGATTTCAACTTTCACTTTGACTGTCCCGGAAACCCAAATACATAAAAAATCATAGATTCTATTTATGTTTTCAACCTCAAACAGTCAGTTAACCAACCCACCCATAAACATGGTCACAAATTAGACTGAATACTTCATAGAAATGATTATAACATTATACGGTCCTCCCTGGTATCCCATGACCTTGCATCAGATCACCTCTGCATTATATGCCATCTTGACGTATCAGTCCCTAACCCTCTACCTTTATCTGCTATTAAGAGAAACCTTGCTTACCTCCTACCGCAGAACAACTCGATAACTGTCTGCGTTCATTACTTGACAAACATGACCCAGCTACCATGTGCAGGGTATCAATTCAAAAGTGTTCTCCATGGTATAGCAGTGTTAGGGACCAACTTCGCACTGCTAAAAGAGACCGCCGTAAAGCTGAGAGGCTCTGGATTTCCACCAGACTCACTATTCATAAGCAAATCAACGAAGTCGCTAAGAAGAATGTCACAAATATAGTCCATGCAACGAAATCAGCCCACTACTCTACTAAGATCAAGGAAAGTTTCAGCTGCAAAGAGCTCTTCGAGATTACTAATAAGCTAATGTCAAGGAATAAATCAACACCACTTCCAGCTACCTTCTCTCCAGTCGACCTTCCGGACATGTTTGCAAATTTCTTCCGTGACAAAGTACAAACCATTAGAGAGGGGCTTGACATCACAATTTAAATTGAATCCTCGTCAACATACAGTTGGGATACAGAATTTGACCGGCAACCATTAGCAGCATTTGAATCTGCCTCTATGGATTTCGTACGTACAGTCCTGATAAAGAATGCACCAAAGTCATGTGAACTTGATCCAATTCCAAAATCACTGCTGCTTGAGTGCTTAGATCAAGTATTGCCTTCACTAACTGATGTTATTAATACCTCTCTCTCATCTGGGGAATTCCCATCATTTTTCAAAACTGACATTTTAAAGCTTCTGCTGAAGAAACCAAAGCTAGACCATAACGATTTAAAGAACTACCTCCCAGTTTCTAATCTCCCATTCATTTAAAAAATCTTAGAAAATGTCTTTCTATCCCAGCTTGTATCTCATCTAAATTCAAATAGTCTTTTTAGCAATGTACAATCTGCATATCGCCCTTGCCACAGTACTGAAACTACTCTTCTAAAAGTAGTTAATGACATTTTATCTGTTTTGAATCGCGGTAAGATTACAGTCTTCGCCCTCCTTGATTTCTCTGCAGCATTTGACAATAGACCATGATATATTATTTCACCGTCTCCAGCATGTATTTGGCATTCTTGATACAGCCTTACTGTGGTTCGAGTCCTACTTGGTCAACATGACACAAATCATATCTGCCAATGGAATACACTCCAGCCCAGTTGATCTAAGTATATTGTGGTATTCCACAGGGGTCTGTTTTTGGACCTGTTTTCTCTTCATTA
The DNA here is from genome assembly GCA_028554795.2 of Sinohyriopsis cumingii. Lineage (NCBI taxonomy): Eukaryota > Metazoa > Mollusca > Bivalvia > Unionida > Unionidae > Sinohyriopsis > Sinohyriopsis cumingii. The sequence goes on along the minus strand of CM068834.1, from coordinate 77,884,903 downwards.
TGTACACTCAGTCGCACTCAAGTGTCATAGTTCATCATCCAGTGTCTCACCAATTGTACGCTGATGACACCCAAATATACAAATCTAGCCTCCAAACTGAAGTTGATGCTATCATCCAAGGTTTAGAGAGGTGCATTTCTGATGTGAAATCATGGATGACATGAAACAAGCTGCAGATGAATGATGCTAAAACCGAGGCCATTCTGATCACAACACAAAAACTTTCTCATTCACATCCTTTACCTCAACAATACATATCAGCAAAGCCAACATTAAATTCACAAAATCAGTACGAAACCTAGGTGTTACTCTGGACAGTACTCTCACATTGCACAAACATATCATGAACATATTCAAGGCTGTATATCTTGAGCTGAGATGAATAGGCTCAGTTCGCAAATATCTTTCAGTTGATGCCACTAAAACACTTGTGTGTTCATTAGTACTTTCAAGACTGGACTATTGTAACTCAATTATGTCTGGTGCATCTCAATTGTACTCCAGAAGCTTCAAAGGGTTCAAAACACAGCTGCTCGGATCATACTTAGAGTATCACGATCAGAGCACACCTCCCCGCTGCTATGTACCCTACACTGGCTATCCATTTGATCCAGAATCAAACACAAAATTTGTTCTCTGTGCTACATTTCACTGTCGGACTCCAGTCCAACATACCTTTCTGACCTCACCCATCTTTACACACCAGCAATATACTTACGTTCCTCGTCTGACAATCGTATACTCATTATTCCCACTTTGAAAACAAAGTCATATGGACAGCGTTCTTTTGCATACCAAGGCCCAGCAACGTGGAATGAATAGTCCACTGAACTTAAACACAAAGACACAGTGATCACATTCAAGAGGGCTCTCAACATTCACTTATTTCGACTGCAATATCAAACTTAAAGACCTAATGCTGTGTCGTACCTGAACTATTCTCAGTATGTTTTTTTATTATTTTAATGGTTTTCTACTTTCATGTTGTTTGTTTTTGTAATACTATTATTATGTTTCTTATCTTATAGGTGTTGTCTAACGGTGTAAAGCGCTTACAGCTTTTAAAGATTAGGCGCTATACAAAGTCCTCATTATTATCATTATTAGTTTTATATCTAGCAGCGTAACTGGCAGTTTGGCAGATTAGCTTACAGTGTGACGGCGTAATATGGAACAGTGCAAATTGATTGAAGGATATGGATTCTGAAATAATACAGTGAGCAGTGATATATATATATATATATATATATATATATATATATATATATATATATATATATATATATATATATATATATATATATATATATATATATATATATATATATATATATATATATATATATATATATATATATATATACATATATATATATATGTATATATATATATATATGTATATATATATATATGTATATATATATATATATATATATATATATATATATATATATATATATATATATATATATATATATATATATATATATATATATATATATATATATATATATATATATATAAGGACATATCACTGTATGAACTATACTCATTCCCGTAAAGCATATTATTTAATGAAGAGTTATAGCTGCTTCACCAAATATCAGCTATTGAATGAAATTACGAGAATTTGCCTGAAGATTTTACAAAAGAGTGCACGTCTTCCGGGATTGACAAGAGTAACGCTACTAGCTCAGGTCATGGGGCATATTTTCCGTTAAGGATTCGTGGCAAAAGAAAAACAAGCCAAATTAAAACCCTAAAACGAAACTGAACCAATACTTAGCATACGCAGAGTAGAAGAAATAATTAAATTTACAATGCTACGAATGAGATATACGATACACAACCAGCACTCTGATATTTCAATATATAGCAAAATGATAACATAAATGTCCACTAACCAGAAGCGAGGATACCTAACATTTAGATGCTATAATTCTCGCAAATTGTACTCGCCATCATAAGCATATACACAATGGATATGATGTTGTTCGTCCAGAGACGATAGGGTTCTATTAAGTGACAGGCGCTCAACATTATTGTTTTCTTCATGCGCCTCGTGCACCGATTGATCACTCACTCATTGTCTCGCGTGCTCATACATAATATATATTCACCTAAGTCAAATAATGTTTCCGTAAGTGTAAATACCTCCTGAAATTTAACAAATTTATGCATGAGAATCAAAAAATTTTTTTAACCAATTATGAGGAAGAAATAACCATTCATTACTATAAATCGTGTGTTCAGAAATAAATAAAAAAAAAACATTAATACAACACTGTCATTTACATATGATATCAAGATTTAAAAGAAACCATTAAACAATATGAAAATTCATCCTCTTTCGTTTTAAACTAACAACCATACAAATCTTGTTTAATATTAATGTGTATTCCCTTTCTTTTTCTTCAGTTTTGGTACTAGCGTGAGTGACCTAATTGGTCAGACAAAGGGAGAATCGAATCCACCGATTTTCCCTGCTAGGCAACTAGACGCATATTTGTCCATCATTCCGCAGTACTATTAGTTAAGAACAAGGATGACAAATACAAAACGGAACTATAGAGCGTAATCAAATACTTTAAATGGCGGTCTGTGTGTGTGGCTTTCACGGTGTCAAACAAGCTCCTCCCCATCCCTACCGGGACGTCTGTGTGGTACAAAATGCCTGTCGGCTTCTGAATCAGAATTCGGAGCTTCAGTGCTCCAGTCTGAATGAGTAACGTTTTGTACGCCCAGTTTTATCTCAACTGATTTCAGGGGGTCTGGTTCGTAAGGGCTAAATTATATTACGATTCAATGTGCGTAGATATTTCGGACCGGCGAACCTTCTCACTTGATGTACGTATTTTGTCCACTTGTCAGTTTTTTTTTGTTTCCCCTTTAGTGCAGCATTGACCATTAGCGCCCAGTCCTCAATTTCAAGTTAGCTCTCACTGACCTTCTTATCCTAATAGGACTTGTTTTTAGCATGGCTATTGCTCGAATCCGTTGCCGCATCTGTATGAGCGAACCGGATGCGGTCCTTCAGTTTTTCCGCGTACGCTTGAGACTATGCAGCAATCTGGATCGCTGATCAGAAGGCCGTCAACCTAACGCTTGGAGTACCACACAAACATAAGAAAATGGGGTGAGAATCCAGCAGAAAAACACTTAAAAGCATTATATGCATGAACAATTTGAGCAGTGTACTACTTCTAATCTTGTTGGTGCTCTTCCTCCAATGCCCATATGACGTTTACGTGCGATCTAATGAAGCGTTATCAGGCACCATTTCCCTGTGTATGAAATGGGGAAGAGTGAGACTTCTGTATGTTTGCTAATTTTCATAGCTCCCTTATAGCCTTAATATCGAAATTAGGTCCCTAATCGCTGTGAAGACTTTCCGGAAAACTAATATCAAAATTAATGTACAGGGCTTTAGTAGTACTCTGAACGGTCTCGTTCTGCAAGGAACGGCCTGATTATACCTGGTGAAATTATCCGTTATCACAAATATTCTCTCAAATACTCCATTAAACGCTCTATGGACACTACGTCTATGCAGACGAACACCATAGGGCGCTTAGTGTGAATTAAGGTCATTGCAGCTATTGCCCGAACCGGAGTATTTCTGTGTATACATTGATTGCATGACTCCATCATGCGATTCACGCCCGTCTCCAGACCAAGTCAATAAAACATATGCCTTGCTAACCGGCGAGTTTTATCCTTACGGATACTTTTCACGGTCAGGTTTTGGTATGACTGGTATCACAGGCTGTCTGACTGGTTGACCATCAAGATACGTGGTTCTGTAGAGATTGCCGTTTTCAACTACAAGGCGGTTCCATTCACTGATAAATTTCTGCCTAGACGAATATTCTTTCCGGAGATCATCCTCCCTGGGCGGAAGAACCTTACTATTGAGGGCAATAACGTTTGCTATAGTTTTATCGCTCAAATATTTCATGTCCCACTTAAGGTTGTTACAATATTCAGATGATAACTCATCGGTGGAATGAGGTGAAGACTCATCTGACAACTTTCAATCAAGGGAATATATACCCTGGCTGCTTGGAAAACGGTTTCCACAAAATTGAGGGGCTTTTGTGTAGAACGCGAACGGGTTTTGCATCAAGTAGAACTACCGAGAAGGTTGTAATTTGCTTGTGTTCTTCCTCCATCTGTACTTACCTATATCCTGACCTTAGGTACAGCGTGGAGGAGAACTGAGCCCTTAGCAATTGTGACCTTGAGACCGAGTGACTCGAGACATTTAAGCACTTATAACTAACAAATACTTAAATATACATTAGTCACCGTCGATCTAATGTCAGTAAGGGTGGTGACCGAAACATTGTTCAAGTCAAAACAACTCTAGTGTTGGAAGAAACAACAAAACTCTAAAATAACTTATTTTGGCCTTGAGATTTGTTACCTGCCTCATCATGGCGATCTATAGAGGCGACTACTCCTTTTGAATGAGGCGGTCGTCTACCATAACCGCGCCATTGGTTGTTCTTTTCATGATTTCCGTTTGTTCACCTTCGATGGTAGTTCTACCCGCTGCTATTAATGTAATGACCTGGGTTATTGTTGTCGTTTCTGTCCTGTTTGCTGTCGTTACCCTGCCCTCTGTTAATTTCCGTCAGTTCTCCGAGGAGCAGCGAATGTTCATGCAGTTGTTTAGTATGTGTATGATTTGAGATCCAAATTTCTATCCCATTACCAAGTATTTTGTGTTCACCGTCGGTAATGGGCTGTCGGTATACTTTTATAGAGGGAATTAGCAGCGTCTTTCATTTGCTTGTCGGCAATAATAATGCACAATAACTCATCTTAGTGATGGTGCCTAAGATGTTGTATGTATTGTTCTACAGCGGATTGTCGTACAACAACAAGTTAGGGAGAACAATAAAATCAACTACTTTTAACAATTTTGAAAAACGGATAATGGTGTATTTCTTGTCAAGATTAATACCAATGTTATAGACAAATGATTTAATTAATTGATGTACAAGAAAATACCAACATTTCCAAAGTGCATGTTAGGGAACCTTATGCACTCCTGAAAGTTCTAGAGAGCCCCTAGAATATTATGTGTAACATATCACATCCAATAAACAAAAATGGTGTATAACACCAAACATAAATATGAACAATACCAAGATTTATGTATCACATAAGGTACAGTATATATCATAGGAAACTTGATTACCTAAATGAAGAAATAGTTTTAGTAACAAACAAGTTTTTGAATTTGCTAAAGATAATATGTCAATATAAATTTAAACAATGATTGAGCAGCCCAAAACCTGGATTTGACTCAGATATTTATGTGCCGCACATGAGATGCGGGGGTCACACCGTGCTGCGAGATGTAATAAAATATGAACTGTATAACTGTACTGATCAGCGAAGCTATATAGTGAAAAAAAGATGAATAACGGTTCTAAATAATACAAGGATAGATGAATAATTTAACTTTCATTATCAAGAATGCTTCCATCCGAAATATATAACATTAGTATGGCACAGAACACATAACACAAAACAACATTATTACGAGTTGTATATACAATTTCACTACACATTGTACATGTCCATTAGCTACAAAGATAATGATATCATCACGTGAAACTCATGAAATAAAAATGTATGCGCACCTCGTGCTTCTGTTCTGGTTACAAAACGCTTATTAATTCACAAGGAGAAGCGTTAACTTCTTTAAAAAATGCACTGTGTAGTCTACATTTATAGCGGTACTTCTGTCTGGTTTATTTGTTTATTCGCCATCTTTTGTCCCTGGCGTAACTTCACGGTGGGCGCCATTGTGAGTCGGGCGTGGTACCAAAAGAAGCGAAAGCAACACCATGGGGATGTGATATTTATTTTCCGTTAGGGATACAATACAAAAGAAAAAATACCTGAATAAAATATCTGCAGAGAAAGAGAACCAATAAATAGTATAATATACTAAAACAGAACAGAACAAATACTTAATATACAATACCGCAGACGAGATATACGAAACCTAACCTGTACGCAGGTATTTCAATATATAGCAACACGATAACATACATGACAACGTACGATGCAAAACGACTATGAATATGCATATGCTACAATTCGTACGACTTGTATTGGCCACCATAGGGGTAGATACAATCAATTAGATGTCATTCGTCCAGTGACGGTACGACGAGCGCGTATGGCTTTCGTTAAGTGCCAGACGCCCAACATTATCGTTTTCTTCAAGCGCATCGTGTGCTGATCGATCATTCATGCACTCACACACACGCTCACTCATGACATGCACGCACCTGGAATGCAAAGGTATTATTGTTCATGACCGGGAATCAAGATTGAAAAAATGCAGTCAAAAATGGGCCATCTTGCTGGATACCAGCAAAGCGTTCGATAAGGTTCCGCGTCAATGGTTTGCAATGAATCTGCAATATGACGGCTTCAGGAACCGGACGTTTGCTTGGATGCATAGCTTACTCTCAGACATGAATTGACAGGTCGTGCTTAATATGACTGTGACATAACCCTCCAAAGTAACCACTTTGTTAACACACGTAATATTTATGGGCATCTTCAATGTCTTAGGCATATCATCGACCTGCCTATACGTGTTTGAACTACAACTAGATTAGTCGCTGATGCTTCTCTACTGCATGCAGTGATTAATAACCAAACAAGAAGCAGTGCCACTACAATAAAATCTCAACAATTTACTGGAATTGGGGAGAAAATGAAAAAATAATATCAACCCGCTCAAATGCGAACACATACGCATCAACGACAAAGGAGAAGGTCATTACCCCCTCACATTCTATCAAAAAGCAAGTATGGAAAGACATCAACAAGGCCATGTAACTTTGTGTCACCGTGTACAGCAGTATATCGTGGAACTCACTCATAATCTCGGTTACGACAAAAGCGGATAAGACGACATATTTTCTGTGCATAAATATGTCATCTTATCCAAACCATATTAAGGCTTGCTTCTACATGATACGTGTACGCTCACACCTCCACAGTTTGGGACCCACATTCCAAGACCAATTCAGCCAATCTAGAATTAGTCAAAAATCGTGCATCAACAATTTGTCATGGTGAGGCCTAACCAACGAATAGTGTCGCAACCATGGAAATACCTTTGAGACGGTCTTCAACATAGCTAGGTAACCATGACATACCTTATTATTTAGCAGTTGAATGAAATGCCAACAAAAGGGTACCTGATCACAGCAGGAATAGCAATCAGATGTCATGACAATATATACAGAGCACAATAATATTATGTGAACACATATAGGAATTAATTCTTTCCTTTTGGAACTGATTGCCAGCGACAACTGTTGCAGTGCCCTCCATTGAAACGTTTTATATTCACATCGGCTCGGGTATCCTCATGTCCTAGTATGAACACAATGTGTTCGTTTAACGTGTACTTGAGTTATGCAAGGATCATTTCTTCTCATGTGTACATAGTACCATATTGCCTCTACACAAACATATAGACCATACCCTTAACTGGAAGACAAAGACGAAGATCAACGGCTGCAGAGTGATTTTGTGTTACACTTGATTTCGCACCAAACGAACTTGTTCGTCCCTTTGACTCTACACGTTCGGTCAAGCATGGTACCTATACCCTAAAATAATAACCGTGTTTCCGTAATATGGTAAATATTTTGCATTTCGGTATACATCAATCAACTGAATCAGCAGCGTGGCTTACGGTTCCACATAACGATCATGCAACGTTTCAATTTCATAGTCAGAAGAAAACATATAATATCCGATACGTATTTCATTGCAATGAAGCCACCATATTGATGTTAGTGATTCAGTTGTTGCTGCACTTTCCTTGCCGTGCAAGGCAGATAAAACATAACTGAGTTCCACCTGTGGATAGGAATATAAAAAATACAGTTGTATGGAACACTAACTCGTTAAGGATTATATATATTTTAAAGCTATACTCGCACCGGTATTAAAACAAATAAGACAAATTATATTAGATTCGGAGAGATCAACAAAATCTACAGAGGGCTGCTTGTTAGAAAACATTATTTTCCAACAGTGGTATAAATAAAATAGCAAATAGTATAACATAAAAAATGAAATATGATTTTAAAGAGACAAAAGCACTTTTTGTGAATGAATTATTCGTCAATATATAAATTTTCTTTAATTTTCTTCACTTACAGAAACGATAGTTTATAGTTAATATTTTCATGTTGGGAGTGTTTAAAATCTTCAGAGTAAATAAATTGTTATCAAAACAAACTTAAGCGACTATTTAATATATGCACCGTAATATATCCCGATATCGGAAAGATCTAATATAGTTGATTTGTTGATTATTATCATTTTATAACTGAATATTGTTGTGGATTTCAAATATTTTATATAAAATGCTATGGTATTTTTGTGCATGATTATACTCGCTTTCGCCTTCGTCGTTACCGTTTTAAAGGAATTTAGTATCTAGCGAGAATGTCTAAAGTATAAAAATATAAATCAAATCCAACAAATATTTTACAGTTTATGTGCTTATGCAACATATTGATTTACAAATGGAATGTCAAAAAGAGGCTAGCTTCAAAATGATAGGCCGTACAAGGAAATATATTGTTTAATAAATTCATTGAGATCGTCTGTTTCATCACGACTCGTGATATTGATCAGTGAGTGTGATCTATATGTTAGGCGTGTTCATGCATCAGCTAAATTGTTACCTGTAACACATAGCATGCTTAATGACTATTTGTGGGAACATATTTTGAAAATATATTAAAGTAAGGATTTAGAGTCGGATTCTATTTTAAGATGGTTTACGTTATTTTTCTTCATTATAATTTCCTGAAAAATCATTTGCATTATATCAAATTGTTGAGTTCAAGTTAATTTACATATATGTATTGTATCAGTCTCTCTTGAGTCACAGCTTATTACATGACTAGTTATATAAGCAGTTGTTACATGTTTGGAGCTATCCAAGCTGTTAGCCAGTGAAAGGAACACCTTCCAAAAACAAAGGAAGCACTTGACACAAACGACGAGAGATATCATGACCTATTTATCTGAATGAAATGTTATGAGCGACTACGGTCATAAAGTGCAAACGTTATGCCTATGTTGAATAGCAAGCGCGAAACACAAACTAATCAATGGTGAGGCGATCCTCCAAGATACGTATTATGTCTGCCACTCATCAGATTCATTCAACCAAACTAAAGTATACAAACATTGGGCAGATACAATTGCATACTTAGACACAACGCCATATAAGACCAAAACTACAAGATCTTCCGAATAAATACAGGAAAGGTAACAATACAGTGGATCGTCAAACAACCACAATAATGTTATACATATATACCAAAAGATAAATAGATAATAATAATGTAAAATACTACTACTACTAACTATACTAAATAAATATATAAATAAAAATACATAAGGAAATAAATAAATAAATAAATAAATAAATAAATAAATAAATAAATAAATAAATAACAGCAGCAAGAAAATGAGGAAGAAAGAGGAGACAACACATAATACTACTACTGATACTACTACTGCTGGCAAAATGAATTGTAAGCATACAATCAATAAATATGAGGATGTTTTTGATTTTTTCCAGGTATTTGCATCAAGGTCATACACGATGACTGACATAACACTTTCAGAAGACAATACTGAAAATTCATAGGTTGTGAACTCCATCGAGTGCCTATCCCAAAATACAACATGGGCGTACTGCATAATACCATGTATTATGTTTACCACAAATGAAAATGTACCTCATTATACATGTTGTTATACAACCCCAGTACTTATTATATCAAGGTTCCACATGATTTCGTTAATTAGTAGACCTTGATACCTTGATATTAATCATGCTATTTGCACTCGAGTATATTGTAATGATCTCACTGATAGACCCACTATGTTTTTCAGTTGATAAAGATTGTCTTTCTCCATTCTTTGTATCAACAAAGGACGAGGTAATTATTCAAGGTCTGTCAAACAAAGCTTTTGTCATTTGATTTAAGTATACGTTGTCACTCTTTCTCTATCTTTCTCTTTCATTCAGGTTGTTATATTTTCTTCGTTTTATCTGTACGTCATTTTCTGAAAATAAGACAAAAATGTCATGACAAACATGGTATAGCCTGAACTTAAAATACAATGACACATGGAACAATGATACGTCGTTTTCAAGCCACGGACAAGTAATTCGAGTCACATATACGGTAAAGCGCGGCACGTCAGCCTTATATTATCTACATTGTGTCCATTAAGATGAATTTCCTTTGTAAATTGTGTTAAAGATAATTCACAATGTATTTAAGATCAGTGAAAGCTTTTCTCACAATGATCGATGAACTGGAATGATCATTCAGAATTGAGTACATACTTCGTACACATTGCTATCAGATTATTATATTATTTGCGGACTATTATAAACTCGACGGTAAATAAAACGTTCGCATTAAACCCTCTAGCACAAAACAAAAGTAAGTTCATTGTTCGACTCTGGGTGCCAGTAAATTGTTACCTCTTGATAACTGTAATGTATACCAAAAGCATCAACACTAAAAACTTGTGTTAAGGCAATTAGGAAAGCTGGTTCGTTGCTGTAAATGTCAAACGGTTCAATGTTCTTAACTATCCTAGATTTTAACTAGAGTGTATGCACAAAAAGCAGCATTGCTGTATAGACGTGCAGGATGCCAATAATTGTTCAATGTCAGTTGAGCTAATTATTAGTTACTTAAGATGATGAAGAAGTTATTGTGCTTGCATCAGGTCGGGTTTAATGCAAGAATGTCATCTTCATGTATCAGATACGCGTCATATGATGTCAAGTTTAACCTTCTGTAGTTTTGATCAAGTTTATCTCGTGATTGCAAAACCCTTATGAAGTCGGTTGGTCAAGAAAACACGGGTTCGTGTGTCTGACGAATACTAAGAAGCTTTATATAAATTGAACGCCATACTTTCACCACTAATTGGTGTTCTAAATTTTAACCAGTAATGTACAATTTGTGCTGACATAAGTGATATTGGGATTGGTGCAATAATACTTTAAGAAGACAACATTTCCTGGATCATCCAGTGTGCTATTATTCTGAAAGCATAATAAGCATCGGATAAATTATAAATAAGGTTTGGTATTGGCTTTGCACTTTCATTTGTATATTAGCTCATCTTCTTCTCATATTATTGTCATCTATTCAGGAATCCCAACCATCATATTTTCATTCGCAAAATGATAAACAAAACATATAGATGCTGCGTTGAATCCTGAGATTGAAAAAATATGATATTGCTTTTAGACACATTAAGGGCAAATATAACCAGAATGCAGATATGATTCAAGGCGCATACAAATAATATTTTTGTTAGATTGTTGTGACTTTCATAATAAATATTTAAATGTAATATTTGTCAATGCTTTCAAACACTTTCTGATTTATATCATTTGTATACATCTAGATTGTTGGCACTTTAGCATATTCAAGATTGACATTCATTCGTGACACCACTTGAAATGATTCGGTACGCTATACCTTTGCACTAGTGGTAAGCTTGTATGGCTATGATGGAGTTAATTTACACCACTGACAGATCTTTTTCAAGTTTTACATTATATTCTATGGACGAAAATAACATGTTTATTGGTGCAAAACTACTATTCTTTATTCCTCAAGTTTAACCACAATATTCTACCAATTTGTCTTGGAGGTTACTATTATTTGGATGTGCTGGGCATTGTTGTAAAGTAGCAAAATACAGTACAAAACATATTGAAGACTTACAAGAGTAACACACTGTATTCAGTGATCCGATATAGCAAAGGTTATCCAGGAGAGTAATTCTATCCAACATGCATGGCCTACTCTATTTATATAGTTCATTTCTAATTGTGCAGTTAGACAATTTTCTAACATTATCGTCACCTTTCACTGGCGTCCGTTATTATCTATATAACTCAGCAGTTTCGTACAAAATAAAACTTGGCAAAATGAATACACATATATTGCTTAATGTGAGCACGAACGTCGGCTTGAATTTTCCGTACGTCGAACACATAAACGACATTTACAAGCACTGTTTGCATATATCCCCCACATACAGCAAGTTTGGAACAATCAGCTTTATATTTAACTATGTGTTGAATAATAATTTATTGGCGTATCAAACATTTTCTGATGTGTGGTCCAGCGGAAGGTCTTTCTTTAAAGATTACACAACTGCCTACTGACAGCCATCTTAACCTAAATTATTGTATCAGTGCAACTTGACACATGGCTTTTCTAAAACAAATGCTAGTGACGCATATGACTAATTTGTTTGCCAGCAATAATATCAAATTGCAGCCTCGGACATTGAGAGCAAAGTCAGAATTAAAGTATATATAGAAGAAAAGTAATACTGATATGAGGTGTTTTTGTACAAAGAGGTGGCTAAAGAAATGAGACAAAACAGATTGATATCCGGCGAAAACATAACTGCAAACTGGTTAACGTGGACGTTATCTATGTCAGCAAGACTGGCGTATCGGTTTGACCTTTTGTTGGAATGTAATTTAGAGTAAACGTCCAATCGAATAATATGGATTGAAGTGCATGCATCTGTATTGTCTAATATGAAGGAAGTCTCACTTACACATCCAACAGGAACAAGATATGTCTATAATCGTATATATGCCTTCGATGGACTAGACCATAATGGTGGTTATAATTAAAGATAAGTCGGAGAATGAATAGGTCAATTGTTTGACAACTGAAGCTGAATATGCTGCTGGCTAAAATCATGCTATTTTGGTGAAAGATATCGGACTTGATGATAGGTGGTTGATGTCATCATCGTCCGCAGTACGAGTCTATGCAAAGAAAGTCCTCAGAGATTATGGTGGTTCCCTAAGTGACAACCACGTTTCTACCTTACGTTACCATAGTGGAAGACCACCAATGATAGGTTATCAAATCTGAAAACTGAAATTATGACAATGTTATGCAATTATAATTTGAAATTTCTGCATTCATTTGATAACTATATCAGGTCAAATTTGGTATATAGGTATATTATTTTAACAAGAACATATGTCATATTTGAGTCATTTCTTATATTGTATCATCAAATTCATGACAATGTTATGCAATGATAATTTGAAAGTGTCAACATTCATGTGATAACTCTATCAGATCAAATTTGTCTCCCGTGTATATATATATATATATATATATATATATATATATATATATATATATATATAATGTAATATATATATATATATATATTGTTTTTACAGGAATATATGTCATATATGAGTCATTTCTAATATTGCATCATCAAATTATACTGTAAGGTCAGATTTCACAATCATTGCATATTATGCAATATCCATAATTAACGTGTAAAGAATTTTAAAGGTAATTCACTATTGGTGGATATTGCTGAACACCATGCAGGGATTTGAGTGCTAGATGAATGGTGACATACACGCAAGCTAGAGAGGAGGAATCTAAAGACATCGGCAATTCAATAATATTAGAAATAACTATACCATAAACAATGTATGTAGTATCATAACATCTAAAAGAGTATAACCCAGGAAAAATAAAATATTTGGGAAGATGGTGATCATGTGTATAATGTTTATACTTATCTTCATTTCCATAAAAGCAAATCATGTCATAGGATTCTTCTTACATATTACATTGTAAACTAAAACAAATCCACTCATTATAGGTTTGTGCTAGGAAGATTATATATATTCTATATCAAATTACCTTATGTTTTTTTTTCTCAGTTCTTGTAATTAGTTAGGTTTCACATTTTTGAAAGCGATCAGTGGGAAATAATGAATGCAGTAGGGAATCAAAATTAGCAGATGCTTATCATATAAGAAACTGTTAACGAACACGGATTATAGTGCCTAATGGCAAAACTTAAGAATAATGTATGAGTGGATGACAAACAGACTGACTTGCAGAAACACTGAGTCTAACAGCTTTTGTGTTTAACATCCAGCTATATGCAGGGTGGTACCATGTCCAGCAGCAAATTATAAACACGTCTGCTTGGTTTATAACACCACTCAAAGAGACAAGAAGAAAACAATTAAAGCATGTTTGGATTATTTTAACCTCAAATTATACCATATTTATTTAATTACAAATTAGTGATATACATACCTTTACTAGATTATCTCAAGTTTATATGCCATATGCCTATATTTATGTGTATCAAGAAACGCGGTGAGGACAAGGATCAATAACACTTTATAACTGTGCCACAACATATATTTTAGTCATATGAATTATGCGTAGTTAACGTTTATGAATTTAGGGCCAATACAATTGAACTGAGAAACCATTTTTGTTTTCTTAAGTAGACAATAATTTCTCACACGCGATAGTACAAGGGTTACGACATACATATCACCATTTTGAAAGCATATGCATATGCATCTGGTATAACTACTAAATACTCATTTGTTTGTTTGTTTGCTTGGTTCGTGTTTGGGGTGGGTTTGGGGGTTGGTTTATTTTTCTGATGCATGTCCATCTTTTTCGAAAGGAGATTAATTACGGCAAACTAGGGAGAGGAGATGCATTTATCATTCTTTCACTAGAAATAAGTACATGGACGATAAATTCAATATCATAAGATGCAAAACGAGATGGTGAGTCTTTATGTTCAGCGACCAGTGTATGTGCATTTGTATTAAGACGTGTAATACGAGTGCAATTTCCCTCACTAGTATTTACCATAGCTACACTGACAGACTGTTTCTCGGCAGCCTCATCGGAGGTAAGCAAAATATGGTGTGAAAAGATAACAAGAGAGGGAATAAGACTGAACACATTATACCATTAGACCAGACAGCATTGACCTTAAGAACATCGGAACTGTTCCTTCTGGAAAGGGTGTTGATCTTAAGAATAATCAGTATTATATATATGTCGTGGGTAGAGCCGATTGTGAAAACTGAACATTTGTGTAAATATTACAGGTTAATATTAACTAGAGGTTTAGGCAAGGCGGCTATACAAATGATGAGGCTGGTGACAAACTAATGCCAGATTCCAGTAGAGAAATTGCCATAGAAATACCCGTGGGGTTGGATGGAATAAAAGCAGCAGATCTGATCAACTTTGTCCAGAGATATCTTACAAGAAGGTCAGCCCAAACATACAGCACAGACTTTAAATAGGGTAACTAACAATATTCGCATATGCCCCATTACATGCTGGTTTAATAAAACATTAAAATAATTAGGTAACTTTGATTTAGTCAGAGCTAAATGAGATCCGTTATTAATTTAGGGCGCTAGAAACCACTGATAAAGACATAAGTAATACTATGTTTGTTATCAACCACAAAAGTCTCGGTTTCCTCCACTGTGGTTCTCGTCATAACAAAATGCATATGGTTTTTGCATCGACTTTCATTAATTGAATAAATCATCATATTTGATGTGGAACTGATGCCTTATTCTAAATTATTCCTTCAAAAACTAACTAGATATGATCACGTTTTACATTTCTATGTCAACTAGGAAACCTGCAGGTCTCCACCACCGAAACCGTACTCGACACGTCAACATTCGCAGCCACGGGATTTCTATGAGTTTAAATGCATGCCTTTTGTACTGAGCAGCATAATATATTATATATACTGAACTTACTTATTTCAGCTATGATATTTAAAGCATTGACTGTCGACAGACACCATGCATTTATAAACGTAACACAAGTAAGAGTTCCAAACTGTCACTTCTCAATAATTTTACCTGAGAAATGGTGGACTGGTGTTATTAAAAATGATGTGCTGATAGTTATTAATGGAAAAGAATCATTGATAAGTATTTGCGTTTTGAGCCATGAGATGGCGTTTAAAAATTATATATATACACACACACATATATATATATATATATATATATATATATATATATATATATATATATATATATATATATATATATATATATATATATATATATATATATATATATATATTACACTTTGAATAACATCAATTATGCTGGTATTTGTCTAAAACGTTATATAATATCTGATCTCAGATACATTTGATAAAGTTTGTATTTCTTCCCAGTAACCGAAGTACAACAACGGCATTTGTTTAAGTCTAGTATTACTCAATCTGCATAATTTGTAGTTTTGTATTACTGAACGAATTAGACACGAGGAAAACACCGCCTCACAAGTGCAATTAAATTACTTAAATTGTCCATTAAGTATCACTTTTTTACGTAATGACACAATGCTGCAAATTAAGTAATATATTACTATGACTTTTTTAGATCCGTTTCAGTAAATGGGATTTTTCAGCTTATTTTAACAAGCAATAAGTATGAATAGCAGTCATCAAAATTGAAATATTTTCTAAAAGTAAATTACAAAACGACAAAGATAAATTTAAAGAACAATAATTATTTGACTTGAAGGTATACTTATTACGTACACAGAATGTTCCATTATTCAATAATAGTAAAACAAAATTGAAATCGAAAGACCATTTAAACTGTTGTAGTTCATCCTTGTGATAATAAACTGTATAAACCGTAACAGACGTATATAAAGTAAACTCACTATTTTCAAGACAATATATCGTGTATGCATGGTTAGTATTTATGTTTGTGTGTGATTGATTTTGACAATAATACAAACGTTCAAGATCACTGATTCCATGGCAAGTCTCAACTATTATATTCTTCGAATATACCCAGCCACCGACCCAGCCACAGTACACAATATCAACCGTGATTCAGTAGTCATAAACAACGTGTTGCTCGAACTTATAAAGTCTTTATGTTGGCTAAAGAAAATAATTACTGTACGTACCGCTACTTGAATCATATTCTCTCTTTTTTCTACTGTACGACAGCCGGACACACAAGGCGCAAAGTTGAAGCTCAATTCTCCTCCGTCTCCTTTACATTTGGCTATTGAAAGTCTCAGTATCAGAGAGCGTTTTTGATTTGTTTAACTAAGAATGTCGACGAAAGTACATATTATGTTTGTAGGTGCGTCAGACTTATACGGGCTATACGTTGTCTTTTAAAATCGTTATAAAGTTAATCGTGTTAAATGTAACTCATAATGGAATTATATAAAATAAAGCTTGCATCACAAATGGAATGATCTGTGAGAATTTAATGGATTGTTCTCAATCATTGTTATCAGATTAATATATTGTTTACTGGTTATTATTAAACTTAAAGGTAAATCAATAGTTCAAATTACAACCTGTACTACAATACACAATATACTTGCGCGTCTCTGGGTGCCAGGTAATTGTTACTTGTTGATAACTATATAAACACGGTCACACTCGTGATACAGGAATTGAGAAATGCGGGTCGTTTACTGTAAATGTCTAACGGTTTAGCGTCTTAAAATAGTCAAGGTATAACTAAAGCCTGTTCAAAATGGATGCATTGCCGCACAGGCGTGGATTATGAGTTGAATCATTCAATGTCAATTGATTTAACACAATTCCGAGTTACATTACGTGTCAATGCATACAAGCCATATGGACAAGTAACCATATATTATATGTATGTCCCGTCGAGTTTGATGCATAATGTTTTCATCATGTATTTGAAAGGCAGAGGTCAATCCCATGGAAACGTACGGTCATTGGAACCAGCTCGGCTATTAATGATGAGTACTGACGAAGAACTTGCGAATATTTATATATATTGGATGAACATATATTTGTCCAAAGGGTCAAGGTGGTCCAAATGAGATGAGGGTATGATGCATGATTTCAGCTCAGTTTCGAAGAAACATATCACATAATACGCAGTATATAATGAAGGTTATATACCAAAGCTGTGTATGATGTTATCTGTCAAATGACGAAACATATTTATCGTTGAGCTAATATTATGTGTCTTGTGCCAGTATGTAACGGCAATAGATTCAAAGCTGCAGATTTATTTTAGAGATTGGTAATTCAACTGACATAGAGTAGGAATTGGTTGCTCCAAATGGAATGTGTGTTGACCATCATGTTGTAAAGATTATTTTGAATGGTGGGTAATTGATCGAGAGAAAGAAGCTGTAAATTTGTTGAATTCGTTGAAACGATGTATTCTGGGTGCAATGTTTAAGCACAAAGACAGTAATGTTACTATCTACACATACATCGAAACGAATATAATCTCCTAAGGGAATACATATGTATTATAGTCCTGGTAAGCTAAAACGAAATAAATAATAATAATAAACATACGCAAACTTTTAACTTATCATTCATTCCATAAGCAATTCATACATATCCATGTATATTAATGATAAAATCATTAAATAAATAAATAAATATATATATATATATATATATATATATATATATATATATATATATATTTTTATATATATATATATATATATATATATATATATATATATATATATATATATATATATATATATATATATATATATATATATATTAATAATAATAATAATAAGAATAACAATTTCACATTTAGTTGGAATATATAACTGAAACGATGCTTGGACTAACCTGAGGGAGGTCATTTGACCTAACTCAGGGAACGTACTACGCCAACAATAATAAACAAATTTCATAAAGAAAATGGCTTTTTTGGTATTGCCTCTTGGGTTGTTAGCTAAGTAACTATTATTTATTCTGTTCTAGTGCAACCATTTCGGATTTCATCATCATAAAAGACATTTAATTCGGAAAAAAAACCATTGCGGAATTAAGTTTTGACTCAATATTTGTTCCATCTGATTATTTGAGCGAACGTTACAGTCGATAGTTGTAAATGTCCTTCATTTTTTATTTTAAAAAACTGCTTAGTTTATACCAGGCAAATCATAGGAATCGAATCATCCATGTCTTAACACTTGTTGAATTATTATCCAATGCTGAGTTAGAGAGAGAGAGAGATAGCAACAAATATGGCTGTCTGTTTACCTGGTTCAATGCACTTATATGGGATAGTGAGTCAAATTTACAAGTGAACGGCACTACAACAATATAGTTTGTTGATGTTTACAATTCTTGTTCACATTCATTTATGTTTGTATTATCCTTTGTTCAATTTAAGCCTGGTTCAGAATGATGGGATGCACAGTCGTACAGCCTGTGTTAACTATTTAACAGGGAGCCCCGAGTGGCCTAGTTGTCTAAAGCGCTCTCCGTTACAAATCACTGCCATCTCACCTGTGTCTGCGTAGGTTAGAGTCTCGGATTATGCCAATATGGTTATGTGAGAAAGCTTGCCAGTATCTTATCGTGGGTTGCTGGTTCTTTCCCGGGATTTATCGGGTTCTTCCTCCAAAGTTAATACTGGCCAACATGTATAGCCTATTGTGTGCTGAAAATGGCATTAAACCATACTTCATCATCAACAACAACAACAACAACCGAATGTAGAGGAGACGGAGGTGAATTGAGGGGCATTTGATTAACGGCACTAATTAATCCAAGAAAAGCTGACAAATTTAACTTACTGTATCATTAATCCCTCAGTCCGAATTATATAACCGTATTAGTGCACAGAACAGATAACACATATAACATTAATACGAGTTATATATACAAGTTCAATACACATTTTTCATGTCCATCAGTTGCGAAACACACATGAAAGAAAAATGCATGCGCACACTGTGTTTATGTTCTGATTTTAAACAGCCTACTAAATCACATTGAAAAGCATTACCTTCCTCTGATGAACATGCACTCTTTAATCGGCATTAGTAGCAGTACTTCATTCTGGTTTATACGAGACCATAAAATCCACATACAAACATTGACAATGAAACAAAGCAATACTTAATATATGAATCTAAAACAGAAAGAAAAATTACGTAATTAGGCTAAACAAGCTATACGAAACACAACACGCAAGCAAATTAATGAAGTCCAAAGTTTTATGAAACAGCGATTATGTGGAAGTGGAACAACAACGAATAGGATGTAAGTGTTTTTAACGTTTGTGTATGTGCAACAATTACTATAGAATTCAGAAACTGATAAAACCCCTGTGAATTTCTTGAGAATCTCGTTCAATCAGCAAGTGGATACGTTGAATATCAAACGATTTTGTACCCGTGGGACAATTTCTTGCAACATTAAAAACTTGGATTTAGATGCAGAATTGTTTTAAGGTATATATTATCATAATTTATATAACGTACGTACTTGAATGATTCTAAAAGACACATAATAAATAAGATTTTATGTGTTACAGATTCAAGAAGGTCATGGACTTGGTCTTCATGTTGACATTTACAAATAACTTTTCATTATGCATTTCGAAGCGAAAATATGGGATATTTATGTACACTTTATTAATAGCACGTTTCTTAAAGTAACATCATTCGTTCTTCATAGAAAATGGATTTTTGACCCAAAGTAATACGCTATCCAATGTTTACATACATAACGTATCGTTTCGCAGGATCATACCACGCGCATAATTGTCTGACATGGTGGTATGCAAACCAATACATATTTTGATAAATTCATAGAGATCGTCTCACGACTCATGATATTGTTTGGTGTGAGTGCGTTATATGATGCTTGTTCATACATCAACTAACTTGATACCTTCAAAACATTGCAGGCTCAAATAATATTTGACGAAACATATGCCAAATAATTATTAAAATAAGATTTCACAGTCGCAAACTGTTTGAAGACTGTGATGTCCTGTCCGTGTTATTTTATTTATATAATATCCTGAAAAATCCTTTGCATTGTATGCTGATTTTACGATTAAGTTGTTTTCTATGTGCGCATTATATCAGTATCTCTTGAAGCACAAACTATTATCTGTCCAGTTATATAAATATAAACTTTGCAAGCTTATACCTATCCAATCTCTACGCCAGCGAAAGAAATACACAACAATGAACCACGTGCCGCAAACGATGAGATATTACGTGACCTACGTACACGAAAGACAGGTTATGTGCGACTACGGTGAAAAGGTGCAAACATTGTGTTTATGTTGAATAGCCGGCGCGAATCACAAATAATTAATGGTGAGGCCATCATCTGAGAAGCATTATTCTTGCCATCAGATTCATTTGACAGAACTAAAGGGTACAACAAATTTACGGATACAGTGTGTATATAGATACCAAGCATTAATACAATAAACTACAAGATCGTCCAAAGAAAATATCCAATTAAGGTAACCGTACACAGAATAGTAAAACAATTATATCACAATAATGCATAAATAAATAATACCAATAATTTACAATACTAATAATATTTGTACTACTACAATTGCTGCTACTACTAATAATAAAATAAATAAATAAATAAAACATAGAAAAAAATAATGAATAGAAAGATGATAATACAATTACAAATAATATTACTGCTGCTTCTACTGTTATTACTAATAATAATCATAATAGCAAGAATAAAATAAATAAATTGCATCTAAAGTTCCGAGCATTATTTTATTTTTCTAACGGTATTTGGATAAAAGGCGTCCATGATACCTGACAAAATATTTGAGAAGGCAATATTGGAAATTCATATGGTGTGAACAATTAAAATATTCCATCGCGTGCCTGTTTCAAAACAGCTAATTTGGCGTACTTCATATCAACAAGCACTATGTTTGCCACAAATGAAGATGTACCTGTTTACACCTGTAGTTATTCAACGCCAGTACTTATTATATCTAGGTTCCATATTATTTCGTTCAATATTAGACGATGATATCAATCCCGCACGGTAACTTGTAACATAATTGCTATTAACGCTCGAGCCTATTGTAACGATATTGCTGATATACGTATCATTTCGTTCAGTTGAGAAAGATTGTCTGTCCCGTTTCTGACCCCTATTCTTTGTAACACCAAGGCCAAGGTGCGTACTCAATGACGAGAGAGAGTAAACGCTTTCTCTCTCTCTGTCTCTGTCTCTGTCTCTCTCTCAGTTTGCTCATGCTTGTTCTGTTTCATTCGTTTTCATTTGATTTACCAAAAATCAAACACAATTGTCCAGAAGTACAAGGTACTTTATCTATTCTAAATTATTAAGCTCAATTAACGGCTTCACCATTCCAACCCAATTCATAGACACCGAGGTCTTAAACGCCAAAAGCTAAATTGAATACTAGTGCAAATGTTACAAGTTCCTACATTAATATATATGGTTTTGTCCTCATCACATTCGTTTGGTATGACTAATTATGTGTCCCATTTCCATCACTATTTTTTGATGGTTCGTGATTACAACAACAAACAAATGTTAGATTGTTTAAATTCAGCTGACATTTACATCAAACTATGAGCCCAGAGCAAGCTCGTATTCCTGAGGGTTATGATGATATGCTCGTATTTTGCAACTCATAACTACGTAACACAGAATGCCATATTACTATCATGGTTCATTCAGTATAGCAGTGTAAGAATGGAATATGTGCCACAAAATTGAACTTAATTGTTCATTAAAGCTGTAAAATCAAGTCCCAAGATATGTTATTTGCTTTATCATTCAGCAGGGGTCATAGTAAATTATAAGCCATTCACACTCAAATTAATCACAAAGTAGATGCGACAAAGGACACAAGGAAAACTATGTGAGGTTGCAAAGTTGCTAATAATGAAAATGGATATATAAATCTCTAAAATAACACTTCCGCAGCGATCACATATAACAGGTTTGTAATTATACATTATTAACAAGGATAATATAACAGTTACCTTTATATTTACAATCAAACAACGACGCATTAAAACTACTGGTATCTTTAATATATAAATGAGAGACGTTAAGCAATAACATTTTGCTTAGTCGCAAACTCATGCGTGCTGTAAACATAAGAAGCTGAACAGATTTAGACGCGCCCTTCGCTAAGGCTTTATTTGAGATGTTGACTTGGAAACATGCTTTTCGTTTCTTTCGTAAGTGTTTTTATTATCTCGTGATTTTCGTAATGATGTTTCGTGTGGTCATTTCATTTCCATGATAGTATGTATAATAGAGGATTTAAACTTAGGAGTGAATTAATGAAAAGGGACGTTATTGTTGGGGGATCTAATATTTTAAACTTGTAAGGACTACATGCGCTTTTATATTTGCATGGATACAATTTCCTTCAAATATTAGTTAAAGAAAGATTACTTTATTGTTATTTCAAGCCTGACATTAAATATTGATGTGTTTTGCTGATTACTCAGAAAATATATTGATGTTTTGTCCGAACAAGGTAACCTATATAAAATTCCACTTGAAGCGCAGAGTTTGTAAGGTTTTGTATTTCGTTATGATAGTGGGTACCAGCCACAGCCATACTAAGTCATGCATGCCTTTGCACATATCTCTAGACCTATCACTATCGTCGCAGCCTCTTAAAAAAGATCTAACCGGTGCGAGTCTGCTTTTGAATATTCATCACAAACGGCAACCTCATGTTTCAAAATAGACGTGATATATTGATGTTCTCTTCAACATCCATTTAAGAAATCTATGAATATTTTTCAATGTAGATGCCTTCTTAAGTATCAATTGAATATATAGACTCCATGATCATGTATTACAAAATACAAGTGCATATTCCAAAATGTGTATGATTATCAACAGATTCAACCCACTCAGATTATATCAAATATTTTGGAAATTAATCGTATATTTGCTTCGCTGAAAACATGTATTGAGGTTTTTTTGTTTCAAACTTGCCATCAATGATTTAAACAGTCCTGAGTTTATTAGTTGGCATTGAATATGTATTGTTTATCTTGTAAGTAATGATTTAACATTTTCTAAATTCCATTGTACAACATCCTTAAAGATAATTCCTTTCATGACACCTTACATAATATGTATTTGGCAATTCAACAATTACGGTTGCTAACTCGATGAAAAGTCCAAAAAATTGTGATAACTTTATTATTTTGTAGTGAATATACCACTCCTATTATCCTTATTACGTTTCCAGAGAACCTGTGAATGATGATGCAGTCGTCATAAGCAGCATATGGTGATTATGGTATATTGATTTCATAGCTGTTATGAAATAAAATGTAATGACACAATGAACACTGAGACTCTGTTTTCAAGTAACGTACAAGTAATCATGGTCACCTATGCTGTAAAGCGCGGCTCCAATTTTAGAATAATTATCGCTGTCCTGTGTATGCCGTTTTTTGAAATACAGCACAACCAAATCTCTTCGTTTACAACTAGTTATACCTTTATGTATTTAGCTAAGTAAACTGAGCTTTACAACATCATGCTGGATACGTAAACACTTCGTATTTGTCTATACAAAACAAAAGACGGAATATAAGACATAAGTAGTAACCTTTTGTAATACGTAAAAGAAAGTCTAAACATGCTCAAAATCATGATTCACTAAAGTTATAAATCACATATTTATATTCGAGATAAGATTTAAAAGTATTTGTGTCACAGGGCAGATGGTGATCTACTTGACATGTATGGCCCTTCCGAACGTAAATATTATTTATCATTGTTATATATCAGTGTATTAGATTCTCTTGGATGTATTAGAATACTTAAATGTAAATGTATAGTTATACATTACACATACGGCTACAAAAAGCAACGACACGTTCAATATTTACTGTCAGACATTTCGTTTACTCATTCATAACTATACCATGCTATGACGTTAATCGTTCAAAAAAAATGAACTGCATCAATATTGAGGCACAAAAACCCTTCCAAATAAATATACACATTAAATAGAAGATAAAAAATTTAAAAATCAAAAATGTTTTCCTTTTGGAAAGGTACATAAAATAAGATAAAGACATACTTCTTATAAATGTAAATCATGTGACAGGGTCTACTGAATCAACATTCAAGCCATGTGAAAATAGAGACAAGAAAAACAATTTCAGGCTTCCCCCCATTACATCATTTTGTATTCCAGATGTCCAAAACAAAGTAACCCAGATATAAATAATCATGCTGTTGTGCCAAAATGAAGGAGTTTATTGCTTAACTGGGACTCTTGAATATTTGCAATGAAATACAAGATTTGGCCAAACCCAACACTTATCTTGCAAAGCTGTTAATTTTCGATTAAACTTGTTCTGTATTGACTGTGCCAGCCTACACACTGGGCAATATCAACTGCAAGGCAATGCAAATAAATACAATGGGAATATAATGGTGTGCTCTCTCCACGATGGTTACCCCATACAATAACAACAACATGTTATATCATAGTATTTCAACATCTTAAGTTAACATTTAGGTTACAATGTTTTCTTAAAACTGTTTCATGTAATTTAATTTCTTTCTTCGAAATATTTAATTGGAACAATCACATGGCTAGTTTTAAGGCATTTGTCGTATAAAATCAGGAAACAACATGGCGATATTTATTAAAGATAAAAAAGATTTTTATTCATATATTATAACATGTTTGTAAATTTATAGTTAAGAAATTAAATTTGTTATTGGTTTAGTTGCTGTGGTCTTAACAACATTATTGTAGCACATGATATGCTGACGTGGCAGCGAGTATAACTGGTAGAGGAAAAATCCAGAAAAATCCTCTGAAGAACCAACGATTCACAGGACGTTAAGCTTTCCCACACACCCAAATAATTCAAGCCTAAGACTCAAACCCGCAAGAGCACAGGCGACATAGCAGTAATAAGTACAGGCAAACCAGGGTAATTCATACAGAATTCTATATGATAAATGCAAAGACTTTTCCAAACGTTTCAAATACCACAAACATAAATTTTCAAGACCTATTTTGTATACAAGTTATGTTATATGAGACAACAAAGATGTAAAATACTGCAATATGGTTTAATGATGAACTGAAACTGAATGGGTAATCAAAAGAAAGAAACCAGGAAAACTCGACTACATCCAAATCTAACAACTTTGGATAATTGTTTTGGGGATTACATTTCAATTTTCAAAGACTTTTAAAGAATTCAGTGTAATCTGTTCACTTTTCCTAAACTTTCAAGGCAATGAAAATGCTACCTCATATTTCCTAAGCAGTCAACGACCGTATGAACCCTGCAAACTCTTTAGATCACTGGGCCACCATGGACTAAAACAAACTTTGTAAATGGATTATTCCATTTACATTTCCATTAATTCCAAAATCATGAAGAGCCCATCATGCAAATATGTCCATTAATAATTTACAAGAAATATGTGCTATTAAATGAATTGCTTGCAAACACATCAATGGGCTTAAATATATTAAGATTCTGAGTGTTTGATCAACATTCTGTGTAAGACAGTCAGACATTGGATTAAGTAATTTAGTACAAACAAAATTCTGCACAAAATGGAGTCTTGCAGATTTGGCGATGGTAACATCCGGCCAGAGCAAGGGAAAGTAATTTTCATTCGATTTAATAGGACTTTTGAAAACGTATTATTATCAAATCACGTCTCTCATAATTAGTAACATTTATTCTAAATAGCTTTCAATTTTCATGGGTGCAAATTGTATTGGAAATACATTCCACATGATATTAAATCAGCTGAACGTATCTCTGCCTTCCACAACAGATTTTTTAGATAGATGACATTATTTTATTAAAAAAAATGGTGCATTTATTAAAGCATATGTTACACCACCCAAACACATGTGCTTCATTTTCATTTATGCAGCAATGTAGCATTTATGTGAATAGCTGTTTATATATTGTGCATGGATGTGTGTGTGTGTGTGTGTATGTGTGTGTGACCTCAAGGTAGATTAGTTTCTCATTTGTAGCGAATTGAGCCACCCATCTGAAAATAGTCTTTAGCATTATTATTATTATTTTGAAATCCTTTGCTACAGCAGAGAAGGCTAATACCGAAGAAGATAAACATAAATGCAAACAACAAATATCTTATTGGCAGAAGCTGAGAAACAGATTTCAATAATCCAGGAATACTTATAAAAACTAAAGCATTCTTGGCAACTTAGATAATAGAATGGTTTCACTATTAATATCACCTACAAAAATGTGCTGTTATTAATATATACCAATAGCTGGCAGTCATGCAATACATCCTGTTTAGATTCTTATCAGTTACTTCCCTTTCATAATCTTGTTCCCCAGTTTAACAACTCCACTTGCTTGTTTCTTGTGAGAAGAAATGAAAATAGAATCAGCTTCCTGTTATTACAGTCTGCAGCCTCATATAGAGAACAGAGAGAGAGAAAACTTTAACACGAGGAATGAGAATATTAATGTACCAAACCCTTCTACATTTAGATTTGAATCAATTTTTTGTGTCCCGAATTGAGAGTATGGGAAAAATGTATTTTGAGTGTCTTTAACCCCATACTTTAATACATTCGCAACTAAATATTTTGCTGGGAGTTTTCTTGTGCCAGTATGAATGGAGCCATCTCATTTGAAAACAAACTTGATTGGTGGTGCATAAACTAGAGTTAGCCATTATTACTAAATCACAAAGGACCCCCACTCACTAGTTTTATTGTTGACATGGTCTTAAACATTAACTTGTACTGAGAAACCAACGTTCAGAGCAGGGCAAATGAGGGGACATACCTCATAAAAATGACAACTTTGTATGAATGTAACTGAAACATTATTTAATAAAGAGCCAAGGGCTATAACTCTTGATAATGTTGAAATAGAACTCATTCATAATCACATCATTATACAGCAACATGCGAAATGTGGTCAAAATACTACATTCCTTGGTAAAGTTATACATTTACTGCTGAGACCATTATCTTTCCGATTTGTTGATTTTATGGACAATTTACAGGAATATAATGCCAAACCAATGGCAGCTATGTGCATTTATCACGGAAATACCAAGGGTGCCAACCTGGGCTCGCCTGGGTTGGTGTTCAACCCATCAACCTTGGTAATTTTAATCTAATACTCTACCAACTGAACGTGTTCAGTGCAGAAATTTATGTCAAGAGGTCGCGTAATCTGTAAGCATAGGTCCTGTAAAGTGAACTAATTCAATGTCTTACCAATATAAAGCCCCATTCCAAATTTGGTTGAAATCTAATACACCTTAGTAAAGACAGAGTGCTTGTTTCGGGTGGGTGGGAAACAAGCTGTGGCCATAACTCAAAATACACGTTTTGGAATATTGGAAATAAAACTCATTGAAGTTCTTATAAATATGAAGGCCCTTACCATATTTACTTGAATATCAACAAACCTTGATACAGTTACACAGCAAAAACCAAAGTCAAGAGGTCTCTGCAGGCAATCAAGGGGAATACTTCCTGTAAATAAGGTTATGGAAACCAAACTCAGTTAAGGTCTCACCAACGTACCAAATTTAGTTCAAGTCCAGCTATCCTTTGGGAAAGTTAAGGTACAGAAATAAATGTTATGAGGATAGGCAATTAGGGGGCATAACTCCAGAGAGAGCTGGATTAAAACAACTTTTGAGGTCACAATATCAGATTAATGCTTACATAATTTGTGGCTAAAATTAAACCATTTTCAGTAACGTTATCCCATGAAATTCCAAAAATGCTGACATAGCCTGCTGCCGACTTTGTGCTGTGATTATTAAAATTGGGAATTTTGCACAATTTAAAAGTTTTGATTGTGACAAATTAACCCCAGGGAAGGGACATCGTTTTGGTTCACGAGAACCACTAAAATATAAGGAAACTGATATAAAAATAAACAGGCTTCGTGATTTATTATCTATGTTCACTTTTTATGGCAACATGGGAGCATGGATGGTACAATGAAATCTTGCATCCACAAAATACTTCCATATCTGTCAGTAAGTACTAAAACATGTACATAATGTCTAACACAAGCGATACAGTTTAAACGTCTTCATAAATGTGACTTTATTTATACACTAAGAAAATAGTAACTTTATGAATCAAAACTACGCTCAACAGCTCTCACCGATCTGGGACAATGCTTTTACATATTCTTATAGCTTGTATATCTGTAGAAACAAAACAAGAAAATTGGTTTTATAGTTGGCTGTGGAGCCTACTATATGTACCATAATATTCAATAGAATCCTTTTGGAGTCTTTATGTACTTCGGTTGCGTATTCCGTATCATTAACATACATACCATGCTGTACTGGAGCTGTAATATTTATCCAACGCAGCTATGCTAACAACCAAAACGGATGCAGGCAAACATATATCTCAGAGTATATAACCGATGAGGAATGTATTGTTATGTCGTATCATTATCTGCGGAGTAAAATCTAAACATGTATTGGATAGAAGATCATACTAATTAATATGTAGGTAAATTTGTGTGTCGTTACATTCCTAAGAAGGGAAAATGCTCATTAATGAGATGCTTATGCGTGTGCATATGTAGTATGGCTATTGTTGCAAAACTGCATACTCGCATTACGGTATTTGAATATGAGGATGCTGATATGATGGCACATATAATGATGATACCACTGGGAACATGTGTGACTCGGGCAAAATTTAAATATCAATTACGGTTGCAACTTACACTGCCTAACGATCATATTGTAAATCACTTGTTTGCATATTCAGCATCATGTCAAAACGAAAACAAAAACAATTGTGAAGAAAGGCAGACATGTGCTTGAACGATTATGCACGTACGTGTGCCTGGAAATTTTTAAATATCGTAGATAAATTTGCAAATTTTCATTCATTCCACAAAACGTTTAAGTTTCCATGCATATTTGCGATCAATATCTAAAATAAGTTATTAAGATTGTATCTGCAGTTAGAACGTGTGAGCTTGGATTGCCATATATCGCCAGTTTTTCGTTCCAGATTTGGGATTAAAAACACATTACTGTCGTCACAGTACGTTCTGGTGACCTTATGACTGAACAATTGTTAAAGCTACGTTCAAAATCCAAATAACTCACATACACACATATAACGAAGAAAACATACCAAATAGGATATTTCATTCTGCTAATGGGTATGCTCTGCTCAACACGAAAAAGACTTTGGTTTGATAGCCATATGGAACTTATGAACGTTCTCTTTTATGGACCGTCCAAGTCAAGTATTGTGTTAACTTGATATGCGCTAAGGAACGTATTTCTTCAGGAATTTTGAGGAAAGAGATACATCCATCAGTTCGTCAGCAGAAAGGATAATAAATTGCAATGATTATTTAATTATCGAAAGGTGCAAACCTAGTTCGAGGATGGGACATTCTATGTATTGTGTAACCAATTGCTGTGTACTTGCATTAAGGAGTTGTAAATGTTTATGATTACATTTTCCTTTGTGAAAACATTTTATATGTCTACACTCACTGATTGTAACGGATTACACTCTTGTATTTATTTAATACTGTACTCGGGTTTCGAGGGTGATTTATGTATATTATGTCTTATTTCGAAAAAGTGAGTCAGGTTCATCCCATACCGCACGTGCGAGGTGCTCTCGATGGAACGAACTGAATGCCTTCAACGCACATACCGTACATAAATTTCTTTCCTATAATGGAATAGTCTTGTCAGCCGGCATTCTGCTTCAAGGACTTGCAACTCTTCAGCTGTGGAGTTATGTAAATTTATTAATTTCTAGTTTTAACTACTGTTTTACCACGTGTATTTTTCAATGATTGCTATGTAGCATTGGTTTAGTCTTAGCAAGGGATTTGTATTAGTAATGTAAAGCTACAATTTTTAAGAACTGTTTAATATAGTAGAAATATTATCGAGCATGATTAGGTTTATTTTTGAACCTGTCATTTTGTAATTGTTGTGCTGATAATGTAATCTATATAACTTACACTGTATAACGTCATTACGTTATTATGCCCGTAACATGTATAGTAAACGGTATTGAATATATTTTCAGATATCTGGGACCGGTGTGTCTGTGTCCGGAGTGTCTGGAGGGTACAATGTTCGGAGTGTTCCGAGTGTTCGAAGTATTCCGAGTGTCCGGAGTCTCTAGCAGCTGCGAAGATGAATTGTATCAGCCGTAGAGCTGAACCAGCGTACTGAAGACGTACTGATGACGTACTGATGACGGATTGCATCTTCGTACATGTAATTTATTAGCCGTGGGCTATTTTGGGGGCTCGTAAAACCCAATGTATATTTCGGGACTTAAAGATAAGTTGTATATCTGTCCCTCTTTTGTATCACAATAATTTCGCTTCCTGACTGAATGCATGTTACTACACGAGTACAATTTGCATCGTTTACTACTTGAGTAAACTATATCCATCGTTTCATTGTCAAATCGGCGTGAACCAGTTTGTCCTTGTCTTTGTAATTGCTACATTAACTTATTTTTAATTTCATCATTAATCTGTGAGTTCTTATGCTAATTAAATTCAATATTTGGATTATATATACACGCATATATTCATAATTAATTGCTCATGCAATTCATCCATTATTAAACATATTATTTAGATCATCGTCAATATGTTCTGTTGCAAATCCGGAAATCCCACCCGGTTATCTTTTTTACTCACTATTTCTCGGCAGCTCGAGAGTAGGTAACCAAAACATGGCTCGAAAAGGCAATAAGATAAGGAATGAGGCTGAAAATCAGAGACCATGAGACTGAGCGAATCAACCTTAATACAGTTGAACGTTTTTCTTCTGGAAAGGGTGCTAAATTGTAAAAATAAAAATTGTTATACATGTCGGGGTTAGGGCCTCATCTCGCTCTATGATGGAAACTGAAAGGTTGTTCAAATATTAAAGGCTATAATTTATTACAGTGGGGATACAAAGGCGACTGTCAGCGTGATGAGTCGCATGGCAAACTAAGGGCATTTCCCAATACAAAAATTGTCATAACATTACCCCATGGGCTGGGATGGAACCAACGCAGTAGTAGATCTTGTCAATGTTGTGTATAGATTTACCAGACCTAAAGGTCAGCGTCAACATACCACATCTACTTGAAACGGGTATCTAAATGTATTTACTTGTACAGCATTGCTTGCCGTTTTAATACAGCAATACAAAGCTTAGGTAACTTAGAGTGAAAAAATATCCGATATAAAATTGAGCACACTAGACAAACAAAAATACTAATTAAAACTATATGTGTGATTGACCATAGCAGTCAGATAATTCACATAAAGAAATGATAAACGCATTTCGCATATGCTTTCATCAATTGAATAAACTCACCTTATTTAATGGGGAACCTATGCCAGATATTAAATCATGGTTCCACAATCAGCAGGACGTTAGCCCATTTTAGATTCAGATCTCAGCAACAAAACATGCAGCTTGATTCATATTTCTGTTCTGGGCAGTGTTCAGCGTAATCAATTATAGCTACTTTAGATACACTGTGTAAAGCTATCTGTTCTCAGAGACTTAATATTTCTAAAGATAACTCAAGTAAACTTTCAAAACTGGTTCTTCTCAATAATGTGACTTGACAAATGGCCTAGATAATGTGGCTTGACAAATAGCCTAGATAATGTGGCTTGACAAATGGCCTAGATAATGTGGCTTGACAAATGGCCTAGATAATTTGGCTTGACAAATGGCCTTCATAATGTGGCTGACAAATGGCCTACAAAATGTGGCTTGACAAATGGCCTACATAATGTGGCATGACAAATGGCCTAGATAATTAAATATAATGACAAAAAAATCTCATCAGTGTGCACTTCAAGTAATTGGATTTCGGTTTAAGTATCACTTTTTGTCACTGTACAGACATAATGATGAAAATTAAACCAAAACTCCTAAACTGAATATTTTAGCTTCATTTCTGTGAATGCAATTTTATGTCCATGGTAATAATTTATAAATAATTATCGATATTGAACTAATCATAGATATTGAAATAATCATCGATATTTAAATAGTTTCATGATAAAGTGAAATTAAAAATAGACAAGGAAGCAAACGTAAGATTAAGAGTTGATATGAAAGTAACATAAGTTTTCTAGAATGTTAAAGTATTTCAAAGTTAAAAGCCTGAATTGAAATAAAATGACCATTGAGACCCTTGAGGGCTTTTTCCTGTACATTATGATTGCAAACTATATAAAACTAAGTAGTCTAATATACACAAAACTCACTAGCTTCAAGCCAGTGTATTTTCTATGGACGGCTTACATTAACTTCTTGTGTTGAATTATAGTTTAATGGAAGTTTTTACTATAACGGATTCCATGTCAAATCTCAAGCATTGTTTTTTTTTTTTTCTTCTAAATATACACAACCACTGAACAATATACAATCTACCCTATCAATCGTGACGCAGCATCTTAACCAGCATGCGTATTTCTTGATTGATAAACAATACAATTTAAAAACACAAATACACCATTATGATTAAAATCAGATATACATTGTCCGACGTGAAGATCTGAGAGCAACATATTAGGTTAATGTATTGCTAACTTTATTTATTGCCATAATCGCTACTTGTATTAGCAAATTAGATGAACTTATATATTTGTGTTTTGGAGACTGAGTAGCGTGGCTAGAGAGCATAAATGTGTACCGAACTCATTCATTTACTTTCAGATTTTTGAAAGCAGCTTTTCAATTGGCTATTTAAATGGTCACCATGATACGTTCAGATATTCATGCACGCAGGTGGATATCTAATTTGAATTCGCTTGCAGCAACACATTATTTGATAAGGCACTAGAAACTAATTGAATTTTCATGTACCGTGATGCTAATTTTCTACAGAATTACTATACTATACTTCGTCTGGAAGACCAGCAAAGCAAACTTCCATGTTATCCTTGGTCTATACAAGTCTAAATGATTATGTTATACTGCATTTACCCACTACCTAAACCGGAAACCATTAGAACCTATATAACTATATCAATATAATGAACAAAAAGGGTTACCAGTGTGCCCACGTGTCACGTTTGTCTAAGCAAATACTTTACAGGTTCCAAAATCATTTTCTTGACAGTCCTACTTTTGTATTTTCTATATTTTTATTCAATTTCCCAGTAAATATTTTCCAACTGATTAGCGTATGCAAATAGTGTCAGATAATTTAACATAAAACCTAAATACAAACTTGTATAGGCTGCATAACCTATCCAAGACAAAGTTACCATCTGAAATATATCCTATAATTTGAGCAAGAGGAAGAGCCGTACGTAAAATTTTGCTTAAAATGAAACACCGAACATGTAAGGAAAGACAGTTACATGTATACGTGTGCCAACTAAATACATGCACTTTAAAATCAGAATGATTGAGCTATCATTTGTTTAGCAAATGATCCTGAGTATCCATTTTTGGACAGTGCAATTGCTTCAAAGTCAGCGTATTAGTTTCACTAATTAGCACATTCAGTCACAAATGAAGCACATTCAGTCACACTCAGTCGAACATAATTATCAGTAATTACGTACCGCTGCACGATTTCTAGCACGTTACATGGTAGATTGAAACATAGCATGAATGATCTAAAAGGTATCCTAGATACTTTTTGTGTAGTCCTTTGACGAATGAAGGAGATTTATATTAGTAAGAAAATCTAATACTTTGTAAACATTATTCACATTTCGAGAGTTGTTAAATGCTACTGACGTTTGATAACAATAACATTAAAAAAGTATATACAGCTATAACAATAACATTTAAAAAGTATATACAGCTATATATATATATATATATATATATATATATATATATATATATATATAAGGGTTTAAGTTTACAGTCATTTCAATCTTATATTGGTTATATGGTGTCTATTAAAATTAATTTCCTTTGTAAATTGTGTTAAAGATATTTCAAAATGGATTTAACATCTGGGAAATCTTGCCTCACAAGGATAATAGATCGATGAATTGGAATGATCGTCAGAATTGAGTAAGTACATCGTACCTAGATTTAATATCAGGGAAAGCTTGTCTCACAAGGATAATAGATCGATGAATTGGAATGATCGTCATAACCGAGTAAATACATCATACCTATTGTTATCAGACTGTTGTATTATTTCCGGACTAATATAAACTCGACGGTAAATTAATAGTTCCCATTACACCCTCTAGCACAAAACAAAAGCCAATCTATTGTTCGACTCTGGGTGCCAGTAAATTGTTAAATTTTGATAACTGTGATTTATACTACAAGCACCAACACTACCAACTTGTGATAATGGTACTATAAATGTCGAACAGTTCAATGTTCTAAAATATCCAAGCTTTTAACTAGAATGTTTGTAACAACAGCACAAAACAGCGTTGCTGTATTGGCGTGGGGGATGACCATAATTAGTCAATGTTAGTTGAGCGAAGTATGAGTTGCCTAAGGTGACGATGCAGTTATTGTGCTTGGGTCAGGTAGGGTTTGATGCAAGAATGTCTTCGTCATGTGACAGATACGCGCCATATGATGTCAAATGTAACCTTCTGTACTTTGGATCAGGTTTATATTTGAAGTGCTAGGGTATATCAAAAAAGACAAATGGCTAAATATTATTTAACAAGGTTAGTCTATTTTGTCCGTGATTGCAAACCCCTTGTAACTTTGGTTGGTGAAGAAAACAAAGTCCCATGTGTCTGCCGAATACTAAGAGGCTTTAGATAAATATAACTTTCACCACTAATTGGAGTTCCAAATTTTAACTAGTAATGATAAAGGGGTTGGGGTAATACTAACCTAAGAACAAAATTTCCTGTCTCATCCAGTCGGCTATTATTCTGAAAGCATAACAAGCATAGGATAAATTATTCCACAATACGAATAAATGGTATTGGTTTGGTACTGGATTTGCAACACTTTGATTTGTATATTAGTTCATCTTCTTCTCCTATTTTGTTCAGTAATCACAACTATCATATTTTCATTCGCAAAATGAGAAACAAAACACATAGATGCTGCGTTGGAGCTTGATCTTGAAGGAATATGATATTCATTTTAAGCACATTAAAGGCAAATATAACCTAATTACATATGCACTTTATGGCGCATAAAAATGCTATATTGCTCGAGATTGTGCATATCTTGTGACTTTCATAATAAATAATCCAATGCAATAATTGTAAATGCTTTCTAACACTTTCCGATTTATACCAATTGTAAACATCTAGCATGTTGGCACTTTAGCATATTCAAAATTGACATTCATACGTAACACCACTGCAATTGATTCTGGACACTACATTTCACTCTAAGCTTGTATGGCTATGTAGGGGTTAATTTACACCGTTGACAGGTCTTTTTCAAGTTTTTCATTGTATTCTATGGACGAATAAAACATGTTTATTGCTGCAAAACTATTTTTTTTTATTCCTCAAGTTTAACCACAATATTCTACAAATTTGCCTTCGAGGTTACTAGTATTTGGATATGCTGTGCATTGTTTAAATCAGCAAAATACAGTACAAGCAGATTGAATAGACTGAAAATAGCAAGACACTGTATTCAGTGAGCCTATATAGTAAAGGTTATCCAGGAGAGTAATTCTATCCAATAAGCATGGCCTGCTCTATTTATATAGTTCATTTCTGCAGTTTTACAATTTTCTAACACTATCGTCACCTTTAACTGGCGTCCGTTATTCTCTATTTAACTCAACAGTTTCGCACAAAAGAAAACTTGGCAACATGAATACACATACATTTCTTAATGTGAGGGCGAACGTCGGCTTAAATTATCCGTACATTGAACACATAAAATACATTTTCAAGCAAAGTTTAAAATTATCCCCAACATAGAGCAAGTTTGGAACAATCCTCTTTATATTAATGTGTAGAATAATTTGTAACGGGTTATCAAACATGTTCTGATGCGTGGTTTAACGTGATGGTCTCTGTTTAAAGATTGCACAACTGCCTACTGAGAGCAATATTATCATAAATTGTTGTATCAATGTAATTTGATACAAGGCGTTTATAATATTAATGCTAGCGACGCATATGATTAATTTGTTTGCCACAGCAAGAATATCCAGTTGAAGCTTTGGACCTTGAGAGCGAAGCCAAAATTAAATTATATATAGAAGAAAAGTAATATTGATATGAGGTCTTTGTGTACTAAGAGGTGGCTAACAAAAGGTGAAAAAGCATTTTGATATCTGGCTCAAACAGATGTACCTCATTTCACCTGATTAACATCGAAGTGATATATGAAAAAATCTAACGTATCATGTTGACCTTTTGATGGAATATAATTTAGAGTAAAGGACCATTCGAATAGGATGGATTGCAGTGAATGCATCTTTGCTGTCTGATTTGAAGGAGATACTACGTGCACATCGAGCAGAAGCAAGACATGCATATAATCCTTTGTTTCTTCGGTGGACTAGGCCATATTGGCGGTGATAATTAAGGGTCAGGAGGAGAACGAATAGGTCAATTTGTTAATATCTGTAACTGACTGTGCTGCTGGTTAAAAGCACGTTATTTTGGAGAAAGATATCGGACTTGGTAGTGGTAGTTTACTGGGTCGATGAGGGTATATAGCTTGTTTTCATCGTCCGCAGTACGAGTCAATGCAATGAAACGCCTCAGAGATTACAGTGGTTCCGTAAGTGCCAACCACGTTTTTTCCTTACGTTACCATAGTGGATGACTACCAATGATAAGTTTTAAAATCGGAAAACTTAAATTATGACAATAGTCTGCAATCATAATTTGAAATGTATACATTCATGTGATAACTCTATTAGTTCAGAATTTTTCCCGTATATAGAGATATTATTTTAACAGGAACATATGTCATATTTGAAACAGTTCTTTCATTGTATAAACGCTCCGGTGGCCTAGTGGTTAGAGCTTCCGCCTCGGATGCGGGAGGTCGTGGGTTCGATCCCCGGCCGAGTCATACCAAAGACTTACAAAAACGGTACTAACAACTGCCTCGCTTGGCGCTCAGCATTAAGGGGTTAGTGTTAGGACTGGTCGGCCCGGTGTCAGGATAATGTGCCTGGGTGGGACATCATGCTACATGTCTGCGGCATGATGCCCCAGTGATAGACATCACTATAAACTGCCACATTGCAGACATCGTAGCGATATGACTGAAAAATTGTTCAAGCTTTCATCTTTCATTGTATCATCAAATCGTTACATATTCTCAAGTGAAGGAAACCATTCTTAGCGAGTAAAACTTTTTAAAGTAAAAGACTCTTTGTGGCTCTTACCGAACACCATGCAGGGATTTGGGTGCTAGATGAATTGTGCTAGGAAGGAGTAATCTAAAGACATCGGCCATTCAATAATACTAGAAATAGCTTAACCATTAACAATGTATGTATATTCATAATATAAAAAAAACGATTATAACCCGGGATCTGAGAAGATGGTGATTATAGGTACAATGTATACACTAATCTTCATTTCCATAACAACAAATCGTGTCATGGGATTCTTCCTACAGATGTCATTGTAAACAAAAACAAATCCACTCATTTCATCAGTGTTACCTTATATATATATATATATATATATATATATATATATATATATATATATATATATATATATATATATATATATATATATATATATATATATATATATATATTTTTTTTTTTTATAGGAAAAATACATTAGTACTGTAAAAAAAACACCCCATGTTTTTTTTCACTTCTTGTAAATTGACACACACGCTCCTGACGATATAAACTTAGTTAGGCTTCACATTTTGAAAGCCATCAGAGGTAAATAATGAATACAGTAGCGAAATCAAAATTAGTAGACGCTTATCTTGTAAGAAACAAATTAATAACTGAAAAGTTTAATGGAGCACGTATGTATACGCTGTCCCCAAGTATCGTACCTAATGGCCAAACTTACGTAAAATATATGATTGACTGATATATGGACTGACGTGCGGGAATTGACCAAGTACACTGACTCTGAAAGCTTTTGTATTTGAACA
Source organism: Sinohyriopsis cumingii (assembly GCA_028554795.2). Taxonomy (NCBI): domain Eukaryota; kingdom Metazoa; phylum Mollusca; class Bivalvia; order Unionida; family Unionidae; genus Sinohyriopsis; species Sinohyriopsis cumingii. Next base: position 77,846,074 of record CM068834.1, on the reverse strand, counting down.
TCCAACTAGATACATGGATGTGCCAGGCCCAGCAGAAAATTATACGCTCATCTGCTTGGTTTGTAACACCAGCGAAATAGACATTCTTGTTATAATATTTTGAAGAAAAAAATAATCATTTTTGGATTATTTTAACATCAGAATTCCACCATAAGTATTTAATTACAAATTGGTGATATACATATTTGTACAGGAGTTACTAAAGTTTCTATGCCAGATGCCTATGTTTATGTTTCAAGAAATGCAGTGAGGACAAGGACCAGTAACTCTTTATAACTGAACCACACTATATCTTATTGTCATAGGAATTCTCCGTAGCTAACGTTTTGGAATGTAGGGCCAACACATTTGAACTAAGAAACCAATTTTGGTTTGTTTACTAGACAAAACTATCTTTCACACGTTCATACAAGAATGCATACATATCACTATTTTGAAAGCTTATGCATAAGTATCTGATACAACTACTAAATACACGTTTGTTTGTTTGGTTGGTTGGTTTTTTGGTGTGGGTTTGGGGATGGTTTATTTTTTAGCATGTCCATCTTTTTTGAAAGCAGTGTAATTACGGAAAACTCGAGAGAGGAGATGAATTTATCATTTCGTCAGTAGATAGAAGTACTTTGTAACGATGAATTAACTATCTTAAGATGCTAAACTAGGACGTGAGTCGTTGTATTAAGAGACCAGTTGATGTGTATGTGTATTAAGAATTTAAATATGTTTACGAGTGCAATTTCCTTCACGAGTATGTAACATAGCTACACAGACTGTTTCTCGGCAGTTTGATCGGAGGTAAGTAAAAAATGGTCTGAAAAGTCTATAACACAATGAGTAGGACTGAAGACATTAGACCAGATAGGATTGACCTTAACAAAATTGGAAGTGTTCCGTCTGGAAAGGGTGCTAATCGTAAGAATAATCATTATTATATATATATATATATATATATATATATATATATATATATATATATATATATATATATATATATATATATATATATATATGTCGTGAGTAGAACCACATCTCATCCGATTGTGAAAACTGAACTGTTGTGCAAATAATAAAGGCTACTGTTTATTGTAGGGTTTGTCCAGGCGGCTATACGAATGACGAATCTGGTGACAAAGGAATGGCAGATCCCAGTAGAGAAATTGTCATAAAATTACCCGTGGGGTTGGGTGGAATAGAAACGGTAGATCAGATCAATTTTGTCCAGCGTTATCTGACAGAAGGTCAGCCACAACATACATCACACACCTTTAATAATGTAACTAACACTATTTGCATATGCACCGGTTCATGCTGGTTTAATAAAACATTACAATAATTCGGTATCTCTAAGATAGTCAGAGTTAAATGATATCAGATATGAATTTGGAGTGCTCGAAACCACGAATAAAGACTAGGTGAAACTATATTTGTTATCGACCCAAAAACTCTCGGTTTCCTCCACTGTGGTGCTCGTTATAATAAATTGACATAGATTCTTTGCATAGACTTTCATTAATTGAATAAATAATCATAGTTGATGGGGAATTGATGCCAGCCTCCAAATTATTTCTTCGAAAATTAATTAGATATTACATTTTACATTTAGATCTCAAGGAGGAAAATTGCAGGTCCCCACCACAGAAAAGGCACTCGAGTTTTCAGCATACGCGACCATAAAACATTTTTCATGAGTTTAAATTCATGCATTTTGTTTTGAGCAGCGCAATAGATGCTGAACTTACTTATGTTAGATATGGTATTTAGGGCATTGACTGTCGACAGACACCATGAATTTATAAACGTGCCACACGTAAACGTTCCAAACTGGCACTTCTCAATAATTTTACCTGAGAACTGGCTAATAGCAATTGTTATAAAGGATATGTCTATATTTATTTCTGGAAAAAGAATCATTGATAAGTACTCCCGTTTTGAGCGCCAAAAAGATGACTTGTTTTGAAAATATAAACTATATATAACACTTTAAGTAACATCAATTATAATGGTATATGTCAATGAAGTTATAGGTTTTTAATCTCAGATAAATACGGTAAAGGTTATATTTCTTCCCAGTAACCCAATTACAACAGCGTTTGTTTCAGTCCATTATTACCAATTCGGCATAATTTATATATTTGTAGTGCTAAACGGATCTACTAAGGATATGCTTAGACAGGATCATGCTGTAAATTAAACAATGGATATTAAATGATTGGTTTAGATCCGTTTCAGTGAATGGGATTTTTCGTTCATGTAAACAAGCAAGAAAAATGAATAGCAATCATCAAAATTGAAATATTTTATAAAATGAAATTAAAAATCGACAATGAAGAAAATAGAACAAACATTGCTTGTCTTGAAGGTAGATTTTTACTTTCACAGAATGTTCCATTATTCAATAATTAAGAAACAAAATTGAAATCAAAGGACCATTGAAACTGTTGCTGTTTTCCTTATGATTATAAACCGACTAAACCTCAATAGTCTTATATAAATGAAACTCATTAATTTCAAGACAAAGTATCGTGTATGCATGGTTAGTGCTTGTGTTTGTGTTTGCTTAATTTTGAGTATAACAAAAACTCTCAATCACTGATTCCCTAGATGGCCGATATCAGATCTTTCTGGTGAACAGGGGTGATCTGATTTCAAACAGATTGCAGTGACACATTATTTTATAAGGTACGATCAACCACTTGAATTATCATATACCGTAATGCTTCTTTTGTTCAACCTTTACGATAATGAAGACCGTTAAAGCAGGCTTCCATGGTATGTATGGTCTATACAAACCTCAGCGGTGAAAATTTTATGCTGCTGTTTAAACCGGCAAAACCGAATCGTCCTGTTTGCAACCATTAGGTCCTATATAATTAAATCAATACAATGAAGTTGGTCCAGACATTATGTTGTAAACAATTTACCCCAAACTCGCATGTGTGAGAAAATACGTTACCTGTTCCAAATCATTGCATTGCCATGACCTACTTTCTTAGTCTCTAACTTTGGTATTGAATGTTCCACCTATGTTGAATAACTGGGTATCGCTTGCAAACATTCCGTCCAGGTAACAAACAATTGTAATTTAATGACAAGTGTCGATACGCAATATATTATGTTCTAGACAAAGCACGTTTTGGAATATACTGAAAAGTTTGTTCCAATTTTGGAAACATAAGTAACCATATTCTTATAAATTAAAAACTTAATATAAAAGGAAACTCACAAGTAAATATATTTATTGTATATAAAGCATGCACGTTAAATCCAAATTATTGAGCAAGTATTTGTTCGGTAAAGGATCCTCAGTTTCGGTTTTCCGGGCAATGCGAGTGCTTTTTATTCAACGTATGAACTCTGAACTTGTGAAGCGCAATCAATCAAACATATTCGAACATAATTAGCATGTGTCACGATGTGTCGATAGTTAATAGGATCAATCTCATTTGTATATTAACGCGTTTATTTATGTTTAGTTCTGTGCAGAATGAAGAAAATTTGTATTAGTAAATAAATTCTATATTAAGTACACATATTTCATATTTTGCAGTGCTTAAATGCTACTAATGTTTGATAACAAATATAACACAAATGTTGCTCGCACTTGTAAAATCCTTATGTTGGCTAAAGAAAATAATGACTGTACGTACCGCTACTTGAATCCTATTCCTGTTTTCTACTTTACGACAGCCGCACACACATTCTCTCACTCTTTGTCGTTGTATAATCACAATTACGACATCAAATAAAATGCCCAATTTTGAACCTCAGTTCTCCTCTGTCTCCTCTACATTTGGTTGTTGTTGTTGTTGTAGGGTTTAACGCCATTTTTCAGCACACGATAGGCTATGCATGAAATGAACCACCGACCCTCGAAAAACTACTGTCAAGCTTGCTCACGTACCCCCATTGACCGATTCCGAGACTCGAACCTACGCAGACAGAGGTGAGATGGCAGTGATCCGTAGCTGAGAGCGCTTTCGGCCACTCGGCCACTCGGGCCCCCTCTACATTTGGTAATTGAAAGTCTCATTATCAGAGTGTTACTTTGATTTGTCAAACTAAGAGTGTCGACGGGTATACATATTAGGGTTTATAGGCACGTCAAACTTATACGGGCTATGCGGTTTATATTAAAATCGTTATAAAGTGAATTGTGTTAAAGGTAACTCATAATGAAATTGATATGAAATAAAGCTTGCACCACAAATAGATTAACTCGATGTAGTTGAATGATCTGTCATAATTTAGTGGATCGGTTGCAATCATTGTTGTCAGATTATTATATTGTTTACTGGTTATTATTAAACTCTAAGGTAAATCAATAGTTCAAAATTACAACCTCTACTCCTATACAAACAAAACTAATTTGCGCGTCTCTTAGTGCCTGTTAATTGTTACGTGTTGATAACTATATAAACACGGTAAAACTCGTGATAAATTAACTACAAAGGTTTACTGTAAATGTCTAAAGGTTCAATGTTTTACAATATTCAAGGCATTACAAGAGTATGTTCAAAACAGGTGCATTGCCGTACATGCGTGGATTATGACTTGAATCCTTCAATGTCAATTGATTTAACACAGTTACGAGTTACCATTCGTGTCAATGCATACAAGCTATATGGACAAGTAACCATATATTGTGCGTGTATCCCGTCGAGTTTGATGCAGAATATTGTCATCATGTATCCTGTACCCAGCATTTGAAAAGCGTTGGTCAATCCCACGAATCATATCTCAAATGCAAGGTCATTGGGACCAACTAGGCTTTTATGGATGGGTATTGACGAGGAAATAGCAAATGTTTACACATATCGGACATACACGTATTTGTCCAAAAGGTGAAGGTGGTCCAAATGAGGTGAGGGTATGATGGATGATTTCAGCTCAGCCTCAAGGAAACATATAACGTATTATGCAGTATATAATTATATCTGGGTATGATGTTATCTGTCAAAGGACGAAATATATTTATCCTTGAGCTAATAGTATGTGTTTTGTGCCAGTATGTAACGGCAATAGCTTAAAAACTCCAGTTATTTTAACTAATATACGGTAGGAATTTATTGTACCAATGGAATCTGTGTCGATCATACTGTTGTAAAGATTGATTTGAATGGTGGGTAATTTACCGGTCGACTGAGGCTGTACACTGCCTATTGAGTTTGTTGAATTCGTTGAAACGATGTATTCTTTGTACGATGTTTAAGCGAAAAGACAGAAACGTCACTATATAACATACATCTAAACGAATATAACCTCCTAAGGGAATACGTATGTATTATAGCCCTGGTAAGCTAGAACAAAATACAAAATAATAATAAACGTACGTAAACTTACAACGTATCATTCATTCCATATATAATAATACTAATAATAATAGTAATAATAATAATAATAGTAATAATAATAACATTTTCATATTTAGTTGAAATATATGACTTTGATAATACTTTGACAAACCTGATAGATGTCATTTGACCTAACTCATGGTACTTACTACGCCAGAAATAATAAACACATTATATGAAGAAAATTGCTTGTTTGGTCTTAGCTCTTGAGTGTTAGCTAAGTAAATATTAGTTTTTTGTTCTAGTGCAAACATTTTGGATTTCATCGTTATAAAAGGCATTTCCGTTCGGAAAACAACCATTGTGGGAGTAAGGTTTTACTCAACATTTGTTCTATCTAATTATTTGAGCGATCGTTAAGTCGATAGCTATAAATGTCCTTCAATTTGTATAAAAAAACAGTTTATGTTATACTAGTCAAATCAGTCTGAAATACATAACATCGAACCTTCCTTGTCTTAGCACATCTTTAAATCTTCTCCCATGCTGAGATAGAGAAAGAGACAGCAAAATATATGGTTGTCTGTTTACCAGGTCCAATGCACTTATTAGGTGTAGTGAGTCGAATTTACAAGTGAACAGTAATATAACAGCATATAACATCAATGTTTACAATTATTATTCACGTTCATTTATGTTTCTATAATCATTTGTATAATTTAATCCTAATCACACTGGCACACAATGATTGGATGCACAATCATACAGTCTGTGTTACATATTCAATAGAATGATGAATTCTTGCCCCTGGTGTTTTGCATAAAAGCAGTGGGATCAAATGATCATGATCTACGTTTATTGTCCAACAATTCATATGTCGGGGTTTATGATACGTCATCGATAATGAATAATACAAACCTGAGTATAAAATCTCAGGTTCAAGAATGTCAGGATGTATAATATTTGACTTATTGATCGGTTCAACAAGGTCATCTAGTACGGATATATGTTATTAACAATTACGCACGTTATCAGACAACAAAGTTTTATTTTCAGCAAGTTTAAAATAAATTAGCAGTCTATTATTCATTATAAATAAATTATAACCTGCACAATGTTTTATTTATTATGAATTATAAAAACTGTGAATGGAAACTAAATTTAAATTTATCAAGGGGCAACAATTTTTTTTTTGAAAATGTAATTGTCGTTATCAGTTTCACCCTTTTGGAGTACTTTCGTGTAATGTCATATTGCTATCTCATTAAACCACATTGCGTAAATATGTGCACTGGAATTACAATGATAATGACATATATGTAAACTGCACATTGTCTACCTAGTGTTTTTATTATTAATAGATTATCCATCACATTATAGGGACTTTGAAAATTTGGTTGTTTCTCAGCATTTAAAGAGATGCGATGAAAGCTTATACAAGCTGTAGGCACGTACGCTCGATTGTAAATTCATTGTCCTTCTCCTATACCGTTACATATATCAAAGAGTAACTTAAACCAGTGATAATATTATGTGTGTAAGTTGTGCAAAAACTTTACAAATTTTAATTTCCTTTCTGTTGCAATAGAAAATGGTCAGTATATAACACTTTGTTCATGATCAGTGACCAGTCGTTAAAGTCAGCGACTTAGTCTATATTATTCTTAGATTCACTTTTGTAATCATGTCTAGGTTGGATACTCATTATAATGCAAACCTTCTAAGAACAACTTATATTCCCATTTGGAGTCATCCAAGCTCATTACACGGAATAGTTAGGTCCTAAATTGGTCCAGTTTAATAAAACTGATATTAACATATCTCTCCCCATATGGAATTAGACCTTATGTTTTATATATATAAGAAACTACGAGATTCAACCACTTCGATAATATACACAGTAACTGGACATAAATCTTCATATTTAAATGTTAGATACAACATTGCTCCCGGCATCCTTCCTTTCCAACAAATGATCCCATCTCCCAGGGCATCATTCCTTTCCAACAAAGAATCCCATCTCCCAGGGCCATAGCTGAGATCATAAAATCCACACCTCGACATATCTTTGGCACATTGAACATTCATATCGTGAGTGAAATGACAAAGCAGGCTCGACATTATGTAGATTGTAAAATGGCACGAGAGGATATAATCACCTTCATATGTGTGCACGTGTGCAATTTGTGCAGCAACCTCAATTTCTCTTTGTAAATATATAGAAGAGAGCAAGGATTCATTTTCAGATGTATGATCTATGGAACTTAGAAACATGTTTTTAAAATAAAACAGCAACACTTTAATGTTGTAATTACGAAAGGACAATACAACATATTGATAAGACATATAGTAAAGTATCTTAAATAAATAGACATAAAAAAACAAATGTCCATTTTAATATCATATTAAATCTGATTGTTAACAAATAAAGATCATTATACTTCGAAATCAATGTATTGGTAGAAACACGTGTTAAGCTCATCAAATGCATATTTTGTTCTTTAAGAATCAAATAGAATGAAAAAATCAGTAATTTTAGAATGCAAGTATTAGTTACAATATAATATGCCTTCCCTTGTTTCTGATGTTTCGTTTATAAAACATTTTTTACTTGTATAGAAAAATGCCTACCATTATTGTGCAATGTCTAGACGGTAGTCTAATTCTTGTGGAGTTTTCTCCCTTGAAAAGAAAATGTAACCCTGCGCTTCCTTATTTCCAATCACAGTCTAGGATGGCTCTTTTATTTTATGGGTGACAGTACCCTAATACAATTATATCAATTATATTCGCAAAACGTCCTCATTTTGTTTTGTGGATTTAAATTGTATAATTGCAATAAAAATGCACCGTTTTTTGAAACTAAATACATTCATAATCTTGTAAATTAAGACATCCTATCCACACGAAGTTGTCTCTATTGTACCTGATGATTTGAACATTATCACACATTGACACGTTAGACAGTCGCGATATTACAATCGTCTTTCCATACAGCTGTCATCAGGCACATGTAATATCTCAGTCCCAAGGTAAACTGGTTTAAATGCGTTATTTGAGACGTGACCATTCAATTAAAGCAGTCTATTCATGTCGTGTGCTGTGAAGTATAAATCTTCATGATGAATTGCAATCTGAGTAAATTTGGATCATATGAAGGAATTCATATAGTGTTTTAACCCTCGGTTTTAAGGAATTGCTGCTACCTGAGGTTTCATTTCTATTTGCCCCATTATAAATATGTTTTCGTTATAGTTCATTTACTTCGTCTCTTAGTGCTTGATTTAGTGGGTTTAACCCGATGAATTTGTTTTGCTTTATACAATGTTATTTCGTAATATATTATGTTCCATACATATTTTTGAATATACAGCATATTACCCGTCTTGGACCAATACATACACATCTCGACTCTTCTCGTTTCCTAAAAAATTTTCACATTGTTATTGGTTTCAGTATAGCAAAGCAGATGAAAGATAGGTCAAATATGAGGTTTTGCAATAAAACAGACAAGGATGGGATAGGGATGGGATGAGAATGGAGAGGGAGGGGATAGGGATGCGATGGGAATGAAGATGGAGGGGATAGGATGGGATAGGAATGGGATGGGAATGGAGAGGGAGGGGATAGGGATGGTATGGGAATGGAGGGGATAGGGATGGAATAGGGATGGGATGGGAATGGAGAGGGAGGGGATAGGGATGCGATGGGAATGGAGAGGGAGGGGATGGGAATGGAGAGGGAGGGGATAGGGAAGGGATAGGGATGGGATGGGAATGGAGAGGGAATGGAGAGGGATGGGATGGGAATGGAGAGGAAATGGAGAGGGAGGGGATGGGAATGGAGAGGGAGGGATGGGAATGGAGAGGGATGGGGATGGGAATGGAGGGGATTGGGATGGGAATGGAGGGGATGGGAATGGAAATGGAGGGGATGGGAATGGGAATGGAGGGGATGGGGATGGGGAATGGGAGGGATGGGGAATGGGAGGGGAATGGGAGGCAATGGGGAATGGGATGGGGAATGGGAGGGGATGGAGAATGGGAGGGATGGGGAATAGGATGGGGCATGGGAATGGGAATGGAATGGGAGGGGATGGGAATGGGAGAGGATGGGGAATGGGAATGGGATGGGGAATGGGATGGGGAATGGGATGGGGAATGGGGATGGGGAATGGGATGGGGAATATGAATGGAATGGGAATAGAATGGGAATGGGAATGGGAAGGGGAATGGGAATGGAATATAATGGGGAATGGGGAATGGGGAATGGGAATGGAATGGGGAATGGGAGGGGATGGGGAATGGAATGGGGAATGGGAGGGGATGGGGAATGGAATGGGGAATGGGAAGGGATGGAGAATGGAATGGGGAATGGGAGGGATGGAGAATGGAATGGGGAATGGGAGGGGATGGGAATGGGATGGAGAATGGGAGGGGATGGGGAATGGGATAGGGAATGGGAGGGGATGGGGAAGGATTGGAAGGATTGGATGGAATGGATGGGAATGGATGGCAATGGATGGGAATGGATGGATGGATACAAAGAAGATATATGCAACATAAGAATGAATCTGAAATATTACCATATACACATTAGAGATAAACGTAATGCTGGCTCCGAATGTCGACATGAACTTGAATCTTTCCTAAAACAACCTAGTTTGCGGTTAATGTGATATAAATCACTTAGTACAGTGGTGATTCCTTTACGAGTTATCTCGCCTGGAAATAGGGTGGGGTTTATTGTTTAGCTTTTATTTTTACTTTCTAAATAAACTTATTAGAAGAAATCACAAGCACACTGCAAATGATAAAAATACTCTCCGTACAGATGTAGTTTTGATTATAATATTATTAATTATGAAATCTTCCGATTAGTGTAGCGTTTAAATTTAGGCATGAAGTGTAAATATATATTGGTGTGTAGCTTATGTATATATCGCATTACTATTTACTTTGCGTATGAACGTATTTAAGTTTTTTGTCTCCTTATACACCTTTGCCGATATACACAAGAACGCTAGAAGGCTACGTCAGCTATAATACTAAGGGTGAACTTTGCGTCAAAACATTTGACAGGTTTAATTACATTTACATTGCTTTCAAATAACCCCATAGCATCATGTCTCAGAATTTACAAGAATTATTAGCGGCACAAGTACTATCATATGTACCGGCAGGAAGGAAATGTGTTCGTTATCCACCACTTTTTGAATTAAGGAAGATTTTGTTACAACCGTTGCACATCAAGCTGGGTCTCACGAATTACTTTGCAAAGGCTATGAACAAAACACAAACAGCTTTCAAGTACCTTCCAGGAAACTTTCCAATCTTCAGTGAAGCTAAGATAAAAGTTGTCTTTATTGGTCCTCATTTTCAATATATTCCTCGAGATTATGCATTTGACCGTGCACTGCGTGGCAAGGAAAAGACGGCATTGAAAGCCTTCTAGTTTGTGGCAACACCTTTTCGCGAAAACTGCGAGGCAGACAACTACATGGAGTTGGTGGAAAACCTCCTCGAGCCATACAAAAGACTAGGTTGCAACATGTCACTAAAGATACATATTTTGCACTTTAATCTAGACACTGATTCGTCGAACTGTGGAGCAGGACATTGGAACAATGTTAAAACGGTCTCTTGGCATATGGAGCCCATCAATGCTTGCAGTCTATTGCTGGACAGTGACAAGCGATGTTATGTTTTTAATGAATACAAGAGACAAGCATATAAGTGCCGACTAGATACTGAACAACGACTAAACTATGTATTTAGGAGATAAACGATTATACATGTGTATAAATTCGGCTATTGACACAAGACATTTCAATATGTATGTTTTTCCACCTTCTTGGGATTCATTATGTCTTACATGATAACACATATACTGGGGACATATTTGACTAATATAAATAATAGCGACATTGGTGTAGTGTATTCTTAAAACAGATAAGGATACGAACACAGCCGAACCAATAGTATGGCCATAGCTTCAAAACATAACCCTGTTAGTTTGATCGTCATTAGCAAGGACAATATAAATGTGTCAACTGTAATAGCGGTATTGTTGTATGTCCTGATATGTCAAATTTAATTTATGGCATATCGTTCATATTTGAACACAGGAAGACCATTTGTTTTCCAGCTTACATCTAATACTACCTATAATCACATTTATTGAGTACATATAAATATCTGTGGTCTGAAATACCTGTGGTCTGTAATATAATGTCACTATATGATACCATGTCAGAAGGATACACATACACATTGTAATTTGGACTGTGACTTTTGGCTTATGATCTTGAAGTGGGTATGTATACTGGAAACATATAAGAATAGTGGCAGGGTATACAATATAACATACAGCGGAGTAATTTCAATGGTGATCCATATAATTATATTTAGTTACTGCCGATTTTGTAGTAGTTGGTCGTGTTTTTGTTATTAAAGTTACTTTTATGTTGTTGCTGCTCTTTTTACTGTTTACACGGACATGGGGTATTTCACTAGAGGAACTTAAGTTGCTAGTCAAGTTCCTATGTTTATGCGACACGAATGAATAAGACCATAAACTTCAAAACTGTGTTTCCCGTTGTGCTAGTGATGCAAGATGCAATGTCATCCCATCCAACAACCGGCCCACCCTACTTCAGGATCATTTCAATAGCCAAATAAAAACTTTTTTAAATTGAGATTTTTCGTGCGGAAACTTTAATTATTTCAGAGCGATCCTGACATTTACCTCGAAGAACACACACGCACGCATAAACTGATCATTTAGTGTTTTAGCAGCTCAAAAGTAGCCGTTAATACATAATATTACTGCTGCAATTTCCACAACTGGGCCACAACTGGGCCTATGAGAGTTATAGGTTCACTAGAGTTTAAGTTTCATGGGAAAAGAACTTTTGGAGCAGTCTTTGCTCCCCTTCCTACTTGTACTGATATATTTTATTTAAAAAATAGTATAGTACGCTTTCTGCGGTTGTTCTTCAATAACAAATAACATTACCTTTTGTCAGCGGCAAACAAATATGATTCAAAATGAGTTAAAAGTGACCTATTAAAATTTACAAATTCAGATAAATTTGACTTTTTGAAACCTGAAACTTAATAAAAGTGGTTTCAGAGATTTGAATGCTTTAGTCAAGCGTCTGGAACTAGTGAAAAAGAGAAGAAATTGAAATGAATAGCAAGACTTACTCCATGGGAAGTGAGACTGATGATATTATATTTTCATACAACCTGAGATGGAGATCCAAAGAAGCTCGTAACATATAGATTCGTGCGATATTTCACTCCAAATATGAATGTGATGCTTGACAGGGCAACAGTTTATCAAAGAAAACAGGAGAATGGTAGAAAAAACAGAAAAAACAATGCACTACTTTGTTACCGCTATGTATATGTTAGCATATAATTGTAATAACAGCGCACTGCACGATGACATGATCAGATACCAACTTTCAGATGGACTGTGAAATCAAACTCTTTCGGAGAAAAAAATGAAATTCGATGCAACTCTAACTTTATAGTGTAACGTTAGTCAAGCTCAACGAAACGAGGCTGGATGTGAAACGAAGCAGCAAATATCAATTTTACGAACACATGGAGAACAAATGAATGTAATGGATGCAGTAAAATCGTTTTCACCTAAATATGGGAAGCAGAAACATAAGATCCCAAAAGTTCAACATAATAATGTCAGATAAAAACAATGCGTGAGATGTGGAAGCACTGTTAATAATTCCCTAGACCGATGTCTGAGAAGCGAAATGCCACAAGTGTAGGAAAAGGGGACACTGCAAAATGCTGTCAAAATCAGCAGTTTGCAGAATAGAATCGAGACTGGAGACTTGATGTATATTGATTATCATTCCAAAGAAATACAGCCGTGGCTAAGGTGTGTGCGATTGAATAACGCTTCACTTTCATTTAAGATTGGTACTGGAACTGATGCAATTGTGATTCATAATATGTATTTATGAACGTTCGGAGACGGAAATCTGTCAAAGTCTGATTAAAAACTGTATGGACATGGAAACGCTGGACTTAAAGCGATGGGAAAATTTACATCTGAACTGGAATTGAACAATAGATTCAGTGTACTAGACATACTTGATGTAAAGGGGCTGAATCGGGCACTTCTGGGTAGGCCCGCCATTCAGGCTATCAAGGTTATTGAACAGGTAAGTATATCTTTGGTAAACAAATCAGATCAAAGCTCACAAAATGCAAGAAAATTCACGATAAATTCATAAATTTTGATAGTAATTATTGCTAGAAATTCCCAAATCTGTTTAAAGGCATAGGGAAAACAAAATGTTTATGTTAAGATATTTTTGGGACAAAATTGCCCAGCCTTATGCTTTATCTGCACCAAAAAATGTTCCATTCCCTTTATTGAACACATTTCAAGAGAAGCTGGATATAAAGTAAAATTGTGGTAGTTATTTCAAACGTAGATGAACCCAATGAGTGGTGTTCTTGATTGTTTTTCTTTCCGAAACCAATCGGTGCGATAAGAATGTGCGTAGATCTAACAAAATGGATGAATCTGTTAAAAAGAGAGAATCACCCACTACCATCAGTTGAATAGTCCTTTGCAAATCCAGCATGTGCAACGTTGTTCCCTAAACTTGTTGCAACTCAGGCGTTTGCCAGATAAACCTGTCAGAATATTAACGCCGCCTTACAACTTTCATTACTCATTTTGGTAGGTTTTATTTTAATCACCTTCCATTTGGAATCTGCTCCCCGCCTGAATGATTTCAGAAAAGGATGTCGCAGACTTTGGAGGGACATGGTGGAACACTCTGTCACATGGGTGATGTTCTTGTTAAGGGGTCAATTCAGAAACAGCAAGACGAAATACTACAAATTGTCATGAAATTAATTCAAAAGGCTACGTTCCAAAGTGTGAATTTGTGAGATTATCCATTATGTTTCTTTTTCATGCTGTTGTCGAAACTGGTTGCCGACCTGATCCGAAAAAAGTCAATAATATAACTGAAATGGAAACACCGAATGCATAACAGATATGCGACGATTTATTGGTATGGCAAAACAGCCTGGCAAACTATGTCCAGATTTGGCACAAACATCAAATCCATTTCGTAAGCTTTTGAAAGGTAAAATCTCGTAGACGTTTGGTCCAGATCAAGAACAAGCTTTAAGAGATATCAAGCAATAAATGATAACTTCACTAATTTCAGTACATTATAATCCAAAAAGGGAAACAGTTGCATCTGCAGATGCGTCTTCATTTGGACTAGGTGATGTGCTACTGCAGAAGCAAGTTAACACTCTGAGACTGGTGGTGTTCGCATCGCAAGGTATGTCAGAAACTGAGTGACGCTATGCTCAAATAGTAAAAGACGACATTGCAATCAATTGGGCATGACCGCGTTTTAGTAGCTATTTAAATGCATCACAATTCAAGCTTAAAACTGACCATAAGCCATTAGAACCACTAATGACCATAACAGTCTTGTGAGATTTACCCTTTAGAATGCAACGCTTTAGAATGCGTTGAATGAGATTCAACCTTTGTATAGTTAATGTTGCCGGCAAAAATATATTAACTACTGATAGTAATTGTGGAGCACATGTAAGACATCATTCAGGCTGAAACTAATGTCTATGTTGATGTATTAATTTGCCTGCATCAAATACTCGACTTGAACAAATAAAGTCTGAATATCGAAATGTTTCGTTCTGGAAACAGCTTGTACATTTCTGTGTAAAAGGGTGCCAGAAAAATCCGTTATTGACTTCAAATGTACTTGGCAGAGAGAGGTGTATTTACAGTTAAAACCAACCGCTTTATAAATGGTGCACGCCTGGTCGTACCAGAATCACTTAAAAATAAATCATATAGAGAACTCACGATGGCAACCAAGACAAAGTATAATGAAGCACACGAGCAAAAACGTCAATTTGATGGAAACGACTGAGTATTCAGCTAGAACAATTGGTAAAATTTGGCCAAAATAGCATATAAAACCCAATAGATGAAGCTGAACCAATCATTTCCATTTTAGCTTCCAAGTTAAACTTGGCAAAGGATAGCATCAGACTTGTTTGAACTGAATGGTAAAATTTATCTCTTGGTGATTTATTATTTCCGAGATACATCAAAATAGCAAAACTGCAAAGGCACAGTTTCAAAAGCAGTTGTCAATAATTTCAAATCAGTATTTGAGCTACAATGTATGCCAGAAGTATTCTCAAACAAATTGCAATCAATTATGGAGTCATGGATAATACAATGAGTCCAAATTATTTACAATGCAATGGTCTCGACAAGCTGTTATAACAACTAAATGAACGCTTATAAAGCAAACTGTCCGTATATAGTTCTTTTGACATATCGAGCAATCCCATTTTCGAATTCATACAGCCCTTCTGACATATTGACGGGAAGACAATTACAAATTACTTTGGTGATGGCACTAGAAAATGTACAACTGAAATGGCCATATTAATGAAATTAAAGAAGAAGGAAAATTATCATAGGCAAACTCAAAATAGAAATTATGTCATTCGAGATCGAACCCGAAATATGAAAAACTTCAGGTAGGGAATAAAGTATGGATTAAAAATCATTATCTTCAGACATTGTTAAATCTGATGCATCCACACCTCATTCATAGATGGTAGTAGCTGACGTGGAAGAGACACGGAGTAATCAGAGAAATTTAAATATCATGCCTCCCATATTATCGGAACCTATCAGAGTGACTGTATGAAACCCTGATACTTCGTCTGACTTAAATGTAAGCAAGGTAGTGCCAACCAGTTACAACGGATATTGCACACGTTTTATAAGGTTTACTAAACCACCTGAGAGACTGAATTTGTAGAAACTAAGCTTAGGTAGCTTGTTTAGAAGTTTGGTCCTCAGGTCAAATGTCGTTAGAATGTTAACATACTCATCAGGGGAGATGTAATGTAAGCCTTATTCTAATTAGCTTTGAAATATCAGTTGACAGTAAAATCAGTAAAAGTAATCATATTTTCCATACTGGATTAAAAATGATATAGACCCGCAGCTGGTTTATGTTTTATGTTCATTAAGGTTGAAGTTTCATGGGAAAAGAAATTTTTAGGGCAGTCTTTTCTCAATATCCTAACTGTACTGATGTATTGTATTTCATTAATAGTATAAAACGCCTTCTGCAGTTATTCTTCAAAACCAGATAACATTTTCATGTATACTATAGTAAACATATAGCTCGTAGATATTATAATTTAGATTCATTTAAAAATAACAAAATTCGAATCCGGTTTTGACAAACAATGCTATGAAATATACAAGGATGGGACGGTTATCCTACAGATGACTACAGCCATTCCGTTATGCTGATAATGTAAAAACCGAACGTTGGTTGAAACGCCTATTATCTATTATGATATATATATATATATAATATATGTAGGCTACCCGTGTCATATATGGATACATATTATAAATCTGAAAGAGGTCTGCAACAATACCCATTTACTTTAGTCGCTATTATGTTAATTTTGCATTTAATCATTTAATGACAAAATGCATTAGAGAAATGTCCTAGCCGCAACTAACTAATGGAACAGAAAAGTCAGCGAGTCTTTGTCGAATTTTAAAATTAACAGGATTGTCTAGATTCCTGTATTTGATAAAGCATGAAATTATAGACAATGAATTGTGTGTGTGTATGTTTGTGATTTAGATAATCAATGTATCCTTAACAATTTTTCAAACATATTGCTAGGATGCATAGCATGCAGTACGTCTAGCACTGGGGCATCATGCAACATAAATATAGCATAAATCCCACCCAATCACATTCTCCTGACACCAGTCCGACCAGTCCAAACAGTCCGAGCACTAATCGTTTAATGCTGAGGGCCTAGCGACACAGCACTTAGTACCAGTTGTTTTACTCTCTAGTTCGAACCCGCGACCTTCCGCATCCGAGGCCGATAATCTTACCATTAGGCCACCGGAACATCCATAAAATGAACACATAGCAGTAAGGAACTGCCGAAAGATTGATAAAATAATATATTAGTAGTTAAGTGGGGCACTAGAGCCTCAATGGGAATTAGCATTACAGAGACCCCTGGGCAAATATAGCCTCAATGGAAATTTAACATGGAGAAAAATCGTGGGCAAATATAGCCTCAAGGGGAATTTAACATGGGAAATAGTCTTGGGCCACTATAGCCTCAAGGGAATTGAATATGGGAAAAAAGTCTTGGGCCACTATAGCCTCAAGGGAATTGAACATGGGATTTTTTTTTTTTTTTTAATTTTTTTTTAAATTTAAATTTAAATTTAAAAAAGGGGTAGGCAATGGAAAGGCTATCTATTTTCGAGAAATATGTCTGGCCCTGAAAAGGGCCTTTGGGTTTATGTTAATATTAATATTAACATAGATGGCATCTGTCACATCTTCTTCTTCCTCTTCTTAAACTCCTTCTAACTGCCGGTCCATACATAAGTACCCTCTTGAGACATCCTTGTCTTTCTATGTAAACTCTCCTCATCCATTGACTAGTATCTGTCCTATCAACAACAGTCCACTTGGACCTGACATACATGAGCATGTCCGTCCTAAACATCATGGAAGACACAAGGGTGGATGACTCAACTGTGGTCCACATCTTGAAGCGACGAGAATAGGTGAATCAATGCAGTGAACTGCGCTTATTTATAGGTACAGGAAGGATTGAAACGGATTGAATTCATTCACCAATCCGAACACGCGTTACAAAATTCAGTCAGCTCGCATCCAATAAGAAGAGAGCAGTCTGTGACGTCACGTGGTCTATATAGATTCGTTAGCGCTTGTGTGCAGTCAATCTATGCGACAGTGATTCAACATGACGGAAACTCAGAAAACGATCCATTGGGGTGCACCAGCAGGGGAGACTGCCCAAGGGAACCCAGACTTACTTTCAGAAGAGGTACATTGGGATTTTGTGGATTTTCTGACCTCGCAAGAATTTGTTCCGGAACCTTCGTTACCTTCTTCATTACCGCAAGTGGAGAATTTTAGACAGAGACAGAAAGAAGAATTGGAGAAATTTATGCAACGACAAAAGGAAGCGGAACAAGCTTTTCTCCTACAGCAACAGCAACAGCAACAAGAAGAGGTAAGAAAAAAACAACAGCAACAACAGCAAGAAGAAGTAGCAGCAAAGAAACGAGAGGGTGAAAATCAAACGGCTACGGTACTGTTGGACAAGAGAATACGACCTTCCCGAGCTAAACACGCCAACCACGTGACTAAGCCTATCGTACCACCCTTAGTGATTTCAACCCAATCATCAGAAGTAGGCCTCGGCCGTGGCAAAGGCTTAAGGCAGTTAAAGTTGATTGGTTAAACTCACCCCTACACCAACATAAAAAGGCCCTTTTCAGGGCCACCCACCTCTCGAAAAGAGATAGCCTTTCAGTTTACCAATAACTCAAAAATCAACAAAAAACAAAACAAACCATTTTACCCTTATAGTACATGTCTGTGTATGAGTGCGTGAGTGTAGCTTCTTATTTTAAAATCAAAACTCAAAGACACTTACCTTATATCATTCATCTTTTCTTTTATCCATTTTTTCCAATCCAATTCACAATTCACCACAGAACACTTTAATTAAAAGTTCATTGACTTCTTCTTTCTCCTTGTTTAGTCTCTCTGTTTTTTGAATTTCTTCACCGTTTTTTCCTCATTTTCTTCCCTTCTTCTTTTCTTCTCCTGTTTCTTTGCTTCTTTTAAATAAAATTGTCTTCTTTCTTCCTCTTCTTCCTCTGAAGAATCCCTCTCTTCTTTCGAAGAATCCCTCTCTTCTTCCGAAGAATACCTCTCTTCCTCTGAAGAATCCTTCTTTTCTTCTGACTCCTCTTGTTTCTTTTTTGGGCAATCTGGAGACCAATGTCCTTTTTCTTTACAATAATAACAGGTATCTTGACTTTTGTCTTTTTTAGCCCTGTTTTTTTTTCTTTTTTGACGGTCTGGACACTCTGAATACCAATGCCCTTTATTCTGACAGATATAGCAAGTATCTTGACTTTTATCTCGAAAGGAAGGAGAGTAGTCCGTCGGCTGGTCTGAAGAGAATTTTTGGATGACCCCTCGCAAAGCTCTGATGAAACGTTCCATCTGGGTAGTCTCTTCCATCGTTGTGCTCGGCTTGAGAGTGAAATGAATAGTGAAAGAACAAGACACACACCCTTTTATATACGCTGGTCTGCCATGACTATAAATTAGTCTATGGTGTTTATACTTGAGTCATTTCACGTTTTGCACTCAAGATGAAACGATCCTATTCATTCGAGAAGAAAGAAGAAGAAGAAAGTAAGAGGCAGAAACGTGATCTATCGCCTCGTACCAGAGCTGAAATCTTGGCACAAATTCATGCCAGTGATTTTGAAGAGGACATGGGTGAACCAGAATTTGAAACCTCTAAACCAAGTTCGTCACCCTTAGTCAACCCTGAAAAATACTATTCCATTCGAGAGACGGAAAAGCGCTCCTCTAGAAAATTTAGAACCACGGCTTACACCTACACGGTGAAGTTTAAAGATTTCAAGGCCGACGTACCATTGGAGAAAGCAGAAGGGTTTATCACCGAGATGTGGGATTCTTTGCTCACCGCACTCAAGCGACAATGTCAACCCAAAGAAGACGATCGCTTGACACTATCCATAGATCACGACGGTTTGAAATCCCCTGTTTGGATCGAGTTTAGCAGACCAGCAGAACTAACCCCTTCCAAAATCATGGACAAGATTCAACACGTACAACAATCCAATGACCAGTTTGACATCACCGATGGTAAAGCCACACTGAAAATGGCTCACGTCTCTCTTCCTCAAGGGACTGGACGCAAAAAGATGTTATTGGTGAACGAGCTTCGCAGCATTAAGCGTAGCCTTGTCCAAATTCACAATCCTCAAGACCAGATGTGTTTAGCTCGAGCCATCGTGGTGGGACGAACCTATGCCAACAAGAACGACACGACAGAATGGAAAAGAGCCTGGAAAACTATTCGACAATCGGACCGAGCCAAACAACGAAACGAAGCAGAACTCCTGTTGCGACAAGCCGGACTGACCAAAGACACACCCTGTGGCATTCCTGAGATGCAGAAATTGCAAGATGCCCTAGCTCCACGATACACCTTGAAAGTGCACCCTCAAGAAGTGCGTGGGTCTCTGTTGTTTCGAGGCCAAGACTTTAAGGACGGAAAATACATTCATGTCTATTATCACGATGAACATTTCGATACCATTACCAGTATCACCGGATTCCTGGGATACAGTTATTACTGTGAGTAATGTGACTATGGCCATAATAATCGAGAGCAACACAAGCATTGTGGATGGAAATGCCCAGGATGTTTGGCCTCTCCACCCTGTCTGAGCGAAGAACCAGTGCCTTGTTCAACTTGTTTGCGCACGTTTGTCAGCCCTACCTGTTACCAACAACATTTGAAAACACAAGGTTCACAGATTAAATGTGCTTGTCAACTCCTGAGATTGTGCCCTACCTGTGGACAAGGCATACTTACCAATAATGCCAAGGCACACGTTTGTCGAGGAAAGAATAAATGTCACATTTGTCACCGCATCGTGGACTTGGAACACCAATGCTACGTGCAAAAATACCAACCCCCACCAGAGAAAGAGGACGGTCACAAGAAGAACGGCAATTTCATCTTTTTCGATTTCGAATGCATGCAAGAGACCGGCATTCACATTCCTAATTTCTGCGTGGCTCATCGAGCGTGCGAGAAGTGCATTCAAGAACCTATCTTCAGTCATTGCCCTCACTGCAGCAAGATTCCCGGAGGGCGTGAAAAAATATTTCGGGGACCAAACACGTTAGCCGATTTTGCCCAATGGGTCTTAGACCCCATGACAAGACGTGGAGCCAAGAGGACATCGAACGTTACGGAGATTGTCATCATCATGCCACGGTGATGGCTCACAATTTCTCCGGATACGATGGACAGTTTCTTTTGAGGTACTATACGGAACATGGCACCGAACGTCCTAAAGTGATTTTGAACGGAGCCAAAATCATTTTCATGCAAGTGGGACAAGTGCAGTTTAAAGATTCGATGAGTTACTTGGCCATGCCTTTGAGTCGAATGGCTAAAATGTTTAGAATGACAGAAATGGCTAAAGGTTACTTTCCACACTTTTTCAATACAGAAGCCAATCAACACGCCGTTCTACCCCATTTGCCTGAGGCTCACTATTACGACCCCGACAACATGCGTACCGAACAACGAGAAGCTTTCTACGCTTGGTACCAGGCTCACGCCTCGGACCCTTTCGACTTTCAAGAAGAAATGCTAAAGTATTGTCGTTCCGACGTGGACATTTTACGACGTTGCTGTGGAAAATTTCGAGAACTGTTCATGGAACACGGAGGGGTCGATCCTTTGAAAGAAGCTTGCACCATTGCCAAAGCGTGTTCCTTTGTGTACCGCCAACGATTTATGCCTGAAAACACCGTGGCTGTCATCAGTCCTCAAACGACCCACTTTGTCAAACGTCAATACTCGGTCAAAGCCCTACGTTGGTTACATTACTTGTGCGACAAGGAAAACAAGTGGATTCAGCATGCCCGCAACGGAGGAGGCGAAAAGACCATCGGAACGTATTCGGTGGATGGCTGGGACTTAGAAAACCCCAAGATCGTGTACGAGTTTAACGGTTGCTTATTTCACGGATGTCCCGTCTGTTCCCCTGACCGTGACACTAAAAATCAGTTTTTACAACGGACCATGGAAGACTTGTACCAGGACACTTGTCTGCGGCGCCTAAAGTTAGAACAGCAAGGATACCAAGTGGTGGAAATGTGGGAACACGAATACGATCACCGTATGAAAACCGATCCCCAGTTTAAACGCCTCGTGGAAAGTTACCAGTTCATGGACCCGTTGAACCCGAGGGATAGTTTGTACGGAGGAAGGACCAATGCCACCTGTTTGCTGTGCCAAGCCGACGAAGAGAAAGGAGAAGAAATCAAATACTTGGACGTGTGTTCGCTGTATCCCTACGTGTGCAAATATTGTCGCTTTCCCGTAGGGCACCCGCAATTGCTGACGGAACACATCGACCTGAAAAACATTCGACAATACGAAGGCTTGATCAAGTGCAAAGTTTTGCCTCCCACGAACCTATACCATCCCGTCTTACCTCACCATTGTCAAGGCAAACTGATGTGTCCCTTGTGCCGTACTTGTGCCGAAACGTGCAACCAGGACCAACCTTGCCATCACAGCCAGGAAGAACGTGCCTTGACGGGAACCTGGGTCAGCGTGGAATTGTTCAAAGCTCTGGACATGGGATACCAACTGTTAGAAGTGTACGAAATTTTCCACTTTCCCAAGACACAACAGTCAGAAAGGCATTTTCGCCGACTACGTGGATGCCTTTTTGAAACTGAAACAAGAAGCCAGCGGCTATCCTTCCTGGTGTCACACTCCCTAAGACCAAATACAATTCAAAGAGAAATACTACCAACAAGAAGGCATCTCTTTAGACCACATCGAGAAAAACGAAGGCGGGCGATCGTTTGCCAAAGTGATCTTAAATTGCTTGTGGGGTAAAATGGCACAACGACCTTGTTTACCCAAGACGGAATATTTGACAGAACCTTCCCGCTACTTCCAGATGATTCACGACAAAACCAAATACATGAAACACGTGGACGTCGTTCGAGAGGATTTGATCTTGGTCAATTACGAAGATCTGGACTTTGTACAAGACGACCCTTTTGGAAATGCCATCATTGAGGCTTACGGGACTTCTCATGCTCGCTTAAAATTGTACGAAGCTTTAGAACTGTTAGGGGATCGCGTCCTGTACTTTGACACGGACAGTTGCATTTACATCCATCACCCGATTCAACATCACCCTGACATCGAAGGAGACCGTTTAGGAGCCTGGACAGACGAGCATCCCGACGACAAGATTCTAAGTTTCGTCAGTGGCGGACCCAAAAATTACGGCTACGAATACCGGGACAAACAAGGAGAAGTGCACACGACGTGCAAAGTGAAAGGACTGACTCTGAATCATCGTACCAGTCGAGTGGTCAACTTTGGGGTATTGAAAGAAGCCTTGCAATCGGGAGAGGATGGAAACTTTAAAGTGACCACCTATCAACCGAACAAGATTGTAGGTTTACCCACTCACCAAATCGTCAGTCGACCCTTGGAAAAAGTCTATCAAATTGTATACCAGAAGCGAGTGCGACTTCCCAATCACTTTACGTTGCCGTACGGTCACGTCGGTATTGGTCTGTATATAAAAAGGAACCCTACGCAAGATCGATAGTTCATTGTTCATTGAAGTAACTTACCATGTCGTTGACGAAGAAGAAACCAGATTGGTTTGGCTTGGACCCAAGAGGTGGCCCAGTATGCACGAGAGTTATTCAAGGAAAAAAGTTACTTTTCAACCGGTGTTAGTGACGGTGCCAGAAGAACCCGTCACCCAGGACGGGACTGTCGTCGACAGGCCTGAAAGACCCTTTCGGGAGGACACTTGTTTGACCTTACCCCCTACTATAGAACTGGTTAGAACTTTACCCAAAACATGTGGTTGTTGTACAGACACTTGTTTTTATTCCACGTTCATGGTTATCATGTGCCTTTTATTCTTGTACTTAAGCCTTTGGCTTTTATGTATTTTTGTCTTTCGTATTCATGTTTAAAAAAAAACATTCAATAAACGTGTTCTGAAAAAAGTATATAAACTCTTGCCTTGTTTGTTTTCGTGTCACAAGTGACATTTCTCACACAATGGCTACCTCTGTTGTCTCTGCTCCCTCTTCCTTTACTGTCAAAGTCATCGACGAACACTGAGATCGTGCCAGTTGGGAGGCTTTGTATCTTCGCCATCCCTTTAACATGCTCATTGCTGGACCTAGCGGTTCAGGCAAAACCGAATTCGTCAAACGTTTGATCGAACATGAACATCATTTGATCGATCGGCCACCTCAACGGATCGTGTGGTGTTACAAAGAGTGGCAATCGGCGTACAACCTCTTGCGAGAAAGTCAAGACGATTCCATCGTGTTTGTGGAAGGCATTCCTAAAGAAGACGACGGCATCGTCTCTGACTCCCGTCTAACCCATTTGGTCATTTTTGGCGACATGTTAGGAGAAGACGAAGAAGAAATTAAACTGTGGTTCACGCGCAAAGGGCATCACCGTAATGCCAGTGTCGTTTACATCACCCAAAATTTGTTTCAATAATGTAAAGCCCATCGCACCATCAGTCTCAATGCGCATTACGTGGTCTTGTTTAAAAGCCCTCGAGATAAATCGCAAGTGCAAGTCTTAGTCAAACAGTTAGGAACGCCTTGGCTGACTCAGGCGTACGACGATGCCACTCAAACTCCACACGCCTATTTACTCGTCGATTTGAAACCTACGACACCAGAGTATTTGCGATTTCGTACCCACTTGTTTCACCACTGGTGCCAAGACGGAGGGCCTGTCCTGTACACGTCTCCGTCCTCGACTTCATTTCACTCCACATAAAAAAATATATAAAAACCTCAGACCCTTTTTCGTCTGTCTCACTCTCAGTGCGAACATGACGTCCCTTCAGTCGCATCTTCCCGTCAAATTGTATGGCATCAGTCGAGAAAAAGATCCACATACACGAGCTCGTGTCTTAGAAGCTAGTCTCAAAGAAGTATTACGATGGTTCACGGTGACGGCACGTCAATTACTCCAAGGAATCATTCAGATTCCTCATCAAACCAAACGCTTTTTTGTTCGAAACAAAGTCGCTTTGGTCCAACTGGCCGATCCCCGCATCGACACTCAAACCAAAAAACAAATCATTTTGAAACCTGGAGGGAGCGGTACTCTAGGAGGGGTCATCATTCGCTCACTCTTAAGATGGGATCCTAATGCCCCCAAAGTTATACCCAAGACAAAAGTCCAACGAAGCCCCAAGAAGAAAAAGACCAGGTCCCCAAGGAGAACTTCTCCAGTGGCAGGACCCTCCTCTTACCAGACACCACCACCCCGGAAAAAGAAAAGAAGCCCTCAGAAAAAGAAACAGAGAAAAAGTCCCCAGAAAAAGAAAAGTCCACAGAAAACTAGTCGCAAGAGAGGCACTTCGGCCAGGACGCAACCTTACACTCGCAAACCACGACCTGCCACGGCGGTGACTGCGTCTCCGGCAGCCTCACGTTTGTCCACTTCTCCGTTAATGACACCCAGAACTGAAGAGTACTTGGAGACGTTGATCACACCAAGAACTTCTCCGTTGATGACCCCCAAAAGAACTTCCCCAGTGGCAGGACCTTCCAATTTAGTGGCAGTGGCTGCTGCTCACAAAGTACCTTCTCCCAAAATCAAAGTTCAAGAAAGATCGGGCATGTTACAAAGTTTACTGGATTTGTCCAAGCAAGAACTGGCTCGATTTAGTCCGTTACGTACCCCTGCACGACGTGTCATGCCTGTCCTCAAACTAATACGACGTAAAGACAATCAGTGGCGACGCGTTCCAGTATAAAAAAGGCCTGTGGCCATGTCGGGTATCAGTGTTTTTTGGTGCTCCTGAAGACTCAAAGATGTCACCCTCCAGAAAACCCCAAGGAAAGAAAAGGAAAGGACTGCCACCACGTTTAGCCAAACATGGGGACATGTTATCTGTCCTGTCCAAAGCTTCTCCACCCCTACGAAAAAAACTCATTCAAACAGCCTCCAAAGAGGTCATCGATACCGTGTGCGAATGTTGTTTGAACGTTTTGAAAGGCACGATCCCTTTGTCCAAACACCAGAAACAATGCTTAGGCAAACATCGTCACGTTCTTCGCCAAATGGTTCAAAAGAAAATTCCCATTCGTCAAAAAAAGAAGATGTTAGTGCAACGTGGAGGTATTTTGCCTCTCTTGTTAGGCCCCATACTGAAAGGAGTCTTGGGAACCATGTTGGGAGGACTGGTGGGAGCAAGATAAAAAGGCCTCGGAAGTTCCAAGATCTCAGAATCGACCCCTGACAACCCCATGGAAGGACGAAAACTAGCTTTAGTGCCTTACAAACGATGGATGGAATACCATCGGTGGCAAGAACAACACACCCCGCATTTACCTCCCAATCCCAATTTGAGCGAGATGTCCCAGTTACAACACGAATTGCAGTCCTTGAGGGATCGCCAAGATTTGTCCGAAACAGAGAAATCGCAAAAGTACGGTCAACTTTTGCAACGACTGCAACTCTTTCACCAGAAAGCTTTAGACGAAACAGCTCTACCCACTCTGAAAGATTTTAAGACCTTGATGAAAAGTCCAGCACCATCACCAGTACCAGTACCAGTACCAGTGACCAAGACAGAAAAAGGAAAAGAAGAAGAAGAAGAAGGGTTTCAAACTCCACCAGAAAAAGTACGCAAGTTAACAACACCACCTACCTCCAGAATTGGATGGATTAAAAAGATGATGGCCACCCCTTCTTCATCACAAGAGAAAAAGAAAGTGAAGACAGAAGTGAAGACAGAAGTGAAACAAGAATCGATATCCCCCGCTCAGACAACCTCCTCCTCTTCAACACCTATTGCCGGTCGCACACGCAAAGCATTGCAATCCAAGAAAATACCCCAAGAGAAAAAGAGTAGCATCCTCCAAGAGTGGGTGCCTTATTAACACACCAACCAACACAAAAAAATGGAAAAAGTCTTAGCCAGCATTTACTACGAACCCTCCCATCCTGCAGGTTACGCAGGAGTTCAAAAATTGTATCGTGCTGCCAAAACGCGACTGAAAAGTCTCTGTTTACCTCAAGTGCAAGCAACGATGGTTACAAGAACAAGCTACCTACACTTTACACAAACCCATTCGACGCAAGTTTGCCAGAAGTCGCACCCGAGTGGAAGGCATCGATCATCAATGGCAAGCCGATTTAGCCGATGTCTCTCATTTGGCCAGCTACAATCGTGGCTACAAATATTTGTTTTGTGTCATCGACGTCTTTTCCAAATTTGCTTGGGTCGTACCCTTGACTTCCAAATCGAGCAGCGAGTTAGTGCGAGCCCTGCAACGGGTGTTGAAACAAAGCGGTCGTCACCCTCTTCGATGGCAAACGGACAAAGGTACCGAATTTCTGAACCAAGCTTTCCAAAAAGAATTAAAGAAACGTGACATTCATTTTTTTACCACCGAGAATCCCGAAACCAAAGCCAGCATCGTGGAACGTTTTCAACGCACTTTGAAAGAACGCATGTGGAAATATTTTACGCATCACCACACTCTGAAGTACATCGACATCTTACCGCACCTGGTGCAAGCGTACAACCAATCTTACCATCGAAGCATTGGACGTGCCCCGCAAGACGTGACTCCCGACAACGAAGTGTTAGTGTTTGAGCGCCTGTTTGGTACGTCCCCGACGAGGGCTGTCCCCAAGAAAAGTGGAGACTTGGCCGTAGGAGATTGGGTGCGCATTGGCAAAACCAAACGCACTTTCGACAAAGGTTACTTACCTAACTGGACGACCGAATTGTTTCGCGTCACTGGACGAGTGCATGGCCGTCATCCTGCCGTCTATAAATTGGAAGACATGAACGGAGAAGTGCTCAAAGGAACGTTTTATTTGCCCGAGTTACAACGTGTCACCAAAAAAAGAAGACGACGTGTACGACATCGAAAGCATTCTCGAACGCAGAACCCGTAAAGTGGGCAAACGACGTGTCAAAGAAGTCAAAGTACGTTGGAAAGGATATCCACCCAGTTTTGATTCTTGGATCGACGCTTCGCAAGTCATCGACTATAAAAAGAAGTGACCATCATGCCCTTTCACACAGCAGACGCAGCTACGTCGAACACTCCTCCTTCACCTCGTTCTTCTGTGCAAGATTTACAAAAACAACCCTTGTGGGTGTGGTGTGGAGAACGTGTGCCTAAAACGCAAATCGTCTTTTTCTGCCAAATCTTCGTGGTGTATTGTGTCATCAGGGCAGCCATCGCCAATTTGAGTTTGCAACAAGGAGACAAACAATTGTGGACCATTTTATTGAGCAGTTGCATCGGTTACCTGCTTCCCAATCCCTCCCTGAAATTCTCTTCCAACGGGAACCTTGTGTCCAGTGCCAGTGCCAGTGCCAGTCACCACTCCAATCACCACAATCAGAACCCCATTTTGGGCGGAGACACGCCTCTGACGTCCAGTAACCCCTCGGACAGCCACAGAACTCTGGAATTATGAGTCACCAAAACCAATTTTACTTAACCTTACCCAGTGACAGTTCCATGGAGGTGTTTCACCACAACACGTTGTGCTGTTACACGGCCAAATTACCTCAGGCCATCCCCTTAGATCACGAAGCCCATTGGGAAGTGGCTTTAGTAGAAATGATTCACCCGACCCAAGTCCTCAATGTCCTTCCCAATCAAAATTTTTTTATGTGGAAGTTCATGACGAACAATTGCAACAGTGGATGGATATCAATGTCAAATATGACAAGAAAACCCGTACACAAAAGTACACCACCTATAACTTGTTCATTTCCCCAGGCTATTATTTTAGTGGTCAACATTTGGTCAGCACCATAGCCTCCAGGTTTAATGTCGTGTTTCTGAAAGCTTTGGAGCATGTTAACAAAAGTGTCACCATGGAGTACCACAAAACAGCTCGTCGCTTCTTGTTGAAATTTGAACGGAGTAAAATCCTGTCCATTTTATTTTGTCCTGAATTGTATGACATGTTGGGCGTAGACATGAACCTGAGAATGAGCATGATGAAGAAAAGCGAATTACCCATCGTTTACGACAACGAGTCTTTTAGCAAGTTATTTCGTGCCCCGGTAGAACTGAACCAAGGACTGAATTTGATGTTTGTGTACTCCGATGTGGTGGAGTATAACGTGGTGGGACACACCTCCGTGCCGTTACTGCGTGTCATTCCTTTCAAAGTGGATTCTGCCACGAACACTGACGAGGAAGGTGGAAACACTTACCACGTCCACCGCGAATTTGTACATCCTCACTATTTGCCTGTCAGTAAGTCGTATTTGGACACGGTCAACATTACTATAAAAGGAGATTTGGGACAAAATATTCCATTCACCAAAGGAAAAGTCACGGTGAAACTCCATTTTCGAAAACGGTTTTCTCACGATTCGTAAGTCATGTATCCAGTGTACCGAGGGGTTGCACGACAGCGAGGACACGGTTTAGGAGATATGTTAAAATCGGCCTTTCTTTCGGTGGCCCCAGTGTTGAAAACGATGGTGACACGCGGATTGCACGCTTTGAAAGATGCCGCACTGACGCAAGGCAAAGAATTTCTCCAAAATGTCATCATCGACAAACAAAACCCTAAAGAAGCCTTCATGAGGGCTGGCAAAAATGTCTTGCTGCAAACGGGCAAAGACCTTTTGGGTCGCCGAGACACACCTATAAATGCCCTGCACGCTACCGAGTCAGGCATTCAGCAAGGACAAGGCAGAAAGGGACGACGAAGAAAACACCCTTTCACCAGACTTCAAGCTAGAAAGGCCAAGAAAAGAAGAACCGTTCGAGACTTAGACGTTTTCGATTATTGAGAAAGAACAACAAAAAAAAAATGATGCACCGAGAGTCTTGCGCTTGTTCCAAGACTGAACTGGATCTGTTTGCCATGCCCCCCACCATGATGACCATGCAAGAATCCCAGTGGGTGGAATTTCATCCCGTCTCCTCATTGGCCGATTCCGCTCCCATCGAGTTTGAAATCAAAGGTAGCCCGAAGATTACATCGATCTGAATAGCAGTTACTTGTACCTGAAAGTCAAAATTCTAGATAAGACTGGAGGTGCCATAGACGATGAAGCAGTAGCTCCCGTCAACAATTTCATGCATTCCTTGTTCAGTGGAGTGGACTTGTACTTGAATAACAAACTGGTCAGTAGCAGCATGGATACTTACCCTTATCGTGCCTACCTGGAAAATCTCTTGACGTACGGAATAGATGCCAAGAACACTCATCTCAATGTCTGTGTGGTATGGGAAGCTGACGAACCTGCCAAGTTTGAAATATTGGAAACTGATGAAAAGAAAGACAACAATGATGGATTTGTAGAACGAAGAAAGAGAATCACGGGAGTCGACACAAGTTTAGAACTGATGGATCGTTTACATTTGGACATGAGGTTGCAAGAAAAGTATTTGCTGAACGGGGTGGATGTCCGCCTGAGACTGAATCGTAGCAGTGCCGCTTTCCATTTATTGGCTGATAGTGACAGTTACAAAACCAAAATCCTAGAAGCCAGACTCTACGTACGCCGTGTGGAAGTGTTATCTAAGGTGGGAAACGACATCAATCAGACGTTGAGCAGAACGACTGCCAAGTATCCCATACGACGCGTGGAAGTGAAAACCTTCACCATTCCCAAGGGACAGCGATCCATAGGTAGAGTAGTGTGAATATAAACACTAACTCTTTATTAATAGTGGGAGTGTATGTGTTTGTGTGTTTGTGTTAGTAACTGTTCACGTAAGTTTGTGTGAATATTAGATGATGGGTTTCTTAGAGTAGGTGGAGAGTATAGTTTGGGTTTTATTATATGAAATGAGAAAAGTAGGGGATGTTTTCCTTCACGTCCACGCGTTGCTGTTTCTTTGGTCATGATCTAGGTAAGATCAATTTTATGTTTTAGGGGGATGTTTTCCTTCACGTCCGCGCTTTCACTATAAGAACCCACAGTATTCGTCGTTCAAACCATTCTACAAAGAAGATGGCTTCTAACCAAATGGACAAAATACAAACATTGCAAGACGTTTTAGACAACTTAGGAATGATGGAACAGATGTTAATAAGACTCGTTGAAGACCATTATTCAAATAGTCCCCATCGTGTAAAGATGGAAATTAATAACTTAAAAAAGGTAAAGGACAAGATTAGTGGTGTCATGAAAGAGATAAAGGAGGAGAAGGAGGATGAAGAGGAAAGAATAAGAATAAGCAAATGGAACGAAAAAATTGAAAAAGAAGAAGAAAATGAGAAGAGGAAGAAAGAAGAGGAGGAAGAGAAGAAGAAAGAAGAGCAGGAGAAAAAAAGAAAGAGAAGAAGAGAAAGAGTGTAGGAGATAAAATAAGAACTTGGTGGAGAAAAAGAAGAAATTAGAAGCAGAAGAAGAAGAAGAAAACCCAAAGGCCCTTTTCAGGGCCAGCCATATTTCTCGAAAAGAGATAGCCTTTCCATTGCCTACCCCTTTTTTAAATTTAAATTTAAATTTAAAAAGAATTAAAAAAAAATAAATCCCATGTTCAATTCCCTTGAGGCTATAGTGGCCCAAGACTTTTCCCCATGTTAAATTCCCCTTGAGGCTAGAGTGGCCCACGATTTTTCTCCATGTTAAATTTCCATTGAGGCTATATTTGCCCAGGGGTCTCTGTAATGCTAATTCCCATTGAGGCTCTAGTGCCCCACTTAACTACTTATATTCTCATTTATATATATATATTTTAAAGAAAAGTAGATATGTTTTTTCTAATTTCAAAAATCAACGAAAATTTGGTATATGAACATCGAGAGCAGTCTACACCTTTTCCAAAGCATTCACACCAAAACAATTTTATTTTCTATAAACTCTAAACGTATTGCGAAAATTGCACTTTTCTCGGGATTCAAGGTCTGGCAAATTGAATGGTGATCTTGATAATATAAATAATAATAATAATAATAATAATAATAATAATAATAATAATAATAATAATAATAATAACAAGAATATCATCAATTTGCAAAGTATCCTGCTCCAGTCTTTGCAAGCTGGGAGCCTTCCGATAAAAATATATCCCGTCCTAAGTCATTGTGATTGGCTGTGATGCCTGTCTGTCTCATATTGAATCATTTATTCAAATATGATCGGGGAATTATGACAAGATGGAGAGAGATAGATTGGATCACATATGTATATATGAATAATTGGTTATATGCACACGTATATTATAATGCAGTTTGTGCCATAAAAAGTATTATTGCTATTATTATTAGTGGTATAATGATCATTATATTTATTGTTATTATTGTAATTATCAATTCATGTTATTGCGCAGGTTATCTGGGCCAAATATCAAACATCATTGATTTATTTGTTGTTGCAATTAGGAGAATAACGTAATACGATCTGTTCATGCGTGTTCCACAAAAACAAAATGGAAACATAACTTTTAACTTAGTATCCATATTATAGGAGGAGGTAAGCTTAAAATTGAAATTGTGGGATCGAAAACTATTTTGCTACTTATGGTTATGGGGTTTCAGATCAGAAAGGAAAATTATTTAATTTAAAATAAATAAATTCGGTATGTCTTGGATTCAGCAGCTGAAGGTGTGATGACCTCTTTTTTACAGACTGATTAACACGTATTATCACAATGGATTGCAGTTAGGCCGTCATTGAACATTTTCTTTCGTACAAATCCGAATGCAGATTCTACGTCCCTATCAACGTGTTGATGTTTATGAAATAATTGATAATTTATACAATTTAGTTTTACAATTAATGACTAGATATTATTTATTTATATATGTTTTATTTTTCAAGATGTATAAATGGTTTGTATGTTATCCATAACTGAGTATCAATCTTAATTTAATTCTTGCGATTTTAGTTTGTGTGCCACATTCTCCTGCTGGAACCTAATTATGATTGACACTACATACGGTCAAACTACCCTTTTGACATTCCTCTTCAATGGTATTGGAATTTGTAAGCAAAGATGCATTTACACCATTTTCAACTTCATGATTTTTTAAATATTATATACAATTTTAAAGTTTGATCATATAGTTATCTATTGCAAAATTACTCATAACGAGCGTGAATATTTCAAAATGATTTATCCTGTTAACTACAAAGTCATACAAACTAAGCTGATGAAGACACTGGTGCTGGTTGGGATATAACCCTCTATGTCCAAAGTCGATCACGCTAAACGCATAAGCCAGCGATTATGGAAGAGTATAGAGGAAGGACGGATGAGTGGCATTATACAAAAAAGTACATTAGGATATGTTAATGAACCATCGCACTACAAAACGGAGTCAATATTTCATGTAGGGTAAACATTAAGATACATTTGTAAAATGTACATGCCATCAAAGAACACCAGACCTTATTTTGTTATAATAATGACATTGTGTACTCTGGATACAGCAGTAATATGCAAATTAAACCATCCTTTGATGTGCAGGTAAGGATTCGATACGCCTGTGAAAGAGTCCATTAAAAGAACCCTTCGTAGTAATGTTATTTTGTCTTTGGATGACACATTCAAATTATAAATGTTAACACGTTTTCCCTTTGCTGAATTTGTATTTATTGGTTTGATTATTTCAACGATTTATCACTAAATTTGAACGGATTGATAGTGTTGGCTGATATTTTAGTATATTGTCAAACATCCGTCACATATGTTGATTATCAATAAATGTACAAATATTCAGATGCTTAAACGCAGCACTCACACCATGTAAACTGACATGTAAAACATCCCTAACCTCATAATTATCCTTGCACATGTATTTCTATATAAGTTCATCACAGTGTCATCTGTAGGAAAATGTTTACCAAGAAGGTTAGCCAATGGTCACGTATATAAAAAAAAATTCTTCATTTCTTAGCTCAAGCATCTAACTTAATGTTATATTTCAGTAAATCAAATTTTGCAAAGAAACGACAAGAGGACGGTGATATTTAAAAATTCTTCCATACCTCACACTGGCGTATGGTACAATGCTCTCACGTCTCAAAGTTGAAGTAAAATAAACATCTCTGACACAGTTCTTTGGAAAAGATATTCATTAAAATTGTCCTTTTCTGTGCAGGTGTTATTTATATGTACCTTTTCACCAGAGCAATTTTGCATTAATCGTTCTTTATTGAAGCGTCATATCAAATTCATAATGGAAAATTTCAAAGGAAAATGGAAATGAAAATAGAAAAATGACATGAAAAGAAAAGGTGTATAAACCTGATGCAATATGAATTATGATATCGCTACCTCATCATGTACATAAATGCAAAGGTATGTCATTATAAATGATAAATGTTTACAAGAACGAAAACTTCAGTCTTTATGCAACACATATCCAAACCGATGACAGGATCCACGGAGTCGACCGGGCTACCAAATCAAGTCTTATGATGCAGATACCAGACTTGTATGTTGGTATCAATGAGAGGCTAATGAAACTGCGACTACCTATCAGCCACAAATACCATGCAACAATTATCAGCGCCTATGCCCCTACCCGTTCGAGCTCAGCGGAAACGAATTAGCAGTTATATATGAACCTCAGCTCTGTGCTTATCACAGATGCAGCTGAAACTATTATGGTCAATGGAAATGTGTGCTTGAAAAGCACTGTGTCGGCAAGATAATCAACAACGGCCAGCACGTACTCAGCAAAAGCTAAGAATTTTACCTCCTAATCACAAAGTCAATGTTCAGAATGGCAAAAACACCATGAACCACCTGAATGCACCCCAGATCTCCCCAATCGTCCACTACGTAATAGTCCGCCAGCACGATGTCCAGGATGTCCCCATCACCAAGGCCATGCGAGGAGCGGAAGGCTGGACAGACGACATACTTGTCCGAACTACCCTGAAGCAGTGCGTTTCCCCACGTCACCCAAGCATCCGTAACTTATGCGCACAGCCTTCTACATTGTCAAACTTCAACAGCCTTCCACCCAGCTCAATTTCCAGAAGAGCCTAGCGGACCTATACGTGGAAATGCCTCCGTGAAATGCATCCGAGCTCTGTGACATGATAAGAGAAACTTCAATGGCGACTTTGTTACCCCAAGAAGCGAACCCATCAAGACATGCTCGACGAGCACAATGGTGCCATTGACGATGTGCATGCCAGAAAGAACAAAGGATTTATGGACTGGCAGAATGACACAAACTCCATCCACCGAAAAACCGCTACACATCCTATCAAGCTGAGGCTCAGAGACAAATCCGCAAGATGCATGAACATTGGTGGGAAAGGAAAGCTGATGAAGTGCAACAATATATCGACACTAACAACATCATATAGTTCTACAACGCCATCAGGTCAATGTTCAGCCCTTCAAAGTCTTGATCTGCCCACTTGCTTGTTGCAGATAGCAGTACACTAAAAAAAGGACAAGGCTAGCATTAAAGACAGATGGAAAGAACACTTTAGTCGACTCCTAAGCCTGCCCTCATCGGTCACCCAATCTAACCAAATACCTTAATAGCCAACGTGTGACCAACTGGATGCTCCGTCAACGATAGAGGAAATAAGGACACCTATTTAAACAAATTAACTGTGGCAGGGCACCTGGAAAGGATGGAGTCCCAGCTGAGGTGTAAAAGGCTCTCAGTGAATAGACCCTGGAGGCATTACACAATGTGCTAATCAGCATATGGACGGATAGAGGCGATGCCAGACGATCTCTGCGACGCATCAATTATGACTCTAGAAACACTCAATACTGAAAAGCACTCTTTGCAGATCAATGCGCCCTCGTGGCCCATGACGAGATTCACCTACAAACAATTGTGGACAGGTTCTCTGAAGTCTCCATCCTTATTGGACTCACAATTGGCCTAGTCAAGACACAAATCATCTTCCAGCGTCCCCAAACACCGTCCCATCGCAATCTGCATCACCATTGGCGACACTCAGCTGACGAAGGTCGACAGTTTTTTCAAATACCTAAGCAACACAATATCCAGTGATGGTTCCCTGGACACTGAGATCACAGTAAGGATCCAAAGTGTCAGTCAAACACTCGGACAACTCCGAACGAAGTTTTAGTAGCACAAGGACACACGTCTGTCCACAAAGATGACAGTATACGTTGCAGGTATAGTCGCGTCCCTCATGCATGGCTGTTAAACATGGACTATCTACCGAAGACATATAAGTCAATTGGAACAATTCATACAGCGCTCCCTGTGCTCCAACATGCGGTTTAAGTGGCAAGACCAAATCACCAACCAGGATGTCTTTGATAGAGCCAACACAACAGGCATCCAGACCAAACTAATTCAGACCAAGCTTCGTTGGATTGGCCAAGTCATTCGCATGGATCAAAAGAGTTCCAAAGCATCTGTTCTTCGACGAACTAGTCCATGGCCACGGAAACCAAGGTCGCCCTCACAATAGGTGCCAAGACATTCTCAAGAAGCATATCAAATGGCCAGACCTTCAACACCACCTGCTCGAGCTCGCTGTCTCAGACATAAGCCACTGGCGAGTCTTGACCAGAAAAAACCGTTCCAACTGCGAGGATGGCCGCAGGCAGCATCTTGCTGCAGCTCGTGAGACACGTCACATATGTTTATCCCAGCCTCCCCCAACCGTCCCATGATCCACCTGCAACCCCATGTGTCCATCCGAATCAGTATTCTGGAGCCACATCCCTGTCCACGTAGAGAAGATCGCAAAAGATGTCTTCCTCGGCTCTAAAGACTGCCAAGAAGAATATATATATATATATATATATATATATATATATATATATATATATATATATATATATATATATATATATATATATATATATATATGTGTGTGTGTGTGTGTATGTGTGTGATGTGTGTGTGTGTATTAGTACGAATGCCAACATAAATGTACCAGTGGAGAATTTACAACTCCGAGAACATGCTAATTATCGTGGTTATACTTGATTTCTTAAATTTTGAATCAAGATATTAAAAGTGTATGTCAGCCATGTACAAATGTACCGAATGATTTCTTTATCCGCAAGCAAGTTAATTAACTTATATAATTTTGTTCTCCAAGATGCATACCATAATGCCTTTGGGAGTCGATATTATATAAATATGTATAAATTCAAGCTTTGATAGACAAATCTTGATTAATTATGAGATACTTGATATGCTTGAATCAAGCGCTTTTCAGTGGAGAAGCTCTCACATGTCACCTGCACGCAGCGCAATGAAATAGTGTTTATCTGTTTGGGATTATGGGAAGGCGCAGTTTGAAATCGCTCCAAGGCATTGTACTGCATTAACCCGATATTGTTGATCGCCAAAAAGACTCTTCAACAGTATTTACAATAATTTTAAGTAAGGTTCCATATTAATTTTATCATCACCTTTTTCGACTGAACTTCCAATAACCAAGACATGAAGATCGTACAGACCCTGCGCGGTGTATCATTGCTCTCCTGGTTGAAAGAAACACGACCACTTGTCAACAGTACATTTTTTGAACTC
This sequence comes from Sinohyriopsis cumingii, assembly GCA_028554795.2. NCBI lineage: Eukaryota > Metazoa > Mollusca > Bivalvia > Unionida > Unionidae > Sinohyriopsis > Sinohyriopsis cumingii. The sequence goes on along the minus strand of CM068834.1, from coordinate 77,808,549 downwards.
AAATTGTATTCACAATTGCATACTATAATGTAATGTGTTAATCGCAATTGGCGTTTTGCCTTTCCATCGTTATCATTGAACCTTCACATCACCTGAGAATATTTCAACTAATGAAAAACAATATATACAACATAGTGTCCCAGGACGAAACGACGGAAAACATATAAATGTCCTCTTTCTTTATAGTTTCCTTAAGTAAGATAGCATGTATTCATTAATATTTACACAAGTGTTTTGTGTAAGTAAATGCTTTTTTAAAAATTCCATGGTGATGTATATCAATCAAATAAATGAATACACTTAGTGTGTCTCTCAGCAAATATAAACAGTCTTTCAAAATATTTTATCAATAATGTCTTATTTTAAAATAAATCAAATGAGTCAGGAGAGTGGGCTATAACATTGTAATGTACGATATGCCTTATCAATTTACAGTTCGCTCCGCAACTTTAAGAAGGTGGATGCAGTGTCCTCTGATACTAAGCAAAATAGTCATACCATTACCTTTTATTTTGCCCATATCCACATAAAACATTTTCGTCTTTAATGATTCTATATTTTGACTAAATCCTCTGAATTGCTTTCAGAACATTGAAGCTCACATACTGCATGATTATTTTTTGTAAATGGTTCTGCATAGTACATGTATGATTTATATCAAAATGTGTGTCAGTTTAATGGTTATATATGATATGTTTGCAATAAAATCTAAAGCTAGAAGATGCCCAAGAAACATTCACAAATGAATCATGAAGACAATGGCAATACTTTTGACTTGCATCCCAATTATGAGCAAATTAATTCTGTTCTAGAGGTTGATATGTAATACAAATCGGCACATACATAGTGTTAGGTAGGATGAAAGGACTTGTATATTCATGTGTTTTCACCTAGTTTCAATACTAACCGTTTTGCGTTCGTTTTCATGAATAAAAGCAATATGTGCAGCTGTTAATATTCTATATATCTTTTCAAGCTTTTGTTTCGTATGTTCTGTGATTCGGCTCTTAGTCAAAAGGATACGAAACTACAATTGTGATTATTGTACCCTTATTTCTTTCCACATCATGGAGCGTTGCGTGGATCCGGGCTTTGTATAAATTTGTCCACATCACTGACTACGGCGTGGATTCTGGATCAGACGTGCTATGATTTAATTATTGTAGAACTAACCCCTTACTATGCACTGTCATGTGGTTATATACCAGTGGGGGAATGTCCCGCAATCTCGACACGTATTTAGAAACATGACATGTTTAGAATGCATGTATAGCTTTCTCTATATAATGAACGAAAAGGTATATAACATTATAACGCAATATTGTTTAGGAAAGGATGCCATTATCCCCTTTAAAAAGTGATGTGGAACACTGTTATGATGTTCTCATACTGGGCGAGTACAAGAGTTTGTTTTTCTGACGATCCTGGTATATTTTTTTCGTCGCGTATCAACTAGTCGATAACCTAATGGTGCAGGTAGATTTGAAGTTTTGTCTTTATGTAACATAAACAAGTGTTCCTGATGTGTATCACGAATTATCTTTCTTCTTGCCACTATGAAATAATTTGGTGTCCACAAATTCCAGAAGTTGCTCATAAGAGGTTCTGAAATTACTTTACGCTTTATGTCACACTGAAATGTATTCAGTTGTAGTCTGTTTAATTGTTTTAACTCTCTTCATTCGGGATCAAGCGCTCTATGATCATCAGTTACCTATTCATAGTAATCAACATAATTCCTGAGTGATTTATGTGGAGACAATCCAACAAACATTGGTGGTTGACCATGATCGCCGCACATTTTACAGCAGTATTTTTGAATAATAACCAGTCAAGAAATGTTTTTAATGTTTCTAACGACACTGTACATATTTCATCCCAACCGATACTCTTTGGAATGTATTTTTCGCCCATTCGATCATAAGTCCAAGCTTGTCCTTTCAATCAAAGAAAGCTGTGTTAATTACTAGATTTCACTCATCTTTCGTTAATTTATCTGGAGAGTCACAGTATAGCAGTTAAAACGACCTGATCAAAATTCAAAAGTAGATCAATCACACGACTTGTTTTACTAGAAATACATGGTCCATTAAGATCAACTGCTTTATGTCTAGCTACAGGATCATACACTGACGGTGCAGATGACAATTTTGATATTTGATTATTTTTGTAATAAATATACCTGATTTCAACATCGGCGGATTCAGAATAATCAAGAATATTTTCTTGTTTTATTCACCAGTCACCCCATGATGCATACGAGCCAATATTTAATTTTTCCAACAATCATTAATATTTGTTCGATATAAAACTAATATGTGGCGAGCATTGAAGATCTTAAATGAGTAAACTGTGGTGACTCACAGCCTATATAATCCAAAATTGTACCTAATTTAGTTCCGTTCGATATGTTAGCATTACTTTGACTTATCAACGCATTGTTTCAGTTGTATCAGCAATTATAAAGTCTATTTGAGCATCATATATAATAAATATTTACAATGTCGTTTAAAATCGTATGGTTCTCCGTTTGAGTTTTTTTTTTCGTAATCAGTTATATCAGGAGTTTTTTCATCAGGATATCTATTTTGTTGTGGTAAGAAAACTTCTTTCTGCGGATGATATGATATAAGTTTTCACTTACATTCGAAGAAAATAGTAGTTTGGCATCGAGCATATACTGTAATATTACTGTTGGTGCCCACATTGTTCCTGAAACAACGTTTGCCATGCTAGATAACACAATGGGATGAAGACCTTTGGCAAACTTAAATGACTCGATACAAATGAATCCAGTCAATTAAATATCCGGAAATGGTCCCTTTATCGATACTCTGGTCGTTTGGTGTGTGGAATAACCAAATATGTTAACATATACAAAACATTTTCCCATTCCAAGAAAAGTTCGAGGATAACATGCAACCATATCAACTAAAGTAATATCTTATCTTTATGATCGCATTTAGTATCCCATAATCCACCGTGTCCGTATTCGACTCAACTTGATATTACATCACTAAGAATATCAAACCGAGTTGGTTTCCAAGAATTTGTCTCTCTTGCAAAATGAGTTGCAACTGATGGAATCGTACAATAATTGCTGAGTAATGTCCAGCATCATCGGTATATTTCAACGCAAAAGTTTTCGTTTCTTCGAGGAGAAATTCCGTGCGATAAATCACGCCATTAGGTCGTACAAACTGATCAATGTGTCTATTATCTAAACTATCAATCACCATACTGATACGCTTGTACATAATTAGTTTGTCAATACCAGTCAACATTCTAGGTTTGAAATTTTTACTCAGTATGGCATTTTTGGTTGTTTTCATTATGAAGGACAGGATCAAATTTGTCACGGATAATCCAGATATCATCTGCTTCCTCAAAACATTTTACTTTAAAAATATATATTCGATTGTCGAGATAATTAATGATCGCTGCGTCCCGTTTGTCGTTCGTGGTACCATCGACATTTGTGTCATTGCGAATGATTTTGAACCTTGACCATACATGAGATGCGCCGTCTTTGCGAAACTCCTTCTTGGCGTCATGAATTTTATTAATCGAATATGTATTATTCGGATCGACCATAGCTTTTATCGGTAAGTCAGGGGATATTGTGTCAAGATTAAATTTATCTTAATAAGGCTATATATAAGGCTTCAATTAAATTATATAATAAATTTTAAACGAAACTAACTAAAAATGTATTCTTTGTTACACTTAATGTGGTTTTACTCTACACGAATGATGTTATCGAAGCGTGTAAATATTATCTTGATTCATATGGCACCTGCTTATGCATCTTTATTTATGGGACAATTAGAAAATTATTTTCTAAATAAATGCCTCTCAAAACCGGATGTATGGTTAAGGTTCTTAGACGATATATTTGTGATTTGGAGTTATTCATTATAATATCTTTATTTTATAGACAGTTTAAACAGATTACATCCAACAATAAAATGTACTTACAATGTCTCTGAAACTGAAGTATCATTTTTGGACGTAGATGCCGTTAAAAATGAAAATAATGACATTGCTACTATAGTTCATGTTAAAAACACGAATATTCATAAATATGTTGAATATTCTTCATGCCATCATACATCATGTAAAAATGGAATACCATATAGTCAGTCAAAATTATATAAAACAATTACTTCGTATAACGCTGTTTTCAAATCATCTTTGGCAGAGTTAGGTCAGCATTTTTAAAAATAGAATTTTCCCTATTGATATCATTAATACTGATTTCCAAAAAGTATCTCCTCTTACAAAGCTTGAATCTTTACAATATAAAATCAAAAGTAGAAATTAAGATAGCATTCATGTTGTTATTTAATATCATATAGGTAAGATTATCAATACATATTGGGGTTTATTAAAAGTATCATGTAAAGCACGTGTTAAATCTCTACACCAAAGCAAACCCACACTTGCTTATAAAAGGACGAAAAATCTTAAAGATTTCCTAATTCTAAATTAGGTAAAAAACATCATATAACATAGGATTATCAGCTAAATGTAATAGACCTAGATGTTCACACTGTTTATTTATTAATGAAAATACGTCTTTCAATAGTAATAATGCGAAATAACTTTTAATATGCGTTGTGATACTAACTGTGGATCATCAACTGTTCATTATGTGATAACATGCAATAAATGTGGTATCCAATATGATGGACAAACCAGTCAACAAATATCTAAACATCTGAACCAACATAGACGAGATATAACAAATTATATCGATCAATCATTTTCATCTCAAGTACATTTAAAGAAAATTTTCCATACAATGCATGATTTCACCTTCCAACCTATTGTGAAAGCTGATTATGAAATGGAACTATGGCTAAAGGAACATATTAGATTCACTGTCTTTATATGGTATATCCTAAAGGTCTAAATTCAAAAACACTATATGACATTTTTTTTCTTTCTTTTTCGTTTTTTTTTTTTAATTATGTCCCCTGTTTGCAATTAGATAAGAATAAATTATTCATAAAATATTTGATAGTAAGAGTTCAGATTAACAATTTGACATTTGTCAAGAATATATCAAGATATATATTTCTATTTTTAATGATTTTTCTATATCTTTAATAAGTGTGCATTATACATAAGAAAACATTGATAAAACTAGCCCGAATACATTTCACCACGTCGATCAAAGAGGCGAATAACGTTGTGCACTTCCCCCATGGTTTTGTATTATATGGGGTGTGTACATGAAATTGGAAGTTATCGTCAACCTTCTGAATATTCTAAAATTTCGTTCCTTTTTGAATATTCCCTACAGAAGGTTTATGAAAGAATATGTGGCGACTCCACAATAAACCGTAGCATGATGTGAGTTCTAAATCTCACTGAAAGGTACGCAACAAAAACATTCAGAATGAATGTCGCCCAAAAAGAAAAGCCCAACGTTAGAACAGACTGTTACAGATATTAGAACAATATGAGAAAAACTATAAACAAAAACAATGATTTTACGAGATCTTCCAGCTGTTGCCCAGCCTTGCTCTGCAGAGGAAGAATTATTTGATGACATTGGTAAAATAAAAGATCTCCTCTAAAACCAAAAGTAATACACGAAAATACGGAACTGATTACAAATTAATGAATTAGCTATTAAACAAATTAAAGAAAGTAAAGAGAAATATTTTTCTAGTGAGACATTAAAAGGTATTTTTCAAAAAGACAATTTTTTGAAAACCTGAACATGTTACTGTATGTGATGATAAATTCATAAAGTGGGTATATCGTAAATAATTCAACAAAAAAGCCAGAGGTGATGCTCTAAAATATATAATTTGTTTGTTCAAGAAATAAAAAGACGTTGTAATGAGGCACTGCCACAATCAGATCAACAACCTCTCCAGCAAGAACCTTCTTGTCAACTTTCTCCACCACAGCAACGAATAAAACGACAACAAAAACAACCACAATTTCCTTCACGAATTTCTGGGCCACAACAAAAATCATCGAGTGTTAGAAATACATTTACTCCTGAAGGCATTGCCGAAATGGACGATCCAAACAAAGAAATACATCTTGCAGTATATGGATTTTATAAAATGGAAAGAGATATAAAATCTAAATTTATTTAAAGTCAAAAACCGGAAAATTAGGTAATCACGCGAATAAAATTAAAGAATCGGCTTGTAGGAACGATGGAAATTTTATTGAATTTCAACAAAAAGTAAATTATAAAAGAGATTCAGACTTTCTTAATTCATTAGCAGAACTATCTGCTGCTGAGGAAGAACAAATGTATGAAGTGGAAGTGGTTGTTATTCAACTACGCCAGGAGGAAGCGGTTTTATTGATTTTTCTAGCAATATTCTTTCTGACGTAGATATATTATGAATTCTGATTGGAGGAAAACGTGCAGAAAATAATTTGTCGGAGGTAATTAAGGAAATATCTAATATTTACTGGCAGTATTATTGATATCAATGTTTATCGTTATCTCATTTATAAGTCGAAGTAATGTTAATTTATCGTACAGAACTAAATAAGGTACAATTGTGCATTCTACTGATGCTGAGTCATCGCAGTTTACTCATTTAAGATATGCAATGCTCGCGTAAATTTCGAGGCATTTTGTATCGATGATAAATATAGTTTATATGTTTCCTGTCAGAGTCGTTACATATACGTGTCATATAAAAAAATTATTCAGGACTGTTGGAAAAATTTAATATCGGCACTTATGCATCATGAGACTAATGGAGATTAAAACAAGAAAATATACTCTATTATTCTGAATCCGCCGACGTTGAAATCAATGGTAATTATAAAAAAAAAATACCGTCGGTGTCTGATCTCATAGCTAGACATCAAACAATTTATATCAATCGAGCTGGATTTCTGGTTAAACAACCAGTGCGATTGAACCATTGCGTAACTTTGATATGGTCGTTTTAATTCCTACACATAAACTCGCAAAATAAATGAGAAAAAGTAATCTATAATCATGTACTTTTCACATATTCGTTCGATGGAAAGAAGATAACTGGACTTCAGAAAGAATGGGATAGAAAAATATTCCCAGGATTATTGTTTGGGATGAAATATCTACAGTGTCATTAGAAACATTAAAAACATTTCTTGATTTTTTGTTGACAAAGAATACTGCTGTAATAATGTGTGGCGAACATGGGCACCGCCACCTTTAGTTTGATTGTCCCCACATAAACGGCTGAGGATAGTTGTAGATTAATATGAAGAAATAACTGATGAGTATAGAGCACTTGATCCAGATATAAGTGAGGTTAAGTAATCAATCAGAATACAACCGAATAATATTAAATGTGAAATAACGCGTGGAATAATTTTAGAAATTTGTATCAATAAGCTTTTGAGTTTATGGAGACCAGACAAGTTGACAGTTTCAAGTAGAAAGATAGTTCGTGATACAGCTAAACAATAATTAGTTGTGTTACATATAGAAACGTTTTCAAATCTACCCGTACCATTGTGTTATCGACTGGTTGATACGCGATGACAGAATATCGACGTTGATATACCATGATTGTCAGAAAAGAGAAAAAATCTTGAATGAAATTATATTGTTTTCGTTCCCTTTACTGTTATTGACAGCACATTATTAATGGACAAAACACTGTGTACGCTTGGATACGAGATGAAAATTAATTAATCAAAATAATTAAACATCTCTGATATCAATATTTTGATCAGCGATAACAGTATTGAATGGTTAAATTTAATTTATCTCGCAGTGTATCGAGTCAAAGGAATATCTCAGATGCGGAAAATTGTCATAGACTTAACAGAAACTACTGTTAATAGAGACATTATTGACAATGATATATCAATAAAAAAATAGTTATAAACATGTGACAAAAATAAATGTATCATGACATTAAAACAATGGCATCATAATCATTGCGCGAATTGTAATACAATAATGTTGTGGCAGTATTCAAATAATAATCCAAGACAATTTACCGTAGCCAAATTAATAGTAATTTTGGTTATACACGCAAAAATAACCGCTCAACAAGTGTTTAACTAAATCGTTCAACAATTGCCTGACCACGACGTATTGCAATATGTCCTCGTCTGATTTTGTGATTACGTTGTTTCATCACAGACGATACTACACCAATTAAGTTTTTGCCATAATCAACCTGTAATAGTTGTGGCCATCACAAGTGTCCTCGTTGATAAATTCGTTCAGAAGCAGATATAATTTTAGCAGCTGTTTTAGTTGATAGTGATTCTGCTCCTATATACCTACTTAAACGTCAACGATAGTCAACGCGTATGTGTATGTACGTGATTGACGTCTACCAATTTTGATAGTATCGTGTGGAAAAAATAAAATATCAGCCTGATGAACTTGATTAGAAGTGTTCACGTTAAGCTGTGCACAGTGAAGTAGCTTAGGTGGTGGTATATAAAATTTGCCATATTACCTATCTTGCTAACCTTTTTGCAGCAGCAGCGCGTGTAATATTTGCTACATCGGCCGGTTTTCTAATTGCTGTTACCCCTCCAATATCCTCTTGGGCTATAATAAATCGATTCCTTTATTTCACTAATTTGTTTTATGAATTACCGGCTCTGAAAAATAATTTACATTTCATCACAGATCTTACCAGCCAAATAGTTGACGATTCTCTGTTAGAATTTTTGTCATGGAATTTATTGCATGAATTAACTTTACGTCTGCAATATGTCGTTGTTCTAAATCTTGTATCAGCTACATCATGAACATGACATGCGTTATTGACATCATTTATATGATACGCTCCAGGTCTTGGCTGATCGTGTTTATCAAGTCGAATACCATGTCTGGTTCCAGGACCACAATAATTCCATCCAAGAAGACATTTTTCTCCTGCTTATTTAGCCCATGGAGTTCCTGGTGATTTCCCTAATGAAGCAGAAATATCACCACCGATTTCACTGGAAGAAATAAACATACATTTTTGTTCACACTGTACACATTTACCTGCAAGTGCGCATCTTTTAAGTTTTGTTATTATTGTAGCTAATCCGCTTGTGGGAGTGGATGCTCTACATCGAACATAATATAGATTCATATTATTTGCTATATTTCTACATGGATGTATTTGAATTCTCAGCGACAAGAAAGCAGGAGGCAGTAAAACGTCATTCATTGCTACCCAATTACATCAGAGTAATTATAATAGGTCCATCTGGGCCTGGTAAACTCAATTACTACTTAATTTGATAATGCAATGGTTCAAATAGGACAAGTTGTATGTAGTTTCTCCATTTCTAGATGATCAGCGATGCTACAAAGTATTTAAAGATTTTAATGGAAATACATAATTGCTGGACGAAGATCGAAATGCTATAATTATTTTATAACCAATATTGAAGAAGCCTCGTGTGTAGATGACCTTTATAGATTTATTAATAATATCGTTGTATGCGACGGTGTGACACTGGATGAAGAATCAAATCCAGGTAGAATAGTTTCCAGAGGCAGACATAAAAATACAGATATAATTTATGTTACTCAGCAATATACAACAAATGCCAAAAGTTATCAGATATAACTGTAATATTTGAGTTGTATTTAAGGGAGTTGATATATATATATATATATATATATATATATATATATATATATATATATATATATATATATATATATATATATATATATATATATATATATACCATAAGTAATATAAATAGAACCTGGTGCAGCGGAGATATGTACATGATTAGATTTAGAAGTTTCTTTTCAAGAGCACAAGCTACCCCACACGGATTTATAACAATACATTTACATGATCCTCGATCGCGATAACGCATAGGTCCTGAGAAAATATTTGGTTAGGAGACTGATATAATCATTTATAGAAGCAGAGAAGGTGCGACCACAATAAAACGTCTGTTATGTAAACAACTCCACACATACAGTCAGAAAAAAACACAATCGAAAAAAAGATAAAATAACAACAAAAGGCTAACAAATTAGAGAATCTCTTGGTAAAGTTAGCAGCTTTGGTTTAGCGTTACTGACCTTATTTTTATTTTTTTCATTTCGTAAAGTTTTTATTTTAAGCCAATGACGTTTTAGCAAAAGTTATGTTCATATTTTCTGGATCTGTTTTTGTTTCACCCACAATCCACATCCTGAGAGAAATCTGCAAACATAACTACCGATGAGAACATATGTTTGTCATGCAATTGAGTTTGATATTCATCGCAATCATGATATTAGACAAATATTTAAATTGCACTGAAACTAAATGTTTTCTCCTATTATTCACTTTCATATAATTACATTTAATATTTTTCCACTGATCACTATATGCACAAAGCACCGTATGCCATTTGAATATGTCACTGTCAAATACAAATTAACTGTGAAAATGGCCAAGTTGAATTTTCTATTTAATTTATTATGAAACCAAGTAAAATGTTTACCAAAATAAGTCAAATAAGAATACAAAAATAATGTTCGTTTACAGACATGGATAATGCTTTATTAATGGAAAATAACCGAACTTTTCAATTGATATATACATATCAAAAACAATATTATACACATGGAACAGTTTAATGTTACATATAACAGTTTGAACATCATGAATTGTAAAAGCGAAGGACAAATATAGTTTTAACAAAATTAACAATATTAAACAGCCATATAGTAAATCCTTGGCCAGAAACTTATACAACTGCACATTATAGCTTGTTTTTTATTGTTCTGTGTTGGGCAGGTTGTCGTGGAGAGGCTATGTACACTTTGTAGATTGGATAATGCATATTAAAAAATGAGTTGCTTTTGTCTTTGCATTTGATGGACAAAGATTAACTTAAATCTTCTTTACGGAAAAACCGACTCAATGACAATATAAGCCTAGTGTAATGATACACCAATGATCAGATCATGTGACATGTTTGTTATGCATACTGGCTGAAAATAAATATCGCTCTGAGTCTGGTGTAATAAAATCGGTTCAATGTATATTTACAGGACATATTATGTTCCTGATATTATTCGTTCGTTATTCTCTTAGATAATTTAATTTTTTTTTTTTTTGGGGGGGGGACTACGCAAAGAAAGAAATCATATATAACTGTATAATCATGAACGCGGTAGTTAGTACTGTCACTAAGAACGAATGGACTCTTTATTAAGGATGGTTTGCGATATTTCTGCAAAGGCAGACTGTAAATATTCAATTGTTTGTTGATATAGTCGTAATTTAGGTTGAGATTACTAAACTATTATTTAATGTTTCAAATATAGAAAACTATTAAGTATGCGTTGAGAACCCATCGTCATGTAGCGATAACGGGTCCCATGACAATGTCCATCTCTCTCTATCTCTTGGAGTATGCGCATTTGGATATAGCGCCCCGTTTTAAGGAATTCTTAGATTTGTGTGATTACTTGTGTGATTATTGGAATTCGGCGCAATGGAAATATCCATATCCCGAAATAGCCAATTACTCGGAGCTAACGCCACGGATTGAAATGTTAGAAAGTTTCCATGATACCACTGTTCACTAGTAGTGAATTCAGTCCAAAACCGCATGAATGTCCCTGGAGTAAGATAGTCCATATTAAAATCTAGTGGTGTACATTGGTGGTGTGACTACAGTATAAGTATTTACGGTTAAAAACCGGTAAATTACACAAGGGATTAAATAAGAAGGATATTGGCATATACCGTTTATGTCGACATGGGGACCAATGTTGTGCAGTTGTATTGGCGATATGTGCATGTAAGCCATACATTTACTGGCCTAAGGTGATACTCGTATATTTTCTAATGCGTGAACCGCTGGTAGTACGAAAAAATGATGAAGATAAACCATGCACATGTGCGGTTGATCCATATTTGGCAGATTGTTTTATATGTGGTATTGCATTTATTATGGTACTTAGGTATAGTATTGACACGCCGGGCTTTCTAATTTACAACTGAAGTTGTATATTAGTCTTTGGGAAGTTGGGGTAAACTTATGACTTCTAGCGAGAAATGCCAAGAGTTTCATAACTGTTCGGTCAAGTAAGGACCCCTGGCATGTAACAGTATATATATTGTGTGTGCATTGTGTGTGAGCGAAAGACAAAAGGTGTGCTTGTAATCAAGTACAGAATATACACTATTTGTGAGCATTGACTTGGTATAACCTACAACATGGAGATTTGCATTACTTATTGATATAGGATCATTTATTTTTAGGGTTTACAATAATCCCAAAAACCGCTAAAGGCGTATGAAGTATAGCACCAATCGTAACTATACTTATGCCTAGCGCACTCGTGTTTTGGATGGCAACAACTTTTGTAGTTTTTCTCTGCATCTACATAGCACCAAAAATATTCTAATCCTTTCATCTCGTGTGCGCCACAAAGTTGGTTATCAAAACATTGAGTTCCACTGACAGTCAGACGGTTTTGGTTATAGCTACAATAAGTTGTATGATCACCAGTGTAGCACGTCAGATCTCCATTTGCGGGTTCGAAATTGCATGTTGTCTCGCAGCAATAATCCCAAGTATTTCCTGTTTTACACCAGCTATAGCGTGTGCCCTGATGACGTCCGCACTGGTGGTCAGAATGACATTTAGAGCTACCAATGGTATAGCTGTTTACATTGGGTTTACTTCTACCATTCACGAGCAGTGTAACTGACAGATCATCTACAGTCATATTCATATTGCTGGTAGCCTGAGGTAGAGTTGGATAACAACTTAAATGTACAATCAGCAGTAGGGTAGGTAGGAAGGCTTTACACGCCAGGCTTCTTCTAGAACAGAACAAAAAGATAAATAAATCAGAGCATCGATTGTTGTTTGCCCTATTAAGCATTTACGTGCAGACCGACATTAAAATTGTGTAGTTTTATTTAACCACTGCTAGCTCCATAGCTTTGAGATTCATAATCAAACAGCCATCTAATAGACATATGATATATTTAGCTGATTGGAAAGTAATCTCAGAATATATTTACAAACATTATCGCCCACCCTTGGCAAGTTAAAATAATCTACATACAAGTATTTATTAATCTAATGAGTGTCAAAGTTTAGATACACAGATGCTACATTTTAATTTTTAAGAATTGTGATTAAATACAGTTTTTATATCTAAGATGTGTATATTTTTAATAAAGATTGTAGTTGCTGGTTAAGTGCAGGACTAAATTTTGTTTGCATCAATGTATTTTTGAATTCTGCCTATATTTTGCCTTAGAGACTTAAGTAATATTATACATTACTGATACAACATGGATTTATACCTCGGACACGTTTATATGTAGCTGTGTCAGCAATGTTTTATATTTTTACGTGTCAAGTAAACAATATATTAGTAAGGCTGTGAACTCTGAAGCTAAGCGTAAGATCTCTTACCTAGGAATACAAAATATGTACGGGATAACAAATGTGCCACATAAAAACTAATTTGTAATGTTCCGTAATATACAAGGCTTTGGGGTTTGCATAAATCCCTTTAATTTGTGGCCTGTTATGAAGCAAGTTGTTTTATCTGATGAGATTGCCTATTAAAATATTAGAAGTCGTTAGTCATTTTGTATTATGTGTAGATAAAATTTAAAGCTTTATTAAGAATTTACAGTTATCTATAATCTTAGTAATGACTTATTGCGAAAGGCCTTTGCTACTACACACTGCTATTTAATCTCGGAATAAAATAAATTTCCAAAACTAAACATTTCGACAATTAAAGTCAAACATTTTCTAATCTGATTATAATTCACAAGATTGTTTGCTGATGTTTTTTGTTTTTTTTTTAAATCATGACTTCCTTAGCATTTTGACTATCATTACATTATTTGATATTTCATTATTTACATATATTCTAAATAAATTTCCATGCCATTCCATTCCAAGTTTGACTAAAAAATAAAGCATTTAAATAAGCGAAACTGCAGGTCATTTAGTCTGAAAATCCAAGCGTTTCGACTTCTACACGCGCAATGTATTTTTTGTGCCAATAGTGAAAAAATGGGATTTTAGTAGTGAATTTCATGTGCCATGGGAATAAGCACAGCCTTTATTTAGAGAAGCACTAACTGCGCCCTTGTATGATTTTCGTCTTAGGACTGTTACACAATCAAGCGCTTCATAGTTAAATAGCATTCGTGATCTTTATAAGCTTGTTCGAGTCAATATGGATTCAATATACTCGTTGATGAATGTAGCCGTTATATTTTCGGAAGCGAATTGCACTTGATGCTCGATTCCAACCTTGGCTATACTTTTTATTGACACACCAGCGAGCTGATTTGAACGATCATTTTCATTTCCCCATATCAAGATAACATTTTAGTGCATACAAACCTTTGCTCATGCTATAAATATCGGTCAACAAAAGAAACACAACTGTTATCAATGTAATAAACTCCTCAAACACACGAGCGATAAATTATGCAACACCATGATAGCACTATGATAAAACACAATCCTGAATACTGACGCCAAGTGACCGTTTAAAAAATGTCAGGATAGATGTGGCATGGTTAAAACGGATAGTTTTCCTCTGAAGACCAAAAATATCGTTATATTTATATACGAACGATTTTAGAAGATCTTAGTAATGTTTGTTCCTACCGTATTGAAATATATTAGCATGATCAATACATAAGCATTCAAAAAATAAGTCCGTCATATTATACAAAATGTACCTTAAATTTATATTGGTACAAGCATTCATACATGAGCTGCACCAAACTTCAAACTGACAAAATCTAATACTTCTAACGTTTCAAGGTGGTGTGTTGTTCTATCCATCGCAGTTTCTTCCTTTAACAAAGAAAGTGAAATATAGAATTCATCTAATTGGTTTTATGGATGTTATTGATATATTGCACATCAAACGGCAATACCCTAATTGTCCTTCCTCTCATCATTAGACAGTTCAATTTCATTTATATCTTTGGTGTAACTAATCCTTACACAATGTCTTTGAACTAATCCTTACACAATGTCCAACATAACTTCGCCAGCCTTTTGTTTCACGATTCGCCAAATTTTCATCATTCTTGTTCAAAGAAAATTCCTTACTCGAATAATGTATCAAGATGCGCCAGAGACGTGTTTCCAAAATTGCATAACATATTTGGAGCCATTTTAAGAAATATTAATGATCAATGTTTTCGAAATATTGATTTTATGCTGCGGTGATGTTACAAGTATTCTATACTTCGGACAATGGAATTAATACTTTCTCTACGCAAACAAATGCAATACGTGTTAGTCGTACTTTGCAAATTTTTATATATATATATATATATATATATATATATATATATATATATATATATATATATATATATATATATATATATAACTAATTTCATTCAGTCAACATGTAATTGGCAGCCGTTTGAATTGGCAGCCCAACTGCATATGTTATAAGCCTCAGATATTGTTTCAGACCCAATTACTTATGAACTAAGTAAAGATGGCTCGGATTTATAACTGTCAGCAACTTTACATTATGATGTTAGAAACTAATATTCATGTGTAACCAATCCTAGCTCGATATTTCCTCATTTATATAGAAAACTTTCATTTTTGCTGGCGTATTTCGAAAAATCATCTTGATTGAAAGCATGAGACAGTAACGGATTGGGTTGCTTTGAACTTTATTACGAGAAAGTGAAAAGAAACCATTGCAAAGCACAGTAAGAAACGTTATGGCCAATATTAAGGGTTTGATGATATATTGATTGCAATCTCTAGTGGAACTATTAAAGTTGACTACAACACCTGGCTTTCGGATCGCCTCAGCTGCAAAGCCCGTATATGTGCACGACATGTTTTAAGTCCCATAACTCAAAGTCCGGCCCACCCATATTCGAAGTCGGACGAGTAAACCTGTCACAGGCGCTAGTCATAGTTTAAAGCAAGTCGAGCAAGCGATGATTATCACATTTTAATCGCTTATATCTACAGTTATGTAGCTACTCATGCTTACTCTGTATACTGCATACATGGATCAAACACCATTTATTCACTCACATCGTGTTATACTACAATACGTGACATTTGACAAGTTTTGAATGTGCTCGGTTTTTATTGTTATGTGAATGCATGACAAATTATCAATTATTTAAACGATCGTAATAAATTGTTTTCTTAACAAAGATATCCATGTTCGTATCAACCTATCCCTTCATTTTAACTAGACAATGCAATTACATTACAAATATCAAACAGTAAACGTAATAATTTCATTTATAAACTTATCTAACACCTATAATGATTCCTTAATGTTAATTGCTTATACTGTGGGTCGACCTCAATGTTTGATATTGCGTTTGGACAAATGAAGGATTACATGTACGTCTGTCATGTGGCATGTGGCAATTATTCCTACAAAGAGGTATAAGCAGGTATTGTGGAAAGAAATAAATCACAATTATGGTACAAAGACACGCTCAGCCATATTGTTTGGATAGTTCTTCATTTTTGAAATGTATCGACTCTCCGGGAAAAAAGATTTTGCAGTTTTTACAAATAATATACCAAACTGGTCTGAGCTGGAACTTCATCCACTGTTTATGTCAATGGAACTGACATATTCAACATTTCATTAAGAGAATATAATGACAGTATTGAACCTCTTAAAATCTGTGTAGCGCAGACCATTAATGAAACTAGTCATATATAAGTATACAGCACTCTACAAGAAAACGCAATTATTAAAACTTGATGAGAACAAAATATAAGGGTAACTCTCGTTAACACAGCCTAAAATCTAGTCCCCTTCGGGCATTCGGGAGAAGATCATCATGATCCTACTGATAATTATAAGAATACAATATTGGATATAATCTGATCGGGTCTTGATATATGAAATTAAGAGGGTATTAAATATGTACATTCCTTTCCATTGTTGATGATCTAAGTACAAATGCTTCCATTTCCAAATAAAAACTAATGTCTATAAGATAACTTGACAATAACACATATAAACCCTTAAGCTATCGGACGACATACATATATTTTACACTGTTTCCTTATTGAACTTAGATTAAAATGCAAAACTTCCATCCTCAAGAAAGACTGATATTCTGTGAGTCGTGGAAATGTAAGTCGTACATGTATTATCTTAATTCACTTTTGGGTGACAAAATATTGATCAGCTATTCATGTATAGCCCATTGACATTTCCGCTTCCGAATAAAATTAACACTTCATTTTCTGTTACCATTACAGCTGAGATTTTGCGTCTTGCAAAAGATGGCTTAATTTCATGAAATTGTTTCAATAGAGTTCTATTTAATCTAAACTTCTTAATTACACGATCAATGTTGAAACTATTTATGAAATATGAGCGACTACTTCATAACGAAAGCTTACCATTCCATCTTTTCAATTTAGCATCGAAAAGAGATTGTTATGTGTTAGATAATCTAACAGATCGTATGCCTCCTCAAGCTTCTGAAATGAAGAGTGTTACTTGGTCCAAACGCCTGTCACCAAACGTAAATGCTGCTTCAAACGTTTCAACTGTATTGGCAAGTATATGATTCGTTCTGCAACGTAATGTGATTAACGAATAACTGCTTGGTGCCGAAGACGTATTCAGCAACAGGTAGCTGAATTAATTAATTTTGTTAAATGTAGATATATTATAGTCTCTTTCTTTCTTCATCTGCACTGAATTTGAAACTTGAAGTATATCTGAGTATAACATAAATCTGACGCTTCACAGACACAAGTGTAATAACTAGTCAACACTCACATATTTTGACTGGCGTGGCTCAGCGGTCATTCAAAGTCTTTATATAGTCTTACTGATGGACGAGGTATCACCTCGGTTGATACCTATTATCTCCTTTTTAGGCGAATATAAACACTTGTCCTATCGTATCCGAGTGAAAGTTTAAGTGCATGTATATTAATATAATCGTTATAAACCTCTGTAGTTGCCAATGGGACAACTAATGTAAATGTAATTAAAAATACATATTCTGCATTGCATTTTCTAAAATCTTATAAAGATATTATTCTCGCTCGGAATCAAACGTTTATTAGTAACAGAACACATGTTATTCTGTTATTGTTGTTTGTATGTTCATTTGTTTGCAACAACAATCCAAGAAATGTATACATTTGTCATTAAAAGGGCACGAGGGTGGATATGTATAGGGACAATGTGAATTTAACATGTGAATGGCACCAGGTGAATTGAACATGAGTGTGCAAGGTGATTATAGAGTCAAAACAATTTATATGTGAAATGCATTTATAGGGACAAAAGTTGATGGGGAGAAACACAGAGATACAGCAACAAACAAATACACATTCAAACAAAGATAATAGAAATACAGAAAATAGGACAGAAATCTTCTAAGGAGAGACTGACAGTTATAATAGAGACTCGACAAAGAAAGGTCTAGTGTATGGGTGCAAAACATTTTTTCAAGAATATATAAGAGCTCTCTGGCATGTTATTTGGTCTAAGCATGGCATGGCGATGACAATTTCCGGAACGTTCGATGTCCTCTTGTCTCACGTAGCATCGAAGGAGTCTAAGATCCATTAGACGAAACCGGCTAGCGTGTTCGACCCCGAAAGATTATTTTTTGTCCTCTAGGAATATTGCTGCAGTGAGGTCAATGACAAAATGTTTTTGATGCACATATTGCACCTTCGATGAGCCATACATACATTAGGAATGTGAATGCCGCTCTCGTGAATGTTTTCGACGTCGAAAAAGATTAAATTGCCTTTCTTCTGGTGGTCATTTTCTTCCTCTTATTTGGATGATATTTTTGAATATTCAAAGTCCACGATTTGGTGACAAGTTTCACATTTTTCTTTCCTCGACAAACATGTAACTTGGTACTATTGGCATGTATGCCTTGTCCTCAAGTAGGGCACAATCTCAGGAGTGAGCAGGTACGTTTCTGCTGTGATCCTTGTGTCTTCAGATGGTGTTGGTAACATATTGGACTGACACATGTGCGCCGTCAAATAGGGCAACCGACTCGTTCTTGTCCTTCCTCCCGACAGATCTGAGAGGCCGAACATCCCTCACATTTTAATCCACACTGCTCGTGTTGCTCTCGATTATTATAGCCACAATCACATGTCTCACAAAAATAACCGTAACCCAGGAATCCGGTGATACTGGTAATGGCATCGAAATGTTCATCGTGATGATAGACGTGAATATATTTTTCGTCTTTGAAATATTAGCCTCGAAACAATAGAGGTCCGCGCTCTTCTTATGGGTGCATGTACAAGGTGTAGCGTGGAGCCAGGACATCTTGAATTGTTTGCATTTCAGGAATGCCACAGGGTATGTCACTTTATAGCCTTGCTTTTATTAACATGAGTTCTGCTTCACTTCGTTGTTTGGCTCATTCCTATTATGGAATGTTCTCCCAGGATCTTTCCATTCTTCCGTGTTGTCCTTGTCTGCATAGGTTCGTCCCACAACGACGGCACGGGCTAAACACATCTGGTCTTTAATGTTGTTAATTTGATCGAGGTTCTTTTCGCAGCTGTGGAGTTCGTCCACCAATAACATCTTTTTGCGTCATGTCCCATGGGAAGAGAAACGTGGGTCATGAACAGTGTTTCTTTTCTTGGTGATGTGAAAATTGTCGTTGGATTGTTGCACGTTTTGAACATTGTCGATGACTTTGGCCGCACGACCTTTTTGACTTGGCTTTCAATAGACCCTAAATCATCCCATATAACTACTGCTATAAGTGTAACACTTTGGGAGATGCGGTTTGTCGTAATTGCATCAATGCTATCATTATCACTTTATTTTATCCTGATTAATTATTAGTTATTTTCATAATCAGGACCTGTTAACAGCTGTTGGGTTGTCCAAAAAAAAAAAAAATTCTCAAAAAAGGTATTTTTTGCTCTCATTATATATTATTTTACTGCATTGCAGTTCATCTTCAAATAAGGAGGATGGGTGAGTAATAAACTCAAAAAAATCAGTTGCAGCCGAGTATTAATATATGATGTATAAATGTATATGCCTATGCTCATGTTCATCAAAGGAAATCTTTTAAATTTAATATATGAGAAAAACAAAGCGAAAAATAAAAAAAAAATATTGATATATTGGTAATTATAGCAAAACTAATAATGATAACAACGAAGGAGGAAATATTTTTATACTATTTGCCTCTGGCAATGCAGCTTTGATCCTTTAGTTTGTCGTTAGTTTAGCATTCGAAGTCTAACCTATCGTGCCAATAAAAAGTTTAGACAAGTTCGTGAACTAGATTTTCGAAATCCGCAAGTTATTTCGTATTTGTTTCATTTCTGTTTTTGTTTATCATTAGTGGATTTGATATTTGTATTTTGAAATGAAACTTCATTTCATTATATTTATTTGTGTTTGCCATTGTTCAGTAATGCTGCTAAGTAAAGGGACTTTCTCTTTCGTAGCCTTCGAGCGATTGTATTTATCTAATGCGGCGAGGCCATAAATCGTTATATCAAGTTCCTCCAGGCTGTGAACATTTCATTTTGTGCTGGGTATATTGGTCTTCCACCAGTTCTGCTATAATTAATGCTAATTATATTTTCTCAGCCGTGTCAATGATGTACATTCAAATATTTTCATAAAACTGTCGCACTGTTTAAATTTCTGCCTCTGACAAGGAATAAGAATTTCCATTTTAAAATGAACCCATAGTATTAACAAACTGCCAGAAGGGAGATTAATTATGTGTTGTGTCGTTTATGGTACCGTATATATATACATATATATATATATATATATATATATATATATATATATATATATATATATATATATATATATATATATATAAGTGAAAACGAAGAATGTAAATGACTTGCTAATGTCATTCTAATAGTTATTTTACTGTGATAATCACGAGCAGTCATTCTACCTTACGATCATTGGACTTGAGAATATTATACTTTTCCTCTCTTATGATAGCCTTCATATGACGTGCTCTTTTATCGGTTTAAAGCTAGTACCAAAAACTGCATATATTAAGACCACTTTTAACGCTACTAGGACAACAACTGCTACTACAATAATGATATTCATAATAACAGATCATAATAAACCACAAGATTTTCAATAATAAGCCAAATTGTTATAGAACAATGATGTTATTCAGTGGAAATTTGTAGATACCCGAGCCTTTCATTATAGTATCAATACTTGTGTATATATGAATTCGAGGATGCTTGCTTACATTTGCGCATGTGTAGTTGCAAGATTGCTTTTTGTCTCTCTCTCTCTCACTTTCTCTTTATCTCAGTGACTCAATTTTACACGATGTTTTAAATTAATCCCCAAAGCTTACACGAAATCAAACGTCTTGATCGTGCCAATTTGTTTTTACTAAAATTGTTGCAGTTATATTAACCAATGTAACAATGTCCATGGAGACACATTAGGTAATAAAGTAAACCAACCTGTAGTGATATATAAAGTGTAGTGCCTGGAATTTACATGCGAATAACCTAGGTTCGAATTTCTGTAGTGTAAGAATTACAAAGTATCCAACCTTTATAATCATACCATCTGTATTAAAGATTTAATTCTTTTTAAAATTATCAATTATTCTCACTTAGAATCCATGGAGTCCACTTTCAGTTCTCCTTGGTGCATATTTCTGTATATATCTCTGTCTCTCTGTCTGTAAGTCTTTCGCTCTCTTTATATATATATATATATATATATATATATATATATATATATATATATATATCGTCGTATGCTATTATATCATCATCCACTTAGTTGTCAACATTTCAACATTCGGTATATTGAAGCAAAATATATATTGTGCAAGGATCCTGCTGAAGGCCTGTTTTGATTATGTCATTATTATTATATTTTCTTTCAGCATTATTAATGATGAGCCTTTAGATGAGCAGCGCAAACCATTTCGCAACTATACGAATTACATAATCTTTCTTAGGTCATGTGATGGTTGGAATATTATGTCAATTAAGCTTTGCATACCCTTTTTCCCTACCTGAGGCTAGCTGTAAATTGTCCAATTGCTTAGCGATGCAAAACTAGTCGTGAAATTCATGATCCTGTTTAGAAGTTTTCCTTAAACGAGTGGACTTTATGACCTCAAATGGACCTATAATATTAAGAAATTTAGAAATTGCTTGGAAATACATAAAATATTCTTGTTCGTTTATGTTTGATGTATATATGCACAAATAAAATCATATTCAGGAGCCGACATATTTTTTTAATAAATATTTCTCGAAATTTGCTTACTTTCATATAATTACTACTTTAACAACGAAATGTCAGGGATATAGGTTGTGCTTGCATGCATTTACATTAAATAACAGATCTCGCTTCGGCTAATCGATTTTTAGGTCAATACAAATATTTTACAGCATCCTTAACAAGTTGCAATAAACAAGTTGAAAGATAATACATTTTAAGTTTTATTTCCTGTAGAAACAGCCTTG
This sequence comes from Sinohyriopsis cumingii, assembly GCA_028554795.2. NCBI lineage: Eukaryota > Metazoa > Mollusca > Bivalvia > Unionida > Unionidae > Sinohyriopsis > Sinohyriopsis cumingii. The sequence continues at coordinate 77,786,088 of CM068834.1, read as the reverse complement.
TACAACTTTGAAAACACAAGAACTTTTTTTTATCTATCTGTCTTGTCTTGTTTTGTATTTTGCTATGAAAGAGACTCATTAACGTTGAAAGCGCTCATGTTAGATAGTAGGTTTTCACTATTCATTGATAGTGTATGTTGCGTTTATATTAATCAACCCCTGACCCATATCATCCCTATGTGAATCCAGTGCGCTTGAACTATCTGTTATTCATTCCGTCTGGTCTCCCTTCACCTCTATTAAATCCATAGAACAATAGTCAGATACATAAGTATTAAACTAAAGTGTTAGGTGTTTTTTCCACAGGTGAGTCTCTTATCGAAAGTGTTCAAAGGTGCAATTGATAAATGATCAGTACATTTCTGGTACAAACTTTAACTTTAATTCCTTCCCTTATTAATAAGTATGAAAAACACTTTAAGGTTTGCGATATAAATTGCTTATGTGTAAAAGGTGCCAAATAAATATAATATCTGATTATTATGTTGACAATATCAGGTAGTTTTCTTGTGGTTAACATTCATTAAAATATACTAGCATATAGATCAGCGATTGTGATCCATATTATCTTATGTTGTTCTAATCATATATACGCTGCTATTATTTACACCTGTGATTCCACTGAGTTGTTTGTATTAAGCTCTGTATACACTCATATAAATGTTTATTCTTATAGTTGTTGATGAGTGTCTCACTGCACTCGCCAAATGTTTATGCCTCATGGGAGAAAAGGCTTATATGAAATTATGTATGGCCATTTGATAGATGACATGTGTTTGCAGACCTCCTTCCTCGAAGTGTCATTTTCCTAGCCATTACTGGCATTACATTGATGCGACATAAACCTGCAGATACACGACGATAGGTTGTTATGTATATGCTTTTTGTTGAAATTTGGCAGATATAGGCAGGAATACAATGAGTATTGGTGTAATAACTACACTATAAGTAATAATAACGATCATGAGAAATATAACTACCTTTATGTAGCCAAGCATTTGACAATTTTAGTTTGTCTACATAAACATCGGATGATATCTATATGGGGTGTTCTATTATACTTCGAGGACCTGAATTTGAATGCACACCAACATATTGAGGACTGGACTACATTGTGAGGACTTACACCTCAGTCCTCGAAATGTTTCGTCGGAAAACGGTTGAGAATGATCATAATACATGAATTACGCGTTACTGTGACAGTCCTCACAATGTAAGGGATATCTGATAGACACTTACACTATGTGTGTATTGTTCACACAGTTTGCGACGCCTTGGAGAGCAGACTGGTGTGCAAAAACGCTTAGCCAATCAGAAGGCGCATGACATCTGATTGTTTGTCATCCAACGAAAACATCGCCACTGGGCAGTGTCACTGTAAATTTCGTATACCTATAGGCTAAATACGACTCATAACATGAGTACTAGTATTATTAGTGATTGTTAAAAAGAAATAATTTTGTAAAATGGTAAATTGGTGAAGCCGCCAGAAAGTGCGCTATTTTAAACCCGGTGCGGCTGATATAGTGCGGTATTTATGATTTGCGTGATTTGTGAGTACATGGATTTTATTGCTTCGATACTAATGCACCCAACGATTTGGAAGATGGCAAGACGTACTGGATCAATCTGGTTAGAAACAAATATATTCTTTATAAAATTGTTTATTATATTCCTCCAAAAGCGCTGTTCGTTATTTCATTAGTTATCATCAGTGACAACTTGCTTGTATCAGGTTCCACCCACAGGGGCTCGTATCGTTGTTTACAATTTACCTGCCATACATGTACTATATAATACATGTACTATATAATAACTAAGGTCTTGATTATCATATTCCCATGTCAAAACAGTTCACGTTGATGTCGTAAGAGTTGGGAAACGAAGAACCGGTTATCTCTCTCTCTCCATTTCCTTTTTAACTTGATTGTCGAGATATAATATAAACTTTATAGTACAACAAGAATATTGTGTATTTTCTTGTTTTTATATTTAAATAAAGACAGAAAAAGAAAAATATTTATTTTAAAAAAAGTCAGATAGGCAAGGAAAAGAAAATGGAATATCCCTGTATCAGTACTTGATACCCTTGCAAAGTAAATGGTTGGTCCCTTTCCAACTAGTACAGTTCTCACTCTTGATGACATATTATATCCCACAACAAAAAATAAGGCTCTTTACATGACCGACTCGTTAATAAACAAACATGGTTATTATAGTATGAATCCTGATTTGGCATCTCACAGGCAGGAGTGTTGCAAAATCAAGTTCTAATGAACTAGTCAGCTACAAGTAAGACCTAGTGATTCTCAGGACTATGCCGGTTGGAAGTCCTTGTCTTATTGCTGCTTTTGTAGCCTTATTGGTCTGAATATTAAGGGACGAAAACATACACTAATACTCTTTTACTTATTTATGCCCTTCCTATCATTACTCTTCCGACTGTCCCATCACTACCGTCGTTACTTTATATTTGACCACACACCATATGGTGCTTACTAGCCAAGCCCAAGGATGGTTGTGTCAGCATATTTATAGATAGAGCTCTTCGTGTGTTTGTACCCCGTCAATAGCAAATATTTAATGTGATGAAAAGTTCACTGAACTTAGCCATTTCATTCATTGAATTGTTAACCTGACTGTGACACGAGTGGCGATAATATTAGCATCTTTGGCATCTTTCAAGCTTAACGGTCTTTCCATACTATCACGGCAACATACTGAATACACTACGGGTGAGTCTCTTTTCCTTAGACAGCATAGTTATGTAGTTCATCATATTTGGTAACTGCTGGATAATGCCGCAAATTACCATAATGTTGAGAGTTTAGTTTTATATCTCTTTCCACTCATGAATATGAAAATTACACTGCTTGTTAAATTCATGGGAAAGGCAAACTTGTAATTGTCATTTGTGTGTGTGTGATTGATTTGACATTGTAAATATCGGTAGCAGACAACATAATGGTTTACTTCTATGTACATACATGTGTAGTTCTGCATATACCACTTCACTGAAAATGGACTTGTCCAGGAACCAGTGTTTGCATGATATATATATATATATATATATATATATATATATATATATATATATATATATATATATATATATATATCATGCAAACACTAATATTGTAGAGGTTAGATAATTATACTTCGTACTCAAGAGGTAGCAATTTCTGTTCGGTATTGAGTATCTTTATATTTTTTTCTCTCTCTCTCTCTGTATCTTATATATATATATATATATATATATATATATATATATATATATATATATATATATATATATATATATATATATATATATGCCTATGTGTTTATGAGTATATATCCGAAGAACAGCTTGTCACAAAGGATTTAAATAAAGTGCTTATTTGCAAACTATAGTAAACAAAAATAATTTTTGGTTAACTTATAGTGACAATACCAGGTATTATTTGTTAGAACAACCTGCAAAACGTACTACAGGCATACAATCATTATATGAAATTTAGTACAGGCGTGTCATCTTTCAAAATATATAACAAGCTATGCTTCCAATTCGAAGAATTCGCAGAAAGGAAAAAAAAACCCAAGAGGACCGAAGGTTTAAGAGAAACTGGAGCCATAATATAAGATATTCCTATGTTGGAAAATAATTTAAAATTCCAAATGCAGGTAAGGAAAACAGTCAGTGGGATCTTGTACAAGTAAAAGTATAAATCGAGGGAATCCCAGATAGTAAAAGGTGACCACAACGATCGCACATGGACCGATAGTATATGGCAGCGATTGGTATATATACACCTGCGGTCAGTAGTGCTACACGATCCCGAAAATGTAAGCCAACGATTAATTGCCTGAATAAATAAAGAGTTCCATTGAGAAATATTAGAGTGGATAAAGTATTGTGAAATCCCGCTGTAATATCTTCAAACGGGAATCAACATTATGACTACGCCCTATGAATGTCATCAAACGAAGATACACATGAGTGTTATTAAAATTCGGTAACACGTCTTCAGATGGCTCTTGATGTATGTGTATATTCAGAAACACTATTTGATTTCGCTTTTGTAAATATATTCAGATCTTCTCCTGAAGAGTTGTGAATAAATGTCGTGGTGCTAAATATTCCTGATGTGATGCTGTCTGCCATGTGAAGAACCCATCATCATTACTTTTGTATCATGTATATTTTCATTGCCAGTGCTGACAACATTGATTTAATACCGCTATAATGAACGGGAGAGGCATTTGTTATTCAGTCAGTGATGGCGTCATTGTTGGTATCCGCAACGAAAGCATTAACAATCTCGCTTTATCAACATCAACATTATCCGGTCGAATAATTGCATCGCTTTTGGTTGCATGTGAACAAGTACAAATTTATGTTTAATACCAAATAAATATTTTATCAAGTTATGGCAGAATTCGAAGATATGCGATATTGGAATAGCACAGGACGATTCGTTATCACCGTTTAACACTGTTTGACGTCCTGCGAATCCCTGGATACAGTTTCAGTAATCGATACAACTTCAGCCCCAGCGACATCCAATATTATGTTACGGTTATCGAGGTGTACATGGCAAACTTCCTTGATGGACCGCACCAATAATTATCATCGAAATATCTTGCAATATCGTCTTAGCAGTGTCAACATTTTCAAAGATATGACACAATAATTGTTCCATCAATCGTATAAGTGACACTGTTAAATTACGCTTTAACATTAGTTTTGACAGAACTATCTCTTATCTCAATAGTCAAACGCTGTATTATCTGCTCTTTAGAGTTGACCTTCGACTTAAATGAATGCTTCAGCGAGCGACAAATATATCCTTGTATCCTGAACTTGCAGTTTCATTCGCCCAGGTGCGTTATGGGAATTATACTGATAATCACGTACCGGTCCATGTTTGAGAACTGGCGCGTCCATTACAAATGCGGGATCATTTACACGCTTAAACATCTTATTGTATGTATTCCTGTTACAAATCACTTCCTAATACAAACTTGATATTATATTTTCACTCTCTCTGCAGCTTGTTTTGTCAATGGCACGCAAGCTAATTCATTCAACTGTTAATTTGCAGCTTGATTTATTTTTTCATAACACTTGCTGTCTTCACATTGGTACTGAGCAGTTTTACTACACACTTATTTATTGTATAAGAAATCAGCTATTTTGCACTTTGAAATGTTAGTTCTGGTTAGGATTGTACATATTTAAAAAAAAAATAAGGATGATATGTTCATATTTGCGTCTCGTATAAAGTGTGAATAATTCGTTCTATATTATACCTGTTTCTTGTATTTGTACTTAAATGTTTGAATTTATGTGATTGATTTGATTGTTAAATAACCAACGTTAGCGAATCAGTCAATTTTGACTAGTGAATCAATGATTATAATGGAGTCACGCTTTCTACATGTTTCACCAGAAAAAAACAAATTACTAACTACAAATGAAACATATTATTCATCATGTGGTAACTAAAACATTTTAATGCATGACATATGAAATCATTTTAGTTTTGTGTATATTTTCTTAATCCATATATAAGGGTTGTACCGGTAGCTTTGTTTAATGTATCCTGATACATCTGTGTGATCTGTCGCTAATACTATAGTGGTACACAATGTCAAAAGAACATTGATAATTATACCACCCAATCGTATATCATGCTCTTAATAAACACATATACGCGTCTTACCTGCGTTCGATTGCATCAACACAATGAAACAAAGGGTATTACGCGAGCACTTAATTTAAAATATTAACATCAGTTGATGTTGATGCACAAAGTACACGTGAACAACTCGATTTTGTTTGGTCTAAAGGATCATTGTCCACTGCATCATTTGCTCGTTTGTGATTTAGGACACGGTTTCCAACAATGTATTAAGTCGTTAGAAGGACTACAAAGAGAACTGAACAACATTTTAGGGAGTCTGATACAATTGCCTTGGATACAAAGGTTCCGATATGTACGTATGCATAACAAAATTCAGTTCTTATGAAACACTTGTTGATGTTACATTGACCACTTCGCCAACGCATATATTCGAATCTGTAATAATTAGTTTAAGTAGTATTTTCATATTATGCAAAAGACATATATGAGAACCAATGTTTGTGTTTTCTTCGCCCAACATTTTGTAAACACCATTGCTACAATTTACGGAATTAACCAGGTTACCTCATTTTATTCTTACTTCGCTTTTTAGAAGCATTACATTATTTGTATGAGAAAAAAGCATGCAACAGTTTACAGAAGCGTGGATAACTTAGATACAGATTATTACATTTACCCTCTTGCGTCAAGGAAGTACTCCTGTTCATAAATTACACGCCATACAGTTTAGACTCAAAGAAAGCATACATATACAATTTAATAGGAAATTGCGGTTTTACAAAATCGTTTAACTCCGTTGGATCACTGAGACCATGCACACATACCCCTTACCGTTAATGGGCTTCTGAGACCATCATATTTACAAGATTAGTAGTAAGTAATGGGGGGTGTGCGAGTCAGCACCTTCACGCGGGGACCCTGTTTTAACAGAGCCTGCTGTGTGGCGCGACCGAGTGCCCGGTGGTATAACTGGGTGGGCAGACTGGGCTCGTTAGCCTTGGCAGGCAACCAGTCTAAAAGAAGAGAAACTCTGACTCCAAACCCGGGCAGATGAAGCTCGTTAGCCTTGTCAGGCAGTTCATCTAGGAGAAGGAAACTCTGATTCAAAACCTACCAAGTCCCATCCATTGGATTATGGCTCCACTGCCTTGTGGATTTCTTCGTGAGAAGGAAAGGCTACGGGAGTAAACCCAGACAGAAAATCCGGAGTGGAGCCCTTAAGGCGGCTGGGGGTCGACTACGACTTCCTTCCGGCACCTCCTGCATCCAAACTGGTGCCAAATGTCATGCTCAGCATGCCTTTGGACCCCACCAGCAAGGACGAGAGGGGGATCCTGACGTCTGGGCAGCCCAGGATCTCCATACTCCATGCCCAGGCTTGCGCCCTGGAGAGGACACTCCAGTCTCGCTACAGAGTGAGAAAACAACACGGAAGCTGACAGTTTACGGGTTATAAGTCCCACCCGATTGGCGTAGGGAAGGGGCGCCACGGGTCAGCTTTGACGGTGGGAGGGATCATCGTGTCCCACTGGCCAACTATCGCCCGCCTCAAGCCGGCAGCCCCCGGTCAATAAGGCGTTGACCCGCCATCGTCTGCCTGCTCCAGTGGATGTCTGGAGCTCAGTGTGTTGTTCAGCATGACAAGCAGACGGTAATTCCACACCAGACAAAAGAAACAAGAAACCAGTAAAGAAGACTCCAGCTCTTCGATCTGCAAGCTGGAGTGTGCGCACCATGTGTACAGGCATCTCCGACGACCTCAGAGAAGTGGACGACATCAGAAAGACGGCCTTCATCGATAGAGAACTCACCAGACTAAATATCAGCATAGCTGCCCTCCAGGAAACCAGGCTCGCCTCTAGTGGCTCCCTCAGAGAGGAAAACTGCACCTTCTTCTGGAAGGGTCGAGAACCTGAGGAGCCCCGCCAGCACGGAGTGGGCTTCGCCATCAAAAACAATCTCCTGACCTCAGTTGAACCTCCCAGAGGGGGCACTGAGCGTCTCTTGTCCATCCGTCTCATCACTGCTTCAGGTCCTGTCAACATCATCAGTGTCTACGCCCCAACCCTCACGTCGTCAGAAGACGCAAAGGATCAGTTCTATGGGCAGCTGGACGAACAGATCAAAGTATGCCCCAAAAATGAATCACTATTCCTCCTCGGCGACTGGAATGCCCGAGTAGGTGCGGACCACGAGTCATGGCCTACCTGCCTCGGATATCATGGCACTGGAAAGACCAACGAAAACGGTCAGAGACTGCCGAAGCTATGCACCTACCATGGCCTGTGCGTCACAAACACCTTCTTCAGGTGTAAGCCACAACACAAAGTGTCATGGAAACATCCTAGATCTCATCACTGGCACCAACTCGACTTGGTCATCACCAGGCGCTCTGCCCTTAACAGTGTCCTCTCCACCAGAACCTACCACAGTGCAGACTGCGACTCCGACCATGCCCTCGTGAGCAGCAGAGTACGACTACAGCCACGCAAACTACACCACTCAAAACCAAAAGGACTTCCTCGCATAAACACCGCGCAGATGTCAATCCCCGCCAAAGTGGAGGAGTATGTGTCTGCCCTGGACAAGGCTCTCCAGCACCTGCCTAAGCACGACGCTACAGCCAAGTGGAATGCCATGAAGGGTGCCATCTACAGTACAGCTATGTCAACGTTTGGCAAGAAGGAACGACCGAGCCAGGACTGGTTCAACGTACACTTATCAAAGATGGAACCACAAATCGAGGAGAAACGAAAAGCCTTCATAGCTTACAAAAAATGCCCTAATGAAAGAACGCTTGCTGCTCTCAGAAATGCCCGAAGTAACACCCAACGCATCGCTAGACAGTGTGCGAACGAGTACTGGCAACAACTGTGTGAAGGGATCCAGCGCAGTGCCGAGTCCGGACACATCCAAGGTATGTACAGTGGCATCAAGAAGGCTCTAGGCCCTACAGTGAAAGGAGTCGCTCCCCTGAAATCTCTGATGGGAGAGAAGATCACAGACCGTGGGCAACAAATGGCCAGATGGATAGAGCACTACTCAGAGATATACTCCCGAGAAACGTCAGTCACCGATGCAGCCCTCAGCAGCATAAATAATCTGCCCATCATGGAAGAGCTCGACAAAGTGCCAACCTTAGAGGAGCTCAGCAAAGCAATCGACTCCCTTCCAAACGACAAAGCACCAGGTAGTGACAGCATCCCGCCCGAAACTATCAAACGTGGAAAACCAACATCGATTAAACCACTGCATGAGCTACTTTGCCTCTGCTGGGAGGAAGGAGTAGTCCCCAAAGACATGCGCGATGCCACAATTGTGACCCTTTACAAAAACAATGGCGACCACAGTGACTATAATAATTACAGAGGGATCTCGCTCTTGAGTATCGTTGGTAAAGTGTACGCCCGCATCTTACTCAACAGGCTGCAGTTGCTGGCGGACCGTGTGTACCCGGAATCTCAGAGCGGCTTCAGAGCAGGCAGGTCGACAACAGACATGATCTTCTCCCTACGACAACTCCAAGAGAAGAGCAGAGAGCAAGGTCAACCACTCTACATGATGTTCATCGACCTCACCAAGGCCTTTGACTGGGTCAGCAGGAAGGGCCTTTTTGAACTTCTGAGTAAGATCGGTTGCCCCCCAAAACTCCTCAGCATGATAGTCTCTTTCCATACAGATATGAAGGGAACAGTCCTGTATGATGGATCCTCCTCAACCTCCTTCCCAATTAACAGCGGCGTGAAGCAGGGTTGCGTGCCGGAACCAACACTTTTTTGGGATCTTCTTCTCCCTGCTCCTGTCCTACGCCTTCGACACGTCCACAGATGGCATATATCTACACACCAGGTCCGACGGGAGGCTGTTCAACCTGGCACGACTGCACTCAAAGAACAAAGTGAGAGCTGTGCTCATCAGGGAGATGCTTTTTGCAGATGACGCAGCTCTTGTGGCCAACACCGAGGAAGCCCCCCAGAGACTGGGAGACCGTTTTGCTGATGCCTGCATGCAGTTTGGTCTCACCATCAGCTTGGAAAAAACAAATGTCAGCGTACAAGATACCACCATTGTCCCTTCCATCAAAATCAACGGTGTCACCCTGGAAGCAGTCAACAACTTTACCTACCTGGGGTCAACCATCAGCAACACTCTCTCGATTGATATGGAGCTTGACAGAAGGTTTGGAAAGGCAAACACCATCATGGCTCGATTAACGAAGAGGGTGTGGGAAAACAACGCGCTGACAGAGCACACCAAGGTCCGAGTCTACCAGGCCTTCGTTCTCAGCACCCTTCTATATGAAAGTGAGACATGGAGTACCTACATGAGGCAAGAACGCCGGCTCAACTCCTTCCATATACGGTGCCTAAAACGCATCCTGAAAATCAGCTGCCAAGACCGTGTTCCACACAGCGAGATCCTGCAGCGTGCAAGTACCCCCAGCATGTACTCCCTGTTGAGCAAACGCCGCCTTCGATGGCTGGGACACGTCCGACGCATGGAGGATGGAAGGATGCCAAAGGATATCCAATATGGACAGCTGGCCACTGGCATGAGAAGAGTCGGCTGCCCCTCACTCCGTTTCAAGGATGTATACAAAAGGGACATGAAGGCATGCAACATTTCACCCGATGGCTGTGAAGAGCTGGCCGAGGACCGAGGCAACTGGAGACTGATGGTAAACAATGGCATTTCGGTCGCTGATGCGAGGAGAGACCAACTGGCAGCGGAGAAACGAAAGAGAAAGAAGAACGCGGCAGCAACCACAGTAACAAAGACTTCCCAGTATAAGTGCATCAATTGCAATAGCTACTGTCACTCACGTATAGGTCTGCACAGTCACAGCAGACGATGCCAACAGAGACAGACAACACCCCAAGGGCGCTATTCGCATAGTCTTTCGAGACTGAGTCGCCAATGATGATGATGATGAATACATTGAGATTTCGGATGTAACTGAGACATGGTGGGCATAATTATGCGTTTATTCTCTTTTAAATTGTATATACATAATTCGGTTTATTTGAGAGGTTGCTAAAATAAGTGGACTTTGAGATACAATATGGTTACTATCCAATGAATCTTTATATGCACCTGTTAGATTTATGCATACCTATGACTCTATTTTAATCAGATTGAAATGGTGGAAGGCCTGCGAACAAATCGCTGGACACTCCCAACATCTACTTGACACATAATGGATTATGTCATTTAAATGAGTGTTTACACCTCAAGATAACGTTGATATTTTTGTTCTGTTTTAACCTTCATATAAGCAATATCTCACCAGGTCAAGAATATACCATCACATATCTGTCAATCCATTGTGTCTGAACACTTGATCAATATATTGTCAGCATACATAAGTATGAAACAATTTCAAACCTTTCTCTGATCTCATGTTCGTAATTATTTTCTTCAAAGTTATTAAGAATATTTATTCACCGTATTCATTCCGAACGTTTGTTGTCGTGCCATGAACCCCACAAGCAACAATCAAGCTAAGATTACAAGCATCATAAAGACGACAATAAAAACGATCATGACGAATAGAGTGATGATGATGACCACGGTACCTATTTGTATTTATTATTAGTAGTGGTGTTATAATTGTAACACTTCGGAAGGTGTGGCTTGTCATTATTGGATCAATGTTTTCATAACGAAGAATTTTATCCTGATTTTTTATTAGTTATGTCTATGAACATAAATTATGAACATATATGCATATATATATATATATATATATATATATATATATATATATATGTGTGTGTGTGTGTGTGTGTGTGTGTGTTTGTGTGTGTGTGTGTGTGTGTGTGTTATAAGCACATTTTGACACGTATTTATGATGCAAATAATATTTGAAAATATATTTGTCCTCTACACTGAGAAATTGTACTGCACATTTTTTAAAAGCAACTGTCATTGAGGGTATGTTAGGTATGTACGAGGATCAACATCACAATATATATACATTGACCAATTATTGTATTCATGCCATTCATTAGCGTCATGCCATTGTTTTGATTACTGTAATCTCCACATGTTAAACTTTGTGGGTAAGAGGGGTGTGAGATGGAGATTCCCTTATGTGAGAAATTGAATAAGCTTTTATCGAGATCATGTGAAAAGATGCGAGCGTGATGTAGAACTATTGTGTTCAGAATTAGATTATTGTATGCGAATTTTTCTTAAACACGCTTAACGATGTAATACATTTAGTTTCTATTTAGATCAGAAACCTTTATGATGTTGATATCACGATTAATTTGTCCGTTCATAATAAAAATAAGGCTGATGCTAGATGATTTATATTTTATTTGACATCTGTAGTGTTTGGAATCGGATTTTTGGTAAGTTGACTTATGACATTAAGAAAAACTACAAACATCACAGCACATGTCAACTTAAATATGGTATGTTCTATCACTGCGGTACGATCATTCATATTTGGCAAACGTATGTTTGCATCATTCAAAAACATAAGTTTACTGCTGTAGGTTGTGTAATATTGGTAACGAATTGTATTTATAATGTTTACGGAACCCATCACATTTCCTACACCCAACATCCCTTATATAATATCGACTATGTACTCATCAACAAACCAATGGTGCTAAAAATGTTGTCCTATGAATATTAGTCAGTAACGGAAACACCCGCGTATCGACTCAGTCATTAAATCTGATCTTAATACACTTTCCGTCCTGATTCAAATGATGTAAATCAATGTTTAAAGAAACTGTATATGCCTTATTTGGTAACGCGTTGCTGTGTTATATAAAGGTAAAGCGATACATCTATCTCTGTGTATGTGTGGACATGCGCTCTTCAGCAGTCTGTCAAAGCTTGTTAAGATGACACTGAGTCATTAATCTGCAATGTAATGTGTCCGTTTAAATCTTTGTTGTATTCATCTACTAGTACACTACTACATTAGGGAAATCTGCACATATCGCCTGTAGACAGCAAAAGTTCGTCCGGCAACTCAGTTTGATATTAATCCCAATCATGATATTATACAAATGTATCCATTACGCTAAGGCTAAACCTGTTCTCCTGCTATTCACCTTTCAATAATTACGTTTACAAGTTTAGAAGCACCTCTGTCTGCACATTGAACCGCGTGACATGGAGATATTTTATGATCAATTACAATTTGACTGACAATAGCATGGTAGTCATTATTAGCTTTAAAATAAACTAGGTAAATTATATACCAGGTTTGTCAAAGGGTAATATACATGTAATGTTTATTTACAGATGTGGATAATTCTCTATGAATGTAAAATGTCTTTACTGGACTGATGATACAATCACAGCAAACAATAATAACATACACATGGAGCATCATAAAGCCATCTATAACAGTTCTAAAATTCAGTTAGAACATTATTTGAGAGGGTGAAGGAATGCGATTTTTTCAAAAACAAAATAACAAAATAGTACCATTATATGGTCGGTAGTTAGACAGAAACACAAAACTGTACGTCAGTGCGTACTTGTTATTGTTTGATGTTGGTGGAAGTTGTACATGAGGTGCAAAACACTTGTATATGATTTGATTTGACTGGTGTGAAAATGGTTACAGTTTATGCTAAGAAGGTAGATTCTAGTCATAATGATATAGTTTCATTACGCTTTCCAAGATCAGACCTTAGCATGAGATATGATAATTATTTTAAACCCTTTGCTTAGTTGTCAAAATTAGATACAGCATGGTGCTCTCTCATATCCTTTACAAGCAAACAAATGCCTTTATTATTTATAAAAGATGAACAAATAAGACCAGTGGTTTACAAATATGTATTAAACATGCACTCATATACCTCATTAGGCAAATCGACTTGATGACCTTCTAGTACTCTGAAGTATTAGTTGTGCAAACATTGGAACAATTTGCTATATATATATATATATATATATATATATATATATATATATATATATATATATATATAACTCGAACTGGCAAATTCAGGTTTTCATTAACAAAATATCGTACTAGCAGTGAACCTCACAATTACTGTGCACCGCATTATATTAATGAAAGTAAAGATCGTGTGAAGAATCTATCTCAAGTTACAGTACTAGGAAACGCCATTAAAAAACAGAATGAGAACAAAATAAAGGAAAATAAAGGGAACTCAATTTAATGACGCCTAAGATCAATCATGCTATGTACATCCAGGTGAAGATCAGTTTTAAACTCGCTGCTAATGAATGGAACACATTCGGGGTAGGAGAATGTGTTATGCCAGTTGATCAAATCTTCAGATAGGAAGTTAGGAAAACTCTGAATTTGGTTAATTCATTTTCATTATTGATGATGGCAGTACAGATGCCATCATATCGGAGCAAGACATATCGTCAATAAAAAACCCTTACAAGAACAAAACTAAACCATAATCATTTGAAAACATCAATATTTTGTAAATTGTTTCAATATTAATGAATGGATTTCAATGCAAAAACCTCCTCATGCTCAACAGTTTTAACCGATTTAGAAAGTACAACTACCTAATTCATAACATATGCTTACCTCTTCATGTCTTCAAAAGAGTGTTGAAGAAGGATTGTTTCGGATGTGTTCGAATCGTATCCCTCGTAAGAACCTCTGGCACCTAACCTGTAGTTTACTAATCTGTATGTGACGCAATCGGATTTACGGCGTTTGCAGGTTGACTTATTTCAAGAGAGTTACCTTTACCAGCCCCAAAAATTGTCTTTGCGTCTGAGACTTTATCAACCTATAGCTGAATTAATGTATCCTTTAAAATTATGATAAATGATCGCTTCTTTTTATATTGATCTGCGTTACTATCTCTGTGAAACTTGAAATATACTTGAATATCGATACTACAGTAATGGTTCCATAGATAACTGTACTAGTTCATCAGCTCTCAAATATATAGAAACATTGATTGGAAATTGCTTTACTGTTTCTGACTGGCGTAGCTTGGCGGTTATCACTCAGGTTTTATAATGGTGGACGCAGTGTCATCACGAGGTCATACAGAGTATCTCTTTTTAGGTGGATATCGGTGTTTGTCCTCTAGGTGATATGGTCTGTACATGCATATTAGTAGAAATGTGACAACTGACCTTTCAATCTTTTACATTGAATTAAAAATAGATATAACTGACTTTCCAACACTTGGTCGAATTAGTTATACTGTCGTTAAATAACAGACTTTAAGTAGAAAGTGCGAGTGGATGCTTAGTATTAAGATTGATATAAATTCGAGTCCTAAAAATTTCACAACAAATCTTATTTATAGAGTCATAACAAAATTTACTAATCGGGTAACTTTGAAAAAATAACTACTTACGATATATTTTTTATTTCCTTCGCCCAAATGACTTCAGTTTAATGTAAATGGATGATATACATCGCCGTCTTAACGAAAATCCACATGTTGGGACAAATCTAATTTTGCCTTTATATCGTAATTTTCTACACAACTATATTAAGCAAGGTTACTTCCGGTACGAATTTAGGTAACGAACTGTTAATTTATGTATATAGTCTTAAAGATAACTTTGCTTTTGTGCATACTCTCCATCTCTCTCTCGCTCTCTCTCTCTAGGTCTCTCTCTCTCTAGGTCTCTCTCTCTCTAGGTCTCTCTCTCTCTAGCTTTCTCTCTCTCTCTTTCTCTCTCTCTCTCTCTCTGGAGTGTATTAATGCTCCATCAAACGTTCAGCAGTTCATCAGTCCGGTACTAGGCCTATCCAGACTGTCATTTGAGCCGAGGCTGCACTATCGTAGATACTGAGTTTACCCATCTCTATTTCTCTATCTCTCTCTCTCCCTCCCTGCCCTTGTACGAGATGACATCAGAATGCCATTATTTATTGTTTATTGATTTGGATGAAGTAGCTGGATGATGCAATTACTAAAATATATGTGACAGCCCTGGTTTGGGTAGCTAAACACAAATACAACAAACAAGCATTTATAGAGGACTGAGCAAACATACCTAACTTTAGTTTATCTCTTGTCTCATTGATAATGCCAATTAATAGGATAACGTTATTGATGTAAGTAATAACGGAAAATGATTAAACTCATTGTTACATTCAGTGTACATTTATTACATGACATCACAAATTAGCTTTTAGCATATATGCCCACGCAATGTGACCCGAACTCAGGTGTACATTTCAGAGTCATTACCTGTCTTGTCGAGTACAACGGCATCAGCAAATGCTCTTGCTTAAATGACACACCTATACTTAATTTAACCCCATCCATGTAGATTACTAACGTAATAGAAAAACTACGTGAAATTGGCTTTTGTAGGTGCTACTTGATATCAAACACTAAACATATTAAATCCTAACATACTGGCATTCTCTTCTCAAAAGCTTATTTTCGCTATATTTGTTTTTGTCGACGAGAATGTTGTTTTCCCTTCAAGCGCGCCAAGTGAACTACCATATTTGATTAACAGTGAGAAATGTACACAATGAGCTCAGAATTGAAAATGGTTTGAACTCTTCATTCATTATCGGATTTCTGGCAGAAACTGTGGTAGGAGAAAATCACAGGGCAAGTAGAAGACAACACATATGCTACCTTTGCAATCAGTATAATATGTGTTGAAGTACACGAATATATTGCAGTAAAAACAAATCAATATTGCTACTATCAGTCAAACGTAAACACATAAGCCAACAATTTCATTAATTTATTCCCGCACAAAATGATTGGAGAGTAGGTAAAAGTCGTTAGAGAATGTACCATGTACTTTTGTCTGTGCATAACGGTAAATGATGTTTTGATTAATTTTGCACAGTTATTGTTGGGAACAGCGATAAAAAGGAAAATATTCCAATCGGCAGGGAAAGGGTAAAACGTGATGGTGAGGTAATTTGGATTAAGAAAAATGACTTATAAAAATAGTGAAGTATAACATTTTCTATAAGTACAATACCATCCTTACAATTCTATAACATTCATGGCTTGTATTTTCTCTGTAATTTTCTACTGATGATGTATTTAAATAATGTACCTTTCACAACGAAATATCCACAATAATTGACAACACTATTGGTTCGTTGGTTCCGGCGATAGATATGGTGTTCGTGCATTTATATATGTATCACACAAAGATGAAAGCGTTCGCCATTATTACTCCCTGCTATCTCACCTATATCCGCATTGAAATGAGTATGGGGCTAAACAAATGTTTATGATGCGAGAAAACATCTTAGCAGCGGCCGTGGGTCACCTGTGCTTCCCAAGGCTTTCTGGGATATTATTCATCCATTTTAAATGACCTTCATGTGTAGCATTTCTTACCTTGAAAAACTGCATTAGACCATAGCATCTACAACATGTTTCACTCATAGTGTTTGGGCTTGTTATACGTTGTCCGCATGCATGGTGGTTTTTATCTTGCAATGATGATCATGATTGTGCAAATGTGTTAAGATACATACACATGAGTGTTGGAGAGTTCTGACGATAGATGAATAAGATTCCTATATCATGTGATGACTTTATTTTATTCTTAGCTCAATTGGTCATTGACCATGTTAGCTTATTGTCGTTTCTCCATATATATGCTAGCACCATTATGTAATTGCTATTTCCCCAAGTGTACTTGGGAGATTGCCTTGACAATTTAGACACATTCGTCTTATTGTCTGGATGGTCCTGAATGAAAATGGTACTAATGAGACATTGAATATATACATACTGAAAATCTTGTTTCCTGCTAACAGGTTGGTCACCTTAAAGTGATGTGTTCAGTAAATTTCTTCTGATGATATCTAGTTGGTCCTAAAGAAATAATGTCCTTTTTGATATCCAATGGTTTAAAGCGATTCATTTCTAAAAAGAAAGGCATTTTATTATGCGGTTTTTACTGACATGACTTCGTATATCTAATGTTTCCTTTGATATTGCTATGACTGGTACAGGTCTGCTTTCCAATATGCCACAACAGTTCTTGGGAAAACCATGTTATTGCAACGTCCTCGACTGAATGAATGCTCAAAACGACATGTGTTTTCAATAAAAATGTTGTATGATTCCTAAAAACATATCCTGTCAATCTGACATCCTATATGTTTGACATACATATCGTGGCTCCTTCTGAATGGAAATGCTTATTAACACGGGGTTTTCACTAAAAATGATTGTATGGTGTCTTGTTGTTCCTGGAGGAAAATGAGTCTGATTACGGGTGCCATGACAATCATTTTGAAAGTCATATTTTATCTTTACTCTCATTATAGAAAGCAATATCTACATGGATTTCCCACACAAAATTATTTCGCCATTACATCTAGTCGGACTTAAATTAACATGGTCCTGATCTGACATTCAATATGGCCACCACTATAGCCGTTTTGAAACGATTGCTGTACGTACTCGCTGTAAATGAAAACGGATATTGACATGGAGTGTTTGCCAAATGAATGTATATGATGTCTAGTTGGTCTTAACTGAAAACGATGCTGTACTAAAGGGCAATATGGCTGTCACAGTGGCTATCTCGAAAGAGTTGTTATTGTTAACCTTCATGACTGGATGGTCTTGTCATCAAGGATTTTTCAATAAAATACTTTATTTGATGTATTGATTAAAATATTTTATAAGATATGTTAGTCCTAAAATATAATATTACCTGTCTTATGTCCAATATAGCAAAAATGGCACCTATCATGAAAATCATGTCATCATTACTGGAAACTGAATATCGTACCCACATAATGTATTCATAAGAACTATGTTGTCCTATTGGTCCTAAATACAAATGATACAGATCTGATATCAAATACGGACACCAGCATGGCCCACTCGTTAATCATCATATGACTAGTTCTTCTGAATAAATGGTCTTATCAGGAAGGGGTTTTAACTGAAAGAGTTATTATAGTGGCACATATTCTTGTTATAAAAATGGTTTTGATCTGAAGTAAAATATCTTTTCATCTTAAAATATTGTAATGGCTGTTTCTCCTAAATAAAGTGTTGTTTTGATATAGAGTTTCCTCCAGAATGGGTCACAAGCTAGTCCAAAATTATAATGACTGATATAAACAATGTTATTGTATGTTAATTTGTTTCAACGTCAACTTTTCATTGTCAGAATCGTTCAGTATTTTTATGATATTGCACTCACGTGCGCTTCGTATTGCACTCACGTGTGCCTACTAGTTTATTACCTACTTTACGTGTTGGTTGGTTACAATTGTTTCTAAATGAACTAAAGCAGATATTTCGTGGACTTCCACATACCAGCTCCTTTGCCACTTTCTGCGTTAACATTCTTGATACAGTTAATCAAATTTATGCTAGCGATAGACGACAGACTTCATAAAATTGCCTTTACCCAACAAAAATACAAGTAACAAGGCACAAAATGTATTCGTTAGCTGGTAATAAGAGTAACAAAAATCATACATTTTTACATCCTGAATTTCCTCAAAATGTAACATTTTAGTTCTGCAAATTGAAATCACATGCGCCAAATCATGGGTTATCAATCTGGATTGCACATTTATATAATGTACTGTAATTTCGAATATATTCCATGTTCAGTTACATCGTCCTTACTGCAATCAAAATGAGTTAAACGTTATATTCCATAGTGTCGTTTTGATAATTGCAATTGAAATTACTCATATGTTTCCCACATTATGATTTCAAACATTCAGTGACAGATACAGAAATACATTTGTAGATGTCAGTGCGCTGATCCGTAGCTGCTTGCATCAATTGTACTTTATGTGGAAGTTAGCACAGATATATCCAAACCATAACCGCGTAGACGCGACAAAACTACCCAGATTTATTCATTGTAATGTGCATTTATTCACCATATGAGTCCAAATTCCAATTTTAAGTAGAACAAAACGCCCTTTCTTCCAACATTATGTCTTGCGCGCGATTAAATTCAGGTTAATCTTGGTGGACTTATGTACGCATTAATAATGTTAGTGTTGTGTAATGAGGAATCTGCGCTTGTGTGTTCAGTTTCGAATACGGCATACATTCAGTTACTTTGTTTCTTGTAGTATACTTTTTAAAATATAATTAAACCTTAGGATAGTAATAAAGGAGCATATAATAAATGCTGGAAATTATGAACTCCATTTTGTCGGATTGATATACTGCACTCACATGGTCAGACATTCTCTTTCAAATTTTTGCCATACAAACGCAGTATCCTATATTTTTGGCAATCTTTAAAGTATTGCTATCTGCTCTCTTCCCAACGGGTACCTATATACACATGCAAATGTTGCAAAACAATTCTCTTGCTGATTCAGCAACAAAATGATTCCAATTGTACATCAAATATGATACCTTTGTTAGTTCTAAATGGAAATAATACCGATCGACACCCAGCAGGGCCGACACAGCAGCAATTTGAAAATCTTGCTTATGGCTTCTTCTTCTGGAAAAACAATCATATTGACATGCGGTTTTCCCAAGATTCTTTGTATCGTGTCTAGTTGACCCTACAGTGCATTGTTTTCAATCTGAGCAAATATATTCTTCCTAAATGAAGCGAATATTGACTTGGGCCTTTCACCAAATGACTTAGTATAATATACAGTTGGTCCTAAATGAAAAGGATGCTTATCTAGGTCACCATGGCAACCACAACGGCCATGTTGATAAGTTTGTTATTGCCATTTATTTAGTGGATGGTCTAGGCCTATAAATCAGCCAACACCTATACAGATATTTACTGGCGGTTTAGGATATGATATCGCCCATTCATTAAAACCTGCAAATATCTGCAGCCAATTTTTTCTGCACACATCGGTGTACATTTTGTAAACTTGTAAGTCTCGCAGCGTTGAGTTCCATCGGTAGAATGGTTCGTTTGGGAATATACCCATGATATTTCCTGATCAAATCCTATGTTTGGCAATTTTTAAATACACATGTAATAACTCAACCCACTGTCATGTTGTCAGTTTGAGTTTCGTGCTAGATATGGCTGTTACTAAATACCAGTGAGTGTCTAACTGTATGCAACTGTGTTCAAGAAGAATTTGCATGCAGCGAGTATGGACATTTTAATTTTTTTTAAAAAAACAAAAACAAATTAGACCCATAAACTTTTAATTAGTGTTAACACAGGTTTGTTAGGTTAATTTATCGGACTATGCATAATCATAGCCATACTGAGTTTCTCTACAATTATTTTTGTGATGTCATATTAGTCCCAAATTACATTTGCAGCTTTCTGACATAGAATGCAAATGACACAGCTGCCATTTTGAAAATACTGTGCTACTGTACCTGAATGAACATCATATTAAAATGTGGTTTTCACCAAAAGACCTGTCTTGATATTAAATTTGTTCATAAATGATAAAAGTGCTGATCTTAAATTCGACCATGGCCACTATTGTAGTTTTTTAACCATGCTTGTAGATAATCCGCCTGAACTGAAAAGCCTAATTGACATGGATGTTTCGTTACAAGACTTCTTATGATATCTAATAGGTGCTGCATTATAATGATTCCAATCTGACATTCAATATAGCCACCATAGCATCCATCTAGATATTCCTGTTATAGCTGTTTCTACCAAGCAGAAAGTCATATTTACATGTGGTCTTCACCTCAATATGATGATCATACTGGTCATCACATCAATAGTATCTATACTCCTTTCTAATAGATGGCTATATTAACATAGGGTTTTCTCCAAATGACTTCTTAAGATACCTAGATCATCCTAATAAAAATGGTGGCAGTGATGCAGCTAATATGTTTATGATGAGATATATGATGGAAGTCTTTTTATAACTATTCCCCATCATTGCATGGCTATATTGAATAAGGATTTCCCCAAATACATTCAAACAAGAACTACTTTGGCCTAAATGAAAATGGCGCCAGTATCACAGTCAATATCTCCAGCATAGCAACTAATTTGAAAATCTTCTTGTTGAAGACAATAAGAGATGACTTCATCAATCAGCAGTTAAAATGGAGAAATGGTATTCTATTGAGATCATGGAAATTATTTTTGTACAGTTGAGTGTTAGTCCCTTCTAGTGACTTGTGTTATTCATTTGGATTGTTCTCTCTTGTATTTGATATATCCTAAGTTTGGCAATATTCAGTAATGATAGTGTTCAGATTTAGATAGGTCAGCCACATTTTACAGAGATACAATATGTTAAGCAATGCTCAGAACTCTTGGTGTTCAGATTTATATATGTCAGTCACATTTTACGAAGAGTTACTAAGTCAGGCAATGTTCAATCGCACAGTGTCCGGGGTTTATGTTAGCATTTACGGAAAGACAATAAGTTACAAATATTGAAACTCATAGAGTTCAGATTTAAATTGATGCAATACCCTTTAAATAGTGATATTACTGCATGCTGTGGAGGTAAAATAAATATGTTTCAAGTGGTTTTACAAAGGAAAAAAAATTAATATACTGTTGGTATATAAATGTTATGGAAAATATTTGAAGATTGAGGTAAAAGATTTTGAATGTATTTGATTTATGAGCATCCTAAAATGTATATATTTATAAGCATAATTATTTTCACATAAATTTACAAGTCTAAATTGTTTTTTTTTTTTAAAGCATGCATGTAGAAAATCATAAGACTCTCGTAATGATGGAGTATTTTTTTTGTTTATATATTTCCAATCACAGTTACAGCATTTCACTGTTCATTTGTTTTTTTGTTGATACTGCTGAAGATCAATTATAATGCCGATATTTTAATTAAGTTAATTATTTACCTGAGTAATATTCACTGCGAGTCAAATCACCCTATTATGTATAAAAGTTCAACAAGTAAACATACTTTACTTCAGGTAGATTTTTTGTCATCGAGACTTATTTGAAAACAATACCTACCAAAAGTAATATACTGCTATTGTCATATATGTTTGACTATGAATTTTGATTGTCTGTGTACTTGTCACAATACATGTTATTTTGTTTAGGTAGCATGGTAAGTACTGTTGAGGTCTTATCCCGCTTCCATATCCCTCTCCTAATACAACTGTGCGAGGAATTATTTGCCCCATATCTTTTCATAGTATTAACTATGTAAATGGCCGGTTGTATGCTTCTATTTATATCGTACATTGTGCTTATGGCTGAATCAGGCCGTGTCACCATCACAGATATATGATGAGTCAGTGGGATGCAATCAATCGTAAAACAAAATTTATTAATAATACAAATTCCTGAGTTAGCGAACATGTCACCAATAAAGTTGTTTGTCCCGGCTATACCAAAACTTATATTTTGAACTCATGCGTTCATTATTTAGTTCATATCTTCATAATAGTTTGGTAATCTGCAGTTTCCAGCATTGTTTTCTTCCTTGCAGTATCAGAATGTTTCAGCAAGTTTTAATATAATTTCATTGCAGTTTCCAAACAAACATCATTAATAGCTTTTCTGTTATCGAAGAGATCACCGAATCAATATTTACGTTCAACTGGTTTGAGTGTTTTGAATCAACCATGACGATTTGTAGGTCAGAGAGTAAGATTTTAATAGTATTTCCGCTGTTTTCAGCATTGTTAATTTCGCGGCCATATCGGTACATTTTGCTGCAATAACATTAGGTTATTAAAATAGTACATATATAATTTTAATGTAGTCCTCGACATTTTTATTACAAGTGTTAGACACCTTTGTATGTTAATCTTGATCATATTTATATGTATCAATTTTCATATTCAATATTATTTTCAATGCTGTGTCCTGGTCTCCCTCACAGCATGTGCAGCAACAACTGTTCTGAGTTCTTCCCGCATTGTCTCCAGCGAGAAAAACATGACTTCATACTTTATTCGCTATGTGTGTGAAGGATATCACATAATCTCTAATTATACCTACCTTGTTAATTTCAGCAAACTTGAAGGCAATCGACACTGCATTGTATGTATGTATGTATGTATGTATGTATGTATGTATGTATGTATGTATTTATGTATGCATGCATGCATGTATGTATGTATGGATGTATGTATGCATGCATGCATGCATGCATGTATGCATGTATGTATGTATGTATGTATGTATGCATGTATGTATGTATGTATGCATGCATGCATGTATGTATATGTATGTATGTATGTATGTATGTGTGTATGTATGTATGTATGTATGTATGTATGTATGTATGTATGTATGTATGTAGAGAGAGAAAGAGAGAGAGAGTTACAAATTTACACCAGACATAATGATACGTTATATCCTTGAATTCTTTAGAAGAATGCTTGATAACTTCAGACAGGATTAAAATTTAATACAAATAATAATATCATGTATGTTAGAGAATATTTAGTTAGTACCCTACGGAGATTCGGTCCTTGCTTCGAATCTTGGTCGGTATATATATATATATATATATATATATATATATATATATATATATATATATATATATATATATATATATATATATATATATATATATATATATATAAAGAGGGAGATGTTAGCATGTTTAATTTGTATAGAGATGTGTCTGCGTGATTAATTTGTATAAATTTATTTTATATTCTTCGTCAGTTATATTTAATTGCAGATGACAGTTAACGTTTTCTTTTCCTATTTCAATGCAGCATTTCCCTGCATTAATCTAATCATTATTTAAATATAAAGCTTCACACATTCCTAATTGTCTTAACCATCATATTCATTGTAATTCGAAAATAAGGCAATCAATATACAATTTAACAGTATACGTTTTGTTGCAACCATCTATTCTTCTGAAGGTTATTCGCATAGTCATCAACTGTAAATGAACTATATAGAAAATAAAGGTCATGCGAAGGGAAAGCATTTGAAGATAATGTCTTATAAATAAAGAAAACGAAACTTCGCGGATTGCTGAACAAATACAAGGATCGAAGCCGATCCATGTCTGTTGCTAGTTCACCAAGCTAAGCAGTTATAGTCGCCCTCGGGCAAGGGGTAAGCCGAAATAAACGCAGGTGAGGCTAGAGAGAAAAGTGGTTAATAAAATACGACCGAACCATCGCGTTACACCAAGTGGTCCATATTTCATATAGGATGAATATATATTATTTTATTTGGAGATATTAGAAAACGTTATGTGCTAGCAAAGAACATTATAGTTTAGAATGGCTTACAATGATTTAATGTATCTAGAGCTGATTGTTATATACATGTTTAACCATGCTTAGATAATAAAGGGGTTATGTATCATCAAGGAGGCGTTATAAACAATTAAATGGCTACTACGTATATCATAAATCCTGATTGCGTAAAATCAGATTAGCATATGTACTCTGTAGATACAATACAATTGGAATAACTAACCATTCCTAGATGTTCAGACAAGGATTTTACGCGCTTATAACAATTGTCCTGCTTTCAAAATTAAATTTACTTGGGCAATGGATTATTGCTCCTAAACCATTAGATTTTGCAGAATATGCATGAGTATTAATTGTTTCGATTATAATCACAATTAAAATTAATGTATAATAGTCCAATTGAGACATAATTATATCCTTGAACGTGATAAACAACAAGAGGTCACAAGTTTAAAATGAACATGCTCTCCCTCCACGCCATACATAAGGACATTAGTAAACGAAACGACCCACACAGGCATAGATGTCTTCGCATATACATTTCTTTAACCTTTAATAGTGCAAACTATTCACAATAAAGTTATTCGACTTCGTATATTATCATTACTGACTGAAAGCTTAATCCGATGTGCGGGTATAATGTCAATTGTGACAGGACGTATCCAACACACAATCTGCTATCTTCTTGGTGGATTACTTTAATGGAAATGTACAACTGAATTTCTTTTAGGTATGCAAAGTAAGGCACCCTTAGCAGCGTACTGGAACAAGACATTATATGTGGGTAAAATAGAGCCTGTATTTCATTAACTTCATCCTCGTTTTTTATGACAAGAATATTTATCTTACCTAGCTCTCCTAATGTCTTGTATCATAACTTGTACATTTTAATTTATAAAATCAAACTAAGTCGTAAATTTAACAAATGCTAGATAATAAATAAACCACGATTATCATTGAAAGTACAACATTTTAAATGTTTCTATCCATTGCTCAAACCAAAGGTAATGACACTGGACAGCACAAACCATCACTTGATACTTATCTTCACGTGCTATCCGTGTGAACGTTCGTCATAGTGTCACCTATTTAAAGATAATAAATAAGAAGGTACGCCTAAGGTCACTTTCAAAATAATTTCTCCTCGTAATTGAAACAAACACGACTATCCAGAAATATGGACTTACAAACAATTGTTAATAGTCGTACTTAACACACCCTTTAAGGTGGAAGAGTTGTAGAGAGATATCTTAAAAGTTAACGGTTAGGATGCAATGCAAAGTAGTTCGCCCATAGCTGATGTATGGATAAAATTGACATCGTTATAGCGTGGTCTGAAATGTCTAAGTATTGTCATTTCTTTTTTTAAAATCTTATTTTACTGTTCTAGTTTCTTCCTTTATCTTTTTATATCAGATACTCTACATTCCAGGTTCAAACATCTAAACGTATATCGTATGTTTTGACAAGGTTTCGTTTTATAGCATCGACAAAGAATAATACTAATTCAAATGTTACCGTACCCCACACCAGTTAGTGAGAAACAGACCTAATGATTAAATATTCAAGAAAAAGTCTATGTGTAAACAAAATCATTTCTAGACATGGATTCGTGAATATTGTTTATTTGCTCTGTACAACTTCTATCGAACTGTAGAGCAATGCAGCTTTGCAGGAATCGCTCTTTCCCCCGAAAGTTTATATTGCATTTATCTTCGTGATTCAAACGAAAGAAAGAATGAGAATAGAAGGAGAAATTAATACCTGGTGCAAAATAAATTGTGCTCAAACTACCTTACTAGTGTGGAAAGATCTACAAGGTAATGAAATTTAAAACTAAAAGTTTTGTCAAGAAAAAAAAGCTTTTTAATGTTGATTTACAAGCCTTTATGTCATATAACACGATCTGTATATAACTTTGTAGCTAAAAAAATGAACAAGGTTAGCATTTTATGTTGTTCAAAAGCAGCTACATAATCTGTCTTAACCTTCCCATGGCATTGCCATCATGACCAAAGCTTAGGTGTGATGAGGAAACAACCTTTTCAGCGTAATTTAGAGTTGACTATAAACAGATTTCCAGATACAGATATATGGAGAATATATTCGTCAAATGCAAACTGATCCTTCGAATAACGCGAGGTTTTGTAATTTGCCAAATAATAACAAATATCATAAGCTCATTATTGTTACCGTAAATTGTACACTGTCAGAATAGTGCAGTATTTTGCGATAAGGTATACCTTTATATTGAAAGCACGTACACAAAACGTGTGCCTAAAGATGATATTGTGTATTAGGAATTACTTTGTAAACAAAACACATCCACCCGTGGAGTAGACGCTTCAGGTTCTTCGAATCCGACCAACATGTCCTGAAATAGCGGCTTCACACCGAAATCTACTGAAATTTCGAGTTGCCTAGATTTTAAGCTTAAATTCATTATCTTTACTTCACAGAATTTACCTAATAAATACTCCATCATTATCGGAATAGAATAATTGCACATAAATATTAGTTTATGCATACGTTGTATAGTTCTTCGTATGTTTTTTAAACCTCATTTATAATTGATACATTGCAAAAAGAACGCTTTATTATATAAATCATTCTTTTTAGTTATGGCGGTAAGTGCAATGTATATTTGGTTTAATTTATATTATAATTAATTTAATTGTTTGCTTGTTAGTTTTAGTTTTTCTTCCATTTCATGTTATTGTAATGTAACTTTATTTAGTGGATTTCACATTTTCCTGAAATTCAGTTCAGTTTGACCTATTTTTTATCAACCAATAATAACACTTTCTACCGAATGATGACATAATTCCTGAGCTTGATTCAGTAATCAGCGAGTGTGTTAATTAATTTTTTTATTACTTTTTTATTCTTTCTCAGAGTAAGATTCATCAAGTGAAATCGAGGCCATATTTGGAGTACGTGACAAATAGCATTTATAAATTAGGTGTTTCCTTTGGGCGACCGGTCGCCGAATAGTTCATGTGTCGCCCAAAGGTTTAGTATATATTTCTCTCAGGTATAATTTATATGTGTTACCTAACAGTATTAGGTATAGTGTATTTCGCTATTACGATTATCAGCGAGACGGAAATAAAGTGATCGCATGCATTGGATGGTCTGAATATCGGAGTTCTGCTGTCGGCATCCATAAAATATTGGCTTATGTGATCACTTCTCGAATAACCGGCCGTAACCCGGAATAACGTAATGGTTTTAATTCGGTCTGTATAAAGTTTTAATCTTAAAGATAGTCGTGGTTATTTAGATATAGATCGGAACATAAAGTAAAACCGGCTTGTATTGAGTGAATAACGGACATATTCCATCCACAAAAATGAAATAAACAAAATATATCCAATATTCACTCGACAGAAGCAAATGCCCTCTATCCATAAACAGCGTACCTTTATTTTATATTCATGATGGTAAATGGAGAAGCTCTCTAAACTATTTCCAAAGTTGTGTGGCATGGGGACAACCCCAAGGATATATACTATCTTTAAACAATTTACTGATAAATAAATGATTTTGCTAAAAGTTTGATGAAAGTTTTAGACTTTGCTGACTTCTATAGTTTCAAATGTAGTCGTCACCGTCCAATACCTATACAGTTTTGCTAGCTGTTACAAAAATACACCATAAAAACAAGCGAAAGTTTGAATTTTATTTTCATCAGTACGTGTACTAATCGCAGCCGTTTCAGGCATCCTGAAATACAGATTTTTATAATGCAGTCAAAAGTGCGAAAAAATACAAGAAAACTGAATTATTCGACCGTTAATTTAGCTACGATTTACCTGTTACCAAGTGAAGCTGGGCAAGATTGGGTCAGAATCTATAGCAATTAAACAATTCAGTTGTAGAAGACGACGAATACAAAGCCAAACTTATACTACTGTTATAAACTTTTTTAAATAGGGAATATTACAACCTAATGGTAGAGTTGGGGAGGGGAATTAAGAAGAAAATTAAATCAATAACCAAAACATATTGTCAAGTCAAACAAAACATAAGACGGGGAAGGCAAAGTTAATGCAATACAATAATAAATATTTAAATGCAAAAAGAAGAGGATAAAATAAAAGTGATGAAAGTACGAAGCTTTATACGATTACAAATTAACTGGCACAAAATAATGGCAGGATAATTATCCAAGTTATATATTAAAGCAAGAAGGATGCAAATCATGGAAGAAATAAGAAAAGGAAATAGCAGGCATATGGAAAACCTAAGAAAGATAGCGTTACCATAACTAAGCCAACACACATAATGGAATAAGTATACAGCTTTTAAAAAGAACTTGTTGTTGTTGTTGTTGTTGTAGGGCTTAACGCCATTTTTCAGCACGCGATTGGCTATACATGGCGGCCAGTATTAATGGTGGAGGAAGAACCCGGGAAAACCCCGGAAAGAACCACCGACCCACGAGAAGCTACTGGCAGGCTTTCTCACATACCCATAAAAAGAACTAAACATTACACTAATATATCACTGGGGAGGGTAGAATAATACGCTGGGAATATAGAATTGTCGCAAATCCCACAGGACGCTAGGTCTCAATGCGAAAAACGTATAATATCAAATTAAATAATTGAAGCATTCAACCAACTCCATAAAGGAAAATCAATTGGTTCTGGTGGCTTAACGACATATTTATATATTACCTTAAAATATCTCTTAATTCCAATATTAACGATATGATATGTTAATATTCCATTAAATAATGAAAAGACGTCCACAATTAAAAAAGGGGTAGAAACACTTACGTATAATGAGAAAGGAGATGTAAAAGACATAACGAGAAAAGGCTTTTGACAGAATAGAGTATAGATGCATATAGTTTCTTATATATGTACGATAAAATTTAATATAGAACATTCCGCGAGACAGGATTGTTCCTTATCGATGATATTATATGTAATAGCAATAGAAGCCCTCCGAATAAAAACACATAACAATATAAATATAAAGGGAATTTAACTCCCAAACCTCAGAAAGGAACTAAAAATGGTACAGCATGTTCGTGACTAATACAAATTTTACATCCGATGCCTACACGTTCGAACATTTAGAAAAGGACTTTATGAAAAGCAATATGATCTAAAATTAATCATGCAAAAAACTGAAATTCTGTTAATAAGTAACCGGCGGGGGAACAAACCTGGACTCGAACGAGAACTTGTAACGACATGTGTAAAAGGTTTCGGAGTGACTTGTGTGTGTGTACGTGGGGGGGGGGGATCTAAGAGTATACAAATTCAACACAATTGAGAAAAACTACGAACTAACTTACAAATGTAGGCACATGTAAATTTTAATAAAATGGATCGAATGCAGGTCGCTCAGACATATGTATATTAACATATGGTATAAGTTTAGCTAGGTAGATTTAAAGGACAGTATGATATATACCTTTGACAAAGAAATAATCCTGTTCATAAAGCGAAGGAAGTTACATTACCTCCGCAGGGAAGCTCATAAAATAATGATGGAGGGATGACTAAATAATCCAACATCTTAGACATTATAAATTAGAAAATATTTGAAAAAGCATTTAAAAAACAAACTAGATTAATGGGAGTCTGTGTGAAAATATATATTTATTTGTGTTTACGTTGAAACAAATGCATGGGATATACAGAAACAATAACATAACCAAATTAATAGAAAACCACCAAAAATGAGATATTTCAAAACTATAGTTCTTCAATATATAGTCGAAACAAGAAAATATGGACTGAGGAAATATATGTGTTTGGCTAACTGGAGATGAAGCATTTAGAAGATATTTTAAAAAATTACCAGTATATCACTTGTTGAAAAACAAAGTTTATACGCAATAAAATCATTCGATATTGAACTGAAAAACAAATAAAGAGAGAAAAAAACTAACAGCAAAAATAAAAACTCAGCATCATATCTTTCAGATAGAAAGTCTACTATACACAACGGATAAAAATTGCAAAGAGCTATACAAAGATATAATAAATTGCATTACAGATGTCATGATCGATGTGGTAGAACATATTTTCCGACCTGAAATAAAGAAAATAAAAAAATAACACCACGGCATTGTAGAAACCCTTTTATATCTTATACATAAACAAACATATTTGTCTTTCTATATGTTCTGGCTGCCAAACAAGAGGTCACGAGTTTGAAGTTCGTAGCGGCATTCGCAATATATTTTTTAATTACTTTTTATATCTATCTTCAAACTTCTTTTAAGCTCTCTCCCCCAGTTTATTTATTTATTTATTTTAATATTTTTAAATCCCCTCCTGGGACGGGCACACGTCCTTGTCATATATAAACACCCACCGTTGTCTTTATGTGAAATCCAGGCTGCCAAACAAGAGGTGCAAGTTCGAAACGAGCGGCGGCATCACAATTCTTTTAAAATTTTTGCTGTATTTGTATGTTCAAACTTTTTTTTAAAGTCGCTGATCCCAAAATATTTTACTTTTTTTATATTCCCGTCCAAGGACGGGCAATTGACCTAGTAAATTAAAACCGAGTTGTCCTGTTCGCCGAAACAAAGAAGGGGGGGATATGGTTGGGGTTAGTGCATTTCCAGAAAAGGGCAGTCAGACATGCCGCTTCCAGTAGAAGAGAGGGGCCTAAAGATAGGAACGGCACTGCTTCCCCGCCAGGAATGGGAGGAAAGAAACATTCTGAATAACAATTTATCAAATAGAAAAGGAAAGTCATGGGCTCAGATATCCGAGTGGTCTAAGATGCTCGCCTTTAAAATCACAAAATATTCTCATCTCGCTCGCTTCGGGTGACTCGAATGTCGGGCTCGGCAAAAGTGTGTATTTGATAAAGGTTGCAAGCAATTTCCAATTGTCCAGATGACCTTCCTATGCGTTTACCGGGTTCTTCCATCACCATGTATATTGGCCGCCATGTTTAGCCTATCATGTGCTGAAAATGTCGTTAAGCCCACAACAACAACACCACAACAACGACAAGAATAGGAAAAATGCAGATCCTCGCAGTAATTAATACGAACGCTATATACAAGAAACTAAGTAACAACAGAAGTGCCCCTTTCAGTAAGAAATGATGGTGTTATGCTAATGCTACTGGCTATCGCGCTGTAGTACGGGTTAAACCACATAGGCTGGTATCGTTCCTTACAATTTACCTGTCATACATGTACTATAAAATAACTACAAGGGAAGAAAGGACATTTCTTTCCTTTCGACTTATTTAAGATTAAACGCTGATATTTCGAGTTATATTTCGCGTAGCGTTATAAATTTGGTACCGATGTTTAGCTTAGGCATTCGACTTTGTATGCGTATCCACAGTTTGGCTTGCTGTTATACCTTTAAGGAATGCCAGACCATTTTTCCACGCTACTGCTTGATTAGGCCATGATCGCGCCCGCGTAATATGCAACAACAGCGCGCTGAATGGAATTCTATCTTCTCATTGGCCAACTGAAAATAAGTTATAAATAAACGCAGGACGTTATTTTCTTTTAACCAATGAGAGGACATTATTCCATTCAGGGGATTTCACGTAGTGATTTAGTGCAATAAAGAGTCGTAATAGAATCGTGGAGATGTATATGAAGACAGATGTGAACAATTATTTATATTCCTATTATTGTTAATATTGTAATATCAATATGCAGATTTGTTTAATGTTGTGTTTATATTTATTTGAGAGGAGTCATTTATTTGAATTACTTATTCTCAAACTAATGTATGGACTAAAGAAACAGATTGGGATTATTTTGAACTCAGTCAAACCTCTACGATGGCCTAGTGTTAGATCGTCCGCCTAGGATGCGGGAGGTTGCAGGTTGAGTGGGGATTACGAGTCCAACTTTCTGTCAACTGAGCTTCCGCGGTTCCCTTTTCTTCTCGAAAAGGTTTGCAAACTGTCCATTTCCTGGTTTAAACAAAAGACCTGGAATATAATCACTGTCGACCCGTGTATAAGTTAACCATATAATCAAATGTATCTTTAGATTTCACTGAGAGTGACTGTCTGATAGTTTCATAATTGATTCGACGACTTTGTGGAGTTTTTTATGTATAATTCTGTGGGGGAAAACAGAAGAAGAATAAATCTCCCCAAAGAAAAAGCGATTTATGCAGAATGGAAACAGGGTTCTAAATTTGCTGCACACGAATCAAACCCGAAATACAACAAAATGTGTGGAGTCTGGTTTAATGTCTTAAAGCTGCAGTATAGTTGACAAACTAATGTTAAATTAGTTGAAATAGAATGTACAGGTTGTTTTGTTTTCTTCTCTAATCTTACCCAAGGCTTGAACTTGATCTTTTGAATATACACCATCTGCTGGTATGAAAAGGAATTAGACCAATTACATAGCCTACATTCCTTAATTTCTCGTAGGACACGGTTTGCATGAATTTGTTTTCCATTTGATATGGAGAGTGGAATATAAGGAAATATTCGGAAATGCTACATACCTTTCAGCTTTGGCGGTGCTATCTGCACTTTTATCGAATTGATTTTGAAGAAACATAAAATTCACTTTTTTTACTTGGGGTCATGAGCACTGATTCTTCGAAGAAATAAATCGAATTTCACACGTTGGATCTACATGACATTTCCTATCATTTATAAATAATGTCCTTGAAAGTTTACTGTGCAAGCAAAGCTTTGACACAGTTCTATGTGTGGTGCTCATGTAATTTCAAATTTGACTAAAAGATCATTCAAAACTTAAAATGACCTTCACCATAACCACACAATAATGTAAATGGATTTCTTTAAGTAAGAGAACTTCACGAATTTAAGAAAACATATCCATCGTTAAGTCCACCAATGAGTCAAATCAGATAAACAATAATAACAACAACAACAACACAAACAAAGAAACAAAGTGCTTTAGCATGCGTTAATGCTCGGGGTTCCTTTCCTAATTGACTCTTGCATTATGTATGAGAGAAAATTTTGTTACGTCAAAACACCATACCACTCAGACGTGATCTCCAATTTGTAACGTTGAAGAAATATAGAAATGGTATGAAGGGTTATCAGCAGAGTTTAGACATCAGCGGAGGTAACCTCATTGTGTGTAAGTTTCTAATAATCAAACATTCTGAAGTTACGAATGTTGTTGATTAACACACTTGACCAACGTGTTTCTCATGTTATACACTACACCAACGTTAAATATATGACCAAGCTAAAATGGGGAGGCCGGGGTGGAGGAGGGGTGGATTATATATTCTATGTAAACTTTACTATAAAACAATCCAGTGGGTAAACTGGAAGGACTTCCGTCAAGAGATTCAACTCAATCTCGGATAGAAGGTGCGGGGGTTGGAAGGTTTTGTCTTGGGGGTGGGGGGGGGGAGGAACGTGATTATAAAAATCGAGTATACCTAAACTCATTCCCTACTCGTACCCAATCACATTTCACTTCACCCCAACCAAACCGGAGCAGTCAAAAATGGCCATTTCACCAGTATCAAATATATCTGGGTAAAACGTAATGAAATTATATGCAATGTTTGTCTTGATGTCTAGGTACTTCTATACAGAAATAATATCCATTGGATATGGTCACTAGGGAAGATATTTTGGAAATTATATTGTCTCTACCATCCGAAGATAATAGTCGTATCGACATGTTTCTTTCTAAAACGGCTGACATTGACAATACTTACGTATAGACTATTTCTTCGCTCATTAATCTTCATTTCCTCCATTAAGAGATTTTGCATAAAGCATCGAGTTAGGTAAATGACATTTCAAAGTTACATAAAACATATTTTCATGTATACAACATATGCACAGCACCTCCAAACACACAAAAAGCAACAGACACAAGGCGTTTCCCTTTATATATGTAGATATGGGAGTGTGCTTTTCAAACATACTCAGGGGCCCCGAGTGGTCTAAAGCGCTAACTATTATGGATCACTGCAATGCCACCTCTGTCTGCGTGGGTTCGAGTCTCGGGTTCGGACAATGTGGGTATGTGGGTATGTGAGAAAGCTTGCCAGTAGTATCTCGTGGGTCGGTGATTTTTTCCAGGTTTCTCCCGGGTTCTTCATCCATCATCAATACTGGCCGCCATGTATAGCCTCTCTTCTGCTTAAAAATGACGTTAAATTCTACAGCAGCAGCAACTGCAACAACAACAACAAACATAATCCGATGTTTTACCCCATTTCTGCAATCGCTATGATGCAATACGAGTATCTGCGAGTGACCCTGTATGCATTTCCCCAAGGATCCAAAAACTGAATCAATTCACTTCCTATAAATGAACATTAATTAGTATCATTTAAGATTGAATATATTATATGTGTATAACAAAACATATTGTTGTTCTTGTTATTGCTACTCAGGTCAAAATTAAGAGTCATATTTTCAAAGTTATCTGGCTTGTTAGGACTCATTGGTCTTAAAATAAGTAGCAGAAAGAAGCAAAACCAACAGAAGAATAAAGGTCTGAATGGAATACTACTTTCTCATTGGCCAACTGAATATCAGTTATAAATAAATACAGGATATCATTTTATTTTAACCAATGAGAGGACAGTATTCCATTGAGTGGGATATCACATATTAAGCGGGCGTGATCACGGCCATGTCGAGCAGCAGCGTGGGAAAATGATTAAACATTCCTTAATGGTATGATATTAAGTCAACCGTTTGACAGGGATACACAGTCGACTGCTGAGTTAAATATCGGTATCAAATTTATTAAGCTACACAACGCGTAGCTTGAAATATCAGTGTTTATTCTTAAATAGGTCGCGCGAGCGAGGAGACAAGTGTCCTTCCTTGTAGTTATTATATAGTACATGTATGATAGGTCAATTGTAAGCAAAGATACTATCCCCTGTGGTGAAAACGAAATCTCCGGCTGCAACGATATTTTTGTCATCTTCATGAGCATGAAATGATTTATATATACCTTGCCCAACGAATCAGGTGCTAGTCCCTAAGTCAAGTCTATACAAATACTAAATTTACATCAAAAGTATATTGTCAATTTCTTTTGCATAAAAATTACATTTCAGTATTAATTAAAACTAATATTCTCCATGTTATGGTCACCCATTTCTAGATTGCATATAATTAGTATCACGAATCCAATATACATGTATACCGGCTAATCGACATGATGTCAATTGGTAGAAATGGAATTTAAGTTTTGATAGTGACTGTACGGTATAGATTCAGTTTGGATCTAATTAGGTTTTACATGAACAAGAAAACATCTTAGCAGTATATTAAAGCAGCTTTATGACTTTACTTTTAATTTTATGTAAACAATCATCTGATGTCTCTTGTAATGAAAAGTGATAGGTTCGCAGATTAGGATTGATTTTTAACGTAGGTTTAACAATTATTTAGACATATCGCTACGTGGTGTGGTGGTTTACAGTGATGTCTAGCACTGATGAATCATGAGGGAGACACGTAGCATGATGTCCCACCCAGTCACATTACCCTGACACCAGGCCGACCAATCCTAACACTAACCTCGTAATGTTGAGCGTATAGCGAGACAGCCGTTTGTACCATTTTTATGTCTTTGATATGACTCGGCCGGGGTTCGAACCCGCGACCTCCCGCATCTGAGGCAGACGCTCTAACCACTAGGCCACCGGAGCGGTCGCAGAGTAGGAGCTACATAACTGACATAGTCTTATAAGCTCGTTCTTCGTGTATCATGATACGTTCGGAGCTACATCATAATGTCGAGTTTGCTTCATTACAAAAAGAACTGAGGGCGCTGAGTGGCCGAGAGGTCTAAAGCGCTCTCCGTTACTGATCATTCCATCTCATCTCTGTCTGCGTAGGTTCGAGTCTCGGATTCAGCCAATTTGTGTATGTGAGAAAGCTTGCCAGTAGCTTCTCGTGGGTCGGTAGTTCTTTCCGGGGTTTTCCCGGGTTCTTCCTCCACCATTAATACTGGCCGCCATGTATAGCCTATCGTGTACTGAAAAATGGCGTTAAACCCTACAACTACAACAAAAAGAACTTACTTTTTTATATAAAAAACGTGTGCCCACTAGCTTTCTTAATTAGGCTTTCTGAGGATTCGGCAGTTGTGGTTAATATGGGGGGGGGGGGATAAAACTGAATTTGTAACTATCAGTTCATGTGCATGATATCATATATGTATATTGTCTTGATTTATTCTCTGGTTCTTTTAGGCTTAATTAAATTATGGAAGGGTATATTTGCTTTGCTTTTAGACCTTTGTAGAAAAATACTAATCTATTTTTCAATCTACCTATTTATAATGGTTTCCAAGACAACTTATCCAATATCGAGGTTATACTTCCATTTCATATATCATAATTGGATGTAACAAACCTGGCTGCTCGTTTTCTGTATTCTTTTCAATTTCATCTCCTAAACCTTGGGAATTGGGGTCCCGAACTGTACAAGCGTATTCTAAAATAGGTCTTACTAAACCTTTGTTAGCGAGTTCTTTCGCATTTTATGGGCAAGATGGCAAGATACGATACGTCTTTATTGGCTTAAAGTTCGAGTTAAATTTGAAGGTTCCATATCAGATCACAAGTACTTGTGAGCTTTAAATATTTTGTTTGATTGAGGTTTCTAACATAGTATATTCTTGTAAATACGACATATTGATTTTATGTCATTTCTTTCTCGTCAATAAGCACATGCTGCCTCATTAAGCTGGAATAGCATGCCACATTTTCCAACCCATCGTCCAAGCTTTTTTTAATGTCATTTGCAATATCTTAGTATCAGGCTCGGTTTTGATTAATCTGTAGCATATACAGTCATCTGGGAATAGTCGACGTACTTAGTCAATTTCAATTAGGATGTCACTGCTTTTGCTTGGAGAAGAGTGTTGGTCAAAGTATTTTTCCTTGCGGTACGCTAGAACCTACGTTGTACTAGTATTATGTATATTTACTTTGCAATGTTTGTTAGTTTTTATTTTTTTATATTTCATTATATGCTATTGTAGAGTAACATTGCATATTGGACATAACCTTGTCCAAAATCAAGTTTATTTTCTACTTGACCTGAATTGTTTTATGTTTTTATTTTATTGTGTAAACAATACGTAGCTAAAATATTC
Organism: Sinohyriopsis cumingii; assembly: GCA_028554795.2. Lineage (NCBI taxonomy): Eukaryota > Metazoa > Mollusca > Bivalvia > Unionida > Unionidae > Sinohyriopsis > Sinohyriopsis cumingii. Next base: position 77,748,280 of record CM068834.1, on the reverse strand, counting down.
TCTACATGCATGGTTATTTTTAGGATCATTAGTAATAGAAACAAATATGTTTATTTGGGTCTGGGTCTATGTTATTCGCATTACCCTACAATATACCTGATATTGTCCAGGTTATATATTATAATTTTAGTAACAACCTTTCTAATAATAAACAACATTTTATTTGTAATCATTCAGAACTTTCTAGAAGGTTATTTTGCATTAGGTATCGTTTTGTTTCTTCTGTTTTAACCGTTTAATTGTGAACTGAGGTCAAGTAGGGGACTATACAATCTTGTCACTGGAAAGATTATTCACTCGTGCCAGATAATCAATTTGTATTATTGCTGTGTCCATTATTAATTTGGAATTTATTTCTTCAAATTATTTAAGTCAATGAATTGTTTCTCTGGAAATGCAGATTGCTCACAAAGATAATATTTTTGGAAAGAGACATTCATTAGGATTTGCAATTAATTGAAACCTGGAATTTTATTAGTGTTTCAATAAAAGGCTGTTTGCACATCAGCATGATACAGGTCATCACAGACACACCAATTCCTTCAGCATTGGACTTAATTTGGATTTCTACTATGTCTATTCAGAATTTTAAGTTATTAGGAGTTGTGTCTATAATTAGATGATTATTTTGGATTTAATTTGTAATACCGTAAGTTCTTTGTTTATTTTCACTTTGTATTCAAGGCAAAGAAATTATTGTTGAATTTTACAAAGCTTGTTGATTTTCACTTTTTTGTTAATTGTTTTAAGAGCATAGACTCGTAACACCAGCCAGATTTGGGACCATTTGTCACTACATATTTTTCTCGGATACAATATATGGGAACCTGTGAAATTTTTTTTTTTTTAAAGTCAAAAATACAAATTGTCTACTTGGTCACCTCTATCCACATATTTAGCACGATCATTGATAACTTAGCAAGGTGTGTTTCGAACCGTGAAATTTCCGTAATGCATCATGTTTATCATATAGTTTTCCAAGTGCTTCATGATGTTAGAACAGAAATATGTTCAAGCTCTTTGCAAAGAACACTGGTGAGTGACAACAGGCGGAAATGATTGGCCATTGCGTGATTACCTTTTTTTCAGTAGTGGCCATGCCATTTATTTTCCAGATACCAGTCCTTGGGATGTTGCAAATGTCCAGTGCTTGTGAAAAGGTGTGTAAGTACTTGTGTCAACCCAGAAGATAGTGCCTTAATTACTTTTTGATTTTATCATCCGCTCCTGAAGTGTTTGATGGATTTAAACTATATAGCAACATTTTAAGTCCTAAACATGTCACTGCTGTATTACTCGTTTTGCTACCATTGGGAATATACAAGGCGAAGCCATATCACTATAGTAGTTAAAACAATGCAGAATTGTGTGCTCATTGTATCGGTTTCTGCTAGTCTGATGTCAGTCTTTGGTGAATGAATGTCATGTGCGTCTTGTTTTTCTCCATGTATTTCCGGCATGATTTAGAATCTAATGTTAGGCTTCCACTCTAGGTGTTGTAGTTGTGTGAAAATTTAAATCATTCAGCTCTTACCCGTTTCTATTTTGTTCTAAATTTTTCATTACCGGCGAGTTCATATATGGGCCATCCTAGAGTCAGATGAGAAGTTTGTTTTAAAAATTACGCCTTACTGTAGGATTACATAAGAAGCACTCTAGAGCCAAACAGGAATTTAACATTGTGTGTTTCTGGAGCCAAACGGGAATTTTGGGAATGATAATGCTATTTTTTAAAAATTAAAATCTGATACGCCATATTTACAATCTAGCTACCTGTTTTGTTTTAGTGCGATACACGTGTCCAATAATCCTGCAACCGCTTTTTGATCACAATCCAAAGACAAAGACTACAATCCAGCAATCTCAATAAAATCAGATCTCCGCTGTCAAACGTGAAGATATGACGACGACCGTTTAAGGGTCATGTTCTGGTGACCTTCGAATTTGCCAATAGAATCACAGCTTTAAAAATCTGACAATAAATCAAATCGTTCCGTACACATTGTTATTCTTTATCCACACTGCTCAGTCTCCAAACGCAAAGATATAAGACTTCATCTGACTGGCTGATAAAATTAGCGATTATGGTAATAACATGTTACCAGAACACGATCCCCATGTTGTCGCTGTCAGGTCTTCACGTACAACAGTGAAGATCTGATTTCAATCAGTCCAGCAACTGCTTTTGGAACACTGTTCAAGCACACAATCCTGCTATCCTGCGAAAAGTGTCGGAATGTTTATGCATACATGCTATACTTACATACACGCAAACAGTAGAGTAATAATAGAGGCTTTTGATTGATGTAGATCTATAATTTAATTTTTCTTTATTCATGACTGAAAATGGTAGTGATTATCTTTATTTGAACATTTGCACGTTCATATGTTCTATTTTAAGATTTGTGAACGTCAAATTGCATAGTATCTATAAATGGATTCTGACGCGCGTGTTTACTGTCACTAATAATAAAATTAGTAAATATATAGACAAGATTTGGGTTGTTTCCAACTGGACAGATTGGTTAGGTGGGTTCTTAGAAGAAATATTATTTTCTGTTTGAAAAATTAGATCACGTGAACAGGTATTTTGAAATGTTAGAGTAAGTAGTTACATCTGTACCATGTGGTATATTGCGACAAATAGTCGTAATAAGACTCTTGAGGGTTCATATGAGAGAACTGAGCAATTAAATTCATTCCTATTTTGGATTAAAATTTCATGTTAAACTGAGTTTGCAAACGAATTCTATGTTGTATTTAGCTATTATTTAAGAAGAAAAACAGTTGTTTGGATTATTCAGTGGAATAGAACGGGTACATTATTTATTATTGCTGAAGAATACCTACAGCTATTGAGAAAGTTTATTTCTTTGAGATCAAGGTCATAGTCGTGTATTGGACAAATGCATTAACTGGGTCAAATAAACCCCGGTCAGATTATAAGGAGAATTATAAGCCATTCATGTCAAAATGTTCTCTATCACTTATTGGTAATTGGGTCAATCCTATCCCAATAAAAATATTAAGGGAAGCAGGAGCTTCTCGCAATATTTTATTATCAGGTACTCTGCCTTTATATGTGCACCGAGTTGTCAGTGGTTTTCCATTTCCACCAACACTAACTCAAAGTCGGACATGCTAATTATTTGATCCTCAATAGCCGAGTTATGAATGATAATGTAACTGCTTGATGCCACTATGAAAATTGTGGAATAGACATGTATTCCAGAATGCAGCCATAACGAAATAATTTTACCATCACCATCTGAGACATTGGTTCCGATAATTCCACTGGGTGTAGCTATAATAGTCAATGTGGTTGCGATTCATACCACACTCAGACCAAAGGCTATTGCCCTGTCGATTCCACAAATAACAAATTACACATTATAAGTTTACCCGTTCGATCTTCAAAATTCACAATCTCACCTGGGTCAATGTCAGCAACAATGTGGCTGGTAAACGAAGCCAAATCTGCCTAGGCGGAAAATCTGTTCAGATTTTCATCAATACAATATCTGAGTAAATATTAACATACATTTTGAATAATTTTAAGCAAACTTAAATGTAATTTCAATACACATTTACTGGGATGGTGAATGCTCAAGTGCATGCAATTCTTTAACAACAACATGATCATATATTGGCCTATCTGACAATTATGGCTGTCAGTCTGGGCTATCGCCATGGGTTAAATAATCAACAATTTTAGGCGGTGGTACAAGCCAATACAAGTCAAAATATAAAGTATGTTTGGGTTTTGGTATGTATGTTACCCAATGCATTCTAGGTCCCGTTATCAAATCTAGGTTAACAATGTCATTTTGTATTATTTGTGGAATCCTCGACGCATGTTCCCCCGCATAAAGACACCTCAAAAATGTTTGATTTTACCACGCTAACAGCACTGAAATTTCAGCGACGAATGGAAATATCCCACTGAACTTTTGCAATTACTTGTACTGGTATATAAAGGAAATTCTTTCTCTTCTTACAAATTCCATCAATAATTTTATTTTAGTTTGTTTACTCTATCAGGATCATAAACTGTAATCGCTTCAACCCTGGATGTTACTTCGTCAACATATGTGTTTCCTCAACAGTGGTAACGTTACAGGGTATTTTTATTGACATGTATCTTAGCGAAACTTTGTCGGAGTGCACAATAATACTCACGAACAGATCCATAAGGTCGGCAAAGCTGGTTATGTGATTTCACTCGGATGCCGCATTTAAGACACCTGTGCGAACATGTCATGCGAGCAAATGTAATTTGCAGTATACATAATGGTAAGTTCTGCTTAATAGTTAACATTTTCCAAGGCCAACACCTCTAGAGTCATTACATACCAATGCCACTGAACTTTATATATTTATAAATTGTATTCTAAGATACATAATTATCTTTGTTTTCATAAAAATCATCATTTATGTTTATACATGTTGCGAGTATTTTGAAGACCATATGTATATGCTGGAAAGCTTTCTCTCATACCCACACTAGCCAAGCCTGTGACTTGAACCCATGCAAATGTGACATGGCACTGATCAGCATAGGTGACCCGTTTAGACCAGTTGGTCACCCCCAGTGCCCCTAATTTTTATTGAATGATGGTGTACGTATTAACAGGCATATGTGCTCCTCAGCATATACGTATGGTCTTCAAACTACTCGCAGTGGACAGTTATTGATTGTATGGCCAATACACCGCTGTGAAAGTAATTTGCAAGCCTATGGTAGTGCAATTTACAAACATTTTTACACCAGTCTACATCAACCAACGATAAATGTCAAATATAATTTTGTGTCTTAACATAATTTTCTTTAATTCAGAATCTGATCAAATCAATGAGTGCTGATTAATATGATCACAATGTATTGTACCAAAACATAAATGCCCACCGCTTGTACAATTATATATGATGTTTATAAAGCACTACTTGTATATTGACAAAATAGTTTTTGTCTTTTGAATCTCTTTCCACAAAACTGATAAGACTGCATAATTTGCTTAGATTCTTCATCGTCGAGAAAAGTCTCATATTCATGTAAAGGTGTTGTTCGTAATTTAATATATTAATGCTAAATACATCTTTCTCTAATTATTTCATTCTTGATGATCATCACTCTTAGGCTACTATATTCACTTAATGTTTTCAATGTCATCACTATCATCATCATTGCAGTATTTATTCATTTTTGGGTTCTCTAAATGTTACCTAATTCAGTTCTTTCCTGTACAATATCAAAGGACTTTCCAGGATTTTTTTCTTCTCCCAAGTCATGTTTACCGGTACACCATTGCTACTCCAAGACAATTTCTAAGTATAATAAATTATCGATATGTCTAGGCTATGTCTTTAACAAGTCTCTGGCTAATTTTTATGATACATTTATGTGCAACCGTAATTTAATATTTAGCTGTAGCATTGTGCATTATTCAATGATCTGGTAAAATGAAATTACAATTTGATATGTCAATACATTCTTTCAAAATACTATAATATTAATATGTGACTTTTTGCCATTCATATATTGTGCGGTAGTTGTCTAATATAAAAGTATCCTTTACTGCAGTTTGTATAAAATAATTTCAATCTACCCTTGCCACAGAAAATAAAATCATTGTAGTGGTGATCAATGTTCCTAGTTCTGCAGTTACACAAGAATTTGTAGTATAGCCACAATCAATAATATAGGCCTGATTGAAAACTTGAGGTCTGTGTGTAATGCAGAAGGGTCACTTTCTTTACCACACATGCACTAATGCAGATCAGGGTCATAATGAAAAATTACTTATACAAGTCAAGTCATGAAAGTCTTTTTGTCCATCTTCTTCTGAATAAGACCTTGTCATACCCTTTGCATATGTACCTGGGCTCAACTGATCTACTTATTTTGCTTGGTTCATGAGACAATGAGTGGTGGCAAGACTAATGAAACCACCAATTTACATGGGAAAATCACAGATGTAAAGGAATACAACCTGCCGATTGGATTGATGAGAAAGAAAACATAAGCAAGACTGAAAGAAAGAAATGTGATAGAGCATGTCAATGTGTTTTCAATAAATAAAAAAAGCATTTTCTTTTCTCAAAAATCACGATATTTAATAATAAAAATAAGCTTCTCTAACTCAAAAATATAAAACAAATATGCAATGTTTTAAACCTGAACATGTTTACAAGGTTGACAAGTCTGGTTGAAGTTAGTGTGTCAAGATTAATATAACAGTTGCCGAGGGACACAAAATGATGCACGATGGATGAAAGACAATACCAAAGCACACAAAAAGGCGTTAATAGCAAAAACTCGCGTGGCTTTACAGCCAAGTTAAGTAAAACAAGAGCTCAGTCAAACAAAGATACTCCGCTGGCCGAAATGAATGTCCAGGAACCAACAACTGTTTTTCTATGTTAACTGATGGTGTGGAAACTATTTCTAATATTCTGGAGGAAAAAGGCAATTTTCAAAATAGCTACAATGAGAACCATAATGGATGCAATATTGGGGCTATTGTTTTATGTGAAGGTTTATGGTGAAAACCCTATGTTGATATGACCATTCATTTAGGAAGAGTACAGAAATAATGTTTTTCAAGATAGTCATTGTAGCAATCATACTGTCTGTTCACATTGGCATCATTACAAACCAACGTTAAGTCATAGGGCTTGAACTTAGGTAACAAACCCAGGTTAAACCAAACAATCATTCAAGTCCTCCAAAATATAAATTTACTTAAATAAATATAAATTCAAACAATGTGAGAGAATTAAAAATAACTCACAATTGTATGATGATTGCCAAAATGGCCATTGTGGAAGTCACCTCCACAATGTTTTCATTTATGACCATTAAAAACCTTTTGGTGAAAACCAAATGTCTTTATAACTATCCATTCAGAAGAATGGAAACAAATAATTTATGAAGGCTTGATAATAAATCATCTGGTGTAAAACCACATGTCAATATGATTTCCCATTGATGAGATGACAGTAACAGTATTTCTATGATGGCTGTCATAACAGTCACATCTGATGTCAGATCAGTACCACAAACAAAATAAACAAGTTGTTTGGTTGTTTTGACCATCTCTTGCTAAATGTGACCTATTGTTACCAGTGATGAATGAAAAAAAAAAAAAAAAAAATATATATATATATATATATATATATATACATGTAATGATGTGTGTCATCATTTTTTTATACATATAAAATATGCATTAATGTTCAATAGTATGTTGCATTTACCAACACTTGCTAATAATTGGTTCAGTTAATAAATATAAAAATAAAAATGTTTCATATTTCAACAGGCAACAGTATCCAAATTTCAGATAGTCAGCTTAATGTAAACAAAGAACATAATTAACCAAACCTGAAATATAGGCACGGTCATACATTTTTTGAAAATGGGTAAAACAAACCCTTATAACAAATAATCAAATTTCATGACTGTATAACAAACATTGTGAGAAAATATTAACTAAAGGCATAGTGATATATGTATTCATGTGAAGATTAGACCAGGTCTTTGTGGCTAACTTTGTCAGTTGATTACTGTACAACAAGAGTAAAATTGGTTCTGTTTTTCCCCACTGTCAACAAGAGGTTGTGAGTTTAATCTCAAATTTTTTATCACTTTTTCTGTATTTTTATCTTCAAACTTTCTTTTAAGCATCCCTATTTGTTAACTTATTTATATACTTTTTCTTAAACTCCCATACAAGGACAGGCAATTAACCAAGGTTTGAAAATAAGTGTGGCCAGTCATACTGACCAATATATGCCAGGAAATGCCCATATTGTTTCCTCAAATAATGCAGTTTAAAGACAGTACAACTTTCCAAACATTACGAACAGGAGCAATGTAAATATATTAATACTAAATTCCATCTCCACCTTAAGCATAATCTTCATTTCAGCTAATAATACAAAAATTCAGTGTACAGTTGCTTAGTTATAATTTCTATAAAACTTTTTAAATGAACACAACACTATAAAATAAAACAGTTAAAATTTGTAAAGAATCGAATGTAAAGCATCATTTCATGTAAGACTAATACAATGGTTACCAAGTGCAATGAATCTACTCAACTGTATTCAAAAATTTTATATGAAGAAATGCAAATATAATGTTCCTGGTCACATTATAAAACAGCATGTTTTACCCTGCACACAAGAATTATGACATGGATGAACATGCTTCAAAGAGGGATCATAGCCAGCTGTCTTTCCAAAAGGTGGAGCCACATATAAACCTGGTCCCGATATTTGGTTATTCGTGGACTTTATCATTCCTCAGAACAATATATTATTGATCAGTCTAGATATATTATTTTAATTAACTCATTATAAGACAATTATAAATGCAAAACAACTTTGAGAACAGTTTCGTATTTAAGCCTTGATAAAAAAATGTTAAAACATTTCATTTATGTTGGTGAATAAATGTGAAATATATGGTCACGGAGAGGTAAATAAAATTTACAATAAATACGCCTTTTGAAAGAGCCAGGCAACAATATCACCGATGCCTAGTTTGCTTAACCTATTGATTAACTCAATATTTCACAAAGATAACTTAGCTCGTCATTTAAACTCCTCTCTCACTGCCGATAATGTCCATGATCCATATGATTGAGACATTTTGCAAAGCAAAGCTTAGATGATATAGAAGTAAACCGCATATAATTTTGGACTGCTTTGTTCCATGCTGCCACCTATCAGTTTAAAGGGAAGATAACTGGCTATGATCCCTCATAATTTGATGCATATTTTAGGCTGAATCCATCTACATCGAGATGATTTTCAACCCCGAACTTTCCCCACATCCTATGGTATATCTTGTTACTGTAAAAAAATACATTAATTTATTTTACTGATTATATTCAGACTTTGCAGTTAGATTCTAACAAGCATGCATATACTCTGTCTCACTATTAAATGTAGTAATGCACATGCCCCAAAAATAAGCATCAACATAAACACACAAAAAATTCTAGGTTTGTACAATTTTGTGTAACACCATCAACAACTCTATGACGAAGCTTTTTGTGGAATACTAAATCACTAGAACTAGTAATACTAACTTCATGAAACTTATTATATTTAACATGTAATGAAGAGCAATCACCTTCCCGTTATTATATTTTTTGGTGGTGTGTCAAGAGTGGTAGGGGTAAAGGCCACCACATATTTGATACTTGTCTGAGTATAATTTAGCTCAACCAGTTTAACAGCCAATTCTTTACCCCTCCCCCCCCCGGCTGGACTAATTGGTAATAAGCTTAATGTCCACATGTGAAATATCATACATGTAATGGGTCACTTAACAAATGGGGGGGGGTCAGAATCAGCAAGCTGATTCTTTCCCCCACCCCAACCAAATAGTTTCTTATTATCAATGGGTTCTTTCGTAATATACTTAAGGCCTACAAATTAAATGCCATACATAGAATGGGTCACTTAACAAATTTTTGGGGGGTGCAGAATCAGCTAACCGATTTTCCCCCACTACAACTAATTTTTTTTTTCAGTAATGTACTCTTTCTTAATCTGCTTAAGGGTCCACATGTGAAATAAAATACATGTAATACGTTCACGTAACAAACTCATTTAGGATTTATTTCAAATTAGCCATTACATTAAATTTAATTCAGATTACAATTTCAGACTAATAATCTTTTAAAAATCACCTACATGGAATAAAATACAGCTTTTAATTATTGTTCATACTTCTTCTTAGTAACCTAACACTATATTAAAATGGTCACTTGCAAGGTTTTGTAAATAAATTTCAGACTGAGTGAAAGTTTGTGAACTCTTTTTCCTGTCGATAGGACCAAGGCGACATACGATATTAAGTAGAATTTATTTTACTTCATCAGCACTTTTGTTGGGGAGACCTTCAGACTCAGACCATTTGAAAAAATGTTCTGTGGCTGCAACAATATATTTTGTTCCACTGTCTGTTATTGGAAGAGGACAGGTAATACTGATTCCAACTAAACTCAACACTTTTGATGGCACTGGTAAAGAATTCAGAGGAGGTACTGCTTGTATTGGCCTAGATTCACTCAACTGTATTTATTGCAGTCACTGGCATGTTTTATTATATGTTGTTTCATCCCTATCCAGTAATACCCTTCCTGCCATTTCTCATATGTTTTGTCATGTCCACCATGTATACTTACCTGTTAAAATAAAAATATAACAATTTAATTATATTTCAAAAATACAAGAAAAGAATGTTTACAATTTATAATTATGTGCTTTGTGTACCAAAGATAGAAAGAGGGGAGTAAGAACAAAACCTAGAGAGAAAGAAGAGAGAAACAAATTGAGATAGAAAAAGACAGGCAGAGAGAGACAGAGGGAGATAGAATGACAGGAAGAGGAGTATATGAGAGTTCTAGCGGCAGATGGTGAAAAGAGAGAGAAAGAGAGAGAAGTAAGAGAGGAAGAGAGAAAGAAAAAGATAGGAGAAGAAAGAGAGAGCGAGAGGAACATACATATAAGAAAAGTGAGAGAGAGATATAGGAGATAGAAGAAGACAGAGGCTGAAATAATAGAGGAAGAGAAAGAAAGAGAAGACAGACACAGAGGAAGTGGAAGAGCGAGAGAAGAAGACAGGACAAGAGGGAGGAAGAAAGGGAAAGGGATTAAGAGGACAAGAGAGAAGACAAAGAGAAAGACTTAAGAAAGAGAGATAGGAAAAAGAGAAGATATAATGGAAAAGAGAGACAAGAGAACACAAGACATGGGGAGAGAGAGGAAGATAGAGAGAGGAAGAAAGAGATGAAGAATGATAAGAAAACAATGAATATGGAGATAGGAAGCAAGGATAACAGAGAGGCATATTGAGAAAGACAGAGGGGAGACAAAGAGAGATATAGAGAGAGAAAGACAGTTATTAAGATAGAAAAAAACATAGGAAGACAGAGAACAGAGACAAACAGATTCTACCCCCATGGAATAATGATCGATAATTGATTTTGTTAAAGTATGGATTCATCAATATATAAAGTAGCTTAGCAAGTTGTGTTATATTGGGTTATTTTGTGGACTACGGCCAATAGACCCAGGCTCTGTACATGTTATCTGAGTATCTTAGAATTTTGCATGAATGTTATATTATGAATAATAATTTTTTTAAAGTACTACTTGCCAAAATGAAAGCTTGATAGGGCCGCTGATACTTCATTTATTTTAAGAAGTCATCTTTATAAAGTACACCACTGCTTGCAGTAAAGCCTTTAACCTCAATTCACTCTTTCTCTTACTGAGAGCTTTGATAGTTTCCAGGTTTGCTGGGTAGGTGCCATCATTAGCATCCGATACTACATCAACGGATAACTTGTCATCCATGATTGTGAATCAAGAAGTGATATTAAAGATATTCAACTTTATTTATACCAAGATTTTATGCAACCAGATGCTCTTATAAATGGTATTATTGACCAACATCCTGTAGGGAACACCTGGAAGTACCTGTGATAATTACTATGTATAGAACACATGACATTTCTGGTGGGTTTTGCAATAAACAAGTTTTGTGGCTTTATTTGTTTTGAAAATCTGAGCACCCTTCCCTGATCCCCTGAACCCATAAAATATCAGTTAGAACAATAACATTCACCTGTAATCATCACACCTGTGACACTTTAATCAAATATACATAAGTAAGGAACACCTAGAATACTTACAACATTCATTGCAAACTTCTTATTGTTTTATGGCTCAAGGTTTCTTTCAGGCAAATTATACAGGACCTTTCGTGAAGAGATCAGACAGGTAGCTTACAAGAGGGGCACAGTCTTGATTTAGATGGAGCCTAGTCATTGTGCTTTGAGGTTTTCTTTTTCTTTCAGCTCTACATGCATCCTAAATAAATCTTGTCTGAAAAGTAACATCTGAGAAACTTGCAATGTAGTGTTTCATCATGGTACCTGAAGATCTTCGATTGATGGCTACAAACGCAGTTCACACTGTAATAGATATTTCCATAACTGCATGCCACAGTGTTGTCAAGTGAGTTCAAGCTGTTATAAACAGATAGATAAAAACAAAAGTTGTTTGCATGTACTCTTAATCTGCACTGACGTGCTTAAACTTTGGGCACATAATATTGACAGTTACAAAATCATGCATAAACAACTCAGAATTAATTTCATGGCCATAAACTGTTGTGATCACAACTTTGCAAGGGATCTGACCCTCCTCCCCCTGGCAACAATATGTTAAACCTATTTAAGAGAAAGTCAGTATCCTTTATTTTATTTCCAATATAATTAAAGAACCAATATGACAATTTGGAAGTAGTGCAATCTAACTGCATTTTTTAAATATAAATTCATAATTATAAAAAAGTATACAAGTATTAGGTTCTATGCAAAGAAAAACAGCACTATATTATACCAGTATATAACATATCTTTTACACCCCAAACCCCCAAACACAGCACTGACTGGTGTTATGACTCTATGGTCTTAAACTAAGTATTAGAATATAGTGAAAACCAACAAGTTTTTCATAAAATTCAACAGATAATTTATTTCCCTAGATCGAATGCCTTGGTGAGGTCTATAAAGGCCAGGAAGAGGGGTCTGTGTTGTTCTCTGCATTTTTCCTGCAGTTGCCTGACACAGAAGATCATGTCGATTGTGAACCTCTCTGCGCGGAACCCGCACTGCGACTCTGGGTAAACTCTGTCAGCAAGCGTCTGCAGTCTGTTCAGGATGACGCGTGCGAATACTTTACCCACGATGCTGAGAAGTGATATGTCCCTGTAGTTGTTGCAGTCACCTCTGTCGCCCTTGTTCTTGTACAGGGTTATGATGTTAGCATCTCTCATGTCCTGAGGCACTGGCAGAGGAGGAGGTGCAGGTGTGTGAGAAGCACGCTACATCCACACTTGATGAGTTCTGCTGTGATGCCATCCTTCCGTGGAGCTTTACCTAGGGACAGTTTCTCTAAGGCCTTCTTTTGTTCGTCTACAGTAGGTTTCTCGTCCAGTTCGGCCATTGGAGGGAGGTTTTCAATAGCGTTGAGGGCATCATTGTTCACGTGGTTCTCTTTGGAGTACAGTTCGGAGTAGTATTCTACCAAACGCTCCATCTGCTTGCCCTTGTTGTGGATGGCATCGCCTGTGGCAGACTTCAGTGGTGCAGTCAGTTTCTTCGTGGGACCCATTGCTTTCTTTATGCCATCGTATATGCCTGTGATGTTTCCAATATCTGCTGCTGACTGGATACTCCGACAGAGCTGAAGCCAGTATTCATTGGTACACTGCCGTGCTAATCTCTGCACTTTGCTTCTGGTAGACCTGCATGCCTGTAGTGTCTTCTGACAGGGGGATCGCTTGTATTGCATATGAGCCCTACGGCTCTCTTCTATGGCTGGTCTGAGTGTGGCAGAGTTAGCCTCAAACCAGTCATTGTTCTTTGATTGCTTCTTACCAAAGATCCATGTGGCTGTGCTGTATACAGTCTCTCTGATGTAATCCCATCTTTCTTTGGCACTGCCGTTGGGGGTTCTGACTCAAACGTCTCGGAAAGAGCAAATGTGAATTCCTCAGCCTTGTCTGGATATGATGTCTTGCTCACATCAATGAGTGGTTGAACCTCTTGCCTAGAGCGGCGGAACTTCTTTGGTTGAAGCTTCATTTTGCAGCACACCAGCACACTGAGTGTCGCAGTCAGCACTGTGGAAGGTACGGGTAAGAAGCACACCCTTCATGGCTGACCGTCTTGTAATGATCACGTCCAGCTGGTGCCAGTGTTTAGACCGGGAGCCTTGCAAGTTCGTCGTTGATGACTGAAGTCTTACGAACATCACTGATTGTCTGGAGATCATCTGAAAGCCCAGTCAGCATGGTCCGGACATACCAGGTACCTAGCTTCAGGATTGAAGTCTTCTTTTTTATTTTTATCTTGTTATTTCTTGGTGCAGTAGTTGCAGTCCGCTTGTCTGGTACTCGCGTACCTTAAGCGTTACGCACCCAGCAAGGCAGGCGAACTGTGGCGGGACAGCACCTTATTGGCTGGGGGATGCACAGTTTGAGGCGGGCGGTAGCTGTCCTGGGAAACATGTTGGTCTCTCCCACCGTCAGAAGCAACCCCTGGCGTCTGGCTCTACGCCAATCGAGCGGTGACTTATAACCGGTAAACTGCTGCTTCCCGTGTTGTGTCCAAGCTATGGAGCGAAACTGGAGTGTCCTCTCCAGGGCGCAAGCCTGGGCAGGGTGATATGGAGAATCAACTGTTGCCCATGCAGCTGATCCCCCCTCTCCACGCAACTGATGGATCCAAGGGAAAGGACAAGCCGATACGTTCATGGCACCAGCTGCGTCACAGGAGTTGCTGAGATGACACTGAAATCAATGCCAAGACACCTTAGGGACTCCGACTCCGGATTTTCTGTTGGGGTTTACTCCCTTAGCCTTTCCCCTGAGAGGGTATAGTCGCAAGGCAGCGAAGGTTTGAAATCGGAGTTTATCTTCTCCTAGATGGGTGACCACCCAAGGTTAACGAGCCCCATCTGCCCGAAGCATCTGGTTTTGAGGCGCCAGAAGCTCGCCTGTCATCCCTTCTCCAGTCAGTTTAAACAGGTTCCGCCACTCCTGAAGGCCTGGAGCTGGATTTGGTTGTCAGAGGCTCTTTTATACGCAAGCCATTGGGAGATTTCCAAGGGAAATGGGTGCTTATCTCCAACAACCGCCACCGGCGATGACAACCCTTGAAACCCAATTCCAGTAGTATTAAAAAATAAATTCAATATTGAATGCACTGATGTACCAGAAGTCTGGAATAGTGTAGATGTGCTGAGAGTCTCGATGGAACACAACAATATAATCCAAAATATCCTTGAATAAATTCAAAATAATTCCAAGATAGCAATTTAGTCCTAAAATCAAAGAGCACTTTGAATTACAATCTATATTTGAAATAAATAAATTAAATCTTCACAAAATATAAGTGAACACAAATGAATCAACTAGACTGATGTAAAGATATGGAATGAATCATTCTGAAGTAAACAATATATACATATATATATATATATATATATATATATATATATATATATATATATATATATATATATATATATATATATATACAAAAGCCAAGACAAAATGACAGAACCTGGAAGAGGGTCAAACGTTCATTTTCCCATTAAATTAATAATAATAATAATAATAGTAATAATAATAATAATAATAATAATAATAATAATAATAATAATAATAATGATAATAAGAATGAGGACTTTGTATAGCGCATAATCTTTAGAAGCTCTAAGCGCTTTACAACATTAAACAACACCTATAAGATAAAAACATATATAATGATATGATTAAAAACACAAACATCATGAAATTAGAAAACATAAAAAAAACAAAACATGCTGAGAATATTTAAGGTAGGAAACATTATTAGGTCTTTAAATGTGTTCTTGCAATCAAAATGAGTGCCTTTTGAGAGCACTCATGAATGTGATCACTGTCTTTGTGTCTAAGTTCAGTGGGCAATTCATTCCACGTTGCTGGGCCCTGGTATGCAAAAGAAAGCTGTCCATATGACTTTGTTTTCATAGTGGGAATAATGAGTACACGATTGTCAGAAGAGGAGCGTAAGTGTCTTGCTGGTGTGCACACATCGGTGAGGTCGGATAGGTATTGGGACTAGAGTCCGTCAGTGAAACGTAACACAGAGAATAAATTCTGCGTTTGATTCTTGATTGAATGGATAGCCAGTGTAGGGTACAGAGCAGCGAGCAGTTGTGCTCTGATCGTGGTACTCTAAGTATGATCAGAGCAGCTGTCTTCTGAACTTTCGGACGTTTTTGAAGTAGATATTGAGATGAACCAGACATGCTTGAGTTAAAATAGTCCAGTCTTGAAGTGCTAATGAACACACAAGTAATTGAGTGGCATCAACTTAAAGATATCTGTGAATGGAGCTGATACGTCTCAGCTCAAGATAAGCAGCCTTGCATATGTTCATGACATGTTGGTGCAATGTGAGAGTACTGTCTAGAGTAACACCTAGGTTTCGTACCAATTACGTGAATTTAATGTTGGTGTTGCTGAAATTTATTGTTTATGGTAAAGGATGTGAATGAAAAAGTCTTTGTGTTGTAATCAGAATGGTCTCAGTTTTATCATCATTCATCTGTAGCTCGTTACATGTCATCCATGATTTCACATCAGAAATGCACCTCTCTACACCTTGGATGGTAGCATCAACTCCAGTTGGGTGGCTAGATTTGTATATTTGGGTTTCATCAGCGTACAAATGGTGAGACACTGGATGATGATCTATAACACTTGAGAGCGGCTGAATGTACAGAATGAAGAGACCAGGTCCAAGAACAGACCGTTGAAAACACCACAACATATATAAAATGGGCTGGAGTGTATTCCATTTGCAGACACAATTTGTGTCATGTTGACCATGTAGGACTTGAACCACAGTAAGGCGATATCATGAATGCCAAATACATGCTGGAGACGATGAAGTAATATGTCATGATCTATTGAGTCAAATGCTGCAGACAAATCAAGTAGGGTGAGGACTGTAATCTTTCCGCTATCCAAAAGCAGAGAGAATGTCAATAACTACTTTTAGAAGAGTAGTTTCAGTACTGTGGCAAGGGCGATATACAGATTGTACATTGGTAAAAAGACTGTTTGAATTCAGATGAGATACAAGCTGGGATAGAACACCTTTTCTAAGATTTTGTATATGAATGGGAGATTAGAAACTGGGCGGTACGTCTTTAAATCGTTTTGGTCGAGTGTTGGTTTCTTCAGCAGAGGCTTTACAATGGCACGTTTGAAAATGATGGAAATTCCCCTGATGAGGGAGAGGTATTGATAGCATCAGTTGATGAAAACAATACTGGATCTAAGCACTCAAGCATCAGTGATGTTGGAATTGGACCAAGTTCACGTGACTTTGGTGCACTCTTCATCA
Source organism: Sinohyriopsis cumingii (assembly GCA_028554795.2). Taxonomy (NCBI): domain Eukaryota; kingdom Metazoa; phylum Mollusca; class Bivalvia; order Unionida; family Unionidae; genus Sinohyriopsis; species Sinohyriopsis cumingii. The sequence goes on along the minus strand of CM068834.1, from coordinate 77,731,292 downwards.
CGATTGTACGTACGAAATCCATAGAGACAGATTCAAATGATGCTAATGTTTGCTGCTCAAATTCTGTATCTCAACTGTATGGTGACGACGAGTCAATTGAAATCGTGGTGTCAAGCTTGTCCCTAATGGTTTGTACTTTGTCACGGAAGAAATTTGCAAATATGTCTGGAAGGTTGACAGGAGAGAAGGTAGTTGGAAGTGGTGTAGATTTGTTCCTTGACATTAGCTTGTTAGTAATCTTGAAGAGCTCTTTGCAGTTTATACTTTCCATGAGGTTAGTAGTGTAGTGAGCTGATTTCGCCGCATGCACTATATTTGGGACATTCTTCTTAGCGGCTTCATAGATTTGCTTACGAACAATGAGTCTGGTGGAAAGCCAAAGCCTTTCAGCTTTACGGCGGTCTCTTTTAGCAGTGCGAAGCTGGTCCCTAACACTGCTATACCATGGATAACACTTTTGAATTGATACTCTGCACTTGGTAACTGGGGCATGTTTGTCGAGCAATGAACGCAGGCAGTTATCTAGTTGTTCTGCTGTAGGAGGTAAGCAAGTTGTTAGGCTTGCATGTATGTCATGCATTAGTTTGCAAGTTTGTTTCCAGAACATTCTTCATTGTAAAAGGAAACAGACCCTTAACTCAAGATCTGTAAACATGTTTATCTCTAAGTGATGATTATCTTGACATATAAACTAAAATCGCAAACAAGACTTAGTAATGTAATATATTATTTACAACAGCAAAAACACAACAAACATTTCTGGCCAAATTTGAAAACTGCCAGTAGTTACCGCATCACCAAAGTCTGCCAAGCCATTTTATTTACAGCAAGAAGCCTCATTTTCATGCAACAGACATCACGATAGGCCTTTATTCCAACATGCTGAGTAGGCAAGATATTTTTGCATGCCTTGGTTTCCATTCCATATGATCCTGATATTATGCAAAGTATGTTTCATATGGCAATCTGACAGATGTCCCATGCTATATTTTGTAAAAGTTTTCATGGAAACATCTCTAAATATGGCTGAAATTGTACGACACTTTACTTTTTTCATTAGAAATGTAAAACCATTCTTAACTCCTTAAAAGGCAATATCTTGCTTCTGACAAATAATAAAGCATGGTGGGTAGGAATAATCCTCTTGATCATGTTCTGAGATACGTGGTTTAAGTTTTGTTTTGCTATAACCACATGAGTACCATAAATGGTACACCAAGCATCCAATAAATAAAGTTTTCCTTTTTTTCACAGTCAACCCAGTTTTATTCATGAAGTAAATGTGCCCATTTGACTCCAGTATCAAAACAGTTGTTTGTTTATAGCATGAAATGTAAGCCAACGAAATATTCTGACCAAAGTATGGGATGCTGATCTAAAGTTCAAATGTGTCAAGACGGGTAATATGTATTATTTAAGTCAATGTGATCTTGGAGTTTGACCTCAAAGCCACAAAATCAATATGTGAATTCCTTGTCTAAAATGTGAGTCATTCACAAACTTTGGTCAAATTAGGTTATATAGTACTTAAAGTAATTTGTTTAAACTGTATTTGGGGATCTTTACCCCCAAATCAATAGGTGTTTTTAGTCTCAAATGCATGACATCCACAATCTCTGGTTTATAGTAGGTAACAAAGAACAGAAAATATTGTCAGTAAACTATATTTCCCTAAATGGTCAGTGACCCTGACTGCAAAATCAAAGTAACAGTATGAATTTTGGAGGATGATTATTGTACCATACCTAAGTGGAATCCTGTTGCAGTCAAGTTGACATGTAAGAATTAACTTTAGCGTATGGCTTAGCCCGCAATGAATAACTGCCTGTGAAAGATGGGATGCTCTACTGCATGGGATAGGGCATGATTGATTTTTAATTAGGACCTGCTGGAATAATGCTTATCGATATAGAAGAGGTGACATTAACCAGAGACAATTATGTGCCATTTGTTTGTGTCCGTAAAATTTGGAATTTTAATGTAGCTGTCATATCGCTGCAATTCTGCAGTATGGAAGTTTATAGTGATGTCTAACTCCAGGGTATCATGCTGGACAGATGCAGCATGATGTCCCATCCAGTCACATTTTAGTAGGCTGACAGTCCTAACACTAACCTCTTAATGCTAAGCTCCTAGCACTACAGCTGTTAGAAAATTTTGTATAAGTCTTCGGTATGACTCTGCTGTGTTTAAATCCCTCAAACTCTTGCATCTGCGGCGGACACTCTAACCACCAGGCCACTGGAGCAATCTAGTGTCATTTGGAAACAAGTGTCTAAAATTAGTTTTTCCTGAAGAGTCATTAATAAAGGCGAACCAGAGAGAATTATTCTAAGTTAAATGAGGAGTGTGCTTCCATGACAAAATTCAATGTTTTAACTATTCTTCTCCAAACGTCTTGGCAGTCCAAGATTGTCTGAGAAAGTGGATGACCCACTCTAAGAAAATGAGCAAGTTTCTTTTCTTTTTAAAATGTTGTCCATGGGATGGGTGTCTGGAAGTGAGGGACACGATGAAAAGCATAAGGAGAAAAGAGCTCTATATGTGAACCAGTGAGGAAAGAGAACAGAGAACCAGGTTATGGCGGGAGACCCAAATGAGGCTGGATAGAGAGAGAGAAAAGAGGGAAATGAATACAACAACTCTGACCTCTCACAAACACTGAATTTGGAGGGAGACACAAACAGCTTATGCCGCCATGCTGAGCAATGAGTTTTATTGTTCACTCGAGTCTATGATCAAATTTATTTTAGCGGTATAACAGAATGAATAACTACATTTCTGATAAATTGTGAAATTGTATTTCTAAGAGAAAGTGTTTCTTTCAAAAATATAATGTTCAATTTCATATAATGATAATGTTTAGGTAATTTATTAAATTGTTATTTTTTAAATACGGGGTAGTGGGGATTGTGTTGTTATATTCTATATATCTGCTCGGATCTCTGTTATTCCATCCATTACTTTCATATTTGACATTGTTTGTTTACTCAATCTGGTCAATAACACCACAGTCAATCATCTCCTAGATAACAATAACCAATAAAATCGTCATGTAACAACTGGGACATTCAATCTCAATCAATTAGTGTCTTTTCATCTCCTATATGGACCATTTACATATTTTGTTCAAAGCAGTGAGTATGCATGTAGATAACCATCTTCAGTCGTTTTGACATCCATAACAATCTTTCTTGGTCAATTCCGTCATTTTTTCGACCAAGTGTTTGGCAAAACAGGAGACTAAATGGGCTTCTTGTTCTGGCCATCTCGACTTCATCATGACAACTTCTTCGTCTTTGTCTTGAGATTCTTCTCCATCCACGGTCTCCTCACATTCCATCTCCAACGTTTCTCCATTTTGTAAAGAGGGATAACAGTCTTCCATGGCTTCTAATAATCTAGAATGACTTCTCTCAAACTGTTGACTTCTATGGCATTATCGAATTCTGCATACAGGATGACGTTCACTGTTGTTGACAGTTCTTTTGCAAACTGAAGTTCCACACGAATCTGGCCAGATTTTATAGGGTGAAAATGTCCCTCGTCGCTGCCTTGGTCTGGAGTGAAATCAAATGCCCACAAAGCATAGCCTCCTGCATAATCTTCGTACGTAATGCCGTGACTGGTGTTGGTTCCTAACTGGCCGGTGGCTTCGTACAGGGACAAGTACGATCTCAAGTAATTCATCTTATTCTCGTCGTCACTAAAGACAGGTTCGAAAGGTCTGGTACACAAGGTCTTGCCATCGCGACTGACTTCGATTTTCTTCACATAAAAGTGTTGAAAGTTGAAAGGATTTTGAGCGAAGGCTCCGTTGAAGGCTGAATTCGAGACCATACCAAGGATTAAACGCTTGGGTAACTGTCCTTGAAACAGATGATCTTCGATCATGGAATGCTGTCCAGCAGGAATGGTGAACGTTTTCACTTCCACACGTCGTATGGAATACTTGGCGGTTGTTCTGCTCAACGTCTGACTGATGTCGTTACCTACTTTATGTAATACTTCCACGCGTCGTACGTAGAGTTTGGCCTCCTCGATTTTGCTTTTAGGATTGCCACCAGTAGTAGCATCAGCATCAGCCAACAAATGGAAAGAGGCACTGCTACGATTCAGTCTCAGGCGGACATTGACACCGTTCAGCAAATATTTCTCTTGCAACCATATGTCCAAATGCAAACGATCCATCAGTTCTAAACTCTTTCCATCTAGGATTTTGCTTCGTCTTTCCACAAAGCCGTCATTGTCTTTATCTAGTTCGTCAAACGCCTTCGCTTCGTCAGGTTCCCATAGCACACAAGCATTGAGATGAGTGTTCTTGACATCTATTCCGTACGTCAAGAGATTTTCCAGGTAGGCACGATAAGGGTAAGTATCCATGCTGCTGCTAACCAGTTTGTTGTTCAAGTACAAGTCCACTGAGCTGAACAAGGAATGCATGAAATTGTTGACGGGAGCTATATTCTCAGAGTTTTCTACTGCTTTATTATCCTTATCTAGAACTTTGACTTTCAGGTACAAGTAACTGCTATTCAGATCGATCTAATCTTCGGGCTGTCCTTTGATTTCAAACTCGATGGGAGCGGAATCGGCCAATGAGGAGACGGGGTGAAATTCCACCCACTGGGATTCTTGCATGGTCATCATGGTGGGGGGCATGGCAAACAGGTCCAGTTCCGTTTTGGAACAAGCGCAAGATTCTCGGTGCATCATATTGTTCTGTTCTTTCTCAATAATCGAAAACGTCTAAGTCTCGAACGGTTCTTCTTTTCTTGGCCTTTCTAGCTTGAAGTCTGGTGAAAGGGTGTTTTCTTCGTCGTCCCTTTCTGCCTTGTCCTTGCTGAATGCCTGACTCGGTAGCGTGCATGGCATTTATAGGTGTGTCTCGGCGACCCAAAAGGTCTTTGCCCGTTTGCAGCAAGACATTTTTGCCAGCCCTCATGAAGGCTTCTTTAGGGTTTTGTTTGTCGATGATGACATTTTGGAGAAATTCTTTGCCTTGCGTCAGTGCGGCATCTTTCAAAGCGTGCAATCCGCGTGTCACCATCGTTTTCAACACTGGGGCCACCGAAAGAAAGGCCGATTTTAACATATCTCCTAAACCGTGTCCTCGCTGTCGTGCAACCCCTCCGTACACTGGATACATGACTTACGAGTCGTGAGAGAACCGTTTTCGAAAATGGAGTTTCACCGTGACTTTTCCTTTGGTGAATGGAATATTTTGTCCCAAATATCCTTTTATAGGAATGTTGACCGTGTCCAAATAAGACTTGCTGACAGGCAAATAGTGAGGATGTACAAATTCGCGGTGAACGTGGTAAGTGTTTCCAGCTTCCTCGTCACTGGTCGTGGCAGAATTTACTTTGAAAGGAATGACACGCAATAATGGCACGGAGGTGTGTCCCACCACGTTGTACACCACCACATCGGAGTGCACGAAGATCAAATTCAGTCCCTGGTTCAGTTCTAGCGGGTAAGGAAAATACCTTGCAAAATGCATGTTGTTGTCAATCTCTGCGATGTGAATCGTTTTGGAGTACTTATCTGTGACCAAATTGAGGTCTCCACCCAAAATGTCATACAATCCAGGGCAAAATTTAATACGTATACTTTTTTCCTCACTATGAAATCTGATGAGTAGACGATGAGACTGTTTGTGGTACTCGATGGTGACACGTTTTTTTAGAACTTTCTCAAAGGTTGCATAGAATTTGTCAGCGATGGCCTCCACCAGTTGTTGACCACTAAAACAATGGCCTGAATTAATTTTAAAGTGATAAACGTAAAGAGGAGGAGAAGGGTCACTGCTGCTGCGGGGTATTGGGTCCTTCGCAAGATGTGATCTATGTTGAGGACTGTTCGTCATGGTTTGCTGCAGTGCTGGGTCCAAAATTTCGACGTCAAAAGTGTTTTGAGTTTCAGTGATGTTTTTGATTTGTGTTGGGTGAATCATTTCTACCAAAGCCACTTCCCAATGGGCTTCGTGATCTAAGGGGATGGCTTGAGGTAATTTGGCCGTGTAACAGCACAACGTGTTGTGGGGAAACACCTCCATGGAACTGTCACTGGGTAAGGTTAAGTAAAATTGGTTTTGGTGACTCATAATTCCAGAGTTCTGTGGCTGTCCGAGGGGTTACTGGACGTCAGAGGCGTGTCTCCGCCCAAAATGGGGTTCTGGTTGTGATTATGGTTGGAGTGGTGACTGGCACTGGCACTGGACACAAGGTTCCCGTGGTTCCCGTTCGAGGAGAATTTCAGGGAGGGATTGGGAAGCAGGTAACCGATGCAACTGCTCAATAAATGCTCCACAATTGTTTGTCTCCTTGTTGCAAACTCAAATTGGCAATGGCTGCCCCGATGACACAATACACCACGAAGATTTGGCAGAAAAAGACGATTTGCGTTTTAGGCACACGTTCTCCACACCACACCCACAAGGGTTGTTTTTGTAAATCTTGCACAGAAGAACTAGGTGAAGGAGGAGTGGTCGACGTAGCTGCGTCTGTTGTGTGAAAGGGCATGATGGTCACTTCTTTTTATAGTCGATGACTTGCGAAGCGTCGATCCAAGAATCAAAACTGGGTGGATATCCTTTCCAACGTACTTTGACTTCTTTGACACGTCGTTTGCCCACTTTACGGGTTTTGCGTTCGAGAATGCTTTCGATGTCGTACACGTCGTCTTCTTTTTTGGTGACACGTTGTAACTCGGGCAAATAAAACGTTCCTTTGAGTACTTCTCCGTTCATGTCTTCCAATTTATAGACGGCAGGATGACGGCCATGCACTCGTCCAGTGACGCGAAACATTTCGGTCGTCCAGTTAGGTAAGTAACCTTTGTCGAAAGTGCGTTTGGTTTTGCCAATGCGCACCCAATCTCCTACGGCCAACTCTCCACTTTTCTTGGGGACAGCCCTCGTCGGGGACGTACCAAACAGGCGCTCAAACACCAGCACTTCGTTGTCGGGAGTCACGTCTTGCGGGGCACGTCCGATGCTTCGATGGTAAGATTGGTTGTACGCTTGCACCAGGTGCGGTAAGATGTCGATGTACTTCAGAGTGTGGTTATGCGTAAAATATTTCCACATGCGTTCTTTCAAAGTGTGTTGAAAACGTTCCACGATGCTGGCTTTGGTTTCGGGATTCTCGGTGGTGAAAAAATGAATGTCACGTTTCTTTAATTCTTTTTGGAAAGCTTGGTTCAGAAATTCGGTGCCTTTGTCCGTTTGCCATCGAAGAGGGTGACGACCGCTTTGTTTCAACACCCGTTGCAGGGCTCGCACTAACTCGCTGCTGGATTTGGAAGTCAAGGGCACGACCCAGGCAAATTTGGAAAAGACGTCGATGACACAAAACAAATATTTGTAGCCACGATTGTAGCTGGCCAAATGAGAGACATCGGCTAAATCGGCTTGCCATTGATGATCGATGCCTTCCACTCGGGTGCGACTTCTGGCAAACTTGCGTCGAATGGGTTTGTGTAAAGTGTAGGTTGTTCTTGTAACCATCGTTGCACTTGAGGTAAACGGAGACTTTTCAGTCGCGTTTTGGCAGCACGATACAATTTTTGAATTCCTGCGTAACCTGCAGGATGCGAGGGATCGTAGTAAATGCTGGCTAAGACTTTTTCCATTTTTTGTGTTTGTGTGTTAATAAGGCACCCACTCTTGGAGGATGCTACTCTTTTTCTCTTGGGGTATTTTCTTGGATTGCAATGCTTTGCGTGTGCGACCGGCAATAGGTGTTGAAGAGGAGGATGTCTGAGCGGGGGATATCGGTTCTTGTTTCACCTCTGTCTTCACTTTCTTTTTCTCTTGGGATGAAGAAGGGGTGGCCATCATCTTTTTAATCCATCCAATTCTGGAGGTAGGTGGTGTTGTTAACTTGCGTACTTTTTCTGGTGGAGTTTGAAACCCTTCTTCTTCTTCTTCTTTTCCTTTTTCTGTCTTGGTCACTGGTAGTGATGGTACTGGTACTGGTACTGGTGATGGTGCTGGACTTTTCATCAAGCTCTTAAAATCTTTCATAGTGGGTAGAGCTGTTTCGTCTAAAGCTTTCTGGTGAAAGAGTTGCAGTCGTTGCAAGAGTTGACCGTACTTTTGCGATTTTTCTGTTTCGGACAAATCTTGGCGATCCATCAAGGACTGCAATTCGTGTTGTAATTGGGACATCTCGCTCAAATTGGGATTGGGAGGTAAATGCGGGGTGCGTTGTTCTTGCCACCGATGGTATTCCATCCATCGTTTGTAAGGCACTAAAGCTAGTTTTCGTCCTTCCATGGGGTTGTCAGCGGTCGATTCTGAGATCTTGGGACTTCCGAGGGCCTTTTTATCTTGGTCCCACCAGTCCTCCCAACATGGTTCCCAAGACTCCTTTCAGTATGGGGCCTAACAAGAGAGGTAAAATACATCCACGTTGCACTAACATCTTTTTTTGACGAATGGGAATTTTCTTTAGAACCATTTGGCGAAGAACATGACGATGTTTGCCTAAGCATTGTTTCTGGTGTTTGGACAAAGGGATCATGCCTCTCAAAACGTTCAAACAACATTCGCACACGGTATCGATGACCTCTTTGGAGGCCGTTTGAATGAGTTTTTATCGTAGGGGTGGATAAGCTTTGGACAGGACAGATAACATGTCCCCATGTTTGGCTAAACGTGGTGGCAGTCCTTTCCTTTTCTTTCCTTGGGGTTTTCTGGAGGGTGACATCTTTAAGTCTTCAGGAGCACCAAAAAAACACCGATACCCTACTTGGTCACAGGCCTTTTTTATAATGGAACGCGTCGCCACTGATTGTCTTTACGTCGTATCAGTTTGAGGACAGGCATGACACGTCGTGCAAGGGTTCGTAACGGACTAAATCGAGCCAGTTCTTGCTTGGACAAATCCAGTAAACTTTGTAACATGCCCGATCTTTCTTGGACTTTGATTTTGGGAGAAGGTACTTTGTGAGCAGCAGCCACTGCCACTAAATTGGAGGGTCCTGCCACTGGGGAAGTTCTTTTTGGGGTCATCAACGGAGAAGTTCTTGGTGTGATCAACATCTCCAAGTACACTTCAGTTCTTGGTGTCATCAACGGAGAAGTGGATGAACGTGAGGCTGCCGGAGACGCAGTCACCGCTGTGGCAGGTCGTGGTTTGCGAGTGTAAGGTTGCGTCCTGGCCGAAGTACCTCTCTTGCGACTAGTTTTCTTCTGTGGACTTTTCTTTTTCTGGGGACTTTTTTTTCTGTTTCTTTTTCTGGGGGGTTCTTTTCTTTTTCCGGGGTGGTGTCTGGTAAGAGGAGGGTCCTGCCACTGGAGAAGTGCTCCTTGGGGACCTGGTCTTTTTCTTCTTCTTGGGGCTTCGTTGGACTTTTTTCTTGGGTATAACTTTGGCGGCATTAGGATCCCATCTTAAGAGAGAGCGAATGATGACCCCTCCTAGAGTACCGCTCCCTCCAGGTTTCAAAATGATTTGTTTTTTGGTTTGAGTGTCGATGCGGGGATCGGCCAGTTGGACCAAAGCGTCTTTGTTTCGATCGAAAAAGCGTTTGGTTTGATGAGGAATCTGAATGATTCCTTGGAGTATTTGACGTGCCGTCACCGTGAACCATCGTAAGACTTCTTTGAGACTAGCTTCTAAAACACGGGCTCGTGTTTGTGGATTTTTTTCTCGACTGATGCCATACAAGGCACGAATCAATTTGACGGGAAGATGCGACTGAAGGGACGTCATGTTCACACTGTGTGAGACAGACGAAAAAGGGTCTGAGGTTTTTATAGATTTTTTTTTTATGGGGAGTGAAATGAAGTCGAGGACGGAGACGTGTACAGGACAGGCCCTCCGTCTTGGCACCAGTGGTGAAACAAGTGGGTACGAAATCGCAAATCCTCGGGAGTCGTAGGTTTCAAATCGACGAGTAAATAGGCGTGTGTTGTTAGAGTGGCATCGTCGTACGCCTGAGTCAGCCAAGGCGTTCCTAACTGTTTGGCTAAGACTTGCACTTGCGATTTATCTCGAGGGCTTTTAAACAAGACCACGTAATGCGCATTGAGACTGATGGTGCGATGGGCTTTACTTTGTTGAAACAAATTTTGGGTGATGTAAACGACACTGGCATTACGGTGATGCCCTTTGCGCGTCAACCACAATTTAATTTCTTCTTCGTCTTCTCCTAGCATGTCGTCGAAAATGACCAAATGGGTTTGACGGGAGTCAGAGACGATGCCGTCGTCTTCTTTAGGAATGCCTTCCACAAACACGATGGAATCGCCTTGACTTTCTCGCAAGAGGTTGTACGCCGATTGCCACTCTTTGTAACACCACACGATCCGTTGAGGTGGCCGATCGATCAAATGATGTTTATGTTCGATCAAACGTTTGACGAATTCGGTTTTTCCTGAACCGCTAGGTCCAACAATGAGCATGTTAAAGGGATGGCGAAGATACAAAGCCTCCCAACTGGCACGATCTAAGTGTTCGTCGATGACTTTGACAGTAGAGGAAGAGGGAGCAGAGACAGCAGAAGTAGCCATTCTGTGAGAAATGTCACTTGTGACACGAAAACAAACAAGACAAGAGTTTATATCCTTTTTCAGAACACGTTTATTGAATGTTTTTTTTTTCAAACATGAATACGAAAGACAAAAATACATAAAAGCCAAAGGCTTAAGTACAAGAATAAAAGGCACATGATAACCATTAACGTGGAATAAAAACAAGTGTCTGTACAACAACATGTTTTGGGTAATGTTCTAACCAGTTCTATAGTGGGGGGGGGTAAGGTCACACAAGTGTCCTCCCGAAAGGGTCTTTCAGGCCTGTCCACGACAGTCCCGTCCTGGGTGACTGGTTCTTCTGGTACCGTCACTAACACGGGTTGAAAAGTAACTTTTTTCCTTGAACAACTCTCGTGCATACTGAGCCACTTCTTGGGTCCAAGCCTCAAAACCCCATTCTTTCCAGGCACGGACATCTGTCCAATGGGGATGTAAGTCACAAGCTACACACACATCGTCATACACGTCTTGGGTAGCTAAAAGTTGACGAATCTTTTTTTCCTGTTGAGGTCGAGAAATATCCAGATGAAACCGCAAGGCTTTGAGCAAAAGGAGTTTTTCGTGACCATTTAAGGCCATTGAGGTGGTAAGTACTGATCGTAAAGAGTCCACAAAGAATCGGCTGGTAAACGAAATCCCAGAAAACAAGTCACTAAGACACACACCACTTGCCGTCCCAAATTGAATGGATACAGTTCTTGTAATAATCGATGGTAATGATCCACGGTTTGAATATGGTCATTGAGTTCCTTCCACGGAATCTGTTCAATAATATGTGACATAATCCGTGGCATGGCAACTTGATTTTATAGTGTCTTTGTTTCGGAAGCAATAAAGGTAATTTCTAACCAAACATGTTCGTTCTCCAGTAGGGAATTTAAATGTTACATACTGTAACTGAAACGTCAGAGTTTGTCTAGATGTTTTGTCTTTTTCTAAGCAGATTCCATGTAACAAATGTTGGTAATCCTTTAACTCGTCTTCCTCAATACGTTGCAGTAAGTGAATCTCGAAGTAACCAAAATTACGAACGTCTAGTCCATCATCATCCCCAAACTGAAAGTGTTCAACAAGGTCTGACCACTGAAAAAATTTCTGACGAATCAGTCCTCTTATACCATTCAGGTACCAGTGGTTAAAGATCTGGTGACGTAACGGATGCAATTGTTCTTTACGTTTCACTTGTATTTTCACCAGCTCTCGGTAAATCCTTTCTCTCAACTCCTCAGGCAAGCCCAAAATGTTCTCTTGTAAAATATCCATAAGTATATACACTGTTTTTGGAATCGTTGGGTGGTGGCCAATAACCTCGTTTAACTTTGTGCCTAATGTAATATCCACTCATAATCAGTCTTCTTGTACTTTGGAACAGAGCATAATTTAAAAACGGACGAATCACTTTGAGTTTGCGTTTCACTTGTATTTTGATCAGTTCTCGGTAAATGCGTTCTCTCAACTCCACAGGCAAAGTATGAATGTTCTCTAGCAAAGTATCCATGAATATGTCATACTAAATGTTCTTTGGTCTGACACAAGAAATGTACTCTTTGCACAAACATGGTTTTACTTCAGTGTCGAATTTAAATCGTTCAGTCACTAATTTGCACATTACAATTTGTTCAGAAGTTTCCTCTTTCACTAAGTTGACATTGTGTTCAAGATGTTGGTAATTCGTTAACTCTTCCTCTGGAATTCGATGCAGTAAGTTTACAATGATGTAGGTAGAATCGTCCATAACAAACCAATCCTTTTTAAAACTAGAGGATCGTTGATCAATGTCTGTCCGATGGAACACTTTCAATTGAATCAATCCTTGTATAGCCTTCAGGTACCAGTGGTTCAAACACCGGTGACGTAACGGATGCAATTGTTCTTTACGTTTCACTTGTATTTTGACCAGCCCTCGGTAAATGCGTTCTCTCAACTCCACAGGCAAAGCACGAATGTTCTCTTGTAAAGTATCCATGAACAGATTATGGTAAGTTACTTCAATGTCTCGGTCCCACTAAGGGTAAGTAATGACAATTCGGTGACCATCGAGCATGTTCTACGTAGGCCGAATCTTGCGGTTCCAAGTGGTGAAGTGACACACCGCAACTGAAGCACTTGACTTTATCTCCTTCGCCCAAGTAGAAAAATCCGGCTCTGGCTAATTCTTCGGGGGTCGGTCCTCCAAGATACTTAGGCCATTTTCCTTTGAACGATTGAAGACGATTTTCAAAGTCGCAGTATTCCGACAAACGCACAGGAAACGAATATTCGTCTTTCACAGGTTCGTTTCGATGAGGGTTGAATGACATGGGCAGGAGTTTGCTCAGGGCTGGATGACATCCGTAGGGGGGTAGACGTGAAGGTGAACATTCCCCTTTAAAACGAAGCCCAGTAAAATGTCCAAGAGGACGAGCGGCATCACTTTCGCATCCCTCAGGTTTGACACGCACAGCATCCCTTTCCATGATAGGGGTAGTGACACTAAAGTTCCCATGATGCTTTACGGCATCGCTAAGGTCACAGCGTACAGCATCGTACCCATCGCAAGGCTCACAATCGCATTCCACTTCCGAAGCCTCACACTTGAATTGTGCCTTTCTAAACAACTTGTTCTGTTTTTCTCTGAAAGTATTCATCTTGTTCGCTCGGTCTTGGTAGTCACAATGAACTATCGATCTTGCCTAGGGTTCCTTTTTATATACAGACCAATACCGACGTGACCGTACGGCAACGTAAAGTGATTGGGAAGTCTGGTACACGATTTGATAGACTTTTTCCAAGGGTCGACAGACGATGTGGTGAGTGGGTACACGTACAATCTTGTTCGGTTGATAGGTGGTCACTTTAACGTTTCCATCCTCTCCCGATTGCAAGGCTTCTTTCAATACCCCAAAGTTGACCACTCGACTGGTACGATAATTCAGCGTCAGTCATTTCACTTTGCACGTCGTGTGCACTTCTCCTTGTTTGTCCCGGTATTCGTAGCCGTAATTTTTGGGGCCGCCACTGACGAAACTTAGAATCTTGTCGTCAGGATGCTCATCTGTCCAGGCTCCTAAACGGTCTCCTTCGATGTCAGGGTGATGTTGAATCGGGTGATGGATGTAAATGCAACTGTCCGTGTCAAAGTACAGGACGCGTTCCTCTAACAGTTCTAAAGCTTCGTACAATTTTAAGCGAGCATGAGCTGTCACGTAAGCCGCAATGATGACATTTCCAAAAGGGTCGTCTTGTACAAAGTCCAGATCTTCTTCGTAATTGACCAAGATCAAATTCTCTCGAACGACGTCCACGTGTTTCATGTATTTGGTTTTGTCGTGAATCATCTGGAAGTAGCGGGAAGGTTCTGTCAAATATTCCGTCTTGGGTAAACACGGTCGTTGTGCCATTTTACCCCACAAGCAATTTAACATCACTTTGGCAAACAATCGCTTGCCTTCGTTTTTTTTCGATGTGGTCTAAAGAGATGCCTTCTTGTTCGTAGTATTTCTCTTTAAATTGTATTTGGTCTTCGGGAGTGTGACACCAGGAAGGATAGCCGCTGGCTTCTTGTTTCAATTTCAAAAAGGCATCCACGTAGTCGGCGAAAATGCCTTTCTGACTGTTGTGTCTTGGGAAAGTGGCAAATTTCGTACACTTCTAACAGTTGGTATCCCATGTCCAGAGCTTTGAACAATTCTACGCTGATCCAGGTTCCCGTCAAGGCACGTTCTTCCTGGGTGTGCTGACAAGGTTGGTCTTGGTTGCACGTTTCGGCACAAGTACGGCACAAGGGAAACATCAGTTTGCCTTGACAATGGTGAGGTAAGACGGGATGGTACAAGTCCGTGGGAGGCAAAACTTTACACTTGATCAAGCCTTCGTATTGTCGAATGTTTTTTAGGTCGATGTGTTCCGTTAACAATTGTGGGTGCCCTACAGGAAAGCGACAATATTTGCACACGTAAGGATACAGCGAACACACGTCCAAGTATTTGATTTCTTCTCCTTTCTCTTCGTCGGCTTGGTACAGCAAACAGGTGGCATTGGTCCTTCCTCCGTACAAACTATCCGTCGGGTTCAACGGGTCCATGAACTGGTAACTTTCCAAGAGGCGTTTAAATTCGGGATCGGTTTTCATACGGTGATCGTACTCGTGTTCCCACATTTCCACCACTTGGTATCCTTGCTGTTCTAACTTTAGGCCTCGCTGACAAGTGTCCTGGTACAAGTCTTCCATGGTTCGTTGCAAAAACTGATTTTTAGTGCTACGATCAGGGTAACAAACGGGACATCCGTGAAATAAGCAACCGTTAAACTCGTACACGATCTTGATGTTTTCTAAGTCCCAGCCATCGACCGAACACGTTCAGATGGTCTTTTCGCCCCCTCCGTTGCGGGCATGCTGAATCCACTTGTCTTCCTTGTCGCACAAGTAATGTAACCAGCGTAGGACTTTGACCGAGTATTGACGTTTGACATAGTGGGTCGTTTGAGGGCTGATGACAGCCACGGTGTTTTCAGGCATGAATCGTTGTCGATACACTAAGGAACACGCTTTGGCAATGGTGCAAGCTTCTTTCAAAGGATCGACCCCTCCGTGTTCCATGAACAGTTCTCGAAATTTTCCACAGCAACGCCGTAAAATGTCCACGTCGGAACGACAATACTTGAGCATTTCTTCTTGAAAGTCGAAAGGGTCCGAGGCGTGAGCCTGGTACCAAGCGTAGAAAGCTTCTCGTTGTTCGGTACGCATGTTGTCGGGGTCGTAATAGTGAGCCTCAGGCAAATGGGGTAGAACGGCGTGTTGATTGGCTTCCGTATTGAAAAAGTGAGGAAAGTACCCTTTAGCCATTTCTGTCATTCCAAACTTTTTACTCATTCGACTCAAAGGCATGGCCAAGTAACTCATCGAATCTTTAAACTGCACTTGTCCCACTTGCACGAAAATGATTTTGGCTCCGTTCAAAGTCACTTTAGGACGCTCGGTGCCTTGTTCCGTATAGTATCTCAAAAGAAACTGTCCATCGTATCCGGAGAAATTGTGAGCCATCACCGTGGCATGACGATGACAATCTCCGTAACGTTCGATGTCCTCTTGGCTCCACGTCTTGTCGATGGGGTCTAAGACCCATCGAGCGAAATCGGCTAGCGTGTTCGGTCCCCGAAAGATCTTTTTCACGCCCTCCAGGAATCTTGCTGCAGTGAGGGCAATGACTGAAGATAGGTTCTTGAATGCACTTCTCGCACGCTCGATGAGCCACGCAGAAATTAGGAATGTCAATGCCAGTCTCTTGCATGCATTCGAAATCGAAAAAGATGAAATTCCCTTTCTTCTTTTGACCGTCCTCTTTCTCTGGAGGGGGTTGGTATTTTTGCACGTAGCATTGGTGTTCCAAGTCCACGATGTGGTGACAAATGTGACATTTTTTCTTTCCTCGACATACGTGTGCCTTGGCAGTATTGGTACATATGCCTTGTCCACACGTAGGGCACAATCTCAGGAGTTGACAAGCACATTTCTTCTGTGAACCTTGTGTTTTCAGATGTTGTTGGTAACAGATAGGGCTGACAAACGTGCGCAGACAAGTTGAACAAGGCACTGGTTCTTCGCTCAGACAGGGTGAAGAGGCCAAACATCCTGAGCATTTCAATCCACAATGCTTGTGTTGATCTCGATTATTATAACCATAATCACATTTGTCACAATAATAAATATATCCCAGGAATCCGGTGATAGTGGTAATGGTATCGAAATGTTCATCGTGATAATAGACATGAATGTATTTTCCGTCCTTAAAGTCTTGGCCTCGAAACAACAGAGGTCCGCGTACTTCTTGAGGGTACACTTTCAAGGTGTATCGTGGAGCTAGGACATCTTGCAATTTTTGCATTTCAGGAATGCCACAGGGTGTGTCTTTGGACAGTCCGGCTTGTTGTAACAGGAGTTCTGCTTCATTTCGCTGTTTGGCTCGATCGGATCGTTCAATAGTTTTTCAGGTTCTTTTCCATTCTACCGTGTCGTTCTTGTTGGCATAAGTTCGTCCCACCACGATGGCTCGAGCTAAACACATCTGGTCCTGAGGGTTGTTAATTCGGACGAGACTCTTTTTGGTGCTGCGAAGGTCGTCCACCAATAACATCTTTTTGCGTCCAGTCCCTTGAGGAAGAGACACGTGGGTCATGTCCAGTGTGGCTTTTCCATCGGTGATGTCAAACTGGTCATTAGATTGTTGTACGTGTTGAATCTTGTCCATGACTTTGGAAGCGCTCAATTCTGCAGGGGTGCTAAACTCGATCCAAACAGGGGATTTCAAACCGTCGTGTTGTATGGAAAGTCTCAAGCGATCGTCTTCTTTGGGGTGACATTGTCGCTTGAGTGCAGTGAGCAAAGAATCCCACACCCCAGTGATAAACACTTCTGCTTTCTCTAACGGCACTTCAGCCTTGAAATCTTTAAACTTCACCGTGTATTTGTAAGCCGTGGTTCTAAATTTTCTAGAGGAGCGCTTTTCCGTCTCTCGAATGGAATAGTACTTTTCATGGTTGACTAAGGGTGGTGAACTTGGTTTAGAGGGTTCGGATTCTGGTTCACTCATGTCCTCTTCAAAATCACTGGCATGAATTTGTGCCAAAATTTCAGCCCTGGTTCGAGGCGATAGATCACGTTTCTGCCTCTTACTTTCTTCTTCTTTCTTCTCGAATGAATATGATCGTTTCATCTTGAGTGCAAAACGTCAAATGACTCAAGTTTAAACACCATAGACTAATTTATAGTCATGGCAGACCAGCGTATATAAAAGGGGGTGTGTCTTGTCCTTTCACTATTCATTTCACTCTCAAGCCGAGCACAACGATGGAAGAGACTAACCAAATCGAACGTTTCGTCAGAGCTTTGCGAGGGGTCATTAGAAAATTCTCTTCAGACCAGCCCACGGACTACTCTCCTTCCTTTAGAGATAAAAGTCAAGATACTTGCTATATCTGTCAGAAGAAAGGGCATTGGTCTTCAGACTGTCCAGACCGTCAAAATAAAAAAACAAGGGCTAAAAAAGACAAAGGTAAAGATACCTGTTATTATTGTAAAGAAAAAGGACATTGGTCTCCAGATTGCCCAAAAAAGAAACAAGAGGAATCAGAAGAAAAGAGGGATTCTTCAGAGGAAGAGAGGGATTCTTCTGAGGAAGAAAGAAGACAGGTGAAGAAAAAGAAACAGGAGAAAAAAAGAAGAAGGGAAGAAAGCGAGGAGGAGGAAGAAGAAGAGGAAAAGAGTGTGACGGTGAAAAAATTCAAAAAACAGAGAGACTAAACAAGGAGACATTAGAAGTCAATGAACTTTTAATTAAAGTGTTCTGTTGTGAATTGTGAATTGGATTGTAACAATGGATAAAAGAATAAATTAATGATACAAGGTAAGTGTCTTTGAGTTGTGATTTTAAAATAAGAAGCTACACTCACGCACTCATACACAGACACGTACTATAAGGGTAAAATGGGTGTTTTTTTTTTTTTTTTGAGTTATTGGCAAATTGAAATTGTATTTCTTTTCGAGAAATGTGGGTGGCCCTGAAAAGGGCCTTTTTATTTTGATGTAGGGGTGAGTTTAAGCAATCAACTTTAACTGCCTTAAGCCTTTGCCACGGCCAAGGCCTACTTCTGGACTGCGTAATGTTGATGATGATGATTGGGTTGAAATCACTAAGGGTGGTACGGTAGGCTTAGTCACAGGGTTGACGTGTTTAGCTCGGGAAGGTCGTATTCTCTTCGGTCGTAATAAAGAAGTCTGATACATTTGTTTCAGACTTCTTAACTCCGTTAAAATGTCCAACAGTACCGTGACCGTTTGATTTTCACCCTCTTGTTTCTTTGCTGCTACTTCTTCTTGCTGTTGTTGCTGTTGTTTTTTTCTTACCTCTTCTTCTTGCTGCTGTGCTGTAGGAGAAAAGCTTGTTCCGCTTCCTTTTGTCGTTGTATAAATTTATCCAATTTTTCTTTCTGTCTCTGTCTAAAATGCTCCACTTGCGGTAATGAAGAAGGTAACGAAGGTTCCGGAACAAATTCTTGCGAGGAGAGAAAATCCACAAAATCCCAATTCACCTCTTCTGAAAGTAAGTCCGGGTTCCCTTGGGCAGTCTCCCCTGCTGGTGCACCCCAATTGATCGTTTTCTGAATTTCCGTCATGTTGAATCACTGTCGCATAGACTGACTGTACACAAGCACTAGCGAATCTATATAGACCACGTGACGTCACAGACTGCTCTCTTCGGATTGGATGTGGGCTGACTGAATTTTGTAACGCGTGTTCGGATTGGTGAATGAACTCAATCCGTTTGAATCCTTCATCTGCCTATAAATAAGAGCAGTTCACTGCATTGATTCACCTGTTCTCGTCGCTTCAAGATGTGGACCACAGTTGTATCATCCACCCTTGTGTCTTCCATGATGTTTAGGACGGACATGCTCATGTATGTCCGGTCCAAGTGGACCGTTGTCCACAGGACAAACACCAGCCTGTGGATACGTAGGATTTACGTTGAAAGACAAGGATGCCTGAAAAGAGTGCTGATTTACGGGCCAACAGTGAGAGGCAGCCTAAGGACAAGAAGAAGACCAATGCGGTGCCCTTTATGTTAATGAATACATTAACATAAACCCAAAGGCCCTTTTCAGGGCCACCCATTTTTCTCGAAAAGAGATAGCCTTTTCAATTGCCTACCCCTTTTTTAAATTTAAATTTAAATTTAAATTTAATTTTTTTTTAAAAAAAAAAATCCCATGTTCAATTCCCCTTGTCCCTAGACAAGCCCAAACTCTATTCCCCATGTTAAAATCCCCTTGTCGCTAAAACGACCCACGATTTTTCTCCATGTTAAATTCCCCTTGTCTCTAAAACGACCCACGATTTTTCTCCATGTTAAATTTCCATTGTCGCTAAAACGACCCAGGGGTCTCTGTAATGCTAATTCCCATTGTCGATAAAGTGACCCTATTCACTACTCACGCATTAACAAGAATACGGCCAACTTTTGAATATGTATGTATTTTAGCCCTGGTAAGCTAACCAAAATCAACCACAACAATAACGAACGGATGGAATCTTCTACCTTTTCATTGATTCCATAAAATTTTTTTGAATATACACCTTCGATGATGCATGGACATACCAAAGAGCGGTTACTACACTTTTGATATAATGCACGGAACTGAGAGCAGTAACAATAAAGAAACACATTGATGAAGAAAACACCTAATTGTCTCTCGTCGAGGTATGTTAGATAAATATATACTAGAGCAAATATTTCAAATTTCACATGAAGAGGCTGTTACGTTTCGAAAAACATCCAGTCTGAGAGTAAAGTTTTTGTCGCAACGTTAGCTTTGTCTGGTCCTTTAAGCGCACGTTAAAGTTCGTGGCTAAGAAGGAAATGATATTATTCTTTAATAAAAAGAATATCATAATATATAGCAGTGAAATCCGACCAAGGTACATACGTGAATCTCCATCGTTGACCTGTAAATATATTACCTTATGATGAGACGGTTGCATAAAAAGAAAAAGAGAGATCGAGCGAGATTAAGAGGGAGGAAAATCATTTCGAGTTAGGAAATCGGGTTGTCTGTTTACCAAGTGCAGTGCACTTCTCAGGGTCTGCAACTCGAATGTACAAGTGAGCAGTTAGATATCGCTCGATTTTGTTCGTGTTCACAACATTTTCTGTTGTGCGCGAACATTTGGTATAATCCTTAATACAATTTAAACCTAACCAAACTGGTTCAAAATGACTGGATGTAAAATATTGCAGACTTTATTACAAAATGAAACGTCATGAGTTCTTGCCCCGGGTGTTTTGTACACTAACACGAGGATACATTGGGTATGATCTACATTTCTTGTCCAAAAATTGATCAGGCGTTAATAACTATGTATAATACATCATCATTATAAAAGAACAGTGTCAAATCTCAGGGTCAAGAAAATACTGAGGTATAATTATGTAACGTTTTGATAAAGTGACCATGATCATAGTTTTGATAAAGTGACCATGATCATTTGGTAATGATAAACGAGGTTAATAATAAGTTCTTTATCAAACGAAGAAAGTGATATACGCTTGTTTCATTTTCAGTAATTTTTAAAAACATTAGCAGTCTTTTTTATTTCTTATAAATGAATTAAATATTGAATAATCTTTTGATTAGTGTAAATTACTAAACATTATTTGCAAGCACATTAACTTTAATTTATACAGAATAGTCAGTGTTTTAAAACAATGTTAGTTGCTGTAACATTGGACCTTGGTACTATTTTATAACGTATTTCTTTCTACCCTGTTGAACCAAACCGCGTAAACAAGTACTCTTGATCAACCATGTACTAACCGTAAAGCTTCGTTTCATAATTTATATATATGTCCACATATATCATTTCACCTATCGTAATGTTTCAAATATTTGTGTCCATTAAATGAGAATTATTTTGCAATTTGATAATTTCCCGGCATTTAAAGAGGCTTGATATATACGGATAAAATCCGTCCTTACATACGCATGTGTGTAAAGTCCTTGACCTCATATTTCACAGTGACAGGCATAACATTATAATTGGATCATTGACTGTATTGCGGGTGAAATTGTGCCAACACTTTGCACAATATGTGTATGTTTGGGTGTAATTATGAATTTTCATGTACTTTGAACAATGTGTTAGTCATTTCGCTTTCGAGGTCGACAGTGTGGCAGTTTGAGAGTAATGTCTACTGCTGGGTCATCATGTCGCATACATGGAAAATCATGCCCAGCCCATTCACATTATCCTGACTCCAGGCCGACCAGTCCTAACACCAACCTCTAAATGCTGATCTAAGCAAGGCAGCTGCTAGTGTACTTTGTATATGTCTTTGCTATGATTCGACCAGGATTCGAACAGCGATATACCGCATACGATACGTAAGCTCTAATCACGTAAGTTCCCTTACTGATTCTGAATTCCCTTTTATGGAATATTGGTATAGTGTCGTTATATATTACTTTATTAAACCTCAGTGGTCCGTCGCTAGCGTGACCGTGCTATTCTGATTCACAAAAGAGACTGTATTGAGATTCCTGCGATGTAAGTATGTATATATGTAATACCCACATTAATACAAAGTTATATATGTCTTACATATTAACGATTTACTAAAACGGACATTGACATATATCACCCTGTATGGACTTAGTAGTTGGTTCACATCTTGGAATATATGTGATCCACACATATAAATTGTATAGACAATTACAAGATAAACATGGACATATTTAAACATAATTTTATCATTCATCCTTACCAACAAAGGATCCTCCTCCCAGGAGCATAACTTGAAAACTTTGTGATCATGTAGACCAATCGGCGGCACATCATAATTACACGTGATATTCATATTATGACTCAAAAAGAAACTTTAACAGACTCACTTTATGGTGGGACTGTGTTGCGCGACAGACTTGAAATTTGTTGGGGTTTCCAACTGGGTAGAGCGGAAATAATCAAAGGTATGAGTGTCAGTCAGCAATTTGTACAGCAATCTTAATGTCTTTGTCCAACTATATAAACAAGCCAATAGATCATGTCCAGATTTTCTTCTTATCACTTAGAATGTAAAAACTGTTTAATTAAATAACAAGTGAAAGAAACAAAACTAGTTAAAAGACAAATATTGACAAAACATGACTATTGTAAATTATCTGAAATACATATAAATGCAAACATATGTAACACAACTCAAACAAATGCTGAATTTAGCATCACATGAAATCTGACTGTCAACATGTGAAGATCATTGTCCTACGAATTCAAGTAATTGGTAGAAACACATCTTATTGTGGTCAACAAATGCAACGTTTGGACATTAAGTGTAAACAAGAATCGAAAAGCATTAATAATTTCAAATGTATGGATTAGTTTCATTCGAAAACGATAACCTTTGTTTATTATACTTTGTTTATTAAATCACTCACATTTACGTTATTATAATAATTTGTTCCCTTGAACATGTAATTTTTTGACTGTGATACATGAGCTAATTTAGAAAGTAAAAAGCTAAATATAATTAAAGTAAAAAAATAGCTTAATTCAGTATTTAGTTGCCTACCCTTTGTAGGTAAGAAAAAGCAAATAAGAGAAGTTATGTGCTAAGCTTCCGTAAAGAGCCTCATAGCGCGATTACAACTCATAGACATAATGACGTATATAACAGTCCGATGACGAAATAGGACATAATTCTCTCTGAAATGTACGTCCACTATTCCTATTAGAAAGTACCAAGCCCTTGTTGATGGTAAGCAGTGCACTTCTTATAATACTAGTTTCAAAGCAGACACCTCGAAACAGAGAGGCCGGTAACATTGCTAGCATATATAACAAGAGATACTCATTCCATTTTAAACCTAGAATATTACTAAGAAGGCATCGAAAAGCATGTCAATAAGAAAAGTGCTTAATTTCCTCCTTTTCAGTTACGTAACATAAACAGTGTTTAATATATAATGAGGTAACATCACTTACTAACATCTATGGTAGAATCCATCGTATGTCTATAACGCCTACATAACATTTATTTTACAATTGAGTTCGCAATTTTATTGCCATGCTACTTCATTCTAACCCCTTGTTGTGGTTTTGTGACATGGTGGATTTAAGACAAATATTCGACACAAAATATGCAATGCATAGCGGGCAGAATATTATAACAAAAGACGAACATTAGAAACTTCCAATAAAAACCAGGCAACGGGAATATACTTGCAAACGTTGGGCCGAGCTGAGACTCGAATCAAGAATTTTCGAAGTGAGACGTAAGTGTTCTTTTGGACTGGACATGGATGACTGCACTTGAAGAAATCACCGTTAATATGAAACAGAAAACATTCATAATCATCATTTAAAAAGAACAAATCTAGACGTTTAGTTTTCAATTTAGTTCATGAAAGATTGTAAAAAATAGTAATGTACAAATATAAAAGTCTTTGTAAGAACGAGTTTAAATTAAGCATTGTAATTACAATACTCACGAAAATTCATCTTAATTAATGAGCATGTGGGTTATTTATAAAGGGAGCCCTTTCATTGAAATTGCCAGTGTTTCTAATAATGGCCTTGTCAGCCATCTTACTTATACTGAAGTCTGATTTTTATATCAGTACAAGTACATTAGCGAGCTACATTTTAATTATACGTTGTATAATCCAACGCAATAAAATACAAGAAACAATAAACAGGTTTTCGCCGAAACTGTTAACAATGTATTTAGTTTATTCCATTTGCTGGGTGTACGTTGCTTCCTGCTAGTTACAAATATTAAAGACCTAGCTTTTGGGCAGCTTTCGAAATATGTATTTGGAGACAAATAAGCCACGTGAAATGATACGTTCTCATCTTTATACTTTTGCTGAAGGCGTTTCCTGATGTGATGCAATCATACATCGTTCGTTTGCTTATAGTTAACAAAAACAAGGTAAATTGCATTACAAAGTATTTTGATTACTAGATACAAAAACATGATTTATTTTCACAATGCCAATATTTGTCCACCATTTTGTCAGAATCGAAACTGATAGATTCCTAACAAGTTATATAAATACGAACCTATGTAACACATACAAGCAATATGTTTATTCGTTAGCAGCTGAGAGGGCAAACGGACCATTGTCTGGAAGGTTCATTTACGAAATATAAAACCTCATACGAAAATGAAAAATGCAAGCGTAATAAACCGATGTATCTAACCAAAACAGAGCGGTTCTCTAATTGCGTTAGTTCATTTTCCTACTTTATGGTTTAATTTTATGTTTTCAAATTTGCATTTGAGTTAGTGTTACCCGAACAATAGCTTTATGTCGCGTCTTCTCTGCTGCTGTTTAGGTTTAAGTTTAGATACATAATTACTTATCAACATATTTTTTTTTTTTTTTAAACTCTGGTATCCTTAACTGATTCGGCCCATTTGTTTATTTTTTTTTCAAGTCGTAGATCTGTTAGTGTAATTCCAAATATCGCGTTTGTGAAGTGTTCGGTAATTCTCTCGGCTACACAGTTTAGTCTTGAAACTTTCATCAGCGCTAAATCATTAACGCTGGGATTATCATGTGTCAGGTAAATGGCATAAATAACCGCGGTTGCAGGATACGCTCGCTTTTAGTGAGGTTTGTCAATACCAGTCAGCATTCCTACGTAAACTTTGGACAGGTCATGTCGCGAACGAGGAAATGTAAACTATCTTACAGTACGTGCTAGATCTGCTCGATACACGAGAAAGTACATGCCATCTGGCTTTTGATGAATTAATGAAATCGGGACCCAGATATGCAATGTATTAAAACCGCAGAGCGCGAAATGGGAAATTCGTTGTAGGAGAGATCAGGTTCTGCTGCTTCTTCCTACTAGCACAAATACGTTACTAGCTCTGTGGAAATGTCCGTACGAAGTTAAAGAGGTCAAATGTGACATGGACTATAAAATTGACATCCACGGTAATTTAAAAACTTGTCATGTTAACATCCTTAAGTTGTACATCAAGAGACAGAGCGAAAATGTAGAAAAGTGGGTCTTAAATGTCCTTTTGTACGGCAGTCATCGAAGACGACATAGTAGACTCAGAAATCGAGGTTTCCCTTTCGTGTCCCTTCGGTGTTGCGAGGGAAGGGGTAGATCAAGTCAATGTAGGTATGGAGTTGACCAAAGACCAACCTCAGCAAATTAAAGGGGTCTTGAATAAATAATCTAACGCATTCACCGACAGACCAGGTTGTACATCCTTGGTAGACCTCAAAATTCAACAGAACCCATCTGACCCCATTATAATAAAATGTTATCCGGTACATTACAACGCACGATAAGCTGTGGAGGAAGAGGTGAGTAAAATGTTAGATCTAGAGGTGATTGAACCATCCAACTCGCCATATTCATCTCCCGTAGTGCTAGTCAGAAAAAAAGATGTGACGAACCGATTCTGTATAGACTTCCGACAGTTAAATAAAATCCCGGTGTTCAATGCCGAACCAATGCTAGATAAGGAGGGTCTATTTGCTAAGTTGCCGGGTAACCGATGGATTTCCAAATTGGAGCTGTTCAATGGATATTGGCAGGTTCCTATTGCTCATGAGTGTCGTGCATTTACATAATTTGCGATCAAGAAAGGATTATATCAGTTCACGGTAATGCCATTCGGGTAAGTAGGTGACAGTGCTACGTGTTGTCGCTTGATGCGGAAGTTGTAAAAGGGTTTAATAAGCGTTGATAGCTTTCTTGGCGACATGTTCGTGTACATGAATACTTGGAGTGAGCTCGTGTCCGTCTTGACGGAACTCTTCGATAGACTCCGCAGAGCGAACCTCGCTGAGAAAAGCACTAAATGCGGTATTGGTTATACAGATTAAGAATGTTTGGTTCATAATGGCAGTGGTTCGGGGCAGTTGTAACCTCACCCCAAGCAAGTGGAAGCAATTAGAAACGCACCAAAGCCAGACAACAAGACGCAAGTTAGTTAATTTCTAGGTCTAGTAGGATTTTATAGAAAGTTTATACCAAACTTTGCAGCCATTGCTAGCCCACTTTCTGATCTGACAAAGAAGGGGCAACCCAACAAAGTAGAGTGGGGACCGCCACAAGATAGAACTTTTTGCGCTGAAAGAGAAACTAATCAGTATACCTATCGCAAACTCTTTATTTCAAGAACAGATGCCTCTGAAACTGGGTTTGGAGCCATGTTAATGTAGGAGCAAGATACCAATAAATTGCACATACCTTATTGAAGTAGGAAATTGTTACCCAGGCAGAAAACCTATTCCGTTATTGAGAAAGAGTGTTTGACCGCAGTGGGGGAATTGGAAAGTATCATGAGTATCTTTTTGGGAGAGATTTCTTTCTGGAGACTGATCACCAACAGATATTGTATTTAAACAAGGCCAATGTGACTAACGCTCGATTGATACGTTGGACGCTGACACTACAACCTAATCGCTTCCGTGTATAGGCAATAAGAGGAGTTGAAAATATAGGGGCAGACTACTTGAGTAGACATGATTGGACATTTGGTTACATTTTTACCCAAAATAGAAAATTCAGATTACTCTATAACCAGTGTAAACATCGTAATATAGCATCAGTAGTTATTTTTCTGTTATCCTTTGAAAGTTAATACAATTTGTAGATTTTACTCGTAGGGGGAGGTATTACCAATGAATAAGGCAAGAAATAACTTGTTTTTGCCTTATAACGATTTGACTGTATATCGTTGTATATGCGTACAACTTTACTTAGGGTGAATAATTGTTTTCTCCAGGTAAGCGAGTGTAACAGAATGTATCTTGTCGAAACTTATTTAGGGCTAGAGGCACTAATAGCACGGTATACACTGTTATTTTACCTGACTATTACTCACTCTCCTATGGATTTAAGGTAGATCCCATTTCTAACTGACACTGGGCGTTTTGGATCGTGTCAAGGTTTGAACGTAAGTGTTAAATTTTTTATTTTATATTTGACATATTTTATTTGATATGTGAAGCTTATTCGGGTTTTAATGTAATATCGTGTAATGAAGCATTTACTACTACATAGATTAGAAACTTTGTGTACTTTGAATTTCAAGTTGCTATTAGATTTTAATTTATTAGCATATACCTAAAGTTTTTTTCAGAACCCATTAGTATGACCAGTTTGGTTTTACTGTAGCTGTTCACGGCTGTGTAGAGCTGTCTGAAGTTGTTCAGGGCTGTTTAGAGCTGACTGAAGTTGTTTGGGGCTGACTGTACCAGTTTAGGGCTGATTGTAGCTGTTTAGTGATGCACGCTGTCTATACGTATGTGTATCAGTATGTCTGTACACGTGTTAGAGCCACGAATGTAGACGTAGCCAATACAAGGGTGATGTATGCTGTTTGTACGTACGTTTATACGTATGTATGCACATATGGTGGATCCGTGAAGGGTGTGATTGGCAGATACAAGTGTGGGCCAACCCAAGGACTGGGTGAAATTGTGTGGTTCATCAATTTATGAATCACACGACTGTACACGTGTCAAGAGTCATATGTTGTTCCAACTCATGTTTCAATTTTGAATCTTATTTGTATGCCAGTAGATTATGTGAATCTCACTTACACTGCATAATATTATTTGAAACAGATTTGAATTTGAGATTTTTGAATCTTAATCGTATTCCATACGCGATATTATATGAATCTCTCTTACATTGCAAAATATTATTTGAAACGTATTTGCAGTTCATGAGGTTATTTGAATCTCACTTTCTATACGTAATATTACATGAATCATATTTTCGTCTTTTTAATTTGTGAATGTTTGTATAGAGTGATTGGATCAATCGCATGTTGAGAGCTTGAGGCAATCGTTGTTTTTATACACCATATATTTTTTCTTAATTCAGTTTATAAATTTCCATCCTTCACACATTGTGTTTGTGTTGTTACTTTAATCTAAAACCAACTCGGTTTCAATTCTTATTTTTATGATGACCTGAACCTGAACAAAATAAATTAAAAATAAATAAATAAAATGTCATTAATTAAAAAAAATATTATTAATGATAAAGCCACTCTAGGACGTAAAATTATTGTCAAAACGATAAATGATGAAATTGGGACAGTAAAGGTGATTGATAAAATTACGCGAGGATTTTCCTATTTAAGAAATAATGCTTGATATCCATCAAGAGATGAAATATCGCGAGAACAATTACAAAAGAAATATGCTGAAGAAATAACTAAATAAATAAAACATATAAAAGATGACACGATTAATATGGTAAATTTGATCATTAGTTGACATTAAATTTTCAGTTATTGTTATTTTATTACGTGTGCGCTTTTTGTTCCATTTGTTTTCTCTGCTATTTGAATTTAAACAAATACAAATATGTTCAGTAAATGACTTAATTACATTCAACTTATTTGATATTCATAACGACTATAACAACTACAACAATTATTTCTAATTGATTCATGGACTAAAATGGTGAAAAATATGTCCTTCCTCCGAAGAATTCTTAAAGTAATTACTGAAAAAATTGATGAATATCGTTGGTGTGACAGTATAACATGTCACTATTATAGAAGAGATATAACTCTTGTCTCTTTGGTAGAGTCTTTCAATAGTTATCTCCAATTGTTACTGTCAATGACCTCAAAGAATGAAGATAACTCTGTAGCATATCTTTCTCAGGTAGAACTTAATTTTTTTCATCATTTCAATCAATTAACCATCTATGAAATAATTAATATCAGTGGAGAAACATTATTATATAATAATTCAAAAGGATCTGTATTGTTTCTAAATTTTCGACAAAACCAAAGCAGAAAACAGGTTGCACACGCCGTTACATGTGCAATTTAGTTTAGTTTCTAGATCCTTCTTTTATACAGAAAAAAAATCTTACTTTGTTAAATCCTGAAACATATACAATTTACGATTATTTTATTACTATGTTGAAAATAAATCCACGCCGTAGTTATTTGTAGGAAAATCTAGCATAGGTAACATTATATACATTTCTGATACATACATAAGTTAGATTGGAAAGTAGGGCAGTTGTAGCCTGGCTGACTCTCATACTCGAGTGTATGTGCTCGAAACCCGTGTCGGACATAATGTCGACGGCGGCAAATATCGCCACTATTTCGATATAAGTGGGGGCTTCAGTCCGACCGATTTCATACACACCTCCTCACCACGTCGATTAAGGTGGTGAGTCGGTGAGTGCGTTTTGCATTCTTTCCGGGATTTGATATTGGGGGTATTGACAACCGTCTGAATATTCTAAACTTTCGTTTCTTTTATACGATTAGCTGGGGATGTCTATAGGAGAATTTGTGGATCCTCCACGAATAAACCGTAGCGTGCTGTTATCTATAAATTTCATTGAGGGGAAACCCACACAATATTCAGAAAAAATGTCGACAAAGAGATAAGCCTCGTGGATTGCAGAGAAGATCATACAAATTAACGTTATGAAAGGCACAAAGAAAGGCAAATGAAGGGGCCCCCGGGAACGATAACCGTTTATCATGCTACGGTTTATATTGTGTTGAATATATTTTAAATAAATACACTGTTATATAAAATATTACGAAAATATTAATAATCTTATTTCTGCAATAAAACAATTAATACAAAAATTGAAATTAAAAAGACGGCATAAAATTCAACGTGTTCCTGAACAAAATATTTATGAACTGGATCCTTTCAATAAAAAAAAATTTCAAGATAGATATGGACTACAATCAGAGTAAAGGTTCATGAAACTCATTCAGCACGCTATGTTCCAATCTTTAGTTACTCTTAAAAATACAGAATTAAAAAAATCGTATCCATTTTAATTGGACACAATCACATAAGAATTAGCTCATGAATACAAATCGAAGAAACGTATTATCACGCACGTGAGGCCGTTAAGAAAGATTATGTCAGATCGTGAAAATGAATGTAAACGCAAAAGTGCTATCACTCACTGTAGCATCATGGCCACTTGTGAAAGTGAAGAAAGTGAAAATAGCGTAAGCATAGACAACATCACTGGCGTTATAACAGTTACGGCAATGTCGTGCTTAATTTTCTTCTGACTCATATTCTACCTGAGAAATAACAAAAAATAAACATGTTATAACTTTGATAGGTATTATTGTGAAATATATTTTTTGTTTATGTTTTTCATGAGATTTTCACTATGTAAGTCTCATTCATTGAAATTGTTTGATAACCTGATTTAATATGGTTTATATACATAAACAATTTCAGTTGAAGTTTTTATATTATGATCAGTTATTGAAAACGGCGTCATAGGAGCTATATTATTATCAGAAATTTAATACGATACACTTTGCACGATGACGCCATATCCACGTGTTTTGATATTCCGGAGTTCTTACAAAGTTCTTTACTTTTCGTTAGTGGAAACATCATATCGTTGAGGTTCCGATAGTCCTTTAAATTCTAGCCCAATCATGACATCCTAACACATAATTAATTGACGATTGATAAACATATACAACGTAATCTGGAGAGCATATTTCAATTGCAGGTGATAATAGTGGTTCGTAAACTGTTATAGCTATTTTTTAAAATACTTTTTCAGTTATAGATTTTATTCTGTACTGGAATTCATCATTGATTTGTTCGACTTGATAACTGCCTGATGAAATTCTGACAACATTCCAGTCTGGTGTTCCCTAATCTTAGTTTTATTTGCAAATACAAGCGAATTATTCGCCTGTAATCCACCGAATGATATTGATCTGATATTTGGCCAACCATGGGGCTGCAGCGGCTATTAACGCTGGTATAGCCGCATGAAGTATAAATATATCGCCTGCTTTAATTGAGCATTTAATGGAACTCATCGAAAGATGAAGTTCCATTATGATTATAAAGCCTTACTAAAATGTTTGAGTTGAGTCTTGGTTAATGATAATTTGTACGGACCACCACAGGAAATTTGATCATATTTTAGCGTTATTTTTGCTTCACATTGACTTGCACGTTTTCGTTGTAACAGCTTGATATTGATGTGACTATATGGTATTTTTATAATATCATGAGCAATTTAATTACATGTTTTCTACTGGTGCGTCATTAACTCGCATTCGTCCACCAAAAAGTTCGAGCAAAATTGCTTTGTCGCTGAGTATAACTGTATTTGCTCTATAATTAAGACCACCAGCTGCATTTACACGAGCTCGAAAGTGAATATCAACAACATATTGTCTAGGCAAATCAATAAATGCAACTTTTGGTCATTAGGAATAAAAACTAGTCGAAAATTATTAATATTTTATTATAATGTAATTATTAAGACCAACAGCTGGGTTTACACGACCTCAAAAGTGAATATCAACAACAGATTATCTAGATAAATCAAGAGTTGTAACTTTTGGTCATTAGACGTAAAGAATAATTGCAAATTATTAATATTTTCAAATGTAGGGATTAGTTTCATTCGAAAATGGTTTTCTTCTATTATTTTGTTTATTAAATCACACAATTACTTGATTAGAAAAAA
Source organism: Sinohyriopsis cumingii (assembly GCA_028554795.2). NCBI lineage: Eukaryota > Metazoa > Mollusca > Bivalvia > Unionida > Unionidae > Sinohyriopsis > Sinohyriopsis cumingii. The sequence goes on along the minus strand of CM068834.1, from coordinate 77,699,724 downwards.
AAATATATCCCTTGAATATGCAATTTCTTGACTGAGATACAACGAGCTAAGTTAGAAAGTAAAAAAATAACTGAAAGTTTAGAAAGGAAAAATATCTTAATTCAGTGATTAGTTACCTCCTCTTTGCAGGTAAGAAAAACCAATAAGAGAAATTATATTTAAGCCGGCGTAACGAGCGACATAACGCGATGACAACTCATACACAAAATGACGTTTATAACAGTCCGATGACGAAATAGGACATAATCCTCTGTGAAATGAATATACACAATTTCTATTAGAAAGTACCAAACCCTTGCTGGTGGTAAGTGGTGCACTTCGTATATTACAAATTTCAAAGCAGACAACTCTAAACAGATAGGATCGTAGTATAAGCTTTCCTTTTTTAAACCTGGATTATTAATAAAAAGGCATATGAAAAAGTATTGTGTCAATTGAAAAAAGAGAAGATTTTCCTCTGCTTAATTAGCATCACACAAAAAGAGTTGAATATATAGCGTAGTGACATCTCTGAATCTTTGGCAGAAACCATTCTATTTGTACAACTCCCGTTTTGTGGTTTGTAACATTGTGCATTTAAGACCAGTTTTTAGCACATGATAGGTATTATATAGCGGGCAGTATATTTGGGTGATGAAATTACGTTTAAAAAAGTCCAAGAAGAAAAACCAGGGCACAGGAAAATACTTGCGAACTTTACAACATACCCACTCGGACCCAGCTGAGACTCTAATCAAGGATTTTTGAAACAGACTGCTCTGTAAATATCAACGCATTAGCACACGTCGCCTTGGAGGCCCCACCCCACTTTTGTTGATATTATGTGACTTGATTATGACATTTAAAATAATTTTCGACAGAGAACATTCCCCATTGTAACTGTGCACGCATAAATGGAAACACTAAGTCATAATTTACATTGTCGACATTTATATTTAGTCTGGCAATAAATATGCTTTAAATACCCAATACATTATCACAATCATACACGATAATAATAGAGAGATGACGAATAAGATTTAGTAACCTTGAACTGAATAGAAGCTATTCGTACCTCTGTGGACTGAAAATGGACGAATGCGCTTACACCTATAGCGCTGGTGCCGTTAATATGAAACATCGAACATTCATTATAAACAAGTAAGGGGAAACCAAATCTCGTCGTTTCGTTTTCAGTTTGGGTCGTGTTAGATTGCGAAACATAATAACGCACGAGTACAAAAGTCTTTGTGAGAATGAATTAAAATGAAGCATTGTAATTACAATAATCAAGAAAATGCAGCGCAATGAATGAGCATGTGTGCTATTTCTTTATATATTGTGCCTTTCTATGACATGTAGCCAGTCTTTCTGATAATCGCAAAGTCATCCATCTTACTTGTATTAAAGTATGTTTCTTTATGTCAAGTGTAAGTACATTAGCTAGCTTCATTTAGTCATACCTTGTATAATCCAGTGCAATAAAAAAAAAAGAAATATGAAACAAGTTCTCGCCGAAATTGGTAGGAATATATTTGCTTTATTCCACGTGTTTTTTTGTACATTGCTTTAATTCATTGGATATTTTAAATCCTTTAATTCAATGATTAGTAATATAGTAAAGATATATGTGTGCTCCGTAACAAGAGATAATTCGCGACAAATACGATCTAAAGTGAAACCTGTTATTAAGATGGTCTGGAATGGCACGCGAATGTCAATGTGGGTTACGTAAACAAGTATGCGACTGTACACTTGCCCTGTAGAAGGCAAACTCGTGCGCACTATTATTTGATTAGTTAAATATGACTTGAAGATCAGAATGAGACATCTTTAGTTATGACTATTCAAGTTTTACTGAAATGACAACATTTACTTGTGCGAGAAATTATGGTGAATCAGATTTGTTTAACTGATACACAAATGAGCACTATATAAAATGTATATGCACCACTAATAATGTTGTATGCATCAATGGTGACTTCTAGAAAGTAAAACTAACATAGGTCTAATAAGCGCTCTAAGCAAAATTTTGCCTCTGTAGGTTACATTTTGGAGAATGTGATTACGCATACCTTTAAATGCCATTGATACACTTTATGTCATTCCTTTGCCATTGAATGTCAGTCGAAGTTCATTGTATACATATACTGAGAAGAGTGTTTGACTTAGTTAAACCGTTTTCTGTAGCGTGTTATGATGTATCATGGAAAACGCCTGCTGTTAAGTTGTACAACACACATAAATGAGATGCGACAATATTGTCATTTATAAATAGAATCTGGCAACACACTGACAAAAAAAACTGGCTTAATAATCTAATAAATTGGAGGTAATACTGTAATCATTTATATATCTCGTGTATGATATGTCGCGTTTTATATTTAAATGCGTATATAATATATACTCCACCCATACAAAATATCTTCCTTCATACTGGTATAAGACTATAAACGCAGATGTCAATTTAGATTTTTTTTAGTTACATTGCGCATTAAATAAAATTTTAATTTTGAAGAAATCTCGTATTTACAAGTTAGGAATTAAAGGTTCATACAAAATAATGTCTTACTCCCATATCCCATTGACTAATGAACGTCCATACTGAAAATAAATTACAATGTGACCCGAATTCGTGTTCACGCGATTGTATAATGATGCCCCTGTACTAAAAATAGTTATATTCAATATTAACTGTCTTTATCCAGACTTATTCCAAACTATCATTGTAAAAGAAACAGCGATCGATAATTTTCATCGACAATATTTGAATCACTATTATTATGCTGATAACTCACAATTCCCCATTGAACAAGATATGTTAGAATTATATTGCAATCAAATTATACAACTCAGATAAAAAATATTAGTTTATATAAGTAAGATCGTTTCCAATTCTCATTTGACGTTTATTATATAATCAAACACTAACATGCCCTAACGACAAGTATGAAAGTATAACAATATATATTATACAAAAAGCTAGTACTAAATTATATTTAGGCTAACATGTGTTAAATGTATGTAATACATTGAAACAATGGAACTTACAAACAATGGATGCATAGTCCACGTAACTATTACAGAGAATTGGCATATGGTTTTAATGGCTCTGTTATTGACAATGATTTTCATGAGATGCTGATCTCAAATGGTAGAGCGCGATGCACAATATTTTAGCAACCAACTCCAAGAATATGAATGCAAATGTAGCTCACCATTCTTTAGTCACCCATACAAATTGTAATGGTACAGTTGGTCAGATTCCATTCTGAAATGTTAATACAAACATTAACAGTGAAAAGTTTGCTCTGCAAATGTTATTCTTCTGCAGTAAATGCGAATGTTACTCATTCAACCAGGTTAGTGTTTTATCCACTCCGTTTTTCTTAATTCATTTTGATGAAAGCCTGTCATATGGTGAAAATTGGTCAATAAAAACAGTGTATAGCTATCATGATATAAAGGTGTATGTGTGCCTTGCTCTCTCTCTCTCTCTCTCTCTCTCACTATATATATATATATATATATATATATATATATATATATATATATATATATATATATATATATATATATATATATATATATATATATATATATATATAGGTATGGTATGTGTATGTGTGTGTGTGTGTCTGCGTGCGTGTGTGGTGTGGTTGTGGGTTTTAATATATACAGCACTCCATTATACGACACAGATATTTAGATATTGTACCGCTTTACGTTTTGTACAATGAGCATTATTCCGTTTAACGTGAGAATGATTATCCCATTTCATTGGTATGTGTTCAGAATTGTCTTTATGACAATATATCCCCTTAATCATGCGAAGACCAGACATCCCCTTAAACGTTGAAATGACAATATATCCTATCTATAGTTGGTATGATGATATAACTTATTTAATGTGTGCTTTGATGTATTCGTTGTGCAAAAATTGGGACAGTGTGCTTTTTATGTATGGACTATATATGTATATATCTATTTATCTATCCATCTCTCTCTCCCTCTTTATTCTGCATATATATATATATATATATATATATATATATATATATATATATATATATATATATGTTTGTGTGACAAAAGGTGTACGTGTAATCAAGTTCAGAAATTTCACGCATTGTGTGCATTGTCTTGATTTTACGAACAACACTGAGATAAACATTAATTAATGCACGTCGAATCATCTATTCTTCGGGTGTACAATATTGCCAATTATTTGTATAGGTGTAACCACAGTAGCACTAATTGTAACTCTAGCCATGCTTAGCGCTATTGAAGTTTTGATGACAACAGTATTCCCAGTTTTTCATTACATCTACATAGCATCAATAGTATAGAGATCCTTTGTTCTCGTGTATACCACATGGATGTGTATCAAGACAATTAGTTATTTTGACAGTCAGCCGATTCTGATCATAGCTACATAAAGTTCTAACACTACAACTTAAGCACCTTGCGTTTCCTTCGGCGTTAGTAAATAGGCATTGGGTCTCGCAGCAATAGGCCCACGTATTTTCAGTGTAACACCAGCTGTATGTTGTGCCTTGATTACGTCCGCACTTGTTGTCAGAACGACAAATACTGTTACCAATGGTATAGGTGGCTCAATTGGGTGTATCTCTACCCATGACACTCAGCGGATCCTTCAAATTGTCCACAGTCGTATTTGTATTGCTGGTAGCCAGATGCAGTGTTGGAATACAACTTGGATGTTGAAGCAGAAATAGGCTAAGTAGGAGCGGTTTATACGTCAGGCTCACTCTAGAACAGAATGCAAAATATCAATTAAACAGACCGTCGATTATCGTTTTCCTATTTAAAGATTTACTTGCAGATGGACATCAAAAAAATACATAGTTTTAATTGATAACCTATGTTAGCTCAATCGCATTGTGATACAAATTCAAAAAGCCAGCTAATAGACCTCTGGTCTATTCGGCTGATTGGAAATTAATCGCAGCACATATTTACAAAGAATATCTCCCAACACTAGGCTAATTAAAAATCGAGGTAAACCTATCTAACAATATCATGACTTGCTCATTTAGGGACACAATTGTTGCGTTTGAATTATCTAAGCATTTTCATAAAATGCAATTTTTTATATATAATATTGATATAACTTTAGGAAAAGATTGTGATTGATGGATAAGTTCTTGAATATGTGTGTTGTTGCCTAATATATTTGTTAATGCGTCCAAAAGTTTACGTTAGAGAATTAAGTTATATTATAATAATTGCTTGTGTACTTTTATTTATCTAATATTTTCACTTCATGATTATGCATTTTTCTGTATCCAGAATGTTTAACATGATGCGTAAAGTTTATATATCAAATGCTTGTATAGTTTAATTGGAATAAAAACTCGACTTCACATTATAAACTTCTGTTTTTCTTACAGTCCAAACCTATAATATAAGTCACATGGGTCATGTAGGCATTCAACACCCATAAACTAAGTAATGGCTGTCACTGTTTAGAGTTTTATTCTACCTACCTTTAATTGGCAAGTATTCAATTCATTTGGATGAATAAAGAGCCATATTCCTTTGGAAGAGCATTATTTATAATACCCAAGATGTGCATAAGGCAAAATTAATGTTAAAGTATGTAGACATTTTGGACGAAATGAACGTAAAGGTGTGTTCTAATGCATTCCATATTGTGATGTCACAATGAAATCATCTAATTTTGTTAAACACTTTCGTACTATCCTCGATTGTGATGATTCCACACGACGCGCTTTTATTTTGACCTAAGTATAGATATTGACACCATTGTAAAAAGTCTATAGTGACAGATAATTTTCCTCTAGAAGTTTCTTGTTGACAGTTAAGGCGCAGATCATTGAATAATCATAAACGAATAGACTTTTGTAATAGACAATTAGTGTTGAATTTTAAAAGAACACTTGTACTATAATGCCTCTCTGCACACCATTTACGATACTATCGATGTCGCCAGGAATGACATCTCCATAAACGAGGCAATAACATTGAATTTCTTTCTTTGGATCTCATAGTCCTTCTATACTTATGATTGGGGCATGATTGTGTAAAGAACTTTACATAAATAACCATTACATAATAATATAATGGAGAATAGAAGCAAATGTCTTTAATAACAATGTAATTAGAAACGGGCCTTAAAGTTTTGTCCATTACAGAGTCAGTGCAAACGTATTACTTAACTTTGCATATGTCTCACAACTGCTTTCAGATGACCTATTTTATAGATGTAAATGTTCGATGTGTATGCACACATTTATAATGATATTATCGTACGATAAGAAAGGTTGTAAAATTTTCTTTAAGTAAAATTAATTAAGTAATATTAATCGCACAAAGGATTCTACATTCGCCATCTACATCTACATCAATATCGAAATCCAATACTACCCATATAAATCGTATTATAATTCACTCTTAATAATAATTCCATTTTAAAGTTAAATGATGAGCCTACAAGACAATCGTCTTGTCTGAGTAGATTCATCAATTTTCTTCTCTTTCCATACTCAATTTAATTGTTAAAGAAAACATTTCTATACGCTTAAATTCACGTGCTGAAGTTTGTAGTTTGTAAGTCCAAGCACCACGCTAAATAGGAGACTAGTCGATCTTTATCTTGCAGATGGTTATAGAAACCATCTTAGGCTGATTTAACGCTCGATTCCAAGCTGGCCTCTGCCTGTTATTTACACCCCAATGAGGTGGTTTAAATATTTGATTTCTTTTCTACATATCAAAATGATATTTCAGTGCATTCAAGGGTTTCTTGATATCATATATATCTGAGAGGACGTGAAACACAATTTTTATCAGCGTTGTCAACTGGTTAAATTCATATCGGTAATAATAGCAAAAACGTGGTTGCAATTAGTTAAAATACAATCCTTAATACGGACGCCAAAAACCGAATAGAACACGTTAGGTGAGATGTGGAATGGTTGAAACTGAATGTCATCTCTGGCGACAAAAGATATCGATATATTTTTGTCCGTGAATAACGTATGCAAGACTAGTAATAAAAATCGACAGCAACATTATATCGTCATGTTTCCCTTTAATGCTCATGGATAAAAGATCAAAACTCGATATTTTCTCTATTGTAAATACAAATACAATTTTGGCGTGTGTTATACAGAATGTCTCGATCACAATCATGAGACAGTATCCAATTAGTCCGCTAAGAACAATGCATGTAAAAAGAAGACATTTAGTAAACTTTAGAGTAGTGTCAGAAAAAAATTGATGCAATATCACTTACTGTTGAACGGGAAAGTAAATATATTTTGAGATACATTTCCAAAGTAGGTCATGCACATATATCTTTTTTTTTACATAGTTGTTCTTGTCAGTGGCAAATAGTAAAGTTTTGATGATATATTGATTGCAATATCTAGTGGAGCAATTCAACCTTCCACAATAACTCACTTTGGAATTGCCAGCGCTGCATATCCTATACATGTGAAGGCGCAGAGCAGATCAAGTCCCATTACTAAACGTCCCGGACCATATATATTTGTATTTGGATATGTAAAGTCTTCCATGGCGTTAGTCAGGGACAAGTTATTTGTTTAATATAGTAAAACTACTCGAGCAAGACGTACATATCACACTTTAATCACTTATATCTCCAAACGGTTAGCTATTCATGTTTACTGGGAATACTAAATGCCTGGATCAAACACCACGTATTCATTCAAATCATTTTATGCTACAATGCTTGGTTATTGACAACTGTATCATTTTCCTAGATTTATTGATGATTTATTTTCAGTTCTTTAAATGATTTTAATATATTATGTTTGCGTAACACATATATCCTTGAGAGAATCACCCTTTGATATCAATAGACCAAGAAACTGCAATCAAATTTATGAAAATCAAATTATCATCATATGTGTCCATGTCTTTTATAATCTATTAAGAGTCAATTCTTATTCCTTAATCATTTAAATTCTAAATACTAAGAGTCTAACTCAATGTGCGCTATTGCGTTTGAAAAAAGAAAGGATTACATGTAACTGCTGAAATTGAGTCTGCGAGTATTATTCCTACAAAGAGATATAAGATAGTCTTGTTGCAGCAAGAAATGTCAAATATGATCAGCAAATGGATCAGCAATAAATTCAAAGATTGTATACATTCATCTTCATTAACAAAGAAAATCCCATGACAAGTATAAAACAATACATGTACTACCCTTTGTAAATTGAAATCAGTATGATATGTGTTTCATTGCGCATGTTCATTGCAGTAAAAAGCTAGTCAATATTGTTACTATCAGTTAATCCTAAACACATAAGCCCACACTTTCAGTAATTGTTTCCCTCGCAAGATGACGGGAGTCATTAGGGAAGGTAAAACACAGTTTTGTCTGTGCAAAAAGTTAAATGTTGTTCTCAGCTACTTTTGGCTACTTTTTCACAGTTATGGTTGGGTAAAGCGATGTAAGAATCAATTCTCATTGGCAAGGAAGGGGTAAAACTTGTTGATTAGGTCATTTGGATTAAGATCAATAACTAACAAAAAGAGTCAAATATAACATTTTTCTATCCGTACAACATCATTCCTACGACTCCATCATAGGCATGTTTAATTTTTTCACTGACATGTTCAAATGATGGTGTATTTAAATAATTTATCTTTGATAACGAAATGACCAGCATAATTGACAACACTATTTTGTTCCTTATTGCTTTACAGTATAGCATGCGTTTTATCTACTTAGTTATATATATATAACAAGTTTGATTTAAACAGCTTGGATACAATTATTTGTTTTATTCGAAAAAAGTAGGAGCATATAAAGTTTTACTCACTAAGAGAGACCAAATGGATTTTTTTTTTCTGTGATACTAGACTTTCATCTTATTTCATATTTAAATGTGCAAGTGAATTATGACTAACTTGCATCAAACAATGAATATTTTAAAGAAATATTTCAATGTTACTTGCAGAAAATTTCATTAGTAATCTAAACTAATACAGTAAAAACTTGCAATGAAAAGCCGCTGTCTATAGAAATCAAATTCTTAATGGACAGATGTATACATTATATAGAGTTGTTGCCAAATAAGAGATACCATCTGTCTATACAGACTATTTTTTATTGCGAAATGTGTAATCTTTCAAGATAGGTTATTCATCTTCTTTTGGCTTATTTCAGTGATGTAGTAATGTAAAACTCAGCCAAGGCTCAAAACCAGAACCATCAATGCAGAGCATACCCAATATATGTTTCAACCATGTCAATGCTCCAATAAATTTCGCTGTGAGATCAATAAATATGATAATGTATTATTGACTTTGTTGTTACGCATAAGACTGTGCGATCGGATGGTTGGTTCGGGTGATATACATCGTGTACTTGCTTGTATAAATGTATAACACAAAGACGAAAGAGCTATTCTGTATATATTACCTGTATTCGCATTGAAATGAGTCTGGTGCTAGGCAAATGTGTGTTATGTGAGAAAACATGTCAGTAGCTGCCCGTTGGTCAGCTTTCTTCCCAAGGCATTCTGGGTTCTTACTCAACCAGTTAAAATTATCTTCATGTACATGATTTCTTACGCTGACAAATTGCTTTAAACCTTAGCATCTACAACTTTTGCCACCCAGATTGTAAGGGCTTGTTAAATGTTGGGCGTATGCATGTGTTTCATCTTGTAATGATATTCATGATTGTACAAAGGATGAAGCGAAAGAAACATGAAGTTTGTGGTATTTGTGTTCCAATGAAAGAGATATAAACAAATTTAAAGATGGAAGATAAATAAATTGACGTGAGTTATGAAACCTATTTGCGCATTGTTGCAAGTAGACTACATTGTTGAGAGTTAGAGATGGAGAATTCTGTGATAGATGGATTAGGCATGAATATAATTCCTCTATCATATAATGTCTTCCATTTAATTCTTAGCTCTATTAGTCATTGACCAGATTAGCTTATGGTCGTTTGTCCATCTATATTTTAGCACCAGTTTGTTATTGCTACTTCACCAAGTGTACTTTGAAGATTGCCTGGACACTTTAGACACATTCGTCTTATTGTCTAGATGGTCCTTAATGGAAATTGTACCACTGAGACATCAAATACAGACAAACGCTTGATGTAACTGTTCCTCCTAACTGGGTGGTCACGTTAACATGATGTGTACAGTAACCTTTTTCGTATCATATCTAGTTCGTCCAAAATGAAAACAAGGTATATGTGACATCCAATATGGTCTTAATGCAGCCCTGGTGTCAATATTATCATTTCTAACTAGAAAGGCATTTTAGCATGCTGTTTTCATTGAAAAGTGTTCGTATGTCTATTTTGTCATTTTCTTTAAATGGTGTGGATCTGTGTTCCAATATGTCACAACGGTTATATGGAAACCATGTTATTACAACTTCGAATCAACAAATTTTCATAACAACACGTGGTTACAATTAAATGTTGTGTGATATCTAGTTATTCATCAAGCAAATCGTATCAATCTGACCTCCGATATGTTTGCCATAGCTGCCGTTTTGAGAAACTTGATATCGCAACTCCTTCTGAATGGAAAGACTTATTGACATGGTGTTTTCACCAAACAACATTATATGGAGTCTTGTTGGTTCTAGAGGAAACTGGTACTGATTTAAAAATAAGTATGGCTGCCGTGTCAGTCATTTTAAAAGTCTCGTTTTTCACTACTCTCATTACGGAAAGCAATATTGACATGGGTTTCCAAGGCAAAGAAAAAGATATCATTCATATAATGAACAACTGTGCATGGCTGCGTCAAGGAACCACTAACAAATGTGATAAAAAATGCCGTGGAGAATATTGTAAAAAAACATAATTATCTTATAAAGAAAAATCCTCATGCTGGTCCACGAAGTTGTGTTGGATGTAACAACGGCGTTAGAGGATTATATCAGATTTGCAAAAAATTGCGGTGGAGATCGATACAGAAGTTTTATGATATATTATAAACACAGAAAGAACATAAATCCACAAATAAAAAACCACCATCAGAACTTGAATATTACATGAAATATAGAACAAATTCCGAAGATTCCGAAGATTCAGATGAAAAGAAAAATATTCATCAAACTTAAAATTTCTTTTACAACATGAATAGCAGCAGAGAGGGTTATTGCTTACGCTAGCAAACGTTTCAGGCCCTCAGAAAAGGGGTACCAAGCTCATAAGCTGGAGTTCCTGACGTTGAAGTGGGCAATTGCAGATAAATATTTCTGATCTCGATTACGTTTGAGGTCCACACATACTCTTTCCCCTGACATACATCACTCCCACAGCAAAGTTAGATGCCACAGGGGATTGCTGACTAGCCTTCCATGCTAATTGTGATTTTACCATCTTTTATAAATTAGGAATGTTCATAGAGACACCGTTGGCCTCACTAGCAGACCAAATGTATTTGCTAAATAGTATGCTGCTGAGATTTGTCATATTTCAACCGAAGAGATCAAATCTAAGACTAATTTTACATCAGTCTATTTGAAGTCTGCTCAGGGAAGTAAAGTAGCGTTAGCCAGACTTGTTGATCTAGTGCGAAGTGGAATCGTATGCTGCTAGACGAAGATGCTATTCTGTATCGAACCGTTTCGAATGACGGCCAACGAAATAAGCAATTAGTCTCACCCCATAATCATAGACATCAGGCCATAAAAGACATCCATGACGATGTATGTAATCATTGCAAGGGAAAGTGTATCTGGCTTGCATGACAGCGCTTTTCCTGGCCCGGGTTAGATAAGAATCTTGGATCCGCCATTAAGCAATGTGCTCGCCGGATCTTGAAAGGGACATGTTAAGATTGCTGAGTTAATCCCAATACAGACAACAAACCAACATTAAGCTGGTTTGTATATACTTATTATCAGGTGAAAGGTCTAAGGGTGGCTTCAGCATATTTTTGTGATCAAATTTCACCAGGTATGCTCAAGCTTTTTCCTTGCCACATCATGACGGCACAGACAACCACCAAGACCCTGTATGATCACTTCACTAAGCTGTATTCTTTACGTGAAAGGATCAACATCAACCGTGGCAGGAACTGTCAGAGTTCACTGACAAGGGAACTCTGTAAGGTAATCGTACTTCTCCAAATCACCCCATGGGGAACGGTTTAGATGAGCTTTTCAACCCAACATTGTTAGAAATGCTTGGCACACTGGAAGCCAACCATAAACTGGACGTATACATCGTATATCAGACGAATTTTTCATTCGTACACCGCCACTAGATTTTATGCCACTGGGTATTATCTCCATTTTTTAATGTTTGATTGGCATCCCAGGCTATCGCAACGCCTATTTGGGTACTCGTCCTGGAAATGATGGTGCCAAAGATCCGGCCTGTTATGTGCAGAAACTTCAACAATGCCTGGCGTTATTGTTACCTATGTGCTGATGAAGAAGCATGGAAATAGGCTGCACGTACAAATTATATTTACGAGTGAAAGGTCCGTGGCCCCAACCTACAAGTCAACGATCGTTTACTTGTAAAGAATCTGACCGACCGCCGGGAACACCACCCTTTTATAGCCGACAAGATTCCCAACCCTGATATATCAGTCTAGAAGGTACAAATGGCAAAGCAAACCCGAGAAGCATTAACAGGAACATCTTGCTCCCTTCAACTTGCTTCCATCTTCCCCTAGCTCTGATGCTCTAAAAAAGTCCCGAACTCCCAATCCCCAATCAGAACTAGTAACTCCAGATCCCCATGATCAAGCAGTGTAAAACGATTCATGATCCAGTCCAAAACACCAATATTCTGAAGTGTAATGTATACCTATCCACTTCTCACGCCTGCCTATAGTCGAGATCCCATGCTCCGGGATAATAGATTCAGAAACTCCCATTCATTTCCTACTGAGACAGTTGGTTCCCATTTACAGGAAACCATTTTAACCCCTGACCGGCAGAATTTCCACGGTCTGTCTCAGCAGGATATTCTAACCCACTAACGAGAGGATGTTCTGACTACTCCTGCGTCAGAGACTTCGTCGTCCGTAATACAAACCGATAGTTTGGAGGATACAGACCTTCGGTTGGGTAATATCAGGTCTCCACCTACACCAGGACAAAGGAGGTCTAGCCGAGTTATCAAACCACAGAAGAGGAATGGGGAATGGGTATAACTTCTAGTGGCGGGATCTGAAGACACTGACCGATTTTCAGCAATTACTGTTATCTAAAGAATATTCAAACATTTTCATTTAATAATGAACATTCTTCTATACGTTTCTAGTATTTGAGGCTAATTATATTTTATTTTATTTCAGCTTGATGAAGAAAGGCCACGTTTGACGTTAACCGCCACCAACTACCGCACCCACATGTGAGCTTTGGACATGATGCGCTCAAAATTTGGCAATATAGCATCAGACCCTGAATCTTTGTGTCCCATGACTTCACCAAGTGCAAGTGATAAACATGAGATATATATTGGTGTCGGTGGCCTCTCCAAGTTCCTCATATACCATCCTAGATGGTGTCACAAACTGACAATAGTATATGCATATAAATTTAACCAGTGTACAAACTGACCTAAAATAAAGCTATACATCATATTCAATCTCTGAAGTCGGGGAAATGACATTTGAATTCACACGAATTTTATTTCATATCAAGATAAACCTTGTTGCCATGATAACCACACCAAAACATGTTGTTACGACTATTTGGTCTTAAACAATGTAATAAAGAAGAGCGAGAACGTACATTATATTTTATTAAAACACAAATAATCCTAAATGTAATACCACAAGTACAAAAATATTCCGCAAGAAATTCATTCGGCAATCACGTTATATTGACACCAGGCCTACAAGTCATAATACTAAATTATTGATGCCGAGCGCCTCGAGAGATATCTGTTAGTATCATTTTTGTAATTCTTGGGTTTAAACTCGCGACCGTCAGTATGCGAGACGGACGCCCCAATCATTTGGCAACCGTAGGGGGTCTCTTAGTTAAGAAATTACTCAAAGGCTAATTGATATGGAATAATAGGAGCATCTGATAATGACAGTAGCAAAGGCACTGTAAAACACTTTATATTAAATTAAATGTCGTATTTGCACCACTGAGTCTACGAGAGAGCTTCGAAAACATCTCCAAGTGATCTTTTTCATTGTAGCTGATGACATTATCAATGTGTTCTTTCGTAATTATATACACCAGATATAATCGTGTTCATTAAACCATCTAACGCAAACACACAAAATATAACATGACGCTGAAAATATACATTATGCACCTATGAATCGACATTCTTTCCTCGTGAATCCTCTACAAATGGAGTGGTCGAAATAAATCAATCTGGAAATTGATTTCATAACACCAAGTGACAAAAAAGGAGTTCACGGTGTATTCTAGTAATGAAACAAGATATTGATTTGCGCATGGAACGAATTGATCACTGCATTGTCAAAATTGGAATGCACCGCATGTTACCAGGTTTGACCTTTTGAAAGAATTGTAGCAAACCCTAATCAAGGAAAGAGAAATGGAAATTTCGGCATTGTTTAATCTAGACTCACTTTTCAACGTAATATTATCCTGGTTGGTACAAAGCGTTTGCCTTCAGATTGCAAGAAATAACTGCTCATTTTCATATGTTAGCAATTTTGCTTCAATCTCGACATCTGGCTCTACGTGCGAAACCCTCAGCTCCAGATATTTATAGAATTTCCAAGCTCTGTACTCTGAAAATTGGCTAAACCACGGCTATTAGTAATTTACATCCTGACTGTGTGTTGCTGGTACAACTAACTTCCCCGAACGATTTACATGAGTATCTCTATCTTCATAATGATTTAAAATCTTTATCTGGCAGAGTAGTTCAATGGGTCACCTCCAATAGAAGTGTTAATGAGATAATTTATTATCGTTTCAATTGTACACGGACAATAATGTGTAGTCAAAAGGGGAGATTGAGTTATGGGCAACATAATCAGGCTCAAACTCATTTTCTTTATATTTGTGACACATATTTTTTTTCTTCAGTTTTGACTGAGCGGGGAGAAGATTATTTTAGCTACTGCACAAATCTTTGACAACATACAATTGTAACTAGAGACATGATCAGTAAGAATATTTTCTATGTCTTTGTTTAAATTTTCTCTTTCACTAATTTCAATGGTCAATGGACAATATGTCTAAAACTAGATCAAACCGTATTAAACCTAACTATTCTTAAGCTGATTCACTAACAGCAAACAATGAACACATTCGTCACAATAGTTAACTATATGAAATAATCTTGATCGAGTAATATTCTTAAAGGTTTGACGAAGGTTTTCTAAAGCCCCATACTTTTCAGATTGATGTTGTTGCTTTAGGGATATCACCCATTTTTCTGCTAAGTATATCCATCGCGGCAGGTACCAGTGGTGGAGTAGTAACCCGGATAAATGTCGGTAAGACCTTCAGACCCACATGAAGCTCCTGGCAGCATTCTCACGCATCGAAAGCATTGTAAAGCACACGGGCAGCATGAAAATCTCTAAAAATCTTAGGTGGATGATTTATAATGTTGGATGCATATAATTAATTCTAAACGTGTTGGAAAATCACTATATAACGTTTGATTCTTGAAAAGATGGAATATATTTGGGATGGCCATATTGTGTTAGACAAACATGATCAAAGCTGTTAATATGGTTTAAATTTTAATATTCATCAACGGAATTGTATCTGGTAGTCATTTTGTCCCGCACATTTTGGTAAGAATGTATTGGCTGCCTTACTTGTACTTAATAAATGGATCTATACAGTCTAAAATTAGTATTCTATATAATTCGTGAAATGCAGGTAGTGGGTGTAGACGAACATTATGTATCGTAAAACTGTATTATCTTACCATTTGACCAGTGTGACAAGATCTACAATCTTTAGAACAGACCTTTTAATCTTCGGCCGCTAAAACTGTTCGAAGTTCTTTTGATAGGCCTTATTGACAACTAATTGACCATAAACTGATTTTCATAGGCTAGATTAAGAATTTTCTGTCGATATGACCTAGGAACAAGATTTTAATAGGTCAGTTTTCCCTCGGCACAAGTGGTGTTGTATCTCACAAGGATCTGAGTTCTCGCAAAATAATAAACTGGTATATGTGTATCAGTTTCACAAATAGCTCCCTGTCCTCCCCCCCCCAACCGAAAAATTATTTTGTTCCTGTTCGATACCGAGTAAATGTATTTTATCGGCCTGATAAGATTAAAGACAATGAGTGGTTGCAAGAATGATACTGTAATCAACATTTGTTGATAAAATAATACCTAATGCATTAGAGACCCCATCCAAAGACCGATCAATAAATGTCTGATCTGATCTATTAATTTTCTTATCAGCATCATTCTCTATATCTCTAATTGCCATATCTCTAGTAACTGGCTCGCACTGGGTATAAATTAAAGATTTCTTTGTCGATCAAATTAACATTTTGATGCTACATCATTGTTAACATGCTACAACATTATTAACCACAACCTAATATCCAGCTTGGTTATCACCAAGTAATAACTGATTACCCTGGATGGGTAAATAAGTCTCTGCTAAAACTATTAGGGATCCTGACACCAATATTAATTACATATTTACATAATGGAAACGGATATTAGCAAAGCAGCACTCTGATCCACTAGCAGAATAAGAACACTTACATTATATAAAGGCTAGTTATTTGAAAAAGCAGGACTGAATAGGTTCTGTATCTTTCAATAATATTATGGGGAAATGCTTAGCGGGATCAGCAAAAAAGTGATATGTAACCGTTCGACATGAATAGTTGAGAATTAATCTTCACAAGATAAGACAGAAGTTGATTCGAGTCAACAAATATATGCATGCAAAGGTGATTTCAATCAGCGTCGACCATTTTATGACCAGTAGTTTAATATATTTCATAGAGAGATGTATATTTAATTTTCATAGTTAGTTTAATTGATTCTTTTTTTTCAGTATGTGCTACTGATAATGTAACATTTTATGTTGGACTTGACTTTGTCTAAAATCAAGGTCTTTTTCTACCGAACCAGAATTATTGATTTTCCTTTTATAGTAAACAAGTTTATCTCAATCTGAGCCTAGAACTTTGGAACTGATCCATTAGTTGCTGGGTCTGCACGTTGTTTGCTACACATTTCATATTATAATTTTAGTAATATGCTTCTAATTACAGCTCGGATTTTATGAAAACATATTGCACCTACAAAATGGTTATTTTCCATCAGATTTTCTTTTCAGAAAATTCTGATTGTGGCACGCTGTCACGTAGAGGACTATTCGATCATGATACTGGAACACCTATTTATTCATGGCGTACGGTCATATCAGAATCGGCTGTATTGTTGTGTCCAGACATTAATTTGGGTCAGACTTTACTTTATAATAAATTAGTTAATTCAAGTGATTCTTCTTTGGAATTGCAACATGCTATTAAGATACATTCGTGGAAATAAACTTGAATTTATGTTGCCCTTTCAAGACATATTTTATTCTTGGATTGTATTATTGTGATCCAACAAAAGACTGTTAATATATCACGATACGCATACGCTTTCACCGTCGGATTTATTCAGAATATATATTAGGAATTGTGTCCGTAATGATGGGATTGTTTGGAATTTAATTAGAAATAATAAAAATTCGTATTATTTATATTTTAACTTTGCATTTTATGGAAATAAAATATTTGTTGAATATTGCAAAGATTGTTGCTTAGCATTCTTTTCTGATGCATTATACTGAATGTTTAAATACCATAGGGTGGTAACCATAGTTACAGTCAGTTTTGAAATGTACAAAAATGTCACCATTATATTACATTAGCCATGTTACATTGACCTTTTGTAGCCATTACATCAGTCAAGACTGAGGTAGAACATAGTTTAACGTTAGCTTTGATATTCTGTATTTGGGTACAATATAGTGCATATTGCTAGTGCATACTGATATTATATTTTGAATATAATATTGTAAGCAGCATATACACCACGAAAAACCAAGCAGCCACCCAAATACTTCGAAATAGATGACCGATTGTGGAAACTTTGAAATTGTATGCAACAACTAAATTAAAATGACTTACTAGTATGCTGTGATGCTATGCTTAAAATAGGTTTAACACGGAAATACACCATGGTGTTAAATAGAGTCAACAAAAATGTCAGGACTATTTTCCAGAATAAAATTAGTTGCAACTAGGGTCAAATTCTAGTATTTCGAAAGACTATGTTAATATCGATTGGTCTTTTCCGTGGAGTTAAACTTCAAATGGGCTTAAAATATAAATATCATATTTCTCTAAGGTTTAAGATAGTTATTAAAGCGGTCCATGAAACCCTTTCTAAATATATATAGAAAGCATATTTAAATGTTTTCATTTCACAGCAGGACCCTTGCTAATACCAGAGTAAATGCATTTCGGCCTTATATCAAGGAAACAATGTACCAATATCATTAGTATATATATATACACTTAGTCTTTCTACATTCTTATAAACATACCATCACCTTATAAAGAAGATTATACAGAGACAAAGAAAACTTTACATTAAGATAAACAGATGGATTAAAATACATAATTTAATGTCACGATATCGAGCATTCTGTATTTTGAGAGAAGTGATAGTATTATTGAAACAAATGGTGCACTGACTGCTGAAAGATAAAAGGTAACGTTTTAATGGAGACGTTGTCATTGAATAAATAAACAAGCAGTTGGAAAGAAACTGCTTGGAGTGAAATAGCTTTAAGAATTTATTTCTGTGAAATCCTTATGATGTATGCAGTGTGGGAGTTTATAATAATGTCAATCACCAGGATATGATTTCGCAGACATGTAGCCTGCAGTCCCTCCCAGTCACATTATTCTGACACCAGGCCGACCAGTCCTAACACTAACACTCAGAGATAAATCCCGATATAATCCAAGATGAAAGGCAATGACGACTATAATAGTCAGCGTTGTACTGATGTGTCCGAAGTCTCTTCTTGAGTCACATAAAATAATATTCCAGTTTTTGAATTCTGTATACATGGCATTTAAAAAAGTAAAGAACTAGAGGCATTTAAATTTGAAAAACAACATTTTCTGAAACATGTTTGTTAATATTCATGTATCATAAGGACGAACAGCCACATTTTCTGTTTATGCAATATTTCGATATCAAGTATGGAGGCATATATGTAGTTTGTTACGATTATATGCTCTAAAATAAAAAAGAAAAAGAGAGTGAAGACCACAAGCTTAGTAAAATTAAAGAACAATTTATTTCCCTAAAATACTAAAAGAAACATAAGAAAATATAACTTAACGGTTATACAAATTAAATCCAAAAACAATCCAAGAATTAAAAATCCCACAAGTTATATCAGTGAAAGATTCTAAGTGAATCATAATTCACATCCCGATGTAATTCAAGGTGTAAGGCGATAAGGACTGTAATGGTCAGCATTGTCCTGATGTGTCAAAAGTCTCTTCTTGAATCACATAAAGTATTGTTCCAATTTTTGAATTCTGCATAATTTCCATGAAGTGTCTTTGTCCGATAAAAAACATAGCATTTTTTTATTCCCAGGGAAAATAACCACATTACATTCAATAATCTGAAAAAAATAAAAACACTCAGCCCAATCTTGATACAGCACAAAACACCTCGAATATAATTCTTATCATAACATCAGCTATTCTTATCATAACATCAGCTATAAAACTAACTGCAAAGCAGAACAGATTCTACGATGTGGGTCACGAATTCAACCTTCTAGAGGAAATGGAGTGTGATGTGATTTGGATTTTTAACGTAGCTTTAACAATTGTTCAGTCATATCGCTACGATGTCTGCAATGTGGCAGTTTATAGTGATGTCTAGCACTGGGGCATCATGCCGCAGACATGTAGCATGATGTCCCACCCAGTCACATTAACCTGACACCGGGCCGACTAGTCCTAACACTAACCTCTTAATGCTGAATGCCAAGCTAGGCAGCTGTTAGTACCATTTTTGTAAGTCTTTGGTATGACTCGGCCGGGGATCGAACCCACGACCTCCCGCATGCTCTAACCACTAGGCCACCGGAGCGGTAGAGAGGAAATGGAAGCTTGTTACATAATAATATTATGTAGCGAGGAAGTGGAAGCTTGTTACATAATAAACATCACGTCGATCAGCTGTGATCTTGAGTCAACTTAAAATTCTTACTCTGAGAAACAAAACAAATACAAAAAACGTTGTTTACCAAGACTGTCATTGGTTTTGAAACAAGGTTAACGAAAAAATACAATATATTATTTATTCGTTGTTTACAAAGAAAATAAAACAAATAAACAATATGTCAGAACTTTATTCAGGACAATATCAAATCCAGTAAACAATATTACATTACAATATCATGCAATGGAATAAAATTAAAAAATATAAAACTAACAAACAAACAATTAAATTACATATACAATACAATATGTCTATATGTATATATTATATAATTTTATATATAAGTATATACATTAAGCTAATCGAAAAGTTGTAATTGATATTTAGCATAATTTGCCATATACCTCATTATCACAGACAGTTACCATATCCACGCCTTGATTGAAATGTACACAATTTGGCAATTATGACTCTTCGCCAAATAAATATTTCCAATGGAATACTATATTTTTATGAATCAATGTTCTAGAAAAAGGAAACTGAACGTACTACCTGAATGTTCTTCAGTATTCTTACGCCACTTTCTGACCTTATGATACTTGTCAAGTATATATATTGAAGCTAAATAAATTGTGCACGGACATAATGTCTTAACAATGTCTAGTGTGCCCTTTTGACAAACACAATTATATATTTTACTATAGAGAACTAATTTAGTCTCTATATACAGTCCCTTTTTAAAACTGAAGTGTGATTAGCATTCATGTCTTCTCGTATTTATTGACCTTCAGTTTGTACCTCTTTATACTTTTTGTGGTAAAAGGAATAGACCTCCATTACTCTGAACGTTTATTTTAATTTTAAATCATTTATTGGTTTGTGTTATATTATTATTTATTGAGTTATATCTTTATCGATTTATTTACTTATGTATTTCTCTGCTTATTTTGTATTTGCATTCTTGTTGAATTGTGTTTAATCGGGCAGGTTACACTATATAAATAAACCTTTCAGGCGAGAATGATACTTAATATGAACAGATACCTAAAGTTTTACTTGATATATTATCCTTTAATTATATATATATATATATATATATATATATATATATATATATATATATATATATATATATATGAAAATAATCGTTATTTATCCCAACACGATCATAAATACGGTTTTAGCAAAATATATCACTTTTTGAAACGCATGCCCCACCCCACCCGTCTTGGCATTGCCTCAGAACTCTTGATAGCAACTGGTGTGAAATAGAGTAAGTGGTGTTTATCAAGAAAATATACAGATTTTTGTCTACTCTCTCGAATATATGTACACATTTTAACAAGTACTTCGCATTCATGTGCAGTCTCCTCTCCACAACCCTGCATTTTGTTTGTAGATCCTTAGGGCTGTTCTGTAAGAACTAATGTTATTCACATCCTATTTACAACTTTCATATTCTTATTATGCAGAAATGGTAGGTAAATGTCTGCATAAAACGTAAATTTTTTTTCAGTCCATTGCTCATACATGGCATGGCAAGCTATTCACAAAACGTACTATGGTGTGTTGATATTTGCTGTTATCATAACTGTAGGCTATAAGACAATTTGCAATTGTCTCAGCTGTATTGTTAGTAAACTGTCTAATGTAAACTGTTATGTTACGTCCGCATATACTTCATAGCTGTATAGGCCAATCAACGAGCTTGCCATATGGTGGTTTCAGTACATCTCCTTGTTTTTCGGAGCTAACAAATATTGTGATAGGTGTATCCATTTTCTCTTTGTAGCAAGTTGTATTTGGATTTACATATTATTTACAATGACCATGCATTTATGGAGTATGCTCTTTTCCGGCATATTTTTCTAATCTGTATATAATAAAATTATCGTGAACTGTAAGTAGTTGTATATAAGGTTTTAACAAATCATTTGTTGTAATCAAGTAAACTCATGAACTTTCTTTAGTAGTTCAAAATCTATATCTACTTTAAGTACTGGTGTGAAGAGATTCTGGGGCACTATCGAGGTTATGGAAATAGGACACGTGTTTAGAATTTCAAGCACGTACATTGGCATTGAAGACACCTATACTGGTATTACACCACTTTAGATCTCCGACCACGTGTCGACATTATTTACTCGCAGTATAAAACATTTACAGTTGTGTTTATAAGATCTGCTCGTAGATCAATTTTGCAATTATGTAAACTTTAATGGAATAATTAAATTAAATTTTTGCAACATCTCAAGCTATATTTGCATAATAGTATGTGCTTTTGTTTAGAATTACCTCCATTTGGAAACATACGAATCGCCTATCCAAATATAAATACTACTAACGACGTATTTATACGAGTGTTTCTGTGTTCATTCTGATCTATGCGCAAATGCAATTACAATGCGAGCGTGGTTTGTAAATGGTTCCTACTGTGTGGGATATTCAAACAAAGACTCTATGACTAGTTTAGTAATATTACCTTGGCACATGACCTTGATATATTCTTCTTTTGCGCTATTACGACCTTGTAATGTGTTTTAAAAGATTATTAGCTGTTACTAAGCTAAAATCACCTTTTCACTGCTTGGCTTACCTATCAATAATAATCTTAAAGTAACACATTAATCTTGAATTCTAGGTTTATTTTGTTTGCACGTCATTAGGCTAGATAACCTTATACATAATTCATATGATATACGACATAATGGTATACAAATTAATACATCAGGTTAACCCGTCTTTTACTGAGAAATAAAGTTAGCTGGCAATTACAAATTGATACATTAGTGAGTGAGATATATTATGTTGATATATTTGCTTTTAAGAGTACTTGTCACAAAGAAGTTTTTCTTATGCTTATTAAGGATCCGTCTCGTGGCATTAGTGAAAGCCTGAATGTTTAATGTCCTTCAACTTAACTAAACCTATTAGGATATTGGATTCAAGTATCATAAGTGGTCTATAAACGTACAGGATGTTAACAAGGGCTCCTGAAGTTTGTTTTGATGTGTTTGACTAATATTCTGCTTTGATATATATATATATATATATATATATATATATATATATATATATGAGAGAGAGAGAGAGAGAGAGAGAGAGATGCATGGTAATGTATGAACGAGTGTTCTAGGTAATGCTGTACGATTTTGGGAGGATAGATTTAATTCGATAAGACAGATTCATATCTTCTAATAGGAATAACACATTTTGTGTTCGTGGGGAAGATTTAATTAAAAAGACTTTACTCAACATTAGAAAAGGGTTTATAACTTTGCTGCATTACAAAATAAATAAATAAACCTACATTCATCAGTTCACATTAAAAATATTAATGAACACATAACGGCGCCATGCGATCCTTGAATTTCTTCGTGCACTCGTGTTTAGCTTAAAATAATTGTCGTTTTGCTCTGCTTAAAATTGAAACTTAGCTTAACATTGTGAATTAATGCGCATTGTAACATTTCCAGTTGGTATGTAATGGATGGAATTTTTTGTTTTTAATTTGCTTGTCTCTTCTTTTCATTTCTGCTTTTCTGCTTGTAATTGACTACATGTTTTAGCGGCTTCATTTGAGTACTAAGTACATTTGAGCAAGGAACGTCCCTCTTTAAATCAGCAGGCTACATGTTTATGTCCTGTGATTGATTATTTAGAATCATCATGTGGGATAAATATGAACTCTTTCAATTGTCATTATCAAACATACATATTTATTTAATTTTGAGCGTAGTAAGGCTAATACGAATATAGCTGGAAATGTATTGGAAATCATAACACACTATCCTGGTGTGTAAGAAAGTTTCATATCACATGGCATAACTCATATTATTCTGATTTGTAGAATAAACTAGTAAACGTCAATTTGACTAAATTCAAGATGTTAAAAATGTAAATTTTGCCATTCCCATTACGAGCTAAAGCAGGCATTTTTAAGACTTTGTCAAATCCATGCTCTTTGCAAAGACCCTGCCTATTAATCGACATGTAAAACGTTTACAGTTAGTCTTTATCCGACACATTGTGTCAAACTGGTTAAAGTGAAATATTGTTAAGCTGCTGGTGTGTGACAGTCCGTTGAGCCAGCGCAAACATGAATTCTTCGTCGTCGGATATTGACAATTATCTTTCTACCAAAACCTTCAGTTGCATATTTGGGTCAGATTTAGTACTTTGATTAATACAATGGTACATCTCTGATAGATTTGTGAAAGCACCTGGTCACAGTATGCTTTTCTGTTTTATTTGCATATAAACCGGATAGCAATGGTGATAATTGGATTCATTTAATTTGCGAAATGTAACGAACATCTCTCCTAAAAAATCTGTTTAAGTTATTAGAATGGAATTTTTGAATACCTCGTCTCTCACGTTTGTTGTGGATATTGCCACTATCACGTTAACTCGTTTGCTTGCTTGACAGTTTAATGTGTCACTCATTAAACTTGTATGCATCATTCAGATTATCAACCGCACTCTCAAAAGGACAAACAGTGTCTTAAGTTCTTCCTCAACGAATTATGATAAGCCACAAGCTAATGCTTCTGCTGCTCGAGTGTACATTGTTTAAAATTAAAGTAGTTTCTACTTCGCAAAACTAGTTATGTATATGTGTAGTTCAATATGAAGCCGTTCAGCATCGATAAATACTGCCCGATATTCACAATGTAAGGTTAAGGAGGAAAATGAGTATATATATATATATATATATATATATATATATATATATATATATATATATATATATATATATGCAAATGATACTATCATACAGGTCAGATAATTTTTAATTCGTAGTCTGCTTAGATTTGAACCAAGGGCCGCGGGTATAAGGCACCCAATACAAAATAAAACTGTCATGCAGGTCAGATAATTTTTGATGATGAAAATAAAATCATTTTAGCCCAGATAAGAAATATTATACTTTGTGTTTTTTGGCTTTGCATGAACCTGATGCAAACGTTCAGATTTAAAATGTATTAGATGGTGATACTAGCTTAGGGAAAGGAATAAATTATATTTGTTCAAGATTAAAACAACGCACCCACGAGTTTCGATGATAGTCAAATCGTGTTTAGAAACATAATACATTTATATATTGGTCAATATTGGCAAATCTTCATGGCTAGCAGAGATGAAGTCCTAAGTTAATATTTAAATAATGAGTATTTGTTTCATATCAAATTTTAATGATGTAAAAAAGAATCACTTAATAATAACTTTAATCTAATAGGTTATTAATAATACAGTTAAATAAGGGACACGCACACTGCCTTACTCACCCGGATGGAATCAGGTCTTTGCTAACATCCAGATGTTTCTACTACACCAGTTGGGTTAAGCACCTAATGAGCCAGTTTTCAAGACAGAAACATATATATTCATTGACTAGTTAAAGCTTCATCAATATCATTTTATATGTACTATATATTTTCAGATATCTAAAATGCTTACCATTTTACCTATTATTACTATTATCATTATTATTATTAATATTATTATAATTATTAATATTAGCAGTAGTAGTAGTAGTTGTAGTAGTATTATAAGTAGTGTTAGCGGTATTTGTAGTGTAGTATTAGTAGCGATAGTAGTGTTGTGGGTACTAATTAACCTTCAATGCATATTTCTTCCTCCAAGTGTATTGTTGATTATTTTTGTATTTAGCATCACGTTGCTTGGAAGCAAGTACATCCCCGAGTAAAGTAGCATGTATTATTGTACCTGTGTCACTTTACACGAACACTGATGGCTTTTGTTCAAAATGTTAGCAAACGAGATCGCCTTTCGTAAAAATAACGATTTGTTTAATGTATTTAACTGATAAGATGCAAAATGCGTTTTGATGAGTAAAGTTGTTTGTCAGAACAATATTGTTTCTATAAAAAATAGTTTTGTTTCCAATGTAGAGTTTTCTAAAAACATTGAAACTAGTTCAGATATTAACCAGTTAAGAGATACGCATTTGTGATGATCATAAGTGCCTGCTTTCAAAGCTGATAAGGGATTTCGACGAGCGCGAAAAATACTAGTCCACTAAACAAACACGATTCAAAATCTCTGAAGGGAGTATACAATTGTTCGGTATTGTTGCTTCATATTGGTTCCTTTGTCTATACATACATATTTGTGTTTCCTTTAAACCACATACACTGTTTTGATATGATTCAATCATGGATGATGTTAATATTTTTAAAAATATTACCAGGATACACAAGGTTTCTAAGATGATTACGATGCCAGAAAAGTCACACGTGCATGTCCATACAACAACGGTTATTATTACAATCGGTACATGGGGTATACCTTCCGTTTTTCTGTCATTTTACTTTATTGAAGCGCGTTGCTTGTTTTTAATTTCTGGATAAAGACAAGTACAACCTAAGTCAGTACATTGTATACCAACAATGGACAAATTAAATTTACGGTATTTTTATTGTATTTTTATTGTATGCGCTACTACATTCAGAACTTGGTATAAAAGGAACAGTTGGAATCTGTATAATTCTATATGACAATCACTACTTGATTGACACATGAATACATCTGGTATAATGTTTTACTAACTTTTGCTAAAGACGGAAGTTCTGTATACCCCACTATTCTTGTTGAATTGTACTTTGGTAATTAAACGCTTGCATTTAATGTACACAATAACTTCAACATTTCAATGGCAAAATAATTAATTTGCTGGAATTGCCGCTGAAATGGTGCGGTTTGCACTTTTATTATCTCAGTGCGGCAAGCGTTTTATATACTTGGACAAGTCACTTTACTTCACATTTCTCGGCACAAAGTAATAGTTCTATGTTGCTGTGCCGTAAAAAGACAAACCAAACCAAAATAATTTCTTTTGGAACATCTTGCATCCATGTCCTAAAGAATCATTTTGGGATAACATACGTCTCTGGCTGTAATGCGGATTACTCCTAAATAGTTTGGTGGAAATGTACTATTTTGTAGCTTATAGTCAGAGTGTATTAAAATGAGCAAGCATGTTTGCCATATGTCGTTTTAAAGATCATGCCTTACATTTAGGAAGCATATCATCTCTTATTGTTTCCAAACCAATGTCTCAAAAATGCGGCATCAATATAACTATCTCTCCAACCAAAGGGTGCACGTTTTTATTGTCTAATCATGTTTTTAAATGTTCTTTACATGTCCTTGCTCTGATTGGATTAGATGCAGTAATGGTTACCGGTTAAAATCCTTGCTCCGATACAACTGCCTTAACTATTATATATATATATATATATATATATATATATATATATATATATATATATATATATATATATATATATATCCTTGATAAATTATATTTTCGCAAGTTTTCTTTTAATTTTATACAACTTTTCGTACATCTTAAACATATTTTATAAAAATAGTATATGCAAATGCTATTTTATGACATTTTGGAGACAAAGGTAAATCCACAATCAATAACAATGTAGTTTTAAACTCAATACATAGGAAAATGTGCATGATATTAGTACATAGATGCTCTAGGAATAGGAACATAAACAATCCGCAATAAAGGTAACACATAACACAGCAGGTTTTGTAACATTCATAGTTATACAGTATTGAGAAAGTCAAGAGTCTGACCAGACAAACGTATGCACTCGGTTTATTCACTGGGTCGTTCGGATATGTATATGCAGACAGTGTATACTTGGCTACGTTTGCTATGAAATGAGATAAATTTAGAAATAATACATTTTGTATGGATAACCAAAGGAGTAAAGAGTACTGTAATGGCTCCCACAGAAACAGTTATTTGGGTTTAACACCTGTGTTCAGCACAATATAGGTTAAACAGAGCTGTCAATACATTTGATGGACAAAAACATGAATAAATCCAGAGAAGACTCACCGAAAAACTGGAGGCTAGATTTCTCAATAACCACGATGGTCGTGCCGAGCTTAGAACCGAAGCGGATAGAGGTCAAATTTATATAATCTGCAAGTGCCTTAGACCACTCTGCATAGGACTGGAAGAGAATCTGCCAGACTTTATCACATTTTTTAAACATCTGATACGATTTGAAAATATACTATAGAAAAATGCAATTTATACGCATGCCAACAAGATACTTTACACTTTTGTACCTGTTATTGTAGATCTCATAATATAAATGGGTTTTTCACATAAACCTGAATAATTTTCTTGTACACAAATCAATGACTTGACTCTAACTATTGTAGTCAACTCACTGGTACGAGTATATATCTATATATCTATCTATACATCCTCGTTTTGTTCTTTCTATAATTATATATATCGTTTTTTCTGTAGTTATGTCTTTTGGTCTATGTGTTACCTTTAATAAATTTAGTTAAATACATTCGTTAATGCTTAAAAGAATAATAATAATGAGAAAATGTCTGGAATCGAAAGAAGAACACTTGAAACGAACAAAATCGATAGTAGGAGAAGATTAGTTCTTCAAAGTCGCCAGTATTCAATTCCCATTTTCGTTTGAATGTTGTATACGCGACAGGAATTACTAAATTAATTAAATACTTATGCTATTATCTCTCCACCGTTGCCCCTATATTCTTTTCCTTTATATTTCCCTTTTCCAAGTCTTAGAAGGCTTCCTAGAAGGCGGTGGCTTAACGGGTCAATCGGGGGGTAATTTTACCGACCTTAGAAACTGGCGACTTCAAGGTCAATCAAAGGTAATTTTATCAACTGAGTATGGCATTTGTGTATCCCTGGCACTTGAAAAGTGTCCCCTTGTTGGGCTCCTTGGTGGGTGGGGAGCACGGGCGCTGAATTTTTAATCTAGCCATCATGGATAATTCCAAAAAAAAAATCAAAATAAAAGATCGAAACCCTTATCAGAGTCTGAGGATGAATAATGTAGTGTGGAGTCATTTCCACGCTTCATGGTCATACAGTCAAAAGATGCCACGAAAAGGCTTGCCGCACTATCTCCATTTGTCATCGAAAAGACTATCACAGGATCGATTGGCACACCCAAAAGTGTTAAAAAGTTGAAATCGGGTTGTCTTCTTATTGAGTGTGAGCGACGAGGTCAATCAGACAATATCAGGAAAATGAAAACGTTCTTTGATATCCCAGTAACCTCATTCGCTCACACCACACTGAATACGTCCAAAGGCGTGATTCGCTGCCGTGA
This sequence comes from Sinohyriopsis cumingii, assembly GCA_028554795.2. Classification (NCBI taxonomy): domain Eukaryota; kingdom Metazoa; phylum Mollusca; class Bivalvia; order Unionida; family Unionidae; genus Sinohyriopsis; species Sinohyriopsis cumingii. The sequence goes on along the minus strand of CM068834.1, from coordinate 77,670,395 downwards.
CTTGGTCGGAGTCACCGACGCTGATATCATCGAAGGAATGAAAGGTGAAGGTGTCACTGCAGTCCGACGAATACGTATTAAACGTAATAACAATCTGCAGGACACCAACACCATTGTACTCACCTTCAACAGGCCAACTGTACCCAAAGTGGTAAAAGTTGGCTTTTTGCAAGTAAAGGTAGAGATTTACATTCCCAACCCCCTTCGGTGTTATAAGTGTCAAAAATACGGCCATCACGAAGACCGCTGCTCCAAGAGCCAAATATGTGGCCGATGCGGAGACAATGCTCATCAGGAATCTGATTGTAGAGCAACTCCGCATTGTGTCAACTGCGGAAAAGAGCACCACGCAAATTCCAAGGATTGCGATACCTGGAAACAGGAGAAGGAAATTCAGAGGGTAAAATACACAAATAATATTCCCTATCCAGAAGCCAGAAAAATTGTACAGGCAAAAACAGCCCATCCTGGCCCATCCTTCTCCACTGTAGTGAAGAGCAATCCTAAAACAACGAAGGACGCTCAAACACAAACAGAAGCACCCGATTCAGCACCAAATTCAAACACCCCCCATTACCAAGCACAGAAAAACACGGCATCTACTCAGACTACATTTAATAATACCCAACAACCTAAATCACCAAAGAGTAAAAAATCTCACGGAAACAGGCAACAAAAGGGGTCAGATGACCCCATCAAACTTTATAACAGGTTTGGAGACATCGAGAGCATGGATGCAGAAGAATCTGTTCCATGCGCCCAAGGGAACTCCAGACCTACAAACAAAAAATTCACCCCCGTACATCCTCCAGAGAAATAACAAAACAAATTCCCTCTGCGAAAGGTCTAACCTAACTCCACAATCTTTAATTTAAATTTATAATGAAAAACACTATCATACAATGGAATTGTCGAGGACTTAAAGCAAATTACAAGGATATTCTCCTGCTTTTAAACGAACATGATCCTGCGGTACTATGCCTTCAAGAAACATTCTTGAAAGATACGGACAATATCACATTTAAAAACTACTCCCTGTTTAACACCTGCTCTCCAAATGTTGATAGGGCATCAGGAGGAGTTTCTGTTATTGTAAACAACAGAGCTCCTCATAGCTTCATTCATTTAAACACCAATTTACAAGCCATTGCTGTAAGCGTCACTCTACATCGAGTGATTACATTTTGCTCTATTTATTTACCACCAAACACTAACCTAGTACCAAACGAACTCGACAATCTTGTTCAACAGCTTCCCGCACCCTTTGTTTTACTCGGGGATTTTAATGCCCATAACATTTTATGGGGATCAAATCATATAAGTGACAGAGGTCACAAAGTTGAAGACTTTATTTCTAGACACGATCTGTGTCTATATAATACCAAAACACCTACATATTTACACCCAGGCACGGGTACATACACACGCATCGATTTGACAATTTGTTCTCCTTCTCTGCTTTTGGACTATGAATGGAAGGTCGCTGATGACCTTCACAGCAGCGATCACTTCCCAATCTTTCTTGTAAATCTTAACTCTACAGTCGATGAAGTAATTCCACAATGGAATTTAAAGAAGGCCGACTGGGCCAAGTTTGAAACACTTTGTAAAACTAGGCTGAATGAGGATACAGTTTTCAATGCTGACGACACCATTCAGCATTTTACATCTATTTTAATAGAGATTGCAGAAGAATCCGTTCCCAAGTCCTCGCCATATTGTAAAAGAACCCAAAAACCTTAGGTCACTAAGGAATGTAAGGAAGCCATTAAACTACGCCGAGAAGCATTAAGGGAATTTAATAACCAACCGACGCCCGAAAACTTAAATATATATCGCATTGCCCGGGCCAAAGCTCGCCGCATAATCAAAGAAAGTAAAAGAGCATCATGGAAGAAATATGTTTCTTCTTTAAACTCTCGTTCCTCTGTTAAAAAAGTTTGGGACACTATACGCAAAATAAACGGAAAGAGAAAGCAAAACCCTCTCCGACATCTGACACTGAACAATAACAACTTTAGTTCAAAACGTGACATTGCAAATATTCTTGCTGACAGTTTCTCAAAAAATTCCTCAGAATCTAATTATTCAGAAGCCTTCCGAAAACTTAAAACTCAAAAAGAAAAGTCACGTTTAAAATTCACATCCAACAACTCGGAAAGTTATAATCAATTGTTCTCACTATCGGAGCTTAGGGAGGCTTTAGATAAGGCCCATGATACATCCGCTGGGCCTGACGAGATACATTACCAGTTTCTGAAACACCTTCCAGAATTGTCATTAACATCTCTTTTGAAACTCTTCAATGATTTATGGATTACTGGTAATGTACCAAAAATCTGGAAAGAAGCAACGGTAATACCAGTCCCCAAACCCGGTAAAGATAGCCAAGACCCCAACAGCTATCGACCAATTGCACTCACAAGCTGTGTGTGCAAAACAATGGAACGAATGATCAATTCTCGGCTTGTCTGGTATTTGGAAACTAACAATTTAATATCTCCTTTCCAGAGTGGCTTTCGATATGGCCGGAGCACCAATGATCATCTGGTTAGACTAGAAACATTCATTCGCGATGCATTTATTAAGAAAGAACATTTAGTAGCGGTTTTCTTTGATTTAGAAAAGGCCTATGACACGACATGGAAGTACGGGATATTAAATGACCTGAATGATCTAGGTCTAAAAGGCCGTCTGCCCTCTTTCATATCCAGCTTTCTCTCCGACAGAGAATTCAAAGTACGAGTGGGCTCTACACTCTCAGATCTGCACGAGCAAGAGATGGGTGTGCCCCAAGGCAGTATTTTATCTGTGACGCTCTTTAACATCAAAATTAATAGCATCACCAAGTGTTTGACTCCTGGTGTGGATTGTTCGTTATACGTTGATGATTTTCTAATATGTTATCGGTCAAAGCACATGCATACAATTGAAAGACAACTGCAGCAAAATATAAACAAAATTCAAAATTGGGCCAATGCAAACGGTTTCAAATTCTCGAAATCAAAAACGGTATGCATGCATTTCTGTCAGTTACGAAAACATCACGATGAACCGAACCTCACACTGGATGGAACACCTATTCCAGTTGTTGAGGAAACCAAATTTTTAGGTATAATCTTTGACAGAAAACTGACCTTTATTGCACACCTAAAGAACTTAAAAGCTAAATGCTTAAAAGCACTTAACCTACTTAAAGTAGTAGCGCACACTGACTGGGGTGCTGATAGAAAAGTCATCCTAAATTTATACAGAACGTTTATTCGCTCCAAACTAGACTATGGTTGCGTTGTGTATGGTTCTGCCAGAAAATCGTGTCTTAAAATGCTTGATCCAATTCATCATCAGGGAATAATACTGGCTCTGGGAGCATTTAAAACATCCCCGTGTGAAAGCCTTCTAGCTGAGGCGAATGAACCACCGTTATCGCATCGTAGAGAAATGCTTTCCGCACAGTATGCTCTGAAATTAAAATCAAACCCTCTGATTCCTGCTTTTTCGGCTGTTTTTCAACCCAAATACAAAACTTTATACGAAAATTAACCAAACGCCATACCTTCCTTTGGCATTAGAATATCATCCAGCCTTGACACTACAAATATAGATCTTTCAAAAATTCAGAAAACATCCATCTCCGAAACACCACCCTGGCTAATTAAACAACCAAAGGTATGTTTTACGCTACACGATGGGAAAAAGTCCGAAACAGACCCTTCTATCTTCCACAACTCTTACCATGAACTCCTCACCGAATTTAAAAACTACAACAGAATTTACACTGATGGATCAAAGGATGAGGAAAAGGCTGCTGCAGCCTTTGTTTGTGGAAATCACACAACGCAAGTTCGCTTACCAAATGGAGCATCAATTTTTTACAGCCGAAATCAGAGCAATAGACATTGCTCTGCAACATATAGAAAAGAACCGTATTTTAAACAGTATCATCTTATCTGACTCGCTATCAGTACTCCAGTCGCTACACAATAGAAAACTGGAGAACCCATTATTGAAAAACATACTCGTAAAAAATACCGAGCTGGGTGTCTCCCACAATATAATATAATGTTGGTTACCTAGCCACATTGGTATTAAAGGTAACGAAAAAGCAGATCGCGCTGCTAAAATGGCCCTTTCTCAAGAACCATCTGATTTTAAAATACCATATACTGATTTTAAACCTTGTATCAGAAAGTTCTTACGTCAGAGGTGGCAGGCATCATGGAATGATGCTGTAAATAACAAACTTCACGCAAGCAAACCAACTCTAGGAGAATGGACTCCTTCCTACAGAACGATTCGTAGGGAGGAGGTAGTCATTGCAAGAATCCGAATTGGTCATACTTATATCACCCACACCCACATACTAAAAGGTGAAGACCCACCAGAGTGCGTTTCTTGCAATGAACCATTCACTGTCAAGCACTTTATGATAGAGTGCTTTGACCTACAACCTACGCGCGATCGTTATTACATTGTGCATGACATGAAAGAACTTTTTGATAATATAAACATCACTCGTATTATAGAGTTCTTGAAAGCCGTAAATATTTACTCTAAACTCTGACTTTTATGCTATCACCTTGTGCAGTTTTATGCAATATATGTACCGTCCCATTTTAATACCTATTCATCTTTTTTACATCTCCCGTTGATCGGGAAGCTTTATTTTGCACCGTTACCATCTTACCTTTATTATTTTCAACCATTTGTTCTTTTATATCGCTGGTCGATATAAGACCTTTTATACGTTTTAAAAGATTATACAAATAACACTTTGTTTCGCACTAAATAGCCTAAAAGTGCTGATGCGCCGTTAAAAAATAAACAATCAATCAATCAATCTGTTATCTCTGCCTAGATGAACCTAAAATATTAACATCAAACAGGACATACATATTTCCATTTTTCTACTCAGTATTTTAAGTCACTTTATTGCTGTAACAAGATAACCGGGTAGGATTTCGGATTTATAAAAGAACACTTTGATGGTGATACAAATACAATGTTTAATAGCGAACGACTAGAATGAGCAGTTAATAATGATTAATATATGTGTGTACATAATCTAACTACTGGATTAATTAACATAAAACGCAAGGACTTAATGAAAATACGAATAAAGGGGTTTATACAGTACAAGCACAAGGGGTAAATAATTCACAATGATTTCACAACGGAAGAATGATGTGTTTTACTCAAATAGTAAATAAATGTAGCATTTTACTCATATAGTAAAATGTATTCACTCAAACAGTGAACTTATGTGAACAAAGCGACAGATGTACAACATATGTTTACAGTCACAAAGAAAAACTGGGTATTATAATGCCCAAAGATTAGCCCACGGCTAAAAGATTATATGTATGGAGTTACATTCTGCCACCAGCACACTCGACTACCAGTCACACTGGTCAATCAAACCGTCAGTATTCTAGTTTGGTCAATCAAGCAGTCAGCGCCCACCAATCCCGATCACAGGTTACTCGATTAGCAACACTGTTTATTCAGCTCTACGGCTGCAATGGTTCAGCTTCACAGCTGCTATGGTCGAAGTCTAGTGTCGACTCCGTTCACTCCGATAACGGATCGCTCTGGTCAGCTCTACAACTGATCACTCTTGTCACTCGGGTCAGCTGAACATACATCTAACATCGTGTATTATGCATGACACGGGCATATACGATTAAACGTAATGACGTTATATAAGGTTAGTTATACAGATTACATTATCGGCACAATAATTACAAAACAACAAACAGGTTCAGAAGCAAACCTAATCGTGCCCGACAAGAATCACACGGTACTAAACGTTTCTTAAAAATGCAGCTTTATATTGCTAATATAAATCATTTGCGATGTCACAGAAAAGAATAAACAATATTTGCATTATGCTATGTAAACCGAAGCTACATAGCAAACGTACAAAAATAAACGTGGTAGTACAATAGCTATAACTTACAAGAAATAATTCACATACCTCTACAGCTGAAGTTGTGCAAGTCTTTAAAGTAGACTGACTATACGTTCCGTAATGTAAAGATGTAATCTTAAAGTGGGGCAATTATACACAGACGAAGTCATCAAACATTGTATTTGTGCTGGAAGCATTCGGTTTTTCCCATTGAAAGCACTTCGCACGTGCGGCATAGGATGAACCCCACTTAATATTTTGAAATATTCTAAAATATACATAAGTCACCATCGGGTATCGTTGTACACAAAAAAACCCACAAAAAACGAAGTACATGTATTTAATAAATAAATGTATTTATACAATTCCGTGACATTTGCTTCATAACTATATACTACCATTATACCTACTGTAAAAATAATCTCGAACAGATTCCTTAAAATGAAGCAAGAATACATGAATAACTTTGTTTCTTTGAAGGCAAAAATGTGTAACAAAAAGAAGCCTTGCCAAAGCTTCTGCTAAAGTCTTACTTTTATTATTCCTCGAAGGAGTAGGTTCTGGCAAATGTGTGGATGTACACATAGCGTTCATGTTTCGGCCATTATGATATGATTTAAGGTATTGTGTTAAATCAAACTTTCTTATGAGTGACCAGTAAACGCGTTTTCTTGGGCTAGACTAATGAATTTTCTTATGTAGGGTTTGATTTTTATGATGTATACCTTTATTAAGAATGATAATTCAATATAATAAGCTGGTATGTTTGGTCTATTTCTAGCTCATGGGGCTGAAAGGGCTCTAGCGGCTGGTACCATCGCTAATAGGGTTGCGACCGTTGTCGTATATATCTGATTGTTCTGGCAACGCGCAGCATAAAATCAAAAGAGTTGTGCCGTGTTGCAGCATACATATGATCAAGTAGTATCATGATCGGCATACAGTTAGGCAGCCTAGATACGGTTATGATAGGTTAACCAACAGAGTGGTAGTGTAAATGTTATATCTAGTTGCATAACTTGCCGTTTGGCAGACTAGCTGGCAGTGAGGCGGCGTACTATGGAACACTGGAAATTCGGTGAACGATATGGATTCTGAAATAATACAATAAGCAGAGATTTATTGATATAGGGACACATCTTTGAATGAAATATACTTATTCCCATACGGCATATAGTTTAATGGACAGTTATAGCTGCTTTACAAAATCCTAGCGATTTACTGAAATAAATGGTTTCGCATCAGGACTTCACAAAAGTGTGGACATGTCTTCCTAGATAAATAAGAGTAACACGACAACCCTCTGGTCATGGAGTTTATATTCCGTAAAGGATACGTAACCAAGGAAAGAAGCCAGAAGAAAAACCTACAATGAAACATAACAACTATTTAATATACGATACCAAAACAGATCGGAAGACATAATTAAATTTACAATACTAAAAATGAGATATACTATGCACAACCCGCACTAGGGTATTTCAATATATATCAACAAAATAACATAACAGAGAACTAACCAGACACGACGAACCTAAACTTGCAGACGCTACAATTCTCGCGAATTGTGTTCACCACCATAGCCGCACACACAATGAATAAGATGTCGTTCGTCTAGAGACGATGCGACGAGCGCCTAGGGACTTTATTGTCAGTGTGAGGCGCTCAACATTATCGTTCTCGTCATGCACCTAGTGCACTGGTTGATCACTCACTCACCCTTACACGCGCTCACTCATGACATACACTCACCTGGTTCACATAATCATTCGATAAGTGTAAATATCTCCTGACATTTGACAAATTTGTGCCGAAGACAACAAAAAAAGCTACAGGAACAAACAATCAATCACACTATACATTATGTCTTTAGAAATAAATAAAAATCATTAATACATGACAGTTATTCACATATGACATCAAGATTTAAAATCAGCTATTAAAACTATATGAACGTTTAAATTCTTTAAATTAAATTGCCCGGCAAAAAATAAATAAATCCATAAAACATTGAAATCGAAACAACATTTTTTACACAATGAAGGTAAATTATCTCCTAATAATTATATTTTTATGTTTGATTGGCAATAAACATGATATGCATAATCTCTCCTACCTACTAAATAAAAAATGAGAACACCAGGAAAACACTTAGTGAATCGTCTGCGAATACAACCACTGACCTAGCCGGTCGGTGGTTTTCGGGAATTAGCAGAACGCCTTACCGGTTGCTGGCTTCAGTCTTCCCACGATACCGGTGGTGCTGGTGAGCTCTGTACTAATCTCATGGATTGACTCTCTGGGTCTCTCTTTGATACGGTCTGGTCTCTAACTGACCTTTCGGTAGACACCTTTGGGTATAAGAACTCAGTGCTCTCATGTGAGGCACGTAGTTCATTTAGACTCCTTGCTTCATTGCGAGACCAACTGTTTTGAAAGGTTACTCTTTCAAGGGGCTCGTTAATATGGGATCCACATATCCTATCAGGGGCGGTCCGCATGGGGCGTTCACGGGGTCGAACAATCTCCTTAACAGCCCTGTCGGGTCGTATGTGTGATATAACATACCTGTCGGTGTTTGAATCAGAACTCGGAGATTATGGGTTCGAGTCTGAAGGGGTAACATTTTGTGCACTTAGTTTTATCTGAACCAATTTCTTGGGGTGTGGATCGCAAGGAAGAGAATCAAAGGGAACATTCATATTACGATGCAATGTGCGTACATATTCCGGACCTGCGACCCTTCTCATCTTGTACACTGGCATATCTAAATTGGGGATTGATAAAACCTGATATACGTACTTGGTCCTCTTTTCGGCTAATTTTCGTTTCCCCTTTTTGTCCAGCATTGCTCACTGTGTCCTCCATTTCAATTTATGGCCTCACGGACATTTTTATCATACATGACCTTTTTCTCAGCATGGCTATTGCTCGACTTCCTCTCTGCAGCTGTGTAAGTGAATCGGAGACGGTTTTTCAGTTTTCCGCGTACGTCTGAGGCTATTCAGAAGCCTTGACATAATCTGACGCGCTTTCCAGATAGGCGTCAACCGAAAGCCGGGAATGCCACCAAAACATAAGAAAATAGGGAGAGAATCAAGTGGAATAGGGCTTAGTAACATTATATGCATGGATAATTGAAGCAAAGTACTACTTCTAATCTAATTTGTGTGGATACCTCCAATGTCAGTAGGATGTTTAGGAGCGTTCCATTGAATCGTTCTCAGGCAACATTTCCCCGTGGGTGAAATTGGGAGGAGCGAGACTTATGTTTGTTCTCTAATTTGCATAGCTCCTTTATAACCCTACCCTCGAAATTACTTTCCGGATCACTGTGAAGTCTTTTTGGAAAACTGTGATATCGAAACAGGTGCTTATAAAGGTCTTTAGAGGTAGTCTTAACCGTATGGTTCCTGCAAAAAGCGGCCTGAGAATACCTTTTGAAATAATCCGTTATCACCCAGATACTCTCATACCCTTCTTTAGACCACTCTAGTGACAACAAGTCTATGCAGACAAGCCCCATAGGGTGAGTGGTGTGAACTGAGGTTATTGCAGCCATTGACCTAACCAGAGTATACACCGATCGCAAGATTCCATCTTGCGATTCACGTCCTTTTATAGACCAGGCTAATACAATATGTGCCTAGCTAACCGGCGTGTTTTCTCCTTGTCATGATGACCATATCGTTATGGATACCTTTCAGGGCTAGGCTCCGGTATGACTCTGCGATCACAAGCTGTCTGACTGGTTGACCATCAACAATCGTGGTTCTGATCCATTCTTGGAGAACTGTTTGCACAGACGAATTTTCTTTCCGAAGATCCTCCTTCCTGGGCCGAAAACCCTTACTCTTGAGGTCGATAACTATTGTTATAGTTTTATAGGTCAAATGTCACCTGTCTTACTTATTGTTGTTACAACATTCAGATGAAAACACCTCATCTGCCGAATGAGGTGACAAATCATCTGAAACACTCTCAATCAATGTAATACATACATTGGCTGCATGGAAAATGCCTTCCTCCACATCGGGGAACATTTGTGATAAAAGCGAACTGGTGTCGGAACCAACGTTTTTATGTTGTGTCAGCTCTATATCTGATGGACAAATCGTATTTTGCTAGAGCGGCAACCTGTCTACTCCTTCTATCCTCAAGCTTTGCAATCGAAAGGGCGTATGCCATTGGGTTGCTCTCCGTGAAAATGTTGAAGGAGGAACCTACGAGATAGTTATGGAATTCGTCCGTCACGGCCATTTTAACACCAAAAGCTCGAGCTTACGGGCTGGATAACGATTTTCACCCGGTCTCAATTCGCGACTCGCGTAACCAATGGCTTTTTTTTTACACCATCTTGTTCTTAATACACGACTGTGCGTAAGACAGAGCTGCTGACATCATTATGCACGATCACTGGTTTAGTATAGTCGGCAAATACTAAGATTGGAGTAGATGTCAACTTGTGTACAATGGTCACGAAGGCTGTTTCTTGGTCAGCGTCCCAAGTTCAAGGAGCTGCATGTATATTTTTGGACTTATGATTTCGAGGCGCCTTGGTCGTTCCAGGACCCACTAAAAGAGCGTTTAACGGTTGTGTATTCTGCGAAATGTTCTCGACAGAGCGGCGAACCCCAATAGTTGAATCAGCTCCTTAATGCTGTTATGCTTTCGCCAAGTCTTTATAGCAGATTTTTTTATATGGGGTCAGTCTTGATACCCTCCTCAGATATAACGTGACCATGATAAACAATGAAGACATGAGCAACTCACATTTAGAGGGTTTAAGCTTAATACCATGCTGGTGTACGCGTGCGAATGTTGCCTCTAAACTATCCACGTGCTAATCGAACGGCTTTTGAGCAAATGACGATAATGTCTATGAAAATAAGGCACGTTGCGGTTCATTTCACCTGTGCAATTTATATATAAAACGTAGCTCCAGCGTTGCACAAACCTAAACTCACTCTGATCACCTCATAAATGCAAAGTGGACGTACCGAGAAGGTTTTTGTATTGTTTATATTCTTCCTCCATCTCGACTTACCAACATTCCGAACTTAGGTCTAGCTTGGAGAAGAATAACTTGGCAATATATCGTCAGTATAATCAAAACGAAGAAGCATATAAGCGTCATACCGGGTCATTGCATTGAGAGTCAGGTAGTCGATGCAGTAACGCAGGTTGTTATCTCGTTTAAGGAACGACACAACATTGGTGGAGTAAGAACTATCAGATTCCCTGATTGCATCATCATCTAGCATTTCCTTAATATGCTGACGCACCTGCTCAATCATCCCGGGGTATTATTCTGTATGGTTGTTTGAAAGGTGTATCATCATTCATTACTATCCTATGCCTGATAAGGTCATCTTCCACAAGTCTGTGGGCCCTTCGAAATATGCCGTCCGTTTGCCCAATACTTGTCTAAGTCTATCCAATTTCTCTGGGGTCAGATTTTCCATGTCGATCTTAATCTTCAGATCTTTCGGAGGAGAATGAATACTGTTGTCTGACATGCTGAGGAAAAATCAGAAGCTACGTGGTCAACCACTTTGACATCACATATGAGACAAGTAACAGACATAGGGTCTTATTTTCACACATTGGCAGACATATTGCAAAGTTTGACCTTAATATTGAACCTGTACCCCGTTGATGAACCCTGATCAATCTTGGACAAAATGTAAAACGTTCAGACCTTCCTAAGTTCTCTGTAATCACTTCTGTTATATGAGCATCAACATTGCGGCAGTGTCGATTATATTAATAATTTAATACGGGCAATGTTGTCAGTACGCGCATTGATATGTATTTATATTGGTGTTGCACTTATATTTCTTGTGCAGCAGCGGTTTGTCGTACAACCACAAAGTAGGAAGTAACAAAAATCAGCTACTATTTAACAGCTCTGAAAAACCAGTAATTGGGTATTTTCGGTCTATTCTTAATACCAATATTAAATCACAATGACTTAATTACTGTATGAACACGAAGAAACAAACATTTCGAAAGTTCTTGCTAGAGAAAGTTCAGCACTCCCGAAAGTTCTAGAACGCCCCAAGAATATTAGATGCAAGCTCTCACATGAAATAAAATATAATGGTGCATAACACCAAATATAAATATGAACCATGCAAAGAGTTGTATCTCATATCAACTACAGTACATGGAATTGAAATGTGCATTACATTAGTAAAGAATTATATTTAATAACCAACAAGTCCTTAAAGTTGCTCAAGACAATATGTCAATTTAAACAATGACAGAGCAGCACATAACCTGGATTTGACTCAGATATTTCTGTGCCGCACATGATATGCGGGTCAAACTGAGCTGCTAGATTGAATAGAAAAATGAAATATGCAAATGTACCAATTAGCGAAGTTATAGAATTAAAACAAAATGACTAACGGTACCAAATAATCCAAGAATTGATGAACAATTTAACTTACAGTATCAAACATCCTACCATCCGAACATATATAACCTTAGTATGGCACATAACACATATCACACAAACATCATCACGAGTTCTATATACACGTTCAATACAAAGTATTCATGTCCATTAGCTGCGAAACTAATGACGTCATCACGAGAAACACATGGAAGCAAAATTTCTCCGCAACTCGTGTTTCTGTTCCGGTTATAAAAAGCCTACTAAGTCAGCAGAAAAATCATTAACTCCCTCTGATACACTTGCTCTCCTTTTTTGGCATTTGTGTCTGTACTTCGGTTTAGTGTATTTCTTTATGGGCCATCTTCTGTCCTGTCTTGACTTCCCGGTAGGTGCCATTGTGAGCAGGGTGTTCAACAAAAAGAAGCGAACGCAATACCCTCGGATACTGCGGTTTTTTTCTTCTGTTAAGGATAGGAGACAAAATAAGAAAAAACTCCAGAAGAAACATTCTACAACGAAACAGAAAAAAATATTTAATATACAATGCTAAAACAGAACAGAACAAATACGTAAATATACAATACTACAAACAAGGTATACGAAACATAACCCAAATGCCAGTATTGCAATATATGGCAACATGATAGCATAAAAGACAACCAACCAAACACGATGACCCTAATCATTGAGATGCTACAATTCTTGCAAATTGAATTGGTCACCAAAGCGTAGACAGAATGAATTAGATATCGTTCGTCCAGAGACGATACGACGAGCTCCTTGGGTTTTTATTAAGTGCCAGGCGCTAAACATTAACGTCCCCTTCATGCGCCTTTTGAACTGATCGCTCATTCACTCACTCACTCACTCACGCATTCACTCATCACAAGGATCAAATAAGTATTATGGTTAATGACTTTCAAGACAGATTATAAAACAATCTCAAATATGGGACATCTTGCTGGATTCCAGATTCAACCAATTCATATTGGGTATAACATTTTATAAATTAGTGTTATAACTGCTTTCCTGAAAACATGGCTTCTAGTATGTTTTGGCTTCAACATTACCAACAACGATTGATTTAACCCGTCTTATGTTTAAGAGCCAGCATTGAGTATATATCGGATATCTTGTAAATTATGATTTAAATGTTTGTAAAGTTCATCGTATAACATACATGAAATTCATTGCTTGCATATCACATTACGCTATATCGATGGTTCGTGTATATTCCGCCATTCAACATTTACGATAGCTAACGCGACGAAAAGTCCGAATAAATTGTGATAAATTTATTAAAATGTAATGAATATACCACTCATATTATCTTTGTTACGTCCCCACATAGTCTGCAAACCGAACTGCGATTGTCATAAGCAGCATTTGAAGATGATGACATTTTGATTTCATAGTTGTTACAAAATAAAATCTAATGACACAACAAACACTGAGACTTCGTTTTCAAGCCACGAACAAATGATTCTAGTCACATATATCGTAAAGCGCGGCTTTGTTTGTAAAATAATTTCCATTTTAGTTTGTACGCCGTCTATTGAAATACCGCGCAACCAGATCTCTCCGTTTTCAACTATTAATACATGTACGTAAACTAAGCTTTTAAAGACATTATGATGGATTCGTAAACTATGTTAGGTGGTAGACTCTGTACAACACAAAAGACGGAATATAATACATTAAAGGTCAACCATGAAATACTAAATCAAAATACACAAATATTAAAATTCTGTACACACACACACACACACACACACACACACATATATATATATCTATATCTATATATATAAATATATATACATATATATATGCATATATATATGCATATATATATATATATATATATATATATATATATATATATATATATATATATATATATATATATATATATATATATATATATATATATATATATATATATTGTAATAAAGTTGGTGTATATGCATTTGGTTAGAGAGCCCCATTTTAAGGAATTATTATGTTTGTGTGATTACTTGTGCGATTATTGGAACTCGGCGCAATTTAAATATCCTTCAAAGCAATTAGCCCATTACTAGGAGCAAACGTCACAGAGTGAAGTGCTAGTGAGCTGAGTTTCCATGATGGCGTGGGTCACTAGTACTGAAATCAGGCCCAGACCGAATGAATGTCCCTGTCGTAAGATAGTCCATATTAAAATCTAGTGGTGTACATTGGTGGTGTGACTGCGGTGGTAGTATTTAGGAAACCGGTATATTACACAAAGGAATAAATAAGAAGGAACTCGGCTGATACAGTTCATGTCGCCATGGTGGCAAATGAGGTGGAGTTATACTGGCCAAATGTGCCTGAAAACCATAGGTTGACTGGCCTAGGGTGGCGTAGTTAAAGTAGTCCCCAGTGTTAAAGGATACTCGTATAGTTTCTATGTCGTGAACGGCTGGCGTTACGAAAACCTCATGAAAATAAACCATGCAGACATGCGGTTGATAGATATTTGGCACGTTGTTTGATATGTGATCTTGCACTGATTCGAGTAAACGTTATGTTTAAAACCTCGGGCTTTCTAACTTACAACTGAAATTGTATGAAGTCTTTGGAACATTTGGGTAAACCTATGACTTCTAGCCGGAATCACGCCATGGTTTGACAACCGCTCGGTCAAATAAAGACTACTGGGATGTAACACTCTATGATGATCTAGGGTTTAACGCCATTTTTCAGCACATGATAGGCTATACATGGCGGCCAGTATAACTGGTGGAGGAAGAACCCTGGAAAACCCAGGGAAGAACCACCGACCCACGAGAAGTTACAGGCAGGCTTTCCCACGTACCCACGCTAGCCGAGCCTTGGACTCGAACCCACGCAGACAGTGAGATGGCAGTGATCCGGAACGGTGAGCGCTTTAGACCACTCGGCCACTCGGAGCCCCGTAACACTATATATATATATATATATATATATATATATATATATATATATATATATATATATATATATATATATATATATATATATATATATATATATATATACATATATATATATGACTTAGTGAGTATTCTAATTGCTATATTACAGATTATTATATTACCTTAGATGTATTATATTATTTAACTGTTAATGTATATTTATAAATTCCATCTGCGACTACATAATGAACGACCAATACGGTGTTTATTCTTTTCGTTTAACTGCTACTCATTCATAACACTACCATGTTATCACGGGAATCCTTTTTTGCCAATTAAGCCAATGTAAATAGATATTACTTAATCGATCTGCACATAGAGTTGATCAATCCAGGTATATCCTTTTGGAGTTTAAATTGTGTTCGATTTAATATTTCATATCATTGACACATAATGTCGTGCTATATTTGTATATACCTGTGTGTGCGTATATGTGCATGTAATTGTGTACCTCTGTGTGTGTATGTGCACATGTGCTTATGTACGTGCAATTGTCACGGAAATCTTAATGCCTACTTCATGATTAAAAAGAAAACCACCTGCCGCATATTATTTTGAGCAATATTAACCACAAAAAAACAGCATTAATAACCTTATCGTTGTACATGTAAATATAAAAGTAGATAAAATGAAAGCTCCAAAAAAATATTAGAAATGAATTATGTAATGTATTAAGAACATACGTATATAACGAAAAAGTCTCAACAAAACCCCGAACAATTATCTATTTCAAGAGTACTTGTCAAATTTGAAAATATTTTTTTTTTAGATACAAAGGGTTCTTGGCGTATTCATGAAATTAAACTGGTATTCATGAACTATAAATAAAAACACAAAATATGTAATATTCACATTTAGAAGAATCATATTAGTGAGCAGTCCACTTTATGATACGCGATCTCCAGCTGTAGAGATATGTGAGTTAAATATTATTTTCCTACATGCAATCTACTATCACATTTATCTTGTATTTTTGGTAAGTCCGACTTGTGTTGTATAATGCAAAGCTTTTGTCTGTTTTCTATTTTATTCTGTATGTAACTTAATATAACGATTATGTTCGCAATAATGATGTATTTATTAAGGAAGATAAGGTGGTATGTTAAGTGCTATACGATTCTTATCACACACAGATTCACGTCTGAACCTGAGGATCACCTTACACAGAAATCCCGATGCTTGATTTTTTTTATAAAATCAGATCAAATTTACAGTACATAACGTCATAACTTGCTGTTATACATGACCGTGTTATTTGAAGTAAACGGATTCGGACATTATATTTTCAGCTGACTATTTGGTGATTGGTTGATTGATGGTCGGTGACTGGTGAATTCTGAGTGCAAGGCTGAAGGAGTGAAGGAGGGACGGAGTAATAGTTATGCTGTATCTCCGTATATGCACTCTATTGTAGGTGTTGTTTAGCCGTGGTGCTAATTTGGGCTGTGTTATACCCAGTGTAATGCTGTCTGGGGTGACTTTGGCCTGGAAAAAGACAATGGCCATATTTCACTATTTGACTGACAACGGGGCATATTTCATTACTTGAGTGAACTATATCAATTTGCTGTGGAAATTGTCAATGTTTACGTGAATCATTTTTACCTATTGTTTGTGTGGAAGCAAACCGAGTATTGATCATTGTATATGTTTCATATTTAAGGTTTTTCTCTTGCATATCAGAGCACATTTAATTTAAATTGCAATATATTATCAGGTTCGTGCATATTTTGTTAAATATCGGAAATTTGGATTTTGTCGGCGCACGAATCATATGTATTTTTCATAAAATCATTCGCAAATACACATTGTATTTTGTTACCATCATTATCGTTATTCTTATAATCCTGATTGTAATTTGTATATCAACCATGATGTATGTTCGGAACTAAGTAAAGAAACAAAAGAACTCATGCCCAGCTTCCTTTGGATCAATGTATCTTGTCAACATTTTGAATACATACCAGTAGCACTTTGCAGGTTGTAAGGATGAAAGAAAAAGCTATAAAATTCGTTACGATATTAAATTTTGGCAATATATACCGTAAAGATCTGAAACAAATTAAAATACAAACAGAGGTTCACACAGTTCAGAAACAATGTCAATTTTAACGTCACATCGAATATGTTTGTCAAAATTTCAGAATCATTGCCGGTTAAATTCAATTTATTTGTAGGGTGGTCACCAGATGTAAATGTTTGTCATTACGTGTAAAAAAAGACTTGCACAGTCATTGATATTTTCAAATGCAGACAGACGATTCTTTCGAAAGTGATTTTCTTTCTTTCTAAAAATTTGTTTATGATAAAGTCACTGTTAGTTGTATATAATAATATATTATTAGACTGTGGTCTATGTCTTGTGGAGTTTTCTCCCTTGAAACGACATGCCACCGTGTGCTACTTTACTTCCAATATACAAACTAGGATGAGGCATTCATATCGTGGATTAAGCAGCTAGTAGCATAATATTACATTCATATTAGCAAAGCCGCTGCTATATCGAATTACAGGTCAACAGGACAGGGAGTACAACCATTAAACGATAAAGAATATATAAAGAGGTTTGTGAGACGATACTTTGCATTTGCCCAAATGTTAATGTGAAGGTACCCAATTACACAATTATATCAGTTGAATTAGTAAATAATTCTCCTCCTATTGTTGTATATATTTGGACTTTTTAATTTAATAACAACATTGTTTCCTTAACATCAATGCATACATATTCTTACAGCTAAAGACATCCTAGCCGCATGGACTCTCTCTCTCTGTCTCTGCCTCTGTCTCTCTCTCTCTCCACTTTCACAGACTGATTGTACAAGTTGACATATACGGGTGTGTTTATTATTATTAATATTATATACATAATATATATATATATATATATATATATATATATATATATATATATATATATATATATATATATATATATATACGTGTGTGTGTATGTATGTATGTATGTATGTACATATTGGACCTTATTCCAACATGACTGCTGCTTGAGTACTTAGATCCAGTATTGCCTTCTCTAACTGATGTTATTAATACCTCTCCATTATCAGGGGAATTTCGATCATTTTTCAAAACTGCCATTGTAAAGCATCTGCTGAAGAAACCAACACTAGAACAGAACGATTTGAAGAACTACCGCCCAGTTTCTGATCTCCCATTCATAACAAAAGTCTTAGAAATGGTTGTTCTATCCCAGCTTGTATCTCATCTAAATTCAAACAGTCTTTTTAGCAATGTACAATCTACATATCGCTCTTGCAACAGTACTGAAACTACTCTTCTAAAAGTAGTTAATGACACTCTCTCCGCTTTGGATAGCGGAAAGATTATAGTCCTCAACTCCCTAGATTTGTCTGCATCATTTGACAAAATGACCATGATATATTACTTCGCCGTATCCAGCACGTGTTTGGCATTCATGACACAGCCTTACTGTAGTTCAAGTCCTACTTGGTCAACATGACACAAATTGTGTCTGCAAATGGAATACACTGAAGACCAGTTGATAAATAATGTGGTGATCCGCGGGGGTCTGTTCTTGGACATGTTCTCTTCATTCTATACACTAGGCCGCTCTCAGGTGTCATACATCATCATCCAGTGTCTCACCAATTGTACGCTGATGACACACAAATATACAAATCTAGCCACCCAACTGAAGTTGATGCTACCATCCAAGGTGTAGAGAGGTGTATTTCTGATGTGAAATCATGGCTGACATGTAACAATCTGCAGATGAATGATGATAAAACTGAGGCCATTCTGATTAACATGCAAAGACTTTCTCATTCGCATCCTTTATCTCAAAGAATACATATCAGCAACACCAACAGTATATTCACACTATTAGTACGAAACCTATGTGTTACTCTGAACAGTACTCTCACATTGCACTAACAGGTCATGAACATATGCAAGGCTGCATATCTTTAGCTGAAACGTATCAGCTCCATTCGCAAATATCTTTCTGTTGATGCCACTCAAACACTTGTGTGTTCATTAGTACTTTAAAGACTGGACTATTGTAACTCAATTCTCTCTGGTTCATCTCAATATCTAATGCAACAATATAAAAACACAGCTACTCGGATCATACATAGAGTACCACGATCAGAGCACACATACCCGCTACTGTAATTCAATTCTCTCTGGTTCATCTCAATATCTACTCCAACAATATAAAAACACAGCTACTCGGATCATACTTAGAGTACCTCGATCAGAGCACACATCCCCGCTGCTCTGTACCCTACTCTGACTATCCATTCGATCCAGAATCAAACACAAAATTTGTTCTCTGTGCTACATTTCACTGACAGACTCTAGTCCAATATACATATCCGACCTCTTCCATGTGTAGACACCAGCAAGATACTTACGCTCCTCATATGGATACTCATTATTCCCTTTTGACCTCAAAATACATGTTATCTATTGGATATTTATTAGGCGACCTTTGTAATATGTTGTTGATGTTGTTGCTGTTGTGGGGTTTAACGCCATTTTCCAGCACACGATAGACTATACATGGCGGCCAGTATTAATGGTGGAGGAAGAACCTGGGAAAACCCAAGAAAGAACCACCGACCCACGAGAAGCTACTGGCAAGCTTTCTCACATACCCACATTGGATGAATCCGAGACTCGAACAGGGGCAGACAGCTGTGAGATGGCAGTGATCCGTTATGAGAGCAATTTAGACCACTCGGCCACTCAGGGCCTCACTTTTGTAATAATGAAAAAGGGATAAGAAAATAAAATTATTAAGAATATTTACCATGAAATAAAGATCATTATTGAAATCTCTGTTAATAATTACTTTCAAACGTGATGTGATGTAGATTTGTGATATTTATCATGTAAATAATATTGAATTTATAAAGATTGTAGAGCAAAGAAGGAGAGTTCGATCTAATGTAAATGGCGGTGATACACCTTTCTCTGGAGCGGAATCTAAAGTGAGGATCGACGTGAGGCCGCAGTTGGAGACAGTGAAATCAACGTTTGTTGGCAACTAGCTGGGCTTCCAAAGGTTGTGGAAAACAGGCCTATGACGATGAAACGCTCCATATTATATGGAAGAATTCAATTCACAATCGACAGTGACTATTTTCTAACCAAACCGACCAGGAAGAAGTAAAGGGCAAATTATATAAAGAATTACACACTATCATAACCTAGTTTACCAATCTCTAACACGCTCATCATTTTGGTGACCAAAGTGAAATGGTAGGTGCGACAATATCTCATGTGAACGGGTCATGGGAAATTATAGCTTTGGCTGCTGCAATGGCAATTATCATATATTACTTCAGACCTGAGCAGTGCATGAACGTCTCATCATTAACACTGTCTTCATTACCCACAACTGGACGCCATGAATGCATACCCGATCTAAGTAATGGTATCTCATCAGCTACGTTAGAGTAAGGAAGAGCGGACAGGCATGATGTATTGCTCACCAAGCCCATGTTATGGCGCAGAAGGATGGACTGACTACGCCTTAGATTCTTCAAACTAAACATCCCTATTTATCCTAAGATATGCGCGCAAGCCAACAAGATTCCAAACGACTGAACATAGTGATGCTAAAAACTTCAGCTCCAGATAGTCCTTTGTTGACGCATTGGAAACCGTCTGCAATCGACCGCAGCGGACACCAAAAATGTGGAGTCAGACAGGGGGACCCTTAGAGAAATGGTCTGCAAAACCGATATAGAGATCATAGGGCCAACCTCCAAAAAGCACAAAGACTGGTTTGATGAGAATTACGGCGACATTAAGCAGTTGTTGGCTGAAAAAAACAACTCCTCCAGAAAGCGTACCTTAAGTATCCCATGTTCACCTTAAAAAAAGGTTCCTTCAAAGACATCCGTATGACTATTCAACATAATAGTCTGCAAAGTCAAGACTCTTGGCCGAGTAACAAAACTGATGGCATCCAAAGGCAGGCTAACACGCATGATAGAAAGTCAACTGACAGTCATCATCAGGATCATATCCTCTCATCGGTGCGGTTGCGAATACGCTGATCACTGACACACAAAATTCTCGAAAGGTGGACTGAGCATTTCACCTGCGAACTGAAAGGCCCAATAGATATCAATGATGAAGTCATTGATATTCCGCCACAACAGCAAGCAAATGAATCACTGCGTGACTCACAAACCCTGTTATAAACTTATTGAGTGATACGTACGCACCCTAGCGGCAAAGCTCCAGGCTCAATCTCAATCTCAGCATAGGACTACAAGGAATGCTGTGCAGCTCTGACTGAAAAGCTCCATCAGCTGTCTCAGCTCATGTAACATGAATAGGCTATACCACAGGAGTTCAAGGACGTTTCTATCATACACCTGTATAAGCGCAATTTAAGTCACCAGGCTTGTGACAACCACCGACTACTGGTTGATGTTCAGAAAAGTTGTACGGAAGTGGTTCAACATCGTTGAATAGCGCTGGTACACTGTGCAGTTTTAGCAGGCGTATAGTAGGCTGGAGTACTATCGTCCTGTATTATTTCCGATTTGTCTGTAGACTTAATGATTCGTCTATTAAAGACATTAATGTGCAGTCTGCCGATGGCTGCGCTGGATTGTGCAATCCTGGCATTTACTTCCTAATGGATGACGACATTCTGTGTCAGTGTATTGAGACCTACACTGCATCGTTCTTTACCTACACCTCCATTGAGAAACAACAATACATATCAGGATTTTATTCGAATAGGTGATTTGCGTTTGATGTGCGATAAACACAAAGATTAAAACCACGTGTAATCTGTTAGGATGCAAATTATTATTACTGTTTGATATTGTTGTTGAAAATGTTTCAATAATAACTAAATATAGACAAATAATTAAACTTGGAAATTATAAACAAAAGGAGGCAAATTATGCCTGCCATAGATGTTGTTAAATTATAAGAATAGCTAACATCATATATGTTCTCTTAGTACACACTATTTGTGATTGGCCCAATTAATTTTCAAAGTTGAAGAATAACACTTCATTCTGTCGCTGTTACATATGCATATTTTGTAAATATATCAAACTGCTCAGAATCTTAATTAGCTTCAAGTTGCCCTTGACACATACAGGTGCACACTTTACGGATACACGCCCATAAATATAATTTACCGGATAAAGTACTTGAGCCATGAAATCAGTTGGCACATGACACATTATCTCGTAAGTGCTCTTCGCCTCAAACGTTTTAATTATCAGTTAAGGTCACTGTATTCGGTGCATAGTGCAAATCTTATTTAATTTTAAATATGTCAGCAAATAGATCTTGAATTCAAAGGCCAAGGCCGGACTTTGGGGGGGGGGCCTTGTTCCAAGGGTTTCGGTAACCCTACTACTAAAAACATGTTACGTACAAACAAATGTACAGTAATTTGTCACTTGGAATTTCACCATCGGTCTATTCTAGCGCCGTTTTGTTTAGGTAGTATGATCACGTTCCCTAAATATAAACATAGACGTCTGCCTTGGTGCCATTTCGAGCAAAGTCCGGGCCCATTTTAAATTTTGCAGCCACCATCCCCAGTACATGACCTGATCCTGCCCTGAAATCATCTCTGCTGCTCCAAGATGCAGAGAAGCTTGATATCAGTGTTTTACTTTTACGTTTTGAAGATGAGAACGATAAGCTGAAATAACCAAAAATGATGTTGAATGTGCAAAGCTAAAGTGTTAAATGAAACATCTGTTACAATATGCCATCCCATTGTGAACAAATTTGCCACTAGTATAGGAACATTTGTATACTGGGTAATTCGGTGACATAAAGGGTGGGGTGGGTGTTGACTGCATGTTAAACAGGGGCAATAATTTAAGGGCATCAATTGCATGACTATTAGTGTGCCATTAAAAAATCTTATGAATGGATTATCAATTCTCCCCGTTTAGTTTTTGAATTAAATACGTTCACTTTATTTTAAGAAAATGGGATTTAGTACAAAGACTGTTATACAAAGAGAGAACTCAGCATTATGAAAAGGCTGCTTTTGCCTCATTCATTACCCTTGTTTGTACCAACAACCGTCCTCGCCTTCACCTCTATGACTTAGTTATCCACCACGTGAACTATATATATTTGATCACTTTTTAATGTTGTCTCGCGAGAGGTGGAACCTCTAAGTGCCGTTAGTCTGTCATGGGGTAGAGTCTCTTACGGCTGTCAGAGTCCCCATAGGTTAACGAATGGGACCAAACACTGCATCATTCAATTTTACTCTAGCCTGTATATAAGAAAAATGTACTACTACAGGCAGGGGTATAGCAACGACATATTTACACACACCGTCAAGCAAATTAATGAAATCAATGTAATCTCTGCTATATGTGTGTGTTATGGTTTCTACAGCATGGTATATACGCATTAATACTTGTCTACAGATATAAAGATATATCTTGTTGAGTTGTGAATATCATTGTAGTAAAGAATGCAAATAGCGGTTATTATACAAATGTTGAGTGGCAGATGAAGGGGCCCCGAGTGGCCGAGTGGTCTAAACTTAAATGATGCAATGTTTGCCTTATGCCAAGGATGAGGAGGAAAGAGATAAGCATACAGGCTATTGTTAAAAGTGACAGAGCTAAAGCGATTTGGTAAATTTACTTGCACCCCAGGAAAATTGATATACATTTGCATACAAGCGTACAAAGTCTGGTCATATTCGAGTTGGCGTATTGCTCACGGACTGATATACTGAGCTCAATGATGGGTCAGTTGAAATGATAAAGGGCTGGAATTTATCGTATCGGCATATGCAAATGGATTTATACGTGAAAACTCCAAAATAATGCACCATAGTTTCTGAAAAACCTTATGCAAAACTTCGAATTACTATAAAGCCAAGTAATGAAACCCGTGATGCTAGCTATCCAATTAACCTTGAACTTCATGTCCCACCTGATGCAGAGGAAGAAACACGTCGACGAGGCACACCTGACATGTATCAGTTTTTCCGCCAATTAAATAAAGCCCTCGCCCGTATGCATATAAATTTAAATGACATTCGGACGCAACATGTGCAAATATCCAAAGAATCGGAGTCGCAAGAAAATCCGAGATTCTTGTAGTATTTAGACAAGTATGAACAAAAAAGCCATTTTCGGCTTGCCTCTGTTATTGCTATGAAGCAGTTGGCAACGTTTGTGCAGAATCACTACAGTTACAAATACCATAATTCAGACTTCATAAATGAAACCTCTGGCAATCATTGTTTTGAATGGGCAATATTGTCGGCGTTATATTTGATAAGTGATCAGCACGACTTGCCCTGAGATTATAAGCGACACCTAGGTAAACTCAATTTCGGTGATAGTGAATTTCCCATGCAGGTGAACAAAGACACACTGTTGAAATTTGACTACACTGAACCCAAGTATCGCTGTTAATATTTTCACGTATGACAAGGGATTGTATCTTCTGGTGTTGTCACCCCGTGGTTGGTACGAACGGCTTCGAATTGATTCTGTATTGCTGAGTGAATTGAAAGAATCAGAATCAATATCACTCTGCGTATAGATCAAGGATCTTGACGAAATGCTTAACTGACGCAACAAGAACAAGGCAATCAACTATATTTGCAGATCTTGAGTGCATGTATTTAACAAATGCTCCCCAGTCATATGACTGTTACTGCAGTAGTATCAGTAAGAAATACACACGTAGTACAATCATGCCAGAGCTGGATAAAAACACAGACAAATGTAAGGAAATTCTACGAATACTAAAAGTCCCGTATATCATCAACGACAATTCTGAATGCCTGAATTTTGCAATGGCAGACAAGAATGTGTCCAGATCGGATAAAAAGATAATACTGGTCAGACATCGCCATAAACATCACAAAAAACAAAACGTGCTCCAAAGGTAAGCAGATGATACTTTGTTTCGATATCTAATACTAGTTGGCCGGGCATGCTCAAGTTGCTGGTCATCTCAATTTACAATGTTTTCCGTTTTTTTTTTAAACTTCCAATAATCGGTATAATATAACCAGAATATAACAATTAATATCCTTTTGTAAAAAATAATATGATTTTCAGCAAAATGTTATACTCACTTATTTCAATAATTCCTCTAATGAATTTAATGTTATTAGCTCGTACTCCAGTTTTCGCTAGTTCCTATTATCAAATATTTCATGGTGAAGTTTTGCTAAACATATTTGAGATAAAAATGAGCTTAATAATGAGCGTAATAAACTTCGATACTGAGCGATTAATTGAACACAATCAAAACAACGAACTTCCAGATTGTCATTACCTCATCGTTAGTTGAACGGGATCCAATATAACAAATCTGCTAATGAATCTGGTTCTGAAAGACAACTTAAACTACGACCGCCTCTACCTCTACGTAGTGAATCCTCAGCAAGACGGATATGAACTGCTTAACAAATACAAATAAAAGCTGAAAAACAAACTTTATGTTTCAGGTGACGTTTTTATTTTCAGACAACCTGAAACACTTATTCAGGTAGATGACTGTTGTTGTTGTTCTAGGGTTTAACGCCATTTTTCAGCACAATATAGGCTATACATGGCGGCCAGTATAACTGGTGGAGGAAGAACCCTGCAAAATCCAGGGAAGAACCACCGACCCACGAGAAGCTACTGGCCGGATTTCCCACGTACCCACGCTAGCCGAGCCTTGGACTCGAACCCACGCAGACAGAGGTGAAATGGCAGTGATCCGGAACGGTGAGCGCTTTAGACCACTGGGCCACTCGGGGCCCCCCGGTAGAAGAACTTGCTCAAAACGAATAGTAAATAATTGTGTTGGACGATATTCCGTTGAGCAACTCGGATTCGAACAAGATAAAATCTTACTTTTCCTTGTCAAGGAACCGTAAATGTAATGCGCAAGGATTTGATAACGTTGATACATTTATACGACGAAATACCAGATGTTTTATGATGTTTCTAGGTCTTGGAAACATTGACGTACGAAACATCGCACACGAACATTGTGGTCACGTAACCAAAGACAAATTCATCGATCTTTATCATCAGGCAATTGCTACCAAATACAATGTTTACTTGTTTGATCAACTTGCAGGGGAGCTCAAGAAAATGCTTCGTTGCTGGATTGGCATGTTTCTATGATGCAGTTTTGTATGATGATGTACAATATAATGGACCAGAACAAAACTGACCTGCTAAAGAAATTCGCTGCGGAAAGAGCTGCGTTTAAGAAAAAGAATGAATAAGATCGTCCAGGGTTAGTTCAAGCGGCAGTGTAAAAAGGTAAACTTTCAAAGCTGTTACCGAATGTGTACCAAGAAAGCAACCTGATGCTTCGACAATGTTGTAAGAAAAACTTTCCAGAATAAAGACTAGTTGTTTTGGTAAACGAAGTACAGCGAAACATTGCAGGACAACTTGGCGAACAAATTGTCGACCCTGTTGCACGACAAATAAAGTTAATCAGGCTTGTTAATAATCCCGAAGATATAATACAATTAATTACAGCTGTGTCAAAGCGACAGGAGGAAATTACAAAAGAACAAAACCAAAATATCTGAAATTGTCGTTTGCAAAATGCCAGCTCATGAACAAATCAGGTATTATGGAAGAAAATGATGAGTGAATATAATCCTTAGATTGCCACATATCTTGAAAGTGAAGGTATGAGTGACGTTTTAATATTCAAAAATGGAAACAGCTAAATACGATAAAGTAATGGAAATTTTGTTGATAATCATTGCAAATCAAAGAAGAGATATTTATATCAAAGCATTTACAGGTGAAATTGAAATCTTGAAGGCCTATAACCAAATTTGGGATGGAATTATTGATAATATCATATCTGATGCAGCACATCAATATAGAACAAGAAAATAAGATTATAAAACAGGTTGGACTTGTGGAAGAATCTTTAGTCAACATTCAAGAGTTTAATCATGGATCAGGTATACACTGGGTAACCGTTTATAAAGACATATATTTTGATTCTTTTGGATTACCGCCGAGCGACATTATTAACAATATTAGCAGAAGAAAAATAATAAACAAACAGAAATTACACTTCAGATTAACTTCATCATGTTTGAACTACAGCATGTTGATATTATTGTTTTATGTGTGTCAAACAAATGTCACGGATGCAAGCATCCGGGTGCTAATGACTGGTTTCAGATTTTGTAACGTTCCTTTTGCAATTTGATTAGTGACCAAGTATATTATACGATAATAAAGCTGTTTTAAATTATAGGTGAGCAT
Organism: Sinohyriopsis cumingii; assembly: GCA_028554795.2. Taxonomy (NCBI): domain Eukaryota; kingdom Metazoa; phylum Mollusca; class Bivalvia; order Unionida; family Unionidae; genus Sinohyriopsis; species Sinohyriopsis cumingii. The sequence continues at coordinate 77,642,846 of CM068834.1, read as the reverse complement.
GCAATATAAAAATGATTAAGTATTTTTTGAAGCGAAGGAGTAGATTTTAATATATAAAAATAATTAATTGAAAACGTGGTTGCCAGGAAATACATTATAAGCAGTTCCTATCGTTAAATACTTCTACAAAGTAGTACTTGGTTTAGAAGACAGACCTGTTTCTCCATAAACGTGTACTGTATTTTGCTTACGTTCGACAGTCGAATGCTAAGCCTCTTTCAGCGGCCCCTATTCAGAATATGCGGATAAAAAACGAATGTATAAAATGGAGTTTATGCTGCCCTTCGCACTAGACTTTTAAGTACACAATGTAGCGACACAGTGTGATTTCTAATATGAAGTCTTAAGTGTTAGAATGTTAAGTGGGGTTAACTCAGTTGGTCGGGAGGATAAAGAGCGATGCATACGTTTCAATCAACAGACTCATTAAAACATTTGAAGTGTTGAATACTCTTCTTGGGCTTATTTGCTAAATACACCATAACTGTTGCAGCTCTCAGTCACAGTTTGCTATCATTATGCAAAAAGGAAGTTTGATTTTCATTTTGCTTTGCCTGAAAATATGGATGATGGAATCCGCAGTCCCAAGCCTTCTAGAAGATTCAGAAAAAAACGACGTTACTGCTGTACGTCTGCGTCTGGAGGATGAAAAAGAAAAACGTATTCTTCTAAACAATGATGTTGAGATGCTCATGCTGAAAGTAGCTAGATCAGAACGTCAAATGAACCATCTCTTACAGAAAGTAGCCGAATTAGAACGTCAAATGACCCAAGTCATCCAGGGTAAGTTCTCGTTTCTCAAATCATTTAGCTATAAACTAATATTGAAGGGTAAAATATTTTGCTCCTGACAGAATAGATATCTATACTGGTGGAGCATGTTGCTATACACTAATTTCTAATGACACGTGTAGTCTGATTCTTTAATTAACCCTCGAGTTCACGGAACAAATACGGAAACTAGTCTGATATATATTTACAAACACTAAAAGGTTTTGACTTAAATGTCGACAATGTCAATCTGGTTAACTTCCAGGTTCTATTATTCGTTAAAATCCTGGACAGATATGATTTCATGTTACACCTCTTTCTAAGGTACAGTTACCAAAACAACCAAGGCAGTAGATCAACTAGCCTTAATAAATTGTCTGTACGATTGACTTTAAACCAACTAAAAGTTAAAAGAAAAAGTATAGAATTCAAATGCCTCTGACAACACACAATTTAAACATTTGCTCGGACTACATTTTCTGTTTTAATAAGTTTGAGACATGCATACATCCGTCATTGTTAAGCGCCATTTTCTTTCATTCTTTCTTTGTCTTACTCTAGACGAAAATGCTCTTAAAAGGCAACAGCTAATATAGACTTGCTATCAGTTTGATTGCTTTTAGGTTCTGGTTGAAACTATATAAGACTAGCTTCATCCATAACAACTATTTGTCTTCTGTGTATTTTCCGACTCAGCATTTTTGATTAGCGAATTTTTTTCATATCACGGCGTTTGTAGAGATGAATCAAATTTTCACTGAACAATAAAGTGATTTAGCTTAATTGTTTTTGGTTTTGTGTAAGCTGCATGTCCTTTGTCAGCACATGCTAGGCTATACGTAGCGGTCAGTATATTTGCAGAGAAAGAACCGCGAAACCAAGGAAAGAACCACCGACCCATTGGATGCTACTTCTAGCTTTCCCACATAACCACTTTAGCCAGGACTCAACTCGAACCCACAAATACAAAGAGATAATATCAGTTATCCGCAAAGATATGAGCCTAGGACAGCTCAGCCACCAGAGGCTCTGATTTTGTTTAAGATATGAACATTCAACCAAGCATTTTATTCTGACCATGAGACAAAAGATCTCATCTTTGCAGCATATACACATGAGTTAAATACAGTCAGTGAACTTGACTCTGTGTTAATCGTACGAAATAATCAAAACCAAACCCAGTGTAGTGCCATGTACTAAAAACTATTATGACGTTATTGGTCGATCGTTCCGGCTACTTGGCTTTAAAACGCTTATTTTCGTCAGAAAATGTCACTGGAAAAACAAAATATTACGCATGAGGAAGACCAGTGGTATCTGAAATATTTCCTACTCTATGCTACATTCCAAGATTGATAATGTTATACATTTATTGTGTTTGATTGCTAATGAGAAAGCAAGCATGTTCTGCAATCGAATCATTCTATTGAACTTCCACTTCAGGCTGTCTCTTTTGCAGAAGGATCCATCGATTCATGTAGCTCTCTTTCTCATGGAATTAAAACTAAATAGAATCATTTTCCTACCTCGACCAGTAATGATTAAGTGAAACAGTTTAATTGTCTTAATTATCCGATACAAATTGAACAATTATTGCAACAAGATTTACATGTTTGAGAATTGAAATCAAACTTACTGAAGGAGTGTATCAAGAGATTTGAAGCAAAAGGTACAAGTCTAAATTAAATCTGTAACACACATGTACAATCTACAACATGCCTGAAAGTCTACAAAAATCGAGTTGAAGAAAGCTTCAGACGTTTAGGGAGGTAAGTGTGCATTATTTGTCAATCACTAAAGTTATTTATGCCTGATATGCTAAAATCCTTTTGCTGATGAATTATTGGGTACAATATATTTAAAAACAAAGTAGTACACTGAATTTCATTAACATTAGCGCTCAGTATGGTGACTCTAATGAACTGATTAAACTAAAAGCTATGCGTTGCACCAAACTGATACGAAAACTAGAAACGTATACACTGTTACCTATCAAATTTGACTTCTTCCCGTCAGAGAGTCATACTGAGTATTGTTTGTTCTAACTAAAACGCTTGATATTCTCTTCGGACTAGCAGATTGCTTTAATGATAATATTGTGAGCAAAAATCATGAATATATGCAAATAAACCTTGCATAAAAATAGTTCATTTTTAATCTTTAATCAACGAAAATTTTCATTTCATTGATTGTATAGCTTACAAATCAGAGCTCAACAACGACATACATAAACTACAAATCTCTCCACCAAAAGTTACACATTGGATTCTTGTCGCTAGTGATCTCAATAGCAGCATTGGCTATACGAATTGGTTTTGCCCTAGAAATACAAATTTTAAAGGGGCAAATAGAAACTCTAGAATCCCCAAAATAGCTATAAAATAAGTGTAACCAGAGAAGCATAGAGGTTCTAGAATCTCCAAATATGGACATGCACTAGGTTTATACAGAAGCTACAATCAACGCATCAAGTGCTCAAGATATCCTATGTGACGTAAGGTTTCTACTCAGCGTACATTGCTGTTTACCCTGCGATTTAAAAGTAAACATTTTTCGTTTATTTCTGGGTTTGTTGGGCGTATAAAGCATGGCCAAATTTACATAATCATCAAACAATGGCTATGTGGGATTCAGCTTGATGTAGGATCATATGAAATTATTATTTTCATGTATTATCTTGTTTTGTACAGCTGTTAACTATAAAACATTTGACACGATTATAGAATAAAAGGGGTTAAGGAATTGCCTATACTTGTCACGATCTTATCTCCTAGATATTTTCAGAAACGCCAGAGTGACAGAGAGAAAGAAAAAGAAAGAGTAATTGTTTCTCATGAATGGTGAGACTCTATCGGCTCAGCTCTGGAAATAAATTTGCTCTGATTGTCAATGTCATCTGAAATTGCTCAGTCAGAAAATGTCAGTAGCTCTTTTAATCCCACTGCCGTTTATAGGTGGTTCTATTCTTGTTTACACAAAAATGATGGTGAATGATGAGTTTACAATAATTTTACACACAACAGATCATTGCAGAAGATGAGAGGTTACATAGTGATTTTTCACCGAAAAGAGGAAAATGGATGATAGATAGTGATGGGTTAGATACAGATTTTACATAAAAATGCCGTGGAATAGTTAATCTAACCCATAGGAATGGAGTGGAATTTTTAGCTCACACGAGTTTCTTGCCTTGATAAATATATATATATATATATATATATATATATATATATATATATATATATATATATATATATATATATATATATATATATATATATATATATATATATATATAATGCAAGAAACAGTCAGCAAACAGTGCTAGACTAGTATCTAACTTTCCTGAGCACTTTCTCTGTTATTGAGTCTTTTTCAAAGTCAAATTGAACACGTAGACAAGACAAGCCAATAGAAACACATTTGTGTTTGCAAACCTTAAAATTACTATTTCTACAAGAATGAAAACTTTCAATTTATTATGTTTCAACTAGTTTATTTCAACCACCTGTCATCCTGATCACTGCATTGGGATCATTCTATATAGTCAGGCACATAGGATACGCATAAATTGTTCCGACTATGAAACATTCTAAAAAAAAGATCTGAAGCGCTATCTAAACATTTGATTTAACGAGGTTATGATAAAGACCTGATTACGGAGGCAGGCAAACGGGATAAACGCACTGAAGTTACTCCTCCCTAACAAACCTTTAGTAGCCTATTCGAGAGAAAACAATCCTCAAGGACATCCCAGTCAGGGTGAAGCTAACGCAGGCTGCTAACTAAGACCGCCCTTTGAAATCTTGACAATGTGGCGATCAAAAGTGCAAAACGTGTCAAAATATAATAGAGACCAGGATATTGTCGAGCACAGTGACTAGATAAAAACTTAACATACATGGTTCAAACAAAACTTGCACAGCAGAGAATGTAATTTATCTCAACACATGTAAGTTCTGCAGCCTTCAGTATGCCGGAGGAACTGAAAATCTACACAAAATGTTCAACCTTCATAGATCTGATGGATGCCAAAGAAGCTGTACAGAAACCCAATGGCAGAACAATTCTCCTCCCGTGACCACAGTTTCAATGATACAAAACAATTATTGCAATTGCTCACAACCGCAATTGAGGCAGAAGATACGCCGCCTTGGAACACTGAAACCAAGAGGTCTAAGCCAAGAAGACTAGAAACAGACAGCCATGCAGAAATACAATTATACTGTTTGCATCCGACACATTTTCTTTTAAACAATTTTTTAAAATTTACTTATTAGTCACCAAACGGCCTTTAATTACTAATAATACAATTAAATATCCGGGATATAATTTGAGCTTAAATAAACTGACATAAAATAACAAATGTCATTATGGCTCGTCGATTTCTAGGTTGATGTTAAATATTTTCCTTCATCCGCAATAAGTTGAAATACACAAGTTGAAACCTAATAAATTTAGATTCCATTCCGGTAGAAACATGTAAATATTTGTGAACACAATGGTTGTTCTGTTTATTATTTTGTTTTGTCTAAGTTTTTGTATTTGACTCAGACAAAGGCTCATTAAGAGTCGAAAAATCTCAGGCTAGTTAGGTACTAATTTTGTGATGTTCGTTGTCAGTTTATTGCATTTATCGTAAACACTCCCTGACACACTTGATCCCTTGCTGGATTCAGTGCACTTGACAGGAGTGTTGTTCGCTATATGAGTTACAGTATATATACGTATAGGTACACACAAGTATTTAAATTTGAATTACCAGGAACAGAGCACAGTAAGTGATGAAGAAAGATACATTCAAAGGAGACGCGTTATACAGCAGGTTACCATCTACGAACCCTCATGGCACAAGGTAGGGCTTGTGCTACTAGCTGCGGCTTAATGACAGGCAAAAAGCGGACAACATTATTATTGGTGTTGGAGAGCGAGGTAGAGTGATAGAGTGAATCGCTAGAATAGAAGAATTGACCTGACGTCGGAATCAACTCTGACGAGAAAGAACAAGACAGTGTTCCGCATGCCACACATCGCGCTGCCAATTCGTAACCCCCGTCACCAAACGGACGACACGACGCCAGATGATACCGCAACCACCACTACCATCAGGGGCCCCGAGTGGCCGAGTGGTCTAAAGCGCTGTCCGTTACGGATCACTACCATCTCACCTCTGTCTGCGTGGGTTCGAGTCTCGGATTCAGCCAACGTGGGTATGTGAGAAAGCTTGCCAGTAGCTTCTCGTGGGTCGGTGGTTCTTTCCGGGGTTTTCCCGGGTTCTTCCTCCACCATTAATACTGGCCGCCATGTATAGCCTATCGTGTGCTGAAAAATGGCGTTAAACCCTACAACAACAACAACAACCACTACCATCACCACGACAACACTGAGGCACACTGTAACCACCGACAGCGAAGTGCAAACTGAGGAAAAATCAGAACCAGATAATGAATCCGATCCCGACTGTGCTCCTGAATAATATTATGTAGTAGAGAAGGCAAGAGAGACTAGGAAGAGAAAGACAACCCGGTCAGAACTTGAACGAATATAAATGGGTCTGGACGATGCTCTGGATTATACAAAGTAAGGCCAGCCGTTTTGTAAACGCGGTAAAGTACATTGCATAGCGGTCACTGTGAACAAGGGAACCTATACTAACTATAATAGTTGCAATTTTGTGTGCATATAATACTAACAATGATTGGAAACCATGATTCAATGCACTATAATAGGCCTTGTAGAAATGGCCACACAGCTGACGGATATCCACAACTTGCATCAATTTGCGGAAGAGAAATACCTCGAGTCGAACAACGCAGAAGATTGAGTGACATAAGATTTTCAGAGAAAAACAGTGTCTCCCGCATTAAAAAAGCCGTTTCTAGAGCTCCATCGGTGATAATATGTTTGCCACATAATTTAGAAGCAACACGTGTAAATTTACCAATGATGTTTCGACCATTATCCTTGGCGAACGATATATCCTCGTCACCGGATGCTAGCACTTGAGGTTTTGGAATCCAAACTGTTCTGTGTGGTCTATATGAAATTATCGCTTCGTTTACCGTCAACGATAATAATATTCCAGCATCGAATATGTATCACAGTACCACAATTTGGAGCCAAACTACGGTTATTTTATGCACCGCAGTCCAACGGATGTATCTCTGAACCACCTTTATTAAAATGATGATCAAATTAGACAGGAATTATCACATGGACATATTTCGAAAATGCGAACGACTTAATCGCAGCAGATCAAGTTAAGTCAAAATCCACCGGTAACAATCCATTTATTGCAACTCGATCATTTCATATGTTTTTTGACCAAATATTTTAAAGTCACTTTGACATACATCTGCTTCAAGATATGATCCTGGTTACCTTCAAACCGTGTCGATCGAGATGACATCGTTTTAATTACATTTAGCATTCCATAATCATCCATGTTCACATTCGATTTCGATATAACTGCGTAGCATATATTTGAAAAATGCTACACGTGTTAGTTTCCATAATTATTTCCTCTGAGCAAAATGAGCAACAATAGATGAAATAGTTAAACAATTATTCAAAAATTGCTCAATCTCACTCCTGTCATCGGCGTATTTCAATGAGACTTTGGTTATCCGCGAATGGTGAGATTCTGCACGATACAGATTGCCAAACGGCAGCACGATTTGATCAAATGTAATATCTTCTTCACTCTCAAACAACTTCATGGACACACGGTGGCGCTTACTTACATCATGAATATGCTCAAATATATCACCATGATAATATCCAACCCGTTTTTGTTTTTGAAAGTATTGTTACCGTCCAGGCCCATGCATGAGAGTTATGGTTAAATATTAATATTGGAGACCCATTTACTTTATACTTTGCTGTGTATAAAACCTCTCCGGTTAATGTTCATACTTCTATTGGAAATCTTAATTTCGTTTCCAATTCAATTATCGAGGCTCCACTTGATCTGACTTTGAACTTCCCCAAGTTTAATTTTTCATCTGTGACACCCTTTAATCGTAACGCGTTCACTGACTCGTTGGGAGACACAATTTAGGATACAACTAGTCCTCATCGGTCGAAGATCATCACTGTCAGGTTCTTCATTGAGTGTATATATCAAAACACACAACTGCGGTCACAGGATATGCACTCTCGTAGTATGGTTTGTCAATACCGCTCAAACTTCCTGCTCTAGAATTAATATCTAACGAGGCAATGTCCTTGCTGTGTTGTACTTTGACTGGATCTAGTTAATCAAGGTTAATCCATTTTATGTCAACATTACTAGCGTCACCAACAGTACAACTGACAACAACGAACATTTTATTCTAAAAAGGTATATTTAGGTGGATCCGGCATCGTCAAGATAATTAATAATCGTCGGTGTTTGCAGGACGTTCATCATATCATCAATCTCGTGACTAGCATCAGAAATATCGTCCTGTCTAATTCTCAATGTTGACCAAACAAGCGTTGCTGCGTCGTCGATAAACTCATTCTTGGCTTCACGGATACGATTGCGTAATTGCAAATTTGGTGGTAGGTGGCGTTTTTTCTTTTCTGTTAAGCTGTCAAATCGAAACTAGCTTGAGAAGGCTTGATCGCAGATAATCTTGTAAACTCCTTCATTATATATTTTACGGCAAATGTATCTTATAATTAAACCATCAACGTAGACTAGTATATACTAACTTCACGAGCAAACTTTATTTGCAAATGGATGATGATTTAATCTACAACACCGTGTAAACCAGCTTGTATATTAGATTTATGTGGATATTTGCTTGAATCTCCTGTAAAAGACGCTGAAGACTACCTGGCTAGAATTTCTGTGTAAAACAACTCACGTATTGGTTTAGTAATATAAAAGTTTACTTTAGGCAAACGCTATACAAATAGAGCAAGAATTCAGATCACAACATATCATTAAGAATTAGGAAGCAAAGAGTGCTGTTATGATTAGAAATCGTCAAATAAAAAATATTCCTTACTAATACCGGTTATCTTATATTCACTGCTAAAACGCAGGGCTTTCCGATTTTTTTTTATCTCTAACACATATTTATTTCAATGGCTATGTTATCAATCAAATTGATGAAAATTATCGGAAAGCTTTACCCGATATTCGTCAATGAAGTTTCTCAACGATGGTTGCCTTGAAAGTACCTGTTCAAGTCTTTATGAATTTACCAAATTTAGATCTTGTAATTTTATTCATCAGCGTGGTGGTTGAAACAATCTTTATTATGCTTACAGCTTGATTTAACACAATATACACGGTTACCGAAAGAAAAAACAAATTGTCTGTTGAATGACGCCATATATATGTGGTAAACATCCTAAATTTCTCAGCGCTGAATATGGACAGCCTGTACACGCCAGTGACTTCTGTGGTATGTATGCGAGTGTTGTTTTTATGTGACCATATATTGCTGATCCTGATGCGACTGTGTATACCACGCGGATCACACGAGTCTTGTGTGGAATGCTGAGCATCCCAATACTTGAATCGACCGCTCTGATTGTTTCAACAATGTCAGGTATTTCACTGTTTATATATGCGGGTTTATTTTCAGCATCTTCAATATCTTGTTGAACTATTACTATGATAGAATACTCGGATAATACCGAGTCGTTTATTAATCGTTTCAATGTTTGTCATAGGTGGTCTAATCACGCTGCGTTTTTTATTTCAGCTAGTCTCACGTCAAAAACCATCGCACTTCCAAAGAAATCATCGGCAATTTCGCCATGTTTCTGAAAGTTTTGCTACGATTTGTGAACATGTTCACATAAACGTCATTCTCAGCGCAGAAAGGTGCAATATTGTCACTGACGACGGTATCTGTATCGCCCACATATTGTACCACCAGTGGATCGTACACGATGATATACACCTTTTTTAATTCCATTTATGATAGTTGCGATTGGTTCATTTGAATCTCTGTTCGCCCGCTGTCAATAGATAATGGACTGTTATCCGTTTAGAACCAATAACTCTATGGATAATATCATTCCACTTAATATTTCTCGTCCCTAACCTGCCTTATCGATCCTGAAAAATAACAATTTCATCCCGTACAACTCCAGCGAGATCAACTTTAGTTGCATATGCTGATAAATCAATGTCTTCTCATTTTTTGTTTCGTTTCTTTCATAGAGTATCTTCCGTAAATATCAACCATTACATGACGTGCTTTGCACTCTGAGCGGTTATTTACAAAGACGGTTATGCCTGGGTCCCTAGCGACCTCGCACTCATGTACGCGTGTAAGATAATGAGGTGGATTTGATCTCGATAAAGCATTGAGTACAGCAAGCCATTCAGAACCACATATAGGTGGATCTGTTAAAACGGTTATGGTAATACTGAATACCAGAGTGGGTTGGCTTGAATTCTACCAGTATACTCGATAAATTATATCGGCGGTGATAGACCATATTAATTAAAAACAATAGTACCACAAGCAACCACAGCATATGCAACCCAGCGAGTACCTGGGCCAGAATGACCATCGATATTAATAATACCTGTCTTCTGACTATGTTGTCGGTCTGGTAATTGATTGCGCATAAAAACGCCTATAAATTGTTTAACGACAAGCAGCATCAAGTAAAGCAAAATTGGACAAGGGGATTTTAAGAAGCGAGCACCTGGTAGTAGCAGACCTGGAAAGTACCACGTTGAAGTTCCTGTAAGTGTAGACACCTTACACTTGCAGAATGCCCCCCGGGTTCTTTTTTTGAGGTCTTTAATTCGTGTCTTGTAGCTTTTTTCAATGTCATACCGGCGGCTGTTTCAACAGCACCGAGTGCAGCTGATTTTACAACAGCTGGAGTCCCAGCAGCTTTTAACGTTGGTATAGCTGCAAGAAGTTGAAATATACCACCTGTTTTAGCTATGTCCTTCATAGCAGCCGCTTAAAGAACAATTCGCACGCCGGTTGTGGATTTTTTGGCGTCAATGAAATGTTTGAGTTGACGTTCTGTCGGTGTTAGCTTATTTGGACCTTTTAATGACGTTGATTCAAGTGATAATTTTATTCGAGAATTTTTTTTTCCTGCTGATTGTAGATTTTTCATCTTACTAGAAATCAGAGTAACATGGACGTGGCGATATTACATTATAATATAGCGAATCTTGGCATATACTGTGTTTTTCCCGGGCGCATCAATGACTCTTATTCGTCCAACTTCTTCAAACAGAATTGTTTTGTCTTACAATATAACTGCGATTGTTCTGTAACCACAAGCTGGCAATGCACTACTTACACGAGCTAGGGAATGTATGTCAACGACATATTGTCTAAACAAATCTCGATGTCCCAGCGAAAAGTGTTATATCAGGTACAATGACGTAAAATCCAACCAAGATATTTACATACCAGAATAATCATTCTGACAACGCCCCATGAATGTCATTAACCGAAGATATGCACGTACAAAGTGGTTGTTCTTGAAATGTATGCTCATTTATTCGCAATTAAACCTCAGCAATATCATTGTTGGCATCCACGGAGAAAGTTTTCTCAATATCACTGCATCAGGATCACCAACATGTCGCCATTTTGCATTGTTGCTGGAATCTTTTCTTACAAGCACAACTATGTGCTTTAAGATAACCTTTCTAAGATTTCTACAGAACCCGAAGATGTGTGACACTGGAAGTGCACATGAAAATATTACACGTCCACCTTTCAGCTTTGATCAACTTTCAGCGAATCTTACTTTGAATTCTGGATTAACACCATCACCGTGAAACACCGGCACCACATTGGCGTAAGGGTTTTCGACATTGTTTCTAAGTCTTCTTATATTATACTGCCTGTTGTCAGGGTAGTCAGTAGTGTCCTTTGCAAACATTATTGACGGACCAGCTGATCTTGAATAACCATTAGAAAATCTTGCCAGTGCCGATATCGTCGTGGCAACGTCAACGTTTTCCGGGATTGAGTCAATGTTTATTCCGTCGATATTATACGTGGCATCTTGAACAACGCTATGATGCCATTGTTAACAAAAACAAATCTAACATCAGTTCCATATTCAGTATCATCTGTTTTTAAATTTCACCTTCGATTTCAATGAAATATTAACTTATATCCTGAACTTGTAATTCGATTCGCACAAGTGCGTCAGGTACACGTGCAACATACGAATAAGGCTGATAATCACGCACCGATTTCACTTTGAGAACGTGTGAGTCCATGGCAAATGCGGAATCTGATATAAGCTTGATCATTTTATTATTAACATGACTACGATGGATCAGACCACATCCCTCTATTAGACTTGCGGTTATATTTTCTCTCTATCTGTAGCTAGTTGTTTTGTAAGTTGTACACCAGATAAATCAGCTAGTCTTTCCTTTGCAGCTTTATTTATTATTTTACTGACATTTGCTGGCATCACTTCGGTGCTGTGTAGTTTTACTGGCTGCACTCGGACTGCCGATTGTTTGCATAACAATCTTGATAATTGTTGTCGGATAGCTGATAATGGTTTACCGGCTACATAGCCGACGGTGCTGATAGCTTTGGCAACAGCAACATCAATGGCTTTCATTCCTAGCTGCTTTGCAATCAGAATCGCTTCGAGGGCTGCAGTTCTAAATAGACCTGAGCAACATCGTCGAGTCTATCTCCGTAGATAACTTTATATGTCCACGTTGAGCATTGTGTATGATCATGCTATTTTCTTTCCACGGATCTAATTGCATACCTAGACACTATAGCAATCGTCAGTAATTTCGACATGTGTGCGGTAAACATTAACGGCCATTACACCACCTATATATAATCACAAATAACAAAATGACTAGTAGATCAACATCAGAAAGGATTCTGCTTGGGCATGTGGTGTTAAGATCAATTTATAGGGTTTGCAAGACCCTCCCCAGATTGTTTTCTCTTGTTTCAGATCTAAATCTACCTCTTAATGTTCATATCCTTTCTGCTCTTGTTTTTCAAGTTGCAGCTTTATTTCTTTTTGTTTGTGTTCATCTGCTTTTCTTAAATGTTCAATATACTCATATAGTGTCTGATTAAAAAGTTTTAACTTTTCATCGTTAACTGTATTTGCGCCAATTAACACGACATTTTATACTTTCAACATATTCAGGTTTCATATATTGGTCTTGTTTTTCAAGCCCAAATGTAGCAATATGAATTAGTTGGTCTGATTTATTGATAACTGCAATACCTTCCTCGGTACATTTATATATCATATCAACTTTGACTTGAGGTGGCTTATCTTCTGTTTATGGTTCAGATATACGATAGTTAATTGTGTCGATCTCATCAGGAGCTTGGCCAATACACTCAGATAAGTGTGGGTGAGAATAAGATATTTCTCTAAGAATCATTTTCTGTGTTTTTATATCTACGTGATGTTACTCCATTTGCTTTTGTGGTTTTTTGCAACGATGGAAGAAGACCTTTAGTAGTCTCTGCAGCTGGCCTAAATAATTCTTCCGTATCTTCTGCAAATTCCACTCGACGCTATTTAAGTTGTTGCTTGACGCCATCGCGGACCGGTATATAATTCTTAACTGCCTCTAGTCGTTGTCGATGTAGATTAGCTGTACGATATTCCATAGTCAGTGCAAAATCGGTAATTATTATTGAAATAACGAAGATTTAATGACAGTCCCTGCTCACCGGAGCCACATTATTTTTTAAATTTCAGTATGGAAAAGTAATTGAATCTAATATTTGCAGCCAACGAGTACCCCCCCTTCCCCAGTCATTCGCGTTGATAGTCGAATTCGCCACACTCGAGAGCAGAGTCAGGAAGCTTCTATCAAGAAAACGACGGAAACGTTAAGTTGTAAAATAAACGCTTCGTACTTTTGTAGGATTCCTCTTCACTTGATAAAAGTAATAGGATGCTACAATGAAGAAAAAGGTGGAAGCGTTAATTTGCAAAATGGACGCTTCGTACCTTTGTCGGATTCGCCCCCACCCCCTAATCTCCTCTTGCAAACGGTACAAGAGCCAACTATCAGGTTTCTTTGAATACAAAAGATGTCTAATACATGCATTATATACCAGTATTATAAAAACAAAATATTGCAAACAAAGCGTTTTCCGGCATTAAACATTTAGGAATAAGACGGATTGTATGGGCAAAATGCAAAACAAAATAGGTTTTCTGACATTACTTTTCTGATGCTATTTTGATTTGGAGTTATAAACATAAGTTTGTCGCCTGTGATATTTATAGTTTAACACAGCCTCACATGGGTAGACCAAACGAGGTAAAATATTTTGCGTCTCTTCTGTCCGGTTTGTTTACACTGGCGACCAAGTGTGTTCTAGACCAGTCAAATTAACCTTCTAAATTCCTCTCATGTGAAATATTTATATATCTTGTAGCTCTTACTTGACGGCATAGCTACCCAACATATTGCTGCCATCGCGCTTTCATGATTTTCACATTAAGGCTCGCCAAAAACTTTTCCCAGGAGCACAGGCAAGTCTATTTCTGCAGCTCCTGCTACAAGCAGAGACAAAAATTATAATATCACACCCTGTGCTAAACAAAATGCATGATAGCCGGATCAAACATGATACCTTTCCCTGTTGATCTTTGTTTTCTCACTCTGCCATGCAGGCATTTTTCTCAATTTATGTTTGCCATCGCCATCTGGCAGCTGATGTACTCAAGGTTGTATTGATAACATATTCTCTCTCTCTCTCTCTCTCTCTCTCTCTCTCTCTCTCTCTCTCTCTCTCTCTCTCTCTCTCTCTTTCTGATAGTGTACCCGACGTCGCCTATATACCAAGCGATCCAAGTGTAGACACTGGTTTTCCTCCATGCTACAAGCAAAAGCACCTCCCTTACTAGAGATCTGTTTTGCAGAAGACGTTTAAATTAAGTCTTTGCTAGTGATTCTGGCCAAGTCAAATTTAACCTGCTGTTTTTCGATTAGTGTCAAAAAGGTGTTGTCCTTGTTGTTGTTGGCTGCTCCCAAGCTTTTTTGACATACCTGATTTATATTTTGTTGTTGTTGCGCTGGTGTCTGAATAGCACATACTGAGATTTAAGGCATTATATGACAGCTGTAGCTTTGAATGATTTTAGTGAATTAAGATTGTGTTTGACGACCAGACTCATCTCTCCACTTAGATCAAACAAATATCAGAAATCTTCGTTCTGCACCTATAGCTGATGCATACAAGTTTGCTGCAAGTGGTCCACTTGATATAGTTGATTTCTTGTCTGGACGTCATGACTTTGATGAACCTCCAGTACTTAAAATAAGCGTGTGAATACGTTTTATTTAGAGGAGCAAACTTCCGCTCGATTTCGCACTCGGCATGTTATATGTTGTTGACTCTGACATGCAATACTAAATAAAACCATAGTTGTAAAATATATTGGTGCTTGTCTCCTGGGTTTCATCTCTTGATGCAAGTTGAAACGTAACGAGAACCTATATTTGCAATTCGCTACTAGGCAGAGTGGCTATTCTTCATGTTGCTGACATCTGAGCCTTATGCTATTACACACACGCATCTGCTCAAAATAAAGTTTCTTTCTTACTCGAGACAAGATGTTCTCTAATTCATTTGCGTGATAACTTGAGGGAAGTGTCGATGATATCCAGATACTTATACTAAGAAAGTGTATGTCGTCCATGTTCATTGCGCCGTTCTGTTATCAGGTGGTCGCTCAATTGTTTTACCTTTAGCCTCGTTCTCGATACGTTCCCATTGCGTGAGACATGCCTGAAGATGTTCCGATGAGAGTACCAGTCAGTGAGGGTACATTTCATACCGTTCTTACCGGAATTATGTTTGCGAAAGGATTTGTATGTTACTATTGTCTATTATATTTTGTAATTTTTCTAATTGCATTGTTGTTGCTTTTGTTATTTAAATTTGTAAACGCTACATATAATTGATATGGCAATGTTCCAATCATTGTAGGCCGACAATGCCCATCCAACTATACATGGCATATGCCATTGAATCTATGTTTCCGATTGTCCCAAGAAAAACAGACCTGGGGTAATGCGAAGATAATATGTGAGTCAGAAGGAGGCCACCTTGCCAAGGTCAACGACACACCCATTTTTGTGTATCTGAAGGAACAGATAAAGAAAGGTCCAAACAGTAAGTCGTTCACTTATTTGTTTTTAAAAAAAGTATTTTCATACATTCTTGATTTAGTCCTGATGTAAATAAATATATTGGTGTAATACGGTCTTCACAACAATCGTCGGAAATGCTGTATTCGCATCGTTTGTTTATCTCCAGGGTACCATAATGTACTTGAAAATAAATTCACATCATTGTTTGATTGACTTAGTTTATACATTTGGTATGTTGTGGTCATGTGTGCTTATTTCAAGGCTTGCAAACTATATAAAGTCTTTAAGTAGCTGGATAAATTTCATTTGAGTTGAGGTCTTCTGCGCAATGCTTTATACATGTATATGAAACAAACGTTCAACTTGTCCATCAAAGTTCTCAGTAAAGTAATCTAGGCCCGATGCATACTCCCATATGTCGTAAGAGGCCACTAGTGGAAGCATGAACTAAGGTGGCTAGGTGGTTATCGCTCAGAACCTGTGACCTAAAGACTGCGGGATCGAACGCTACCATTGGATAAGCCTTGATCAGCTGCTTTGGTGCATTCATCGCCAATTTACTAAGATTGCTTAGGCATTAAAAAACATATTTGTATTTGATGTTCTGTAAAATAAAAACTCAGATCAATTAGTTAAATTTGAATCTAATGCAAATCGCATTGTCATAAACAATGTATTTTTGGAGGTAGTTTTAAATAAGATATGTGTATTGGAATGTTTTATCAAAATCAAATCGAAGAAAACATTTCAACCCTCAAGCAAAAAGACTTTTTTGTATAATTTGTCATTAAAATCTGTTCTTCATAAGGTTTTCTTTTCGTGACCTCACATTTAAGAGGTCTATATCTTTAGCAGCTTGATTGAATTTCGCGTTAAAATAATTGAATTGTTAAAGATTTGTTATTCTTTTGATCACGTATTTCATTATTTGACAAATTGAATTTTACAATGATACATTAGTTCTCATTTCAAGGTTTGGAAGATTTAAAAATCATACAACTAATCACATACAATTACATTTTACATAGCACTCATGTAGGAGCCACTACGTACTTTGTGCGTGGATGATGACTTGTAACTTATTATTGATGTGTTAATGATTAATACAAAAGTAGGTAGTTCCATAGATCTTCATGACTCTAACTCATGAACATGATAAAAAAGGATCTTTCCTTTCTGAGGCATGCTAGAGGTAAAGTACGAAATCTTGAAGAGAAACTCATATTTCAAATATTATTTCATTTACAGATTGATATCTACAACACTTTGTGTCAGTCTATTAAGAAATGCTGTATTCAAGGACGTAACCTGCTAACTTGTATTTAACTTACTTTTAATGGTCAGATGTGATGAAATTATGGATTTCTCTTTTCTCAATTAGCACTAAATCATCATGAATGATGATCCTTATTGATTTCATTATCTTTTTGCCTCGTAAAAAATATAAACTCAAAAGTATTCGATGCATGCGATTCATATTTTAAAAAAATGTAAAAATCAGATTTAAAAAAAATGTAAAAAACAGATTTAAAATATTGTAAGAAAATTGTTAAAACTGTTTTGTTTAATATTTCAGTACCTAGGGTTTCATATACCTCTATCGGTGGAAATGACATAGAGGAAGAAGGCATCTGGAGATGGGCTGATGGTGAGCTCATTGACACGAAAAGTCCTATTTGGTACCCTGAGGTACAGGGCGGAAGAAATGAGAATTGTCTGATCATGAATTCAGAGGTGGATTATCGTATGTTGGATACTAGCTGCTTCTTAATGCATTATTACCTTTGCCAAATCGGATAGAATAATTGGTTCTCACGATGAGGGTACAACCTTTTGCAAAACTTCAGTTCTCTTTCTATTAAGCGATGTGGGGCAGTCCATTTTAAGTGAAAGATATATTTCATTTATAAACTGCTAAAGACTATATGCTTTTTAATGTACCGTCACAATAAATGCACTCATTGAAAATTCAGTGCAATGGGCATGTGTCTATATGAATGTTCATATGTCTTCTTTCAGTCCGTTACTTAGTTTCAAGTCCTTCCGTTTGCAGGTCACGTTTTCATCCATGAATTCAGAGGCGGATTATCGTATGTTGGATACTGGCTGCTTCTTAATGCATTATTACCTTTGCCAAATCGGATAGAACAATTGGTTCTCACGATGAGGTTACAACCTTTTGCAAAACTTCAGTTCTCTTTCTATTGAACGTTGTGGGCCAGTCCATTTTAAGTTAAAGATAGGTTTCATTTATAATCAGTTAAAAATATATGCTTTTTAATGTAATGTGACAATAAATGTACTCATTGAAAATTCAATGCAATGGCCATGGTTCTCTATGAATGTTCATATGTCTTCTATCAGTCCGTTACTTAGTTTCTAGTCCTTCCGTTTGCACGTCACGTTTTCATCCACTTGTCACTTGGACAGTGTGTCCAGAAACAAATTCAATGGGAATTTATCATAACGATTCTAGACTGATTAACTAACGACAGACAGTGGTAAATGAACACATTTGTCCCCAAAGTTTCAGTTATCACAACAATATGACAGAACCAAATTTTCCAACGTTTGATGACATTTTTCTAATGCCCCTCATATTTTAATGGGATGGGCAGAAAACTTGAATTGCTGAATTGCTACTTCATGCATAACTTGCTGGACAATACCGGACATACAATGTGACCCTTGATCATATTAGATACAGTTGGGTAGACCAAAATGAGCAACAAAAACTTATCAAAGCTTTTACAATTGTTGTAGCTTAAATATTCCTCGAAAGAACATCCTCTGGAAAACTTGTAGACGTACGCATTATATACAACACGTATTTTTGTCCTGGCTTAGTTATATGTAAAGGACTGAGACAGTCTACAATTATTCTTCTAAATGATTCGCCAAATGAAGGAATATGTTGTAGATTACCCTTATATATCTTCAGATTAGGTTTTCCTACGCAATGAGAAGTGTGACAAGATCAGCAGTAAGTAGGGGCATAACTGTTAATATTTGCACACTAAAAGTAATTCAAGATGTTGTGATAAGTCCCTTTGATATCTAATGACCATCAAAGGGACTTTCATGGGCTAGACTAAGAATATGATCTCCCTGCGACTTTGGATCTACAATTTCAGAGCCCACTTGCCAATAGCAGGCACCTCAAGTGGTCTTCATTGTCTCATACGATCCATATGCTTAGGAAAATAGGAAACACGTCTGAAATAAATATCTTTAGAGAGCTTTAGATTCTTTTACTGTTCTTCGACAAGCGATTATCGTTGGTCACAATGAGGATACATTTTTCAATGTTAAAGACCGTATTTAGTATTTTACTTCTATTTTAATCGAGATTGCAGAAATAACATTCCCAAGTCCTGACCTAACTGTAAAAGAACCTCAAAACTTTGATTCACTAAGGAATGTAAGGAAGCCATTATACAACGCCAAGAAGCATTGACAAAATTTAACAATCGTCCGACGCCCGTAAACTTAACTATATATCGCATTGTCCGGGTCAAAGTGCGCCGCACAATCAAAGAATGTAAACAAGCATCATGGAATACATATGTTTCTTCTTTTAAACTCTCGTTCCTATATTAAACAGGTTTGGGACACTATACGCAACATAAACGGAAAGAGAAAACACAATTCTCTCCTACATCTGACACTGAACAATAACAATTTTAGTTCAAGACGTGACATAGCAAATATTCTTGCTAACAGTTTCCCTAAACATTCCTCATCATATAATTATTCAGAAGCCTTTCGAAGACTAAAAACTCAAAAAGAAAAGTCACGTTTAAAATTCACATCCAACAACTCGGAAATTAATAATCAACTGTTCAGTATTTGAAAACATCATTTTTACTTTACATAGAGTAATTGTTTTTTTTTTTTTTTTTTTTTTAAAATTAGAATAGAGATAAAGAGTATCAACAAAGATGATCACTGCTATCAATATATGTTTATTGCACAATACTAGGATCAAAGGTGGTCTCACCAAAAAGGCTGACTAATACAAATATCGGCTAAGCGAATAATTTTCCGTTCAACTCCATTCTCAAGAGCTCTTTTTCCCATTAGCTCTGGTAACTACGCAAGAAGCATATAAATCAGCGTTTTCACTCTCAGCACGATCCCAATGTTGATAAAAAGCAATCTTGTCAGCTATAGATATATTAATAACGATCATATATCCAGCTACGTCTTTCCCCGATACAAAATGAGTAACCACGATAGGTAAAGAAGGTACTTTTCTGACAATCTTGATATCATGTCTCATGCCATACTGACATATTGGAGTGAAATGTTAACAAAGCCGCACAAGACATCCTGAATAAAACCACCTTCACTAAAAGACGTCTTCTCGGACAAAGGAAACGTACCTGACAACAAAAGACCCTGAGAAGGTCCGTTGCGTCTTAATATTTGAATAGGGATATGTTTGGCAGAATACGTGAAAAAGAAACTATCGGCATTAATTATATGCTTCATAATTCCACAAAATATGATCAGAATATAGTTTATTTGACCCAACAAATGCATTTATTAAACAAACGTGATCGTGACCTCTCTGAACGAAGTTCATTTCGAATAGCTCCGTTCAACATGTAGTCGTCCAAAATTACGTGTTTGTTACTTTTAACAATACGCGCACGTATGATAATATAATAACTTCTAATCTGTTTTATGCGATGTTTGGTTTATAAAAATTGTGGTACACTGAGATTTTGGAAGTCATTATTTAAGACAGATGATTTTATACGCATATACTGCTGAGAGGAGGATGCACTGACAAAGGGACGTTTGTGAGGTAAGGAATAATCATCAGCTGTGCGAGCGGCATATTTAAGGTTGTCCACCATTTTTCGTGCACATACGTAATGAGATCATTCAGAGTTTGTATTCATCTTTAACAACATTCTTGGCAGAACACTACTATCAAGTTATTGTTATTTTTCCTATGTAAGTTCGACATTTGATTGTCTATTCCATTTTCTACAATTATGAGCCTTTTTAAAGATACCTCATATACCAACTCATAACCCTTCAAGACGTAATTCTTAGCCATAACATAGCCAGTTCTCGGTCGTACTTACAGTGATATGTATATATCACGAGTTGCCTCCAATAAGTACGATTTATACTAATAAAATCTAATACTATCTTAGCCATTTCTGAAATGGAATAATACATTTATTTTACTTTCTGAAAAAGGGGAATATAGTAACATTTCTGATAATATCTCTGTCTATCTCCCTTACTATCGCACTCTCTGCATCTGTCTTTCTGTTCCACTTTCTGAATTTGGATTCACTTCTCTTTTTGCTATATGTATTTGCAATTGTCTCTTTTTGTTATCTCTCTCTCTCTCTCTTCCGCTGCATTTTGCATTGTTCTCTCTTTTCTCCATTTGGGCGTTTCTTGTGCATTTCCTTTTTATGAATGTTTATTTGCATAATTTCTTTCTGACGCTGAAGTTGTGTTATTTCCAAATCCATTAGGTTTATTAGTAGTAATTATTTTAATCTTCTATCAATACCAGATATCAAACTCAAAGTATTATCAGCCCTTCTTTTTCATCACATGTTGAGTCAAAATATAATTTTCTCCTGTTTCTTGCAAATGTGCTCATTTCATAAAAAGCATCATGTATACAATCTCCAGGAACTCGTCCTTTTTAATTTACAGTTATCCTCCCTAAATATGATTTTAAGTTATAGGATATAGTGAACTATTACTTGCTTAACTAGTCATTTATCAAATATATGACTCTCAGCTCGTTACCACGGATAATACTAATTCCGATTCAAATATAATTTTAACTTTAAAGGCAATTTGTAATATCTCAGAAATGTTTCAAAGAAATTAAAAACCTGAAGGAGCGCCCAATTTATGTTGCGTCTCTAGGTCTTAAACCATGTAACATAAAGAAATGAATCCAAGAAGTTTAGTACAAGCAGCAAACAAGTTATTTTTTGAATTTGAATCGTGACAATTGAAGAGACACATGGTGTGCTGTGAGTTAAGCCCAATATGATGCTCAGTATATTTTCACAAATCCTATCGCATAAAAGAACGAATTCCAATAGTCTTCAATACATTAATGTACCTATATTCTTCAATGTCTTGATCTACTAATAGTCTTGAATGTCCTGATATACCAATTGTATTGAATGTCTTTCAATGAATTCACACTTGTCCCAGAAAGATATGTTAGTCCAGCCAATGAGCACTTAGTAATTTCAATAAATGATTTAAGGAGATACTTCTTCTAGAATTATATATGAACACAACTGCAGTCTATGTTCATATATATATATGCCACTTGTCCTGTATAAAAGGTCGTGTGTGTCTTGGTTAAAAAAGAGTAGGCTTGCGTGGTATACAAAATTACTTCGGTTGTGTGGTTTACAAAGTATCAAAGTAAACATATTTTTAGTTATTGTAGTAGAAATGTAAGTTAAAGAGATGAAAGACAACATGCAAACGAAAGGTGCGCAGAAGCGAAGTGACAAAGAGTTACTAACGTATTCAGAGTCAAAAGAAAATGATGAAAACCGTCGCAATATAAAATCAGAACAAAAATGATGGTAAGCAAGTTAACGAGAAACCGGTGAAGGATAGAGGAGTATATACTAAACAAGAGGATACAAATAAATGTATGTGATGGACAGATCGGTATCTACTCAAGAAGCGTATAACTTTTCAATTGAAAATAAATGTTTAAGTTCATGACTTTATTTGATTTAAGTGAATTATAAATATTTGTTATATCTAATTTGTATATTTATAAATAGAACTCTCAATTATATATTTCTCATTTACTTAGACAAAACAAAGACATTATTAAATCGATAACTAGAAGATAAATACATTAAATGCAATTTGCCAAGCTCGCAAAGGCTGGTCATTTATTAACTCGTTTCATAAATTCAATATTAAATCAATACCGAATTGAAATTATTTTATTACATATTTTTTTATTATTTCAGCATGAATTACTTAGATACAAAGAAAAACGAATAATTTCGTTTATTTTGGCATACCTTGTACCTTGTATGTTTTGTAGGTAAAACAATATTCCCAAACAAAGTTGAAACAATAAAGGCAGATTATCCGTCTTACAACACAAAATGTCCAATGCGTGAGTTGTGACAATGCTTGATAGGGAGCATAGTACCGGTTTTAGTTGGCCTACACAAGACAGTGCCAGTGTCCACCTTGAAATTCCATATCACAAATAAACATTATATTATTGTAAGCTTTTTATGAAAAGAAGATTAATGGATGCATAAATATACATATTTACTTTAATTTATTTGCGACCGGATGTTTGCAGTATTTGATTTGATACATTAGACTGTACATAAGACTCAACCTAAGTTGTTGTTGTAGTAGGGTTTAACGCCATTTATCAGCATACGATAGACTATAGATGGCGGCCAGTATTAATGGAGGAGGAATAACCCGGGAAAACCCAGGAGAGAACAACCCACCCACGAGAACCCACTGGCAATCTTTCTCATATACCCACTTTGGCTGAAACCGAGACTCGAACCCAGGTAAACAGGGTTGAGATGGCAGTGATTCGTAACGGAGAGCGCGTTAGACCAATCGGCCACTCGGGGCCCCAAGACGTAAACTAACAAACATTACAAACTAAACATGCATGATATGTTCAGTTAAATAACTTATAAATAGTCCATTGAAACGTGCATATTTTGTGAGTTAGCTTTTTTTTTCCTTTCTGAGAGCAGGTCCAGTTACATTCATCTTAAATCGTGCGTGCGCTGGCACATTTGTTTAGAACTGCCACTATAAATGTAGCCTTTAACTGAAATATTTCTTCTCTGGGTCTTCTATTGAACATTCATCCTAAATCTCTACGTCATCTTGTACAAAGGGCCTTATATATGATGAGAAAATTATATCAAACGATTATCTAACCGGATTGTATTTGAGATCTCTTAAATTCCGTAAGTGTTACATTTTTATCTTAAGAATATGTTCACGACATAGACTACTAATAAATGTATTACTAAGCTTAAGGAACAATTGTTTGTGAATGTCAACCAATAAAAGCGGTTTATTTTGGAACTTCTGTTTGGGAAAGAGTGGTTTCTGATATAAAATATTACTTTGTTTCTTCTTCTGGATTGAGACGTAACAGCCATTTAAGTAAATTGTCTCGTATAGCTTCCATGTCGGCATAGGTTTTGCATTGGATATCTTGTAATTTATGATTTCAAACTTCCGAGGCTCTATCGTGTAACATAAACGAATTGTATTGCATCACAAACTTATGGTTTAGGGAAGGGTTGTGTTTTATATTGCAATTAAATTATTTACAATATCTAATTCCATGGCAAATCCTAAATAATCTTTTTTTACATTATTTTTTATAACAAGTATACCCAACCCCATATCTCGACCACGCATTCACTATGGCGCGTGATGAAATTGTCATGACTGGAACGTGGCGCAGTTGTCATAAAATACATATGGTGATGATGGTATACTGATTTCATTGATGTTATGAAATACAATTTTATAACACAACGAACAACCGAGCTTCTATTTTAAGGGAACGATAACTTATGCAACTCGCACATACTTTGATATGCGGGTCCTTTTCTACAATAATTAAGATTTCACTTTGTGTGCCGTCTATTTAAATACAGAACGATCAGGTCAACTAGTTCACCAGTACGAATTAAAGTAGTAAACTGAACTTGTAAAGACATAATGTTGGATATGTAGACATTGTTATGTGTTAATGGAAAGTCTTTACAACACTACATTACAAAAGCAACTTTCTATAAGTAGACATAAGGCACACACACAAAATATGGAATACAAGGCCTTTCAGATGAGGTACAAAATAAAGCACTGAAGACTAAACCAAAATACAAATATTAACAGTCTGTAAAAGAGATAAACTAAAATGAAACTACTAATTATTCCTAAACGATAGGGTTAACATTTTAACGTATTCCGTCATCAAATAAAACATTGCTCAACAGACAAAGTTCTTTACTACTCCCATATTCCACCAACTACTGTAAGAAGAAACACAAAGTATTTCTTGTCACTTGGTGTCGTTTAATCATTGACCGTTCATATATACAATGACCCACATCCATAAACAATTGCGCATTCAGCGATAGGGAATGCTGGTTTTTTCAACTGGAGCCGAGAATTCATTTTTTGATAACATTCAAGTTGTCTGAAGTGTTTCGGGCGTTCTAAGCTTCATAACGTTAATTAAAAACAAGTAGTGTATTATGTCGAAAACATGACGTGAGTCGTTCATTGTCAGGTGGAGGAATATAAATTAATATTGTATTTACATGTCATGATTACAAATGCGAACATCTGTTTGCATAGTCTACTTAAAACCATCACAATGGCATAGAATGACTCGCACACATAATCGACATTGTATAACAATCGTTATTACTACTATCGGGTGTTATACTTTTTTGACCCACCTTTTTACGTATTGGCAATAAGAAGCATGGGCTATGCTGGACTCCTTAGCAAGGACATGGAAACATTAGGTTGGAATAGCTACTGCATCACTAGCTATGATAAACAAATAGTGCAGTATATACAATACTGGTAAATAATGGACTCAAATGATATTCAATAAAGTTTTCGGCATATGAAAGAGAGTGAAAACGACATTTGCCTGCATCCTTTTATTTCAGCTGTGTTATATTTATATGAAACATTTCTAGGTATATAGTTCATCTTATATTTTGTTATGAATTATTTAAAATATTTAAATCGCGGAAAAATACTTACACTTATCACCGGGAACCACTTATTGCTCTTGATGGCATGATGTAATTATAGTGGCAATTTTAATCTAATATTAATTTTACGTCAAATGCGTCCATCCTGCATTTAACGACACCGGATAAAAACGAGCACTTGATCAACCCGTGCAATTATCAGTTATTATAGTAATCGAACTGATTCACTGATTGTAGTTCAAAGTTGATACATGAGAAATTCAACAACTGTCAATTCTCCACTAATTATGTATCTGAAATATTATGTTTTCTATCATACTGCATTGACCCTTGATGGATGTTAAATAACGCTACATCACGCAATGCTTATAGTGGGGAACTTGCCAATCATAGGTAACACGGGTTGATATGAACGTATTTGCTGAGGAATAGCTGTGTCAAATTTGTAACATGATCATCTAAAATGAATTCCATTGTATTATTGCTTGTCCGCTATAAGAAGAAATTCAAAGAAATATTTACCCAGCTTTTTATATATAAATCTAACTTTAGAAATGTTTTGGTCTTTATGCTAAATGATATTAGTAAAAAAGTTTAACATCTTCAACTCTTTGTTTCATGGCCAAATTAACTCAGGCCAACCATTTTTAATATGAAGAGCATTTGAAAAAGGCTCTAATAGAAATCATTCATCCCACTCGTGTCAAAATTCTCAGTGAAAATCAATTGAGATGTACCGTTATAATCAGCGACAATCACGTGCAATAACACTTGAGTGAAACTGGTCCTAGATTTCACGAATCTAAATGAGAATCACCAACCAAACTTCAGTGGAGCTTTTATAATATGCGAATTCCTGCAGACTATTATTCTAGCGCTCAACATCTGGCGGTGATACTTGATGCTATTCTAGACGCTCAGTTTGGCAAAACCCTAGACAAAACGACAATATCCTGCTAATGACATTTTCGGATGCCAATATTTTGCTCATCGCTTTTACTCCAAGTTTGTTTGATATTTTGGGTCAACACCTCAAAATAGCCCCAAATTCCCAATAGATCAACAACAACGATAGACAAAGCTGGCATAGGTGAGACGGCAGAGATCAGCCAATGTTAGCGTTTACGACCACTCCCTCACCCACGGAACACATTTCAGAATTAAGGTCAATAGCTTTAACTGAAAAAAGGACTAACAGAGGGGAAAATGAAATAACGATGAAATTTCGACAAATCGAAATGCATGCTAAACGTCAGGAAAGAGATGGTATGAAGTAGAGAGAACTAAAGAGAGAGAGAGAAGAGGAGAAAACCCTGGAATTCCTTACGCTTCTGCTAGACGTTGGATTGTATCATTTTTAAAATGATCCTTTTGTCGAAAGATAAAAAATACCATTTTTAGGAAATTACATTTATATCCCCTAACTAGTACAAGCCGTGCCTATAATGCATTAGATATTGTGCGTAAAACAACCACATAGAGCTTGACAAGAGATTCGCGTGTTTTAGAGGTACATATTTGTATATAAATACTGATGAAACAGTGCTAACATAAATATATTTTCGCATACCAAAATGCAGCCAATAACATGGATTGCAGGGACGAGTTTTACGCAGCCCAATCAAACGTATATATTCAACAATGAATGATTAGTAGTTTTGCTGAGTCCTGACACGGCCTCTGGAGGCATGTGCAATATAACTATTACAAGAACGTTGAATCGTGTATGGCTGAATATTTATGAATGACAACTTATGAGAAGAAGACAACATGATGCTTATAATTTCGTCTAAAGGATTAAAACAGCAAGTGTGGCATTCTGTTCTCCTTGACCGTGCATAAAAGATTACACCGCAACCGACATATAATATTCATATATTATCATGTAGTTATGCAGTGTGATGCAGATAGTGACTGTCCTTCGAAGAAGCGTAATGAGGCCAAATAATCTCTGTTGATCCGAGATTGAAGGACTGTGTTTAGATGCTGAGGAAAAATGAAATAAAAATAACGCTTTCTTCACTGTTCATCCGTATCTTTTGAAAGACAGATACAACGCTTTAATAATAACTAGGAACAATTTGAAAGGGAACATGGGTAAATATTTAATTGAAAGTGATGCTGCTTTCATTGGGTAACATCGATAACGTATTAACATATCGTGCTAGCATGATCTACTTAACCATTAAAATAGCAAGATGTTCCTACCGTCAAACACTGAGCGAAAAATGTTTTCATATATTTTAGCATATTTAAAATGTTATATTATATGCTTGATCTAATTTATATTAATTTATAGTTATATTTAATGAGCCTATTAATCGTTTAAAGAGCAAACACATCTACTTAAGATGCATATACTACATTGACGACAGCATTTAGCATCTTATAATATAATTGCAACATGTTCCTACTGTTTGTTGACATGTCACCACACAAAATATTGTTTAAAAGAATATTGTTGCGCCTAAGCGTAGTTACACCAATATATAGACAATAGGAAAACATACGAGAATTTGATCCACCAAAATCTGAGTCTAATTTTGCATTTTGTATTCAAGGAAACTTTGAAACTATCTCCTAACGGGAAGACATGTGGGTTTTAAAATAGAATGTAAATTAAGAAATCAAACATATACAGAAGCATATCACGCTGGAACAACTTGAATAAGCCACAATCTGAAAGAAAAAAAAAAACATTTGTATAGTAGTATACAGCAGTGAAGATATCCATTAAAGGACCGAATAATGTATTAAATGAAGGCACTGATATATTAACTGCTATACTGTTAATATGCTGTTTTTAAGCTCTGACACTTCTAGTTTGCATCAGTTCTCTGTTAGCATTTTCAAATTCCTGGTGTGTCATTTATTACAAGGTGATATATATATATATATATATATATATATATATATATATATATATATATATATATATATATAGCAGCAGGGAAGTTGAACAGACCAGTGCGTCCAGCCAAAATAAACCTTCCTACGCGAACTTTCTCCGTAGAAGCCTCAGAATTCACTTTTACAGCCTTCTACGGAAGCTAATTTTCATGCATTTCAGACCGGGTGCATCGGGTGGTCGCGCCGGTGTGTTAGTAAATATAGCATCCGAGACAGGAAAAATAAATTATTGGGAATAATATTTTGTGTTAATTTTTTTTGTTGTCATTGGGGGCTGCTTTGGCCAATTTTATGTCGCATTAAAATAATATACTTGAAAATAATATGAGTTCGAAAACTAGCACAGTTGGAGAGCCTCATTCCGCTAGATTAGCGCGAGAACAATTAGCGGCACTAAAGAAATTTATCCCGGCAAAAAAATTATTCAAGAAAAATGTTCGTGATTACGAAGACGCGAAGTATCATCTTACCGATTTATCGTCGAGATTGTTAAGTCCAGTCACCGAAACAGCTGAGCGAATCGCATATGGCGATAAAAAAGATCAGGAACTCAGGAAACTTGGAATTGTTCCCATGGTGAAAGATATTGAGGAACATACTCGAACAGTGCCAGGTCAGCTTGAACAAATTCACCAGGGACAAGTACAAGCACAAGCGCGGCAAGAACAATTGCAGCAAGCACAAGCACAAGCACAAGTGCCACAAGAACAACCACAGCAAGTAGAAGAGGAAGAAGAAGAAGAAGAAGAGGAGAAGAGTGAGAGAGAGCCTCGAGATATAATAAAAGAAAAATTTACTGATGATGGTTGGAATACTATGGAAAAACAATTTGACCTGCTTGGTGATAATATTGATGCACTTGGTGCGTTTGCGGAAGATTCTTTCAACAGTAGGGAGAGTTTTTTAACGAAGGATGGATTAAAAAAAATTAAATCGCGAGACATTTGGTATAATAATATATACCGAGCTAGAGTTAATTCATCCCAGGCGAAGAAGTCTGACCCGATTTATAATCGATTTTATAGATCTGCACGGGATAGGTTTTTGTATAATATGAGACAACATCGGGAAAAAGGAAAACCTAAATCTCCGGTGACACCACAATCTTTGAAAATAGAGGAAAGACCCAAAATAAAATTCATCGATAAACCTCCTGCATCTTTTTCCGCAGAGTCGGAAGCCAGAATTGTAGGAACTGCGCCCGAAGATCATTTTACTGAAAAAGGACTCAAGGAATTGGAAGACGAGAGAAATTTAATTGAGGCAGCCAAATTTGGTTTCGGCGAAAGAGGAAAATATTTATCTCCCAGATTTCTCGAAAAATATACCAAAGATGAATGGATTCCCGCTGTGTATTTTGCTTCAAAGAAAAGATACGTCGATTTTAACGATCCGGGTTACCAAAAATTTCTAGAAAAAATAAAAGAACCAGAAGAAGAAGAAGAGGTGGAAGACATATTAACATCGTTGCTTGGTGATTCATCGCCAGAACCAAAAACAGGAAGCGGATATACCATTTGCCCTGACAGCGTTGTCAACGATGTATCTCGCCTCGAAATATTAATCGGAGGAAAACGAGCTGGAAATAATTCTCGTGAAATAATCAACGAGGCCTCAGATATTTGTCAGCGATTGTTTCGCGG
Source organism: Sinohyriopsis cumingii (assembly GCA_028554795.2). Lineage (NCBI taxonomy): Eukaryota > Metazoa > Mollusca > Bivalvia > Unionida > Unionidae > Sinohyriopsis > Sinohyriopsis cumingii. Next base: position 77,612,658 of record CM068834.1, on the reverse strand, counting down.
CGGCGTCATCGATTCCTACATTTACAAGGAACTCGTCGATGAACTCATCGATTAAAACAACGCAATTGAAATAAGATGATTGTTCACAAACATCAGCGCAGACCTAGACAGGTCCGCGTAGTTAACTCTCGATTGCCCGTATATAAATATATTCACGGTAATGGACTCGGCGACATCGTTAAAAGCCTCGTCACGCGAGTAGTCCCTAAAATCGGACCCACAGTTAAGCAATTCGCGTCAAAAGCAATAGGAAAGATTGGCGAGACTGTCATTTCTGGTATTGGTAATTTGGCCAGTAAAGGCTTCGATTTTGTCAAAGGTAAAATATCAAATTTGGTGCGTAAAAAAAAGCAGCCCGTCAAATTACCTAGCACCAGCGAAATGCCCCCCGAGGTCAGTAAAGCTATAAACGATGCAGCAAATAAAAAAATAAATGAACTAGCACAGGAAGTTGCTAACACAAATCTCGCAAAGGAAGTAGCACAGGAAGTTGCAAACACAAGTTTCATATCGGGCAGCGGTCTTCGTTTTAGATGAATTTCTTAATAATAAATGTTCGCACAAGTGTCAAACGAAGTGTTCGACATGGACGAGCCTGTAGGTAGAGACACATCCGTGCGTGATTTCCAGTATTTCTCGCACGACACAGTGACACCAAATGCGATTAATCGCTTGGAAATTCAAGTTCACGATACAACAAGATATTTTATTCCATCTGAGGCGTATATCGAAGTTGTTGGGGAAATTAAGAAGGCGGATAATACCGACTATGGCGCAGATTTTAAAGTCGGATTTGTCAACAACGGCATCATGGCATTATTCAAGAGTGCCACTTACATGATCGATGGAAGAGAAATCGAGTCAATCACGGGCAACGTTGATATAGCAACGACGATAATAGGCCTAGCTAGATACTCGGATGATTTTACCAGATCGGCTGTACCTAGTATGATGTTTGCCAAGTATAACTCTGATCACGCTGATCATCTCCCGTATAACATCGGTGTACCGAGAAATGCCGCTAATAATGCTGACGCCACAAACGTTGGTGTAATGCTCGGCGCCAATGACAATTACAACCTCGAATTTGCCACGCGAAGATTTATGTTAAAGGGAGATGATCGAAGATTTTCCTGTGCAATTCCGCTATCTCATATTTTTGGATTTTGCAGGCACTTCAGGAAAGTCATTTACGGAGCGAAACACACGATTTCTTTCGTTCGAGACGACACAGGCAATGACAGAGCCATCTGGCGAGAAGCAGGTGTGGCAGGTGATCGAGGCAAAATATTACTAACCAAATTTACTTTGTGGATGCCAGCGATAGTCCCATCGATGCTTGAGGAAGAAAAAATATTGTCATTCATGAATCAGGGTGGCAAGTCTGTCATGTCCTGGCTAACAACTACGACCGACTCTATCGACGTTAATATTAACGGAATATTTACCTGGCGAATTGCGTCACAACACGGTGTCTCGGCGCCCAGACACATCTTTGTGGCTCTTCATGCCGCAAATAGATACGATCAAACTCACAGTCACATGATATTCGATAAATTCGCAGCAACAAACGTGTCGTTGAGGATAAACGGGCAACAAGAACCATCAGAGGAAATATCAATTGATTTTGAAAATTACTCGACGGCCCGCGCATATCATCGCTTGTTGTGTTTCATGGGTCGCGATCAAAATATCGATACCGGATTGCAAATATCGCAGCTGGATTTCAATAAATTTTATCCTATCTATTACTTTTCCCTGGAACATCTCGATTTGGTAAAACAATCCGTCGTTGATATTCATTTCAAAGCCAGAATTAACACAGCTGGACCAGCTAGGGCAATCGCGGTGATTCTCAGCGATAGAACAATGATCTTGGAGGGAATTAGTGGTAGAATGAGAGTCATCGACGCGCCTGTCGAGAAAATGTAACAAAACCTAGATTTCTAAATTTAGATTAAACGATTATTATATGCCATACGAACACGTCAGCGTAACTCTGACCCAGGGTCAGATGAAAAAACTCCAAACAGCAACAGCAAAGCGATGCGGTTTGAAATTAACCTTGAAAAATGATCAAATTCATGGTGGTCCTAACAAACTATCGCTAACTAGGGGTCAACGTGAACGTTTCGCCAAAGCTAAATCAGCGAATTCCGGCGTTCATGTGAGTCTTAGTATAGGCGCCATCAGAGACATGGTCAAAACAGGTGGAATTTTCCCTCTGCTAGCTGCTATTCCCGCGTTAATAGCAGGTGCAAAAGCGTTAGGGTTAGGTGCGGTTGGAGCCGCAGGTGCTAAATTAGCGCATAAAGTAATGGGAGGGCGATACGGTAAAGAAAAGAGAAGCGGCCTCTATCTAAGACGACCCCCGTACGGATCCGGCCTTTACCTAAGACGACCCCCGTACGGATCCGGTCTGAAATTAGCCTACCAGCCTCAAATCTAGATTTGCTAAATAAAGCAAAAAATAAAAAGATAAAATTTTTCAGAGGCGTATTTATGCGGGATCAACTACCAGAAAAACCAAACCCCACCGAGACGGGAATAATAAATCTCGATTCAAATACCGGCCCTGGCACACATTGGGTCGCCTACGCGATTAATCCTCGCGAAGTTGTTTATTTTGACTCGTACGGACTAGCTCCACCAAAAGAATTTATCGATTACGTGTCAAAGTTAAATATTCCGATTTGGTATTCGACACTTCCGACGCAGACGTTAATGGATCCACCGATATGAGGCCCAGAATCAATTGATGCCCTCGACGCAATTTCAAAATCATCCGACCCGTATCATAGGATCGTATTTAAATACGCCGTAGATAAATATCATGGTTGATATTTATGGTAGATTTATCTACAGGAAGAAGGAAGCAGAAGTAGCTGACGTCGATCTATCAAAGTTCGCCACGAGGGATGATATTAATAATCTTTTGTCGCTGTCAGAAGTAGATCCTGGCGAAGTTGCTATTTTTCAGAGCCGCGAAGGAAGATTACAAACAAGCAACGTCAAAATAACTGATATAATCAAGCGAGACGAATATAACGATCGCATTAATCAATTTACTAGCCTGTCAGATTCGGTATCAAAATCCATCGCTGATATCGCCGATATTATAGCGAAGTTACCCCTGAAGGCTAATATCGCGGATGTTGAGCAAAAAGATAGCGAATTATCAGCGACGTTGCTTCTGAAGGCTGATAAAGCATTACACGATGATCTTCAAGAAAGATTGACAAAAAGATTAAACGGGCTAAATAGAGATCTTAAAAAACTCGACGATACCTTAGGTAAACTTAGTAAAAAAATTGACGAGGATATAAAAACATCCGTTGATAATATCTCCACCACCGCAAACGAGCTAGCAAAGAAAAAAGCCAATCAAGCATCGCATGACGATCTCAACGAGAGAGTAAGAAAAATCAACGAGGATATTACTAATATTCTTGCCGATGTTACCGAAATAAATATCGTAATGAGTCAGAAAAGCGATAAAACATCACACGACGATCTCAGCGAGAATGTGAGAAAAATCAACGAGGATATTGCTAAAATTAACGAGGAAATTTCCACGACGCCTGATTTGGCGCGTCAAAAGGTCGATATGTTATTGTACGACGGAGAGATTCGAGATTTGAACACGTAACTTCTCGACGCAACTACAAAAATTAGCGATATTAACACAAAAATATCGTCAATGAATCTTGGAATATTAGCGCGTATTTCGATACCAGCGGAAGTAGAAACAGAAAATCTTCCCTGCCATGTACCATTTGTGGTAAAAATACAGGATCTTACTTGGACACCTGAGAATAACACATTTAGCTTTACCTCGCCAATTACTGGCGTATATCGAGTATATATTATCTCCTTGATGACAAAATTCAATGTAACAATAGACGATGGTTATGATTTTCGTGAATATGATCCTGGGTTTTTTGTTATGACAATATTTAAAAATAGAACGAAAACTTTTAAGCTAGAACCACCAATTAGAACCGTGATGATGGCCGATTGTCAAGTAATTTTCGAATATTTATCCGGAATACACGCAATTGGTTAGATAACCTAACTAATAAATGACTGCATCGGATTACCGATACAATCAGGCGCGTTTATGGCAGGATTCGCTAAAAAAGCTCCTCGACGAGTATCAGGTAAAAATAAAAAAGTATCAACGCAGATTAATTGCCATCGATGTTGCTGTGTACGCGGTAAGCGCAATTATGGCCGGCGCAGGTATAATCTTATCCGCGGTAACAACAATCGCGCCGATCGCAGCAACGATAATAATCTCATCGACAACGACAATCGCCGGTGTTCTCAATATTATCGCAAAAAAAATATCCTCATGCACAAATGAAAAATTGTCCCTGTACACGAGTAAACTATCCCAGGTCAACGAGGCGTATTCGAAATTATCATCGCTGCTTTCTGAGAGTCTCAACGACGGCGTTATATCCGATCTCGAATTTTCCGTGTTGGTAAATATCTATTCTGAGATTGAACAAATGAATATCAATAATGTCCGAACTAACTCAAATCGTGACAAACACGACACCGCCGATAACAAACCGCCGATAACAACGCTGATATCGGCAAGCTCAACCAGGCCAGAATTTAGTATCGATTTTCCAATACCAATTAGCGTCAAGGAAATTGCGCTGTCACAGTTACGCGTCTATAATAGCTGGCCCAATGTTAGGTCGAAATCATTTGGTAGATTATCATCGAATAATTCGCTTGTTTTTGCCAATAAAAACCGCCCCGATGGAACTCCCGATTGGATCGTCGTTGGCATACCAACAGGAAGTTACGAAATTGAGCAAATCGACAAGGAACTTACCAGTAGAATATCGAATATAACCGGCGATGCTACACCAGGAATAAAAATATTAGCACACGAACCAACGCTGTCATCGATAATCGAAGTAAAATCGCCGTATATGGTCGATATTTACCAGTCATCGATTAGGACAGTTCTAGGTTGGCCCGAAATCGCACCTCTGGTAAAACCAGAACAATCTGATTTTATTATTCCAGGTTGGCACGACGAAGCTCCTCCAGAAATACCGGAGCCAAAAAAATCAGATTTTACCACCGACGAAGGATGGTACGGAGATATCAGACATAAACCTATAATCCACAGCGCCATTAATCTCATGAACAACCACAAATTTAACCTGGTGATGTTCGCTTTTACTTTTAGGGACGAAAGAATTCTCTCGTGGTTGCCTCTTCCTAAAATTCCCCCCGGTGTGAAAATCTTCGACGCTACCAATATTAACAGGACAATATTCCCCATAGACGGTATCTTGATAAGAAGAACCCTCGACGAATTTATTCAAGAACATAAATTACAATTAAATTTATTGCGGGAATCCTTTCATGAATGCATTTTAAATAAATCAGGTTCATGCAGCGAAATTATCGGACGCGTGAAGATTTTAAATCAACTCGCGAATGATGTTGAATATTTTCATGGTATGTTCATTCGGGCGATAATCGACGATATATCAATTGCCGATTATGTTCTTCCTATTAGCAAATTCGAGTTGATCAGAAATTCAGGAGAAAAACAAAAATTCATGACAGTATTCGGATTAACCGAGGAAACGCTACCAAATTTCAAATTTCCCGATTATGATGTTGATAAAATGAGAAAATCCGTCGTTGATACCATCGATGATTTATTTCCGAAATTACATGCCGCGTGGACTAAAAAAATACAATCAGAATCGATTCTCAAACATAATAATGATCCTGCCGGGCAAGGGCGGCATATCTCGCCAGGTATCGTCAATATAACGGAAGTTATCGCGATTTATCTTCACGCGGATGTCGTTGAAGGTAGCTACAACGTGGATTCGTCTGTGTCAGAGCAGGCACAGCAAGGATTTATCTTATACTCGTTTTCACCTAGCGCATGTCCGGGTTTTTTGATAATAAAAGAGCCAGTAAATCCGTTTTATCTGCGATGTCACAATCGATTATTATCGAAGATAAATTTCAAACTGACGGATCAAAACTGAAATTTGCTTGATATACGCGGAGAAACACTGAGTATCAATTTGTTGGTGAGATCGTAATCTTTCCGCCAAAGAAAAATGGCCCAAAAAATAAATAAAAACCAGGAAATTTTTCAAAATTAGTAAATTTCTTAATTTTGATGGGGTAAATACCCGTCAAATTGAGTAATTTATATAATTTCGTAAATCTGTTGGGGTAAATACCCGTCAAATTGAGTAATTTATATAATTTTATGTTTTTGATGGGGTAAATACCCGTCAAAATTAAGAAAATTGCACAATTTCAATAAATAAATTAGTTCGGTAAATAATAAAAAAAATTAATAAAAATCAGAGAAATTAAGAAATTTGTGTAATTTTATGTTTTTGATGGGGTAAATACCCGTCAAATCGAGTAATTTATATAATTTCGTGAATCTGCTGGGGTAAATACCCGTCAAATTGAGTAATTTATATAATTTAGCAAATCTGCTGGGGTAAATGGTAGTCAGAAATAAGAAAATTGTGCAATTTCAGTAAAATATTTAAAAAAATAATAAAAATCAGAAATTTTTGTTTTTTTTTGTGATAAAATCTTCAGAATCTTTGACGCTAATTTTGAGAATCTTAAGAATCTTTGACGCTAATTTTACTTTCATCGACCAGCTTTTTTAGCTGCCTGACACGCGAGCTGGTAATTTTTCTTGACTCGTACTCGTCTGATAAACTCGACCTAACTTTTTCTACCAGCGTCGATAATTTAACGAAATCCTCGATTTGATCATCGCTGACAGTCGCAAGCGATTGGTACATCGCAATCTGGATTTTCTTTATGAACTTGTATTCGGACGGTAGCGTGTACCTGTACTCGAGCTTCCCCTGAACAATTGTTTCAAATTCGGACCGGATTTTACCTGCGTCCAAATCTGAGGATAAATTTATGTTTTTTTTCAGATCCTCGATAGCTTCGATGATATTGTTTATATTCTCCTCGTTCATTTATATTATATTTGTAATATTTAATTAATTTTCTTCGGATATTATTGGAATATAAGAAAAGTTGATCCACACATCAAATCGGTAGGAAAATGTCGCGTTTATTATTTTTTCTGTTACACATCGTACCGAGGCTGAATTAATACCGAAGTACCTTGCAGCAGCATTCATCGATGTGAATACAATTTCTTCATTTGTTTCTCGATTTATCGATTTAACCGCCTTAGCTAGTCGCTGTCCGCCGGTATTGCCGGATGTGCAATTTTCACTCTGTGTCACTGCGCGAAGATTTAACAGTTTATTGTTAAGTTTATTTCCGTCAATATGGTCGATAACAAGGCCGACTCTGATAGGTCCGTTGAAAACTTCGAACACAAATTTGTGATTAAAATAATTTATTTTGCTTTTGTTGACAGTAAATCTGAGGTAACCAAATTTACCAACGTTACCAACACGTTTCTTTGTTCTAATATGCCTGACAACGCCATCCGATGACGCCTCGTATCCAGTGATCGTAGGATGAGATTTAAACTCGCATGTCATTGTTGTTTCAGGAATCGTTGATTTCAGACTCATATAGTAATATCTATCTGTTTAAATCGTATTTGATTTGAATCGATTAATATAATCTTCTTCGCATGTTATCACGGAGGAAGATCTTTTTTCATAATATCGCCGCAATTCTCGATAATTCTTTCCTCCACAAGCCAAACACAACCGAGTTTTCCCTCGCGTGCCAACTTGGCAAACTAAACATCGCTGTGGTCCTTTGCTGCCACGCCGAATCGCATGTACATGAGCGCCGTAATAATCGCCTCTGCAGGATTTGACACAATTATTTGTTGAACCGATTAGTATCCATGTGCAATGCATTATAATTTAAACATATGTCTAAAATATAATCAATGGATGCATTTGATCTTGATGAGGCAGAATATATTATACCTGAGGTTGATCGAGCCAAGAAAGAGTTCTTCGACGATGGAGCTGTTCACACTTGGTCAACCTGGAAAACTAACTCTGTCGATGCTACGATGAATCTGGAGCGAGCCAAGAAAATAATCGAGCACATAAAAACCGAGCACAAAGAAGAGCGATTTATCTTTGGAATACAATTTATCGCACAAATGCCTGACGATACTTGGATTATTCGCGATAAACGAGATCCAGTGCGTGGCGATAAGAAAAACGTTGTTCTCGATAAAAACTCTAAGCCCGGATTGTTATTGGGAATCGATGGCCCTTATTACGCTAGGGCATATCCATCTAGTGCAGTCGTTTATGGAATTTATCGGCTAAATAACAACCCGGATGTGAAAAACCTACCCGCGATGAAAGAATCACCGATGATAAATTGCGTGGCCGAGCATGTCATCGAGCACATGAAAAACGCTCGACGTGGATCTGGTCTGACCCAGTTGAGGTTGGATAAAATTAACGCGTGGGCAGGGACTGTCGCTGATGGTGCATCGGTGGACGATGTAGCTGCGTTGAGTAAAAAACTTAAATTACCGATCACGGTGAAAACGTTATCGGGAGAAATATTATATTCATCGCCGTATAGATCCCGAGGAGCACCAATCGAGATTGTCGATCATAATTCACATGCGTGGTCGCAGTCGGTAATGATATTTCCGCGGGATCGTATTGTCAAATTTTATCCCACGGAAAATTCTACGGAATTTTCTGCGGAGAATAATAATTCCGATGCCATGTTCAGATTTATCAAAAAATTAAGCGTTTCTGATCCAATATCGATATGGTTGTTTTCGAGCGAAGAAAGATACCATCAGTTTATTTTGCCATGCGGTGATATTTACAGGGATGAAATATTACACGAGTCGATGAGAAAACTTGCGGTAAAATATTCGTCGAATCCCGATCAGTTACTAACGAATTGCTTTACAGTTCCGTCTGTTGCTGCTCACGCTGCTAGAGAGAAAAACTCGTGGAAGCCTACAAGGAACGAATATCTCGCTGATATTCAACTTAGTTGTATCGAATACGGCCATGGCGGATTGTGGAATACCAAGTACGATTTCGAATATATGATCTCCGTTGACATGAGCGCGTGTTATCCTGGAAGTTTCCTTGGATATGGCGATTGTGCAGATTATTTTGCTAAATTCGGCCATCCTACCAGCGAGATGACAAGAGTAGCGATTAACGGACCGTTGCCTGATTTTGTCATGACCGGATTCGCTTGTGTAACGTCATTCGAGTTTGCTGAAAATTTACATAAAATTTGCTATATTTGGTTCGGAAGGCATTTATCTCAGCGCCGTTGGGTTCCTACGGTGTTGTTGAGATACATGCTAGATTCGTCGATGTTAGTGTCGTTGACAGTGAGCGAGGCGATTATATCTTACAGAAAACAAACTAATGTGTGGTTGCCGACGGACTGTGACAACGCGAACGATATAGGAACGAAAATAATTGGTAAATTTACTCAAGGTGGATCCGTTGATCATAAACACCGGCACGCTAGGTTGTTTATCAACGACGCCGAGATGGATTTTATAATCGCCGATACGGTATCACGAGGAATATTTTGCAACAGAGAGAATATTATGATTGATGGAGCAAAGTTAGGTACCGTGATTAGCTATCTTGACGGAGAATCAGCGCAATATACGCATTTACGGTCGTCGATGCTCGCTTATGTTAGTATAAATTTGCTATCGATGATAAACAAATTTTCTGATATCGCGGTAAGAGTCGCAACGGATTCATTTAATATCGATAAAAAATACCAATGTAGGTTGGAAAATTTAATCACCGACGGTAGTTCATGGGGAACGTGGAGGATAAAAAAAGAGGATATTCTAGATTATTGCGAAGACGCCGATGTTGAAGATCGCGATGAATTTCATCAAGGTAAATTTGGAGAAATATCGACAGCCGCATCTGCGTTTGACCCAATTTCACGCAGCAAATTCGTTTACCTAAATGGACCTGCCGGTAGCGGTAAAACAACGCGAGCGATAAATTTATTTGCGAACTCCGATATGATCGTGTTGACTCCGACACATAGATTAGCGCGAGAAATAAAGCAGCGTGGCGTTAATTCTTGCACGTATCACAGTTATTTCAAATACAGCGGTGGATCATGGGACTCGGTGCGAATGGGAGACAAATATGTCAACAAGATTATAATATTCGATGAGATTTGCACAATGAATTTAGATATTTTAAAATCGATCTTGACTTGGTTGGAAGGGAAAAATACCGCTGTGATAATGTGCGGGGATCACGGCCAATCTAATCCTATTGATGGCGAATCGCCTCACGAATGGCTCAGAAACTTCGTTGATCATTACGAGGAAATCGACGCTGATTATAGATCGACGGATACTTTACTAACAGAATTCAAAAAATTGATTCGATTACAGCCGAATAAGATTCAATGTGACGTCATGAGGAAAATAATCGACGAGACTCCGATGAGCGATTTTCTAAATTTGTGGCGTCCCGATCATTTGATCGTCGCTAGTAGGAAAATTGTTCGTGATATTATTCAGGAAATGTTATTCAAGCTGCATTGCGAGAAATTTCCCACGTTGCAGGTACCGTTATGCTACAGGCCCACTGATACTCGACGACAAAATATTAATATTATTTTGCCATGTGGGAAGGACAAGATTTTGGTCCTAAATGATATTATCTTTGTTGATATTAGTCTCCTTAATGACGCGATAAATGCAGAAAAATCACCGTGGAAATTAGGCTACGCAACAACGATACACTCATCGCAGGGATTGACCGTAGATGGCCAAGTTTGGATCGTCGATCATAGAATTTCTTGGTCAAATTTGGTATATTTGGCCGTGTCGAGAGTAAGAAAATTATCTCAACTAGGACGAATTCGAGTAAATTATCTTAGTGAAAATGGCGGTAGTTGAGTATCTTCTGGTACTATTTGTAATTCTTCCTTGGTAAATCCGCGTTGAGGCGCTAACGAATCTAGGATATAAATAGCTGGTCTTCCTGACGATCTTGTTACAGCGGATATTTTGTGTGTTGTAACGCTCCAGGTTGGGTCGGTTGCTCTTTTTCTTCCTCCTTCAGCCTCGCCTTCTTTATATAAATATCTGACTGTGACGCTACCTAGTACAGGTTGAATTGTGGAATCTCGCTTTAGGGGTATATTCGATTTTGTAATTGCAATTGCGGGTTTCATTGCTATTGTTCGAGTTGTCTCGTTATTTAACGCGTTGATTACATGAGGCAATCTTGATACCCAATCGTGAGATCGATTATTCTGAATAAATTCACGCGCGTATTGGTATCCGAATAATCGTTCTGCAAGCGTTTTATTGAATCTTTCGACGATAGCTTGATTGTGATGAACACCTACAATACCGCGACGGATTTTAACATTATTCTTTTTCATCAATGAAGTAACCGCGCCAAGAAATTCTCGACCTGGATCAACCTGGAGAAGATTCGGCCATGTTAACGGGGATCGTGAGTAAATTTCGCTAAATGCCTTGGCAATTTCCGTTGCTGTTTTATTCGATAACGGCTCCGCTTCTTTATACCTGCTAGCGATATCAACGACTGTCAGGACATATTTGTACGTGACACCGTCAACGGTATCGTGAGGAAGAAACATAAGATCCGCTTGATGGACTTCATTAGGTACACTGACAGTGAAACTCGCGTACGGTATTTTCTTAGGAGGAGGAAGATATATTTGCCAGATTGCCTGTTTTGATAGCCATGATTCAGCGACAGATTGTTTTACTTTAGCGGCTTTAGCGAGTTTGGCGATCGCTGATTTTCCTCGCCAGAATCCTCGCAGAGAATAATATATCTGCTCCATATTATTTACCAGCGCCGAGTACTAATTTACCTTTCATCGCGCCTTTTACCAGCCAGGTTGCTAATTTCTCTTTGAAACTTTTATTAGGAATCGCGTCTAATGCGTGAATTAGCTTGATATCAGCGAGATGCCTTTGTTGTAAATCCCCGCTGAGATACGCGAGATCGTGGTAGTAACAAGCTTTATCGATAGCGTTTACCGGATTTTCACCCTGAAATGGTTGGTTATTATCGTCGAGTCTGATATCGAGCCTCGTTCCGGGTCCACAATAATTGTACCCTGGTAGATGCTTATCTCCGGGATATTTTGCCCAGGGCGTTCCAGGTAGATTTGTCAAGGAGGCGGCAATGTCTCCTCCGGTTCTTCTAGTTTTTTTTTTACAAATCTGAACTTGCGTGTCTTGCAAACTTCGCATTCTCCTGCAATTGCGTTCCTGTTGTTGCGTGTAACGATTTCGGTTGGATTTATCGTAGCTGTGCGCGTGCGGCACTTAACACAATATAGATCCATGTATTCTAGTAACATGAATGTAATTGATTTTTCAGCCACGAAACGACGCGAGCAAGTGAAACATCACGCGGCATTACCGAATTCGATTAGAATGATAATTATTGGCCCATCGGGATCTGGTAAGACGCAATTGTTACTAAATTTGATCATGCGATGGCTAAAATGGGACAAATTGTACTTGGTTGCACCATCCGTGGACGATCAACGATGTTATCAAGTGTCAAAAGAATTTAGTGACAATACCGACGAAGGCACAATCGAATTCATCACGGACATCAATGAAGCTGCATCCGTGGAGAATTTCACGGCGATGTTAATAATCTTGTTGTATTCGATGATGTTATGCTGGACAAGCAGACCAACCCGGCTAGGATATTCTCGCGTGGCAGACACAAAAACACCGATGTTATTTACGTAACACAGAGATATATGCAGATTCCAAAGGTGATTAGGGACAATTGCAATACTTTATCGGTATTCAATGGCGTAGACACACACACGCTGCGAAATATCCATCAAACCTGGTGCAGCGGTGACATGGATATAAATAAGTTTAAAAATTTGTTCAGCCGCGCTCAGGCAACGACGCATGGTTTCATCACGATAAATCTTCACGATCCACGCAGTCGGTATTGAATTGGTCTCGATCAAATTTATTCATGAAAAAGCAGCCCACGTTGCAACAAAAAACAAAAAATTATTTCCTAAATTTTATTTTTCCTGTCTCGGATGCTATATTTACTAACACACCGGCGCGACCACCCGATGCACCCGGTCTGAAATGCATGGAAATTAGCTTCCGTAGAAGGCTGTAAAAGTGAATTCTGAGGCTTCTACGGAGAAAGTTCGCGTAGGAAGGTTTATTTTGGCCGGACGCACTGGTCTGTTCAACTTCCCTGCTGCTTATATATATATATATATATATATATATATATATATATATATATATATAATGACCCTTTTTTCTTGTCACATTCTTCTGCTTTCAAACGAACATGATCTATATATTTCTTCATTTCCCAATGTATATTAAATCGAGTCAAAGTTTACCTCATTGGAGTTTCATTTTTTAGCATATGTATATATGTGTGCTTCATTTCAAATGTATTTTTGTCTGAAGTAACAGATTAGTTAAATTCGTTATTTTAATGATCAATGGGAGTAGATCAAAATGACCTATTATGGGTAAATTAATGATTTGATTATATTACAAATTATTACGTTAGTAATACATGTGACACGCATGATTGAGCAGGTGACAAATAATCTATTGTTGAAATTCAATTCATTTGGATGCCTACATACTTGCCATTCCTTTGTCGTTCCTAGATCTGTGACATGCGATCCGTGTCCTAGATAACTGATACAACTTAAATAAATTAAGATCTGGCTCACTACTAAGGAATGAAAATATAATGAACCACTACTACTACCAATACACCTACTAGTATTACTACTACAACTGCTAATGTTGCTACTGCTAATACTACTATTACCACTACCACTACTATTACTACTCCCCCTGTGGGTCCGGGGTTGTAGAATTGGCCCGACGTGCTTCGCTACGTGTCGTAAAAGGCGACTAAGTAGAGGCAACCTGTTGCGTCCCGTGTTGGGGGAGGAAAGGATCCTTGTAGTTGAGCAGAGGCTTTCCAATGCAATACACTACTTTGGCCTCTACTTCTCTTAGACGGGTGGTCGGGATGGACCCGATCTCGACAAACCGGCTGGTCACGCCGAGCCCTAGGAAGTCTTTATTTGCTCTCTCACCTACCTTATCTTTCTCCTTGTATCTCTCTTGTTACCACCGTTGCCCCTATATTCTATTCGTTTATCTTTCCCTTTCCCAAGTCTTAGAAGACTTCCTAGAAGGCGGTGGCTTAACGGGTCAATCGGGAGGTAATTTTACCGACCCTAGAAATTTACGACTTCATGGTCAACCAAAGGTAATTTTATCAGCTGAGTAGTGCATCTGTGTATCCCTGGCACTTGAAAAGTGTCCCCTTGTTGGGCTCCTTGGTGGATGGGGAGCACGGGTGCTGAATTTAATTACGCCAAGATGGAAACTTCCAAAAAAATCAAAATAAACGATCCAAAACTCTATCTGACTCTGACGACAGCCATGTAGTGTGGAATCATTTCCACGCTTCATGGTTATACAGTCTAAAGATGCTAAGAAACCGCGTACCTCACTCTGTCCGTTTGTGATCGAGAAAACAATTACAGGATTGATTGGAACACCAAAGAGCGTAAAAAATGAAATCGGGTTGCCTTCTTGTAGAGTGTGAGCGACGAGGTCAGACAGACAATATCAAGAAAATATAAACTTTCTTCGATATTCCAGTGACCTCATTCCCTCACACCACACTCAATACATCCACAGGTGTAATTCGTTGTCGCGACTTGGCTGGAGTCAGCGACACTGATATCATTGAAGGAATGAAAAATTAAGATGTCACTGCAGTACGCAGAATACGTATTAAACGTAATAACAACCTACAGGACACCAACACCATTGTACTCACCTTCAACAAGCCAACAATACCCAAAGTGGTCAAAGTTGGCTTCTTGCAAGTGAAGGTTGAGATCTACATTCCCAACCCCCTTCGATGTTATTCGTGTCAAAAATACGGTCATCACGAAGACCGCTGCTCTAAAAGCCAAATATGTGGCCGATGCGGAGACAATTCTCATCAGCAAGCTGACTGCAGAGCAACTCCGCATTGTGTCAACTGTGGAAAAGAGCACCACGCAAATTCCAAGGATTGCGATACCTGGAAACAGGATCAAATCATATAAGTGACAGCGGTCACAAAGTTGAAGACTTTATTTCTAGACACGATCTGTGTCTATATAACACCAAAACACCGACATATTTACACCCAGGCACGGGTACATACACATGCATCGATTTGACAATTTGTTCTCCTTCGCTGATTTTGGACCATGAATGGAAGGTCGCTGATGACCTTCACAGCAGCGATCACTTCTAAATCTCCCTTGTAAATCTTAACTCTACAGTTGATGAAGTAATTCCACAATGGAATTTAAAGAAGGCCGACTGGCCGAGTTTGAGACACTCTGTAAAACTAGGCTGAATGAAGATACAGTTTTCAATGTTAACGACCCCATTCAGCATTTTACATCTATTTTAACCACATTGCAGAAGAATCTATCCCCAAGTCCTCAACAAACTGTAAAAGAACCCTAAAACCTTGGCTCACTAAGGAATGTAAGGAAGCCATACGACAACGCAGAGAAGCCTTGAAAACATCTGACAATCAGCCGACGCCCGAGAATTTAAGTAAATATCGTATTCTCCTGGCCAAAGCTCGCCGCACAATCAAAGAAAGTATACGAGCATCATGGAAGAAATACGTTTCCTCTTTAAACTCTCGTTCCTCAATTAAGATAGTTTGGGACACGATTCGCAAAATAAACGGAAAGAGAAAACACAATTCTTTCCGACATCTGAAACTGAACAATAAAAATTTTAGCTCAAAACGTGACATAGCAAAAGTTCTTGCTGATACATTCGCTAAACATTACTCATCATCTACTTATTCCGAAGCCTTTCACAAATTGAAAACTCAAAAAGAAAAGTCACGTTTAAAATTCACATCCAACAACTCGGAAAGCTACAACCAACTGTTTTCACTATCAGAACTTATGGAGGCTTTAGACAAGGCCCATGATACTTCCACTGGGCCTGACAAAATACATTACCAGTTTTTAAAACATCTTCCAGAATCATCTTTAACATCTCTTTTGAAACTCTTCAATGATTTATGGATTACTGGCAATCTACCTAAGGTATGGAAAGAAGCAACAGTAATACCAGTTCCCAAACCCGGTAAAGATAGCGAAGATCCTACCAATTATCGACCTATTGTACTCACAAGCTGTTTGTGAAAAACAATGGAACGTATTATCAATTCTCGGCTTGTATGGTACCGGGAAACTAACAATTTAATATATCCTTTCTAAAGTGGCTTTCGTTATGGACACAGCACCAACGATCATCTGGTTAGACTAGAAGCATTCATTCGCGATGCATTTATCAAGAAAGAACATTTAGTAGCGGTTTTCTTTGATTTAGAAAAGGCCTATGACACAACATGGAAGTACGGGATACTAAAAGACCTTCACGATACAGGTCTAAAAGGCCGTCTGCCCTCTTTCATATCCAACTTCCTCTCAGACAGAGAATTCAAGATACGAGTGGGCTCTACTCTCTCAGATTTGCACCAGCAAGGGATGGGCGTGCCCCAGGCAGTATTTTACCTGTGACACTTTTCAATATCAAAATTCATAACATCACCAAGTGTTTGACTCCTGGTGTGGATTGCTCACTATATGTTGATGATTTTCTCATATGTTATCGGTCAAAGCACATGCATATAATTGAAAGACAACTACAGCAAAATATCAACAAGATTCAAAATTGGGCTAGTACGAACGGCTTCAAATTCTCGAAATCAAAAACGGTATGCATGCATTTCTGTCAGTTACGACGACACCACGATGAACCTAAACTCACGCTGGACGGAACACATATTCCAGTTGTTGAGGAAACAAAATGTTTGGGTATTGTCTTCGACAGAAAACTGACTTATTCCACACCTAAAAAACTTGAAAGCCAAATGCTTAAAAGCACTTGACCTACTTAAAGAAGTAGCGCACACTGACTGGGGTGCTGATAGAAAAGTCATCTTGAATTTATATAGAACGTTTATTCGCTCCAAAATGGACTATGGTTGCGTTGTGTATGGTTCAGCCAGAAAATCATATCTTAAAATGCTTGATCCAATTCATCACCAGGGAATAATACTGGCTTTGGGAGTATTTAAAACATCTCCGTGTGAAAGCCTACTAGCTGAAGCGAACGAACCACCGTTATCGTTTCGTAGAGAAATGCTTTCCACACAGTATGCACTCAAATTAAAATCAAACCCTCTAAATCCTGCTTTTTCGGCTGCTTTTCAACCCAAATACAAAAGCTTTTCGAAAATAAACCAAACGCCATACCTTCCTTTGGCATTAGAATATCATCCAACCTTGACACTACAAAATATATCTCTCTAGAATTCAGAAAACGTCCATCTCCGAAACTCCACCCTGGCTACTTAAACAACCAAAAGTACTTTTTACGCTACATGACGGAAAAATATCTGAGACAAGTCCATTCTGTCTTCCACAACTCTTACCATGAACTCCTCACCGAATTTAAAAACTACACAAGAATTTATACCGACGGCTCAAAGGATGCAGAATAGGCTGCTGCAGCCTTCATTTGTGGAAATCACACAACGCAAGTTCGCTTACCAAATAGAACATCAGTATTTTCAGAAGAACTTTTTGATACTATAAACATTACTCGTATTATACAGTTCCTGAAAGCAGTAAATATTTACTCTAAACTCTAACTTTTATGCTGTCACCTTGTGCAGTTTTATTCAATATATATACCGTCCCTTTTTAATACTTTTCATCATTTTTCATTAACGTACAACAATTACATCCCCCGTTGATCGGGAAGCTTTATTTTTCACCGTTACCATCTTACCGTTTTAATTTCAAATATTTGTGTTTTAATATCGCTGGTCTAAAAGATTATACATATAACATTTTGTTTGGCGCTAAATAGCCTTACAGTGCTGATGCGCCGTTAAAAATAAAATCAATCAATCAATCAACTACTACTACTACTAAAATGAATCTGACGGAAATGAATGTATACAAATGAAATGCATCAGAACATACAACTTCTAGTGAATAGTGCAAGTTAATATAACTAGATGTAACTTTTATTTGAATTATCATCGTTCAACTTTTATTATGAAATGCATGGCATTAATATATATTCTTATTAAATTTCCTTGCACATGAAGTACTTGCGTAGACAACTATGTAAACTGTATCTCACGAATGGGTAAAATGATTCAGAGCTCAGACTTCGTGTATTCATTGATAATATATATATCACAACCGTCTCAGACTAGTATTTAACAATGACAAGGATTTGAATTGCATAATGGAGCTGTATTATGGAATTGTTATCATAGATGGATATAGCAGGAACATGCAAGAAGGTAACTCAAGCTATCCATAAATGTACACAGAAGTAGAAACCAGAATTCATCAAAGTGGAGGCTTCAGAAACAATTTCACCACATATGGTGAATGTGCTGAATATGTGAAGGACACTGAATATACTACAGACACCTTACTCCAAGAAGAAGTGAAATTATTAGTATTGGATATCTTAGGCGCACAATTTGTTTGAAGACAAATACCAGAAACATACAAAGACCATGGGATATGCGAATATTTTGCCATTATGTATTTCTACACCAACATATAACACTACTACTACTGCTTACACCGTGAATTCTAGTACAAATACGAATACTATTGGCATGCAGTAGTGCATGTAGTAATACTGGTAGAATGCAAGCAGTAATATACGTGAATACAAAAGGATTGGGATATCAACATGTAAATATGTGTCTGCAAAGCACAGATTTGTCTAGGCGAAAAGGGGTAACGACCAACATTTCTGTTATTATACCCTGTCAGATATATAAATTCAATTATAGTCATTCAGTATTTGGCAACCTCATATACGTACAATTATTCTATAAATTCTTCAGAATAATTCAAGTTGAAACGTGACGGTACAGGTTTCGGCTGATTTGTTTATGGATACCTAGAATTCAACGTAGTTTAATACATTTGCTCATAATATATAAGTAGAACATATACATAGCAGTAATTGCGTTTGCATTTGCTCTGGTTAATTAACATCGTTGTGACCACCGTCATGACATGAACTTGATACAAATATGACTCAAGATCCTCAACATAACTCTACAAATCAGTTTGTACATAACATTCATAAATATCTGCTGAGGGAAAGTCAGAACGACTTCGGAAAGGACCTCCGACTTTGATTTTGCAGCTCGTAAATTCAAAACGAAATGCCAATAGCAGTACACCAATATCTACACGACATTATTCGACATAACACAAGCAGTTGACACAGTAGAAAGTAGTGGTTTCTATAAAATAGTGACATAGATCGCGTGCCCGATGATACATCGTACTAGTTATGTAGTTCTTTTTTTGCATGTTTGCTTGTGGCGGGGAGGATAAATGAAAAGGAAATCATGTAATTTCAAGAAACACACACACACACACACACAAACACACACACACACACACACACACACACACACATATATACTGACATGGGTACACATAATTTCGATGAATCTATTCGTTTAAAAGCTTATATATGATAATAGTGAAGACTTAAAATCTTAAATAAGTATCCAAGCAATGAATTATCAAGCGTATAATAATACTAAGTACCAACCATACAAATATTATTTAAGAAATTATAAGAATCAGTGGTCAATGAGCAGGACAAAAAACCAAAACATGTGAGCATAATGCAGTATAGAACGAAAATACAGTCAACCAATGTCAGATATCAGCTGCAATAAATACCCCAGTCGCAACTTATGACATTAATTAAATTATAAAGGCATAATCACCAACCCATCAGCTTATGCACAAATGATAGGTCATAGAGAGGAGACAGTAATGATGAAGGTAGGCACATTGTTCTTTGTTATCTGGCCTTAAGGAACAAAACATTACATATAAGCTAAAGTAGGAAATACTCCGACACTCGACGAATCGCGAATGAGTGTAATAAATATTATATTTCTTTAAACGTGGTCAAATAACAGTATAGAAACATATACCGATCGGGTAAATGTTCCATGCAATTCTTACGGCCTACATTTGCATCAGGATTTTGGTACAAGTTTTTATTAGCCAGGGAACAGTATGATATAGAAATAGTCACGTGTACGCATCCAACCCGTTATGGAGTTTCTATGCATAGTTTTCGTACATGTTTCGGACATACTGAATTGGAATGTTAAGGGCATTATTTCAATATATAAATTTGTTCTATGACTTTCATGCTTTGATCTTATTGTCATACACAAATAAAACACAGCCTTCGCATAGTCGGTGGTAAATACAATTTTTGTCAGGAATTTCGATTGTTTATTGAATGTCAATTATGGTCTGCCATATTCAAAATGTCGGAAATCTTTTATGTTATGGCTGTAGATCCACTGAGTGAATGCTGCGTTTTAGAGGATACTAATGAAAAAAATGATAACAGTGGAATGTCATTTCAATATTCACTCTCAGACTAGTCTTGTGATTATGTTAAGGGCTTCATTGCTCATCACACAACATAATTTTATTTATAAGTTAGTTGTTGTCTTCCAATATTTATAAATAATGTCCTACGGACAGAGTTACAAGATATACATCTCGCTTGTCTGATGGTACACAGTTGCTTTCTTGAATACATGACAATTGTGCCTGTAGATTCCACAAAAAAATGATATGCAACGATCAAGTGATCCAAAATTAATATCTACAATCCAAACTACACAAGATAGAATACTAGTAAGAAGTGTGTGATATTCTTTAGCTGAATATAAAGACTAGAGCATGGGCCGAAGAAATTATATATTGGAACTAACATAATGTTCATGATCCTACATTTGACCTGTGTTAAGTTTAAAATAAACAATGCACTGAAACAATGACTGATAATTTATACAATTCTTTTGCGAATTAAGCAGAGAATCATATTGTTAGCACATTCACATTCTGGACAAAGGACGTACAGCCCCCCCCCCCTTACATTCAACTTCGAAAATATTAAGAAAAAATTAAAATAACTAAGACGAGAAAGAGATCTACTGATATTCAATAAGGACACACTTTTCCTTGCAGCAATATTTAGACACAAGTGAGTCAAAAAGCACAGGTGCAATCGGAGTGTTTCTAAGAGAACGTGGTACCCTCGAGATGAACTCGCCAAGGGTACTGTTATACTAGAGGAAACCAAATGGGTGCCTGTTAAAATTGGTGTGAACGGAATGACGACCACGTTACCTATTACCATATGGAATTGTTGTTGCATCCGTATCAGTATTAACCGGTGTAAATAGCTACTTTCTTTAAATTAGCCTCCTCACCTTAATTATTTATTTTATTTAGTTTTGTTTAATTTAATTGAAGAAAGACCTTTAGCTTATGACGCAAACGATTTGTGTAAACTGGTCCATATTCATGAACGCAATTTTCATTTTATACTAAATAATTGTTAATCATGCTACTGTTGTTGCTGTTGTTGTTGATATTATTATCATTTTTAGCAGTGTTGGAAGTAATGTCAATATGACAGCATTAGTGGTAATAGTAGTAGTGTTATTGTGATATATTCTCTATTATTATTCCTTATAAAATAAGATTTATTTGTTATAGATCGATGGCAAAAAGCACAATTCAATAAATTAATTGTTTACTTACCTCCAGTACGGTGATCTTAATCAACTGAAATTTCTAAAAGTATCTATAAAGATAAAACATATTTGTATTTTTAGAAAGTCTGAACAAAGCCACGAAGCTACCAATATATGTGTAACTCCATTAAGGGCTGCACATTTACAAACGTTCCTACGCTCCTACGTAACTTCATTATGTTTCTATATTCTCCCTATATAATTATTAATTTATATAATACATTTCTTTTTTGAAACTTTCCACTAGGAACTTTAGCGGAGAACAAGGAAAGAAAAAATGTTTACACAAACTCTCATAAAAGTATTAGCTGAAACTAAGACAAACACAGAATATATACATATATGCACACACTCACACACACACACACACACATATATATATACATATACATATATATATATATATATATATATATATATATATATATATATATATATATATATATATATATATATATATCCCTGCGAAAATGTTAAGAACCAAAATTAAAATAACTAAGACGATTAAAATATCGAATGATATTCAGCAAGGACACACATTTTCTTGCAAAAATCTTAAGACATAAATGAGTCCAAAGGTTATATCTATAATATTTTCTGATATTGTGTATATTTTTTTATATAAAGTAAAATGTATTTCTTATTATATGTTAGTCTCTGATAAAAATAGTGAGTTGAATCAAATGCATCGTTTACTTACTTGAAATAGACGGCCTTGAATATCTTGCCATGCCTACAATGATCAGAATAGTACCATTTTAAGAAGGTATTAACACAACCAATTAAAGACCTACCTAACGGCAACCCAATATATGTAAACATACATGTATCCAATGTAAACTTATATTTATCTCATTCGTGTCTAGATAATAAATGTACGTTTTTTTAGAATTTTTCGCTCATAAACACAGCCAAATTTGAGAAAGAAATGTTGAAACAATATATCAAAATAATACTACTTCAAACTACCAAAACATCAGGGTACACGAAACTGTCGTGGAATCTCATGTGTATCTCAGGTATGCCTAATGAATTAAAAACGTAATGCAGAGATTTGCTATTTTGAAATTCACTTGCAAAACATTTGTGTGTGTGTGTTTTTTTATTTGGATTTTGTAACGTACCTTTAAAAATATTCAGTCATATCGAAACTATGTCTGCTGTGTGACAGTTTATATTGATTTGTAGCACTGTTGCATCATGCCGATGGCATGTAGCATGCTGTACATCCATTCACATTATCCTGACACCAGGACGACCAGTCCTACCACTAACCTAGCTCAATGTGTTTATAAGTCTTTGGTATAACTCGGCCATGGTTCGAACCCGCGACAACCGGCATCAGTGGCTGACGCTCTAACCACTAGGCCACGAATCGCTGAAATATACTTTTACAAAAACTCTCAAGCGAGTACGCATTCAAATTTTACAAATGCAGAATGATATAATAGTCCGTAGGAAGCTTTAGTTAGAGTCATCCACCCAACTTATATATTTACCACATATCAAAACGTTTCGATTCAGGTGTTTACGTTAAACTTGTCATATCATCTTGTAATTTTTAATGGTATGACAAGCCTTTACCTACCTGACTGTACATCCCGATTATCTCCTGTTAAAATAACATTGAATCTGTATATGTGATACATGAGTAATTTATAATCATTTGCAAGTTACACAATGTATTTATATATTAATATATTTCCTTTTTTAAATGCCCATGAACTGGTATCGTCATAATTGAAGCAAACCCTAGACTTGGTCAAAGTATCAGAGAACAATATCGATTTGCAGGAAAATGAAAATCAAAACGAAGTCAATGTTGTATCCATTATAACGTCAAGGCTTTTACATTCTTATACATATATATACATTCACTTGTACAAGGAAATCATTAAATTATTAGTTTATATTTAAACCAAAAAGACCAAGATAATTTCTCTAACTTTAAACATGTATCTATTGAGTAGAGATGTTTGACATCCAAATTAAGATGATCCTGTAAAATGAAAATAGGAAGATGAACAAGAACACCAAGCTGCTCTTGTCTGAAAATACATGATTATTATTAATATAAAGGTTATCTATGTATCAATTTTGAGTAAATAACATATGTCTTCTGTTGGAAAGTGTATCTTCTCCAGTTAGTAAGCAGTATTTAAATACGCGAATGAGGGATAGATGCCATTGAAATATTTATTATATCGGGGAGTATTTGTTCTTCCCATTAACAAGCAACAATGACAGTTAGACTTTGCATACTGCATCTTTCTTTATTTAATTTAACAATAAAGCCCAAGAGAGTACGAGCAACAGCTTAGAGGGTTTCATATTCACCATGCATAATTGAGATAGATGATGTCTTAACCTCTTTAAAGGCGGTTATTAAATGCCCTTAACAAAACCGAACAAACGGTTTCAATGTGCATGTTGCTTGTGTTGAAACACACATGCTCACTTAGGTCATATATATATATATATATATATATATATATATATATATATATATATATATATATATATATATATATATATCGCTGTCACTGCAATATGTATAGGGGCCCCGAGTGTCCGAGTAGTCTAAAGCGCTCTCCGTTACGGATCACTGCCATCTCACCTCTGTCTTCGTGTGTTCGTGTCTCACATGCTATGTGGGTATGTGAGAAAGTTTGCCATTAGCTTCTCGTGAGTCGGTGGTTCTTTCCGGGTTTTTCACTTGGTTCTTCCTCCACCATTACTACTGGCTGCCATGAATAGCCATTCTTGTGCTGAAAATGGCGTTAAACCTTACAACAACAGCAACAACAACAACAAGCTATAAACACCTTAAACAAATTATGGTACATATGATGTCGCTATGCATTTGATTATCTTTGTAGTTTGAAATATCAAAGGAAACCTTTATTGCCTGAATTCCTATCTGAAGTCTTCGATTA
The DNA here is from genome assembly GCA_028554795.2 of Sinohyriopsis cumingii. Taxonomy (NCBI): domain Eukaryota; kingdom Metazoa; phylum Mollusca; class Bivalvia; order Unionida; family Unionidae; genus Sinohyriopsis; species Sinohyriopsis cumingii. The sequence continues at coordinate 77,587,979 of CM068834.1, read as the reverse complement.
GGATTGTGTTAGTGTACCATTTTGCGAATGTTGCTCTTTTTATTCTGGCCTATCTCTCTTCTGCATTGGCACATTTAAAATATGCTTTAGATTAATCTATATAAAAAAGTATAAAGTTTAATATCATTCATATCTAAACTGGTTTAGAATGTAAACTATTTATAATTATATTCAGATAATTGTTACTTATATTTGATTTAATTTGTGTTTGATTTGATGTGATTGTTTTCGGGTAAGGGAAAAACGACATCTGTTATAAAAATAACATTTGGATTTCCAAGGCCGGAGGATTAATTATTTTGTTCTACAAGGAACTGTCGACTTCAAGACTGTACATGCTACATGATACGTCATCGCCTTCCATCTTGGCTTCTTCGACGGGACTCGAACTTAAAATCATTAGAACATTCTATTATTAGGACTCATAAAATCGTATTCGTGGATTATTCTTGGATTATTTTGGGATTGGATTTTTAATTTCATATTGTTTCATTTTTACAGAATTTTTCCAGGGAAATAAATTATATATTATATCTGTCAAAACTTGTTGTTTTTAATCTTCCTTGTGTTGCTGTTTATTCGAGCGTAAACCCGTAGCATATTGATTGGGAGATCGGCTGGGATTATTTTGAATTTTCGAAATAATATTTAAGTAAACATTGTTTTTTGAAATTTTAATTCCCATTGTGTTTGAAATCTTAGTGGAGTTGGAAAGCTTATTCTACAATGTCAATCAAAATTAGAAACATTTCGTTCACAACTTATCCAGGAACAATTAGATATTTTAAAAAGAGATGATTTGCTTCATTCGATCTTTCTGAGGTAAATGTTTCCGTAACGAAGAAGTATATAAGAAGTATTTTGTTTCATTATTTGGTAGAACAAGAATATTTTTAGTTAAAACTGATTTGTTTTCGATCAGTAAGCCTGTATCAGGCTCTGACATAAAAGGTAAATGAATGGATTTGGAGTTGACAAAGCTGGAGCTTCAGAAAGATAAAGAAGCAAAACAAATGCAAATGCAGTCGCTTTTGGAACACGATAAAGAACAATTGAAATTGGAGGAAAAACAAACAAATGATATTACAAAAGGAAAGATAGTTACGATTCGAGAAAGAGGAGATAGACAGACAGGAAAGAAAGAAAGACACACGAATGCATTTACAAATGGAATAAAAATAGAAAGATAGACAAATGCAATTACAGAAATAAAAATGCGAAAGGAAGAAAGAGGGAAAGGAAGAGAAATGCAAATGCGAAGAGAGGAGGATGAGTGGTGACTATGATTCGGTCAAAATGTGCATCTCAACGGGTAATGATTTAGTCCCTACAGAAAAGGAAGCTGTACAAACTCAACTCGAATTTGCTAGAGAAAATGAGCAGATTTTTGATAGATTGTGCTCAGAAAAGAAAGTTGATCAAGATAATAAAAGTCTCAAACGACTTATATTACAAAAACTGTGTCCATTGTGACATCAGTTTTATCTTGACGAGCATCAGATTGAAACCTTGGAAAATGCTGATCGAGCTGCCGATGAGTATTCTTTAATTCATAATGTTTATTTTGTTAACAAGAATGCTACTCAACATTCATTTGGCAGAAGAGTATTTCAGTCTAATGCAAGCCCTTCTAAAACTCAGATTGGCACAACTTCTATAAATAAAGCTTCTGATAAGCTTGATTCAAGACAATTGTCTATAATTACATGTACCTATAGCAAGGAAAAGCACACGTTATATATGATTGCTACAAATTAAAAAATAGGCATTCAAGACATACTTATTCCAAATGCTCTTATTTCTGAGAGTTTAAGGCCACTGTCATGTAATGAAAGCAATACATTAATAATAAACCCCAGTCTGATTCTATTATGGATAATTATGAACCATTTATATCGAAGGGTTCTAGATCACTCTTGGGTGATTCGGCCAATCGTATCCCATTAATATTTTAAAGGACATGGGAGCTTCTCAGAGTCTTTTATTATCAGGTAGTTTGCATTTTTTCAGAAGTCTTTTTCTAATAAGAGTGTTCTTATTCAGAGAGTAGATTACGGGTTTGTTAATGTTCATCTCCATTGTTTAACTTTGTCATCAGACTTTGTCTCAGAACCCGTTACAGTGGGGATAGTCTCTGTTTTACCCATTGAGGGCATTCATTTATTGCTAGGCAACGACCTAAGAAACGACAAGGTTGTGGATAGTCCGCTTGTAACTGACAAGCCTTGTTTGGATCAGGAAGTCAATGCAGTTGAAAAAGAATTCCCTGATTTATTCCAAAGCTTGTGCAGTTACTAGAGCTATGGCAAATAAAGCTGTTGAGAATAATGTAGATAAGGGAAGTATTCCTTTAGATGACAGATGTATATAGGTCAAGCTCTTGATGAGGTCAATATCAGTGCTTGTTTGGATCAATATTAAGGCATTGATGACAGTGATCATATTTTAACTACTCATTCTTTATACTAATCAGGGTGATAAACGACAATCACTTGTCGTCGCACAGGAGAAGTATCACGAGATCTCCGGTGTGTTTCAAATAGCCATTAGCGAAACTGAAGCTATTGAAGTTTCTGTCTGTTATTTCATTAAATTGGACTTGTAATGACAAAATGGATACCACCCGAGGTACCTGCTGATGAAGAAATGTGATTGAACTATCAAATTGTATTTCCAAAACCTTACAGACAGGACATACTTAGTCTGGCCCATGAAACTCCTTTGGCTGGTCATTTAGGGATATAAATAATTACCACAAGATCATGACTCATTTCTAGTGACCACAAATCAAACGTGATGTAAGTAAATACTGTACATCTTGTCATACATGTCAAGTGGCAGGAAAATGCAATAATAAAATACCTAAAGCTCATCTACAAACTCTTCATGCATTTGACGAACCATTTAGTATAATTCTGGTAGACTGCGTTGGTTCCTTACCTAAGACTTAGTCAGGTAACCAATACTTGTTAACCATTATGTGTGAATCATTAAGGTTTTCAGAAGAAATTCTCTGGAAGAATATACAATCTATAATAAGAATAATAAAGACTTTGATACAGTTTTTACTGAATTTGGCAATCCCAGGTCTGTCCAGTCTGATCAAGTCTCAAATTTCATGTCTGGAATTTACCAGCAAGTTATGTACGAATTAGGCATCTAAACATTCAAAATATTCTGCCTTTTACCCTGTGAGTCAAGGTGGATTAGAAATATTTCATCAGACTTTGAAAAATATGATTCGATCATGTTGTTTTGATAAAGGTAAAGATTGGGATGAAGGCATTCATGTACTATTGTTTGCTATTAGGGAATCAGTTAAGGAATATTTAGGTTTCAGTCCCTTTGAACTGGTTTTTGGACACACTGTGCGTGGATCATTGAAGTTATTGAAAGAGAAACTTCATTCTAATGATAATGCTGAAATTAATCTTATCGATTATGTTTCCAATTTTAAATATAAGTTGTCAAAGGCTTGTGAGATTCTAGAGCAAATCTGCATTCTACTTAATGCAAAATGAAGTGATGATAATATAAAAACTCGAAGAAAAGGAGCTTTCAGCCTGGCGATATAGTCCTGGCTCTTTTGCCCATACGACAGAATCGTCTTCAGGCCAAGTATTATGGTCCCTACACATTTGACAGGAACAACAATGATTTAAATTAATATTCCTGGGGGGGGGGGTTTAAACAAAAACGCTCGGTCACATAAACATACTAAAAATGTATGTTGAAAGAGATATCCAGCTTAAAAATGCACTTAATGTAGTTGTACCTGTCCCTTATAGTGAAGATTTAAGTGAAGGAATATCATCGGATTCTATTGATATTGGAGTGACAAATATTCGAAATTCAGCAATTATGAAAGACCTGGACCTGAATATTTCACATTTGCAATAGCTAGACAGAAATGAACTTAAACAGTTAACATTTGAGTATGAGTACTTATTTCCAGATTTTCCTACAAGAACCAACCTAAGTTTATTTGACGGTGCAATTGTAAATTCTAGACCAGTGAAACAATACCCGTACAGGATGAACCCTCTCACACAGGAATACTTTAAATTAGAAATTCAATATTTGCTGAAGAACGATTATTTAGAGCCCAGTACAAGTGAATGGAGTTCACCATGTATACTTGTTCCAAAACAAGATAAAACTTTCCGTATGTGTACTGAATATAGGAAGGTGAACAGTGAGACAAAAACAGATTTATTTATATTGGCAATAATCGATGTCTGTGTTGAAAAGTTCGGGATTGTCATGTATGTCACAAAATTTGACCATCTGAAAGGATTTTGGCAAATTCCACTAACGGAAAGAGCAAATGAAAATTCTGCATTCGTAAATCCGGATGGACTTTACCAATATAAAAATATAAAATAATGCCGTTTGGGATGAAAGGGTTGCCAAGTACATCTCAACGTCTGTTGAATATGATTACCTCTGATCTAGACAAATGTGATGCTTACATCGATGATCTCATCATTTACAACTACCCTGGAAAGAAAACTTAGCAACAATTCCGAAATTCTTTGACTGACTCACAGATGCATGTTTGACAATTACTTTGTCTAAACGTGAGTTCTGCAGTGCCAGTGTTTCTTTTGTAGGACATTTCGTAGGATGTACAAGTTAAACCTAAAGATTCTAAACACAAGGCTATCTCTGGATTTCCCGTGCCTGCTAATAAAAAGCGACTAATGGAACTTTTTAGTATGTCCTGATACAAATGAAAATTTTGTTCCAATTTTTCTGTAATTACTGAATCCCTGACAAATTTATTGAATAAGACAAACAAGTTCCTTTAGATTGAAAAATCTCAAGAGGCTTTTGACAACTTAAAAGCCGTACATACAAGCGTGCCGATAATTACATCTTTAAATGACAACACACCTTTAAAAGTATCTGTTGATGCAAGTGATGTTGGGGTTGGACAAGTTTTGAATCATGAAGATGAAAATCGTATTGATCATCCAGTGTGCTATTATCCGAAGAAAATAAATAGGCACGAATGAAATTATTCAACAATCGAGAAGGCATGTTTGACTTTGATATTCACATTACAAGATTTTGAAGTTTATCTTAGTTCAGCTCCTTCTTCGATCATTGTGTTTAGTGACCACATGACCCTTACTTTCATCGGCAAGATGACAATTAAAAAGCAAAGACTACAACGGTAGAGTTTGTTGTTAAAGGAATATAATATTACCTTAAGGCTCATCAAGAGTAATATCATTTAATAGCAGACGGACACTCTCGTGTAGTATAATGTATTATTGCATCTATACTGTGTGTGATTTATATGAAGTGTTTTTTACCGTTATGTAAAATTAGTATGTGGTCAAGAAAAAAGAAAGCTATATCATATAAATATTTCATCTTCTTTATGGAGGAAGTGTTACGTCTATTTTATATAATTATTGTTTTAAGTTGTGTTTGATTGGATTTGATTGCTTTGGGGTTTTGTAATATTTTTAGTTTTGTTTTTCATGCCAATGTAATATAATTTGTTTTACTAGAATTTTGTAATTTTCCCAAAAATTCAGTTTGATCTAACTTTCCGTAAATACCTATTGACATAATACTTCATAATATGCAAACTTTTTCTATTTTTGACCTTTATCCTGTCCTTGATTGAAGGACAGGTAAACAACTTTTATTCTCGGGGTAAGTTGATTTGTTCTTATCAATGACATACAGGGGCTACGTCATTTTATATGTAGACATGATCACTACATCCCTTATTTCGCAATTAGGCATTTCTAACATTAAGTATTACTTAGTATTAATAGTGATGTTGAGAGAGACACACAGAGAGAGAGAGAGAGAGAGAGAGAGAGAAAGAGCTAGATCAGAATTTTGTGGCTTTTAATCAATTCATGTCAAGTTGTTTTCTTCTGCTGTGACCAGTATTGAATTTTTGAGATTTTGATGTGTTTTTTTTTTTAAAAAACTTTTAAAAGAATAATTCGTTTTTTTTTTTTTCTGGAAATATTTGATGCTCATACTAACTCTTGCAAAACGACATCTCTCTAATAAAAAAAAAATTATTTTGATTTCCAGGACTGGAGGATTAATTATTGTGTTTCTACAAGGAAATGTAGATTTCAACACAGTACAGGTTACATCATACGTCATCGCCTTCAATATTGGAGCTCTTCGTCGGGACTCGAACTTGGAATCATTAGAACAATTTATCATTAAGAGTTCTAAAATATTATTTGTAGATTATTCTTGGTTATGATTTTTAAATCTGTAAGTTCATAATTTTTCATTTTATAGATACGGTCCAAGAAAATAAATTGTTATGTTATATTTTTCAAAGCTTATTGTTTTGACTCTTTCTTGTGTTACTGCTTATTCGAGCTTAAAAACGTAACATAAGATTATACTATCATTTTTTTATGTGTAGTGATTTTATCATAAAAAATGTTGTTTATGTCACAAATCCAAATACCATTTCTGTTATACTGTAAAAGCTATTTTTTGATTTTATATATATATATATATATATATATATATATATATATATATATATATATATATATATATATATATATATATATATATATATATGAAATATGCTACAAAATAAGAACTTACCAGATATGTGTCCCTCGCCACCATGACCTGAAAATATATGAAAAGAATAATCAACATATTTTGAAAGCCCTTATTGTTGCGACTGTCTTTAAAAAGTATTTCTAGTGGTTTCCCTTTCTCTGGAAGATAATAAACACGTAGAATGGACACATTATATGTTAGTTCTGAAATGCTCAGTATATTACAAATATGTGATTGCTATCTGATAGGTCATGAAGAAAAATAGCAACATTATAAAATGATTTTTTAAAAGAAAAATTCATCTTATAATTTTGGAAATACAAATGTATGAAGCTTTTAGTATTATAGTTAATAGCATCATGAATCTTCTCAGAATATTACTGCAGGTGTTATCGGTATTGAATGCGGTATACTTACAAACCGTGTTAAATTATATCCTATGATATAAATTATATCCTATGATATTTTTTATACGCAACCCTTGTCATAGTGAGCTAATCAAAGAGTTGCATGAATCGGGTTTGAGGTCAATATAATAAATGTCATTGTCAAATGAAGGTACATAAGCGAATATTTTTAATATTCTTCCCTAATCATTCATTAGCCACACGTCATGAAATAGTTTATTTTCTCCTTTCACGTGTGTACTAAACATTTCTAAGACAAATACAAGCATTTATATATATATATATATATATATATATATATATATATATATATATATATATATATATATATATATATATATATATATATATATATATATATATATATATATATATATATATATATATTCCCAGAGAAATCACTGTGTTAAAGTATTATAAAGGATTCGTTTTGAAGACCTAATCAAATCCGTGGTTTAAAGTCTCTTGAATACTGTACATGATGTTATCTAAAAAAGGCTTAATTCTCTGTTCCATAAACAACCTCATACCCCATGAATTCCATATTCTAATACATCATCACTAAAGTTGAACAGATCCATAAATTACGATGTCAAAACGAATAGCACATACACCAAGTCTTTTATAACGTGTTCATTTAATTTTTTAGTTAACTGTGTCACCTGGTAAGTGGAAACAAAACTTAAATAATCGTTTGCACTCTATTTTCTCATATCGTTGTGATTATTAATTGCGTTATTCAGATATACAAGAAAATAAATAATGCATAGTTTAACTTTAATAAACCTTTTAAAAGGATTCTGGAAAACCACATTGAGGAATGCGTCGGGACAATATTTATTTTCATATTATATGGTTGCCTATGATGTAACATTTCATATAACTTTGATAGGCCGCACATCAAGAAACATTTTTTCTTCCTATTTAACGTACGTGCTAAACATTTCCAAGACTAATATAAGTATATAATCCATAAACAGAATATAAATAATCATTCATATCTCAAGTTATAAAGAAGGTCCTCTCTCTCTCTCTATTTATAAATAAATAAATATATATATATATATATATATATATATATATATATATATATATATATATATATATATATATATATATATATATATATATATATATATATTTTCATAAACCTTTTAAAAGGATTCTAGAGAACCGCGTCAAGGAAGTTGCACATCACGTGATCGAATGTGCATGAACATTATTTTTTATTATAACATAATATAATTGCCTATGATGCGAAATTTCATTGAAATTTGATAATATTCCAGTTCGCAAGGAAAGGATTCAAATACATGATATCAGCGAGTCCAATGTCTTGCTAGTGTCATTGATATGCTGGAATTTAGTCGACATATTTCCAAAGACATATGGTACACAAGCATTTATATGTTCTGTATTCATGCATCTTATATGTTTAATATTATTATTATTCCTGTTATTTGAATTACCATTTTGTTTAGTTCTTTTATGTTCTGCTTTTTTAATTATTAAAATTTGTTCTTTTACGCTATACACTTAATTATTGAAAACATGCAATAAGAGCACAGCTTTGCGTATAGTCAAAGCAAATCCTAGTCTCATATCAGATTAAGGTAACACTGGAGTTGAATTCCGTTAATATGGAGCATAATGTATATTATGTAGGTAGCATCTGCTAAGAGTGACGGAGTGCTTTTACTTTCAGCCTATAGTCTTAATACAAATCCCGGTTTGTGTCTTCTCCCACCGGTTTCAAAAACGAAAAACATAAAGGAGATAACGATTGACAAAAGATAGTTCATTCATTGATTTATAATTTCAGACTTGACTATGACCAGCGGGTCCCTAACACTTTCATTGCCTGCGGGTTTAATATGAAACGGACTTTTTCAGCGTTAAAGGCGATCCAGCTTGCCCCTCATTTGCAGTTCCTGGAGAAGTCGATTTCCAGTAAAGAAATGGATGCACGACTACATATGTATGAACACTGAAGGTACGTAATACGTTGTTTGCTTCCGAAATGAACAATTTCACATCAAACAAACGAAACTAATGACAACTACAAATTTATGTTCCACGTGGATTTGCCAGCTCAATTGGCCTAAGAAGAGTTCTATTACATGGACAATTGACTACGCTAACGATTTTACAATAAAATATGTATTGTGTCTGTTTCCAAGGGTTAATTTCCCTGAATAATTTCTTTTATTGAAAATTTTGTGATGGTTTTGCAATAGCTGTCAATGGTTTGTTTATGTTTCTGCATACATCATTTAGGTTGTTTTAATAATTATTTCCCTTGTTATGCTTTATATTGACAAGATTGGTTATGTATAAACAATCTATATATACTGGTATTAGAATGGTATGTTAGAATTATACTTCGGAAGCGAGCTTTTCGTGTTGATCTTAACGTTCCTGGCATAATAATGTCATCTAGGTAGTATATATATATATATATATATATATATATATATATATATATATATATATATATATATAGATATATATATATGTATATATATATATATATATATATATATATATATATATATATATATATATGCAATACACAAGAACGAACAGTGCAAAACATAGTATCTAACTAGCCTAAGTACAAACGACTCTTATTGAGTACTTTTCAAAGGCAGATACCAAATATAGAGAAGACAAAAAAGAAAAACACAAAAACGTGTTTGCAAAATTGACGTGGCTGTTTCTACAGGAATCCAGTGCACGTTAACTGAGGTTGTTATTCGCCATATGATTTGTATTCGTTATACACACACACACACACACACACACACACACACACACACACACACACACATATATCTATATCTATCTATCTATCTATCTATCTATCTATCAGTTGTAACTTGGAAAGCTCGACGTGTCAATTTTATGCATACAATTTTACTCCAATAAATGCAAGACCACATATCTCACAATCTGTCAAATATCATCCAACCGCACACCCGCACGTCCTCTCTTTGTTAGGTTTCCATAGCGCCACAGTTCTCGTCGTATAAACTATGCAACTGTCCCTTAACACAGGAAACTATTTTAGCTACGCCACCTTAGTCTAGTCAAGCTATGATATCTAGGAATTATTCGCCAGTACAAAAGCAAAACATGTTCCACCATGGTGACGTACACGGTATGTACAGAGTCTCTTCTTACTTGGCTCCATAGTATAATTTACATGTTTCCCTTCCTTAAATACTGTTACCCCACCATCAGAGATTTGTAGGGACTTTATTATTCCATGTACAGTCATTTGGTTTGGACATAAATCTACTTCTAGTGAACCATGACATCGTGGAAACTCACTAACACATTAGTTCGTGACGTTTGCTCCTAGTAACTAGTTAATTATATTGGGCAAAGGAATATCTCTATTGCACCGAATTCCAATAATCAGACAAGTATTCAGAAAAATCTAAGAATTCCTTAAACAGGGTTTCTATATCGAAATTCGCATACTCCAAATGTTTTACTATATAAATATATATATATATATATATATATATATATATATATATATATATATATATATATATATATATATGTATATGTATATGTATATATATATATATATATATATATATATATATATATATATATATATATATATATATATATATATATATATGTATATGTATATGTATATATATATATATATATATATATATATATATATATATATATATATATATATATATATATATATATATATATATATATATATATATATATATTCCTCCTTCGATGTCCTTATTTTTTACGTCCAGATTATGTAGTATGAACTAAATATAACAAACTACAAACTTACCAAGTAGGCTGACTGAAAAATATGAAAGTCAAAATTAAGATCGTCGTCAAAATATTTAGATATTTAGATGTAGCGACTAAGGAATTGTCCTTAATGAATGTATCGATCAAGTAGTCAGAAAATGAATCTTGCACCATGAATTATTTCCATTGATTACATCTTTCAAAATAAGGTGGAACCTGTATAACCATATTACATAATATCTGAATGATTATGATTTAGGAACTTATGCCTGTTTTCAAAAGGGATTGGCTTTTAACTGCATACTCATACATCATTTATTTTCCCTCGTGAAATATAAATTCATTATTTAATAAAGTGGCAGTTTAAAGTAATCTCTAGCACTGGGCATTCATGCCGCAGACACGGATTACGACGTCCCACCCAGTCATAAAATACTGACACAATGCTGAGCCGTCCTAACACACTAGAATCTAAATGCTGAACGCCTAGCGAGGCAGCTGTTTAATCTGTATGAGATTTTGGTACGTCGTGACCGGGTTTTGAACCAGCGACCTCCAACGCTCTAACCACCAGGCCACCGGAACAGCTAAATAAGCATTGTCAGACTAATAAAAGACCACACCTTGAATGTTGAAATAACATCACCGTTGTTATAAAATATATCTTAATCAAAGTTTGAAGATATAACATATATTTATCAATATTTAAGTTGGCATTTCATGTACACGCATTCTTATGATTATTACAGTAATTATTAGAATTAGTATTATTATTAATTGTAGTAGTAGTATTAGTGTTACTAGTATTATTAGCAAAAGTAATAATAGCTTTACTATATATTTACCTCAGCAATAATGAGAAGAAATGCCATGTGAACTGAGAGACAACGTATGCATGATGTTTCACTGCATGTATATATATATATATATATATATATATATATATATATATATATATATATATATATATATATATATATATATATATATCTATATATATATATATATATATATATATATATATATATATATATATATATATATATATATATATATATATATATATATATATTACATTTCGTTTTTTGAGACATTGGCATATATTACTTGTAACCAGGTACATACGTTTGCATAGTGTTTTTGAATTTCACTACCTTCCTGAACCATCATGGTACCATTGTTCCTATAATTAATTGTCTTATTCTTCAACCATTTCATTAAAGATTCCTTCTTTGACTCGTCAGTCCAGGCTTCATTCTAGACATATTATATGAAACAAAACACGATCCACAACTTACCAAGAGGACGACCTGAAAAATATGAACGGGAAAACTGTGTCTTTCAAAACTTCTGAGATATTCATTTTATATAATTTTCCTGTAACTTAATGGAAAATGCTTTTGTTCTAAAATGTTATGTGGAAAAGGGATACAACTAGAAGATCATATGCATTACGTAAAAGAGAATTGAACTTCATTATCTTTGTCATAACCGTGTTTAATTATATTTTAGTTATTGTTCTTATTACATTTGTTAAGTTTGTTCTTGTTGCTGCTCATGTTCCTTCAGATGAACATTTTTAATGCTTTAGATGTGCACGATAAATTATGTAGGATCATTCTTTTGTATTTATAGTATTTGTTGCGACTAAAGTCATCATCACAAAAATGTGTAGCAATGAAAATATTCATTACATCCTCAATTCAGGACATACGACCGTGTATTGTTCAGCCAGCGATGAAACAATGGCTTTTAAACCGTGAACTGTGTTTTTACCTAATTCTCTTAATTTAATAAAATGATGTTATTTACCGAACATCCATAAATCTATCTATCTATCTATCTATATAAATATATATGTGTGTATGTAGCTGCACATTTAAATAAATTAATTTATGTATGATATTACTTATCAATTATAATTTGCAATTGCAAACTTTTGATTTCAACAATCAATGCAAACAGGCATTGCACTAAAATATCACACTGGTGTCTTATTTTGTACATGGGAACCTGACGCAACCAACGAGGTACCCCATATACTTATTAGTTGCGTCAATTGCAAAGAAAAACGAATTACTCCTACCTTGAATCTATTACGCTATTTATGCGAAAAATGGTTTAAATTCCATATCGATAGATTGCAAAAGTATGATACCCCACTTCATTTAGCTTGAGGTATCGGATTGAATATTTGATTGACCAAGCAACAAAATACCCTCACTAAACATGATTCAGTTCTATATAATAAGGATAAACGTGGACTTACCATGCTGATGATGATCTAAGAATGTAAAATGATATATTGAAAGCGCTGGAATATGGATTTGAATAAAGCATTCCCTTTTAAAGAACATGAAGAGACATTGATAAATGTGCTAATTAGTGGAGCAAAAGCATCCCGGTAGCAATAAATGTGGATGTTGCCTCCTTGGTATTATAATATCTGATTTCGTCACAAGTAATGAATCATTGATATGAAATAGCCTGCCAGAATCCCATCTTAATGCTTTAATAATGGGATCCGTAATCAAGCCTTGACTATATTGCATTTTGATTGCTTAGCCGGGCTAGTTAGCGGTGGAAATAATGCCATAGAGTTGTACAAATCCGTCCAGGATATTAGTATGGAATAATAAACACACACACACACACACACACACACACACACATATATATATATATATATATATATATATATATATATATATATATATATATATATATATATATATATATATATATATATATATATATATATATATGTATGTGTGTGTGTGCATTCTTGTTTGCATAATTTGTCTATATAAATCAAAGATAGTATTGAATACTGTTTCAAAATCAGCACGTATACATTTACGTCTAGCTTTACATTTCAAGTCTTACAACAGCAAAGAATGACTTTGCATTATTGACTCATACTATTCTGGTACGAAATGGACTTACGATGTATGTCGTTCTCATCATCTGAAAATATAAAAAGATAGAGAAAATTTAATTTGCTGTAAGAAAATAAATCGTGTTTGCTTCGTTTTATCCTCTTCCTTGGTTACTATTGGTGCATTGTCTACATTTCAATGTGATGTGTATTAAGTAGAGTACGTGTGTGGTGTTGGAGGGTAAGACTATATACATGGGACAGGGTTAAAATGCTTTGATCGTGTGTGAGACGTAAATATCGAAATAATATGCTTAAGCTGTTAATTTGTAGGCATGACTTTGTTTTAGACGTTTCGGGTTTTGTCAATTTAAAGTAGTTTAATAGGCTGAATATGATCACTTTAGTATTTTCTAATCATGTATGTTTTTATATTGAATCTGAGTTAGGATGAAGTAAATTTGAATGTATTCATTAGGTTAAACAGTTAATTATGTTTGGAAACAAGGGGAGGGAGAGGACCTAATAATTTACTCTACTTAATAATATGCAGAAACAACAATGCTGTATCTTATCGTTCAACACTGTTGATAAATGTGTTAGGCGTGTGTGATTCATTAATCGGATGGACTGATCGAACGATAGAGAAATTCATACTGTATATACTTGCATTTCGATGGTTATTAATTATATTGCCTAAATGTTAGTATGAAAATAGCATACATATGTGAAATGGAACGTGTACATATATGGTGGGGAATCAGGTTACGGCAGCACTAAATCAGCAATGAGCAAGTCATGTGAATATATCGAATGTGGTAGTCATGAATATATCCATTAGCAACGATTATCTGTGGTTTGATAAAATGTATGCTTCGATTACCCGGGTATTGGTAAACCTACGCACTATCAATTTAGTATACAATTGTCATAGAGAGACGAAATGTATGTATCGGTAGTCTAGTGTGCGATCGTAGTAAAATAAATAAATGAATAAGCAAATATAAAAATCATCTAGGAAGCTGGCCATATCACTGCTTATAATAAACTTTGAGGTCCGAAAATGTTACAATGAATATATCTTCATTTTCGCATTTCCTAAAATAAAACAGGATTATCACAGACGTGAGCGCAGTTTATCCTTAGATCTGAAAGTATGTAGAATTGTAGTCAAATGATTGCTTCACATTAATTCTATTAACTGTTGTCTAAAATAAAGATTGTAGCTACAATTAAATCACGCTAATAAAGCTTAACATGCCAGTCTCCACCGACATTCCAAGACTTCATTTCTATAATTCACTACATTAATCGTACAATATGTCATTTTCGTTGACATCATTGGGTATTGTTTCTCTACTTTAAAAAAATTACGTTGTGATCTTGCTTAATGAAAAAGTGACCAATTAAATGTGTTTATTATCACACACCTATCAATGTGTTATAGCGAAGTATACTTCCCACATTTAATGCATATTTACCTTCAAATATAAATTAACTCATACGAAATGATAGCTCAGGATGTTTGATTTGTTGATAATTTCAGCAGACATAATTTGTATAAGCTACCTGTAAAGGTATAGGGTGTTCAGGTTTGTATACATTATGATATGTTAGTGCAGTCTACACTTACAAATTCGCCAAGCCTTATCACATTGTCTAAGCAGGATAATAGTCCATTTATGTCGTCTATATGTATTATGAATCAGCTGTCACCACTGTAGCCATAACAAGTTTGGGTTATGGCTGTGACTATCTGGATTGTCGTTACAAAATATGTCGTGCACGCCCTTGTTGAGTTAACCGCATAACGCAGCACCTTTTATGAGTTAATGTTTTAACTCAAAATATGTTTGCAAGAGTTTGTGTAAATACATCAGTAAATATTAAAATAGTTGTCAATGTGCTTGTATTCTCTCATATAGGTAGGCTGCTAATTGTGCACCACCCGAGTCCTACCGAGTATTTTCATCTAACTTGTCGAGATCCCTCTGCCAGTCATTATATAAAGGTTAAACTGTTCTCTCACAGTTGCTACATAAATTATATAACAAATAATTAATTCATTCATTCTGGATACGAAAATCTGAACGATAATCAACACTTGGCATTAAACACGAAGTTTTAAGGAGTGTCTTTTACAAAATCGCGATACCGTTGTTTTGAATTATCCGGTCGAATGAGGCAGGCCAATGCCATCATGCATAATTGTGGGCACTGCTTTAACGCGCTAGCAGAATAATACATATTAAAATTGTCATGTCTCTATGACAAAGTGTACAAAGTTAGTTTTAACTTATTTTAAATGATGTGTAAATGCATTGTGATTTTCCGAGCACACTATTGATATGCTAATACATGCCATCAGAGTTACGAAATGTATATCAATTGCATAATGAAACAATTGCAAGCAGTTTCAAGCATACAATACGCTGTTACTCCAGATGAAAATGGCAAGCAAGAAACGTAATTATATAGGTCTCTGGTCAGCTTTGATCTCTAATTTATTTATACTGCATACATAATAACGAGAATTTCGTTACTTCAGTGAATATGAATTTAAAAGTCACATTGCACCAACCGTTTGTTTCATGCGAAGTCGGACAACAGAAGCCGCACATGTAAAATGGTATAGCAGTACGAAACATATTTTCGTTGTGTTCGTGTCTGTAGGATTTGTATTTTTAAATAATTTTAGCAGTTTCAATCATATTGCTACGTTATCTGCAGTGCGGCATTTTATAGTGATGTCTAGCATATGAAACATATGAAAATCATTATGCAGAAATGTTCTAATTATAAACTCCTAATGCTGAGCGCAAAGCGGAGCAGCTGCCAGTACCATTGAATACGTCTTCGGTATGATTCATCCTGGTTTCGAACCAGCGACATCCCGCATTCAAAGCTGACGCTCTAACCAGTCAGATCACATGATTGGTACATACCTTCGGCGGGACAATATCTGCATCGTTTACTCCTAATAGTACCTAAATGTGCTGCAGTTAATATTTACCTTGATTGTTAAAAAGAATGCACAAGTAATAGTGTGAATAGGGTAATCATATCACATTGTGTTATCCATGTCAGCATTAGAAAGAGGTACTATGTATAATGCATCGGTCAAGTAATTAAAGAGTTTGATTGCATCAGTGTTCTAAGCTGCACAGATCATGTGCATATTAAAATATGTGAAAGCCGGTATTTACAATATATATGTTCCCTTATTAATAGCAACATAATTCAGACGCTATAAAACTTCATGACAATCTGAAAGTTTCAGTCTTACATAACACATCAAGTCACCACTTTAGTATACAGGTATACTTATGTGACGTCATGCCGACTCAAAAAGGGTAGTTTCAGTTTATTTCTGACTACATCGATAGAGAAAATATACTGTCGTTAGATGATAAAACATCATTTTATTTCTAGACGGTCTAACTAAATAAATTCCATTTTAGTTTATATAGGAAAAAGGTTTGTTTAAATACTAAATTAAGATCTAATCATCCTGTCAAACACGGGTATACAAATGTGATCAAATTTCTTCTGAGATTCTTTTGATCTAGAAGTAATCTGGAGACTTGAAATACATGTTAAATACATTTATTTAAGAAGATCAATCGTCCAAGTGTACAAGCTGAAGCTATTCAAAAAGGAACGGACTCAAGTGTTTTCTCTCTGTTTTTCAATAGAGATCTGACATTGGTAATCACATTTCTTTTGTAATATCGATATAATTTAGACCACATATTTGTGCATTAATAATTGTAATGGACAGCCAGTATAACATAGTCCAGTTTTGACCGACGATTATACTTTTATCTTGCATGACATTGTTTATGTTTTGATTGATTTTTTGGTTGTTGTTATGCTGTTTCAGATTTAGGTATTTTTGCCCAAACTCGGTTGTGTACGTGATATGTGCTTAACAACAGATAAGAGGGCCTGCTTGATATCTATGTCGCAAGCTGGCAAAAGAACAACTTCCGTTATTGAACTTAAAATGATGTCAATATATTGCTAGTTATATTGCAGAATATGGTCTTGGTGAAACTTATCGTATTTGTCATGATGTTGTGAACTTCATATTTTTGGGGCAGAAAATAAGCTATTTGCTCCACCCATCTGTTTCGTACATAAAAAGTGCGATATATTAGTTGAGGTGTTTATCCTTGTCTCACTTACAGTGTCAGGCGATATAGGCTTTCGGGTGTAAAGCCTCATTCGTTAAACAGCCTTCTGGTTCTAGTTTGAAAAGTGATGTTCGATCGCTTCTTGTTTTAAGAAGCTGTGTGGATATCAGCAATGTGTATATGGACATTCACTATTAAAATTCTTTATTTAAGAACTTGTAGCACAGTTAGTATTATTTGGAACTTAAATTATGATACTGCAAGTGTTCTTGAATTTTCACTATGAATTTTAATGAGTTAAAAGGCTTCTTTACATATACATACATGTTTGGTTTCGCGTTTTTTCTTTTACAAATTTTAAAGCTAATACTAGTGACATGATTTATTTATTCGATAAGGCGCACTTCATTGCAGACCCCTTATAGTACTCCAATGATTCAGCAAATTGAAATTTAATCCACGTTGTGTACGTCTGTCATTTATGATTTCAACAGTATTCGGAGCAAGTTACTCGAACAGATTGAGTGCTCTTCGATACAAAAGTAAGATGAAAACACATGCAGTTTTAACCCGTTCCGTTCCCCGCTTCATGATCTGAAAGAATGTCCTCTGAGTGTCACACTATATTAATTTACCCCAAAAGGGCTTAGTCAGTGCAGGTAAGGTATTTGGCGTCCACAGTAATACTTAAGAAGTAAATGCGTAAGCCTTAATAATAATAAATGTTCCCTGTATGAAATGTCAATGCCATGTTACTTACAAGAAAATCCACGTCTCGGTCTATACATGCAAATTTAGTAGAACGTCGCGTATATTACTCCTACATGGAAGACGTGATAAGTAGAGAAAACTTAAACTTATATGAATGATTGTAATGGAAATTATACACCATTAAGATAAATGTTTTGTATATCGCATACGAGACCTGAATATAATTTAATACAACTATATCAGTGAGAAAGGGACGCTAGCGACCCATGCAGGTACACAACAATAGCGCCTTGTCTGAGAATGGCAAAACCATGCGAAACTCTTTTCTTCGAAGAAAGAAAGAATCGTAGGAAAGTGATAGATGCAAAGTAATTATTCTCTACGAGAAAATGACTACAACTTACTTTAAGGTAATCAACTCCCAGAATTCCTATATGTGGATTGCAAGTCGTCTATGTTTACTAGTAGCGTGCGCCGATACACGACAACCGTTATTAAAGGAAGTATTCACGTGATTTGAAGCAAATCTCCCAGCCAATATGACATCGCTCTAAATAACATACATCTAAGCTGGTAAATACCTTTATTTGGAAAAAGACTGGCATAACAGGTTCTGCTAGGTACAAGTTCCCTTAAGGTATTGGATGTGAAAACTTGGAAACGGAGACAAAAAATGATTTCTTAAGATAATTCTTGAAGTAATTTGCCTCTATTACATACCCTATATAAACACTCAATCATTAACCATACCAAAAAGGTGCATCAGATATCGGATATGGTTACACTACTGGTACATCATGACATTCAAGTTTATCGCAATAAATTCGAAATATTTAATACGTTTGGCCTTCTAGATTTAGAGTTAGTACTGTTTACAATGTACTCCACAAAATTGTAAGTTATTATAATTTCACCTTGTAACTGAGAGAAAGAACAACGTTAGGTGTTGAATCGATCAAACGTATTGGTTTTGATTTTTGTTTTGCTTAATGTAATAACATACAATCGTAATATTGTACACACTGTGTCATACAATTAGCTGCTAGTGGAGCTGCCGTTGTATAATTTGCATAACAAAAATGAGGCAACGTGAAACGAAATCGTTAGTCAAACACCTAAATTATGTTAGATAATTCAAATGAGGAAATGATTTATATATAGTATTTAAACATTTCATTTGTCACTATAGGAAAGGGACACTAATGAGGCCAAAGTGTTATACACAAGTCAGATTCCTAGCTAACTGATAAACCATTCAGGTCAGATTATTGTCATCAATTTATAGATCCTTTAAGAACCAGAAATTCCCGTCGTGTTAATTTAATCTCATGCCTCGGGACCTATATGTCTGCACCTAATATCTGTTCCTAACGATACCTGCACATATGTTTTAATCAATGGACGAATTGTCTTTGTAACGCCAGTAGTCAACGGACCCTTAGGTTAGGTCAGTTAACTGTAGCAATGTATAAATGATGAGCACCACAACATCAAGATCATGAAGATGCAAAGAATGTTAAATTTATTGACAAAAGTTATTTCTATATTTAGGCGATGGTCAATATACCATTTTTATGACATTATAGTACAACTCTTCTCAAATTACAACTATATACTGCCCCTACTTCTACCATAAATCAAATGAAGAAGGCAAGCTGCATCCATAGTCACATAATAAACATTAGTCAAAAAGCTCTTTACGTCCTTGACCTTGCACTTATACAAGTTTTAAAATTCCAACTAAAGTTCAGCTACCAGAACTGTTGCATATATGAAATGTTCAGTTTAGCAGATTCTGTTAAGATATATTCCCGAGGACAGTGTACACTTGCTTTAGCAATGGTGAAAGTGTTTATGATATGGGCTCTGGGCATTTTCAAGGATGGAAGAAATATGCCCAAATAATTTGTTAGTATCTATTGTACTGTATCGAAATCAATACTCGTATATTATTATGAAAAAGGCATTCACGCGAATTCTGATGTTAATCCGAATTCTCACAAAGTTGTTCATTAGAAATAGTTCTATTCTGATTGGACCTATGGCACAATTTACTCAGTAAATTAGGAAGTTAAAAGTGCTGGAATATTTTTTAATATACCAATTACAATCCTGACTGGATATAGAAATATCAACTGAGATAAAGAGACATATGTGTGGATTGATTAATATTTCGAAATGAAGCAACCCTACTGCTCTCTCTTGCATTCTTAAGGAGGTAACATCCATATAGCATTATGTAATGTCTGTAAACGTGTTCAGTTATTTGCTCTGCTATAAATTACAGTGAAGGCACAAAAACGGATATGCAGATAAAACCTCATGACTTGTAAGACATTAATAAGCCGAAAAAAAAGAAATTGTATTGCTCTCTCTTCTTATAGCTGTACCAAAGATTATACTATGGAAGTGCAAATATAATTGTGTGATATCAAATCGATCCTATCTTCAATAGATTGTTAATACGCAAATGCCCCGAACACCCTAACACGAATGGTATATTTTATGGCAGACGTGCTATTGATAGTCTGTATTTACCTTGAATAGGCTTAAATCTTACTTCAATTTCAGTTCACAATCGGTAACGTACGACATGATAAGATTTACTAATTTATTTTGTGACAAAGAGTTTCCTTTAGCTGTCCGAGAGATTGAATGCAAACGAGTTATATATATATATATATATATATATATATATATATATATATATATATATATATATATATATATATATCGTACACTTAACTTTTCATTTTATTCAAGAAGTTGAGTTGTAATATATCTGTAAACAATGGGCTAATGTCTTATGTCGCTATCTCAATGTGTAAAGTTCCACACAGCTATATTTATAAAACTCGTTCCCGTACTTGATGAACGAATGGTGGTAAACTGGAATATAGGCAGAATCTAACTGAGATGATTAAAAAGCCAGACTGATAATAATATATAACTAATCAGACTGCAACTCTTAAAGGCCAGATATGTGGACACGTTTCACCTACTCGAACAGGTTTAATTTACATGTATAATATACTAGCTGGCGTTCAAATTTAAATCATTGTCAAATGGGAACACACACACACACACACACACACACACACACACACACACATATATATATATAAACATTGAAAATAAACATTATCGATGTATATATGTTATATGGGACCTATAATGAACAAAATTGGTCCTTGCTTGCACTTTGCAAGAAGAGGCCTTCAACATTCCTATGGCTCTTGGTCAACGTGATACTGTCCAGGTCGTTCACCCAAAATGACTTCGACAACTGTAGGACTCCAATTAGTATTTGTTGATTAACACTAGACCAAGCTATTAAGGACGAAGAGCCTGGAGAACACGAGAGTGCCTTCTCTTAGCATAGTGAGATCTAGCAACGACGAAAAATCTGGTCAACGTATATTTTTCTCTGGGTCAACGGAGCAAGGTTGATCTCTAATGCGCAATGTAACTGAAACTGGAATATATTGTAGAAAGGAAATGGTCGACTTTCCTCAAAGAAAGTCCTTTATGGGACATTGTTTCTTTCAAACGACACGTGAGTGAGTGCCCCCTTATAAAAACAAATGTAAGGAGCCCACATATTATGTGCACATGGGCACTAAACCGATATATGAGAAAGCCTTACGTTGCCGAGTAGTGAAGTGAAAAATACATTGCGTCTTTTGCTTAAAAGTAACATGGACATGGTAACCTGTTGCAATCGAAAAACGTGCAGCAAATTTGTCTGGTGATTGTCATTTTATCTTGCATGCCTTAGTCCCGTTCTGTTTTGTTACGGGTTTGGTTTATATGTTCTCCAAATACTGGTGTGTATATGACATTCCATTGATAACTTATAAGAAGTCATATTTTATATCAATCTCGCAATGCAGTTAGTTAACAATTTCGGTCATTGAGCTTAAACTCTGACTGACTTACTTGGTGACATAATGTAATCCCCTATGTGTTTGAACACGACTTTCATATTTTTGGAATAACTAGGAACCGTGGATGTTTGATACATATATCGTTTCTGTACATTTGAAGCGTAAAACAGTAGATGAATAGTTTATCTTGATCGAATTGACACTCAGTGACTGGCAATATAGTATTTTGGGCTAGTATCACATTCGTTAAATATCTTTCAGCTTCTGGTAAGAATATTTTATCATGAGGGATAAAATGGAGTTGGCGCATAGAGTGATACATTCAGTTGTTCATGTATAGTTAAATGTGCCCATATCATCATTGTGTTTCAGAACATTAACCACTATTTGAAGTCAGATATAACATTCCATATTTAATAATTTGCTGTATAACATGATTATTTGGAATTTAAATAATGATACTGTACGTTTTCTTCGATATTTCGATATGTCGTCTAATGACTTAACTTACTTAATTACTTTCACATACATTTTGGGTTTCATGTTCCTTCTTTTATATAATTTAGGACTAAGAATCGTGACAGGATGACTTTCTTTATTCGATAAGGCGCGCTTCAGCGCATTTCCCTACATTACCCAAATACTTCTGCCAACTGACATTCACACCACGGTGTCTAAGTTTGACGTTTGCGGGTTAAACAGGTAATAAGTGCAAGCTACGCATGTAAAATGGTTGCTCTGCCCGCGTTTGAAACGTTTACTAAGCTTCGTGTCCATGTTGTAAGTCACTAATACAAAATAGAGATGACAACATATGCAATGTTAATCCGGTACTCTTCCTACTTTATAATTTGAAATAATGTACTCATAGAGCCATACCTGTATCTAGTGCAGGTAAGGTATTTGGGCGTCTATCTATATGAAGCGGATGATTAAGTCTTAATTCTAATAAATATTATCTGTATAAAATATAAATTGACTGTCCGTACAGGTAAGACCCCGCTATTTGCAAGAAAAGCCAATTGACGGTATATATATGTAAAAGCATTAGAGAATTACGTATATTATTCCAATGTTGACTCTAAGACAAGAACGTGCATAACTTAAACTTATATACATGATCGTAGCAGAAAGTATGCATCATTATGATACATTTTTACTATATCGCACACGAGACATAATTTAATATATCTATATCAATGTGAGAGGTACACTAGCGACCCATGCAGGTACTAAACAATGGCGCCTTGTACAAGAATGGCAAAACCATGCTAAAATCCTTCTTTTGACGAAAGAAAGAACTGTTGGAAATGGAGAGATGGAGTGAATTTTTTTCTCCAGGGAACCACGATTACGACATGCTTTAAGGTAGGAAACTTCCAGAATACACATAGGTGAATTGCATGTCCTCTCTGTCAATACGGAACTTGCATGGATACACGAGCAGAGGTAGTAACTGAATTAGTCACGTGATGTGTCGCAAATCACTTAATCAATATGAGATCACTCTATAATAATGACACCTTGTTTGTCAGATAACTTTACCTTGAATGGTTTGACATAGAAATACTTGTTTTAAAAGGTCACAACTCCACTACCGTAATAGATCGGGTAACGTATTTAACAAGGAAATAAACTTTTTTCTTTCAATTAACTGGTTGCATTATTTGCCGGATTATAAACGTGAAATTTGGTTTTGATAGCGCTTTTCTTGCAATGCAACTTAAACATCGACACTGACTTATTCGCGGTCATTTTAAAGGATTAAATATTATATATATATATATATATATATATATATATATATATATATATATATATATATATATATGGTCTATACTAAGAACATGCCGTTAAGCAACAGGCGCTCTAAATGTGAACAAATAAATTATTTCCCTGACGTAATACGTGAAATTATGATAGAATTGCTAAAGGTATTACAAAGTAAATCCCGAATAATCCTTGAATAACAGACATGAGATGTAATGATTGAGTGTTAGTGTAAATCCAAATAAATTCTAACAATGGAATTGTTTATGGGCTTGTATTGGATCACAATAATACAATCCAGAAGATACAGGCTGATAAAATTTCACTAACATTCCTAGTTAATGTATCTTTGCAAGAAATATTTTTAGATGATGGGCACTTCTTTTTTTTAAATTGTAGACAAAAATTGGTTAAATAAAAATTAAGCTCAAATGAACTGATGGTCACGTTAATAATAAGCTTCCTTCTGCTTGGATCTTAAGGATGAATGCATATATTTTATTTTAACACGTTTATGATGTCATCGACCTACCTTTTTGTCATAATTTGTTTATTTTCCACCTGACCTCAGGTAAAATATAATTTAACACTTATTTTCTTTCTAAATTTGGAAGGTCAGAATGTTTAATGTGGGAAAAGTTTTGAAGAATGAGCAGGAAAAATAGGCCATTGTTATTAGGCTGAAAATTTACCTACATCGTACTTCTGTCACACCTTAATTTCTCTTTTGACTAGGATCGCGGAACGCTTAATACATGCATAACTTACCGGATAATTCCAGACCTAAAATATGAGACTTCATCTGATTCGATCGATTTGGGCAGGCCATTTTGAGTAAGAAAAATATTTATTAAAGAATGTATTATTATCGTATTTGCAATATTTCTCCAAAGAATTGCTTCTCGAAATCTTTTGGTCGCACACTTGATTGTCAACAAGTATTGATCTCTTGAATTGGTCTAGAGGAAAGTGTAGGAATAGGTCGCACCTGAACTCTAGGCATCTTCTGACCGGGTTTTCCTACTTTGTGACAAACATGATAAGATCTACAGTTTTGACAAACATCATCTTTATTATTTGACCAATAAAAGGCATTCAATATATTGCGATAAGTCTTAATCATCCCTAAATTAGCAACCGAAATAGTTTCATGCACTGTACTAAGAATTATCTGTCTATGCGACTTTGGAAATAAAATTTGATACCTCACCAAGCACTTTTCACAAGCAGCAGGTTGCCATCTTTGTATAAGGAGCCCATTAAAATAAGAATAACAAACAGGTGTTTCTGAGGCTTAAGTTTCACTAATAGCCCTTTGAAACAGAAACATGATCTCAGGATATTTTTCTGATCGATGAAAAAGTATTTTTCCTTATAATAAACGAATATCCTCGTTGGGAAAAGAAAAACTATTCAAATTATCACGGGTCCTGAGCCTAAGTCTGATGACACAAGTATACAACGGAGAGGAACAATAACAAGGCCACATTCTACTCCACAGATAGGAAAACTCATCAGAAAAATACGTCCAACAAAAAGTCAAATTATCACATTAAAGAAAACTCTAAGAAGCTCGTGTTTCCCTTGGCATGATCATTAATGGGTGATATATAACCATTGGCCATGAATGGATCATACCTTTCCATAATACAATCAGACTGGGATTTGTGTGGCATAACACTCGCATTGCTTTAAATACATGATCTTGACTTTGACCGCTCAGCAATATGAACATTTGGATCGGTCCTGATTATGGTGCTTAGTTTCCAATTTATAGTAATCATAAATAGCATACCGTTTCATCGTGCAGTAGGTGCACATATAAAGAAGATAAGGATTTTAAAAAATTGGTTCAAAGTTGATTCCTACACTTATACACACATATAATAACTATGTGGTAACGGTATTACTATGGAACGTAAAGCCACTCGGCAACAATAGAATACTTGAATTTTAAGAATGAATATATTTTAATCTTAAGCATTTATTATTATCATTAATACTAATCATTACTAATAGTAGTCGTGCTAGCTTCGTTAGTAATAGATGTTTTATTTTTAGAAGCATAATTATTATTAGATATGTTTCAATCCGTACATTAAATCACCTCTCATATGATAGTTGATTCGTTTTCATGCTCATTGCAACATCGTGCAATGTGAACATTTGTCTAATATTAAAAATAAATTTGCAATTTCTAATTAAATTCTGAAATTGTGCGGTTATGCAATTACATTCAATTTTAATACATTCAACAATGTGATATCCTTTTCTGTTTAAACTGGATGAAATATCATTATTTTTAAAACATGTTTTACAGTTGCAAGTTATCTTTCCCTTTCGCACACTGTTTCTGTCTTTCTATCATTATCTATATCTACCCATCTCTCTATATCTCATTCCCGCATTTTTACATTTCGTATGATACATATAAGCCTGGTGAAGGTATGATTTCCTTATTACAAGAGACTTAGAGAACAACCCTTCTTTATGGCATGTATGCTATCCTCAAGAGTGTTTGCCCATGGGCTCAGTCAGACCATATAATAATCTAATATGTTTGCGCGTATACCTAAATAAATATTCACTATAAATAATCTTTGAAATGGAATATACGTCAAACAATGGTCCGTGCGACTGCCCAAAGCAATCATTACATGGGCTTACTGACACACTTGTGTATAAAATACCTACTTTGAAACATGATGTTTGCAAGCTAACATTATGATGGCATTTGACGTTCATGAAGTTATTATTGAACTAACTTTAACAAAACCGTTTAACATTTTAGCATCTTAATATGCCTCGAATATGTAGAATAGTCTACCTTTATAACTGTGTTGATAAATTGCTGTCTCTAATGACGATTTGGGAATTAATTTCAACAGGAGCAAACCATGCCTAACATTTCTATTTTACAAAATGAATAATGTATTGACACTAACTGTTTTGAAAGGTTGAACAAAAAGCCAACTGCGCAAATATTATGATAGTAATAAATATAATGAAAAGAGATTTTGGTCGAATGAATGAGATTTTGGAAAATATGATTGAGACAATTAATACAGCCTTGACAATATAGCATTGACAAGGCAAAGGAGTCAGAAATGTATTTGGAGGCATACATTCATGAAACTGCAGAAGTAATAAATAGTCAAGTAGTTATAAGTGAGACGTAGAGAACCATAGAAAAGCAAATTGAAACCGTAAGATCACACATACGTGGAATTAAATTGTAAGTTACTAACTTTATATGCAATGAATAACAGTTTTTCTTTCCTATCTACGAATACACCAGGTGCAACTAGTAGAGCACTAAATATAAACGTAATTATTAACCGTTATCAAGAGTCTAGTAGAAATTGTTTGTCAGATCAACATGATCCCATAAATATATGCGTGAGAAAGAACATTCGAAGTGCAACAGGTGTAACTTGGCAAAAAATAATTTCACTGGAGTCAGGAAAAGATCGAAAACAGACTAGTTGTTGTTATCTCAAAATAAACAGACTATTGGCCCAGATGAGCTAAACCATGGAATGTACAGACATGAGTGGAGTGAAAGTTAGAATAATGATAATCCTAAACAAATTTCTCGAATATCAACCTAAAAACTTAAGTTTTTCTTTCTAATATTCCGGAAACTCTAATTGGCAGCACTTTGTAAGAGGAATCATGGCCTAGGTTTGTACTAGCGACGGAGTGGCATTATAGATATATAAAAAAAGTTTGTCCCCAACCACCTGCCTAAGGCGGAGAGATTGGTTACACATTTAACTCTAAACATTATGATCTGGAATGCGAAACCATTATATTAGGAACGTCCAGTATATGTTCCTTACTCAATTATATATATATATATATATATATATATATATATATATATATATATATATATATATATATATATATATATATATATATATATATATATATATATATATATTTTTATATATATATATATATATATAGAGTTTGCATACAGCAAAATTAGCTGACACTATAGCAAATATACCTTCTTCAAAGCATCCGTTTCTTCAGAGCAGATGAATAGGTTCAAATATGAATTAGAATAATAACTAAATTCGGTAAATCTACATATGCACGACAACACGAACTTAATAATGTTGCGATTGTATAACTCAAATGTTTCTTTAATGTGGCTGAACAACAATAAGACATGAGAAATAAATATGCTTCATGGATAAAATATAAGTGTCCCAGAGATATATGCAATATAAGTCACATACATAAAACAAAAGTGCGATGGAAAAGTTCAGAAACCAATTGAACAAGGTAAAATAGCAAGCTGAACTTTAGTCTTATACACATGAAGGTACAGTGGAAACACTTTCACCTTCGATTCTCGGTCTCACGGAGATGTCAAAGTTACAAAAGGAATTTTAATCTTTGGTGGATCAAAACGGATACGGGAATAAACATTGCAACTGTAAGGCCAAGTCTTGGAACTTATGCAACGATTTCACCAGTAATCTTTCCACGAAACAGCCAAACATACTTTGAGAAATTTG
Organism: Sinohyriopsis cumingii; assembly: GCA_028554795.2. Classification (NCBI taxonomy): domain Eukaryota; kingdom Metazoa; phylum Mollusca; class Bivalvia; order Unionida; family Unionidae; genus Sinohyriopsis; species Sinohyriopsis cumingii. Next base: position 77,559,293 of record CM068834.1, on the reverse strand, counting down.
AAGATAATAATGGACGGCTAACCGAAATTTACCAAAACAGGCGCGACCATGAAGATGCAAGACGATAAAATTGTTTTAAGCTCCCTCTTCTCCCATACTGACTTCGATGGCACTAATTGCATTCTTGACACCTTTCCATACGTCTTGATGCAACAAAGAAAAACATTGGCTGAACATGATGACAAACCGTCTTTGGCAGTAGAAACAAATAAAGAATGAATGAAATAAGTGAACAGAGAGACCAATAAAAGATGACCCCTTCATGAACAACTCATGTAACGCATGTGGCTCGTCGGACATGCTATAACTTCTCAAAACCACATGAATCTAAAGGAAGAATCGGTGAACAATTGGTGACATTTCGATGACTCACAAAATAAAGCCTTGTAGCTAGCATTCACTATAATTCTATCCATGATGCGGGTTACAAACGATATTCCAAACTCATTGTATCGTGCTGTTAAAACTAATTTTAAACGTGTACATTTAACTGAATTACATTGATTGTTATAAGAGTATGAAACGTACACATTACACAAACCCTATGGAAATGTTTTCAGTCTCCAAACCAACGTGGATGACAAATGTCACCAATATCTAACCTAATGAGATAATCTCTTTTGTCAGCGTAAGTTCGTGGTCACAAATTTTTATTAAGTCATCATCTTTTTCTAATCAGCTTGGGTCATTTCATTGACTTCTGAAATATTTCCGAGTATATGTTACACGCATCAACATATTCTCGAGTACATCAAATCTTAACACAAAACATATGATCGTAGCGTCATGTGTGCACCCAGTTAATAAACCGATAGAATGAATTGATAGCCTTGGATTGATTTCTTGGAACGTCATCTGCTATGAAATGCTGAATGATAATAATTTTATATTGGTGTTCCACCAGGAATTATAAAGGCGATATATCTAACTGGATAATTGTTTCGTGTCACTGATGGAGTAAGCGGCGGCCAGTCCCCATTCTGTAAATTAGAGTACTTCAACAGTGAATTCTTAAGAGGAACAAAGACTGTGAAATAAAAGACTATATTTACGATTTCGAGGGCATTACCGATCGCAAAATATATAAAATAGGTAAACACTTTCTCAAGTTAGTGAAAGTCTGTTGGAAAGAATATCCACATACCACTGAGTATCGGATTGTCTCTCGGCTATCAAGCTTTGACTATAAAAAACGTCAACATCATGCCACTAAGCACATAGACTTTTTTCCTTTTCAGATAGAGTATCCTCAAGAACTACAAAGCTTCCCGTGTGGGTGTCGTAAGAATAATGTGTTCCTCACACTATAACGTTCTTTTTCCTTTTAAATGTTGTTCGTGTATTGTATCATCGCAGAAGCTATTGGCAATTTAATATTTGTGCAGTGGGACAAATAATCTTTCTCAGAAGTTGCGTCGGTAATCATCCTTGCAATTTGTGTTTTAACTAAAATGCGGGCACAACGCTAACCATGCGGCGAACGCCTAAACAGAAACAACAGCAGTAACAGCCCTTATTTGGAACAAATATACAATCATGTTCCTCTGACATCAAATGGCTCACTGGAAACCAAGCCATTGAATTATGAATAACCAAATGTATTTAATCTTACCCAGTGACAGGTATATGGTGTGTTTTCAAACCTTATGTCAGTTCACAGCCAAAAAACCTGAGGCCACACAATTGGATTACTAAGCTCATTCTGAAGTAGTTTGATATAAATGGTTCATTCCACTCATTGACAATCAGTTTGAAAATATCCTTGCCGTCAAAATCATCGACGAACAGGTGCAACATCGCTTGGATATACAACCTCTATTTACTGCTCTAAAATATCATTTGAACATGTATTCTATGAAAATGCCTACAGCATTTTATTTCAGTGGTCGGCATGTGGACCAGACGTTTGCTTCTGGTTGTATCACAGATCCAATAAACTAAGTGAACCAATCGGCTACCATAAAGTAATTGGTAGTCTGATAATATATTTGGTGCCAAAGTGTTGTTTCTTGCAGATTGTTTAATAATCGCGGTTGAAAAAGAAATAGCATCGAACTCGAAAGAAAATAACGAATGATTTTAAAGTAGAGAAGAAAAGGCAAACGAGACATGAACATGTATAACGCACGTGCCGCACAGGCAACGTAAGAGTTATGCGACGAAAATAAAACGTATATTTAAATAATTACTCTGGTGCGCCACACAAGTTACCCCAGTGTTACTGGAATCTGTGGTGGTCTATCCATGCCTTATTAGGTATTCAGAAACATTGTAAATTGCTCGATGTGTACATTTCATTTAATCATTCACAAAATAAATATAGTAATTTGTACTGTGTGCGTGATTAGGAGGCATTTACACATCAATAAATACCCAACAATGCTCTTTTTTAATCCTATATTATATGTATCAAGGCACTCCTACTAATAGTAATAAGCCCCACAGCCGCATCCGTCATTTCCGATGGAAATTTGCAACCCTGTCATTACCATCGCACTATAGAAGTCAAAATATTTATGTCAAAATATTTATGCACTCCAATCCTCATCCCTATTGCCAAAGAAAGGAAATGGCAGGCTTACAAGCTAAGTTTTATAAAGTATTGAATTTGGCTTCTACAGTATATTATAATAGCTACGATTAAAGGTGAGGGTCATATGACGAGCAAGGGATTCTACCAAAATAAACAATATTTTTCTTTCGAAATGTCGAAATGCGTAGAAAGCAAGAACAAAGAAACGAAATGACAACTACACAAATAAAATGCAGCCGACTAGTTTAAAATGCCTCAGATAATATATATTACTAATGAATCTTTAATGGAACAGCTATTAGAGATTATTTTGTCTCAATTGCAACAAATAGTAAATATGTTTTAGAGTGAGAGAGAGATAAGAGAGAGAGAGAGAGAGAGAGCGAGAGAAAGCGAGAGAGAGAGAGAGAGAGAGAGATTGAAAGAGACAAAGACAGAGTTTAAGTTTAAGGTTTCTCCTTGTGGGCGATACATTATAAATTATATATCTCTAACATTTGTCTAACAGATAGAACGTTTTCATAAGTAGCTTTATTTCATAGATATATAGATATACAGAAAGATAGAGAGATAGAGAGAAGTGTGTATGTGTATGTGTATGTGTATTAATATAAATATAGTTAGAGAGATAGAAAAATGGAAATATAGAGATATAAAGAATGAGATATAGAGATAGCGAGAGAGATAGAAAGAGCGATATAGAACGATAGAGAAAACGATAGAGAGAGATAAAGCTATATATATATATATATATATATATATATATATATATATATATATATATATATAGAGAGAGAGAGAGAGAGAGAGAGAGAAACAGAGAGAAACAGATAGAAACAGAGATAGAGATAGAGACAGAGATATATATAGATAGAGTGATAGAGAGAGATATAGAGAGATAGGTTAGAATTTTGGCAAATCATATTATTTTTGACCAATCAATGCCATGTAATTCGTACATTACCGGATGTTGTACATAAGGACATATTTAAGGTATGTTGATATGTTATTAATGTGAATGATAATCTGAAAACTGATTATTTGGAAAGTTGTTTACTCATATTCAGCTGAGTAGGTATGTATAACCAGGTGTGGATAACTGGGTGCAGGCTAAGTAGATTTAACTGGAGACCAATGTTTTAATGCGAGAAGAAAGACCGCTAGAATTGCCAACGTATGTATATGCAGTGGAAGGCCTGGGTGGTAAACGTGGCCATGCATTGAGAGCGGGTTAAAGGCATCATATGAAATGTCAAGTAAACATTGGTCGTATGTCAGAGAAATGTCAGTAGTGTGTCATTATAGTCTTTGACAGTTTAGTGGTTGACTACAAATGCAAGATGCCCAATAGTGTTTGACTATTTAGGACAATGTCATAGAGTTAATAATTAAGGAATTTGTTCATCTTCGTTGATTTCCTCTGGGTCCATACTCCATATATTCTTGTAATTATTTCAATGTCCCGTTTCGTTATGCTATCATTAGTACGAGAAGATAATACATTTTTTTTCATTGCCACACACGTGTTTGTTATTTCTTAAACCTCATTCAGTCTCAAAGGGCGATAGCTCGATTAGGTTACACCCAACCATGGTCATTGTTAATTCATAAAATTCTAATTTTCTTCCCCTGTGTCTTCAGATCATTAAATTCCATCAACAAGCATTAACTTGTATGTAGATCGAAGTCTTCTTTAACTACCTAACTGAAACATAATACATAGCCCGAGCTTCCCTAGCCAATATTCGTCGATTATGTATGCAGTAATATATGGTAGAGTGCTGATATATTTTTTACTATCATTACAGTTGATGCTGTTTAAAGCAGGTTATTCATTTATTCTTTTCTAAAATTGCGTGTGTGTATGGCAGCGTAATCAGAGAGCATTAGTTTTGGAACTTTCTATGCAATTTGGTCTTTCAAAAGCAAACTCGTGTCCAATTTTAGTGAGATACCTTGCTTGACATATGACCTTACCCTTTAATAACGGTTGGTGGAACAAATTATTGTACTGAAATGCAATACTTTTTGAAGGCTGGCTTGTAAAGCGTGTCATACTCCTTCTTCAGAAGAAAGGGTAAGTGTTGTGTTGCAGGAAGATATGTGTACTTACATGTTTTAGTTAAATTGGTTGATTTCAATCTGTGGTTAGCAAATTTTGATCGACAATCACAGTCGTGTGTGGTTGGGGGATTGATGTTGTTATTAGGGTGCAATTGCATGGAAAAAGGGACCCAATAATTGTCCTCATAAGTTACCGATGTGCACAAAATTCCAGAGAAGTATCAATTGTAGAAAACGGAAAAAATTGGAATTACAAAAATGATAATCAATATTATGTGACATAACAAATGGAATTGCTGAGATGTGAAAATAAATTCGTATTTCTTTGATCAGTGGTCTTATGTAACACAGCAAACTGATTCTGATGTGGTTAATGAGTGTTACTTGAAGGGTAAGGCGATCGTGCCTGAGCATTAGAGACAAACGTTTAGAAACTACAGAACAAAAATTGTACAAACTCATGACGTTTGCGAGAGCGAAACAACAATTTTTTGATAGATGATGCATATCCATGAACCTTAGTGAACTCTCAGAAAACATATATTCCTTGAATAGTTAACGAATTGCTTTTATGTTGAAGTTGAGACTTATCTTGAAAAGCTCAAGTTTAAAATTTTAGAAATTGATGCTGACGAGAATTCCTTAGCTCATATTTTTCTGTCAGCAAGTCTTCCACTCAGCAGTCTCCTTGAAAAGACTGTCAGCCTAATAAGAACACTTCCAAATCTCAACCTCTCAAAACACTTAGGAATCAAGTTTCTAAGAATTATCAGATAACCTTATCTCTTCCTAAGTGCACTTATTGAAAGAATAAAGGGCACGCTATTTATGACTGCTACAAATTGAAACATAAGCAACAGAAGCAAGACTAGTCTATTCCAAATGGTTTTATTTCTCAGAGGTCAAGGTCACAGTCCTGGATTGAAAGCAATACATATATTGAATTAAACAAATCTACGTATAATTTATTAAGGATCTCTATGAACCAGTCATGTCGAACTCTTCTCAATCACGCATAACTGAATGTGCTAATCCTATTACTTTAGGGAAAAATGAGTTTCCCATTTTCTAATGAGGTACATTGCCTCTTTTCTCGAGAAGATGCCTTCTAATGAGAGCAATATTATTCAGGGAGTATATTGCTGGTTTGCTACTGTATCTCACCATTGTGAATATTTGTCATCAGGTTCAATCTCAGGACACGTGCCGTTCATTTATTACTAGACAATGACCTAACTGAAAATACGATTGTGTTCGACCCACTTGTAGCTGGCAATAAATGATTTGATGTGAAGGTCGAACCTATATAAAACGAAATCCCTGAAATATACCCTGGTTACTTGAACTATGAAAATAAAAGCTCTTGACAATTATTCTCTATATACTAATCAGACTGACAATCGCTAATCACTTGTAGTCTAACCAACAAAAATCATTTTATAATCAGATAGTGCAATTACTAGAGCTATGGTAAGGAAAGTTCTTGACAATGATGCAGATTAGAAAATTATTACCTAAGCTTACATATGTATTGGTCAAGCTTTTGATGTGGTCACTTTTGATGTTCGTATTGATCAATAAACAAGTATTAATGACAAGTAATCCTCATTTTGCTACTCAGTATCTTTAGTCATCTAATCAGAGTGACAATCAACAATCATTTGTTATCGAACAAGAAAAAGAACACGATGTATCTTCTTTGCTTTAGGCGGGTATTAGTGAAACAGAACCAAAGAATCACCTGTTTAATGTTTTTTAACAGTGGATACTTTTGAGGAAATGGAGACCACCTTGTGTAGGTGTTTGTATCAGTGTGCTGCTAAAGTGTAGTTCTGAAGCCTTATACACAGAAAATTCTATGTCTAGCTCATGATACTTCTTTAGCTGTTCATTTCCGGGTCAATTCGTTTTGTCATTAGATGTTGAATAAATTGTATCGACCTAAATTAAGTGACATTTGTAAACACAGCAGATCTTGTATCAATTGCCATATGATAGGAAAACACAATCTAGTAATATTTAAGGGTCAGCTGAAGACTATTCCGGCATCTCACGAACCATTGAGCAGAACAATTGTAAGCTGTGTCGTTTCTTACCATAGACCAGATTAGGCAACAAATATGTATTGGCCATGACAATGTATGTGATGAATACTAAAACTGACACAGTCGTAAAGCGGTGATAATTTCATTCTCAATTTTATCGGCCCAGAAATGTCGAAGCTGATCAAAAATAAAACGTTGTGTCGGGAAATGTTTCGTGCAAGTTATGCAAGAATTAGAGATCTATGAACTTAGATTTTCTGCGTATCACCCTAACTGTAAACCAATATGATATATCATATGGTTTGATAGTGATTTTGGACCAATATTTTAGTATACATTTGTTTGCTGTTCCTAATCAGTTCAGAAACAGCAAAAATGTAAACCCCTTTTCAACAAGTGGACCATTGAAGTTGCCAGAAAACAAAACTTCTTTAAATGAACATACAAAACTATTCCGTTCCTACTTTTTATTTTAAGTTATAAGTTATGAATGGCATGTGATCTTGCAAGAACTAGTCTGCACTCTACTGTGTGAAACGTGAAATCATGGTATGACAAAAACACAAGGGAAAAAGTTTACACTGTGGTGATTGAGTCCTGGCTATGTTGCATATAATTCCAGATCCTTCTCATGATTATCACTATGGGTTTTAATCCCTTTAAAATAAAGTAATTTATTTACATTACATATCATTAATAATCCTGGTATGCGAAAAAAAACGTTTTAAAGGAGTATGTTCATACAGCTAGCCATGTAAGCCATATCGATTTAGTTGCACCTGTAACACACATTGAGGATTTCAGAGATTGAATGCAATCAGACTGTAGAGAGTATGGTATTACCAATCTTTGGAATTCAGACGTTATATATAATCTGGTCCGAAAACTTTCACATCGGCAGCAATAAGCAAAGAATAAAGAAACAAAACTTGCATTACTTGAATATGATCATTTCTCTACATGAACTAATAAAATGTGCAATGAGGTTGAAATTATAGATTCACACCTTTGAAAAGCATACGTAAATAATGAACCATTTAAACCATGAATGTGTGAAAAGGAAATGCTGCTGGATTAATGATTTCATGGAACCGAATAAATGCGACTGCAGTTCACCATATATAGTTCCGGATGTGCACATACTATAGAAAAGTGAATAGTGGAGCAAATCATATACAGTTCCATTGCCAAGATTCCAGAATTGCATTGATTACATTGGAAACACAAATTATGTAGCGAAGTATGTCTCGTGGGTGCACAGACCGATACAGCCGTCCACATCATACAGGCACTGCTTTTCATATGGGTTCACTGAAGAGCATTTCACTTCACATTTGTTCGTTGAAGGTTTAACCATCTTGCAAAATATTCTTCTAGTGGCGTTATGTCATGTAATACACCCTTTTCGCGATATGGGGTGCACAGTTCGGCTTTACCGGTATAATTGTACATATGATCTATGTTATTTTATGTTTACAATTTTTTTACTTTGCATCTTAATTTAGATGTACATATTATGTAATCTGAATGTTATCATTCTTATCTTAGAATGCTTTCTTTTCCTTCCATGGCTGATTGCTGCAGGTGCTACACCCCTTCGTATTGTTTTCCATTTTGGTCTGCACAGAGAGCGCTTGATGTGGCGGACCCTGTCTATGTGGTGGCAGTCGGAGCCCAAAATTTCAAGCTCTTGAGCTTTGAGATTCATTATGTATGTAAAGTAAGGCTAATTAATGTATGAAATATGCATAGAGAAGCTATGCCATCATAGCAGTATTAAAGTCACTAAAAGTGGCCTGCAGCAACAATCATGGGGTATGTTATTATTTCTTCCCTGACGCCTAACTGTAAATGCGTTCACCTTGCATTATCAATCCTGAGTCATTTATCTGTCTCCTCAGTCTTGCTCTCCCTCAGGTTATAAACAAACGCCTAACCATAATTATATAAATCATATGAAAACATTCCCTTATACGGTCTTATTGTTTTAGTTGCACACATTACTGATAATTATTTTCTTAAACATAAAAACCGGAATATCTTGTAATTTAAAACTGTCCCTCCACATGAGTTGCCTCTTTCCACCTCTTTGTCTCTCTCTCTCTCTCTCTCTCTCTCTCTCTTCGTAGGTAATGCGTACTATTTTCATCTAATATGTATGAAAATAAACAGTAAGAGATGACGCAATGAAAAGATTGACATGAGTGAAATTTCTTTGTTGTTGCAATATTTGTATTATTATTATTATTATTATTATTATCATTTCAGATTTAATGCATTTAATGCACATAATTTCACCATTGTTTTAGTTAAAATAATTTAATTGCATTTTAAAGAGATCAAATTTTAATAATATACGTTACACTATTGTCAATGAATAAAAAACTTATGTTATTAATGTAGCAAATTAAACAAAGGCATAATGACCTATCTTGTGTAATGTCCGTCTTCCTAAAACATAATCTTGGCTTGCTCAAAACTCAATGCCTATCATATACAAATACTTCTATGGTCGTTGTGCTAAGGGCAACGAATTCGTTTATCATAGAAATATGCAGTGATGAATATAAGTTGCAAGATATTTCTTTATGAAAACAGTGTTTTGCTGCGTAGTAATATATTGAAGTATTAAATCGATCAATCTAAAGAGGTCAAGATATCAATAATTTTTAAAATCTTCTTAAGTTGCTATCAATGATAATTAATGTCAGCAGGTCATGACATAAAAACCGCACACTAATATTATTTCCTAATATATAAATGCAATCCATACTGAATCATCTTTCTATATAAGTTTTATATACGTCCTTATTTTCTGTCATAGGAATCCAGAGTGATTTACATTAGGTGAGAGGCGATTGCTGAATTGTCATGTACGTGTGACTGCTACGCACGAATGCCTTTAGCAGCAGGTATGTCCTATCCTTTGGCGGGTATGTGCCCATGTTAGAGGACTATACTGTTGCGTACGGGCCAGGCGATTGACGCCTAGCTTAGAATATCATTAGGAAACGAACTGAATATTATCGACCCTGCATGGTGGTAGTTATATTGTAATAAGCCAATTAGGTGTCCTTACCGAGCGAAGCCAGCCCTGGCGTGAAATGTGCTATAAGTCATTTGTTTTCCCCTAACTTTCAAACAACATTCGCTATATACTGGAAATTCTAACGACGCACCAAGAGTATTCATAATTTGATTATGCTCACTGAATGACCACAAACATCGCACTTTAAATTTGCATTATAACATTACAATTGCATGGCCACCCCCCAAATATATTGTTAGCGTTCTGTAACTTAATACCATTTCTTCACACATCGGGAATATAAATACATCTAAAACGCAAACTACAGGTGAGTATTATCATAACGTACCATCCTTAGGTCAGTCAAGTAATGATTTTAAGCCTCATTCCGCATGTAACTCTATGCCATATTGTCCATCACAGCAATAAAAAATGTGGATCCAGATAATGGAATAGTCATTTCTATATTATTCAATTTAACAAAATATATACATATATAAAGTGCATAGTGCTTAATTTGCATCATCGTTATACCACGACTTGATAGTAAATCACAATTTACAACTTTAACCTACTACTGCTTATAGAAAAACAAAGTGTTTCGTGTGACTTGATGACTTTTTTATAAATAAATGTCGATAACTATACTATGCATCACATATGTAAACACTTGCGAATTGAAATGTGTGTTTCTTATTTGGAGCCTAAACGTCATTATGTGGTATTGGTCCATGAAATGTATATGGCGTGACAAGTGTCATACCTGTTTTATTGAACACATTTATTTGAATGTGCTGACAACTCTGAATTCATTTGATGACAATACCTTTATGAATAAATTCCACGAAAACTGCAGAGCTTGTGAATTTGTTGCCAGCCGAATTCTTCATAGATCGTTCGTCTTTGGGCATTTCTGTTTAGACCTTTCACTATCCCAGCAGCCTTGAAAATATCTTATGTATTGTACTATGATTTTGAACATACATCTTTAAAACAGGCATAAATATGTGATAAATAGATTAATCTTAAGATTTTCCAATTACAATGTATTTGAGGAATTTTACACTATTTAGCAAGTCTTAGGCTTCTTAAAGTGTAGTTTAATGCATAACCTTCAAGTGTATGCATTGTTAAGTGTAACCCAAAAATGGGTATGATTGTAAGTAAAAGCAGGTTATTTATGTTTTAACTTAGTTGGTTTGGGTGGTTGGAGGGTTTGTGAGAGAATTGCAAATAAACGTAAATAACATGACTTCGGTGTGCCCTAGATTGAAGCTTACCCGCCATTATCTCTTTCAGTTTGGCAGAGTTGTTAAGTCGACATTGAACATATATTGAATTTCATGTAAATTGCTATTTCAGATATAATGTTTAATAGTCGAACCTACACGAAATATGTTAGTTACATGCAGCTTAGGGTGTATAGATGGCTTGTTTTCATTTTGCAATTGAATTAAGAACAGCTAACGCAATCCCAAAATAATCATAACTACATTAGACGCTGCGGGTAAACTGATTTGATAGTTGCTATGTAATACAAATTAATGGCGCATAGAACAATGAGCCCTCTGTTTTAAGGCACTGACAGACAACTGAAATGAGCTCGCATAAGCTGGGACTTCCTTTCTATAAAAGAAGATCATATTCCTTTATGTACCTTTTAGGAATATACAGCACGATCACATCTATTTATAGATATAACAATTAATTTATTTCATTTGTTCTATTATCTGACACAACTTGTACCAATATTTTTTCTTGATTTATATTTTTATTTGATTTAAGGACAATAATTGAATCTTTAGAAATATAATTACCATATTTGGTACGTTTCTGTCAGGTTCTGCGTTGGAATTGGTGTCAAAAAAAGTGTTTCATCGTAAATCATTTTCGAGGTCTTCGTTTCAAATATTGCAGATGAAGATGAACATGGTCTCATTCCGGTGCTTAGCGGTAGAAAATGCGAGGTATTGTTGTTCTGTAGTCATCCTTCCCAGTACCGTCAAATGTTTTGATTTCAATCTCTACATATTCAAGATATTTCTACCGGTGGAATCTGTGAAACCGTATACATCCCTAAACTTTAACTTTCTGTGCTCGTTCTGGCCTCTAAATCCAGATATTTTTCCATAAAAGTAGAACAGGGAAAATTGGTGAGCATAGGGCGTGTGAGAGCCAATTCACCGGCTGAAATAAAAGCTGCTTCGTCATTGTGGTTTATCGGCTTTGATGCTCTTGGTTTCTTCCAAAACCAGCCATCTTCAGTTGCTTTAAATATTGAGTGCTTCGACTGAGTTCTAAAATGGACAGTCTCTAAGAGCATGGTTAATAGTCTTAACCACTGGCTTTGTGAATCCTTATAAAGAGCCAGACTAAATACGTGTTTAAATGATCCTAAATTATATTTTCAATACAGCATGTCTAACGTTTGTTATCATACAAAGAGCCAGACTAAATACGTGTTTAAATGATCCTAAATTATATTTTCAATACAGCATGTCTAACGTTTGTTATCATACAGCTGCACATTTGACATCAAGTTCAGTCGACTGCTTCGTTACATTGTATTTTACCTATCCCCCCTTCTATATATACTCTCTTAATTCTACATATTTCAAAACCATACTACATTATATATGTATATACATATGCATATATATGTATGCAATATAACCCTTCCTTTCCTTCTTTATATTCATTTGTTATTTACATACATCCTTTTGATACATTTAATAAAACGCATATGATTTTAAGGCATACAAAAATTAACTGTAAAACGAATATAACGCAATTTCCTTAACGTTCCGTTTTATTATGTCTAATATTTAAACTTTGTGATATATTAACATATAATGATTCAAACGCAGATTTGCCAAAGGCAACTTCAGTTCCAGTGAATCTGCATTGAGTAAACTGGCTTATGACAGTTGAGTTGCTTTGGTGTCAACATACATTTTTAGAAATCAGAATTTTGATTGTATGAATTGAAAATTAATATATGTTTGATATTCTTCAGACTTGTTTGCACTATCTAAACTTGCTGCACATTTTTGCTAAAATGCTATTTCACATTTTCCAACTGGATGGTAATTTTTTATTGTGTCAATAAAAGAGGTTACAAAGTTGCTAATGAATACCTGAGGTTATGTTTTCTGCAACATGACAAACTTATATTTTAAAAAGATTTGGAAATTTAAGCTCGTGTATATCTCTGTCTATATTTGTAATTGCAGATCAATTAGTTTCTAAGCTTTTAAATAAATATCTTCTCATGTTTTTGCAGGACAGGCGCAATACGAAACAAATATTTAGGTTCTCAGGTTGATGTCAGTCTTTGATAGTGTGTAGTTACTCCCCACAATGACGTATTCACAAGGATGGTAAAGTATGATTAGTCCTCATACTGTTTAAAGAAGTATACGACAAAAATGAAGTGATACAGATATCGCCTGGTTTGCAGCTAACCTTACTTTCAAATGTATAACATATTCTTTCATTCCTTCTTATGGTACTCGAAATATATAACATATACTTTCATTCCTTCTTATGGTCCTCGAAATGTAGTCATATGTCAAGGTCCTCACAATTATATGAATACACGTATTAGTGTGTGTGTATAAATATCCATTATCCAAATAGTATTGAGAGTGTTACATGTTATGGCTACGATGCTCAAACCACTCTGTAAATCCATATCTATCTATCTATCTATCTATCTATCTATCTATCTATCTATCTATCTATCTATCTATCTATCTATCTATCTATCCAAAGAAGTATACGCCAAACATGAAGTGATACAGATATCTATCTATCTATCTATCTATCTATCTATCTATCTATCTATCCAAAGAAGTATACGCCAAACATGAAGTGATAAAGATATATATTTATTTATCTATATATCTATCTATATATCCAAAGAAGTATACGACAAACATGAAGTGATACAGATATCTATCTATCTATCGATCTATCTATCTGTCTATCTATCTATCTATCTATATATCTATCTATCTATCTATCTGAATACACGTATTAGTGTGTGTGTATACATCTCGATTATCCAGATATTCTTGAGAGTGTTACATGTTATGGCTACAGTGTATAACAGAAGCAACTATTTCAAGATCCTATATCAAATTTGTAAAAAAATGTCATGTGAAATCAAACGGCTATAAGCTTAATGAATAAATGTTAATTGTATTCATGAAACGTAAATACAAATGCTAAGCATGTAAATATACTTAATGTTGAGATTAGCTTACTTTGATAACGTATTTTACTCATACCATCATTTTTTTTCGCAAAGCACTTATGTTTATTTGTATGGAAACTGTACCTGAATACTTGACCTCATGAAAGTGGCCTAGGACTAATTCACGTTTCACCATTTTGCACCAACTATTGGGATGCTAAAGGATTTGTTAGCTTAAGTTGTTCATTTGCCTATTATTATATAACGGTTTGCAAAAGGTCTGTTTTTGAGAGAGAGGTTGCAGTGATATCTTTAGAAAGATCGCGCAAAAATGAATGTAGTTATTAGTACTCTGTTCCATATGCAATTTTATTGTACGATTGTCACATAGTGTATCAAGCCTTTGTTGCACATATACATACTTGTTTGAGTTATACTTTGTAATATCCACTACTTGGGGTCGAATTGATAATATTGGTTTGGTACATCCCTTATTACGATACGTTTTGAAACCAAAACTAGAAAGATTGTGCCTAGAGTAATACGTGACATTCTCAGATGACATTTCTCAGACGTCGTCATTTTGTATTCGTTATTCAACTGCCTTTGCTAAACTATTATGTTTGAGATCATTTTACGCTGATGTTGGAATATAATAGACATTATAAAATCTGACCTTCAACAGCATTAAAACTATACATTATTTGGGATGATAGTACTATATATTGCGCACTTCTATGATGGTGGCCTTGAGATGGAATATTATCCGTTGTATTTTTCCTTATGTTCTGAATGGTCCTTTTCGTTATGGTGCAGTTTACAATTTGAATACGGGTCGTAGTAGCATACAAATATGATTTAGATTGTATTTGTGGAATATTAAAACACTGCATGAATAATTTAAATGACGTTCTAGTATAATTAATATTCATAATTCATTTTTGACTTTGTTTGAGATTCGCAAATTTGAATTGTAAGCAGTGATGACGTGGAACAACACAACCTGAGCGTTTTCTATATTCTGAGATAAAGCGTCGCTTTGTTCCAAGAGGATACAATTCTTTAAATACAATTAAGTATAAAATGCTCGATTATATGAGACAAACGCTCTTTTTGTTTCCCCCCTTATGAAGACGGATCGTATTTAATATCGAAATACTTGTGCTACACATTCATTATTAAAGCACAGTTGATTGGTAAGCATAATGAGTATCAGGTTTCCTAACATAAATTTCATATTTTAATTTGTTTGACTAAGCACTTTGAGTATCATTTATTTTCCAGACTGTGCGAATGTTCAACATGTACTTACGAACCTTATTATTCTTCATCAAGTACAACAAGGCACACTCATTAGAAAGCAATTACCTGACGTACCTTTCACAAATTTGTCTGACATTAATCAAAGACAATTTACTGAGCTATACAGAGTGTGTAAACTCGTTTTTTGATCGTAATCCTATGTGCATTAAATGTTATCCAATATTATATATATATATATATATATATATATATATATATATATATATATATATATATATATATATATATATATATATATATATATATATATATATATATATATATACATGTCGTTCCTGATCTTGCATGAGTCAAGATGTATACAAAAACAAAGTTCTCCTGTGTGTCTGCTTAGCAACAGCTGTAGATACATAATTCATCTAGAACTTAATATTTACACAAGACTTACATCACATAACACTGCACCTGCTGACACCCGTAGATGAATTATTTCTTCACTTAAAACGTTATGGCAAAGGTTTTGCATTTTCATTGAAACATCCTTATCTCATGAAATGAACATTATATTATTATTGCTTAATAGGCTTAAATATATTATGTTCTCCTTCTTGGAAGACTGATTATTATTCTATTTTGTTAACAACATAAGTGTATTATCAACACAGAATATTTCCTTAAGGACTGTTAAACAAGCGGTCCATTATATGACTTTCTTATCTCTTTATCTTTATTTCAGTAATCACATTTGTTTCATGTTTTCCTTTTCTTCCGGAATTGTTATAAAATGGTCCTAAAATAATAGTTAGTGACTGTACTGGGTTTAATTTTAAATATCAATCCCTCTCGAAAACAGCCACTAATCCAATCCCTGGGAGCAGGTGTCTCTTGCCAAACAAAATGCACACAATACTTTCGGGTAGTCAAGAATATGTGCCAGTCTTTCCGGATATTTTCCATTATTTCAAAATTTAAACACCAAACATTTCAGGCCGACAATGAGGTATATATTAGTAATTATTTATACAGATAGTGCAACGAATCAAGTAAAGTTCATTAACCATTCAGGTTGGTTTCTGTGTGTGATGTTTCTTATCTTTCAAACTTTACACACTCACCAATTCTATAGTAAGGCACAACTATTTGCTTTTTAGTATACCTAACCTCCAACAAGGATCACGAATATCCTATGGACAATTATCCCGTTATCCCGTCGTGTTTTATGGAACTAACTCTAACCCCGTATCAGATGTTCAAGATTAGAACCTGACTATATGTTGAATTTAATATGATGGCCGTTATGTTGGACCACCTCAGCCGTGAAACTAGCATAGACAAAATATGATTTTAATTGAAGAAATACCATATGTGGTCCAACTAGATTGCACTTTCGTTTGTTGAGGTGCAATATCCGGTGAACAAGTTATATGACTTTCTGCAAATTACTGCTCCCATATATATTCTCGGAATTCGGTGCAATATAGATATTCCTTTTCATGAAATAATTAGAAAATTACAAACGTCACGGGGTAAAGTGTTAATGAGTTTCCATGATGCAATGGTTCACTAATAGTGAATTCAGGTGCAAACCGAATGAGTGTCCATGGAATAATAAAGTGCCTAGTAAACCCAAGTGGTGTGCATCGGTGATGTAACTGCAATGTCAGTATTTACGGTAGGAAACGGTAAACTACTCAATGAAATCAATAAGATGGGTCTCGTCAGATACCGTTTATGTCGCAATTGTGCCAGATGTAGTGCAGTTATACGGTAGGAAGGTGCCTGGAAACCATAGTCTGACCGGCCTAAGGCGGCGTAGTTAAAATAGTTCCCCGTGTTAAGGGACAGCTACATAGTTTCTACGGCGAGATCTGTGGCATTGCGATGATTAGACTACACTTTAGGAACAGAATGGACACGTCGGTCTTTCTAATTTTCAACTCAAGCTGTATGGAAGTCTTTTGAAATTTGGGTAAAACATAACTTCTAGCGGGAATCATGCGAGGGTTTGATATCTTTAGATCAAGTAAAGATATTTGGCTTGTATCAATATATATATATATATATATATATATATATATATATATATATATATATATATATATATATATATCCTAGATATAAGCTTGTGAATGTCCTTTAAATTGTAACATTTATATTTGCATCACTCTACGTTCACTCTAGGGATATATCATTTAATTGGCACAGGGCAAGACTGTTTTGGTAGAAAGGAAGTATATGTTGATCCTCCAGATGAGAAGGTTTAGTTGGGTTTCAGATTAATGTTCAGGTCTCACTGTAATAACGATGCACCTCAAGTGTATTGGTCGTGAGGACATTATATATTTTCTATTGAAGATCGGCTTAATATTCAGGTGCAGGCATATTAACGTCAGATGGGTAACATACATCTTAAGGCATCTTAAGGCATAAACGAACCAATATTTTATGCATTACAGCTCTGGCGTGTTAAATAACAAGAATATTCATAATAAGCAAAAGTAACCTACTATAGGTTCATTCATTCAGTAAAGACTCCAAAGGTCCCGTGTATTTTTTGATTCAGTAGCAAGTATATAAATAACATTTTCAAATGTAGTTAGAACATGTGCCTTGTATCACGTTTAGACGAATTTGTGAGAGGCTAACATCACTGTGGCCTCCAAAATATAATCTACATCTGACTGCGCCACCAAGAGAATATGAAGTAATCAGCGTTCCCGGCCCTCATCTTGGGGTGCTCGCTCAATCAGTAATAATTTGGGGGTATTATTTATTCAGTTAAAATATTTGAAATTTCAGTATTGCATAAATATTTCCGTTCTAAATAGAAAATGGTCCGACTGTCAAGGTAGGATGCAATTAATAAAACAGGCGTTTTCTAAATATTGTGTACATTTGTCTCGAAAATGTATTGGTACCTTGGAGGAAATGAAAAACTATGAGTTAGCTAAATAATACATTATTAGGGAATGTTCAAATCAACAGAATATCTGATTAGCCTGTTTACCAAGCAGAGTGTAAACCCTCGTGGTTCCGAGAGTCATTTCCAAGCGAACTCACAATAGTAATTGGTGATACGAGTGTTTCAGTTTTCTTATAGACAAGAACATATATTTATTTGCACATTCCTTTGTAACGTTTGCTATCTTGACTACAATAGTGTGGAATGAGTCAGAACACTGTATCCCACTCTTGATCAGATGTTTCAAGTAAGACATTATGCTGGCCCAATTGTTTGAATTACCACATTTGGAAGCGGTGGATATGTTCTAACGCTATTGCCCATTACTGAAGCCATACATTATAAGAACTTAGTGAGTGCAGGTAAATTCACACTCAGCCAAACAGGTAAACATAACCATTTTATTATATCATTATTGCGTGGGTCTATTCTCTCTAATTAAACAGCCCTCCAGTCAGACCGCAATGGGTCCTAAAAAGGTACCGCGGCTAACGGCTAAGCCTATCAGTGCACCGTGTGCAAATAAACGCCCGGGTAATGAGACTCTCATTCCTTCTTACAGGAACAAGTATCAGGTCGCCGTGCGATCAGAAATCAGTGGCACATGCACATACGTGCAAAAGCCACTTAAATCCAATCTAAGTAAGCATAGAAACTCCGTGCGAAGGAAATACAAAAAAGCTGTGATCACCATAATTAGTATAGCCAACTGTAATTACGAAATGAGATTATTAAAATTCGCTCATTAACGAACAGAGAAAGCAGTATGCACTTATTTCGATTTATACCAGCTGTACCCTCTCCATGCATCAAGTTTTCAGCACTTTGGTAATATTGTATTTATCATACATTTTTCAAACAATATTGGTAACATGACATGTATACATAGTAGTTGAAAGTTGCTCATTTTAGTTTTTTGTAAGTGTTGTAATTAATATCAAGTACATATAATCCATTTATATCCCATACTAAACACTGCCGTGAGAAACATGTACTCTTCAGCAGTCCGTGGAAGGTTAGTTCAGCATCGGATATTGAAGGAATTTAACTGCTCATCTGCTTACAGTCCATTAATAAGAAGGTCATTCCTGATTATCTGCTGCATTTTTCATGTTATCAGTTGCTTCAGATATTGTGATATTTTCCATTTCACTGTCGATATTCTTTGGCTATATTGTTTTTGTCCTAGCATTTAAAGAGGAGCGAGGAAGATTGTAACAATCCACACTGATTTAAGCACGTGTGTATGGTCCGGGCCCACATATACACGAGAAACGTGGCTTAGTGATACTACTGAGAGTGAAGATTGTGTTAATACCTGCTGAAATTAAGATTCTGTTGCGGATTTTACTTCGTAGTTTAATAGTCACAAAGCTCTTCATTTATCTTTTCAGGATGTCATCCCAGCTCATCACCGATATAGACTTTATACCATAACTCGGAAATGTTAATAAAACGAACATTGAAAAAATGTTCCTACTTGCTTAATAAAACTTACTCCGATATAAATCTCCCCATATATATTTTTACCTTGGGTCACAACCTAGACACAAAGTAACTAGAAATACACTAGCTAACATGAAGTAATTTCAACATGCATCAAACGTTAACCCGGACATCACTTCTTCATAAGGAATTATTTCCATTCCCGCTTGTAGCTTAAAATCTTCACAGCAAATCAATGTTCCACGGGGCATACCATTGTTGGGTTAAAATACAGATGTGCATCCTCAACACACATTTTCCAGTGTGTTAACAAGCCCATCAACAAAGTGGAGTTTGAACACGAACATGATGGAATAATCACCTGCGTGTGCGTTTTTATGTTTTGATCAGAAAAAAAGGTTTGTTTCTATTTAAGAAAGAGTGCATATCGCGCCTATCTTAGGGTAATGGAACTTGAAAACAACTTGAATAAAAAACAGTGACATTGGACGTGTTTCAACTTTAAAACAGATTCGTTATGATTGAAAGTACTTGCAATACATAAAACAAAGCAAATATAATAAGCGTCCATACACACATACGTGTCAACAAATTGTTTTTCACGCCCGATTGATTTTTATTCGTTAAAGCATTGCTTTAATTTGTATCGAAGAATGCGTATCATGAATATCTGATTTCGTGACCTTTGTTTGCGTCTTGTGGAGTGTTTTCTTTGCAAATAGATGCCACCCAGTTTATTCTTACTTCAAATTATAGAGTCAATGACACACCTCTCATATCCTGTATGCACTGAGTGTGTAAGTCGATTGTAAACATCATTTGTAACATTGATATGCTCATTTCATCTCTGGTATCAAATACAATTTAATGACGAAACGAATAATGATGAGTCCATTTTAGGCCACGAACATCTCATTGAAATCGCATATACCGTTTAAAGTTAGGCAGCGCAAAAGAGTTGTACTATTCTTTCTTACAAATTTCAGTCACCAACTAACTTGACACAATTTCCTGTTTAACGTTTGACTGTTGCATTTTGTTTCTTATCAGACCTTATACATACGTTTAGTATATGCTCTTACCCCAGGATACGACGGTTCATCAGTATTGCCGGAAAATATTTCCAGTTTTTAAAAATCTTGTATTTTTACATTTCGCTGATATATTTGTGATAAGGGCAAACTACTGCATACAATTGTGCTTGCTTGCATCAAACTATCATCAAAACACGTGTACAACAGCGTTTGTTCAACACATTGTGTGTCAGACAAGGGCTTATATAGCTACTAGATGAAGAATGTCTTGATATGAGTGTTCCCGAACAGTCGATAATTCATTTTGCCCGGGTGATAGGGCATACAAAACTCACGCCCAAATATATCTTAATTGTTGTAGCGATTTCTTTATAACCGGCTTTTCCAAATTTGAATATTTGTTTATCTCCAAATTTGCCAGATATCTCTACATAAACCAGTTTTTGCCATAAACCATTAACATGAGTCTAATGCACGTAACATAACTGAGGGCAAGATATTCAGTATCTATTCTGTAAATGAAGCCATATCGCTATACACACGCGGTATTCGATAATTTTCTCTTTGAGGTGGAAGCCTTGGTAAAGCGTCAAAAATGAACAACGTTTGCAGAATCAAGGATTTTATCAAAGTAACTTTTTAGTAAGGGACACATTTCATCTGCTCTACAAGGCAAGACATTTCTTTACTTCCATTAAAATCATCAAGCAATCTAGTTCAATCAACTTCTTATCATTCAAAGTGCAATCTGTACCCAATATCCTGCATTAGGCCATACGTTATCAATTTCCGGACATATTTGCCATCATACTATTTATAGTTCCAATCCAAATAACTTTTGATTTCATAATAATGCCGTGTTGACATACTATCGAGGCCAGGACGATTACTATCTGAAGGTGTGTCTCCTAAGTTAAAAGAGAACCGTCTCAGTATACAAACGGTTCAACTTTGGACTCCATTAAATTAGACAGAATGCCTGTAAAGTTTGTGTTAGTTATAGTTTTTCAGCAAGAAGTTCATTTCTTATTATAAATAAATAAAATGATAAAGTGTCTGTCTTTCGACAACATATCTCAAAACCGGAACATGGGGATAACTGGCCATTATTAATGATTCAATGCTTTCATTTCATGCAGTATGCTCTACACCACTGACTAAAATATTAGTCAGGTTAGAAGATTCAGGGCCTTCTCCAGAATCACTAATTCAGTTGAGCCAAATCTTGAATCTAAGCATATCAGTATGAGAAGACCAGATTCGTTCTTGTTTCATATTGTATCAGTTCTACATAATTATTTTATTACCAACAAAGCTTCCCTCTTTTCAGAACAAAACATATTCTATGCCACTAATAATAACAGGGAGGACATTTTTCACCATAGAAGCAATTGATGCTGATGAAATCTTGCAATCTACATTAAGGAACTAGAGTGGCCTCAACTTTTCAATGAATTTGCTGTCTTTATTTTCTTTTTGAATACAAATAATGATTTCCAGCGAATTAAATGTTGAAAAATGTTACATATTATATTCAGCATTTAAATAACTAAACCGAAAGCCGCCTAGAATTCATCAGCAAATCCATCTGACCCAGGGCTACTTTATGTGGTCATATTGTTGAGTGCTGAACCACATTCTCCAAAATTTATCTTGCCATTAAACTAGCTTTTTTCAAAATCGGAATGTTTTTATCGTGAATAAAAATGTGATTGCAAACTTGCAAATTACTAGATTATTATACTTTTTTAAAATAATATTAATAGTGATCTAATTTATTGTAACCCATTGCACGTCTTCGTCTACCATAATTAACTATGTTATTAACTTCTTGATGTGATTTTTGTTTTCAACGTTACCTAAATATTAAGATTTTTTTTCTTATAAGAATCGTACCGCCATGCATTCAATCTTAACATTATAGATTTCAACTGTTTTCGAATTTCTTCTAAATATGAATGCTTTTGTTTGGTTCTTTGCATGGCAGTGTTGATCTAAATTTGTTCCACCAAAGTATGTTTTGTCTTTATTTCAACTTCAATGCTCTTTATTGTTCGTTTCTCCTTGTTGGCTTAACTTGGGAATAGGTCACTCATTATAATATTGTAATCATCTTAAAGATTTTAAAACAATATTTGATCAGATCAGATCATCTGAAGTGTATTTTGCATATCGCCTTTTTAATTGCATTTTTACTTTATTCATGAGAGGCTCATTATATGAAACAAACGTATTTATAACATTGACTTAGGCTGTTTTCTTTACTATTTTTTACTACCCTTCTACTCGCATTGTACATTGCGAGTGAGTTTAGTATAACCATTATGGTCACATCAAGCAAATCTTGTAAGGTGGTTTCATCTTTCAGAGCCAAAAATCTGAATTGGTATCGCGAGGAAGAGTATGATACAGGATACATAAGAAAATAGTATGACTTTGCCTTCAAAGCTGCAATAGTCCTTACGTGTGTTTATGTGTCTCTGTGTCTGTATGTGTGTGCACATATTCGCTTAACTTTACTTAATATGAATAAGGTTATGTTGCTACGAATGGAGCATAGTATTTGTAAGATGTGTAACTGTTGTTTAAAATATCTGTCGAATACTGACATTTTGTGAACATGACATGGTATTTAAATTGTATTGGATTTGCGGACGCTATACATGTGTTGGACGTTCGTTCGTAATTCACAAAACACAGTCATGTCATATTGCATAATATGCACAAACAGACACATACGGTTGAAAAATCATGCATGAAAGTGCGGTGAGAAAACACATAGAAGTAGGCATTCAACTTAACTTATAAGTCTCCATGCTTATTTGTGATCCTGAACTAGATTCAATAGTTACTTGTTTTAGTTCAGTTAGTACATATATATTTGTGCAAGGTAGGCCACACGTTTGAGGGGGCCCTGATTGTCCGAGCAGTCTAAAGTGCCCACCGTTACGGATCAATGCCATCTCCCCTCTGTATAAGTGGGTTCGTGTCTGGGGCTCGGCCAGTGTGGGTATGTGGGAAACATGGCCTGTAGCTTCTCGTGTGTCGGTGTTTTTTTCGTGGGTTTTCCCGGGTTATATCTCTACTATTAATACTGACCGACATGTATAGCCTATCTTGTCTGAAAGATGGCCTTAAGCCATATAACAACAAATGACGTGTGAGAGTGCATTACCGTATAGCGCCCGATCTGCGATCTAGACTGAGATTAAAAAGTATTGACAATTCTCACTACATCAGAGAAAACTATAAAACATTATTTATTCGCTGTGTGAAAGGTATGAAATTTTGTACCATTTAGGGTTGTTAAAAATATTGCGATAACAACCTCAGTTAGATCCAAGTGCATGTGTCTTGTGCTATTTAAAAAGCCGCATTTCCACACAAATTGATTTTAGTAAGTTAAATTAGTGAGACGAACGAAGTTAGCAAGAGAGAGAGAGAGAGACGGAGAGGCAGAAGGAGAGAGATATAAATGAGCAAATTATCTGTCTTGCCTTTTGTCTCAGGTACAGATACAACAATTACAATTTCCATGTAGCGGTAAGAGGTATGATTTAAGACAGGCCGCTTAAGTCGGATATGGAAAGAATGTAATAACCTTATCTAACGTATCACTAATGATCGAAATCAGTGTATTATCTATACTATTGGTAAAGAACAGTTGTTCTTAGTTAAAGATTTTGTTATTTCAGACACAGTCAAATCGACATTAGCTTGATTAATTGTATTCCAGCTAGGTTAACTATATATGGAAACGTTTTTAAGTTAATTAACAATCTTATAAGGTCTTATACATTCTTTAAAATATTTCCATAACATAAATATTACACACATTTTTCACAGGAAACCACATGTTGTTCCAGTTTGTAAAATATAATTATAGCTAACATGTTTGCACTCCGTTGCAATTGTATGTCATTAGTCCCCCTTCCGTATGCAACCACACTGTATTAAACACGTGCACTGGATTTACCCCTGAATTTATCGTATCTTATTGGAGATCAGAGAAATTGAACTGACTGACTGATCGGAGTTCAAAGGTCCCACGTGCGAAATTCATCAACTGTCAATCCTCCAGTCAAAATTTGTTTTTAATATTGATACTTTCCTATCACTCTTTCCTGTTGGTTAAAATATGTTAAATGCTAAAGCCTTGTTTTTTATATTGCATGAAGTGTCTGACAATAGTGCATTCACTTACGGTTACAACTAATTTGCACGGTGTCCTTCGTGAAATGTGTCTTTATTGTCTCGTGTTTAAGACACTATTTTAGTTATCTAACAATCAGAGCAATAGTAAAACTAAATTTCATACTATACAAAGTTGTAAGCAGCTCTAGTTGTATGTTAACGTAAAACCTTGTATGACGTTATCAAGCCCTCTCTGGCAATATCAGCATCATTTATATTCGATTCATCTGGGTTGTGTTTGGCAGTGATTTGACAAAGTACCGAAAACTAACACACAAGACAAGTATTGAGTCTCTAAAAGATCTATTAAAAAAATAAGAATGATTACTGAACTATGGGGTCAATGTGTTTAATGAATACCCTCATCAACTAACAAATCGCTCAAAAGTCAATGTTGTTCAGATACTAACTTATGAGAAAGATTCATAATTGAGTTAACATGATAATACACCTGAGTCCAAGTCCATTTAGATGTGAATCACCAGTCTGTACTTAGTGAATATTTCCCATTATTCATTATTATATAAATCTTATATTACACGGGAAGCATTACAAAACTAGACGGCATATTACTATTCGTAAATCCCACTAACTACTACAAACAGATAAAAGGTGTTTTGTTGTTGCTTGGTGTCGTTTAATAACTTGCCGCTTATATTTGTACTAGGAGCCACACCCATAAACATCTGCGCATTCAGGGTAAAAGCGATATGGAAATTTTGTTTCTTAACATAATGCATAGCAGTCATTATGTGATAATGTTGATGCTATATGAGATACCTGTGGTGAATTAAACTTCATACCACTTTTATTTAACCCATTTATTTTACAATGCTGACAAATATGTGTTGTTGGAGTATGATGCGAATCCTACATAGTCAATTAGGCTAATATAAATAGATATAACAGTATATCTTGATCTTGCAGGTAATTGTTTCAATAATTTAATATCGATGTTTCTATTTCATTTTGCATTGATAGCAGAAGACATCAACTGGTGCTAAACATGAAATGCCATGAATGATAATATTACCTTTTGGCTATCAACCAACACATACTGAGGCACACATACCATTATATATATATATATATATATATATATATACATATATCTTTCATCCATATATCTGTCTTAAATTTTCATGTGCTTTGTGAAATGCCAATTATTCTTCAGAGTTATTACATGTACGAATGCTCAAACCACTACGTGGCTGCGTTAGTACTATTTGAACCGATTACAATGACACATAATTACTCAGTTGGCCTAGTAACCATTGTAGTACTCTCTGTACTTACAGGTATAGTGCGTTAAACGTGATGTTCTTTGTATTTATATGCCGAAACTAAACAGTATCTGTTGTGCTGACCTCCTTTGGAAGGACTGCTAAATATGTTTTAAAAACTATGTTAAATTCATCACCAATAACGAAAAGCAACTTATGATGTATCAAAACGTTTGGTAGAGGAGGGACTGAAAGATTACAGATAAAAACATTCGGCTTATCAAACAGAGCGAAATGTGGCATTTGCTATTTGCATTGTATTGCAGCTGTATTATCTAAACTATATACATACATGGAAAATAATTTATCACGGGTAACCAGATGGCTCACGTCAGAATGAAGCGTTTGTTGTTAAATTTACCCTCGTAATAATTTCACATTAGAAGTTTCCATCCGGTATTAAACATAGCCACTTTTTCTACCTTTGTATTTATTATTTGTTATTGTATATTATAGTAATTTAACTGATTGATTGGTTGGAGTTCGAATTCCACATTTGAGAAATTCAGCACCTGCCAAATATCCAGCCAATATTTGTCCGAAATATTGATATGTGTTCCCTTACACTGTATTGACCTGTATTGTATGTAATGTTACTTTATTTTCGTACGTGTAATATCTTTAATTAATATATTAACCAATTTTTGTAATCATAAAACAAACCTTCTTAATATACAACATTGGTATCACCTAGATAAAGAGTGTATCACAGTTTAGATCCTCCTCACACATTATATGGAACCCCGGAGGCAATTTTAACATAATTTCCGTTCAATTCGTAAAGGCTGGTGTTTTGACCAAATCAAACATAAAGCCACTTTTGCTGAGACCTTCTAATTCAAACATTTATAGAGGTAACCATTATATGTATGCAACATTGCAGATATGCACATGAAAGTCGGGGCAGCTATACAAATCAGTGTGAGTATTACGTCAAATACAATCGAAATTTTAATTGTTGACATACCTTCAAATGACCATCGAGCTGAATGTCTCACAGTTCTCATAACGTACATATATTATCGACTACTTATGTATCATAATATGTCGAAACATATCTAGCTTTACAAATCTGGTCAGCACCAGTCGTCTTTCTCAAGCACCATTAACTTGGTCATTTTGTCAAAACAAAGAATCTATTAACAATACTACAAAATACTCACAAAAAATCATTCAATAACAAATGTTTTAGTGCAGTTGATAGTACCAGCTTTGTCATCATTAATCTTCAATTGGACCCGTCTGGGGTCATAACTCGGAAGTGTGTAATGCAACAAAGATAAGCAACGTACGGTCCTTAGGAGCTTAGGCTCTAATATTATGTGTTTAGGCTCGAGTGAACGGTAACACACAAAAGAGTGAAAACAACAGTCTTTGAAACATTGAACAAATACTTTATTTCGCTGGCAAAAAACCTATAAAAATAAGAACATAACTTCTTAAGAATCAAATCTAAAACTAATCCAGTCATAATCCACGAACACAATTTTACAAATCCTAATAATGAAATGCTCAATGATTTCAAGTTTTAGTCCCTACAAAGAATCCAAGATGGTAGAAGAAGACGTATTCTGTGTCCTGTACTGTGTTGAAGTGTAAAGTTCCTTGTAGAAACACACAAAAAATCGAGTGTTTAAATTCATGAAATTTCTTTATTCAAGAATTATGCATGAGCACTCAAAAGATTTCCAGATAATATTTTAGAATCAAAACAATTCGAATTACTATGAATATGTAATTTTAAAAAATACGCAACAAAATATACACCTTTACGCCCCAGTATTTAGAAGCCCGACTGAAAAATTTATTATTATAAAATCTTTAATAAGCTTTAGATACTGCGTAAAACAGATGCCCATATGAGTGTCACGTTCTCATGTTCTAGAACCTCGTCGATAGTATTTACTTGTTAACAATCACGAACACCCAGTACTGTCATGAGTACAACCAATGATATTTCACTGTAGGAAAGAAATAAAAATATCATAGTCAGAAGACAAAATATAATCTCCGATAAGTATTTCTTTGCAATGATGCCACCATATCGATGTTATTCATTGCGTTGCTGCTGCACTTTTCTTGTCGTGCAAGGCAGATAAAACATATAACTGAGTTCCACCTGTGGATAGTAATATATACGTACAGTTGTATGGAACACTAACTCGTTAAGAATTATATATATATATATATATATATATATATATATATATATATATATATATATATATATATATATATATATATATATATATATATATATATATATATATTAAAGCTATACTTGCACCGGTATGAAAACAATTATATACATATATATATATATATATATATATATATATATATATATATATATATATATATATATATGATTTGGAGTGACCAATATAATCTACATAGTGCTGCTTGTTAGAAACATTATGTTTCAGCAGTGGATAACGAAATGGCAAATAGTTATACAGAAAAAAGTGAAACATCATTTTAATATGACAAAGGCACTTTTTGTGAATGAATTATTCCTCAATATTTATATTTTCTTTAATTTTCTTCAATTACAGTAACGATAGTTTATAGTTTATACTTTAATGATGGGAGTGTTTAAAATATTCAGAGTAGATAAGTTGTGATCCAATATTTAATATATGTTTAATATATGCACCGTACTATATCTCACTATCTGAAAGATCTAATATAGTTGATTTGTCAATTATTATCATTTTATGATTATATATTGTTGTGCATTTCAAATATTTTATTTAAAATGGTATGGCATTTTTGTGCATGATTCTTCCGCCATCATCTTTACCGTTTTAAAGGAATTGAGTTTGTAGCTATAAATGTCTAAATTATAAAAATATAAATCAAATCGAACAAATAGGTGTCATTTTATGTTCTTGGCAAGATATTGATTTACAAACGGAATATCCAAAAGTGTATAGCTTCAAAATAATAGGCCGTACAAGAAAATATATTGTTCAATAACTTCATAGAGATCATCTGTTTCATCACGACTTAGGCGTGTTCGTGCATCAACTAAATTGTTACCTGCGACACATTGCATGCTTAATGACGATATGTTGGAAGATATTTCGAAAATCTATTAAAATAAGGATTTAGAGTCGGATTCTATTTTACGATGGTTTACGTGATATTTCTTCACTGTAATTGTCTGAAAAATCCTTTACATAGTATAAAAGTGTTGAGTTCAAGTTAATTTACATATATGAATTGTATCAGTCTCTCTTGAATCACAGACTATTCCCTGACTAGTTATATAAGCAGTTGATATATGTTTGGAGCTATCCAAGCTGTTAGACAGCGAAAGAAACACTTTCCAAGACCAAAGGAATCACTTGACAAACACGACAAAGAGGTATCATTACCTATGTAAATGAATGAAATGTTATGAACGACTACGGTCAAAAAGTGCAAATGTTATGTCCATGCTGAATTGCAAGAGCGAAACACAAATGATCAATGGTGAGGCGATCCTCCAAGATACGAATTATGTCTGCCGCTCATCAGATTCATTTAACCAAACTAAAGTATACAAACATTGGGAAGATGCACTTGCATACTTAGACACAACGCCATATAAAACCAAAACTACAAGATCGTCCAAATAAATACAGGAAAAGTAACTGTACAGTGGATCGTCAAGCAATCACAATAATGTTCTACATTGATACCAAAATATAAATAGATAATAATACTAACGTAAAATATTACTACTATTAATACTACTACTACAACTACTACTACTAACTATAATTAATAAATAAAAAATAAATAAATAAATAAATAAATAACAAAAGCAAGAAAGTGAGGAAGAAAGAGGAGAAAACACATAATACTACTACTGATACTACTACTACTACTACTGCTGACAAAATAAATTGTAAGAATACAATCAATAAATTATAGGATGTTTTTGATTTTCTCCAGGTATTTGGATCAAGGTCATACACGATGATTTACAAAACACTTTCAGAAGACAATATTGGAAATTCATAGGTTGTGAACAATCCATATATTCCATCGAGTGTCTATCCCAAAATATCTACATTGGCGTACTTCATATGAACATGTTTACCACAAAAGAAAATGTACCTCTTTATACCTGTTGTTATACTACGCCAGTACCTATTATATTAAGGTTCCACATTATGTAGTTAATAATTAGACGTTAATTTTAATCATGCAAAGTAACTTGTAATATAATTGCCACTTGTGCTCGAGTATATTGTAATGATCTCACTGACAGACGTATCATGTTGTTCAGTTGCGAAAGATTGTCATTCTCCATTCTTTGTATCACAAAAGGACGAGGTAATTACTTAAGGTCTGTCAAAGTTTTTGTCATGCGATTTAAGTATACGTTCTCACCCTTTCTCTATTTTTCTCTCTCAGGTTGTTATATTTTCTTCGTTTTGCCTGTACGTCATTTTCTGAAAATAAAACAAAAATGTCATGACAAACATGGTATAGCCTGAAATTAAAATATAATGACACATATAATACTTCGTTTTCAAGCCACGGACAAGTAATTCGGGTCACATATACGGTAAAGCGCGGCTCCGTTTGTAGAATAATGAACATTGTCCTCTGCATGCCGCCTATTGAAATACCCCACTATCAGTCTCTCCGTGAACATTAATAATAAATGCACGTATTTTATTAAGTACACTGAACTTGTAAAGACATTATGCTGGATTTGTCAACTAGTGTAGGTGTGCACGTCTGTTTAACAAAAAAGACGGAACATAAGGCCTTTTATGTCGTCCGTGGAGGACTAAATCAAAAGACATAAATAGTAAATATATATATATATATATATATATATATATATATATATATATATATATATATATATATATATATATATATATATATATATATATATATATATATATATATATATATATATATATATATATATATATATATATATATGTATGCCCAGGTTTCAAAACACCATACATATTTATATTCGAGTTAACATCTGAACATATTTGTAGTACAGGGCAGATGTCGATGTACTGGACATGTACGACCCTTCAGAACTAAGAGATTGTTTTCCTTACTATATAACATATTATTATATTGCCTATTATGTTTTAGGATACTTAACTTTAAATTTATATTTATAAATTTCACCTGCTACTACTGAGCGAGCGATTAATTATGTTTACTGTCAGATGTTTTCGTTGAACTCTTACTCATTCATAGCTATGCCAAACTATCACGTGAATATTTTATTGAAAATTGTTGTTGTTGTAGGGTGTAACTCCATTTTTGAGCACAAGATAGGACATACATGGGGGCAAGTTTAAATGGTGGAGGAAGAACCCAGGAAAACCCTGTAAAGAACCATCGACGTACGAGAAGCTATTAGCACTAGAAGCTATTAGCATTGTTTCTCACATATCCACATTGGCAGTTAATAAAAATTAAGCCCATCCAAATATCGGTTACTGAATGTGCCTCTATATAGAGCTTATATATCCATTGATATTGTTTGGGTGGTTTTATTTTTTTCGTCAGTTTCAATTTGATATCACTAACTTACCATATCGTGCTATATTTGAGCTTCAATAGTAATTATATGCAGCTACTCTAACAACCAAACCGGATGCTGGCAAACACATCACTAGATTAGTAGATTACTCTATCGACGAGGCAGTTATTGCTATGTCGTTGCAGCATCGGTGGAGTAAAATCGATAAATGTATCGGACATAACAGCATAATAATGACTATGTAGGGAATATTTGTATGATATTACATTCCTACGAATGAAAACTGCTCATTATGGAGAGGCTTTTGCGTGTGCATAGTTGTTCATCATCATCATCATCATCATCATCAGTCTCATGACCTAGTGTGGTCTTTGAGGCACTGTGCTGCTGAACATCTGACCAGTTCCCTCCACTTGTCTCGATCACGTGCCAATGCCTGTGTCTCCGCAAAACTTTTCCTGGTCCATTCTGTGATGTTGTCAGTCCACTTTTTTCTCTGTCTACCTCTCCTTCTGCCACCCTGGATGCTGCCCGGCAGGACTGTTGTGGATAGACTGTTGGCTCTTGTGACATGGCCATACCATTTCAGCTTTCTCTTTTTGACGGTGGTGAGGAGGTGCTCATATTGGCCTACTTCGCGCCTGATGGTG
Organism: Sinohyriopsis cumingii; assembly: GCA_028554795.2. NCBI lineage: Eukaryota > Metazoa > Mollusca > Bivalvia > Unionida > Unionidae > Sinohyriopsis > Sinohyriopsis cumingii. The sequence goes on along the minus strand of CM068834.1, from coordinate 77,527,078 downwards.
TTACGCACTTCTTCATTTGTGATGTGGTCCATGTAAGAGATGCCAAGGATGGTTATGTAGCATCTCATTTCAAGTGATTTTATTCTTCGTTGTAATTCTCCTGTGAGGGTCCATGCCTCACATGAGTACAAAAAGACTGAGATGACTATAGCTCGCAATAGTCTGATTTTGGTTTTCAGACAGATATTCTTGTCTCTCCAGATGTGTCTTAGCTTTGACATAGCTGCCATTGTTTGTGCTGCTCTTGTCAAAAGTTCTGCTCTTGATCCCTCTTCAGTAATTATGGAACCAAGATATTTGAACGGGCTCACTGTTTCCAGTTCATGTCCTCTGACTTTAATCTTGGCTGAGATTTATTTGCCACTATTTGTCATCAGTTTTGTCTTCTCAGCGCTTATCTCCATGTCAAATCTGGAAGATGTTTCATCCAGGTTCTTCACTAAGGTGGCTAGCTCGTCTTCACTGCCTGCCAGCCCATCAATGTTGTCTGCAAAGCGGAGGTTGGTGATGTTACGCAATCCAATGCTGACTGTCCCACAGTGGTTTTCCAGGGCTTCGCTCATGATGCGCTCTAAGTAGATGTTGAAAAGCGTGGGTGACAGGAGACAGCCTTGACGCACTCCCACTGTTGTCTGGAACCAGTCCCCCACAGCACCTTGGGCAGTGGCAGATGCTTTATCTGCTCGGGAAATGGACGCACCCGCCCATCCACGAGTCTCCTGCTGCCTTGCAGGTCGGCTTTGGTTAGCCAAAGGCTAAGGGAGTAAACCCTAAAAGAAAATCCGGAGTGGAGACCCTAAGGCAGCTGGACGATGTACTACATCCCCTTCTGGCAACTCCTTGGTCTGGAGAGAGATGGGCTCCGCCAGACGACTTTTGCCCAAGACACACTGATAATGCTGGACAAATCTGAGCATAGTTGTTATTTGAGGTTAATACTTAGAATCGTTAATTAAATTTTTTCTGCAGTTAGGAGGTGTGCGCTTGATCCCACATTTGGGACTAAGAACACAGTACTGTTGTCATGATACATAATGCGTATAGTAAAGACAGCATACTAAAAATGTAATCTTATATAGTATCGGTGGCTAATATTTTTGAAAGTTATGTGTAATAAGCAGATGACGTTGACTACCACGGTTTGTTAGCCATATGAAACTTGTTAACTTTGGTACCTTTTAGGGTAGGTACCTTTTAATTACCATGTTAACATGATATGTGCTCAGAAAATTATTTCGAATGAATATTCGATTAACCGAACATCTCTTTCGGAAGGACTTTAATTATAACAAACTCGAGAGAAGAGATATATCCATCAGTTCATTAGATGAAAGGATAATAAATTGAATTGTTTGTTGTGTATCGTAAGGTGCAAAACGAGATCCAGGATGGGACAGTCTTTATATTTAGAGACCAGTTGCTGTTAGTTTTCATTATGGATTTGTATCTGTTTTCCAGTGACATTTTCTTCACGAATATATTTGACATGGCTACACAAAGAGACTATTTATCGGTAGCTCGAGAGTATTTGACCAAAATATGGTCTGAAAAAGACAATAAGACAAACAATATGACTGAAGACCAGAGACCATGAGACCAGAGCGAATTGACCTTAATAAAGTTGGACGTGTTTCGTCTAGAAAGGGTTATAATCGTAAAAATAAAAGTTTTTATACGTGTCAGGGTTAGGGCCCCATCTTCGCCCTATGATGAAAGCGTAAATGTTCAAATTTTAAAGGCTACAATTTATTGCAGGAGGTGGTGTGCTAATGCGTCCGTCAGAGTAATGAGTCGGATGGAACCCCAAGGCATATCCCAGTACAGATATTGTCATATAATTACCCATGGGCTGGGTAGGAACCAAAGATCTGTTCAATTTGTGTATCACATTTCTGGTCAGTGTCAACATGCCGCACATACTTTAAATATGCCGGTTTAAAACAACAATAAACTGCCTAGGTAACTCTCGTGAATCAGGGTTAAATTATATCCAATATACATTTGAGCGCACGAGACAACCAATAAAGACTATGTGAAACTGTTTGTGATCGACCATAAATCTCCCAGTTTATCTCCTATGTGGTGTTCATCATAAGGAAATGACAAACGGATTCTGCATATATTTTGGTGAATTCAATAAACTCACCTTATTTAATAGGGGAACAATATCATATATTAAAATATGGCTTTCACAATTAACATGACATTAGCGCATTTTACATTCAGATCTCAGCAAGAAAACATGCATGTAAACAATACTAAAAACGCAAGCGCATTGGCAGAATTTGCGACCATAACAGTTGTGTAGCTTATCGTGGGTCGGTGGTTCTTTCCGGGGATTTCCAGGGTTCTTCCTCCAAAATTAATACTGGACGACATGTATAGCCTATTGTATGCTGAAAAATGGCATTAAACCCTAAATCATCAGCAACAACAACAACAACCAAATTTAGAGAAGACGGAGATGAATTGAGGCGCATTTTATTCGATGTCGTTATAGTGGTTATACAACGGGAAGAGAGAGAGAGAGAGAGAGAGAGAGAGAGAGAGAGAGAGAGTGCTGCTGTCGTAAAGTAGAAAACAAGAATATGATTTAAGTAGCAGTATGTAAAATCATTATTTTCTTTAGCCAACATATACCGAAAAATGGCGTTAAACAATGCAACAATAATATATTTAACACAATGATGAATTCCAGCCCCTAGTGTTTTGCATATAAGCACTGGAATCCAATGATCTTGATCTACGATTGTTGTCCCACCATTGCTATGTCTGTCGATATAATACGTCATCGATAATGAATAATACAAACCTGAGTATAAAATCTCCTGGACAATAATGTCAGGATGTATAATATTTGAATTATTGATCGGCTCAACAAGGTCATGTAGCAACGATTTATGTTATTAAAGAATTACGTATGTTATCAGACAACAAAAGTGTCAAATGCTAAGTTTTATTTTCAGCGAGTTTGAAATACATTAGCAGTCTTATATTTATTATAAATGATTAATAAACTACCTGATGTTTTTTTTTTATTATGAACTATTAAAACTGTGAATGGAAAATGTAATTGTTGTTATCAGTTTCGCCCTTTGGAGTATTTTCGTGCAATGTCATATTGCTATCTCAAAAAACCACATTGCGTAAATATGTGCACTGGAACTACAAGTGTAATGACATATATGTGAACTGTCCATGGTCTATTTAGTGTTTAAATTAGCAATACATTCTCAATTACACTATAGGGACTGTTTGGAAGCTTGGTTGTTTCCCAGCATTTAAAGCGATACGATGCACACCTATACAAGCCGATGGCACGTACGCTCAACTGTAAAGCCATTTATCTCCTCCTACACTGTTACATATATCAAAGTGTAACTTGCATCAGTGATAATATTAAAGGTGTAAGCTGTGTCAAAACTCTACAAATTTTAATTTCCTTTCTGTTGCAATAGACAAGGGTCAACATATAACACTTTCTTCGTGATCTGTGACCAGTCGTTCATACCGCTGTTTAGTAAGAGCTTGACTTTAAATCCAAATATCTCTTCTATGTGTTTGATCCTCATGTTGAACTCTCTCTCTGGTCCAAGTCTTTCGCGTTCGCCCTCTTTAATGGGCTGGCGGTATACGTTTTAGTTAGATTTCGGCCAGCACCCTGTGTCAAGTACATATGCCTGTTGACATCATAATCTCCCTCAATAACTAATCTTAGTGATGGTGTCGGACTTGTATTTCATGTGCAACAGTGGTTGGTTGTAGAAAAATAAACTTATGGAGTATTATTTAACAGCTCTGAGAAACCAACAATATGGTATTTTTTGTCAAGTTTAATACAAATTGTACACCTAAATTACTTAATTACTTTATGTACACGAATATACCAAAATTCCTAAAGTACTTGCTAGAGTATATTTGGTACTCCTGAAAGTTTTAGAACGCTCGAATAATATCATATGTATGCTTTCACATCCAAAAACATATACAATGATGTATAAAACCAAACATACAATTGAAAACTACAAAGATTTAGGTTTCATATACACTATAGTAGATATAATTGGACTATTTATTACAATTTTCGTACAAAAAAAAAGATTTTGAAATTACACAACACAATAGGTCAATATAGATTTAAACAATGATATAGCAGCCCATAACCTAGATTTCTCACAGGGATTTATGTACCGCACATTATATGCGGGTCAAACGGTGCTGCTAGATGGAACAAAACAATGAACTCAGTAACTGAACCGATTAGCGAATCTATAGAGTTAAAACAAAACAACATGAATAACGGTACTAATTAATCCAAGAATAGCTGACCAATTTAACTTACGGTATCAATAATCCCTCCGTCCGAAATATATAACCTTATTAGTGCACACAATACATAACACATACAACATTATTACGAGTTCTATATACAAGTTCAATACACATTTTTAATGTCAATCAGTTGCGAAACACACATGAAAGACAAATGAGTTGGCATTGCGTATATATTATGTATCTTGTAAGTAACGATTTCACATTTTCTAAATTACATTGTAATACATCCTTAAAATTAATTCCTTTCTTGACACCTTAGATATTATATATTTGACAGTTTAACAATGAAGACAGCTCACTCGATGAAAAGTCCAAATAACTTGTGATAACTTTATTATTTTGTAGTGAATAGCCCACTCCCATTATCCTTATTACGTCCCCGCATAACCTGCGAATGGTGATGCAGTTGTCATAATCAGCATTTGGTGATAATGGTATCTTGATTTCATTGCTGTTATGAAGTAAAATGCAATGACACAACGAACACTAAGACTCTGTTTTCAGGCCACGGACAAGTAATTCGGGTCACCTATGGCTATGCGGTAAACCGCGGCTCCAAGTTTATAATATTTAAAACTGTCCTGTGTTTGCCGTCTATTGAAATACCGCACAACCAAATCGCTTCGTTCACAACTATTACTACCTGTATGTATTTAACTAAGTAAACTGAACCTGCAGCTACATTATGCTGGATATGTACACAATTTACATTCGTTAATTTCAATACAATACGAAATACGGAATATAAGACATTGATAGTAACATTCTGTAATATATAAAAGCAAGTCTAAACATACTCAGAAACAAGATTTGCTCAGGTTATAAATCACCATACATATCTATATTCGAGATAGCATCTAAATGATCTTGTGTTACAGGGCGGATGTTGGTCTACTGGACATGTATGGCCCTTCTGAATGTAAATAATATTTATCATTGTTATATATCAGAGTATTATATTGTCTTGGATGTGTTATAATACTTAAATGTAAATGTATATGTATGCATTACGCATATGACTACAAAAGGAACGACAAATACAATATGTATTGTCAAACGATTGTGTTTACTCATTCATAACTATATCATGCTATGACGTTAATCGTTTATTGACAATTGTTGCTGCTGTGGGGATTAACACCATTTTCACCACAATATTGACAATATATGGCGGCCTGTATAAGTGGTGAATGAAGAACCCTGGAAAACCTCGTGAAGATTCACCTACCTACGATAAGCTAATGGCACGCTTAGTCATGTAGCAATGTTAGCCGATCCTGAAAATCGAACTCACGCAGACAGAGGGGAAATGGCAGTGATCCGTAACCTTGAACGCTTTAGACCACTCGGCCACTCGGGGCCACTTTTACCTATTTGTAAAGCTTTGTATACATCATGAACATGCATTCACTCTTATCTTAATTTCTTATCTTATATTCAATAGAGTGATGTATTTTCTTCCTATTTGTCCAAGTCTTTCACAACCTATGTATACACTATTTACCAAATTATGTGCAACACTTTTAGAAATATCATTTCATCAGCCCTTACTTTCTTTGAAATGAACCAAGACAATTTAATATGTGCCATAGTTTCAAACATTTTGCACATAAATTTACTTGGCATTGTTCACATCCAGTTGTTGGTTCAGATCGAACTCTGTTCAGTGAGCACATTTTGCATTTTTGTTCTTTTGCATGACCAGTGACCAATATTGTCCCTGATGAATCGGGGGTTGAACTTCCATTTCTCTTTCATTTTACCTACAAATCCTTCAAGTGGCTGATGTGCAAGAATCAATCTAAACTCCAACCGGGTCCTAACTCTTGGTTTTGGTTCCGTGATTCTTTCATCATCTAATATGAATATACTACTGTAATGTTGAAAAGGAAAACGAAACATACTCTCACCATTTCAAGGATTTTATACAATTGCTGTAAGTTGCTCGCATTTGATCAGCATGGTCTACTCCATTCATGTACACGTTGTACAGTTTGCCTGGGAATGGACATGTTATATCCTTGATGGAACCATCTTTCTGCTTCCGGCTAACATATTTGGCCCCACGGTCACAGTTGGTACACAATATAGTGGTATTCTGATTGTCATGCCAAACTGTAACTCTCAAGTCTCCCTTTTGTTTAATTATGCGTTGGCCCTCCTCCTACAGCTCCACTTTGTCTAATCCAGATGAAAGCCCCTTTCGATTTGATCAAATTGTTCCTCATCCGTACGTACCTTATTGTCGTAGCTGAAGGAAAAGATCTGGAGAGGTACAAACAAACTGTCGGTGTAAACATGATGTCAAACACGAAGCAAATGACCAATAAAATCAAGAACAACCCTTTGTCCAAGATTCAATTCTGGATTGATGTCGGTCCTTCCAGTATAAACCTGAAAGAACCTTTGAACCACGAGAAGCTACTGACAAGATTTCATACCCACAATGTCCGTTATTGATAATTAAGTCATTGAAAATATATGTTTCTGAATGCGTCTACAAATATAGCTGATCGATCCAATGGTATCCTTTTGGAGTCTTTATTTTCTTTGGCTGCTTATTCCATATCACTAACATACCATATCGTTCTATATCTGAGCTTTAATAGTGATCCAATGCAGCTCCGCTAACAACCAAAACGGATGCAGTCAAACATATAACCCAGAATAGATTACAGTCCCGATCAGGCTTGTATTGTTAAGTCGTGGCATCCTCAATCTAAACATGTATCGGATAGAAGATCATGATAATAAATATGTAGGTAAATTTTTTGTCGTTACATTCCTAAGAAGGAAAATTGCTCATTAATGAGATGCTTATGAGTGTATATATTTGTTATGGCTATAGTACCAAAACCCCATACTCGCATTATGGGCATTTGAATATGAGTATGCTGATATGATGACACATATGTTGATGATACCACTGGGAACATGCGTGACTCGGGGAAAATTTAAATATCGATTAAGATTGCAACTTACATTGCGTGAAGATCATATTGGATATCTCTAGTTTGGATATTCAGCATCATGTCAAAATATTCATCTAGAAGGGCACACATATACTTGGAAGAGTAAGCACGTACGTGTGATTCAAAATCTTTAAATATGGAGATACATATGCAACTTTTCATTCATTCCACAAAACTTTTACGTTTCCATGTATATTTGCGATCAATACCTAAAATCATTTATTATATTTGTATCTGCAGTTAGAACGTGTGAGCATGTATTGATATATATCGCCAGTTTTTCGTTCCAGAGTTGGGATTAAAATAACATTACTGTATTCACAATACGTTATACATATAGTGAAGAAGACACTGCTTTGGTAGACTAGTGGTTAGAGCGTCCGCCTTGGATGAAGGAGGTCGTGTGTTCGATATCCGGCAGAGTCAAATCAAAGACTTTCAAAGAAGGTACTAAGAGTTGCCTGGCTTGCCGCTCAGCATTGAGAGGTTATTGTTCTGACTTGTACGCCTGGTGTTAGGATAATGTGAATGGGTGGGACGTCATGCTACATGACTGCGGCATGATGATCTAGTGCTAGACATCAATGCAAACTGTCAGACTGCAGACATCATAGCGATATGACTGCAAATTGTTAGAGCTACATTAAAAATCCAAATCACACACATACACACATATAGTGACGAGAACACAACTAAACATGGTATTTCATATTTAAATCGGAAGCTGAAATGAATGCTCTGCTCAACATGAACAGACTTTTTTTTTGTTAGCCATAATAAACTAATGAATGTTGGTTTATTTTAGGGAACGTAATTGTTAAGTATTGTGTTAACCTGATATGCGTTAATTTTTGAGTAACCGAACATCTATTTCAGTAGGACCTTAATTATAGCAAACTCGAGAGAATATATAAATTTTTCAGATCGTCAGTAGAAAGAATAATAAATTGCAATGATTATTTCAGTATCGTAAGGTGCAAACCGAGTTGGATGATGTATTTGTATTTTGTGACCAGTTGCTGTGTACTTGCATTAATGGTGTGTATATGTTTACGAATAAAATTTCCATCATGAATATATTTTACATGCCTACACAAACTGTCACGGAATTAAACTCTTTTATTTATTGAATACATGTACTCGGGTTTAGTTTTTTGTGTACAACGATACCCGATGGTGATTTATATATATTGTGTCGTTTTTCGAAATAGTGAGTTCGGTTCATCCCATGCCACACGTGCGAAGTGCTCTCGATGGGACGAACCAAATGCCTACAATGCACAGACTGTATGTGTATAAATAACTCAACGTACGTACGTTTCTTTACAATACGGAATAGTCTTGTCAGCCGGCAGTCTGCTTCAATGACTTGCACATCTTCAGCTGTAGAAGTATGTAAGTTTTTTAATTTCTAGTCTATAAGTTATAATTACTGCTAAAAGAGACCTCATTTAAGCTGAGAGAATATGGCTTTCTACCAGACTCACTATTCATAGGCAAATCTATGAAGTCGCCAAGAAGAATGTCAAAAAATAGAGTCCATGCAGCGAAATCAGCCCACTACACTACTAAGATCATCGAAAGTTCCAGCTGCAAAGAGCTCTTCGAGATTACTAACACGCTAATGTCAAGGAACAAATCAACACCACTTCCAACTACCTTCTCTCCAGTCGACCTTCGGGACATGTTTGCAAATTTCTTCCGTGACAAAGTACAACCATTAGAGATCAGCTTGACACCACAATTTCAATTGACTTGTCGTCACCATACAGTTGGGATAGATAATTTGAGAGTCAACCATTAGCAGCATTCGAACCTGTCTCTATGTAATTCGTACGTACAATCCTGACGAAGAGTGCACCAAAGACATGTGAACTTTATCCAATTCCAACATCACTGCTGCCTGATTGCTTATATCCAGTGTTGCCTTCACTAACTGATGTTATTAATACCTCTCTCTCATCCGGGAAATTCCCATCGTTTTTCAAAACAGCCATTGTAAAGCCTCTGCTGAAGAAACCAACACTAGACCATAATGATTTAAAAAACTACCGCCCATTTTCTAATCATTCATATAAAAAATCTTAGAAAAGGTTGTCCTATCCCAGCTTGTATCTCATCTAAATTCGAACAGTCTTTTTAGCAATGTACAATCTGCATATCGCCCTTGCCACATTACTGAAACTACTCTTCCAAAATTAGTTAAATTACATTCTCTCTGCGTTGGATAGCAGAAAGAGTATAGTCATCACCCTCCTTGATTTGTCTGCAGCATTTGACACAATAGACCATGATATATTACTTCACCGTCTCCAGCATGTATTTCGCATTTATGATACAGCCTTACTGTGGTTCAAGTCCTACTTGGTCAACAGAACGCAAATTGTATCTGCAAATGGAATACACTCCAGCCCAGTTGATCTATGTTGTGGTGTTCCACAGGGTTCTGTTCTTGGACCTGTTCTCTTCATTATGTACACTCAGTCGCTCTCAAGTGTGATAGATCATCATCCAGTGTCTCACCAATTGGACGCTGATGGCACCCAAATATAGAAATCTAGCCACTCAACTGAAGTTGATGCTACCATCCAAGGTGTAGAGATATGCATTTCTGGTGTGAAATCATGGATGACATGTAATAAGCTGCAGATGAATGATGATAAAACTGAGGCCATTCTGATCACAACACAAAGACTTTCTCATTCACATGTTTTACATCAAGCAATAAATATCAGTAACGCCAACATTAAATTCACACAATCAGTACGAAACATAGGTCTTACTCTGGACAGTACTCTCACATTGCACCAACATGTCATGAACATATGTCGGACTCTAGTCCAACATACCTATCTGACCTCACCCATGTGTGCACACCAGCAAGATACTTACGCTCCTCTTTGACAATCGTATACTCATTATTCCCACTATGAAAACAAAGTCATATGGACAGCGTTCTTTTGCATACCAGTGCCCAGCAACGTGGAATGAAATGCCCAATGAACGTAGACACAAAGACACAGTGATCACGTTGAAGATGGCTCTCAAAACCCACTTATTTCGACTGCAAGAGTAAATTTAAAGACCTAATAATATTTCCTACCTGAAATATTCTCAGCGTGTTTTTTATATTTTTTAATGTTTTTTTTTTCCTTCTAATTTCATGGTGTTTGTTTTTGTAATAATATTATTATACTTTATTATCTTATAGGTGTTGTCTAATGTTGTAAAGTGCTTAGACCTTCTAAAAATTAGGCGCTATACAAAGTCATCATCATTATTATTATTATTATTATTATTATTATCATTATTATTATTATTATTATTATTACCATGTTTATTTCGGGGCCCCGAGTGGCCGAGTGGTCTAAAGCGCTCTCCGTTACGGATCACTGCCATCTCACCTCTGTCTGCGTGGGTTCGAATCTCGGATTCAGCCAATGTGGGTATGTGAGAAAGCTTGCCAGTAGCTTCTCGTGGGTCGGTGGTTCTTTCCGGGGTTTTCCTGGGTTCTTCCTCCACCATTAATACTGGTCGCCATATATAGCCTATCGGTGCTGAAAAATGGCGTTAAAACAACAACAACAACAACAACAACAACCATGTTTATTTCAATGTTTGCTATGTAGCTTTGGTTTACGCAGTATAATGCACATAATTATATTATCGTGTTCGACTTAGAAACAGAGTTATATTAGTAATGTAAAGCTACCTTTTTAATAACTGTTTAATATAGTAGGATTCTTATCGAGCAGGATAATGTGTATTGTTGAACCTGTCAGTTTGTAATTATTGTGCTGATAATGGAATCTATATAACACCGTGTATAACGTCATTACATTATTATGCCCGTGTCATGTAAGGTACACGGTGTTGGATATATGTTCAGCTGTCTGTCACCTGTGTGTCTGTGTTAGGGTGTCCTGAGGGTCTAATGTTCGGAGTGTCCAGAGAGTTCCGAGTGTTCGAATTATTCCGAGTGTCCGTAGTCTGTAGCAGCTGTGAAGCTGAACTGTAACAGCCGTGGAGCTGAAACAGTATACTGATGACGTGGTGTATCTCCGTACATGTGATTTGTTAAGCGTGGGCTAATTTAGGGGTTCGTAAAACCTAGTGTATATTACGGGACTGTAACGATAAGTTGTATATATGTTCCTCTTTTTATCAGCATAGTGTCGCTACTTGAATGAATGCATTGTACTACATGAGTACAATTTTGCATCGTTTACTACCTGAGTAAACTATAGCCATCGTGTCATTGTCAAATCGTTCTGAATCATTCATCCATTGTCTTCGTGTTTGCTAAATTAACTTATTTGTGTTTCCCATCATTAAGTCGGAGCGTTCTTATGTTAATTAAATCAAATATTTGGATTATATATCCACGCACATATGTATAATTAATTGCTCATGCAAATTATCCATTATTAAACATTACATTTATATCATCGTCAAAAGTGTTATGTTGTGAATCCGGAAATCCCACCCGGTTATCGTGTAACACTGACTATTCCTCGGCAGCTCGAGAATAGGTAACCAAAGCATGGTCTGAAAAGGCAATAACACAAGGAATCAGCTACAATTTATTGCAAGGGAAATGATAAGGCGACTGTCAGAATGATGAGTCGCATGGAAAATACAAGGCATGGCCCAGTACAGAAATTGTCATAATATTACCCATGGGATGGGATGGAACCAACGCAGCAGTAGATCTTGTTAATTTTGTGTATAGAGTTACCAGACTTAAAAGTCAGTGTCTGCAGACCACATATACTTTAAACGGGTATGTAAATGTGTTTACTTGTAGACCACTGCTTGCCTTTTGAATACAACAATACAAAGCTTAGGTAACTCGAGAGAAGTAGAGTTAAAATATATCCGATATCAATAGGAGCACACGAGACAACCGAAAAAGTCTAAGCATAACTATACTTGTGATCGACCATAATAGTCACAGTTAACTCGCATAAGGAAATGACAAACGCATTTCGTATATATTTTCGTCAATTGAATAAACTCGCCTTATTTAATGGGGAACCTATGCCAGATATTAAATCATGCTTCCACAATCAGCAGGACGTTAGCCCATTTTACATTCAGATCTCAGCAAGAAACCATGCATCTGAACATTACTAAAAATGCATACGCCATGACAATATAACACGTTTGTAACAGCCTTGATTCATATTTCCGTTTTGGGCAGCCTTCAGCGTAATCAATTATATCTACTGAACTTATTTTTCAGATATAGTGAGTAACGCTGGCTATTCTCAGATACTTAGCATTTCTTAACATAACTCAAGTAAACTTTCAAAACTGGTTCTTCTCTCTAATGTGACTTGACAAATGGCCTAAATAATGTGATTTGACAAATGGCCTGCATAGTTAAATATGATGACAAAAGAATCTCATAAGCGTGCAATTAAAGTAATTGGATTTCGGTTGAAGTATGGCATTTTTCACTGTACAGACACAATGATGAAAACTAAACCAAAACTATTAAAATGAATATATTAGCTCCGTTTCTGTGAATTCAGTTTTGCGTCCATCGTAATAATTTATAAATCATCGATATTGAAATAATCATCGATATTGAAATAATCATCGATATTGAAATAGTTTCATAATAAAGAGAAATTAAAAATTAGACAATGAATCAAACGTACCATTAAGAGTTGATATGAAAGTAACATTATAAGTTTTATAGAATGTTTCAGTATTTCATAGTTAAAATCCAGAATTGAGACCCTTGTGGCTTTTTCCTGTAAATTATAATTGCAAACTGTATAAAACTATGTTCAATGTTCTAAAACATCCAAGCTTTTAACTATAGTGTTTTCACACACAAAACAAATAGCATGGCTGTATAGGCGTGGAGGATGACCAGAATTATTCAATGTCAGTTGCGCTAATTATGAGTTACCTAAGGTGACGATGCAGTTATTATGCTTGCGTCCGGTTTGATGAAATAATGTTTTCATCGTGTATCAGATACGCGCCATATGATGTCAAATTTAACCTTCTGTAGTTTAGGTCAAGTTTATATTTGAAGTCTTAGGTATATGAAAATGACAAATAATGCCCTTCCGGGTTATGGCTGAATATTATTTAGAAAGGTTACCTAGTTTGTCCGTGACTGCAGAACCTTTGTAACGTTGGTTGGTCACGAAAACACGTTTTTATGTGTCTGATCAATACTAAGAGTCTTTAGATAAATTGAACGCCATACTTTAACTTCCACCACTTCTTGGAGTTCCAAATGTTAACCAGTAATGTACAATTTGTGCTGACATAAAGGATAAAGGGATTGGTGTAATACTAATTTAAGAAGACAACATTTTCTGGATCATCCAGTGTGCTATTATTCTGAAATGAGAACAAGCATAGGATTCCACAATACGAATACATTGTCTTGGTTTGGTATTGGCTTTGCAACACTTTGATTTGCATATTAGCTCATCTTCTTCTCCTATTATTACCATCTATTTTGTTCAGTAATCACAACTATCATATTTTCATTCGCAAAATGAGAAACAAAAACAGAGATGTTGCGTTGGATCTTGATGTTGAAGGAATACGATATTGATTGTAGGCACGTTAAGGGCAAATACTACCTGATTACAGATGCACTTTAGGGAGCATATAAATGATATATTACTCGAGATTGTGCATATCTTGTGACTTTCATAATAAATATTCCGATGCAATATTTTTGAATGCTTTCAAACATGTTCTGATTTATATCATTTGTATACATCTAGCATGTTGACACTTTAGCATATTCAAGATTGAAATTCATTCGTAACACCACTGAAATTGATTCGGAACACTATACATTTCACTCATGATCAGATTGTATGGATATGTGGGGGTTAATTTACACCATTGACAGTTCTTTTTCAAGATTTACATTGTATTCTGCTGCAAAACTATTTTTTTCTCTATTTCTCTAGTTTAACCACAATATTCTACCAATTTGCCTTCAAGGTTATTAGTATTTAGATACGCTTTGCATTGTTTAAACAGCAAAATACATTGCAAGCAGATTGAATAGACCGAAAAGAGTAACACACCGTATAATGGTTATCCAGGAGAGTAATGTTATCCAACAAGCATGGTCTGCTCTATTTATATAGTTCAGTTCTGATTGTGCAGTTTTATAATTTTCTAACACTATCGTCACCTTTAACTGGCGTCCGTTATTCTCCATTTAACTCAACCGTTTCGAACAAATAAAACTTGGCAAGATGAATACACATATATTTCCTAATGGGAGTGCGAACGTTGGCTTAAATTATCCGTACGTTGAACACATAAAAGACATTTTCAAGCACCGTTTACAATTATCCCCAACATAGAGCAAGTTTGGAACAAACTGCATTATATTTAAATATGTGTTGAATAATTTGTAATGAAGTATTAAACATGTTCTGATGCATGGTTTAACGCGATGGTCTCTGTTTAAAGATTACGCAACTGCCAACTGAGAGCAATATTAACATAAATTGTTGTGTCAATGTAATTTGAGACATGGCGTTTATAATATTAATGCTAGTGACGCATATGATTAATTTGTTTGCCACAGCAAGATTATCGGACCTTGAGAGCGAAGCCAAAATTTATTTATATATAGAATAAAAGTAATACTGCTATGAGGTCTTTGTGTTCAATGACGTGGCTAAATAAAGGTGAAAAATCATTTTGATATCAGGCGCAAACAAATGTGCCTCGTTTGAAATGATTAACATCGAAGTGATATATGTCAAACAAATGACGTATCATTTTGACCTTTTGGCAAAATATAATTTAGAGTAAAGGTCCACTCGAATAGTATTCATTGCAGTGAATGAATTTGTACTGCCTGATTTGAAGCAGGTCTCACTTGCACATCCAGCAGGAATAAGACATGCATATAATCCTGTGTGTCTTCGGTGGACTAGGCCATACTGGTGGTGATAATTAAGTGTCCGGAGGAGAACGAATAGGTCATTTCGTTAACATGTGTAACTGACTGTGCTGCTGGTTAAAAGCACGCTATTTTTGGGAAACGATATCGGATTTGGTGGTGGCTGGTTTCCTGGTTTGATGAGGGTATATAGCTTGTTTCATCGTCCGCAGTATGAGTCAATGCAATGAAACTCCTCAGAGATTACTGTGGTTCACTAAGTGAAAACCACGTTTCTACCTTACGTTACCATAATGGATGACTACCAAGGATAGGTTTTAAAATCGGAAAACTTAAATAATGACAATAGGTTGCAATCATAATTTGAAATGTATACATTCATATGATAACTATATTAGTTCAGATTTTTTCCGTATATAGAGATATTATTTTAACAGAAACATATGTTACGTTGGAACCATTTCTTTCATTGTATCATCAAATCGTTGGATAGTATCAAGTGAAGAAAACCCTACTTAGCAAGTAAGACATGCAGGGATTTGGGTGCTAGGTGAATGGTAATATGCACGTATGCTAGGAAGGAGGAATCTAAAGACATCGGCTATTCAATAATAGGAGAAATATCTTTACCATTAACAATGTATGTATTATCATAACATATAAAACAATTATTAGCCGCGACCTGAGAAGATGGTGATTACAGGTACAATGTATATAATAATCTTCATTTCCATAACAGCACATCGTGTCATGGGATTCTTCCTACAGATGACATTATAAACAAACACTAATCCACTTATTTCATCAGTGTTATCATATATATATATATATATATATATATATATATATATATATATATATATATATATATATATATATATATATATATATATATACATCTGTGCTAGAAAGATTGCATGCGTATTATAGCAAAATACCCTATTTTGTAACTTCCTGTAAATTGATACACACGCTCCTGACAACAGAAACTTAGGTTTCACATTTTGAAAGCAATCAGAGATAAATAATGAATACAATAGCGAAATCAAAATTAGTAGACGCTTATCTTGTAAGAAACAAATTAAAATCTGAAACGTTTAATGGAACACGTATATCTTCGATGTCCCCAAGTGTCGTGCCTAATGGCCAAACTTAAGCAAAATATAGGATTGACTGACAGCTGGAATGACATGAGGGAATTGACCAAGTACACTATGAAAGCTTTTGTATTTGAAGATCCACCTAGATACATGGATGTACCAGGCCCAGCAACAAATTATAAGCTCCACTGTTTGGTTTGTAACATCAGGCAAATAATATACATTCTTGTTATAATATTTTGAAGATAAAGTTAAATTATTTTTGGATTATTTTAACCTCAAATTCTACCATATTTATTTTATCACACATTGGTGACATACATGCTTTTACAGGAGTCACTAAAGATTCTATGCCATATACCTATATTTATGTTTCAGGAAACGCAGTGAGGACAAGGACTAATAACTTTCTATAACTGTACCACAATATATCTTATTGTTATAGGAATTCGCAGTTAACTCTTTGGATTTTAGTGCCAATACAATTGAACTAAGAAACCAATTTTGTTTTGTGTACTAGACAAAGCATCCATTCACTTGTTCATACAAAGATGCCGACATACATATCACTATTTTGAAAGCATATGCATAAGTATCTGTTATAACTATTAAATACATGTGTGTTTGCTTGTTTGCTTGGTTGGGGTTTGGTGTTGGTTTGGGGATGGTTTATTTTTTTGAATCATGTCCATCTTTTTCGAACGGAGTTTAATTACGGCAAACTCGAGAGAGGAGATGCATTTATCATTTCATCAGTAGAAAGAAGTATTTTATAATGATGCATTAACTATCTTAAGATGCGTCGTTATATTCAGATACCAGTTGATGTGTATGTGTATTAAGAATTTAAATGTGTTTACGAGTGCAATTTCTTTCACGAGTATGTAACATAGCTACACAAACAGACTGTTTCTCAGGAGCTCCATCGGAGATAAACAAAATATGGTCTGAAAAGACGACAATAGAACTGAAGACATTAGACCAATTTACCAAAGAGGATTGATATGTCGTGGGTAGAACCACATCTCACTCGATTGTGAAAACTGAACGTTTGTGCAAATATTAAAGCTTACTTTCTATTGTAGGTTTTGGCCAGGCGGCTATACAAATGACGACGATAGCCGATCCCAATAGAGAAATTGCATAAAATTACCCGTGGGGTTGGGTGGAATAGAAACAGCAGATCTGGTCAACTTTGTCCTGTGTTATCTGACAAGGTCAGCCACAACATACAGCACAGAGTTTTAATAGGGTAAAAAACAATATTTGCATATCGACCAGTTCATGCTGGTTTAATAAAACATTAAAATAATTCGTTAACCCTAAGTTAGTCAGGATTAAATGATATACAATATTAATGTGTAGTGCTAAAAACCACGAGTAAAGACTAAGTGAAACTATGTTTGTTATCGACCACAAAACTCCCAGTTTCCTCCACTGTGGTGCTCGTCATAAACAAAACGACATAGAGTTTTTGCGTAGACTTTCATTAATTGACTAAATCATCATACTTGATGGGGAACTGATGCCAGACTCCAAATTATTTCTTCGAAAAGTAATTAGATATTACCACATTTTACAGTAAGATCTCAACGAGGAAACTAGCAGGTCTCCACCACTGAAAACGCACTCGTGTTTTCACCATTCGCGACCAGAAAAGTTTAAATTCATGCATTTTATTCTGAGCAGAGCAAAATATTATATCTACTAAACTTACTTATTTCAGATAGGACATTTAGGGCAATGAATGTCGACAGACACCATGTATTTATAAGCGTGCCACACGTAAACGTTCGAATATGGCACTTCTCTATAATTTTACATGAGAACTGGTTAATATATATTGTTATAAATGATGTGTTGATGTTTATTTCTGGAAAAGAATCATTGATAAGTACTCCCGTTTAGAGCCACAAAATATGACTTGTTTTAAAAATATAAACTATATATAACACCTTGAATAAAATCAGTTATAATGGTATAATGGTATATGTCAAGCAAGTTATAGGTTATTTGATCTCAGATAAATTCGATAAAGGTTAGATTTCTTCCCAGTAACCGAATTAAAACAGCGGCGTTTGTTTCAGTCCATTATTACTAATTCTGCATAATTCTGCATAATTTATATATTTGTATTGCTAAACGGATCTATTCAGGAAATGCTTAGACGGGATCATGCTGTAAATTAAAGACTGTATATTAAATGATTGGCTTAGATCAGATTCAGTGAATGGGAGTTTTGGTTCATGTAAACAAGCGAGAAATATGAACAGCAATCATCAAAATTGAAATATTTTATAAAATGTTGTTGTTCTTGTGGGGTTTAACGCCATTTTTCAGCACACGATAGGCTATACATGGCGGCCAGTATTAATGGTGGAGGAAGAACTCGGGAAAACCCCGGAAAGAACCACCGACCCACGAGAAGCTACTGGCAAGCTTTCTCACATACCCACATTGGCTGAATCTTAGACTCGAACCGCCACAGACAGAGGTGAGATGGCAGTGATCCGTAACGAAGAGCGCTTTAGACCACTCGGCCACTCGGGGCCCCCTTTTATAAAATAAATATAAAAATCGACAATGAAGAAAATAGAACAAACATTGCTTGAATTGAAGGTAGACTATTACGTTTACAGAATGTTCCATTATTCAATACTTAAGAAACAAAATTGAAATCAAATGACCATTGAAACTGTTGTTTTCCTTATGATTATAAACCGATTAAACCTCAATAGTCTTATATAAATTAAACTCATTAATTTCAAGAAACATTATCGTGTATGCATGGTTATTGCTTGTGTCTGTGTTTGCTTCATTTTGATTATAACAAAAACTTTCTCAATCACTGATTCCATGGCAAGTCTCAAATCGTATTTTCTTAAATATACCCAGCCACCTACCCAGCCACAGTATACAATATCAACCGTGATGCAGCATTCATAAAGAACATTCATTGTGGATGGAATAATGCCTTGCTCAGGGATATCTTGATATATAAATAATACAATTGAAAGGCATAACGACATCAGTAAGATACACATCATATATTAATTGTCCTACCTGAAGGTCAGAGAACATCATAGTAAGGAAATGTACTGCTGACCTATTTTTTCCATAATGGCTAATTGTATCAGCCAATCAGATGATATGTAACATCTTAGTGTTTGAGAGACTGAGCAGTTTGGTTAACAAGTATAAATGTGTGCCGAACGATTTAATTCATGTCATATTTTTGAAAGCTGCATTTATATTGAGTAATTAAATGGTCACCAGTGTATGATCCCTAAAAGGCAGATATCAGAACTTTATGACGAACAGGGGTGATCTGATTTTAAGCAGATTGCAGTGACACATTATTTTATAAGGTACAAGCAACCACTTGAATTATCATATACCGTAATGCTTCTTTTGTTCAACATTTTTGCTAGGGAAGACCGTAAAAGTAGGCTTCCATCGTATGCAAACCTCGATGGTGAAAATGTTATGCTGCAAGTACCTCCTGTTTAAACCGGCAAGACCGAATCATCCCGTTTGCAACCATTAGGTCCTATGTAATTAAATCAATACAATGAAGTTGGTCCAGACATTATATTGTAAACAATTTACCGAAGACTGGCATGTGTGAGAAAATACGTTACCTGCTCCAAATCATTGTATTGTCATGATCTACTTTTCAGTGTCTAAATTTGGTATTGAATGATCCGTCTATGTTGAATAACTGGTTATCGCTTGGAAACACTCCTTCCAGATAACCTACAATTGTAAATTAGTGACAAGTGTTGATAGGCAATATATTATGCCCTAGACAAAGCACATTTTGGAATATAATGAAAAGTTTGTTCCAGTGTAGGAAACGTAAGTAATCATATTCTTATAAGTTAAAAACTTGATATAAAAGGAAACTCATAAGTAAATATATTTATTGTATATAAAGCATACACGTTAATTCCAAGTTATTGAGCAAGTATTTTTTCAGCAAAGGGTCCTCAGTTTCGGTTTTCCCGGCAATGCGAGTGCTTCTTATTCAATTTATGAATTCTGAACTTCTGAAGCGCAATCAATCACACATATTCCGACATAATTATCATTTGGCACGATATATCGGTAGTTAATATGAACAATCTCATTTGTATATTAACATGTTTATTTATGTTTAGTTCTGTGAAGAATGAAGAAAATTTGTATTAGTAAATAAATCGTATATTAAGTACACATATTTCATATTTTGCAGTGCTTAAATGCTATTAATGTTTGATAAAAAATATAACACAAATGTTGCTCGCACTTGTAAAATCCTTATGTTGGCTAAAGAAAATAATGACTGTACGTACCGCTACTTGAATCCTATTCCTGTTTTATACTTTACGACAGCCACACACACATTCTCTCTCACTCTTCCCGTTGTATAATCACAATTACGACATCAAATAAAATGCGCGATTTTGAACCTCAATTCTCCTCCGTCTCCTCTACATTTGGTTGTTGTTGTTGTTGTAGGGTTTAGCGCCATTTTTCACCAAACGATAGGCTATGTATGGAATGAACCATCGACCCCGGAGAAGCTACTGTCAAGCTTTCTCACGTACCCCCATTGGCCGATTCCGTAACTCGAACCTACGCAGACAGAGGTGAGATGGCAGTGATCCGTAACTGAGAGCTCTTTCGACCACTCGGCCACTCGTGGCCCCCCTCTACATTTGGTAACTGAAAGTCTCATTATCAGAGTGTTATTTTGATTTGTCAAACTAAGAGTGTCGACGGGTGTACATTTTGGGGTTTAAAGGCACGTCAGACTTATACGGGCTATACGGTGTATATTAAAATCGTTCTAAAGTGAATTGTGTTAAAGGTAACTCATAATGAAATTCATATATGAAGTAAAGCTTGCATCACAAATTGGTTAACTCGATGTAGTGGAATGAACTGTCAGAATTTAGTGGATCGGTCGCCATCATTGTAATCCGATTATTATATTGTTTGCTGGTTATTATTAAACTCTAAGGTAAATCAATAGTTCAAATTACAACCTGTACTCCAATACAAACAAAAATAATTTGCGCGTCTCTGGGTGCCTGTTAATTGTTACTTGTTGATAAGTATATAAACACGGTAAAACTCGGGATAAATGAACTAAAAAGGTTTACTGTAAATGTCTAACAGTTCAATGTTTTACAATATTCAAGGTATAACTAGAGTATGTTCAAAACAGGTGCATCATTGCCGCACAGGCGTGGATTATGACTTGAATCATTCAATGTCAATTGATTTAAGACACGTACGAGTTACCTTTCATGTCAATGCATAAAAGCTATATGGATAAGTAACCATATAGTGTGCGTGTATCCCGTCGAGTTTGATGCAGGATATGTTCATCATGTATCAGGTACCCGGCATTTGAAAAGCTTAGGTCAATCCCATAGATCGTATCTCAAATGCAAGGTCATTTGGACCAAGCAGGCTATTATTGATGGGTATTGACGAAGAAATAGCGAATGTTTACATATATCGGACGTACAAGTATTTGTCAAAAAGGTCAAGGTGGTCCAAATGAGATGAGGGTATGATGGATGATTTCAGCTCAGCCTCAAGGAAACATATCACATATTATGCAGTTTATAATTATATATATATATATATATATATATATATATATATATATATATATATATATCCGAAACTGCGTATGATGTTATCTGTCAAATGACGAAAGATATTTATCGCTGAGCTAATATTATGTGTTTTATGCAATAGCTTCAAAACTCCACATTTATTTTAGCTAACATAGAGTATGAATGTATTGTACCAATGGAATCTGTGTTGATCATACTATCGGAAAGACTTGAATGGTGGGTAATTTATCGGTCGACTGAGGCTATAAACTGCCTATCGAGTTTGTTGAATTCGTTGAAACGATGTATTCTTTGTACAATGTTTAATGGAAAAGACATAAACGTCACTATATAAAAATACATCCAAACGAATATAACCACCTATGGGAATATATATGTATTATAGCCCTGGTAAGCTAAAACAAAATACAAAATAATAATAAACGTACGCAATCTTATAACGTATCATTCATTCATTCCATATATATATATATATATATATATATATATATATATATATATATATATATATATATATATATATATATATATATATATATATATCATACTAATAATGATAATAATAATAACATTTTCACATTTAGTTGAAATATATGACTTTGATGATACTTGGACAAACGTCATATATGTCATTTGACCTAACACATGGAACTTACTACGCCAGCAATAATAAACACATTACATGAAGAAAATTGCTTTTTTGGTCTTGCCTCTTGGGTTGTTAGCTAAGTAAATATTAGTTTTTTGCTCTAGTGCAAACATTTTGAATTTCATCATTATAAAAGGCATTTCCTTTCGGAAAACAACCATTGTGGGAGTACAGTGTTGACTCAACATTAGTTCTGTCTGATTATTTGAGCGAACGTTATGTCAATAGCTATAAATGTCCTTCAATTTGTATAAAAAACAGCTTAAGTTATACCAGTCACATCAGTCTTAAATACATAACATGTTTAAATCTTCTCCCATGCTGAGATAGAGAGGGAGAGATAGCAAAATATATGGCTGTCTGTTTCCCAGGTGCAATGCACTTATCAGGGGTAGTGAGTCGAATTTACAAGTGAACGGTAATATAACAACAGATTACGTCAATGTTTACAATTCTTATTCACGTTCATTTATGTTTCTATAATCATTTGTATAATTTAATCCTAATCACACTGGCACAAAATGGTTGGATGCACAATCATACAGTTTGTGTTACATGTTCAATAAAATGATGAATTCTTGCCCCTGGTGTTTTGCATAAAAGCAGTTGGATCAAATGATCATGATCTACGTTTATTGTCCCACAATTCATATGTCGGGGTTTATAATACGTCATCGAATAATACAAACCTGAGTATAAAATATCCGGGTCAATAATGTCAGATGTATAATATTTGACTTATTGATAGGTTCAACAAGGTCATCTAGTAGGGATATATGTTATTAACAATTACGCACGTCATCAGACAACACAATTGTAAAACGCTAAGTTTTAGTTTCAGCAAGTTTAAAATAAATAAGCAATCTATTATTCATTATAAATAAATTATAAACTGCACACTGTTTTATTTATTTTATTTATTATGAATTATAAAAACTGTGAATGGAAACTAAATTTAAATGTATCAAGGGTAGCAACAATCTTCTTTTGAAAATGTAAGTGTTGTTATCAGTTTCGCCCTTTGGAATATTTTCGTGTAATGTCATATTGCTATCTCATTAAACCATATTGCGTAAATATGTGCACTGGAACTACAAGGATAATGACATCTATGTAAACTGCACATTGTCTGCCTAGTGTTTTAATTATTAATAAATTATCCATCACACCATAGGGACTGTTTGGAAACTTGATTGTTTCCCAGCATTTAAAGAGATGCGATGCATGCTTATACGAGCTGTTGGCACGTACGCTCGATTGTAAATTCATTGTCCTCCTCCTATACCGTTACATATAATAAAAGTGTAACTTAAACCACTGATAATATTATGGTTGTAAGTTGTGCAAAAATTTTACAAATTTTAATTTCCTTTCTGTTGCAATATAAAATGGTCAACATAAAACATTTTGTTCACGATCAGTGACCAGTCGTTAAAGTCAGCGACTTAGTCTATATTAGTCTTAGATTCACTTTCTGGATCATGTCTAGGTTGGATACTCATTATAATGCAAACCTTCTAAGAACAACATATATTCCCATTTGGAGTCATCCAAGCTCATTACACGGAATATTTAAGTCCTCAATTTGTACAGTTTAATAAAACTGATATTAACATATCTATCCCAATATGGAATTAGACCTTAGGTTATATATATAAGAAACTACGAGATTCAACCACATCGATAATATACAAAATTACTGGACATAAATCTTCATATTTAAATTTTAGATACAACATTGGTCCCGGCATCCTTCCTTTCCAAAAAAGGATCCCATCTCCCAGGGCCATAGCTGAGATTATAGAGTCCACACCTCGACATATCTTTGGCACATAGAACTTTCATATCGTGAGTGAAAAGACCCAGCAGGCTAGACGTTATGTAGATTGTAAAATGGCACGAGAGGATATAATCACCTTTATATGTGTGCACGTGTGCAATTTGTGCAGCAACCTCAATCTCTCTTTGTATATATATAGAAAAAAGCAAGGATTCATTTTCAGATGTATGTTTGATCTATGGAACTTAGAAACCTGTTTTTAAAATAAAACAGCAACACTCTAATGTTGTGATTACGAAAGGACAATCCAATAAATAGATAGACATAAAAAGTGTCCATTTTAATATCATATTAAATCTGATTGTTAGTAAATAAAGATCATTATACTTCGAAATCAATGTATTGGTAGAAACACGTGTTAAGCTCATCAAATGCATATTTTGTTCTTTAAGAATCAAATAGAATAAAAAATCAGTAATATTTTAGAATGCAAGGATTAGTTACTATATAATATGCTTTCCCTTGTTTCTGATGTTTCGCTTATAAAACATTTTTTTTACTTGTATAGAAAAATGCTAACCATTAATGTGCGATGTCTAGACGGTGGTCTAAGTCTTGTGGAGTTTTCTCCCTTGAAACGAAAATGTAACCCTGCGCCTCCTTGTTTCCAATCACGGTCTAGGATGGCTCTTTTATATTATGGGTGACAGTACCGTAATACAGTTATATCAATTATATTCGCAAAACGTCATTTTGTTTTGTGTATTTCAATTGTATAACTGCGATAAAAAATGCATCGTTTTTTTGAACCAAATGCATTCATAATCTTGTAAATTAAGACATCCTATCCACACGAAGTTGTTTTTATTGTACCTGATGATTTGAACATTATTACACATTGAAACGTTAGACAGTCGAGATATTACAATAGTGTTTCTATACAGCTGTCATCAGGCAAATTTAATATCACAGTCCCAAGGTAAACTGGTTTAATAGCATTATTTGAGAAGTGACCATTCAATTAAAGCAGTCTATTCATGTCGTGTGCTGTGAAGTATAAATCTTCATGATGAATTGCAATCTGAGTAACTTTGTGTCATATGAAGGAATGCATATAGTGTTTTAAGCCTCGGTTTTAAGGAATTGGTGCCACCTGAGGTTTACACAATGTTTTCGTTATACTTTATTTACTTCTTCTTTTAGTGCTTGATTTAGTGGGTTTAACCCGATGAATTTGTTGTTTCACTTTGTTATTAGTTTCAAGGACGCCAATCAGATGAAAATGAAAGTTAGGTAAAATATGAGGTTTTGCAATAATACAGGCAATCAAGCTACAAGATAGATAGATAGATAGATAGATAGATAGATAGATAGATAGATAGATAGATAGATAGATAGATACATAGATAGATATATAAATAGATAGATAGATAGATACAAAGAAGACATATGCAGCATAAGAACGAATCTGAAATAGTATAATGTACACATTAGAGATAAGCGTAATACTAGCTCCGAATGTCGACATGAGCAAAGCCCGGCAATAAATAATTTGAATCTTTCCACAAACAACCTAGCTTGCGGTTAATGTGATATAAATCACTTAGTACAGTGGCGATTCCTTTACGATTTATCTCGATAGGGATGATTACGCCTGATGATCATGTTTTCTCAGTTACTGTATGTTCTCTTTTCATCCGTTCACTTTAAATTGTCATAATTGCGCAATATTGTATGATTCTGAACTTCATGATATTGTTTGCATGAACACGTCATGTGTATGTACAACTTGTATAGTGTATTAGAAGCTACTCTGTAAACAAACTATGTTCACTCAAGTAAAGGTTTTAGCTTGAAGCTTAATATATTTGTTTGTGGATAATTGAACAGGCTATTTCGTCGATTTGAAAGTGTATATGATAAAGTGAACATGGTGGGTTAGTTAATTATTAACAAATGAAAATTCCAAACAATAACATAAATGAACGTGAAATTTGTAATGTCGACTACAAACGAAAAAGACGCAATATTAAAAAAAAATATAATCATTTCAACAGTTATTTCGGAGAAATGTTCGTACGTTTTCGTCAATGAGAAGACTAAGACTATGACTGGTGCTTTCTGGAGTTTATAAAAAAGGCATATACTGTGGGCAAGGGCTGGCCAATACGTATTAGATATATACCCTTTTATAAGTGAAAACATTACATTCATGGGAAGAAATGCAACTAGCTGTTTTTGGTAGAAAAGTAAAGGCCTCAGTCCCAATGAGCCACGAAAATGAATAATTCATATTTCCTAGGCTGAAATGAATGTCGCACAACAGCTACTTTGCAAATTCACGTTCATTGCTGATAAAATACTTCGGATTTAGGCTAGCGATATACACAATACATGTCATAACATATCTGGTGTCTCTCCAAAGAGAATGCAGGTGAACAGGTATAAACATGGGTTGTTTAGCTGGTTTTCAGAATGGCAAAATTATAAATACATTTTCAGGTCTTAAATTTCCTGAACATGTAGTTTCTTCGTTGTGCAAAGTCGAATTGTATGATCTCTGTCATGGACATTGTACTCTAATGTCGACCACATTTCCAACTGCAATACCATTCTCCCAATGCAATCAAAATGAAATGAATGTGATAATCTTTAGCATCATTGTTATAACTACAACTGAACAAAATGTAAAGTTTTCTCACATTATGAATCCAAACATTAAATAACCAAACCGAAACACACATGTACCTGAATAAAGACTCGTTATTCCCTCCTCAAACCACAGACACATGTGATATCTGGGGAATTGAAGGAGCTAACAAATCCAGCCAATAATCAGTGGAATTGACCAGAATCACCAAAACAAATCTATTCATCGCAGACCGTACTGAACAGCTTTTCCAATGCAAGTTCATTCACCATATCACCCTAAGTATGCCTTTTAACTATAGCATAGCACCATTCGTTTACAAACTGAAGTCGGGAGCGTGTAGGAGTTCAAAAGGTGGTGCTATGAACGAATTAATGTTGCTATTTTGTATTGATGATGTTGTGTATTTATTTAGTAATGCAGCATACAGTCAATTTCATTGTTTCTTTTCTTTTCTTGTTTGTAATTAAGCCAAAGGTAGACAAAAATTCGTGTTATAAAAACGTATCTGTATTTGTATGGAAAAATCAACTTGTTGTTTTCAGATGGATACGCACTCCCATAGGTCATGAAGTCTCCATCTATAAAAACAAAACACCTGTTCATATTTTCCACTACAAATGCAGTAACATAAAATATGGTTATGCATTCCATGGAATATTACAATTATGAAGGAAAAAATATGAATAAAATAATATTTATGTTCATTGTCTCTTGAAATAAAACAAACATACTGGTATAAATTTTTTGACCTCCACTCTGTCTCGTATGTTAAATGTTTTGCCAATATTGCTTTATCTGGCCGCTACCACTATTAATAAACAGTGTGCGACTCTGTGAACAATAAGGCAACAATGACACCAGAAAATGAGGAAGATCATGAAGCTACCTAAACTCTACTAAGCGATGGGTGAATTGAAAATTTGTATACAGATATGAAATATACATTTGTAAAGTGAAAATGTGAGATAAATAGATTTGTCCACCATGAGTTTAAAATACATTGAAATTTATATAGAATCAAGCACAATGCAAACACTTCAAAATAATCTTTGTATGTATGGCATGTGATTGCATTATTACCTTTAAAAAACGAATCCAATAACGTCAACGAAATATCCTTATCAGAATTAAATCCACACCAGGCGAGTTTTATCATCTTTGTGAAGAGAAAATATGATTTGAGTTTGAACCGAACAACATATAAATCATTATCATCAGTTGCAATCTCCACTGATAACGAAAGAAAAATATGGCACAACCATAGGTGATAACAAATTGCATTAACTTGAAGACGAATAAATAAATGTATTGTTTAGTAAACGATTAAAGAAAATGGAAACACCTTAAGAAATTCGAATGCATTTGCATTTAAAGACTTTGCGAACTGCCGTTTATAGGAGTAATATAATAGTACAATCATTCTCATATGGTGAATGGTATACTAGAAAAAATGATACATAATTAAATGCATCAAAACAAAGAAAACAACGACTGAGATCCAGTTGCTATATGCAAAAGGTATCGAGAGTAAAGAAGGGAGTACATTTGTTAACCAGAAGATGTGTTCTCGTTCCGTGATTGAAATTAAACGGCTATATAGCGAAGTCGATGTTTTGTTTGAATTACCGATTTTCATCCAAATGTATATATTCATAATACAAAGCGATACAAATCATTGTTTATCTCAACTTGAGCAAACACGTTCTGCTTATCAGCAGATGCCACTTTAGAAGCGTGACGCAAAATATTAAGGTCTGCCTGCTTATGTTTATTTCCACACTTCGTCTTAAGGAGGAATAAGTAGTCAATTTATATCCGGAGTTAATTATATTTTGTTATTTGCTATGTATTTTGCATCGGGGGAATGAATGCGTAAATTATGCATCATTTACATTGATCTTAACTCCCAACCCTTTCTTCGTATCATTTTCTGCCTCCATAGTTGCACAGATACACCTAATGGGTTAAATACATATCAGCATATGCTTATTATATATGAGAGCACAAAGGCTATGCCACCATAGGTACAACTAATCTTTCCCAACAACGTTTTCTATATTATCCTTTAAATAGTTATGCACGTTGTTATACCGTTTTATGTTGTAACATAATGTCCCATGCATTATTCGGAAATATTTGCTCAGTTCCAAAAACATATTTGATTTTATGTTCAGCAACAATCCATATTTAATGAACATAGTGTTATTTTCTGTATGCATTATTTGCTAGATAGAAAATACATATATTACAGGTTATATGAGTTTATTATGTGTCTTTTTTCTCAATTCTTTCTATCTTTAGTTCTCTCTCATACTATCTCTCTCTCTCTCTCTCTCTCTCTCTCTCTCTCTATATATATATATATATATATGAATCCTTTACGATGCATGGTTGCATTTATTTCATTGTTTTTCATCATACGAATCGAAACTAGTACGGCATCCCTTGACTACCAGTCTAATTGCCGAGATTGCACGTGAGGTATGGGGCCAGGAATGAGTGGTGGCGGCATATTATATTATGTATCCAATTATCTATACACTTTATGCACGTATATCTCTCACGTAATGTGCCTGCTATGCCAAAACGAGTAACAAGGAGTTAAGAATGTCCAAACGGTAGATAAATTACATTACAATGATGAAAATAGGAACTGCTATGTCTGCATAGGCATTGCTAGCGGCCGATATCACAACGTTCGTTTCAAGGACTCTTTATGCAATCAACCTTGCAACAATATCTCCAGACTCTCTATCAATAACTTAATGTTGTTATTATTATTTTTTGACGAGGTGGTGGGTGGTGTCTTTCAAATGTCACGCCGAAGTGTAAGAATAAATCATCTGGCTATCGGAATATCGGCAAAAAAATGCTCTTGTTACATTTCACCTTACACTCATTGTCTGTTCTGCCAAGCGTTCGATAAAGTGTCGTCTTTACCCTTGGCGATATTCAGCTTTTACTAGGCAATGGCACAGCTGGACATACTGCTGTGCTTGATCCACTAGTAGCTGATAATGATTGTTTTGATCAGAAAGTCGAACCTAATGAATAGTAAATTCCGTAATTATGCGTAATGAACTATGGTAATGAAAGTTTTTGACAACGATGCAGATCAGGACATTACTCGATTTCGTCCAAATATTGATCAATCAACAAGGATTGATCAATCATCCTCTCTTTACTACTCATTCTTCTTTTTTTAATCATGACAACAATCGAATATCACTGGTGGTCGAACACCAACATATATTTTCTTAACCAGCTTGTGCGCTTTGAAAAGCTATGGAAACCGAAAGTTCTTGACAATAATGCAGATCACAAAATTAATCATTTAGGCTTTTCATAAGGTCACTTTTGCGCATTCTAATTAATCAATAAACAAATATTAATCACAGTGATGCTCGTTTTACTCATTCTCTGTATTCTAAACATGACTGTCAACAAGCATTTGTCGTCGAACGGAAAATCACTTGTTCGTTCCAAAAGGAGCATCAGAATGGGTGAACATGCCACACGTTTAAAGGGTCAAAATGCCAAAATAAACCTTCGTCAAACAATAAATGATTAAACTGCGTAAATAAAATTAAAATCAAGATATTCTGACCAAACTGAGGCTTCTCTAATTGGGTTAGTTCATTTTTTTCTCGGACTCAACAATTAGAGATAAACGTAAATATATTATGAAATTGAACCAACTTAACCCTCTCTGCTGCTATAATTAAATCATTATCATAGCAATCCCTCAACCAAATATTGTATCAAGACATATACGATATCGTGATCAAGGATCATGCAAATCTAATGTTATAGATCCGTTTGGAGTTGACTGTGCTTGCGAAAATATGTTTTTAAATTTAATTATATCCATGTCAGCGCTACACCGAGTCTGATGAATATTTCGCAACGTATCTGTGTCGACTCCATTATACGCAACTAATATAGTACAGTTATCTCTGATCATTTTTGGTATTTGTGTGTATCACTGAGTAACATATATTGCATCTGTGTTTTTATGTCTGCCTCGAGAAAATATTCCAGCTGGATTTGATTGTTTGTCCAGCATTCAACTTAATTGTACGTCTTCGAGAATTTCAAATCGTGTTGGTTTGTTCTGTCTTGCAAAGCTATCTGCAATTGACGGAACTGTAAAACAATTATGTATTTTTTGCTCAAGGTTTTCTGTAGGAAATGGCTGGGCAAGATTTTATATTTCTTCATGATTAGATTCTTTACGATATATTTCATATTTATCATCATCGAAACTCTGAAAGAGCCATACTAATAGAGGGTCGTTTTTACTTATTTCGTGACAAAAATCACACATTTTTGTCCAGTCTTCTTCTGGGTAAAATTTTACGGTTCGATCTCAGGGAAATATTGTGACTGCGCTGGTACAGGCGTGAGAATCAGTCAACGGTCAAGTTTATAAAAATAAATTGTTTTCTTAGCTAGACACGAATAATCCGATGAGAGATTACAAATACCATTCCTGAGCGGTCACATTGAAGACATTTTATGATATAACTTCATGTCAGAATAGAACTGTCACAAAACAGGAAGCTCTGATGTGATGTGATTTTGATTTTTAACGTAGCTATAACAATGTTTCAGTCATATCGCTACGATGTCTGCAATGTGGCATTTTATAGTGATGTCTAGCACTGGGGCATCATGCCGCAGACATGTAGCATGATGTCCCACCCAGTCACATTATCCTGACACCGGGCCGACCAGTCCTAACACTAACCTCTTAATGCTGAGCGCCAGGCGAGGCAGCCGTTAGTACCATTTTTGTAAGGCTTTGGTATGACTCGGCCGAGGATTAAATCCACGACCTCCCGCATCCGAGGCGGACGCTCTAACCACCGGGCCACTGGAGCGGTTAACAGGAACCTGTGAGTGCTGCACAGTGGAAGCCCCTTAAACGATAAATGAATACACTTGTTCTGTTATCTTACTGTACTTATTCCTAATTTAACCCTTTTCATACCAGAAACTCTCCATTCTAGTCTGCAATATGTAACTAAATGCTATATTTCAGTACATTGTAATTTAAAAAGGAACGAAAATAAAACAGACTTTTTAAAATTTCTTCTGATGTCGTGGAAAATTGGCAATCGTGTCAAAATTGAAATCCTAAAATACTGAAAGCAAATAATTTAGGATGATATCTTCATGGATATTGTCTTTTCTGGGCACATGCTATTTATATGCAACTGGTCACACTGTGAAAAGGGTATTTCATAATAATGGTATGATTTCCAAATAACAATTTTGTAACTGTCCACATAAAGAAATTGATTTTTATGGCAATCATACATCATTGTATTATTTCGTACGATGACCAAGCGACCGCAAACTCCTTCCGTAACACTATGAAAGCAACTATTCAGTCACTGGTTCATGAATTACATAAACTGGGGCGACATGTTATTAATCTCAGAGATGCGTAGTATTTCTTATTGAAATAATGATATTACAAGTGTTATTTAAATAATTTGTACATTTAACTACTGCTTTCTTTATCCATATGCATTGGTTCAAGCCAAAATGCAATTTTTAACATTCATTTTGTTTGTCTTTTCAGAAAAGCATCAAAAGTCTGTGGACATTGTATACTTCGATGACAGCTGAAACCTTAGTGAGAATTACGTATATACATATATATAAATTTAACTTTGACAAACAAGATACGACACTTCAAAATTTAAACTTTTCCATCTGTAAGAGATTTATTAGGTGATATTTGGTACATAATAGATTTAGGACTCATTTACCTAATACACAGAATATCGATATATGTGTATTTTTCTCAAAAGTACCGGCGGATAGGTAGAGACCCGAATCAATACTCTGGTCATTGCTCCAGGACATAAACATGTTAGTTTGACATGCCATTAGCATTGATATGAGAAACATATCGCAATAGTTGCATGTGCTGCTATGTCAGATCTACATGATGGGGTATGGTTCATACACACTAGGAAGTCCATACACTAAATTCAGATCAATGTATTATGAGCATTACCTGGCTTACTTAAAATAACGTTCCAACCTAAAATCCATATTATATTCAGTACATAAAAATGCCATTTAGTCTCAAATGCATTGTATAGATACCGGTTTTATTAAGCGAATGCAGGTGTACACACACACACACACACACACACACACACACACACACACACATATATATATATATATATATATATATATATATATATATATATATGTCGTGTTTTGGATCTTAATAATTGGGATATGGGTACCATACAATGGTACGAATGGTGCCAGCGCGGACTATCCAATGTAAAGCGAAATGTGTACCATTCGCGAACTATAGAAGTTGGTGTAGTTAGTGTCGATTTTACATCAGTTATTTTGGTGTTTCTGTTATTAATATTGACTTTTTGCTATTGATGTGTACATTTGTGCATTGGCAAATATATTTCCCTAAGGGAACATACACGGATTGTCATGTAACTATGTTTATTTAGGCATGAATGAAGAATATGTACGTACATTGTAAAGCCGTCTGTCCAGTTGAGATGGTTGTTACAATGCCATAACATCCACCTACCGGAACAACACGCTCAGTTTATAGCATTGGGCTCGCCTTAGGAAAGGTTACTTATAGTTTGATTTTCCCGTTCATAAGCTTTCATGATTTCAAAGTGACCATACCTTCCCCTCGAATCACACACATGCATATCCACATTAATCATCTAGTGTTTAACCGATGCAAAATGTTCGATGTTCGTGCAGGATATCACATCTATAAGGTACATAAATGGGTCCACGCGTAGATAGCTTTTATTTAAATCAAAACTATTCTTTCGCTAAAATCAATGAAATTGAAAAAGGTGTACCTTCTTGATAATTGTTTATTTTTTCTTTCTTATTTTAATTATATTTGTACGTTTTCCGTTGATTTGCACTTACAGCTTTTAAATGTGTGTAGATATCATAACGCGAAAACATTGGATACAAATACATATATATGAACTTAGTCTGTTTCAAATAATTATAACCTGTGTATCAGAGTGAAAGAAAGCGAGACATAAAAACATATTCATATATAGGTGAGTAGATTTTAAAATATGAATGATTAAAATTGAATAAATGCGAAGATATACTTATATTTTCAAATACCCTTAAATGTATCGACCGATCTGGTAACGATATTTCTGCCGATCTTGACGAACATTAGATAAAGTATTTCAAACATACAAGCAAGATTGTAAAAATGATCGCACCATTTCCATATTAATTTCTTTAGTTAACATATTAGGCAAATTTTGAGAAGTATAATGTTTAAATATGCAAACAATTCCTTGAAAGAAAATTATATCGGACTTTCTTTGATCAATCAAATGCATACCATCTTTAGTGAATGAATCATACAATGTATGACGCACAGTGGATCGGATAGTTTGCACTGTTCCAGTCCTTAAATAAGAAAAACAATTTTCATTGTATCTTCTACCTCACATGTAATAAACTGTCTGAAAATGCAAAATCGGAAAACGATTTTTTAAAACAAATTAACGATTATATTCTCCCTATGAGCAAACTGGTTTCTTAGTATTATATCTCAGGTGTCCGCAAATTTATTATTATATATATTAGGATTATAATCCAATGTAGCGTCCTCACAGCCATGCGATCGACCATCCATGATGCAACTGTTGGGTAGAAAAAAAGAAATGCACATCATTATATTTTGGTCGGCAAATTCACAGTTCGAAGGCTAAATCAAAAATAATTTTAATAAAGGTATCTTTCGAATCTCTACATGGGCTCCTCTATACTCAAACTCCGTATAAAAAGATCCGAATTATGTGAAATCCTGATTCTAAGTTTACAAAGTCTATATTAATAAATATAAATAAATATCTTCCCTAAAATATGTGTAGTATCATTAAGAAAGAACTTGTTACAATATGTCAGTGCATGTATTGCAATTTGAAGCGGTCAAATTGGTATCATTGGAACATTTACTTGCTCGGGATTACAAAGAAGACACTATCAAAGACGTAATGTATAATGTTTTCAGCAATTTTCTCTCCAGTTGACTCTCTGGACCTATTAGCATTTTTTTTCCCGCGACACAATGCAGTCTACTATAGAAAATCTGCACAGTACAATTTAAATTGACTCATCATCACCCTACGTTTGTGATACAGAATATCACCTGCAACCTTTAACAACATTTGACAAACTGTCTTTATGGACTTGGAACACACGCTTGGGATGAGCGCCCCAACGTAGTGCAAAGTCGATCCGATTCCGACATCATTCCTGCTTGAATGCATTCATGCAAATCTCTAATCGATGTTATCAAGACTTATGCTTTTGTTCAAAAATATTCATGACAAAGCTTTGTTGATGAAGAAAAAACCTACCTCTGATCATGACGATTTAAAGAACTACCACCCTGTTTATTATATATCATTCGTGTTATCTAATTAGAATACGTTGTTCTGTCCCAGTTTGTATCTCATCTAAATTTCTTTAGTCTCTTTATCAATTTACAGACCGCTTATTGCGATTGCTTTATTATTGAAACGGCACTTCTAAGAGTAATTAACGACCTTCTCTCTGCTTTGGAAAGTGGAAAGATTACGTATTTCATCCTCTTTATCATGTCGTCAATATTTTACACAATACACCATGATATATTAATTGCTTCATAGTTTCCAGCATGTGTCTAGTATTCACTATGAAGCCTTAACATGGTTCAATTCAGAATCAATAAACATGACAAACGTTTTGTTGTTTAAAAGGATCACATTCCAGCCATGTTGATCCATATTTCGCCGTTCCACAGGGCCATGCTATTTGCCTCGTTTTCTTCTCTCTATACAAATAGTTGCTATCATGTGTTCTGTATCATGCAGTGTCTCACCATCTATACACTGATGACACTGAATTATACTAATCTAGCTGACAAACGAAACTGAGCCTACCGTGCAAGGCGTATGGAAATGCGCAAACGATATGGATGACATGTAACCAGCTGCATATGAATCATGATGCAACATAATCTATTATGATCACCGCACAAGACTGTTATCATCATTCACGTCATTTACATCAAGCAATACGTACCAGCAATAACATCAAATTCACCTAGCATATACTAATCCTAGGTACAACTCTCGTCAATTCTCTATCATTACACATGTCAACCTCTTTTCCAATTTTTGCTCGGTTAATGCCACTAACAAATGTAAGCTTTCCTTATTACTTTTGAGACTGCAGATTTGTAATTCCTTTCTATCTTATTCGCCTCAGTATTTACTAAAGAAAGCAAAAATGTTCTAACCACGGCTGCTTGGATGATTCTTAGAGTACGAAGAAAGCATACACCACCCCTATTCTCTGTAACTTTTACTCGCTACCCTAAGTCTTCTGATCCCGATACTTACAATCTCGAATCAAGCAAACGAAAATAACGACAACAAAAAATTTGCTTTTCACGTGGATTTAAGAAACGGTTTCATTTATATTTCCATGTGTACAAAGTGATATAATTCCCTGCCAGTTACCGAATATAATTAACTACGTCATTATTTTGTATGATTGGAATTTACTAGCCCATAGTGTACGCAGTATGGTGCCGTGCTAGTATGGAAAGTCCGTTAAGCATGACAGTTGCAGGGGATGCCAGTATTAGTGCCATTCTGGTCACAGTCAGGTTATAAATTATAAATTATAAACGAATGACTCAGTTAACTTAATTATGTGCACTTGTTATCACGATAAACGTTTTCGGTATTTAAATTGGTAATGGGTTACACACAAACGGGGATATATTGTAAGACTAAAGAGTTGACACCCGATCTTGAAATGAATCTTTCAATAACACCTTGATATATTTGTGTTGGCACAGGACCGATAAATAAATGCATACGAGGTGGCTGACAGTTACTAATAATACAATTACTGGTACATAAGTTTGTCAATTCCGACGTTTGTATCACATTGAACATGTAAGTCAAAAGGTGTCTAAGAAGAGTTAAGTTTATTCGAAATTGCGGGCATAAATCATGTGTGTTACACTACGATGTTGTCAAGTGGTATTAGTGATGATAAGTGTTTTATCTTTTGCGCCAGTACATAATTGTATTCTAATATTTTTTGAGAGGAAAAACATGTATTTGTATTATGAAGTGGAAACAGAATAACTGAATGAATATATTCATTTTGGAACGATTGTAATTTGATCAATTGAATTTTGGAGAAACAAAAGAACGTTTTAACATGTCATGACTGTTGGCATTGCAGCATATTCGATGATCTAAAATGTATACGGAATGTTTCAGTCTCATCGAATGTCTTTGTTATATATATTTATAACATTACTCATTACATTGTAATTTACATTTTACAAAACTCGTTTGTTTGATTTATTTCCCTTAAATTATAATCATTGAGTAGTAAAAACACGCATAAATTCAAAATGTAAAAGCGAACACACGAAAAGAATTACATGGCGATCGAAGTCAAGACATCACTAACTCAAGCTGACTCTACTTTTGATCTAACAGAACCGGCACGACCAGCCCTACCGCTACACATATTTCTAGCGACGTATCTTTTTGTCTCGCAATCCATATTCCACTTGTCTGAACTTCTTTACCCAGTTGTACGTGGATATATTCGCAGCGTTAAACATAGCAGTGAAAACTTAATTACTGGATAGGAGGTCGAACCACAAACCTCAATAACTCTAGAGGAGTATACTACCAATCGATCAATCCGAGTTGAAAGGCCCATTATTACCCTTACAGTAGCGTTGTGACTAGCATGAGAGATGCGGTGAAAATCAGAATGTAAAATATCATACTCATAGCATAGAATATTTGATAGACATATCATTGGTAATTATTTATAAATTAATGTATTTTTGTGCAAAAGTAGCAATAATAAATGATGAGTAAATCCGTGAATGCATGTGTATTCACAATATTAAAGAATGCAAATATATTTATTCATGGTTAGTATATCTATGAGAGGTAATCTAAGCAAGCAATGCCACTAGAAAGTGAATAACTGACCCCATGTACATGCCTCTATTTCTAATTTTAATATTGCAAGATGTTCTAAAAGAATAAGCTGTTTTACATCATTGTATCTACCGAGTAATATGGCCTACACCCCACCATTGTATCTACTGAGTAATATGCCCTACGCCCCATCATTGTATCTACCGAGTAATATGGCCTACGCCCCATCATTGTATCAACCGAGCAATATGGCCTACACCCCATCATTGTTTCTACCGAGTAACATGGCCTACACCCCATCACTGTATCTACCGAGTAATATGGCCTACACCCCATCACTGTATCTACCGAGTAATATGGCCTACACCCCATTATTGTATGTACCGAGTAACATGGCCGACAACCCATCCACTGCATAGAAAACAGATCAGCCATGATTAGCGTCTGGCTGTAATGGAAACATCAGACAAATGTCACTTTTGAATATATATGAGTCGCAAAGAGAAAGTGTCAGCGTTATTTAAACTTCACATACTTAAATGTCATTAAATATGGCAGAATTAATAACTGCACATGTTGGAATAAAGTATAGATAGTATATGTATATAATATAATCAAACACTAAAATCATTAATGGTTTATGTTTGTGTGCAATATTAGTATTATTTATAACACTACTACTACTACAAATAATAATAATAATAATAATAATAATAATAATAAGGCGGCTTTCAGGAACACTCCTAAAATATATCATTGAAATGGCTAAATGGAAACAAAAACATAATGGCTAAATGGTAACACAAACACATTAAAGACTAATCCAAACAGGCATGGTTCAAAGCCTCGGGATCCATAGCTTATGTCAATATGCGTAAGTCATAATACAGTGTTAAAAGCTATGAGGTACTCGGTATCGGCATTAATCGGCACTTTAAGCAAAGTATGATTACAATCTGTCACTGATCCTAACAGTGAAAGGACCTTCATTTCGCAGCATTACTGTATTTGACTTGTGTCTGATGTTTCCATTACAGGTAGAGAAGCATTATATTAAATTAAACTTTTCTTTCGCCATTTTATATTCATTAAAATGTTCACAGTTACATTTGACAAAGGCAGATTATCTTACTGAATATTTAACAACAATTTCGTCTTAGGTGATTCACTAAGTTATTCAAGAAATCAGTTAGTAGCTATCGACTGCAGTTCCAAAAGTTAAGCATTATGTTACACTGGTAAGGTTAATGTAAGAAATTTGTATGATAAATCTGTCTTTAAATATGGACCATAGATTAAAAGAGAAGTTTCACCATATATTCTGTATTTAGTGGTCAAAGAAAAGAAAACTAGCAAGAAGAGGAGTCACATTGTAGAAATCTAAAAGAAAATATATTTTACAAATTTTAATTTCATCAAACATTTTTTTCATGGTTTTTGATTTATTGTTTCATGTGTCATTTATATAATCTGTCTATGCTGTCCGTTGAAGATTGGCACCAAGTGGAAGTAAGAGATTAATTAATACATGGATATCTTCACTATTAACATTAATAGTGATAACGAAGGAGAAAATAATTTTATCTTATTTTTCTGTAACCGAACATCGTGTTGCTTTTGTTACGTTTACATAAACCTTTGATGTCTGACCTTCTGTCTCAAGCACGAATTCCGCTAACTAAATCGTCCTTGCTTAATTCATGTTCTTTTCTTCTCATTAGTGGATTTGGTATTTGCATATTCAAATGAAACTTCTTTATAATCTCTTTTTGCCACTGTGCAGAAATGTTGGTACTTAAAGGGCTATTCTCTTGCAGGGCGTTCGAGAAATTTTAATTATGTAATTATGTAATTATCATTGTACCAAGTGCCTCAAAGCTGTGAACCTTTCATGTTATGTTTAGCGTACGACACAATGTATACGTTGCAGAACAGGCTTCCACCAGTCCTGTTTGTATGTGATTATTATATTTGCTTTCAGCTGTGTCAATTATGTACTTTCAAAAGATTTTGTAAAATTCACGATATGTTTTATATATATATATATATATATATATATATATATATATATATATATATATATATATATATATATATATATATATATATATATATATATATATATATGTGTGTGTGTGTGTGTGTGTGTGTGTGTGTGTGTGTTTACGGATGAAAACAAAGAATGGTAATTACTTGCTAATTGCATGTTAATAGTTATTTTGCTATCATATTCACGCGCAGCCATTCTAACTTACAATCATTGGAGGTGAGAATATTATAATTTTCTTCTACTCATAATGGATTTGTTACAATTTGCTCGTTTATCTGTATAAACCTAGTACCATTTCCTACATGATAATAATTCAAATGTTATCACTTACATTGTAACTACAATTACTACAATATTGATAATAATAAAAATAACGGATCAGAATGAACCACAATATTTCAATAATAAACGAATTTACATACACAGTATATTACTCGTACTTGTGCCCAGGTGAATTCGCGAATACTTGCTTACTTTTACGTACATGTAGTTTCAATATGGATCTCTGTCTTATTCTCTCTCTGTCTCTCTATCTCTCTCTCTCTCACTCTCTCTGTCTCTCGCTCTCTCTCTCTCTTTTCATGTATTATTTTTACATGATGTTTTCAATTAGTTACACATGTTTTTAATAAAATCAAACATTTATATTAATTAAAATGTTCTAGAGTTATATTCAACAAAGGCAGATGATATTTTACTCAGTATAATATACATTTAGTCTCCCATAGAGACAACTTATGTAAAGCAGCAGACCAATCTGTAGCTATATCTAAAGTGCTGCACCTGGGGTCTATATACGAATAACGATAGATTGCGAATTAAAAATTATCCAACCTATATGATCATATTATTTGCATTACATATTAAAATCTTACTACAATTATTAATTATCATCCTTTACAATTAAGGAAAACCACTATCCGTTCTGCTTTGTGTATATTTCTCTCTCTGACCATCTCTCCGACTTTCCTTCTGTCTCTCTCTGTCTGTCTATATGTATGTATTTCTGACTCTTTCTCTCTCTCTCTCTCTCTCTCTCTCTCTCTCTCTCTGTGTCTGTCTCTCTCTCTTTATATATATATATATATATATATATATATATATATATATCACCCTCTCTCTCTCTCTCTATCTCCCTCTCAGTTTCTCTTCCACTCTCTGTCTCATCAATGTCACGTGGCCTTCATTGTATCCCATCCTCTTCCTCTGACAAAAAAACCTAATAACACAAAGTGAACAGCACACACCTTTTTCATGGATTTAGAACTGTCCAAGACTAATGAATAGCTGATGGGCTCCAGACTACAGCAGTGGATTATCTTGGCGTGTTATGTTGAGGTTTCCATGTTCTGTGACCGTCAAAATGGATATTGTCCCATTCTTCTTTATGGTAAGTGATCGAGTTGCCTGCAAGAACATCGAAGGTATGATGGCAACCCTCAACATCGTTTATGATCCATATGAGTGGAGATTATTCATTGATTCATCGACGACGAAGTTTATATCTGCTTGACTGAATGATGGCAATCAATTCCACCTGGACATGCTGTTCATATGAAGGAAACTTATGAAAATATGAAGCAACGTTTGAGGTGCTTAAACAATGAACAACATCAGGTGTAGCCTTGTGTATTTTGAATGTGCTTGCTATGTTGCTTGGCCAGCTGATTGGTTATATAAAATACTGTTCTTTTCTCTGCGAATGGGTAGTCGTGCGAGAGATTCCCACCACATCAGGAGCGATTGGCCACTCAGACAGTACTTATAGGCAGGAAGGAAATGTGTTCATTATCCACCACTTTTTGAATTAAGGAAGATTTTGTTACAACCGTTGCACATCAAACTAGGTCTCACGAATTACTTTGCAAAGGCTATGAACAAAACACAAACAGCTTTCAAGTACCTTCCAGGAAACTTTCCAATGTTCAGTGAAGCTAAGATAAAAGAAGTTGTCTTTATTGTTCCTCATTTTCAATATATTCCTCGAGATTATGCATTCGACCGTGCACAGCGAGGCAAGGAAAAGACGGCATGGAAAGCCTTCTAGTTTGTGGCAACACCTTTTCGCGAAAACTGCGAGGCAGACAATTATATGGAGTTGGTGGGAAACCTCCTCGAGCCATACAAAAGACTTGGTTGCAACATGTCACTAAAGATACATATTTTGCACTTTAATCTAGACACTGATTCCTCGAACTGTGGAGCAGGACATTGGAACAATGGTAAAACGGTCTCTTGGCATATGGATCACATCAATGCTTGCAGTCTATTTCTGGACAGTGACAAGCGATATTATGTTTTTAATGAATACAAGAGACAAGCATAGAAGTGCCGACTAGATACTGAACAACGACTAAACTTTGTATTTAGGAGATAAACGAGTATACGTGTGTATAAATTCGACTATTGACAAAAGACATTTCAATATGTATGTTTTTCCACCTTCATGGGATTCATTATGTCTTACATGATAACACATATACTGGGGACATATTTGACTAATATAAATAATAGCGACATTGGTGTAGTGTACTCTTAAAACAGATTAGGATAAGAACACAGCCGAACCAATAGTATGGTCATAGCTTCAAAACATAACCGTTAGTTATATCGTCATTAGCAAGGACAATATAAATGTTTCAACTGTAATAGCGGTATTGTTGTATGTCCTGATATGTCAAATTTAATTTATGGCATATC
Source organism: Sinohyriopsis cumingii (assembly GCA_028554795.2). Lineage (NCBI taxonomy): Eukaryota > Metazoa > Mollusca > Bivalvia > Unionida > Unionidae > Sinohyriopsis > Sinohyriopsis cumingii. Next base: position 77,484,285 of record CM068834.1, on the reverse strand, counting down.
GTTCATATTTGAACACAGGAAGACCATTACTAAATTCAGATCTTTGTTTTCCAGCTTACATCTAATAATAAATATAATCACATTTATTGAGTACATGTAAATATCTGTGGTCTGAAATACCTGTGGTCTGTAATATAATGCTGTCACTGTATGATACCATGTCAGAAGGATATACATACACATTGTAATTTGGACTGTGACTTTTGGCTTATGAGCTTGAAGTGGGTATGTATACTGGAAACATATAAGAATAGTGGCAGGGTATACAATATAACATACAGCGGAGCAATTTCAATGGTGATCCATATAATTATATTTAGTTACTGCCGATTTTGTAGTAGTTGGTCGTGTTTTTGTGATTAAAGGTACTTTTATGTTGTTGCTGCTCTGTTCCTGTTTACACGGACATGGGGTATTTCACTAGAGGAATTTAAGTTGCTAGTCAAGTTCCTATGTGTATGCGACACGAATGAATAAGACCATAAGCTTCAAAACTGTGTTTCCCGTTGTGCTAGTGATGCAGTGTCATCCCATCCAACAACCGGCAAACCCTACTTCTGGATCATTTCAACAGCCAAATAAAAACTTTTGTAAATTGAGATTTTTCGTGCGGAAACTTTAATTATTTCAGAGCGATCCTGACATGTACCTCGAAGAACACACACGCACGCACAAACTGATCATTTAGTGTTTTAGCAGCTCAGAAGTAGCCGTTAATACATAATATTACTGCTGCAATTTCCACAACTGGGCCTATGAGAGTTATATGTTCACTAGGGCTTAAGTTCCATGGGAAAAGAACTTTTGGCGCAGTCCTTTCTCCCCTTCCTAACTGTACTGATATATTTTATTTAAAAAATAGTATAGTACGCTTTCTGCGGTTGTTCTTCAATAACAAATAACACTACCTTCTGTCAGCGGCAAACAAACATGATTCAAAATGAGTTAAAAGTGACCTATTAAAATTTAAATATTCAGATAAATTTGACTTCTTGAAACCTGAAACGTAATAAAAGTGGTTTCAGAGATTTGAATGCTTTAGTCAAGCGTCTGGAATTAGTGAAAAAGAGAAGAAATTGAGGCGAATAGCAAGATTTACTCCATGGGAAGTGCGACTGATGATATTATATTTTCATACAACCTGAGATGGAGATCAAAAGAAGCGCGTAACATATAGATTCGTGCGATATTTTATTCCAAATACGAATGTGTTGTTTGAAAGGGCAAGAGTTTATCAAAGAAATCAGGAGAATGGTAGAAAAAAACAGAAAAACAATGCACTGTTTTGTTACCGCTATGTATATGTGAGCATATAATTGTAATAACAGCGCACTGCACGATGACCTGATCAGATACCAACTTTCAGATGGACTGTGAAATCAAACTATTTCGGAGAAATAAATAAAATTCGATGCAATTCTAACTTTATAGTGTACCGTTAGTCAAGCTCAACGAAACGAGGCTGGATGTGAAACGAAACAGCAAATATCAATTGTACGAACACCTGGAGAACAAATGAATGTAATGGATGCAGTAAAATAGTTTTCACCTAAATATGGGAAGCAGAAACATAAGATCCCAAAAGTTCAACAGAATAATGTCAGATAAAAACAGTGCGTGAAATGCGGAACCAATGTTAATAATTCCCTAGACCGATGTCTGAACAGCGAAATGCCACAAGTGTAGGAAAAGGGGACACTGCAAAATGCTGTCAAAATCAGCAGTTTGCAGAATAGAATCGAGAGTGGAGACTTGATGTATATTGATTATCATTCCAAAGAAATACAGCCGTGGCTAAGGTGTGTGCGATTGAATAACGCTTTACTTTCGTTCAAGATTGGTACTGGAATTGATGCAATTATGATTCAAATATGTATTTATGAACTTTCGGAGACGGAAAACTATCAAAGTCTGATCAAAAACTGCATGGACATGGAAACGCTGGACTTAAAGGGCTGGGAAAATTTACATCTGAACTGGAATTGAACAATAGATTCAGTGTACTAGATGTAAAGGGGCTGAATCGGGCACTTCTGGGTAGGTCCGCGATTCGGGCTGTCAAGGTTATTGAACAGGTAAATATATCTTTGGTAAGCAAATCAGATTAAAGCTCACAAAATGCAAGAAAATTCACGATAAATTCATAAATTTTGATAGTAATTATTGCTAGAAATTCCCAAATCTGTTTAAATGCATAGGGAAAACAAAATGTTTATATTAAGATATTTTGGGACAAAAATGCCCAGCCTTATGCTTTATCTGCCCCAAAAAATGTTCCATTCCTTTTATTGAACACATTTCAAGAGAAGCTGGATATAAAGTAAAACTGTGGTAGTTATTTCAAACGTAGATGAACCCACTGAGTGGTGTTCTTGATTGTTTTTCTTTCCGAAACCAATCGGTGAGATAAGAATTTGCGTAGATCTAATAAAATGGATGAATCTGTTAAAAAGAGAGAATGACCCACTACTATCAGTTGAATAGTCCTTTGCAAATCCAGCATGTGCAACGTTGTTCCCCAAACTTTGTTGCGACTCAGGCGTTTGCCAGATAAACCTGTCAGAATATTAACGCCGCCTTACAACTTTCATTACTCATTTTGGTAGGTTTTTATTTTAATCACCTTCAATTTGGAATCTGCTCCCCGCCTGAATGATTTCAGAAAAGGATGTCGTAGACTTTAGAGGGACATAGTTGAACATTCTGTCACATGGGTGATGTTCTTGTTAAGGGGCCAATTCAGAAACAGCAAGCCGAAATACTACAAATTGTCATGAAATTAATTCAAAAGGCTTCGTTCCAAAGTGTGAATTTTTGAGATAATCCATTATGTTTCTTAGGCATGCTGTTGTCGAAACTGGTTGCCGACCTGATCCGAAAAAGTCAATAATATAACTGAAATGGAAACACCGAAATGCATAACAGATATGCGACGATTTATTGGTATGGCAAAACAGCCTGCCAAATTATGTCCAGATTTGGCAGAAAAATCAAATCCATTTCGGAAGCTTTTGTAAGGTAAAATCTCCTAGACGTTTGGTCCAGATCAAGAACAAGCTTTAAGAGACATCAAGCAATAAATGATAACTTCACTAATTTCAGTACATTATAATCCAAAAAAGGAAACAGTTGCATCTGTAGATGCGTCTTCATTTGGACTAGGTGATGTGCTACTGCAGAAGCAAGTTAACACTTTGAGACCGCTGGTGTTCGCATCGCAAGGTATGTCAGAAACTGAGTAACGCTATGCTTAAATAGCAAAAGACGACATTGCAATCAATTGGGCATGACCGCATTTTAGTAGCTATTTAAATGCATCACAATTCAAGCTTAAAACTGAAATAAGCCATTAGAACCACTAATGAGCATACCAGTCTTGTGAGATTTACCGCTTTATAAATGGTACACGCCTGGTCGTGCCAGAATCACTTAAAAATAAATCATATAGAGAACTCACGATGGCAACCAAGACAAAGTTTAATGAAGGACACGCGCAAAAAACGTCAATTTGATGGAAACGACTGACAGCTAGAACAATTGGTAAAATCTGGCCAAAATAGCATATAAAACCCAAGAGATGAAGCTGAACCAATTATTCCCAATTCAGCTTCCAAGTCAACCTTGGCAAAGGTTAGCATCAGACTTGTTTGAACTGAATGGTAAAATTTATCTCTTGGTGATTTATTATTTTCTGCGATACATCAAAATAGCAAAACTGCAAAGGCACAGTTTCAAAAGCAGTTGTCAATAATTTCAAATCAGTATTTGAGCTACAATGTATGCCAGAAGTATTCTCAAACAAATTGCAATCAATTATGGAGTCATGGATAATACAAGGAGTCCAAATTATTTACAATGCAATGGTCTCGACAAGCTGTTCTAACAATTAAATGAATACTTAAAAAGCAAACTGTCCGTACATATATCTTTTGACATATCGAGCAATCCCATTTTCGTATTGATACATCCCTTCTGACATATTGACGGGGAGACAATTACAAATTACTTTGGCGACGGCACTAGAAAATGTACAACTGAAATGGCCAGATTAATGAAATTAAAGAAGACGGAAAACTATCATTGGCAAACTCAAAATAGAAATTATTCGACATCGCACCCGAAATATGAAAAACTTCAAGTAGGGAATAAAGTATGGATTAAAAATCATTATCTTCAGACATTGTTAAATCTGAGGCATCCACACCTCGTTCATAGATGGTAGTAACTGACGAGGAAAAGACACGGATTAATCAGAGAAATTTAAATATCATGCCTCCCATATTATCGGAACCTCTCAGAGTGACTGTATGATACCCTTATACTTCGTCTGACTTAGATGTAAGCAAAGTAGTGCCAACCAGTTTCACACGTTTTATAAGGTTTACTAAACCACCTGAGAGACTGAATTTGTAGGAACTAAGCTTAGGTAGCTTGTTTAGAAGTTTGGTCCTCAGGTCAAATGTCGTTTTAATGTTAATATACTCATTAGGGGAGATGTAATGTAAGCCTTGTTCTAATTAGCTTTGAAATATCACTTGACAGTAAAATCAGTAAAAGTAATCATATTTTCCATACTGGATCAAAACTGATATAGACCCGCTGCTGGTTTATGTTTATGTTCATTAAAGTTAAAGATTCAAGGCAAAAGAAATTTTCAGGGCAGTCTTTTCTCAAAATCCTAACTGTACTGATGTATTGTATTTCATTAATAGTATAGAACGCCTTCTGCAGTTATTCTTCAAAACCAGATAACATTTTCATGTATACTACAGTACACATATAGCTCGTAGATATTGGAATTAAGATTCATTTAAAAATAACAAAATTCAAATCCGGTTTGACAAACAATGTTGCGAAACATACAAGGATGGGACGGAGGACTACAGCCATGCCGTTATGTTGATAATGTAAAAACCGAACGTTGGTTGAAACGCCTATTATCTATTATGATATATATATATATATATATATATATATATATATATATATATATATATATATATATATATATGTGTGTGTGTGTGTGTGTGTGTGTGTGTGTGTGTGTGTGTAGGCTACCCGTGTCGTATATGGATACATATTATAAATATGAAAGAGGTCTGCAACAATGCCAGTAGTGAATGGGGACACTTTACGTACAATGGGAATTAGCATTAAAAACACCCTTGGGACACTTTACGTACAATGGAAATTTAACATGGAGAAAAATCGTGGGACACTTTACGTACAAGGGGAATTAACATGGGAATAAATCGTGGGATACTATACGTACAAGGGGAATTTAACATGGGAATAAATCGTGGGATACTATACGTACAAGGGGAATTTAACATGGGATTTTTTTTTTAAAAAAGTTTTTTTTAAATTTAAATTTAAATTTAAATTTAAAAAAGGGGTAGGCAATTCAAAGACTATCTCTTTTCGAGAAATATGGCTGGCCCTGAAAAGGGCCTTTGAGTTTTCTTCTTCTTCTTCTAATTTCTTCTTTTCCTCCACCAACTTCTTATTTTATCTCCAACACTCTTTCTCTTCTTTTTTTTTTCTCCTTCTCTTCCTCCTCTTCTTCTTTCTTCCTCTTCTCATTTTCCTCTTCTTTTTCAATTTTTTCGTTCCATGTTCTTATTCTTATCTTTTCCTCTTCATCCTCCTTCTCCTCCTTGATCTCTTTCATGACACCACTAATCTTGTCCTTTGCTTTCCTTAAATTGTTAATTTCCATCTTTACACGATGGGGACTATAGGAATAATGGTCTTCAACGAGTCTTATTAGCATCTGTTCCATTATTCCTAAGTTGTCTAAAACGTCTTGCAAGGTTTGTAATTTGTCCATTTGGTTTGACGCCATCTTCTTTTTATTCTTTGCAGAATGTTTTGAACGACGAATACTGTGGGTTCTTATACGAAAAGCGCGTACGTGAAGGAAAACATCCCCCTAAAACATAAAATGGATGCTACCTAGATCATGACCCAACAACGCGCGGACGTGAAGGAAAACATCCCCCTAATTTCTCATTTCATATAATATAACCCTAACTTTATTCTTCACATACGCTAAGAAACCCATAATCTACTATTCACACAAACATACCTGAGCTCTTACAAACACACAAACACATACACTTCCACTATTAATAAAGAGTTAGTCTTTATTTTCACACTACTCTACCTACACACATTGGCAAATGGATCGTTATTTCTTTTCTAGAGTATTGGGTAGCCCTGAAAAGGGCTGTTTTTTTGAACTCCTGATGCACCTATCTAATGGTTGCACCGTCCTGGCCTGGCACCACACACGCATCTTCTTCCCCAGTCTTCTTTCACCTTTCTTCTGGGGAGCGCAGAGGGAGGATGATTCGCTTCAGCACCCCAATCCTCTGTTTCAGGAATATTAAACGACATCATCTCTTCTCTTTTCTTTTCCTCCTCTTCCCTCTGTCTTCTCTCCTCTTCTTCCTTCTTTATTCTTGCTTCTTCTACTATAGCCTCCGCTGATAGTTCGTTTACTATCCGCCTGGCATATTCCAGGTGCATCTGGAGTTCTAACAGTTTCACTATTCTGCTAGTCATTCTTCTGGCTGTGTTGATCAATCAACAAGGGTAGCTGGACTGCCGAACGAGTTTCAATTTATACTGAAAGCGCGGACGTGAAGGAAAACATCCCCCTAAAAACATAAAATTGATCTTACCTAGATCATGACCAAAAAAACAACAACAACGCGCGGACCTAAAAGAAACCTCGCTCACTTTTTTTATGCTACCCATCACTTCAATAGACTATCCACATACGCAAAGCAATCCAATCTAACCCCAAATATACACCTCAAGCAGCCCAAAAAACAAACATCATTTTAATCTACTATCCACACCAACCTACTTTATCACTTACAAACACAATCACACAAACACATACCCTCACATTTTTTAAGAAAGAGTTAGTGTTTATTTTCACACTACTCTACCTACACACATCGGCAAATTAATAGTTATTTCTTTTCTAGAGTATTGGGTAGCCCTGAAAAGGGCTGTTTTTTTGTTGTTTTTTTGCTATGGCATTCTTTTTTTAGTTTCTAAGAATGCGATGTCCTCTGAGGATAGACTTTCTGGCAATAGGTCTGCTTCTTCGGAAAGAGAAGAAGAATTCTTTGGTGTCGATACGACAATCGACAAAGCCTCTGTCAGCTTCAGGTTGTTGTTGCTGCTGCTGTTGTTGTTGCTGCTGTTGCTGCTGTCTCTGAAGTCTGTACTTCTCTGTCCATTCTTCTTTCTCCCTGTTCATTTCTTCTCTGAAGAGCTCTTCTATCAGGTCTTCAGTGATTTTTAACATTCTCACATTCTCTATTTCTTCTGGTTTCGGTATCAGACTGTGTCTGACCCTATGCAGATTCACGTAGGCTTCGTTGAGCTTAGCTAGTTTGGAGCACATCTTCTTAGGAGGATGAGTCGACAATGGATGGCTAGACTGGGAACAACCCGGTTCTTAAAGTTAAAGCGCGGACGTGAAGGAAAACATCCCCCACACGGTTTTCGAGCCGCAACGTTCATGAGAGGGATAGTAAGAAATGAAAGAGCATCAATCCAACATTCTTATAGCTAAACAAAAGACAAAGGCATTTTTTCTAAACACAACATTTTTTATTCAAAAATCACTTAACACTAAACAACAACATTTTTAACAATAATCCAACACTATAACATCTAACAATTTTTTTCAAATGACAAACATTTTTTTCTTCAAATACAATCTACTTTAAACAAGGCTGACAACGTTGTGAATGAAATTGTGATTTCCACTGTTGGAAATCATTAGGCCATTGATGGACACTACGTTTCCTAGCTTGAGACAAAAGATAAGCATAATGGTCACAAAACCATCGATCTACTTTCACATCGTTTCTAGCAGAAGAACGAGGATCAAAATGAGTCACTAAATGTTCTAAGGAATAGCCCAGGCTGCGATGATGCAGAAAATACACACAATATTGTCCACACACCAAGGAATCTGTGCCTTGTAATTTCACGTTATTGAATCGGGTGGTTTGAGCATTTCTTCTCATAAAGTCGATGATATCGTCTTCCAAAGGGGGCAATCCGTACGAATCGAAATATTCCACACAGCCTTCTTGAGGAAAGTAGACGGCTACCCAGTGGGTTCCTGGGAGATGACTGTCGTCCGTGTTGATCACGTAAGCTTGATGGTCTTTAGGTTTGCGATGAGGGAGTTCATCTTTAGCACAGACGACGGGATTCCAAGAAGACGTATACGAACTGTGGTTCAAAAGGTAATAAAGTTCCCAGGTATCCATTGTTTTGTGTTTGTTTTCTTCTTCACAGGTAATAATACGTCGTCAATTCGATCCTGACTTTTTGCTTGAAAATGTCTGATGAATAAACGGTTATTCGTTCTGTTTCCTCACTCTGATTCAGGAGAGCTTCGATACGATGGATCTCTTGAGTGGTTAATGCTGGACAAGAATGTTCACGCAAGTCTTTATACCACTGGTGCAACACGTCTTTGTTCGAGATGAGACTCCAAGCTTCGTCCAGATACTCGTCCAATTTTTCTTCTTGACTTAACATCAGGCATTTATCGTGTTGAATTTGACTGGGATGATCGTTTTGACATCCATAGCAATTTTTCTTGATCAATTCCGTCATTTTGTCGACCAAGTGTTTGGCAAAACAGGAGACTAAATGGGCTTCTTGTTCTGGCCATCTTGACTTCATCATGATATCTTCTTCGTCTTTGTCTTGGGATTCTCCTTTCACGGTCTCCTCACATTCCATGTCCAAAGTTTCTCCACTTTGTAAAGAGGGATAACAGTCTTCCATGGCTTTCTAATAATCTAGAATGACTTCTCTCAAACTGTTGATTTCTATGGTATTATCGAATTCTGCATACAGGAGGACGTTCACCGTCTCTGTTAGATTTGTAGTAAACTGAAGTTCCACACGAATCTGGCCTGATTTTATAGGGTGGAAATGTCCCTCGTCGCTGCCTTGGTCTGGAGTGAAATCGAAAGCCCACAAAGCGTAGCCTCCTGTATAATCTTCGTACGTAATGCCGTGACTGGTGTTGGTTCCTAACTGTCCGGTAGCTTCGTACAGGGACAAGTACGACCTCAAATAATTCCCGTCACCAAACTTAGGTTCTAAAGGCCGGGTACACAAGGTCTTGCCGTCGTGACTGACTTCGATCTTGGACACATTGTAATGATGAAAGAGGAAAGGATTTTCCTGGTAGACTCCGTTGAAGGCTGAATTCTTGACGATACCAACAATCAAACGTTTGGGTAACTGTCCTTGGAACAGATGATCTTGGATCATGGATCGGAGTCCAGAGGCAATGGTGAACGTTTTCACTTCCACACGTCGGATCGGATACTTGGCGGTTGTTCTGCTCAATGTTTGACTGATGTCGTTACCTACTTTAGGTAACTCTTCCACACGACGCAAGTAGAGTCTGGCTTCTAGGATTTTGGTTTTGTAAGTGGCATTTTCTGCAGCCATCAAATGGAAAGCAGCACTACTGCGATTCAGTCTCAAGCGGATATCCACCCCGTTCAGCAAATACTTTTCTTGCAACCACATGTCCATATGCAAGCGATCCATCAGTTCTAAACTACGACTTCCAGCAATTTTCGCTCGTCGGTCTACAAATCCCTTTGAATGTGCAGCATCCGCAGCAAGTACAATAGCGTTGAACTTAGTTGCTGGGTCAGGTTTCCATACCACGCAAGCATCTAGATGAGTATTCTTGGCGTTTATTCCATACGTCAAGAGATTTTCCAGGTACGCTCGATAAGGGTAAGTATCCATGCTGCTGCTGACCAGTTTGTTATTCAAGTACAAGTCTACTTCGCTGAACAAGGAATGCATGAAATTGTTGACGGGAGCTACTGCATCAGCATTGTCTAGGTCATCGTTGTTCGCTTCGGTTACTTTGACTTTCAAGTACAGGTAACTGCTATTTAGATCGATGTAATCTTCGGGTTGTCCTTTGATTTCAAACTCGATGGGAGCAGAATCGGTCAAAGAGGAGATAGGAAGAAATTCCACCCATTGGGATTCTTGCATGGTCATCATGGTCGGGGGCATGGCAAACAGATCCAGTTCCGTCTTGGAACAAGCGCAAGACTCTCGGTGCATCATTTTTTCTGTGTTTCAATAATCGAAAACGTCTAAGTCTCGAACGGTTCTTCTTTTCTTGGCCTTTCTCGCTTGAAGTCTGGTGAAAGGGTGTTTTCTTCTTCGTCGTCTCTTTCTGCCTTGTCCTTGCTGAATGCTTGACTCGGTAGCGTGCAGGGCATTTATAGGTGTGTCTCGTCGGCCTAAAATGTCTTTGCCCGTTTGCAGCAAGACATTTTTGCCTGCCCTCATGAAGGCTTCTTTAGGGTTTTGTTTGTCGATGATGACATTTTGGAGAAATTCTTTGCCTTGTGTCAGTGCCGCATCTTTCAAGGCGTGCAATCCTCGTGTCACCATCGGTTTCAAGACTGGAGCCACCGAACGAAAGGCCGATTTTAACATGTCTCCTAAACCGTGTCCTCGCTGTCGAGCAACCCCTCGGTACACTGGATACATGACTTACTTACTTACGAATCGTGAGAGAACCGTTTTCGAAAATGGAGTTTCACCGTGACTTTTCCTTTGGTGAATGGAATATTTTGTCCCAAATCTCCTTTTATAGTAATGTTGACCGTGTCCAAATACGACTTGCTGACCGGCAAATAGTGAGGATGGACAAATTCGCGGTGGACGTGGTAAGTGTTTCCACCTTCTTCGTCAGCGATTGTGGCAGAGTCCACTTTGAAAGGAATGACACGCAGTAACGGCACGGAGGTGTGTCCCACCACGTTGTATTCCACCACATCGGAATACACAAAGATCAAATTCAGTCCTTGGTTCAGTTCTACCGGGGTACGAAAATACTTGACAAAAGTATCGTTGTCGTAAATGACGGTTTTTTGTTTTAGTGTTTGTTCTATTTTCTTCCTCATCTTTACGTCACCACCCAACATGTCAAACAATTCATCACAGAAATAGAAACCCAAGATTTTTTCATCAGGAAATTTCATCAGGAAGCGACGAGCTGTTTTGTGGTATTCCAGGGTGACAGCTTTGGACTTGAAAGTCTTAAAAGCTTCCCCAAACACGCCATTAAACTTGGAGACTATGGCGCTGACCAAATGTTGACCACTAAAATAATAGCCTGAAGGAATGAACAACTCATAGTCGGTCCACTTTGGATTGACTTTGTTTATTGTTTTATGGGGATATTTGTTATTGTCATTCATCCACTTTTGCAATGGTTCGTCATAAACTTCCACCGTAAATTTACTTTGATCGTCAATGACATTCAGGACTTGGGTCGGGTGAATCATTTCTACCAAAGCCACTTCCCAATGGGCTTCGTGATCTAAGGGGATGGCCTGAGGTAATTTGGCCGTGTAACAGCACAACGTGTTGTTGGGAAACACCTCCATGGAACTGTCACTGGGTAAGGTTAAGTAAAATTGGTTTTGGTGACTCATAATTCCAGAGTTCTGTGGCTGTCCGAGGGGTTAGTGGATGTCAGAGGCGTGTCTCCGCCCAAAATGGGGTTTTGGTTGTGGATGTTGGAGTGGTGACTGGCACTGGCACTGGACACAACGTTCCCGTTCGAGGAGAATTTCAGGGAGGGATTGGGAAGCAGGTAACCGATGCAACTGCTCAATAAAATGGTCCACAATTGTTTGTCTCCTTGTTGCAAACTCAAATTGGCGATGGCTGCCCCGATGACACAATACACCACGAAGATTTGGCAGAAAAAGACGATTTGCGTTTTAGGCACACGTTCTCCACACCACACCCACAAGGGTTGTTTTTGTAAATCTTGCACAGAAGAACTAGGGAAAGAAGGACTGGTCGACGTGGCTGCGTCTGCTGCTGTGTGAAAGGGCATGATGGTCACTTCTTCTTTTTATAGTCGATGACTTGCGAAGCGTCGATCCAAGAATCGAAACTGGGTGGATATCCTTTCCAACGTACTTTGACTTCTTTGACACGTCGTTTGCCCACTTTACGGGTTCTGCGTTCGAGAATGCTTTCGATGTCGTACACGTCGTCTTCTTTTTTGGTGACACGTTGTAACTCGGGCAAATAAAACGTTCCTTTGAGTACTTCTCCGTTCATGTCTTCCAATTTATAGACGGCAGGATGACGGCCATGTACTCGTCCAGTGACGCGAAACAGTTCGGTCGTCCAGTTAGGTAAGTAACCTTTGTCGAAAGTGCATTTGGTTTTGCCAATGCGCACCCAATCTCCTACGGTCAACTCTCCACTTTTCTTGGGGACAGCCCTCGTCGGGGACGTACCGAACAGGCGCTCAAACACCAGCACTTCGTTGTCGGGAGTCACGTCTTGCGGGGCACGTCCGATGCTTCGATGGTAAGATTGGTTGTACGCTTGCACCAGGTGTGGTAAGATGTCGATGTACTTCAGAGTGTGGTGATGCGTAAAATATTTCCACATGCGTTCTTTCAAAGTGCGTTGAAAACGTTCCACGATGCTGGCTTTGGTTTCGGGATTCTCGGTGGTAAAAAAATGAATGTCACGTTTCTTTAATTCTTTTTGGAAAGCTTGGTTCAGAAATTCGGTGCCTTTGTCCGTTTGCCATCGAAGAGGGCGACGACCGCTTTGTTTCAACACCCGTTGCAGGGCTCGCACTAACTCGCTGCTGGATTTGGAAGTCAAGGGTACGACCCAGGCAAATTTGGAAAAGACGTCGATGACACAAAACAAATATTTGTAACCACGATTGTAGCTGGCCAAATGAGAGACATCGGCTAAATCGGCTTGCCATTGATGATCGATGCCTTCCACTCGGGTGCGACTTCTGGCAAACTTGCGTCGAATGGGTTTGTGTAAAGTGTAGGTAGCTTGTTCTTGTAACCATCGTTGCACTTGAGGTAAACGGAGACTTTTCAGTCGCGTTTTGGCAGCACGATACAATTTTTGAACTCCTGCGTAACCTGCAGGATGGGAGGGATCGTAGTAAATGCTAGCTAAGACTTTTTCCATTTTTTTGTGTTGATTGGTGTCTTAATAAGGCACCCACTCTTGGAAGAGGCTACTCTTTTTCTCTTGGGGTATTTTCTTGGATTGCAAGGCTTTGCGTGTGCGGCCAGCAATAGGTGTCGAAGAGGAGGAGGATGTCTGAGCAGGGGATATCGGTTCTTGTTTCACTTCTGTCTTCACTTCTGTCTTCACTTTCTTTTTCTCTTGTGAGGAAGAAGGGGTCGCCATCATCTTTTTAATCCATCCAATTCTGGAGGTAGGTGGTGTTGTTAACTTGCGTACTTTTTCTGGTGGAGTTTGAAACCCTTCTTCTTCTTCTTCTTTTCCTTTTTCTGTCTTGGTCACGGGTACTGGTGGTACTGGTACTGGTACTGGTGATGGTGCTGGACTTTTCATCAAGGTCTTAAAATCTTTCAGAGTGGGTAAAGCTGTTTCGCCTAAAGCTTTCTGGTGAAAGAGTTGCAGTCTTTGCAAGAGTTGACCGTACTTTTGCGATTTTTCTGTTTCGGACAAATCTTGGCGATCCAGCAAGGATTGCAATTCGTGTTGTAACTGGGACATCTCGCTCAAATTGGGATTGGGAGGTAAATGCGGGGTGCGTTGTTCTTGCCACCGATGGTATTCCATCCATCGTTTGTAAGGCACTAAAGCTAGTTTTCGTCCTTCCATGGGGTTGTCAGGGGTGAATTCTGAGATCTTGGGACTTCCGAAGGCCTTTTTATCTTGCTCCCATCAGTCCTCCCAACATGGTTCCCAAGACTCCTTTCAGTATGGGGCCTAACAAGAGAGGTAAAATGCCTCCACGTTGGACCAACATCTTCTTTTTCTGACGAATGGGAATTTTCTTTTGAACCATTTTCCGAAGAACGTGACGATGTTTGCCTAAGCATTGTTTCTGGTGTTTGGACAAAGGGATCGTGCCTTTCAAAACGTTCAAACAACATTCGCACACGGTATCGATGACCTCTTTGGAGGCCGTTTGAATGAGTTTTTTTCGTAGGGGTGGAGAAGCTTTGGACAGGACAGATAACAGGTCCCCATGTTTGGCTAAACGTGGTGGTAGTCCTTTCCTTTTCTTTCCTTGGGGTTTTCTGGAGGGTGACATCTTTGAGTCTTTAGGAGCACCTAAAAACACTGATACCCTACTCGGTCACAGGCCTTTTTTATACTGGAACGCGTCGCCATTGATTGTCTTTACGTCGTATCAGTTTGAGGACAGGCATGACACGTCGTGCAGGGGTACGTAACGGACTAAATCGAGCCAGTTCTTGCTTGGACAAATCCAGTAAACTTTGTAACATGCCTGATCTTTCATGGACTTTGATTTTGGAAGAAGGTACTTTGTGAGCAGCAGCCACTGCCGCTAAATTGGAAGGTCCTGCCACTGGGGAAGTTCTTTTGGGGGTCATCAATGGAGAAGTTCTTGGTGTAATCAACGTCTCCAAGTACTCTTCAGTTCCTGGTGACATCAACGGAGAAGTGGACAAACGTGAGGCTACCGGAGACGCTGTGGCAGGTCGTGGCTTGCGAGTGTAAGGTTGCGTCCTGGCCGAAGTGCCTCTCTTGCGACTAGTTTTCTTCTGTGGACTTTTCTTTTTTTGAGGACTTTTTCTCTGTTTCTTTTTCTGGGGGCTTCTTTTCTTTTTCCGGGGTGATGGTGGTGGTGTCTGGTAAGAGGAGGGTCCTGCCACTGGAGAAGTTATTCTTCTTGGGGACTTGGTCTTTTTCTTTTTCTTCTTGGGGCTTCGTTGGACTTTTGTCTTAGGGATAACTTTGGGGGCATTAGGATCCCATCTTAAGAGTGAGCGAATGATGACCCCTCCTAGAGTACCGCTCCCTCCAGGTTTCAAAATGATTTGTTTTTTGGTTTGAATGTCGATGCGGGGATCGGCCAGTTGGACCAAAGCGACTTTGTTTCGATCGAAAAAGCGTTGGGTTTGATGAGGAATCTGAATGATTCCTTGGAGTATTTGACGTGCCGTCACCGTGAACCATCGTAAGACTTCTTTGAGACTAGCTTCTAAGACACGGGCTCGTGTTTGTGGATCTTTTTCTCGACTGATGCCATACAAGGCACGAATCAATTTGACGGGAAGATGCGACTGAAGGGACGTCATGTTCACACTGTGTGAGACAGACGAAAAAGGGTCTGAGGTTTTTATAGATTTTTTTCATGGGGAGTGAAATGAAGTCGAGGACGGAGACGTGTACAGGACAGGCCCTCCGTCTTGGCACCAGTGGTGAAACAAGTGGGTACGAAATCGCAAATCCTCGGGGGTCGTAGGTTTCAAATCGACGAGCAAATAGGCGTGTGGCGTTTGAGTGGCATCGTCGTACGCCTGAGTCAGCCAAGGCGTTCCTAACTGTTTGGCTAAGACTTGCACTTGCGATTTATCTCGAGGGCTTTTAAACAAGACCACGTAATGCGCATTGAGACTGATGGTGCGATGGGCTTTACTTTGTTGAAACAAATTTTGGGTGATGTAAACGACACTGGCATTACGGTGATGCCCTTTGCGCGTGAACCACAGTTTAATTTCTTCTTCGTCTTCTCCTAACATGTCGTCGAAAATGACCAAATGGGTTAGACGGGAGTCAGAGACGATGCCATCGTCTTCTTTAGGAATGCCTTCCACAAACACGATGGAATCGCCTTGACTTTCTCGCAAGAGGCTGTACGCCGATTGCCACTCTTTGTAACACCACACGATCCGTTGAGGGGGTCGATCGATCAAATGATGTTTATGTTCGATCAAACGTTTGACGAATTCGGTTTTGCCCGAACCGCTAGGTCCAGCAATGAGCATGTTAAAGGGATGGCGAAGATACAAAGCCTCCCAACTGGCACGATCTAAGTGTTCGTCGATGACTTTGACAGTAGAGGAAGAGGGAGCAGAGACAGCAGAGGTAGCCATGGTGTGAGAAATGTCACTTGTGACACGAAAACAAACAAGACAAGAGTTTATATACTTTTTCAGAACACGTTTATTGAATGTTTTTTTCAAACATGAATACGAAAGACAAAAATACATAAAAGCCAAAGGCTTAAGTACAAGAATAAAAGGCACACGATAACGATGAACGTGGAATAAACACAAGTGTCTGTACAACAATCACATGTTTTGGGTAATGTTCTAACTAGTTCAACAGGGGGTAAAGTCACACAAGTGTCCTCCCCAAAAGGTCTTTCAGGTCTGTCCACGACAGTCCTGTCTTGGGTGACGGGTTCTTCTGGCACCGTCACTAACACGGGTTGAAAAGTAACTTTTTTCCTTGAACAACTCTCGTGCATACTGGGCCACTTCTTGGGTCCAAGCCTCAAAATCCCATTCTTTCCAGGCACGGACATCTGTCCAATGGGGATGTAAGTCACAAGCTACACACACATCGTCATACACGTCTTGGGTCGCTAAAAGTTGACGAATCTTTTTTTCCTGTTGAGGTCGAGAAGTATCCAGATGAAAACGCAAGGCTTTGAGCAAAAGGAGTTTTTCGTGACCATTTAAGGCCATGGAGGTGGTAAGTACTGATCATAAAGAGTCCACAAAGAATCGGCTGGTAAACGAAATCCCAGAAAACAAGTCACTAAGACACACACCACTTGTCGTCCAAAATTGAATGGATACAGTTCTTGTAATAATCGATGGTAATGATCCACGGTTTGAATATGGTCATTGAGTTCCTTCCACGGAATCTGTTGGATGACATGTGACATAAGTCGTGGCATGGCAGCCTGTTTTTATAGTCTCTTTGTTTCGGAAACAATACACGTACTTTCTAGCCAGAGATCTTCGTTCTCCAGTAGGGAATCTAAATCTTGCATACTGTAACCGAAACTTCAGAGTTCGTTTAGAAGTTTCCTCTTCCTCTAAGTAGATTCCACGTAAAATATGTTGATAATCCTTTAACTTGTCTTCCTCAATGTATTGCTGTAGGTGAATCTCAAAGTAACCAAAATAATGAACATTTCGATCATTCACTAACTCAAAGTGTTGAACAAGGTCTGACCACTGAAACAATTTCTGACGAATCAGTTCTCTTATACCATTCAGGTACCAGTGGTTAAAGATCTGGTGACGTAACGGATGCAATTGTTCTTTACGTTTGACTTGTATTTTCACCAGCTCTCGGTAAATGCGTTCTCTCAACTCCACAGGCAAAGCACGAATGTTCTCTAGCAAAGTATCCATGAATAGGTCATACTAAATCCTCTTTGGTCTGACACAAGAAATGTACTCTTTGCACAAACATGGTTTCACTTCAGTGTCGAATTTAAATCGTTGAGTCACTAATCTACACATTACAATTCGTTCAGAAGTTTCCTCTTTCACTAAGTTGACATTGTGTTCAAGATGTTGGTAATTCGTTAACTCTTCCTCTGGAATTCGATGCAGTACGTTTACAATGATGTAACTACAATCGTCCATACCAAACCAATCCTTTTTAAAACTAGAGGATCGTTGATCAATGTCTGTCCAATGGAACACTTTCAATTGAATCAATCCTTGTATAGCCTTCAGGTACCAGTGGTTCAAACACCGGTGACGTAACGGATGCAATTGTTCTTTACGTTTCACTTGTATTTTGACCAGTTCTCGATAAATGCGTTATCTCAACTCCACAGGCAAAGCACGAATGTTCTCTTGTAAAGTATCCATGAACAGATGATTATGGTAAGAAGTTACTTCAATGTCTCGGTCCCACTAAGGGTAAGTAATGACAATTCGGTGACCATCGAGCATGTTCTACGTAGGCCGAATCTTGCGGTTCCCAGTGGTGAAGTGACACACCGCAACTGAAGCACTTGACTTTATCTCCTTCGCCCAAGTAGAAAAATCCGGCTCTGGCTAATTCTTCGGGGGTCGGTCCTCCCAGATACTTTGGCCATTTTCCTTTGAACGATTGAAGACGATTTTCAAAGTCGCAGTATTCCGACAAACGCACAGGGAACGAATATTCGTCTTTCACAGGTTCGTTTCGATGAGGGTTGAGTGACATGGGTAGGAGTTTGCTCAGGGCTGGATGACATCCGTAGGGAGGTAAACGTGAAGGTCGACATTCCCCTTTAAAACGAAACCCAGTAAAATGTCCAAGAGGACGAGCGGCATCGCTTTCGCATCCCTCAGGTTTGACACGCACAGCATCACTTTCCATGACAGGGGCAGTGAGAACAAAGTTCCCATGATGCTTTACGGCATCGCTCAGGTCACAACGTACAGCATCGGTCCCATCGCAAGGCTCACAATCGTACTCGTCTGCAAACTCCGTTACGCAATTACAATGGTAACCACATGGACAATCGCAGTTTCCTTCCGGACATTTTCCGTCGCAATGCCTGGGTCTTATCCATCCAATATTAGTCACACTAGAGGAAGATACAACTTTTTTACAATCCCCAAACTGAAACGACGTCTTTTTCAAAGTATTCATCTTGTTCGCTCGGTCTTGGTAGTCACAATGAACTATCGATCTTGACCATAGCCCCCTTTTTATACTAGTCGCAATGCAGTCTCCAGCTTGTACATCTTTCCTTTTTTACGTTTTTTATGTCTTGTTTCGGAAGGTACCGTCTCTAAGGTACCGTCAACATTGTACCGTAGTGTGATGGGTGGAAAGGCCATAGAAAGGTAAGGGCAGTGCGGAGACCATCGAGTATGTTCCAGAATAGCTGAATCTTTATAGATACATAGATCCATTCGTAACTTCAGTCCGCAAGCAAAACACTGTACCTCGTATCCCAATCCTGACTCAGGTCCCAAGTAGACAAATCCTGTTCTAGCTAAAACATGCGAAGAAGGTAATCCTTCCCTATCCGTAGGCCATTTCTGAAACGTGTCCAATCGACGGGCACAATCACAATAGTCAGGTAAGAAGACTGGAAAATGGTAGGGTTTGAACTTGGAGTTCTCATCGGGTTTCTCACTCGATTCTTGCTGTGGCGAAGTCATCTTTCTGGTGGGGTAACTATCTTACAACCAATGTTTTATACCAACGTGTCCATACGGTAAGGTGAAATGATTGGGAAGTCGAACTCGCTTCTGGTACACGATTTGATAGACTTTTTCCAGGGGTCGACTGACGATGTGGTGAGTGGGTAAACGTACAATCTTGTTCGGTTGATAGGTGGCCACTTTAAAGTTTCCATCCTCTCCCGATTGCAAGGCTTCTTTCAATACCCCAAAGTTGACCACACGACTGGTACGATAATTCAGAGTCAGTCCTTTCACTTTGCACGTCGTGTGCACTTCTCCTTGTTTGTCACGGTATTCGTAGCCGTAATTTTTGGGACCGCCACTGACAGACCTTAGAATCTTGTCGTCGGGATGCTCGTCTGTCCAGGCTCCTAAACGGTCTCCTTCGATGTTAGGGTGATGTTGAATCGGGTGATGGATGTAAATGCAACTGTCCGTGTCAAAGTACAGGACGCGTTCTTCTAACAGTTCTAAAGCTTCGTACAATTTTAAGCGAGCATGGGCTGTCACGTAAGCCGCAATGATGACATTTCCAAAAGGGTCGTCTTGTACAAAGTCCAGATCTTCTTCGTAATTGACCAAGATCAAATTCTCTCGAACGACGTCCACGTGTTTCATGTATTTGGTTTTGTCGTGAATCATCTGGAAGTAGCGGGAAGGTTCTGTCAAATATTCCGTCTTGGGTAAACACGGTCGTTGTGCCATTTTACCCCACAAGCAATTTAACATCACTTTGGCAAACGATCTCCTGCCTTCGTTTTTCTCGATGTGGTCTAAAGTGATGCCTTCTTGTTCGTAATATTTCTCTTTGAATTGGATTTGGTCTTCGGGAGTGTGACACCAGGAAGGATAGCCGCTGGCTTCTTGCTTCAGTTTCAAAAAGGCATCCACGTAGTCTGCGAAAATGCCTTTCTGCGTGGGGTCACCCTTGCGGTATTGTTGTGTCTTGGGAAAGTGGCAAATTTCGTACACTTCTAACAGTTGGTATCCCATGTCCAGAGCTTTGAACAATTCTACGCTGACCCAGGTTCCCGTCAAGGCCCGTTCTTCCTGGCTGTGATGGCAAGGTTGGTCTTGGTTGCACGTTTCGGCACAAGTACGGCACAAGGGAAACATCAGTTTGCCTTGACAATGGTGAGGTAAGACGGGATGGTATAGGTTCGTGGGAGGCAAAACTTTACACTTGATCAAGCCTTCGTATTGTCGAATGTTTTTCAGGTCGATGTGTTCCGTGAACAATTGCGGGTGCCCTACAGGAAAGCGACAATATTTGCACACGTAGGGATACAGCGAACACACGTCCAAGTATTTGATTTCTTCTCCTTTCTCTTCGTCGGCTTGGTACAGCAAACAGGTGGCATTGGTCCTTCCTCCGTACAAACTATCCCTCGGGTTCAGCGGGTCCATGAACTGGTAACTTTCCACGAGGCGTTTAAACTCGGGATCGGTTTTCAAGCGGTGATCGTATTCGTGTTCCCACATTTCCACCACTTGGTATCCTTCCTGTTCTAACTTTAGGCGTCGCTGACAAGTGTCCTGGTACAAGTCTTCCATGGTTCGTTGCAAAAACTGATTTTTAGTGCCACGGTCAGGGTAACAGACGGGACATCCGTGAAATAAGCAACCGTTAAACTCGTACACGATCTTGGGGTTTTCTAAGTCCCAGCCATCGACCGAATACGTTCCGATGGTCTTTTCGCCCCCTCCGTTGCGGGCATGCTGAATCCACTTGTCTTCCTTGTCGCACAAGTAATGTAACCAGCGTAAGGCTTTGACCGAGTATTGACGTTTGACAAAGTGGGTCGTTTGAGGGCTGATGACAGCCACGGTGTTTTCAGGCATGAATCGTTGTCGATACACTAAGGAACACGCTTTGGCAATGGTGCAAGCTTCTTTCAAAGGATCGACCCCTCCGTGTTCCATGAACAGTTCTCGAAATTTTCCACAGCAACGCCGTAAAATGTCCACGTCGGAACGACAATACTTTAACATTTCTTCCTGAAAGTCGAAAGGGTCCGAGGCGTGAGCCTGGTACCAAGCGTAGAAAGCTTCTCGTTGTTCGGTACGCATGTTGTCGGGGTCGTAATAGTGAGCCTCGGGCAAATGGGGTAGAACGGCGTGTTGATTGGCTTCCGTATTGAAAAAGTGTGGAAAGTACCCTTTAGCCATTTCTGTCATTCCAAACGTTTTAGGCATTCGACTCAAAGGCATGGCCAAGTAACTCATCGAATCTTTAAACTGCACTTGTCCCACTTGCATGAAAATGATTTTGGCTCCGTTCAAAGTGACTTTAGGACGTTCGGTGCCATGTTCCGTATAGTACCTCAAAAGAAACTGTCCATCGTATCCGGAGAAATTGTGAGCCATCACTGTGGCATGGCGATGACAATCTCGGTAACGTTCGATGTCCTCTTTGCTCCATGTCTTGTCGATGGGGTCTAAGACCCATTGGGCAAAATCGGCTAACGTGTTGGGTCCCCGAAAGATTTTTTCACGCCCTCCGGGTATCTTGCTGCAGTGAGGGCAATGACTGAAGATAGGTTCTTGAATGCACTTCTCGCACGCTCGATGAGCCACGCAGAAATTAGGAATGTGAATGCCGGTTTCTTGCATGCATTCGAAATCGAAAAAGATGAAATTGCCTTTCTTCTTGTGACCGTCCTCTTTCTCTGGTGGGGGTTGGTATTTTTGCACGTAACATTGGTGTTCCAAGTCCACGATGTGGTGACAAATGTGACATTTTTTCTTTCCTGAACATACGTGTGCCTTGACACTATTGGTACGTATGCCTTGTCCACACGTAGAGCACAATCTCAGCAGTTGACAAGCGCATTTCTTCTGTGAACCTTGCGTTTTCAGATGTTGTTGGTAACAGGTAGGGCTGACAAACGTGCGCAGACAAGTGGAACAAGGCACTGGTTCTTCGCTCAGACAGGGTGAAGAGGCCAAACATCCTGTGCATTTCGATCCACAATGCTTGTGTTGCTCTCGATTGTTATAACCATGGTCACATTTCTCACAGTAATAACCGTATTTCAGGAATCCGGTGATACTGGTAATGGTATCGAAATGTTCATCGTGATAATAGACATGAATGTATTTTCCGTCCTTAAAGTCTTGGCCTCGAAACAACAGAGGTCCGCGCACTTCTTGAGGGTGCACTTTCAAGGTGTAGCGTGGAGCTAGGGCATCTTGCAATTTTTGAATCTCAGGAATGCCACAGGGTGTGTCTTTGGACAGTCCGGCTTGTTGCAAAAGGAGTTCTGCTTCGTTTCGTTGCTTGGCTCGATGGGAACGTTGAATAGTGTTCCAGGTTCTTTTCCATTCTACCGTGTCGTTCTTGTCGGGATAGGTTCGTCCCACCTCGATGGCACGGGCTAAGCACATCTGGTCATGAGAGTTGTTAATTCGGACGAGACTCTTTTTGGTGTTGCGAAGGTCGTCCACCAATAACATCTTTTTGCGTCCTGTCCCTTGAGGAGGAGAGACGTGGGTCATGTCCAGTGTGGCTTTACCATCGGTGATGTCAAACTGATCATTAGATTGTTGTACGTGTTGAATCTTGTCCATGACTTTGGAAGCAGTCAATTCTGCAGGGGTGCTAAACTCGATCCAAACAGGGGATTTCAAACCGTCGTGTTGTATGGAAAGTCTCAAACGATCGTCTTCTTTGGGTTGACATTGTCGCTTGAGTGCAGTGAGCAAAGAATCCCACACCTCAGTGATGAACACTTCTGCTTTCTCTAACGGCACTTCAGCCTTGAAATCTTTAAACTTCACCGTGTATTTGTAAGCCGTGGTTCTAAATTTTCTAGAGGAGCGCTTTTCCGTCTCTCGAATGGAATAGTACTTTTCAGGGTTGACTAAGGGTGGTGAACTTGTTTTAGAGGGTTCGGATTCTGGTTCACTCATGTCCTCTTCAAAATCACTGGCATGAATTTGTGCCAAGATTTCAGCCTTGGTACGAGGCGATAGATCACGTTTCTGCCTCTTACTTTCTTCTTCTTCTTTCTTCTCGAATGAATGGGATCGTTTCATCTTGAAAGCAAAAAGTCAAATGACTCAAGTTCAAACACCATAAACTACTTTATAGTCATAGCAGACCAGCGTATATAAAAGGGTGTGTGTCTTGTCCTTTCACTATTAATTTCACTCTCAAGCCGAACACAACGATGGAAGAGACTGACCAGATGGAACGTTTCGTCAGAGCTTTGCGAGGGGTCATTAGAAAATTCTCTTCAGACCAGCCTACGGACTACTCTCCTTCCTTTAGAGATAAAAGTCAAGATACTTGCTATATCTGTCAGAAGAAAGGGCATTGGTCTTCAGAGTGTCCAGACCGTCAAAAAAGAAAAAAAACAGGGGATGAAAAAGACAAAAGTCAAGATACCTGTTATTATTGTAAAGAAAAAGGACATTGGTCTCCAGATTGCCCAAAAAAGAAACAAGAGGAGTCAGAAGAAAAGAGGAATTCTTCAGAAGAAGAGAGGGATTCTTCAGAGGAAGAGAGGGATTCTTCTGAGGAAGAAAGAAGACAGGTGAAGAAAAAGAAACAGGAGAAAAAAAGAAGAAGGGAAGAAAGCGAGGAGGAAGAAGAGGAAAAGAGTGTGACGGTGAAGAAATTCAAAAAACAGAGAGACTAAACAAGGAGAAAAGAAGAAATCAATGAACTTATTATTAAAGTGTTGTGTTGTGAATTGTAAATTGGATTGTAAAAATGGAGAAAAGAATAAATGAATGATATAAGGTAAGAGTCTTTGAGTTTTGATTTTAAAATAAAAAGCTACACTCACGCACTCATACACAGACACGTACTATAAGGGTAACATGGGTGAGTTTTTTTTGAGTTATTGGCAAATTGAAATTGTATTTCTTTTCGAGAAATGTGGGTGGCCCTGAAAAGGGCCTTTTTTCTT
Organism: Sinohyriopsis cumingii; assembly: GCA_028554795.2. Classification (NCBI taxonomy): domain Eukaryota; kingdom Metazoa; phylum Mollusca; class Bivalvia; order Unionida; family Unionidae; genus Sinohyriopsis; species Sinohyriopsis cumingii. The sequence goes on along the minus strand of CM068834.1, from coordinate 77,460,341 downwards.
CATGGTGCAGGGGTGAGTTTAAGCAATCAATTTTAACTGCCTTAAGCCTTTGCCACGGCCAAGGCCTACTTCTGGACTGCGTAATGATGATAATGATTGGGTTGAAATCACTAAGGGTGGTACGGTAGGCTTAGTCACAGGGTTGACATGTTTGGCTCGGGAAGGTCGTATTCTCTTCGGTCGTGATAAAGAAGTCTGATACATTTGTTTCAGACTTCTTAACTCCGCTAAAATGTCCAACAGTACCGTGACCGTTTGATTTTCACCCTCTTGTTTCTTTGCTGCTACTTCTTCTTGCTGTTGTTTTTTTCTTACCTCTTCTTCTTGCTGCTGTTGCTGTAGGAGAAAAGCCTGTTCCGCTTCCTTTTGTCGTTGTATAAATTTCTCCAATTCTTCTTTCTGTCTCTGTCTAAAATTCTCCACTTGCGGTAATGAAGAAGGTAACGAAGGTTCCGGAACAAATTCTTGCGAGGAGAGAAAATCCACAAAATCCCAATTCACCTCTTCTGAAAGTAAGTCCGGGTTCCCTTGGGCGGTCTCCCCTGCTGGTGCACCCCACTGGATCGTTTTCTGAGTTTCCGTCATGTTGAATCACTATCGCATAGATTGACTGCACACAAGCGCTAGCGAATCTATATTGACTACGTGACGTCACAGACTGCTCTCTTCGGATTGGATGCGGGCTGACTGAATTCTGTAACGCGTGTTTGGATTGGTGAATGAACTCAATCCGTTTCAATCCTTTCTGTCCCTATAAATAAGCGCCGTTCACTGCATTGATTCACCTATTCTCGGAGCCTCAACATGTGGACCGACGTTGAATCTTCAACCGTTGTGTCAACAATGATGTTCAGGACGGACATGCTCATGTATGTCCGATCCAAGTGGACCGTTGTCTACAGGACCAACAGCAGCCTGTGGATAAGAAGAGTCTATATAGAGAGACAAGGTTGCCTCAAGAGGACTCTGATGTATGGCCCTGCTGTAAGACGAAGTTTGAGGAAAAGAAGATGTCGCAAATGCCCTCTATGTTAAGGGCATATTAACATAAACCCAAAGGCCCTTTTCAGGGCCAGCCATATTTCTCGAAAAGAGATAGTCTTTGAATTGCCTACCCCTTTTTTAAATTTAAATTTAAATTTAAATTTAAAAAAAACTTTTTTAAAAAAAAAATCCCATGTTAAATTCCCCTTGTACGTATAGTATCCCACGATTTATTCCCATGTTAAATTCCCCTTGTACGTATAGTATCCCACGATTTATTCCCATGTTAATTCCCCTTGTACGTAAAGTGTCCCACGATTTTTCTCCATGTTAAATTTCCATTGTACGTAAAGTGTCCCAAGGGTGTTTTTAATGCTAATTCCCATTGTACGTAAAGTGTCCCCATTCACTACTAATGCCCATTTACTTTAATCGCTATTATAGTTTTCCATTCAATCATTTAATGACAAAATGCATTAGAGAAATGTCCCAGCCGCCAACTAACTAATGGAACAGAAAAGTCAGCAAGTCGTTGTCGAATTTTAAAAGTAACAGGATTGTCTAGATTTCTGTATTTGAGAAACCATGAAATTATAGACAATGAAATGTGTGTTAGATTTCTGTATTTGAGAAACCATGAAATTATAGACAATGAAATGTGTGTGTGTGTTTGTGATTTAGATAATTAATGTATCCTTTACAATTTTTCAAACATATTGCTAGGATGCATAGCATGCAGTGCGTCTAGCACTGGGGCATCATGCAACATACATATAGCATTAAGTCCCACCCAATCACATTATCCTGACACCAGTCCGACAGGCCGGACAATCCGAACACTAATCGTTTAATGGTGAGGGCCTAGAGAGGCTGCTCTTAGTACCAGTTGTTTCACTCTCTAGTATGAATATGCTGGGATTCGAACCCGCGACCTTCCGCATCCGAGGCTGATAATCTTACCATTAGGCCACCGGAATGTCCATGAAATAAACACATAGTAGTAAGGAACTGCCTAAAGATTGATAAAATAATATATTCTCATTTATATATGTTTTAAAGAAAAGTAAATATGTTTTTTTCTAATTCCAATAATCAACCAAAATTTGGTATATGAACATCGAGAGCAGTCTACACCTTTTCCAAAGTATTCACCCCACAACAATTTTATTTTCTACAAACTCTAAAAATATTGCGAAAATTGCACTTTTCTCGGGATTCAGGGTCTGACAAAATGAATGGTGATCTTGATAATATAAATAATAATAATAATAATAATAATAATAATAATAATAATAATAATAATATCATCAATTGGAAAAGTATCCTGCTCCTGCCTTTGGCAGCTGGGAGCCTTCCGATAAAAATATATCCCGTCCTAAGTCATTGAGATTGGCTGTGATGTCTGTCTGTCTCATATTGAATCATTTATTCCAATATGAACGGGGAATTGTGAGAAGATGGAGTATAATCTAATGGAGGTTGTGCCTTATAAGGTATTATTGCTATTATTATTAGTGGTATACTAATCATTATATTTATTGTTATTATTGTAATTATCAATTCATGTTATTGCGCAGGTTATCTGGGTCAAATATCAAACATCGTTGATTTCTTTGTTGTTGCAATTAGGAGAATAACGTAATACGATCTGTTCAATTAATTAATTATGATTGACACTACATACGGTCAAACTACCCTTTTGACATTCCTCTCCAATGGTATTGGAATTCGCAAGCAAAAAAGCATATATGCAGTTTTCAACGTCATGATTTATTATATATTATACATAATATTAAAGTTTGATCATATAGTTATCGATTGTAAATGAATCATAACGAGCGTGAATATTTCAAAATGATTTATCCTGTTAACAACAAAGTCATCAAAACTAAGCTGATGATGACATTGGTGCTGGTCTGGATATAAACCTTTATGTCCAAGGTAATTGCATAAGCCAGCGATTATGGAAGAGTATAGAGGTAGGACGGATGAGTGGCATTATACAAAAAGTACATTAGGATATATTAATGAACCATCGCACTACAAAACGGAGTCAATATTTCGTGTAGGGCAAACATTAAGATATATTTGTAAAATGTACATGCCATCAAAGAACACCAGACCTTATTTTGTTATACAAATAACATTGTGTACTCGTGATACAGCAGTAATATGCAAATTAAACCATTCTTTGATGTGCAGGTAGGGATTCGATACGCCTGTGAAAGAGTCCAGTAAAAGAACCCTTTGTAGTAATGTTATTTTGTCTTTGGATGACACATTCAAATTGCAAATGTTAAGAAGTTTTCCCTTTGCTGAATTTGTATTTATTGGTTTGATTATGTCAACGATTTATCACTAAATTTGTACGGATTGATAGTGTTGGCTGATATTTTAGTATATTGTCAAACATCCGTCACGTATATTGATTATCAATAAATGTACAAATATTCAGATGTTTAAACGCAGCACTCACACCATGTAAACTGACATGTAAACTGACATGTAAAACATCCCTAACCTCATAATTATCCTTGCACATGTATTTCTATGTAAGTTCATCACAGTGTCATCTGTAAGAACATGCTTACCAAGAAAGTTAGCCAACGGTCACCTATATAAAAACAATTCTTCATTTCTTAGCTCAAGCATCTAACTAAGTGTTATATTTCAGTAAATCAAAATTTACAAAGGAACGACAAGAGGACGGTGATATTTAAAAATTCTTCCATACCTAACACTGGCGTATGGTAAAATGCTCTCACGTCTCAAAGTTGAAGTAAAATAAACATTTATGACACAGTTCTTTGGAAAAGATATTCATTAAAATTGTCCTTTCTGTGCAGGTGTTATTTCTATGTACCTTTTCATCAAAGCAATTTTGCATTAATCGTCCTTTATTGAAGTGTCATATCAAATTCATAGTGGATAATTTCAAAGGAAAATGGAAATGAAAATAGAAAAATGACATGAAAAGAAAAGGTGTGTAAACCTGATGCAATATAAATTATGATATCGCTACCTCATTATGTACATAAATGCAAAGGTATGTCATTATAAATGATAAATGTTTACAAGAACGAAAACTTCAGTCTTTATGCAACACATATCCAAACCGATGACAGGATCCACGGAGTCGACCGGGCTACCAAATCAAGTCTTACGATGCAGATACCAGACTTGTATGTTGGTATCAATGAGAGGCTAATGAAACTGCGACTACCTATCAGCCACAAATACCATGCAACAATTATCAGCGCCTATGCCCCTACCCGTTCGAGCTCAGCGGAAACGAATTAGCAGTTATGTATGAACCTCAGCTCTGTGCTTATCACAGACGCAGCTGAAACTATTATGGTCAATGGAAATGTGTGCTTGAAAAGCACGGTGTCGGCAAGATAATCAACAACGGCCTGTTCGTGCTCAGCAAAAGCGAAGAATTTGACCTCCTAATCACAAAGTCAATGTTCAGAATGGCAAAAACACCAAGAACCACCTGGATGCACCATAGATCTCCCCAATCGTCCACTACATAATAGTCCGCCAACACGATGTCCAGGATATCCCAATCACCAAGGCCATGCGAGGAGCGGAAAGCTGGACAGACGACATACTTGTCCGAACTACCCTGAAGCAGTGCATTTCCCCACGTCACCCAAGCATCCGTAACTTATGCGCACAGCCTTCTACATTGTCAAACTCCAGCAGCCTTCCACCCAGCTCAATTTCCAGAAGAGCCTAGCGGACCTATACGTGGAAATGCCTCCGTGAAATGCATCTGAGCTCTGTGACATGATAAGAGAAACTTCAATGGCGACTCTTTTACCCCAAGAAGCGAACCCATCAAGACATGCTCGACGAGAACAATGGTGCAATTGACAATCTGCATGCCAGAAAGAACAAAGGATTTATGGACTGGCAGAATGACACAAACTCCATCCCCCGAAAAACAGCTACATATCCTATCAAGCTGAGGCTCAGAGACAAATCCGCAAGATGCATGAACATTTGTGGGAAAGGAAAGCTGATGAAGTGCAACAATATATCGACACTAACAACACCATAAACGCCATCAGGTCAATCTTCAGCCCTTCAAAGTCTGGATCTGCGCACTTGCTTGTCGCAGATAGCAGTACACTAAAAAGGACAAGGCTAGCATTAAGGACAGATGGAAAGAACACTTTAGTCGACTCCTAAGCCTGCCCTCATCGGTCACCCAACCTAACCAAATACCTTAAAAGCCAAGGTGTGACCAACTGGATGTTCCGTCAACGATAGAGGAACTAAGGACACCTATTTAAACAAATTAACTGTGGCAGGACACCTGGAAAGGATGGTGTCCCAGCTGAGGTGTAAAAGGCTCTCAGTGAATAGACCCAGGAGGCATTACACAATGTGCTAATCAGCATATGGACGGATAGAGGCGATGCCAGACGATCTCAGCGACGCATCAATTATGACTCTAGAAACACTCAATACTGAAAAACACTCTTTGCAGATCAATGCGCCCTCGTGGCCCATGACGAGATTCACCTACAAACAATTATGGACAGGTTCTCTGAATTCTCCATCCTTATTGGTCTCGCAATTGGCCTGGCCAAGACACAAATCATCTTACAGCGTCCCCAAACACCGTCCCATCGCAATCTGCATCACCATTGGCGACACTCAGCTGACGAAGGTCGACAGTTTCAAATACCTTAGCAACACAATATCCAGTGATGGTTCCCTGGACACTGAGATCACAGTAAGGATCCAAAGTGTCAGTCAAACACTCGGACAACTTCGAATGAAGTTTTCGCAGCACAAGGACACACGCCTGTCCACAAAGATGACAGTATACGTTGCAGGTATAGTCGCGTCCTTCATGCTTGGCTGTTAAACATGGACTGTCTACCGAAGACATATAAGTCAGTTGGAACAATTCATACAGCGCTTCCTGTGCTCCAACATGCGGTTTAAGTGGCAAGACCAAATCACCAACCAGGATGTCTTTTATAGAGCCAACACAACAGGCATCGAGACCAAACTAATTCAGACCAAGCTTCGTTGGATTGGCCAAGTCATCCTCATGGATCAAAAGAGTTCCAAAGCATCTGTTCTTCGGCGAGCTAGTCCATGGCCATGGAAACCAAGGTCGCCCTTACAATAGGTGCCAAACATTCTCAAGACGCATATCAAATGGCCAGACCTTCAACACCACCTGCTCGAGCTCGCTGTCTCAGACAGAAGCCACTGGCGACTCTTGACCAGAAAAAACCGTTCCACCTGCGAGGATGGCCGCAGGCAGCATCTTGCTGCAGCTCGTGAGACACGTCACATATGTGTATCCCAGCCTACCCCAACCACTTATGTCCCATGATCCACCTGCAACCCCATGTGTCCATCCGAATTAGTACTCTGGAGCCACATCCCTGCCCACATAGATAAGATCGCAAAAGATGTCTTCCTCGGCTCTAAAGATTGCCAAGAAGAAATATATATACATATATATATATATATATATATATATATATATATATATATATATATATATATATATATATATATATATATATATATATATATATATATATATATATATATATATATATGTATGTATATATATATATATATGTATATATATATATGTATATATATAAATATATATATATATCTATATATATATATATATATATATATATATATATATATATATATATATATATATATATATATATATATATATATATATATATATATATATATATATATATATATATATATATATATATATATATATATATATATATATATATATATATATATACATATATACATATGTGTGTGTGTGTGTGTGTCTATGTTTGTGTGCGTATTATTACGAATGCCAACATAAATGTACCAGTGGAGAATTTACAACTCCGGGAACATGCTAATAATCGTGGTTATACTTGATTTCTTAAATTTTGAATCAAGATATTAAAAGTGTATGTCTGCCATGTACAAATGTACCAAATGATTTCTTTATGAGCAAGCAAGTTAATTAACATACATAATTTTGTTCTCCAAAATGCATGCCATAATGCCTTTGGGAGTCGATATTATATAAATATGTATAAATTCAAGCTTTGATAGACAATTCTTGATTAATTATGAGATACTTGAGAAGCTTGAATTAAGCGTTTTTCAATGGAGAAGCTCTCACATGTCTCCTTCACGCAGCACAATGAAATAGTGTTTATCTGTTTGGGATTATGGGAGGGCGCAGTTTGAAATCGCTCCAAGGCCTTGTACTGCATTAACCCGATATTGTTGATCGCCAAAAAGACTTTTCAACAGTATTTACAATAATTTTAAGTAAGGTTCCATATTAATTTTATCATCACATTTTTCGACTGAACTTCCAATAACCAAGACATGAAGGTCGTACAGACCCTGCGCGGTGTATCATTGCTCTCCTGGTTGAAAGAAACACGACCACTTGTCAACAGTACATTTTTTGAACTCAAATTGTATTCAACATTGCATACTATAATGTAATGTGTTAATCGCAATTGGCACTTTGCCTTTCCATCGTTATCATTGAACCTTCACATCACCTGAGAGTATTTCAACTAATGAAAAACAATATATACAACATAGTGTCCCAGGAGGAAACGACGGAAAACATATAAATGTCCTCTTTCTTTATAGTTTCTTTAAGTAAGATAGCATGCATTCATTAATATTTACACAAGTGTTTTGTATAAGTAATTGCTTTTTTAAATTCCATGGTGATGTATATCAATCAAATAAATGAATACACTTAGTGTGTCTCTCAGCAAATATATATATATATATATATCAGAATCTCAACAAACAAATAAATAAATAATTAAATAATAATCTATCAATTTGGAATTGAATTCGCTAAACAGACTTTCAAAATATTTTATCAATAATGTCATATTTTAAAATAAAACAAATGAGTCAGGAGAGTGGGTTATAACATTGTAATGTACGACATACCATTACCTTTTATTTTGCACATATCCACATAAAACATTTTCGTTTTTAATGATTCTATATTTTGACCAAATCCTCTGTATTGCTTTCAGAACATTGAAGCTCACATACTGCATGATTATTTTTTGTAAATGGTTCTGCATAGTACATGTATGATTTATATCAAAATGTGTGTCAGATTAATGGTTATATATGATATGTTTGCAATACAATCTAAAGCTAGAAGATGCCCAAGAACATTCACAAATGAATCATGAAGACAATGGCAATAATTTTGACTTGTATCCCAATTATGAGCAAATTAATTCTGTACTAGAGGTTGATATGTAATACAAATCGGCACATATATAGTGTTAGATAGGATGAAAGGACTTGTATATTCATGTGTTTTCACCTAGTTTCAATATTAACCGTTTTGCGTTCGTTTTCATGAATAAAAGCAATATGTGCAGTGTTAATATTCTATATATCTTTTCAAGCTTTTGTTTCGTATGTTCTGTGATTCGGCTCTTAGTCAAAAGGATACGAAACTACAATTGTGATTATTGTACCCTTATTTCGTTCCACATCATGGAGCGTTGCGTGGATCCGGGCTTTGTATAAATTTGTCCACATCACTGACTACGGCGTCGATTCTGGATCAGACGTGCTATGATTTAATTATTCTAGAATTAACCTGTTACTATGCACTGTCATGTGGTTATATACCAGTGGGGGAATGTCCCGCAATCTCGACACGTATTTAGAAACATGACATGTTTAGAATGCATGTATAGCTTTCTCTATATAATGAACGAAAAGGTACATGACATTATAACGCAATATTTTTTAGGAAAGGATGCCATTATCCCCTTTAAAAAGTGATGTGGAACACTGTTATGATGTTCTCATACTGGGCGAGTACAAGAGTTTGTTTTTCTGACGATCCTGGTATATTTCTTTCGTCGCGTATCAACTAGTCGATAACCTAATGGTACAGGTAGATTTGAAGTTTTGTCTTTATGTAACATAAACAAGTGTTCCTGATGTGTATCACGAATTATCTTTCTTCTTGCCACTATGAAATAATTTGGTGTCCACAAATTCCAGAAGTTGCTCATAGGAGGTTTTGAAATTACTTTACGCTTTATTTCACACTGAAATGTATTCAGTTGTAGTCTGTTTAATTGTTTTAACTCTCTTCATTCGGGATCAAGCGCTCTATGATCATCAGTTACCTATTCATAGTAATCAACATAATTCCTGAGTGATTTATGTGGAGACAATTCAACAAACATTGGTGGTTGACCATGATCGCCGCACATTTTACAGCAGTATTTTTGATTAATAACCAGTCAAGAAATGTTTTTAATGTTTCTAACGGCACTGTACATATTTCATCCCAACCGATACTCTTTGGAATGTATTTTTCGCCCATTCGATCATAAGTCCAAGCTTTTCCTTTCAATCGAAAAAGCTGTGTTAATTACTAGATTTCACTCGTCTTTCGTTAATTTTTCTGGAAAGTCACGGTATAGCGGTTAAAACGACCTGATCAAAATTCAAAAATATATCAATCACACGACTTGTTTTACTAGAAATACATGGTCCATTAAGATCAACTGCTTTATGTCTAGCTACAGGATCATACACTGACGATGCAGATGACAGTTTTGATATTTGATTATTTTTGTAATAAATATATCTGACTTCAACATGGGCGGATTCAGAATAATCAAGAATATTTTCTTGTTTTATTCACCAGTCACCCCATGATGCATCCGAGCCAATATTTAATTTTTCCAACAATCATTAATATTTATTTCGATATAAAACGAATATGTGGCGAGCATTGAAGATCTTAAATGAGTAAACTGTGGTGACTCACAGTCTATATAACCCAAAATTGTACCTAATTTAGTTCCGTTCGATATATTAGCATTACTTTGACTTATCAACGCATTGTTTCAGTTGTATCAGCAATTATAAAATCTATTTGAGCATCATATATAATAAATATTTACAATGTCGTTTAAAGTCGTATGGTTCTCCGTTTGCGTTTTTTTTATTTTCGTAATCAGTTATATCAGGACTTTTTTCATCAGGATATTTATTTTGTTCTGGTAAGCAAACTTCTTTCTGCGGATGATATGATATAAGTTTTCACTTGCATTCGAAGAAAATAGTAGTTTGGCATCGAGCATATACTGTTGGTGCCCACATTTTTCCTGAAACAACGTTTGCCATAATAGATATCACAATGGGATGAAGACATTTGGCAAACTTAAATGACTCGATACAAATGAATCCAGTCAATTCAATATCCGGAAATGGTCCGTTTATCGATACTCTGGTCGTTTGGTGTGTGGAATAACCAAATATGTTAACATATACAAAACAGTTTCCCATTCCAAGAAAAGTTCCAGGATAACATGCAACCATATCAACTAAAGCAATATCTTATCTTTATGATCGCATTTAGTATCCCATAATTCACCGTGTCCGTATTCGACTCAACTTGATATTACATCACTAAGAATATCAAACCGAGTTGGTTTCCAAGAATTTGTCTCTCTTGCAAAATGAGTTGCAACTGATGGAATCGTACAATAATTACTGAGTAATGTCCAGCATCATCTGTATATTTCAACGCAAAAGTTTTCGTTTCTTCGAGGAGAAATTCCTTGCGATAAATCACGCCATTAGGTCGTACAAACTGATCAATGTGTCTATTATCTAAACTATCAAATCACCATACTGATATGCTCGTTCATAATTAGTTTGTCAATACCAGTCAACATTCTAGGTTTGAAATTTTTACTCAGTATGGCATTTTTGTTTTTTTTCATTATGAAGGACAGGATCAAATTTGTCACGGATAATCCAGATATCATCTGCTTCCTCAAAACATTTTACTTTAAAAATATATATTCGATTGTCGAGATAATTAATGATCGCTGCGTCCCGTTTGTCGTTCGTGGTACCATCGACATTTGTGTCATTGTGAATGATTTTGAACCTTGACCATACATGAGATGCGCCGTCTTTGCGAAACTCCTTCTTGGCGTCATGAATTTTATTAATCGAATATGTATTATTCGGATCAACCATAGCTTTTATCGGTAAGTCAGGGGATATTGTGTCAAGATTAAATTTATCTTTATAAGGCTATATATAAGGCTTCAATTAAATTATATAATAAATTTTAAACGAAACTAACTAAAAATGTATTCTTTGTTACACTTAATGTGGTTTTACTCTACACGAATGATGTTATCGAAGCGTGTAAATATTATCTTGATTCATATGGCACCTGCTTATGCATCTTTATTTATGGGACAATTAGAAAATGATTTTCTAAATAAATGCTTCTCAAAACCGGATGTATGGTTAAGGTTCTTAGACGATATCTTTGTGATTTGGAGTTATTCATTATAATATCTTTATTTTATAGACAGTTTAAACAGATTACATCCAACAATAAAATGTACTTACAATGTCTCTGAAACTGAAGTATCATTTTTGGACGTAGATGCCGTTAAAAATGAAAATAATGACATTGCTACTATAGTTCATGTTAAAAACACGAATATTCATAAATATGTTGACTATTCTTCATGCCATCATACATCATGTAAAAATGGAATACCATATAGTCAGTCAAAATTATATAAAACAATTATTTCGTATAACGCTGTTTTCAAATCATCTTTGGCAGAGTTAGGTCAGCATTTTTAAAAATAGAATTTTCCCTATTGATATCATTAATACTGATTTCCAAAAAGTATCTCCTCTTACAAACCTTGAATCTTTACAATATAAAATCAAAAGTAGAAATGAAGATAGCATTCATGTTGTTATTTAATGTCATATAGGTAAGATTATCAATACATATTGGGGTTTATTAAACGTATCATGTAAAGCACGTGTTAAATCTCTACACCAAAGCAAACCCACACTTGCTTATAAACGGACGAAAAATCTTAAAGATTTCCTAATTCTAAATTAGGTAAAAAACATCATATAACATAGGATTATCAGCTAAATGTAATAGACCTAGATGTTCACACTGTTTATTTATTAATGAAAATACGTCTTTCAATAGTAATAATGCGAAATAACTTTTAATATGCGTTGTGATACTAACTGTGGATCGTCAGCTGTTCATTATGTGATAACATGCAATAAATGTCGTATCCAATATGATGAACAAACCAGTCAACAAATATCTAAACATCTGAACCAACAAAGACGAGATATAACAAATTATATCGATCAATCATTTCATCTCAAGTACATTTAAAGAAAATTTTCCATACAATGCATGATTTCACCTTCCAACCTATTGTGAAAGCTGATTCTGAAAAGGAACTATGGCTAAAGGAACATATTAGATTCACTGTCTTTATATGGTATATCCTAAAGGTCTAAATTCAAAAACACTATATGACATTTTTTTTCTTTCTTTTTCGTTTTTTTTTTTTAATTATGTCCCCTGTTTGCAATTAGATAAGAATATTTTTTATATTATTCTACTTTGCAGAAAAACTTAAGTGGTAACAGTATAATATAATATCATAAAACGAAGAATACTAATTTTAAAAGGAAGAAAATTAATTATCAATAACATATGAATAAATTATTCATACAATATTTGATAGTAAGAGTTCAGATTAACAATTTGACATTTGTCAAGAATATATCAAGATATATATTTCTATTTTTAATGATTTTTCTATATCTTTAATAAGTGTGCATTATACATAAGAAAACATTGATAAAACTAGCCCGAATACATTTCACCACGTCGATCAAAGAGGCGAATAACGTTGTGCACTTCCCCCATGGTTTTGTATTATATGGGGTGTGTACATGAAATTGGAAGTTATCGACAACCTTCTGAATATTCTAAAATTTCGTTCCTTTTTGAATATTCCCTACAGAAGGTTTATGAAAGAATATGTGGCGACTCCACAATAAACCGTAGCATGATGTGAGTTCTAAATCTCACTGAAAGGTACGCAACAAAAACATTCAGAATGAATGTCGCTCAAAAAGAAAAGCCCAACGTTAGAACAGACTGTTACAGATATTAGAACAATATGAGAAAAACTATAAACAAAAACAATGATTTTACGAGATCTTCCAGCTGTTGCCCAGCCTTGCTCTGCAGAGGAAGAATTATTTGATGACATTGGTAAAATAAAAGATCTCCTCTAAAACCAAAAGTAATACACGAAAATACGGAACTGATTACAAATTAATGAATTAGTTATTAAACAAATTAAAGAAATTAAAGATAAATATTTTTCTAGTGAGACATTAAAAGGTATTTTTCAAAAAGACAATTTTTTGAAAACCTGAACATGTTACTGTATGTGATGATAAATTCATAAAGTGGGAATATCGTAAATAATTCAACAAAAAAGCCAGAGGTGATGCTCTAAAATATATAATTTGTTTGTTCAAGAAATAAAAAGACGTTGTAATGAGGCACTGCCACAATCAGATCAACAACCTCTCCAGCAAGAACCTTCTTGTCAACTTTCTCCACCGCAGCAACGAATAAAACGACAACAAAAACAACCACAATTTCCTTCACGAATTTCTGGGCCACAACAAAAATCATCGAGTGTTAGAAATACATTTACTCCTGAAGGCATTGCCGAAATGGACGATCCAAACAAAGAAATACATCTTGCAGTATATGGATTTTATAAAATGGAAAGAGATATAAAATCTAAATTTATTTAAAGTCAAAAACCGGAAAATTAGGTAATCTCGCGAATAAAATTAAAGAATCGGCTTGTAGGAACGATGGAAATTTTATTGAATTTCAACAAAAAGTAAATTATAAAAGAGATTCAGAGTTTCTTAATTCATTAGCAGAACTATCTGCTGCTGAGGAAGAACAAATGTATGAAGTGGAAGTGGTTGTTATTCAACTACGCCAGGAGGAAGCGGTTTTATTGATTTTTCTAGCAATATTCTTTCTGACGTAGATATATTATGAATTCTGATTGGAGGAAAACGTGCAGAAAATAATTTGTTGGAGGTAATTAAGGAAATATCTAATATTTACTGGCAGTATTATTGATATCAATGTTTATCGTTATCTCATTTATAAGTCGAAGTAATGTTAATTTATCGTACAGAACTAAATAAGGTACAATTGTGCATTCTACTGATGCTGAGTCATCGCAGTTTACTCATTTAAGATATGCAATGCTCGCGTAAATTTCGAGGCATTTTGTATCGATGATAAATATAGTTTATATGCTTCCTGTCAGAGTCGTTACATATACGTGTCATATAAAAAAATTATTCAGGACTGTTGGAAAAATTTAATATCGGCACTTATGCATCATGAGACTAATGGAGATTAAAACAAGAAAATATACTCTATTATTCTGAATCCGCCGACGTTGAAATCAATGGTAATTATAAAAAAAAAAATACCGTCGGTGTCTGATCTCATAGCTAGACATCAAACAATTTATATCAATCGAGCTGGATTTCTGGTTAAACAACCAGTGCGATTGAACCATTGCGTAACTTTGATATGGTCGTTTTAATTCCTACACATAAACTCGCAAAATAAATGAGAAAAAGTAATCTATAATCATGTACTTTTCACATATTCGTTCGATGGAAAGGAGATAACTGGACTTCAGAAAGAATGGGATAGAAAAATATTCCCAGGATTATTCTTTGGGATGAAATATCTACAGTGTCATTAGAAACATTAAAAACATTTCTTGAGTTTTTGTTGACAAAGAATACTGCTGTAATAATGTGTGGCGAACATGGGCACCGCCACCTTTAGTTTGATTGTCCCCACATAAACGGCTGAGGATAGTTGTAGATTAATATGAAGAAATAACTGATGAGTATAGAGCACTTGATCCAGATTTAAGTGAGGTTAAGTAATCAATCAGAATACAACCGAATAATATTAAATGTGAAATAACGCGTGGAATAATTTTAGAAACTTGTATCAATAAGCTTTTGAGTTTATGGAGACCAGACAAGTTGACAGTTTCAAGTAGAAAGATAGTTCGTGATACAGCTAAACAATAATTAGTTGTGTTACATATAGAAACGTTTTCAAATCTACCCGTACCATTGTGTTATCGACTGGTTGATACGCGATGACAGAATATCGACGTTGATATACCATGATTGTCAGAAAAGAGAAAAAATCTTGAATGAAATTATATTGTTTTCGTTCCCTTTAATGTTATTGACAGCACATTATTAATGGACAAAACTCTGTGTACGCTTGGATACGAGATGAAAATTAATTAATCAAAATAATTAAACATCTCTGATATAAGTATTTTGATCAGCGATAACAGTATTGAATGGTTAAATTTAATTTATCTCGCAGTGTATCGAGTCAAAGGAATATCTCAGATGCGGAAAATTGTCATAGACTTAACAGAAACTACTGTTAATAGAGACATTATTGACAATGATATATTAATAAAAAAATAGTTATAAACATGTGACAAAAATAAATGTATCATGACATTAAAACAATGGCATCATAATCATTGCGCGAATTGTAATACAATAATGTTGTGGCAGTATTCAAATAATAATCCAAGACAATTTACCGTAGCCAAATTAATAGTAATTTTGGTTATACATGCAAAAATGGGATCCTTTGCATATTGATATCAAGTTAACCGCTCAACAAGTGTTTAACTAAATCGTTCAACAATTGCCTGACCACGACGTATTGCAATATGTCCTCGTCTGATTTTGTCATTACGTTGTTTCATCACAGACGATACTACACCAATTAAGTTTTTGCCATAATCAACCTGTAATAGTTGTGGCCATCACAAGTGTCCTCGTTGATAAATTCGTTCAGAAGCAGATATAATTTTAGCAGCTGTTTTAGTTGATAGTGATTCTGCTCCTATATACCTACTTAAACGTCAACGATAGTCAACGCGTATGTGTATGTACGTGATTGACGTCTACCAATTTTGATAGTATCGTGTGGAAAAAATAAAATATCAGCCTGATGAACTTGATTAGAAGTGTTCACGTTAAGCTGTGCACAGTGAAGTAGCTTAGGTGGTGGTATATAAAATTTGCCATATTACCTATCTTGCTAACCTTTTTGCAGCAGCAGCGCGTGTAATATTTGCTACATCGGCCGGTTTTCTAATTGCTGTTACCCCTCCAATATCCTCTTGGGCTATAGTAAATCGATTCCTTTATTTCACTAATTAGTTTATGAATTACCGGCTCTGAAAAATAATTTACATTTCATCACAGATCTTACCAGCCAAATAGTTGACGATTCTCTGTTAGAATTTTTTTCATGGAATTTATTGCATGAATTATCTTTACGTCTGCAATATGTCGTTGTTCTAAATCTTGTATCAGCTACATCATGAACATGACATGCGTTATTAACATCATTTATATGATACGCTCCAGGTCTTGGCTGATCGTGTTTATCAAGTCGAATACCATGTCTGGTTCCAGGACCACAATAATTCCATCCAAGAAGACATTTTTCTCCTGCTTATTTAGCCCATGGAGTTCCTGGTGATTTCCCTAATGAAGCAGAGATATCACCACCGATTTCACTGGAAGAAATAAACATACATTTTTGTTCACACTGTACACATTTACCTGCAAGTGCGCGTCTTTTATGTTTTGTTATTATTGTAGCTAATCCGCTTGTGGGAGTGGATGCTCTACATCGAACATAATATAGATTCATATTATTTGCTATATTTCTACATGGATGCATTTGAATTCTCAGCGACAAGAAAGCAGGAGGCAGTAAAACGTCATTCATTGCTACCCAATTACATCAGAGTAATTATAATAGGTCCATCTGGGCCTGGCAAACTCAATTACTACTTAATTTGATAATGTAATGGTTCAAATAGGACAAGTTGTATGTAGTTTCTCCATTTCTAGATGATCAGCGATGCTACAAAGTATTTAAAGATTTTAATGGAAATACATAATTGCTGGACGAAGATCGAAATGCTATAATTATTTTATAACCAATATTGAAGAAGCCTCGTGTGTAGATGACCTTGATAGATTTATTAATAATATCGTTGTATGCGACGGTGTGACACTGGATGAAGAATCAAATCCAGGTAGAATAGTTTCCAGAGGCAGACATAAAAATACAGATATAATTTATGTTACTCAGCAATATACAACAAATGCCAAAAGTTATCAGATATAACTGTAATATTTGAGTTGTATTTAAGGGAGTTGATATATATATATATATATATATATATATACCATAAGTAATATAAATAGAACCTGGTGCAGCGGAGATATGTACATGATTAGATTTAGAAGTTTCTTTTCAAGAGCACAAGCTACCCCACACGGATTTATAACAATACATTTACATGATCCTCGATCGCGATAACGCATAGGTCCTGAGAAAATATTTGGTTAGGAGACTGATATAATCATTTATAGAAGCAGAGAAGGTGCGACCACAATAAAACGTCTGTTATGTAAACAACTCCACACATACAGTCAGAAAAAAACACAATCGAAAAAAGATAAAATAACAACAAAAGGCTAACAAATTAGAGAATCTCTTGGTAAAGTTAGCAGCTTTGGTTTAGCGTTACTGACCTTATTTTTATTTTTTTCATTTCGTAAAGATTTTATTTTAAGCCAATGACGTTTTAGCAAAAGTTATGTTCATATTTTCTGGATCTGTTTTTGTTTCACCCACAATCCACATCCTGAGAGAAATCTGCAAACATAACTACCGATGAGAACATATGTTTGTCATGCAATTGAGTTTGATATTCATCGCAATCATGATATTAGACAAATATTTAAATTGCACTGAAACTAAATGTTTTCTCCTATTATTCACTTTCATATAATTACATTTAATATTTTTCCACTGATCACTATATGCACAAAGCACAGTATGCCATTTGAATATGTCACTGTCAAATACAAATTAACTGTGAAAATGGCCAAGTTGAATTTTCTATTTAATTTATTATGAAACCAAGTAAAATGTTTACCACAATAAGTCAAATAAGAATACAAAAATAATGTTCGTTTACAGACATGGATAATGCTTTATTAATGGAAAATAACCGAACTTTTCAATTGATATATACATATCAAAAACAATATTATACACATGGAACAGTTTAATGTTACATATAACAGTTTGAACATCATGAATTGTAAAAGCGAAGGACAAATATAGTTTTAACAAAATTAACAATATTAAACAGTCATATAGTAAATCCTTGGCCAGAAACTTATACAACTGCACATTATAGCTTGTTTTTTATTGTTCTGTGTTGGGCAGGTTGTCGTGGAGAGGCTATGTACACTTTGTAGATTGGATAATGCATATTAAAAAATGAGTTGCTTTTGTCTTTGCATTTGATGGACAAAGATTAACTTAAATCTTCTTTACGGAAAAACCGACTCAATGACAATATAAGCCTAGTGTAATGATACACCAATGATCAGATCATGTGACATGTTTGTTATGCATACTGGCTGAAAATAAATATCGCTCTGAGTCTGGTGTAATAAAATCGGTTCAATGTATATTTACAGGACATATTATGTTCCTGATATTATTCGTTCGTTATTCTCTTAGATAATTTAATTGTTTTTTTTTGTGGGGGGGGGGGATTACGCAAAGAAAGAAATCATATATAACTGTATAATCATGAACGCGGTAGTTAGTACTGTCACTAAGAAAGAATGGACTCTTTATTAAGGATGGTTTGCGATATTTCTGCAAAGGCAGACTGTAAATATTCAATTGTTTGTTGATATAGTCGTAATTTAGGTTGAGATTACTAAACTATTATTTAATGTTTCAAATATAGAAAACTATTAAGTATGCGTTGAGAACCCATCGTCATGTAGCGATAACGGGTCCCATGACAATGTCCATCTCTCTCTATCTCTTGAAGTATGCGCATTTGGATATAGCGCCCCGTTTTAAGGAATTCTTAGGTTTGTGTGATTACTTGTGTGATTATTGGAATTCGGCGCAATGGAAATATCCATATCCCGAAATAGCCAATTACTCGGAGCTAACGCCACGGATTGAAATGTTAGAAAGTTTCCATGATACCACTGTTCACTAGTAGTGAATTCAGTCCAAAACCGCATGAATGTCCCTGGAGTAAGATAGTCCATATTAAAATCTAGTGGTGTACATTGGTGGTGTGACTACAGTATAAGTATTTACGGTTAAAAACCGGTAAATTACACAAGGGATTAAATAAGAAGGATATTGGCATATATCGTTTATGTCGACATGGGGGCCAATGTTGTGCAGTTGTATTGGCGATATGTGCATGTAAGCCATACATTTACTGGCCTAAGGTGATACTCGTATATTTTCTAATGCGTGAACCGCTGGTAGTACGGAAAAATGATGAAGATAAACCATGCACATGTGCGGTTGATCCATATTTGGCAGATTGTTTTATATGTGGTATTGCATTTATTATGGTACTTAGGTATAGTATTGACACGTCGGGCTTTCTAATTTACAACTGAAGTTGTATATTAGTCTTTGGGAAGTTGGGGTAAACTTATGACTTCTAGCGAGAAATGCCAAGAGTTTCATAACTGTTCGGTCAAGTAAGGACCCCTGGCATGTAACAGTATATATATTGTGTGTGCATTGTGTGTGAGCGAAAGACAAAAGGTGTGCTTGTAATCAAGTACAGAATATACACTATTTGTGAGCATTGACTTGGTATAACCTACAACATGGAGATTTGCATTACTTATTGATATAGGATCATTTATTTTTAGGGTTTACAATAATCCCAAAAACCGCTAAAGGCGTATGAAGTATAGCACCAATCGTAACTATACGTATGCCTAGCGCACTCGTGTTTTGGATGGCAACAACTTTTGTAGTTTTTCTCTGCATCTACATAGCACCAAAAATATTCTAATCCTTTCATCTCGTGTGCGCCACAAAGTTGGTTATCAAAACATTGAGTTCCACTGACAGTCAGACGGTTTTGGTTATAGCTACAATAAGTTGTATGATCACCAGTGTAGCACGTCAGATCTCCATTTGCGGGTTCGAAATTGCATGTTGTCTCGCAGCAATAATCCCAAGTATTTCCTGTTTTACACCAGCTATAGCGTGTGCCCTGATGACGTCCGCACTGGTGGTCAGAATGACATTTAGAGTTACCAATGGTATAGCTGTTAACATTGGGTTTACTTCTACCATTCACGAGCAGTGTAACTGACAGATCATCTACAGTCATATTCATATTGCTGGTAGCCTGAGGTAGAGTTGGATAACAACTTAAATGTACAATCAGCAGTAGGGTAGGTAGGAAGGCTTTACACGCCAGGCTTCTTCTAGAACAGAACAAAAAGATAAATAAATCAGAGCATCGATTGTTGTTTGCCCTATTAAGCATTTACGTGCAGACCGACATTAAAATTGTGTAGTTTTATTTAACCACTGCTAGCTCCATAGATTTGAGATTCATAATCAAACAGCCATCTAATAGACATATGATATATTTAGCTGATTGGAAAGTAATCTCAGAATATATTTACAAACCTTATCGCCCACCCTTGGCAAGTTAAAATAATCTACATACAAGTATTTATTAATCTAATGAGTGTCAAAGTTTAGATACACAGATGCTACATTTTAATTTTTAAGAATTGTGATTAAATACAGTTTTTATATCTAAGATGTGTATATTTTTAATAAAGATTGTAGTTGCTGGTTAAGTGCAGGACTAAATTTTGTTTGCATCAATGTATTTTTGAATTCTGCCTATATTTTGCCTTAGAGACTTAAGTAATATTATACATTACTGATACAACATGGATTTATACCTCGGACACGTTTATATGTAGCTGTGTCAGCAATGTTTTATATTTTTACGTGTCAAGCAAACAATATATTAGTAAGGCTGTGAACTCTGAAGCTAAGCGTAAGATCTCTTACCTAGGAATACAAAATATGTACGGGATAACAAATGTGCCACATAAAAACTAATTTGTAATGTTCCGTAATATACAAGGCTTTGGGGTTTGCATAAATCCCTTTAATTTGTGGCCTGTTATGAAGCAAGTTGTTTTATCTGATGAGATTGCCTATTAAAATATTAGAAGTCGTTAGTCATTTTGTATTATGTGTAGATAAAATTTAAAGCTTTATTAAGAATTTACAGTTATCTATAATCTTAGTAATGACTTATTGCGAAAGGCCTTTGCTACTACACCCTGCTATTTAATCTCGGAATAAAATAAATTTCCAAAACTAAACATTTCGACAATTAAAGTCAAACATTTTCTAATTTGATTATAATTCACAAGACTGTTTGCTGATGTTTTTTGTTTTTTTTTAAATCATGACTTCCTTAGCATTTTGACTATCATTACATTATTTGATATTTCATTATTTACATATATTCTAAATAAATTTCCATGCCATTCCATTCCAAGTTTGACTAAAAAATAAAGCATTTAAATAAGCGAAACTGCAGGTCATTTAGTCTGAAAATCCAAGCGTTTCGACTTCTACACGCGCAATGTATTTATTGTGCCAATAGTGAAAAAATGGGATTTTAGTAGCGAATTTCATGTGCCATGGGAATAAGCACAGCCTTTATTTAGAGAAGCACTAACTGCGCCCTTGTATGATTTTCGTCTAAGGACTGTTACACAATCAAGCGCTTCATAGTTAAATAGCATTCGTGATCTTTATAAGCTTGTTCGAGTCAATATGGATTCAATATACTCGTTGATGAATGTAACCGTTATATTTTCGGAAGCGAATTGCACTTGATGCTCGATTCCAACCTTGGCTATACTTTTTATTGACACACCAGCGAGCTGATTTGAACGATCATTTTCATTTCCCCATATCAAGATAACATTTTAGTGCATACAAACGTTTGCTCATGCTATAAATATCGGTCAACAAAAGAAACACAACTGTTATCAATGTAATAAACTCCTCAAACACACGAGCGATAAATTATGCAACACCATGATAGCACTATGATAAAACACAATCCTGAATACTGACGCCAAGTGACCGTTTAAAAAATGTCAGGATAGATGTGGCATGGTTAAAACGGATAGTTTTCCTCTGAAGACCAAAAATATCGTTATATTTATATACGAACGATTTTAGAAGATCTTAGTAATGTTTGTTCCTACCGTATTGAAATATATTAGCATGATCAATACATAAGCATTCAAAAAATAAGTCCGTCATATTATACAAAATGTACTATATTGGTACAAGCATTCATACATGAACTGCACCAAACTTCAAACTGACAAAATCTAACACTTCTAACGTTTCAAGGTGGTGTGTTGTTCTATCCATCGCAGTTTCTTCCTTTAACAAAGAAAGTGAAATATAGAATTCATCTAATTGGTTTTATGGATGTTATTGATATATTGCACATCAAACGGCAATTCCCTAATTGTCCTTCCTCTCATCATTAGACAGTTCAATTTCATTTATATCTTTGGTGTAACTAATCCTTACACAATGTCTTTGAACTAATCCTTACACAATGTCCAACATAACTTCGCCAGCCTTTTGTTTCACGATTCGCCAAATTTTCATCATTCTTGTTCAAAGAAAATTCCTTACTCGAATAATGTATCAAGATGCGCCAGAGACGTGTTTCCAAAATTGCATAACATATTTGGAGCCATTTTAAGAAATATTAATGATCAATGTTTTCGAAATATTGATTTTATGCTGCGGTGATGTTACAAGTATTCTATACTTCGGACAATGGAATTAATACTTTCTCTACGCAAACAAATGCAATACGTGTTAGTCGTACTTTGCAAATTTATATATATATATATATATATATATATATATATATATATATATATATATATATATAACTAATTTAATTCAGTCAACATGTAATTGGCAGCCGTTTGAATTGGCAGCCCAACTGCATATGTTATAAGCCTCAGATATTGTTTCAGACCCAATTACTTATGAACTAAGTAAAGATGGCTCGGATTTATAACTGTCAGCAACTTTACATTATGATGTTAGACACTAATATTCATGTGTAACCAATCCTAGCTCGATATTTCCTCATTTATATAGAAAACTTTCATTTTTGCTGGCGTATTTCGAAAAATCATCTTGATTGAAAGCATGAGACAGTAACGGATTGGGTTGCTTTGAACTTTATTACGAGAAAGTGAAAAGAAACCATTGCAAAGCACAGTAAGAAACGTTATGGCCAATATTAAGGGTTTGATGATATATTGATTGCAATCTCTAGTGGAACTATTAATGTTGACTACAACACCTGGCTTTCGGATCGCCTCAGCTGCAAAGCCCGTATATGTGCACGACATGTTTTAAGTCCCATAACTCAAAGTCCGGCCCACCCATATTCGAAGTCGGACGAGTAAACCTGTCACAGGCGCTAGTCATAGTTTAAAGCAAGTCGAGCAAGCGATGATTATCACATTTTAATCGCTTATATCTACAGGTATGTAGCTACTCATGCTTACTATGTATACTGCATACATGGATCAAACACCATTTATTCACTCACATCGTGTTATACTACAGTACGTGACATTTGACAAGTTTTGAATGTGCTCGGTTTTTATTGTTATGTGAATGCATGACAAATTATCAATTATTTAAACGATCGTAATAAATTGTTTTCTTAACAAAGATATCCATGTTCGTATCAACCTATCCCTTCATTTTAACTAGCCAATGCAATTACATTACAAAAATCAAACAGTAAACGTAATAATTTCATTTATAAACTTATCTAACACCTATAATGATTCCTTAATGTTAATTGCTTATACTGTGGGTCGACCTCAATGTTTGATATTGCGTTTGGACAAATGAAGGATTACATGTACGTCTGTCATGTGGCATGTGGCAATTATTCCTACAAAGTGGTATAAGCAGGTCTTGTGGAAAGAAATAAATCACAATTATGGTACAAAGACACGCTCAGCCATATTGTTTGGATAGTTCTTCATTTTTGAAATGTATCGACTCTCCGGGAAAAAAGATTTTGCAGTTTTTACAAATAATATACCAAACTGGTCTGAGCTGGATCTTCATCCACTGTTTATGTCAATGGAACTGACATATTCAACATTTCATTAAGAGAATATAATGACAGTATTGAACCTCTTAAAATCTATGTAGCGCAGATCATTAATGAAACTAGTCATATATAAGTATACATCACTCTACAAGAAAACGCAATTATTAAAACTTGATGAGAACAAAATATAAGGGTAACTCTCGTTAACACAGCCTAAAATCTAGTCCCCTTCGGGCATTCGGGAGAAGATCATCATGATCCTACTGATAATTATAAGAATACAATAGTGGATATAATCTGATCGGGTCTTGATATATGAAATTAAGAAAGGTATTAAATATGTACATTCCTTTCCATTGTTGATGATCTAAGTACAGATGCTTCCATTTCCAAATAAAAACTAATGTCTATAAGATAACTTGACAATAACAAATATAAACCCTTAAGCTATCGGACGACATACATATATTTTACACTGTTTCCTTATTGAACTTAGATTAAAATGCAAAAAACTTCCATCCTCAAGAAAGACTGATATTCTGTGAGTCGTGGAAATGTAAGTTGTACATGTATTATCTTAATCCACTTTTGGGTGACAAAATATTGATCAGTTATTCATGTATAGCCCATTGACATTTACGCTTCCGAATAAAATTAACACTTCATTTTCTGTTACCATTACAGCTGAGATTTTGCGTCTTGCAAAAGATGGCTTAATTTCATGAAATTGTTTCAATAGAGTTCTATTTAATCTAAGCTTCTTAATTACACGATCAATGTTGAAACTATTTATGAAATATGAGCGACTACTTCATAACGAAAGCTTACCATTCCATCTTTTCAATTTAGCATCGAAAAGAGATTGTTATGTGTTAGATAATCTAACAGATCGTATGCCTCCTGAAGCTTCTGAAATGAGTGTTACTTGGTCCAAACGCCTGTCACCAAACGTAAATGCTGCTTCAAACGTTTCAACTGTATTGGCAAGTATATGATTCGTTCTGCAACGTAATGTGATTAACGAATAACTGCTTGGTGCCGAAGACGTATTCAGCAACAGGTAGCTGAATTAATTAATTTTGTTAAATGTAGATATATTATAGTCTCTTTCTTTCTTCATCTGCACTGAATTTGAAACTTGAAGTATATCTGAGTATAACATAAATCTGACGCTTCACAGACACAAGTGTAATAACTCGTCAACACTCACATATTTTGACTGGCGTGGTTCAGCGGTCATTCAAAGTCTTTATATAGTCTTACTGATGGACGAGGTATCACCTCGGGTGATACCTATTATCTCCTTTTTAGGCGAATATAAACACTTGTCCTATCGTATCCGAATGACAGTTTAAGTGCATGTATATTAATTTAATCGTTATAAACTTCTGTAGTTGCCAATGGGACAACTAACGTAAATGTAATTAAAAATACATATTCTGCATTGCATTTTCTAAAATCGTATAAAGATATTATTCTCGCTCGGAATCAAACGTTTATTAGTAACAGAACACATGTTATTCTGTTATTGTTGTTTGTATGTTCATTTGTTTGCAAAAACAATCCAAAAAATGTATACATTTGTCATTAAAAGGGCACGAGGGTGGATATGTATAGGGACAATGTGAATTTAACATGTGAATGGCACCAGGTGAATTGAACATGAGTGTGCAAGGTGATTATAGAGTCAAAACAATTTATATGTGAAATGCATTTATAGGGACAAAACTTGATGGGGAGAAACACAGAGATACAGCAACAAACAAATACACATTCAAACAAAGAAGATAGAAATACAGAAAATAGGACAGAAATCTTCTAAGGACAGACTGACAGTTATAATAGAGACTCGACAAAGAAAGGTCTATTGTATGGGTGCAAAACATTTTTTCAAGAATATATAAGAGCTCTCTGGCATGTTATTTGGTCTAAGCATGGCATGGCGATGACAATTTCCGGAACGTTCGATGTCCTCTTGTCTCACGTAGCATCGAAGGAGTCTAAGATCCATTAGACGAAATCGGCTAGCGTGTTCGACCCCGAAAGATTATTTTTCGTCCTCTAGGAATATTGCTGCAGTGAGGTCACTGACAAAATATTTTTGATGCACATCTTGCACCTTCGATGAGCCATACATACATTAGGAATGTGAATGCCGCTCTCGTGAATGTTTTCGACGTCGAAAAAGATTAAATTGCCTTTCTTCTGGTGGTCATTTTCTTCCTCTTATTTGGATGATATTTTTGAATATTCAAAGTCCACGATTTGGTGACAAGTTTCACATTTTTCTTTCCTCGACAAACATGTAACTTGGTACTATTGGCATGTATGCCTTGTCCTCAAGTAGGGCACAATCTCAGGAGTGAGCAGGTACGTTTCTGCTGTGATCCTTGTGTCTTCAGATGGTGTTGGTAACATATTGGACTGACACATGTGCGCCGTCAAATAGGGCAACCGACTCGTTCTTGTCCTTCCTCCCGACAGATCTGAGAGGCCGAACATCCCTCACATTTTAATCCACACTGCTCGTGTTGCTCTCGATTATTATAGCCACAATCACATGTCTCACAAAAATAACCGTAACCCAGGAATCCGGTGATACTGGTAATGGCATCGAAATGTTCATCGTGATGATAGACGTGAATATATTTTTCGTCTTTGAAATATTAGCCTCGAAACAACAGAGGTCCGCGCTCTTCTTATGGGTGCATGTACAAGGTGTAGCGTGGAGCCAGGACATCTTGAATTGTTTGCATTTCAGGAATGCCACAGGGTATGTCACTTTAGAGCCTTGCTTTTATTAACATGAGTTCTGCTTCACTTCGTTGTTTGGCTCATTCCTATTGTGGAATGTTCTCCCAGGATCTTTCCATTCTGCCGTGTTGTCCTTGTCTGCATAGGTTCGTCCCACAACGACGGCACGGGCTAAACACATCTGGTCTTTAATGTTGTTAATTTGATCGAGGTTCTTTTCGCAGCTGTGGAGTTCGTCCACCAATAACATCTTTTTGCGTCATGTCCCATGGGAAAGAGAAACGTGGGTCATGAACAGTGTTTCTTTTCTTGGTGATGTGAAAATTGTCGTTGGATTGTTGCACGTTTTGAACATAGTCGATAACTTTGGCCGCACGACCTTTTTGACTTGGCTTTCAGTAGACCCTAAATCATCCCATATAACTACTGCTATAAGTGTAACACTTTGGGAGATGGGGTTTGTCGTAATTGCATCAATGCTATCATTATCACTTTATTTTATCCTGATTAATTATTAGTTATTTTCATAATCAGGACCTGTTAACAGCTGTTGGTTCTCCGAAAAAAAAATATTCTCAAAAAAGGTATTATATATTATTTTACTGCATTGCAGTTCATCTTCAAATAAGGAGGATGGGTGAGTAATAAACTCAAAAAAATCAGTTGCAGCCGAGTATTATAATATGATGTATAAATGTATATGCCTATGCTCATGTTCATCAAAGGAAATCTTTTAAATTTAATATATGAGAAAAACAAAGCGAAAAATAAAAAAAAAATATTGATATATTGGTAATTAT
This sequence comes from Sinohyriopsis cumingii, assembly GCA_028554795.2. Classification (NCBI taxonomy): domain Eukaryota; kingdom Metazoa; phylum Mollusca; class Bivalvia; order Unionida; family Unionidae; genus Sinohyriopsis; species Sinohyriopsis cumingii. The sequence goes on along the minus strand of CM068834.1, from coordinate 77,432,722 downwards.
AGCAAAACTAATAATGATAACAACGAAGGAGGAAATATTTTTATACTATTTGCCTCTGGCAATGCAGCTTTGATCCTTTAGTTTGTCGTTAGCTTAGCATTCGAAGTCTAACCTATCGTGCCAATGAAAAGTTTAGACAAGTTCGTGAACTAGATTTTCGAAATCCGCAAGTTATATCGTATTTGTTTCATTTCTGTTTTTGTTTATCATTAGTGGATTTGATATTTGTATTTTGAAATGAAACTTCAATTCATTATATTTATTTGTGTTTGCCATTGTTCAGTAATGCTGCTAAGTAAAGGGACTTTCTCTTTCGTAGCCTTCGAGCGATTGTATTTATCTAATGCGGCGAGGCCATAAATCGTTGTATCAAGTTCCTCCAGGCTGTGAACATTTCATTTTGTGCTGGGTATATTGGTTTTCCACCAGTCCTGCTATAATTAATGATAATTATATTTTCTCAGCCGTGTCAATGATGTACATTCAAATATTTTCATAAAACTGTCGCACTGTTTAAATTTCTGCCTCTGACAAGGAATAAGAATTTCCATTTTAAAATGAACCCATAGTATTAACAAACTGCCAGAAGGGAGATTAAATATGTGTTGTGTCGTTTATGGTACCATATATATATATATATATATATATATATATATATATATATATATATATATATATATATATATATATATATATATATATATATATATATATATATATATAAGTGAAAACGAAGTATGTAAATGACTTGCTAATGTCATTCTAATAGTTATTTTACTGTCATAATCACGAGCAGCCATTCTACCTTACGATCATTGGACTTGAGAACATTATACTTTTCTTCTCTTATGATAGCCTTTATATGACGTGCTCTTTTATCGGTTTAAAGCTAGTACCAAAAACTGCATATATTAATACCACTTTTAACGCTACTAGGACAACAACTGCTACTACAATAATGATATTCATAATAACAGATCATAATAAACCACAAGATTTTCAATAATAAGCCAAATTGTTATAGAACAATGATGTTATTCAGTGGAAATTTGTAGATACCCGAGCCTTTCATTATAGTATCAATACTTGTGTATATATGAATTCGAGGATGCTTGCTTACATTTGCGCATGTGTAGTTGCAAGATTGCTTTTTGTCTCTCTCTCTCACTTTCTCTTTATCTCAGTGACTCAATTTTACACGATGTTTTAAATTAATCTCCAAAGCTTACACGAAATCAAACGTTTTGATCGTGCCAATTTGTTTTTACTAAAATTGTTGCAGTTATATTAACCAATATAACAATGTCCATGGAGACACATTAGGTAATAAAGTAAACCAACCTGTAGTGATATATAAAGTGTAGTGCCTGGAATTTACATGCGAATAACCTAGGTTCGAATTTCTGTAGTGTAAGAATTACAAAGTATCCAACCTTTATAATCATACCATCTGTATTAAATATTTAATTCTTTTTAAAATTATCAATTATTCTCACTTAGAATCCATGGAGTCCACTTTCAGTTCTCCTTGGTGCATATTTCTGTATATATCTCTGTCTCTCTGTCTGTAAGTCTTTCGCTCTCTTTATATATATATATATATATATATATATATATATATATATATATATATATATATATCGTCGTATGCTATTATATCATCATCCACTTAGTTGTCAACATTTCAACATTCGGTATATTGAAGCAAAATATATATTGTGCAAGGATCCTGCTGAAGGCCTGTTTTGATTATGTCATTATTATTATATTTTCTTTCAGCATTATTAATGATGAGCCTTTAGATGAGCAGCGCAAACCATTTCGCAACTATACGAATTACATAATCTTTCTTAGGTCATGTGATGGTTGGAATATTATGTCAATTAAGCTTTGCATACCCTTTTTCCCTACCTGAGGCTAGCTGTATATTGTCCAATTGCTTAGCGATGCAAAACTAGTCGTGAAATTCATGATCCTGTTTAGAAGTTTTCCTTAAACGAGTGGACTTATGACCTCAAATGGACCTATAATATTAAGAAATTTAGAAATTGCTTGGAAATACATAAAATATTCTTGTTCGTTTATGTTTGATGTATATATGCACAAATAAAATCATATTCAGGAGCCGACATATTTTTTTAATAAATATTTCTCGAAATTTGCTTACTTTCATATAATTACTACTTTAACCACGAAATGTCAGGGATATAGGTTGTGCTTGCATGCATTTACATTAAATAACAGATCTCGCTTCGGCTAATCGATTTTTAGGTCAATACAAATATTTTACAGCATCCTTAACAAGTTGCAATAAACAAGTTGAAAGATAATACATTTTAAGTTTTATTTCCTGTAGAAACAGCCTTGTACAACTTTGAAAACACAAGAACTTTTTTTATCTATCTGTCTTGTCTTGTTTTGTATTTTGCTATGAAAGAGACTCATTAACGTTGAAAGCGCTCATGTTAGATAGTAGGTTTTCACTCTTCATTGATAGTGTATGTTGCGTTTATATTAATCAACCCCTGACCCATATCATCCCTATGTGAATCCAGTGCGCTTGAACTATCTGTTATTCATTCCGTCTGGTCTCCCTTCACCTCTATGAAATCCATAGAACAATAGTCAGATACATAAGTATTAAACTAAAGTGTTAGGTGTTTTTTCCACAGGTGAGTCTCTTATCGAAAGTGTTCAAAGGTGCAATTGATAAATGATCAGTACATTTCTGGTACAAACTTTAACTTTAATTCCTTCCCTTAATAATAAGTATGAAAAACACTTTAAGGTTTGCGATATAAATTGCTTATGTGTAAAAGGTGCCAAATAAATATAATATCCGATTATTATATTGACAATATCAGGTAGTTTTCTTGTGGTTTACATTGATTAAAATATACTAGTATATAGATCAGCGATTGTGAACCATATTATCTTATGTTGTTCTAATCATATATACGCTGCTATTATTTACACCTGTGATTCCACTGAGTTGTTTGTATTAAGCTCTGTATACACTCATATAAATGTTTATTCTTATAGTTGTTGATGAGTGTCTCACTGCACTCGCCAAATGTTTATGCTTCATGGGAGAAAAGGCTTATATGAAATTATGTATGGCCATTTGATAGATGACATGTGTTTGCAGACCTCCTTCCTCGAAGTGTCATTTTCCTAGCCATTACTGGCATTACATTGATGCGACATAAACCTGCAGATACACGACGATAGGTTGTTATGTATATGCTTTGTGTTGAAATTTGGCAGATATAGGCAGGAATACAATGAGTATTGGTGTAATAACTACACTAAAAGTAATAATAACGATCGTGAGAAATATAACTACTTTTATGTAGCCAAGCATTTGACAATTTTAGTTTGTCTACATAAACATCGGATGATATCTATATGGGGTGTTCTATTATACTTCGAGGACCTGAATTTGAATGCACACCAACATATTGAGGACTGGACTACATTGTGAGGACTTACACATCAGTCCTCGAAATGTTTCGTCGGAAAACGGTTGAGAATGATCATAATACATGAATTAAGCGTTATTGTGACAGTCCTCACAATGTAAGGGATATCTGATAGACACTTACACTATGTGTGTATTGTTCACACAGTTTGCGACTCCTTGGAGAGCAGACTGGTGTGCAAAAACGCTTAGCCAATCAGAAGGCGCATGACATCTGATTGTTTGTCATCCAACGAAAACATCGCCACTGGGCAGTGTCACTGTAAATTTCGTATACCTATAGGCTAAATACGACTCATAACATGAGTACTAGTATTATTAGTGATTGTTAAAAAGAAATAATTTTGTAAAATGGTAAATTGGTGAAGCCGCCAGAAAGTGCGCTATTTTAAACCCGGTGCGGCTGATATAGTGCGGTTTTTATGATTTGCGTGATTTGTGAGTACATGGATTTTATTGCTTCGATACTAATGCACCCAACGATTTGGAAGATGGCAAGACGTACTGGATCAATCTGGTTAGAAACAAATATATTCTTTATAAAATTGTTTATTATATTGCTCCAAAAGCGCTGTTCGTTATTTCATTAGTTATCATCAGTGACAACTTGCTTGTATCAGGTTCCACCCACAGGGGCTCGTATCGTTGTTTACAATTTACCTGCCATATATGTACTATATAATACATGTACTATATAATAACTAAGGTCTTGATTATCATATTCCCATGTCAAAACAGTTCACGTTGATGTCGTAAGAGTTGGGAAACGAAGAACCGGTTATCTCTCTCTCTCCATTTCCTTTTTAACTTGATCGTCGAGATATAATATGAACTTTATAGTACAACAAGAATATTGTGTATTTTCTTGTTTTTATATTTAAATAAAGACAGAAAAAGAAAAATATTTATTTAAAAAAAAGTCAGATAGGCAAGGAAAAGAAAATGGAATATCCCTGTATCAGTACCTGATACCCTTGCAAAGTAAATGGTTGGTCCCTTTCCAACTAGTACAGTTCTCACTCTTGATGACATAATATATCCCACAACAAAACATAAGGCTCTTTACATGACCGACTCGTTAATAAACAAACATGGTTATTATAGTATGAATCCTGATTTGGCATCTCACAGGCAGGAGTGTTGCAAAATCAAGTTCTAATGAACTAGTCAGCTACAAGTAAGACCTAGTGATTCTCAGGACTATGCCGGTTGGAAGTCCTTGTCTTATTGCTGCTTTTGTAGCCTTATTGGTCTGAATATTAAGGGACGAAAACATACACTAATACTCTTTTACTTACTTATGCCCTTCCTATCATTACTCTTCCGACTGTCCCATCACTACCGTCCTTACTTTATATTTGACCACACACCATATGGTGCTTACTAGCCAAGCCCACGGATGGTTGTGTCAGCATATTTATAGATAGAGCTCTCCGTGTGTTTGTACCCCGTCAATAGCAAATATTTAATGTGATGAAAAGTTCACTGAACTTAGCCATTTCATTCATTGAATTGTTAACCTGACTGTGACACGAGTGGCGATAATATTAGCATCTTTGGCATCTTTCAAGCTTAACGGTCTTTCCATAATATCACGGCAACATACTGAATACACTACGGGTGAGTCTCTTTTCCTTAGACAGCATAGTTATGTAGTTCATCATATTTGGTAACTGCTGGATAATGCCGCAAATTACCATAATGTTGAGAGTTTAGTTTTATATCTCTTTCCACTCATGAATATGAAAATTACACTGCTTGTTAAATTCATGGGAAAGGCAAACTTGTAATTGTCATTTGTGTGTGTGTGTGATTGATTTGACATTGTAAATATCGGTAGCAGACAACATAATATTTTCCTTCTATGTACATACATGTGGAGTTCTGCATATACCACTTCACTGAAAATGGACTTGTCCAGGAACCAGTGTTTGCATGATATATATATATATATATATATATATATATATATATATCATTATATATATATATCATGCAAACACTAATATTGTAGAGGTTAGATAATTATACTTCGTAGTCAAGAGGTAGCAATTTCTGTTCGGTATTGAGTATCTTTATATTTTTTTTTTTCTCTCTCTCTGTATCTTTATATATATATATATATATATATATATATATATATATATATATATATATATATATATATATATATATATATATATATATATATATATATATATATATGCCTATGTGTTTATGAGTATATATCCGAAGAACAGCTTGTCACAAAGAATTTAAATAAAGTGCTTATTTGCAAACGGTAGTAAACTAAAATAATTTTTGGTTAACTTATAGTGACAATACCAGGTATTATTTGTTAGGACAACCTGCAAAACGTACTACAGGCATACAATCATTATATGAAATTAGTACAGCCGTGTCATCTTTCAAAATATATAACAAGCTATGCTTCCAATTCGAAGATATATTATATAGTTCGGTATTTCGATGTTATGCTGATATCCGCCTTACATAAAAACATCTTCCCAGTTGGAAGTGACAAATGTAACCCGCATTTCTGGTATCAATTTTATAGTTAAATTCAATCTCTAAATTAGAAACGTGAACCTTATATTAATGCTCTTCTTATGATGAGGATTGCAACAAATCGCTTGTTCTAAATTGTGTAGCCGAGAAAATCACTTTACATTTCATGAACGCGTTACGAGGATATGGTCAAAAAGATCTGCGACGCAGAAAGGAAAAAAAAAATAAACCAAGAGGACCGAAGGTTTAAGAGAAACTGGAGCCATAATATAAGATATTCCTATGTTGGAAAATAATTAAAAATTCCAAATGCAGGTAAGGAAAACAGCCAGTGGGATCTTGTACAAGTAAAAGTATAAATCGAGGGTATCCCAGATAGTAAAAGGTGACCACAATGATCGCACATGGACCGATAGTATATGGCAGCGATTGGTATATATACACCTGCGGTCAGTAGTGCTACACGATCCCGAAAATGTAAGCCAACGATTAATTGCCTGAATAAAAAAAGAGTTCCATTGAGAATATTAGAGTGGATAAAGTATTGTGAAATCCCGCTGTAATATCTTCAAACGGGAATCAACATTATGACTACGCCCTATGAATGTCATCAAACGAAGATACACATGAGTGTTATTAAAATTCGGTAACACGTCTTCAGATGGCTCTTGATGTATGTGTATTTTCAGAAACACTATTTGATTTCGCTTTTGTAAATATATTCAGATCTTCTCCTGAAGAGTTGTGAATAAATGTCGTGGTGCTAAATATTCCTGATGTGATGCTGTCTGCCATGTGAAGAACCCATCATCATTACTTTTGTATCATGTATATTTTCATTGTCAGTGCTGACAACATTGATTTAATACCGCTATAATGAACGGGAGAGGCATTTGTTATTCAGTCAGTGATGGCGTCATTGTTGGTATCCGCAACGAAAGCATTAACAATCTCGCTTTATCAGCATCAACATTATCCGGTCGAATAATTGCATCGCTTTTGGTTGCATGTGAACAAGTACAAATTTATGTTTAATACCAAATAAATATGTTATCAAGTTATGGCAGAATTCGAAGATATGCGATATTGGAATAGCACAGGACGATTCGTTATCACCGTTTAACACTGTTTGACGTCCTGCGAATCCCTAGATACAGTTTCAGTAATCGATACAACTTCAGCCCCAGCGACATCCAATATTATGTTACGGTTATCGAGGTGTACATGGCAAACTTCCTTGATGGACCGCACCAATAATTATCATCGAAATATCTTGCAATATCGTCTTAGCAGTGTCAACATTTTCAAAGATATGACACAATAATTGTTCCATCAATCGTATAAGTGACACTGTTAAATTACGCTTTAACATTAGTTTTGACAGAATTATCTCTTATCTCAATAGTCAAACGCTGTATTATCTGCTCTTTAGAGCTGACCTTCGACTTAAATGAATGCTTCAGCGAGCGACAAATATATCCTTGTATCCTGAACTTGCAGTTTCATTCGCCCAGGTGCGTCATGGGAATTATACTGATAATCACGTACCGATTCATGTTTGAGAACTGGCGCGTCCATTACAAATGCGGGATCATTTACACGCTTAAACATCTTATTGTATGTATTCCTGTTACAAATCACTTCCTAATATCAAACTTGGCATTATATTTTCACTCTCTCTGCAGCTTGTTTTGTCAATGGCACGCAAGCTAATTCATTCAACTGTTAATTTGCAGCTTGATTTATTTTTTCATAACACTTGCTGTCTTCACATTGGTACTGAGCAGTTTTACTACACACTTATTTATTTTACAAGAAATCAGCTATTTTGCACTTTGAAATGTTAGTTCTGGTTAGGATTGTACATATTTAAAAAAAAAATAAGGATGATATGTTCATATTTGCGTCTCGTATAAAGTGTGAATAACTCGTTCTATGGTATACCTGTTTCTTGTATTTGTACTTAAATGTTTGAATTTATGTGATTGATTTGATTGTTAAATAACCAACGTTAGCGAATCAGTCAATTTTGACTAGTGAATCAATGATTATAATGGAGTCACGCTTTCTACATGTTTCACCAGAAAAAAAAACAAATTACTAACTACAAATGAAACATATTATTCATCATGTGGTAACTAAAACATTTTAATGCATGACATATGAAATCATTTTAGTTTTGTGTATATTTTCTTAATCCATATATAAGGGTTGTACCGGTAGCTTTGTTTAATGTATCCTGATACATCTGTGTGATCTGTCGCTAATACTATAGTGGTACACAATGTCAAAAGAACATTGATAATTATACCACCCAATCGTATATCATGCTCTTAATAAACACATATACGCGTCTTACCTGCGTTCGATTGCATCAACACAATGAAACAAAGGGTATTACGCGAGCACTTAATTTAAAATATTAACATCAGTTGATGTTGATGCACAAAGTACACGTGAACAACTCGATTTTGTTTGGTCTAAAGGATCATTGTCCACTGCATCATTTGCTCGTTTGTGATTTAGGACACGGTTTCCAACAATGTATTAAGTGGTTAGAAGGACTACAAAGAGAACTGAACAACATTTTAGGGAGTCTGATACAATTGCCTTAGATACAAAGGTTCCGATATGTACGTATGCATAACAAAATTCAGTTCTTATGAAACACTTGTTGATGTTACACTGACCACTTCGCCAACACATATATTCGAATCTGTGATAATTAGTTTAAGTAGTATTTTCATATTATGCAAAAGACATATATGAGAACCAATGTTTGTGTTTTCTTCGCCCAACATTTTGTAAACACCATTGCTACAATTTACGGAATTAACCAGGTTACCTCATTTTATTCTTACTTCGCTTTTTAGAAGCATTACATTATTTGTATGAGAAAAAAGCATGCAACAGTTTACAACAGCGTGGATAACTTAGATACAGATTATTACATTTACCCTCTTGCGTCAAGGAAGTACTCCTGTTCATAAATTACACGCCATACAGTTTAGACTCAAAGAAAGCATGCATATACAATTTAATAGGAAATTGCGGTTTTACAAAATCGTTTAACTCCGTTGGATCACTGAGACCATGCACACATACCCCTTACCGTTAATGGGCTTCTGAGACCATCATATTTACAAGATTAGTAGTAAGTAATGGGGGGTGTGCGAGGCAGCACCTTCACGCGGGGACCCTGTTTTAACAGAGCCTGCTGTGTGGCGCGACCGAGTGCCCGGTGGTATAACTGGGTGGGCAGACTGGGCTCGTTAGCCTTGGCAGGCAACCAGTCTAAAAGAAGAGAAACTCTGACTCCAAACCCGGGCAGATGAAGCTCGTTAGCCTTGTCAGACAGTTCATCTAGGAGAAGGAAACTCTGATTCAAAACCTACCAAGTCCCATCCATTGGATTATGGCTCCACTGCCTTGTGGATTTCTTCGTGAGAAGGAAAGGCTACGGGAGTAAACCCAGACAGAAAATCCGGAGTGGAGCCCTTAAGGCGGCTGGGGGTCGACTACGACTTCCTTCCGGCACCTCCTGCATCAAAACTGGTGCCAAATGTCATGCTCAGCATGCCTTTGGACCCCACCAGCAAGGACGAGAGGGGGATCCTGACGTCTGGCCAGCCCAGTATCTCCATACTCCATGCCCAGGCTTGCGCCCTGGAGAGGACACTCCAGTCTCGCTACAGAGTGAGAAAACAACACGGAAGCTGACAGTTTACAGGTTATAAGTCCCACCCGATTGGCGTAGGGAAGGGGCGCCACCGGTCAGCTTTGACGGTGGGAGGGATCATCGTGTCCCACTGGCCAACTATCGCCCGCCTCAAGCCGGCAGCCCCCGGTCAATAAGGCGTTGACCCGCCATCGTCTGCCTGCTCCAGTGGATGTCTGGAGCTCAGTGTGTTGTTCAGCATGACAAGCAGACGGTAATTCCACACCAGACAAAAGAAACAAGAAACCAGTAAAGAAGACTCCAGCTCTTCGATTTGCAAGCTGGAGTGTGCGCACCATGTGTACAGGCATCTCCGACGACCTCAGAGAAGTGGACGACATCAGAAAGACGGCCATCATCGATAGAGAACTCACCATACTAAATATCAGCATAGCTGCCCTCCAGGAAACCAGGCTCGCCTCTAGTGGCTCCCTCAGAGAGGAAAACTGCACCTTCTTCTGGAAGGGTCGAGAACCTGAGGAGCCCCGCCAGCACGGAGTGGGCTTAGCCATCAAAAACAATCTCCTGACCTCAGTTGAACCTCCCAGAGGGGACACTGAGCGTCTCTTGTCCATCCGTCTTATCACTGCTTCAGGTCCTGTCAACATCATCAGTGTCTACGCCCCAACCCTCACGTCGTCAGAAGACGCAAAGGATCAGTTCTATGGGCAGCTGGACGAACAGATCAAAGTATGCCCCAAAAATGAATCACTATTCCTCCTCGGCGACTTTAATGCCCGAGTAGGTGCGGACCACGAGTCATGGCCTACCTGCCTCGGATATCATGGCACTGGAAATACCAACGAAAACGGTCAGAGACCGCTGAAGCTATGCACCTACCATGGCCTGTGCGTCACAAACACCTTCTTCAGGTGTAAGCCACAACACAAAGTGTCATGGAAACACCCTAGATCTCATCACTGGCACCAACTCGTCTTGGTCATCACCAGGCGCTCTGCCCTTAACAGTGTCCTCTCCACCAGAACCTACCACAGTGCAGACTGCGACTCCGACCATGCCCTCGTGAGCAGCAGAGTACGACTACAGCCACGCAAACTACACCACTCAAAACCAAAAGGACTTCCTCGCATAAACACCGCGCAGATGTCAGTCCCCGCCAAAGTGGAGGAGTATGTGTCTGCCCTGGACAAGGCTCTCCAGCACCTGCCTAAGCACGACGCTACAGCCAAGTGGAATGCCATGAAGGGTGACATCTACAGTACAGCTATGTCAACGTTTGGCAAGAAGGAACGACCGAGCCAGGACTGGTTCAACGTACACTTATCAAAGATGGAACCACAAATCGAGGAGAAACGAAAAGCCTTCATAGCTTACAAAAAATGTCCTAATGAAAGAACGCTTGCTGCTCTCAGAAATGCCCGAAGTAACACCCAACGCATCGCTAGACAGTGTGCGAACGAGTACTGGCAACAACTGTGTGAAGGGATCCAGCGCAGTGCCGAGTCCGGACACATCCAAGGTATGTACAGTGGCATCAAGAAGGCTCTAGGCCCTACAGTGAAAGGAGTCGCTCCCCTGAAATCTCTGATGGGAGAGAAGATCACAGACCGTGGGCAACAGATGGCCAGATGGATAGAGCACTACTCAGAGATATACTCCCGAGAAACGTCAGTCACCGATGCAGCCCTCAGCAGCATTAATAATCTGCCCATCATGGAAGAGCTCGACAAAGTGCCAACCTTAGAGGAGCTCAGCAAAGCAATCGACTCCCTTCCAAACGACAAAGCACCAGGTAGTGACAGCATCCCGCCCGAAACTATCAAACGTGGAAAACCAACATTGATTAAACCACTGCATGAGCTACTTTGCCTCTGCTGGGAGGAAGGAGTAGTCCCCAAAGACATGCGCGATGCCACAATTGTGACCCTTTACAAAAACAAGGGCGACCGCAGTGACTATAATAATTACAGAGGGATCTCGCTCTTGAGTATCGTTGGTAAAGTGTACGCCCGCATCTTACTCAACAGGCTGCAGTTGCTGGCGGACCGTGTGTACCCGGAATCTCAGAGTGGCTTCAGAGCAGGCAGGTCGACAACAGACATGATCTTCTCCCTACGACAACTCCAAGAGAAGAGCAGAGAGCAAGGTCAACCACTCTACATGATGTTCATCGACCTCACCAAGGCCTTTGACTGGGTCAGCAGGAAGGGCCTTTTTGAACTTCTGAGTAAGATCGGTTGCCCCCCAAAACTCCTCAGCATGTTAGTCTCTTTCCATGCAGATATGAAGGGAACAGTCCTGTATGATGGATCCTCCTCAACCTCCTTCCCAATTAACAGCGGCGTGAAGCAGGGTTGCGTACTGGAACCAACACTTTTTGGGATCTTCTTCTCCCTGCTCCTGTCCTACGCCTTCGACACGTCCACAGATGGTATATATCTGCACACCAGGTCCGACGGGAGGCTGTTCAACCTGGCACGACTGCGCTCAAAGAACAAAGTGAGAGCTCTGCTCATCAGGGAGATGCCTTTTGCAGATGACGCAGCTCTTGTGGCCAACACCGAGGAAGCCCCCCAGAGACTGGGAGACCGTTTTGCTGATGCCTGCATGCAGTTTGGTCTCACCATCAGCTTGGAAAAAACAAATGTCAGCGTACAAGATACCACCATTGTCCCTTCCATCAAAATCAACGGTGTCACCCTGGAAGCAGTCAACAACTTTACCTACCTGGGGTCAACCATCAGCAACACTCTCTCGATTGATATGGAGCTTGACAGAAGGCTTGGAAAGGCAAACACCATCATGGCTCGATTAACGAAGAGGGTGTGGGAAAACAACGCGCTGACAGAGCACACCAAGGTCCGAGTCTACCAGGCCTTCGTTCTCAGCACCCTTCTATATGAAAGTGAGACATGGAGTACCTACATGAGGCAAGAACGCCGGCTCAACTCCTTCCATATACGGTGCCTAAAACGCATCCTGAAAATCAGCTGCCAAGACCGTGTTCCACACAGCGAGATCCTGCAGCGTGCAGGTACCCCCAGCATGTACTCCCTGTTGAGCAAACACCGCCTTCGATGGCTGGGACACGTCCGACGCATGGAGGATGGAAGGATGCCAAAGGATATCCAATATGGACAGCTGGCCACTGGCATGAGAAGAGTCGGCTGCCCCTAACTCCGTTTCAAGGATGTATACAAAAGGGACATGAAGGCATGCAACATTTCACCCGATGGCTGTGAAGAGCTGGCCGAGGACCGAGGCAACTGGAGACTGATGGTAAACAATGGCATATCGGTCGCTGATGCGAGGAGAGACCAACTGGCAGCAGAGAAACGAAAGAGAAAGAAGAACGCGGCAGCAACCACAGTAACAAAGACTTCCCAGTATAACTGCATCAATTGCAATAGCTACTGTCACTCACGTATAGGTCTGCACAGTCACAGCAGACGATGCCAACAGAGACAGACAACACCCCAAGGGCGCTATTCGCATAGTCTTTCGAGACTGAGTCGCCAATGATGATGATGATGAATACACTGAGATTTCGGATGTAACTGAGACATGGTGGGCATAATTATGCGTTTATTCTCTTTTAAATTGTATATACATAATTCGGTTTATTTGAGAGGTTGCTAAAATAAGTGGACTTTGAGATACAATATGGTTACTATCCAATGAATCTTTATCTGCACCTGTTAGATTTATGCATACTTATGACTCTATTTTAATCAGATTGAAATGGTGGAATGCCTGCGAACAAATCGCTGGACACTCCCAACATCTACTTGACACATAATGGATTATGTCATTTAAATGAGTGTTTACACCTCAAGATAACGTTGATATTTTTGTTCTGTTTTAACCTTCATATAAGCAATATCTCACCAGGTCAAGAATATACCATCACATATCTGTTAATCCATTGTGTCTGAACACTTGATCAATATATTGTCAGCATACATAAGTATGAAACAATTTCAAACCTTTCTCTGATCTCATGTTCGTAATTATTTTCTTCAAAGTTATGAAGAATATTTATTCACCGTATTCATTCCGAACGTTTGTTTTCGTGCCATGAACCCCACAAGCAACAATCAAGCTAAGATTACAAGCATCATAAAGACGACAATAAAAACGATCATGACGAATAGAGTGATGATGATGACCACGGTACCTATTTGTATTTATTATTAGTAGTGGTGTTATAATTGTAACACTTCGGAAGGTGTGGCTTGTCATTATTGGATCAATGTTTTCATAATGAAGAATTTTATCCTGATTTTCTATTAGTTATGTCTATGAACATAAATTATGAACATATATGCATATATATATATATATATATATATATATATATATATATATATATATATATATATATATATATATATATATATATATATATATATATATATGTGTGTGTGTGTTGTGTGTGTGTGTGTGTATGTGTGTGTGTGTGTGTTATAAGCACATTTTGACACGTATTTATGATGCAAATAATATTTGAAAATATATTTGTCCTCTACACTGAGAAATTGTACTGCACATTTTTTAAAAGCAACTGTCATTGAGGGTATGTTAGGTATGTACGAGGATCAACATCACAATATATATACATTGACCAATTATTGTATTCATGCCATTCATTAGCGTCATGCCATTGTTTTGATTACTGTAATCTCCACATGTTAAACTTTGTGGGTAAGAGGGGTGTGACATGGAGATTCCCTTATGTGAGAAATTGAATAAGCTTTTATCGAGATCATGTGAAAAGATGCGATCGTGATGTAGAACTATTGTGTTCAGAATTAGATTATTGTATGCGAATTTTTCTTAAACACGCTTAACGATGTAATACATTTAGTTTCTATTTAGATCAGAAACCTTTATGATGTTGATATCACGATTAATTTGTCCGTTCATAATAAAAATAAGGCTGATGCTAGATGATTTATATTTTATTTGACATCTGTAGTGTTTGGAATCGGATTTTTGGTAAGTTGACTTATGACATTAAGAAAAACTACAAACATCACAGCACATGTCAACTTAAATATGGTATGTTCTATCACTGCGGTACGATCATTCATATTTGGCAAACGTATGTTTGCATCATTCAAAAACATAAGTTTACTGCTGTAGGTTGTGCAATATTGGTAACGAATTGTATTTATAATGTTTACGGAACCCATCACATTTCCTACACCCAATATCCCTTATAGAATATCGACTATGTACTCATCAACAAACCAATGGTGCTAAAAATGTTGTCCTATGAATATTAGTCAGTAACGGAAACACCCGCGTATCGACTCAGTCATTAAATCTGATCTGAATACACTTTCCGTCCTGATTCAAATGATGTAAATCAATGTTTAAAGAAACTGTATATGCCTTATTTGGTAACGTGTTGCAGTGTTATATAAAGGTAAAGCGATACATCTATCTCTGTGTATGTGTGGACATGCGCTCTTCAGCAGTCTGTCAAAGCTTGTTAAGATGACACTGAATCATTAATCTGCAATGTAATGTGTCCGTTTAAATCTTTGTTGTATTCATCTACTAGTACACTACTGCATTAAGGAAATTTGCACATATCGTCTGTAGAGAGCAAAAGTTCGTCCTGCAACTCAGTTTGATATCAATCCCAATCATGATATTATACAAATGTATCCATTACGCTAAGGCTAAACCTGTTCTCCTGCTATTCACCTTTCTATAATTACGTTTACAAGTTTAGAAGCACCTCTGTCTGCACATTGAACCGCGTGACATGGAGATATTTTATGATCAATTACAATTTGACTGACAATAGCATGGTAGTCATTATTAGCTTTAAAATAAACTAGGTAAATTATATACCAGGTTTGTCAAAGGGTAATATACATGTAATGTTTATTTACAGATGTGGATAATTCTCTATGAATGTAAAATGTCTTTACTGGACTGATGATACAATCACAGCAAACAATAATAACATACACATGGAGCATCATAAAGCCATCTATAACAGTTCTAAAATTCAGTTAGAACATTATTTGAGAGGGTGAAGGAATGCGATTTTTTCAAAAACAAAATAACAAAATAGTACCATTATATGGTCGGTAGTTAGACAGAAACACAAAACTGTACGTCAGTGCGTACTTGTTATTGTTTGATGTTGGTGGAAGTTGTACATGAGGTGCAAAACACTTGTATATGATTTGATTTGACTGGTGTGAAAATGGTTACAGTTTATGCTAAGAAGGTAGATTCTAGTCATAATGATATAATTTCATTACGCTTTCCAAGATCAGACCTTAGCATGAGATATGATAATTATTTTAAACCCTTTGCTTAGTTGTCAAAATTAGAAACAGCATGGTGCTCTCTCATATCCTTTACAAGCAAACAAATGCCTTTATTATTTATAAAAGATGAACAAATAAGACCAGTGGTTTACAAATATGTATTAAACATGCACTCATATACCCCTTTAGGCAAATCGACTTGATGACCTTCTAGTACTCTGAAGTATTAGTTGTGCAAACATTGGAACAATTTGCTTATATATATATATATATATATATATATATATATATATATATATATATATATATATATATATATATATATATATATATATATATATAACTCGAACTGGCAAATTCAGGTTTTCATTAACAAAATATCGTACTAGCAGTGAACCTCACAATTACTGTGCACCGCATTATATTAATGAAAGTAAAGATCGTGTGAAGAATCTATCTCAAGTTACAGTACTAGGAAACGCCCTTATAAAACAGAATGAGAACAAAATAAAGGAAAATAAAGGGAACTCAATTTAATGACGCCTAAGATCAATCATGCTATGTACATCCAGGTGAAGATCAGTTTTAAACTCGCTGCTAATGAATGGAACACATTCGGGGTAGGAGAATGTGTTATGCCAGTTGATCAAATCTTCAGATAGGAAGTTAGGAAAACTCTGAATTTGGTTAATTCATTTTCATTATTGATGATGGCAGTACAGATGCTATCATATCGGAGCAAGACATATCGTCAATAAAAAACCCTTACAAGAACAAAACTAAACCATAATCATTTGAAAACATCAATATTTTGTAAATTGTTTCAATATTAATGAATGGATTTCAATGCAAAAACCTCCTCATGCTCAACAGTTTTAACCGATTTAGAAAGTACAACTACCTAATTCATAACATATGCTTACCTCTTCATGTCTTCAAAAGAGTGTTGAAGAAGGATTGTTTCGGATGTGTTCGAATCGTATCCCTCATAAGAACCTCTGGCACCTAACCTGTAGTTTACTAATCTGTATGTGACGCAATCGGATTTACGGCGTTTGCAGGTTGACTTATTTCAAGAGAGTTACCTTTACCAGCCCCAAAAATTGTCTTTGCGTCTGAGACTTTATCAACCTATAGCTGAATTAATGTATCCTTTAAAATTATGATAAATGATCGCTTCTTTTTATATTGATCTGCGTTACTATCTCTGTGAAACTTGAAATATACTTGAATATCGATACTACAGTAATGGTTCCATAGATAACTGTACTAGTTCATCAGCTCTCAAATATATAGAAACATTGATTGGAAATTGCTTTACTGTTTCTGACTGGCGTAGCTTGGCGGTTATCACTCAGGTTTTATAATGGTGGACGCAGTGTCATCACGAGGTCATACAGAGTATCTCTTTTTAGGTGGATATCGGTGTTTGTCCTCTAGGTGATATGGTCTGTACATGCATATTAGTAGAAATGTGACAACTGACCTTTAAATCTTTTACATTGAATTAAAAATAGATATAACTGACTTTCCAACACTTGGTCGAATTAGTTATACTGTCGTTAAAAAACAGACTTTAAGTAGAAAGTGCGAGTGGATGCTTAGTATTAAGATTGATATAAATTCGAGTCCTAAAAATTTCACAACAGATCTTATTTATAGAGTCATAACAAAATTTACTAATCGGGTAACTTTGAAAAAATAACTACTTACGATATATTTTTTATTTCCTTCGCCCAAATGACTTCAGTTTAATGTAAATGGATGATATACATCGCCGTCTTACCGAAAATCCACATGTTGGGACAAATCTAATTTTGCCTTTATATCGTAATTTTCTACACAACTATATTAAGCAAGGTTACTTCCGGTACGAATTTAGGTAACGAACTGTTAATTTATGTATATAGTCTTAAAGATAACTTTGCTTTTGTGCATACTCTCCATCTCTCTCTCGCTCTCTCTCTCTAGGTCTCTCTCTCTCTCTAGGTCTCTCTCTCTCTAGCTTTCTCTCTCTCTCTTTCTCTCTCTCTCTCTCTGGAGTGTATTAATGCTCCATCAAACGTTCAGCAGTTCATCAGTCCGGTACTAGGCCTATCCAGACTGTCATTTGAGCCGAGGCTGCACTATCGTAGATACTGAGTTTACCCATCTCTATTTCTCTATCTCTCTCTCTCCCTCCCTGCCCTTGTACGAGATGACATCAGAATGCCATTATTTATTGTTTATTGATGTGGATGAAGTAGCTGGATGATGCAATTACTAAGATATATGTGACAGCCCTGGTTTGGGTAGCTAAACACAAATACAACAAACAAGCATTTATAGAGGACTGAGCAAACATACCTAACTTTAGTTTATCTCTTGTCTCATTGATAATGCCAATTAATAGGATAACGTTATTGATGTAAGTAATAACGGAAAATGATTAAACTCATTGTTACATTCAGTGTACATTTATTACATGACATCACAAATTAGCTTTTAGCATATATGCCCACGCAATGTGACCCGAACTCAGGTGTACATTTCAGAGTCATTACCTGTCTTGTCGAGTACAACGGCATCAGCAAATGCTCTTGCTTAAATGACACACCTATACTTAATTTAACCCCATCACATGTAGATTACTAACGTAATAAAAAACTACGTGAAATTGGCTTTTGTAGGTGCTACTTGATATCAAACACTAAACATATTAAATCCTAACATACTGGCATTCTCTTCTCAAAAGCTTATTTTCGCTATATTTGTTTTTGTCGACGAGAAGGTTGTTTTCCCTTCAAGCGCGTCAAGTGAACTACCATATTTGATTAACAGTGAGAAATGTACACAATGAGCTCAGAACTGAAAATGGTTTGAACTCTTCATTCATTATCGGATTTCTGGCAGAAACTGTGGTAGGAGAAAATCACAGGGAACGTAGAAGACAACACATATGCTACCTTTGCAATCAGTATAATATGTGTTGAAGTACACGAATATATTGCAGTAAAAACAAATCAATATTGCTACTATCAGTCAAACGTAAACACATAAGCCAACAATTTCATTAATTTATTCCCGCACAAAATGATTGGAGAGTAGGTAAAAGTCGTTAGAGAATGTACCATGTACTTTTGTCTGTGCATAACGGTAAATGATGCTTTGATTAATTTTGCACAGTTATTGTTGGGAACAGCGATAAAAAGGAAAATATTCCAATCGGCAGGGAAAGGGTAAAACGTGATGGTGAGGTAATTTGGATTAAGAAAAATGACTTATAAAAATAGTGAAGTATAACATTTTCTATAAGTACAATACCATCCTTACGATTCTATAACATTCATGGTTTGTATTTTCTCTGTAATTTTCTACTGATGATGTATTTAAATAATGTACCTTTCACAACGAAATATCCACAATAATTGACAACACTATTGGTTCGTTGGTTCCGGCGATAGATATGGTGTTCGTGCATTTATATATGTATCACACAAAGATGAAAGCGTTCGCCATTATTACTCCCTGCTATCTCACCTATATCCGCATTGAAATGAGTATGGGGCTAAACAAATGTTATGATGCGAGAAAACATTTTAGCAGCGGCCGTGGGTCACCTGTGCTTCCCAAGGCTTTCTGGGATCTTATTCATCCATTTTAAATGACCTTCATGTGTAGCATTTCTTACCTTGAAAAACTGCATTAGACCATAGCATCTACAACATTTTTCACTCATAGTGTTTGGGGTTGTTATACGTTGTCCGCATGCATGGTGGTTTTTATCTTGCAATGATGATCATGATTGTGCAAATGTGTTAAGATACATACACATGAGTGTTGGAGAGTTCTGACGATAGATGAATAAGATTCCTATATCATGTGATGACTTTTTTTTATTCTTAGCTCAATTGGTCATTGACCATGTTAGCTTATTGTCGTTTCTCCATATATATGCTAGCACCATTATGTAATTGCTATTTCCCCAAGTGTACTTGGGAGATTGCCTTGACAATTTAGACACATTCGTCTTATTGTCTGGATGGTCCTGAATGAAAATGGTACTAATGAGACATTGAATACATACATACTGAAAATCTTGTTTCCTCCTAACTGGTTGGTCACCTTAAAGTGATGTGTTCAGTAAATTTCTTCTGATGATATCTAGTTGGTCCTAAAGAAATAATGTCCTTTTTGACATCCAATGGTTTAAAGCGATTCATTTCTGAAAAGAAAGGCATTTTATTATGCGGTTTTTACTGACATGACTTCGTATATCTAATGTTTCCTTTGATATTGCTATGACTGGTACAGGTCTGCTTTCCAATATGCCACAACAGTTCTTGGGAAAACCATGTTATTGCAACGTCCTCGACTGAATGAATGCTCAAAACGACATGTGGTTTCAATAAAAATGTTGTATGATTCCTAAAAACATATCCTGTCAATCTGACATCCTATATGTTTGACATACATATCGTGGCTCCTTCTGAATGGAAATGCTTATTAACACGGGGTTTTCACTAAAAATCATTGTATGGTGTCTTGTTGTTCCTGGAGGAAAATGAGTCTGATTACGGGTGCCATGACAATCATTTTGAAAGTCATATTTTATCTTTACTCTCATTATAGAAAGCAATATCTACATGGATTTCCCACACAAAATTATTTCGCCATTACATCTAGTCGGACTTAAATTAACATGGTCCTGATCTGACATTCAATATGGCCACCATTTATAGCCGTTTTGAAACGATTGCTGTACGTACTCGCTGTAAATGAAAACGGATATTGACATGGAGTGTTTGCCAAATGAATGTATATGATGTCTAGTTGGTCTTAACTGAAAACGATGCTGTACTAAAGGGCAATATGGCTGTCACAGTGGCTATCTCGAAAGAGTTGTTATTGTTAACCTTCATGACTGGATGGTCTTGTCATCAAGGATTTTTCAATAAAATACTTTATTTGATGTATTGATTAAAATATTTTATAAGATATGTTAGTCTTAAAATATAATATTACCTGTCTTATGTCCAATATGGCAAAAATGGCACCTATCATGAAAATCATGTCATCATTACTGGAAACTGAATATCGTACCCACATAATGTATTCATAAGAACTATGTTGTCCTATTGGTCCTAAATACAAATGATACAGATCTGATATCAAATACGGACACCAGCATGGCCCACTCGTTAATCATCATATGACTAGTTCTTCTGAATAAATGGTCTTATCAGGAAGGGGTTTTAACTGAAAGAGTTATTATAGTGGCACATATTCTTGTTATAAAAATGGTTTTGATCTGAAGTAAAATATCTTTTCATCTTAAAATATTGTAATAGGCTGTTTCTCCTAAATAAAGTGTTGTTTTGATATAGAGTTTCCTCCAGAATGGGTCACAAGCTAGTCCAAAATTATAATGACTGATATAAACAATGTTATTGTTTGTTAATTTGTTTCAACGTCAACTTTTCATTGTCAGAATCGTTCAGTATTTTTATGATATTGCACTCACGTGCGCTTCGTATTGCACTCACGTGTGCCTACTAGTTTATTACCTACTTTACGTGTTGGTTGGTTACAATTGTTTCTAAATGAACTAAAGCAGATATTTCGTGGACTTCCACATACCAGCTCCTTTGCCACTTTCTGCGTTAACATTCTTGATACAGTTAATCAAATTTATGCTAGCGATAGACGACAGACTTCATAAAATTGCCTTGACCCAACAAAAATACAAGTAACAAGGCACAAAATGTATTCGTTAGCTGGTAATAAGAGTAACAAAAATCATACATTTTTACATCCTGAATTTCCTCAAAATGTAACATTTTAGTTCTGCAAATTGAAATCACATGCGCCAAATCATGGGTTATCAATCTGGATTGCACATTTATATAATGTACTGTAATTTCGAATATATTCCATGTTCAGTTACATCGTCCTTACTGCAATCAAAATGAGTTAAACGTTATATTCCATAGTGTCGTTTTGATAATTGCAATTGAAATTACTCATATGTTTCCCACATTATGATTTCAAACATTCAGTGACAGATACAGAAATGCATTTGTAGATGTCAGTGCGCTGATCCGTAGCTGCTTGCATCAATTGTACTTTATGTGAAAGTTAGCACAGATATATCCAAACCATAACCGCGTAGACGCGACAAAAATACCCAGATTTATTCATTGTAATGTGCATTTATTCACCATATGAGTCCAAATTCCAATTTTAAGTAGAACAAAACGCCCTTTCTTCCAACATTATGTCTTGCGCGCGATTAAATTCAGGTTAATCTTGGTGGACTTATGTACGCATTAATAATGTTAGTGTTGTGTAATGAGGAATCTGCGCTTGTGTGTTCAGTTTCGAATACGGCATACATTCAGTTGCTTTGTTTCTTGTAGTATACTTTTTAAAATATAATTAAACCTTAGGATAGTAATAAAGGAGCATATAATAAATGCTGGAAATTATGAACTCCATTTTGTCGGATTGATATACTGCACTCACATGGTCAGACATTCTCGTTCAAATTTTTGCCATACAAACGCAGTATCCTATATTTTTGGCAATCTTTAAAGTATTGCTATCTGCTCTCTTCCCAACGGGTACCTATATACACATGCAAATGTTGCAAAACAATTCTCTTGCTGATTCAGCAACAAAATGATTCCAATTGTACATCAAATATGATACCTTTGTTAGTTCTAAATGGAAATAATACCGATCGACACCCAGCAGGGCCGCCACAGCAGCAATTTGAAAATCTTGCTTATGGCTTCTTCTTCTGGAAAAACAATCATATTGACATGCGGTTTTCCCAAGATTCTTTGTATCGTGTCTAGTTGACCCTACAGTGCATTGTTTTCAATCTGAGCAAATATATTCTTCCTAAATGAAGCGAATATTGACTTGGGCCTTTCACCAAATGACTTAGTATAATATACAGTTGGTCCTAAATGAAAAGGATGCTTATCTAGGTCACCATGGCAACCACAACGGCCATGTTGATAAGTTTGTTATTGCCATTTATTTAGTGGATGGTCTAGGCCTATAAATCAGCCAACACCTATACAGGTATTTACTGGCGGTTTAGGATATGATATCGCCCATTCATTAAAACCTGCAAATATCTGCAGCCAATTTTTTCTGCACACATCGGTGTACATTTTGTAAACTTGTAAGTCTCGCAGCGTTGAGTTCCATCGGTAGAATGGTTCGTTTGGCAATATACCCATGATATTTCCTGATCAAATCCTATGTTTGGCAATTTTTAAATACACATGTAATAACTCAACCCACTGTCATGTTGTCAGTTTGAGTTTCGTGCTAGATATGGCTGTTACTAAATACCAGTGAGTGTCTAACTGTATGCAACTGTGTTCAAGAAGGATTTGCATGCAGCGAATATGGACATTTTTTTTTTTTTTAAAAAAACAAAACAAATTAGACCCATAAACTTTTAATTAGTGTTAACACAGGTTTGTTAGGTTAATTTATCGGACTATGCATAATCATAGCCATACTGAGTTTCTCTACAATTATTTTTGTGATGTCATATTAGTCCCAAATTACATTTGCAGCTTTCTGACATAGAATGCAAATGACACAGCTGCCATTTTGAAAATACTGTGCTACTGTACCTGAATGAACATCATATTAAAATGTGGTTTTCACCAAAAGACCTGTCTTGATATTAAATTTGTTCATAAATGATAAAAGTGCTGATCTTAAATTCGACCATGGCCACCATTGTAGTTTTTTAACCATGCTTGTAGATAATCCGCCTGAACTGAAAAGCCTAACTGACATGGATGTTTCGTTACAAGACTTCTTATGATATCTAATAGGTGCTGCATTATAATGATTCCAATCTGACATTCAATATAGCCACCATAGCATCCATCTAGATATTCATGTTATAGCTGTTTCTACCAAGCAGAAAGTCATATTTACATGTGGTCTTCACCTCAATATGATGATCATACTGGTCATCACATCAATAGTATCTATACTCCTTTCTAATAGATGGCTATATTAACATAGGGTTTTCTCCAAATGACTTCTTAAGATACCTAGATCATCCTAATAAAAATGGTGCCAGTGATGCAGCTAATATGTTTATGATGAGATATATGATGGAAGTCTTTTTGTAAATATTCCCCATCATTGCATGGCTATGTTGAATAAGGATTTCCCCAAATACATTCAAACAAGAACTACTTTGGCCTAAATGAAAATGGCGCCAGTATCACAGTCAATATCTCCAGCATAGCAACTAATTTGAAAATCTTCTTGTTGAAGACAATAAGAGATGACTTCAACAATCAGCAGTTAAAATGGAGAAATGGTATTCTATTGAGATCATGGAAATTATTTTTGTACAGTTGAGTGTTAGTCCCTTCTAGTGACTTGTGTTATTCATTTGGATTGTTCTCTCTTGTATTTGATATATCCTCCTCTTTGTATTTTAACTAGATTAATAATGTTAATGCAAGAATTTAGTAAAAGCCAAAAGGAACGTTTTGGACGCAATCTTTAAGACATCATTTCAGCATATATTGATGTCACAGAGAGAAGGCTTATTAAATAGATAGATATGACTGATATGATATGGAATAATAACGCAAATTTCAGCATATCACAACACGAGTGAATCAAACTTCCCAAGCGGCTGCTACTGTGATCCTAAGTTTGGCAATATTCAGTAATGATAGTGTTCAGATTTAGATAGGTCAGCCACATTTTACAGAGATACAATATGTTAAGCAATGCTCAGAACTCTTGGTGTTCAGATTTATATATGTCAGTCACATTTTACGAAGAGTTACTAAGTCAGGCAATGTTCAATCGCACAGTGTCCGGGGTTTATGTTAGCATTTACGGAAAGACAATAAGTTACAAATATTGAAACTCATAGAGTTCAGATTTAAATTGATGCAATACCCTTTAAATAGTGATATTACTGCATGTTGTGGAGGTAAAATAAATATGTTTCAAGTGGTTTTACAAAGGAAAAAAAATTAATATACTGTTGGTATATAAATGTTATGGAAAATATTTGAAGATTGAGGTAAAAGATTTTGAATGTATTTGATTTATGAGCATCCTAAAATGTATATATTTATAAGCATAATTATTTTCACATAAATTTACAAGTCTAAATTGTTTTTTTTTCTAATAGCGTGCATGTAGAAAATCATAAGACTCTCGTAATGATGGAGTATTTTTTTTTTGTTTATATATTTCCAATCACAGTTACAGCATTTCACTGTTCATTTGTTTTTTGTTGATACTGCTGAAGATCAATTATAATGCCGATATTTTAATTAAGTTAATTATTTACCTGAGTAATATTCACTGCGAGTCAAATCACCCTATTATGTATAAAAGTTCAACAAGTAAACATACTTTACTTCAGGTAGATTTTTTGTCATCGAGACTTATTTGAAAACAATACCTACCAAAAGTAATATACTGCTATTGTCATATATGTTTGACTATGAATTTTGATTGTCTGTGTACTTGTCACAATACATGTTATTTTGTTTAGGTAGCATGGTAAGTACTGTTGGGGTCTTATCCCGCTTCCATATCCCTCTCCTAATACAACTGTGCGAGGAATTATTTGCCCCATATCTTTTCATAGTATTAACTATGTAAATGGCCGGTTGTATGCTTCTATTTATATCGTACATTCTGCTTATGGCTGAATCAGGCCGTGTCACCATCACAGATATATGATGAGTCAGTGGGATGCAATCAATCGTAAAACAAAATTTATTAATAATACAAATTCCTGAGTTAGCGAACATGTCACCAATAAAGGGGTTTGTCCCGGCTATACCAAAACTTATATTTTGAACTCATGCGTTCATTATTTAGTTCATATCTTCATAATAGTTTGGTAATCTGCAGTTTCCAGCATTGTTTTCTTCCTTGCAGTATCAGAATATTTCAGCAAGTTTTAATATAATTTCATTGCAGTTTCCAAACAATCATCATTAATAGCTTTTCTGTTATCGAAGAGATCACCGAATCAATATTTACGTTCAACTGGTTTGAGTGTTTTGAATCAACCATGACGATTTGTAGGTCAGAGAGTAAGATTTTAATAGTATTTCCGCTGTTTTCAGCATTGTTAATTTCGCGGCCATATCGGTACATTTTGCTGCAATAACATTAGGTTATTAAAATAGTACATATATAATTTTAATGTAGTCTCGACATTTTTATTACAAGTGTTAGACACCTTTGCATGTTAATCTTGATCATATTTATATGTATCAATTTTCATATTCAATATTATTTTCAATGCTGTGTCCTGGTCTCCCTCACAGCATGTGCAGCAACAACTGTTCTGAGTTCTTCCCGCATTGTCTCCAGCGAGAAAAACATGACTTCATACTTTATTCGCTATGTGTGTGAAGGATATCACATAATCTCTAATTATACCTACCTTGTTAATTTCAGCAAACTTGAAGGCAATCGACACTGCATTGTATGTATGTATGTATGTATGTATGTATGTATATATGTATGTATGTATGTATGTATGTATGTATGTATGTATGTATGTATGTATGTATGTATTTATGTATGCATGCATGCATGTATGTATGTATGGATGTATGTATGCATGCATGCATGCATGCATGCATGCATGCATGCATGTATGCATGTATGTATGTATGTATGTATGTATGTATGTATGTATGTATGCATGCATGCATGTATGTATATGTATGTATGTATGTATGTATGTATGTGTGTATGTATGTATGTATGTATGTATGTATGTATGTATGTATGTATTTATGTATGCATGCATGCATGTATGTATGTATGGATGTATGTATGCATGCATGCATGCATGCATGTATGCATGTATGTATGTATGTATGTATGTATGTATGTATGTATGTATGCATGCATGCATGTATGTATATGTATGTATGTATGTATGTATGTATGTATGTATGTATTTATGTGTGTATGTATGTATGTATGTATGTATGTATGTATGTATGTATGCATGTATGTATATAGAGAGAGAAAGAGAGAGAGAGAGTTACAAATTTACACCAGACATAATGATACGTTATATCCTTGGATTCTTTAGAAGAATGCTTGATAACAGCAGACAGGATTCAAATTTAATACAAATAATAATATCATGTATGTTAGAGAATATTTAGTTAGTACCCTACGGAGATTCGGTCCTTGCTTCGAATCTTGGTCGGTATATATATATATATATATATATATATATATATATATATATATATATATATATATATATATATATATATATATATATATATATATATATAAAGATGGAGATGTTAGCATGTTTAATTTGTATAGAGATGTGTCTGCGTGATTAATTTGTATAAATTTATTTTATATTCTTCGTCAGTTATATTTAATTGCAGATGACAGTTAACGTTTTCTTTTCCTATTTCAATGCAGCATTTCCCTGCATTAATCTAATCATTATTTAAATATAAAGCTTCACACATTCCTAATTGTCTTAACCATCATAGTCATTGTAATTCGAAAATAAGGCAATCAATATACAATTTAACAGTATACGTTTTGTTGCAACCATCTATTCTTCTGAAGGTTATTCGCATAGTCATCAACTGTAAATGAACTATATAGAAAATAAAGGTCATGCGAAGGGAAAGCATTTGAAGATAATGTCTTATAAATAAAGAAAACGAAACTTCGCGGATTGCTGAACAAATACAAGGATCGAAGCCGATCCATGTCTGTTGCTAGTTCACCAAGCTAAGCAGTTATAGTCGCCCTCGGGCAAGGGGTAAGCCGAAATAAACGCAGGTGAGGCTAGAGAGAAAAGTGGTTAATAAAATACGACCGAACCATCGCGTTACACCAAGTGGTCCATATTTCATATAGGATGAATATATATTATTTTATTTGGAGATATTAGAAAACGTTATGTGCTAGCAAAGATCATTATAGTTTAGAATGGCTTACAATGATTTAATGTATCTAGAGATGATTGTTATATACATGTTTGACCATGCTTAGATAATAAAGGGGTTATGTATCATCAAGGAGGCGTTATAAACAATTAAATGGCTACTACGTATATCAATAATCCTGATTGCGTAAAATCAGATTAGCATATGTACTCTGTAGATACAATACAATTGGAATAACTAACCATTCCTAGATGTTCAGACAAGGATTTTACGCGCTTATAACAATTGTCCTGCTTTCAAAATTAAATTTACTTGGGCAATGGATTATTGCTCCTAAACCATTAGATTTTGCAGAATATGCATGAGTATTAATTGTTTCGATTATAATCACAATTAAAATTAATGTATAATAGTCCAATTGAGACATAATCATATCCTTGAACGTGATAAACAACAAGAGGTCACAAGTTCAAAATGAACATGCTCTCCCTCCACACCATACATAAGGACATTAGTAAACGAAACGACCCACACAGGCATAGATGTCTTCGCATATACATTTCTTTAACCTTTAATAGTGCAAACTATTCACAATAAAGTTATTCGACTTCGTATATTATCATTACTGACTGAAAGCTTAATCCGATGTGCGAGTATAATGTCAATTGTGACAGGACGTATCCAACACACAATCTGTTATCTTCTTGGTGGATTACTTTAATGGAAATGTAGAACTGAATTCCTTTTAGGTATGCAAAGTAAGGCACCCTTAGCCACATACTGGAACAAGACATTATATGTGGGTAAAATAGAGCCTGTATTTCATTAACTTCATCCTCGTTTTTTATAATAAGAATATTTATCTTATCTAGCTCTCCTAATGTCTTGTATCATAACTTGTACATTTCAATTTATAAAATCAAACTAAGTCGTAAATTTAACAAATGCTAGATAATAAATAAACCACGATTATCACTGAAAGTACAACATTTTAAATGTTTCTATCCATTGCTCAAACCAGAGGTAATGACACTGGACAGCACAAACCATCACTTGGTACTTATCTTCACGTGCTATCCGTGTGAACGTTCGTCATAGTGTCACCTATTTAAAGATGATAAATAAGAAGGTACGCCTAAGGTCACTTTCAAAATAATTTTTCCTCGTAAATGAAACAAACACGACTATCCAGAAATATGGACTTACTAACAATTGTTAATAGTCGTAATTAACACACCCTTTAAGGTGGAAGAGTTGTAGAGAGATATCTTAAAAGTTAACGGTTAGGATGCAATGCAAAGTAGTTCGCCCATAGCTGATGTATGGATAAAATTGACATCGTTATAGCGTGGTCTGAAATGTCTAAGTATTGTCATTTCTTTTTTTTTAAATCTTATTTTACTGTTGTAGTTTCTTCCTGATTATATTTATATCAGATGCTCTACATTCCAGGTTCAAACATCTAAACGTATATCGTATGTTTTGACAAGGTTTCGTTTTATAGCATCGACAAAGAATAATACTAATTCAAATGTTACCGTACCCCACACCAGTTAGTGAGAAACAGACCTAATGATTAAATATTCAAGAAAAAGTTTAAGTGTAAACAAAATCATTTCTAGACATGTATTCGTGAATGTTGTTTATTTGCTATGTACAACTTCTATCGAACTGTAGAGCAATGCAGCTTTGCAGGAATCATTCTTTCCCCCGAAAGTTTATATTGCATTTATCTTCGTGATTCAAACGAAAGAAAGAATGAGAATAGAAGGAGAAATGAATACCTGGTACAAAATAAATTGTGCTCAAACTACCTTACTAGTGTGGGAAGATCTACAAGGTAATGAAATTTAAAACTAAAAGTTTTGTCAAGAAAAAAAAGCTTTTTAATGTTGATTTACAAGCCTTTATGTCATATAACACGATCTGTATATAACTTTGTAGCTAAAAAAATGAACAAGGTTAGCATTTTATGTTGTTCAAAAGCAGCTACATAATCTGTCTTAACCTTTCCATGGCATTGCCATCATGACCAAAGCTTAGGTGTGATGAGGAAACAACCTCTTCAGCGTAATTTAGAGTTTACTATAAACAGATTTCCAGATACAGATATATGGAGAATATATTCGTCAAATGCAAACTGATCCTTCGAATAACGCGAGGTTTTGTAGTTTGCCAAATAATAACAAATATCATAAGCTCATTATTGTTACCGTAAATTGTACACTGTCAGAATAGTGCAGTATTTTGCGATAAGGTATACCTTTATATTGAAAGCACGTACACAAAACGTGTGCCTAAAGATGGTATTGTGTATTAGGAATTACTTTGTAAACAAAACACATCCACCCGTGGAGTAGACGCTTCAGGTTCTTCGAATCCGACCAACATGTCCTGAAATAGCGGCTTCACACCGAAATCTACTGAAATTTCGAGTTGCCTAGATTTTAAGCTTAAATTCATTATCTTTACTTCACAGAATTTACCTAATAAATACTCCATCATTATCGGAATAGAATAATTGCACATAAATATTAGTTTATGCATACGTTGTATAGTTCTTCGTATGTTTTTTAAACCTCATTTATAATTGATACATTGCAAAAAGAACGCTTTATTATATAAATCATTCTTTTTCGTTATGGCGGTAAGTGCAATGTATATTTGGTTTAATTTATATTATAATTAATTTAATTGTTTGCTTGTTAGTTTTAGTTTTTCTTCCATTTCATGTTATTGTAATGTAACTTTATTTAGTGGATTTCACATTTCCTGAAATTCAGTTCAGTTTGACCTATTTTTTATCAACCAATAATAACACTTTCTACCGAATGATGACATAATTCCTGAGCTTGATTCAGTAATCAGCGAGTGTGTTAATTAATTTTTTATTACTTTTTTATTCTTTCTCAGAGTATGATTCATCAAGTGAAATCGAGGCCATATTTGGAGTACGTGACAAATAGCATTTATAAATTAGGTGTTTCCTTTGGGCGACCGGTCGCCGAATAGTTCATGTGTCGCCCAAAGGTTTAGTATATATTTCTCTCAGGTATAATTTATATGTGTTACCTAACAGTATTAGGTATAGTGTATTTCGCTATTACGATTATCAGCGAGACGGAAATAAAGTGATCGCATGCGTTGGATGGTCTGAATATCGGAGTTCTGCTGTCGGCAACCATAAAATATTGGCTTATGTGATCACTTCTCGTATTCAGGCGACTGTTTTAGTATATTTATTAAACGGGACTGGAATAACCGGCCGTAACCCGGAATAGCGTAATGGTTTTAATTCGGTCTGTATAAAGTTTTAATCTTAAAGATGGTCGTGGTTATTTAGGTATAGATCGGAACATAAAGTAAAACCGGCTTGTATTGAGTGAATAACGGACATATTCCATCCACAAAAATGAAATAAACAAAATATATCCAATATTCACTCGACAGAAGCAAATGCCCAATATCCATAAACAGCATACCTTTATTTTATATTCATGATGGTAAATGGAGAAGCTCTCTAAACTATTTCCAAAGTTGTGTGGCATGGGGACAATCCCAAGGATATATACTATCTTTAAACAATTTACTGATAAATAAATGATTTTGTTAAAAGTTTGATGAAAGTTTTAGACTTTGCTGGCTTCTATAGTTTCAAATGTAGTCGTCACTGTCCAATACCTATACAGTTTTGCTAGCTGTTACAAAAATACACCATAAAAACAAGCGAAAGTTTGAATTTTATTTTCATCAGTACGTGTACTAATCGCAGCCGTTTCAGGCATCCTGAAATACAGATTTGTATAATGCAGTCAAAAGTGCGAAAAAATACAAGAAAACTGAATTATTCGACCGTTAATTTAGCTACGATTTACCTGTTACCAAGTGAAGCTGGGCAAGATTGGGTCAGAATCTATAGCAATTAAACAATTCAGTTGTAGAAGACGAAGAATACAAAGCCAAACTTATACTACTGTTACAAACCTTTTTAAATAGGGAATATTACAATCTAATGGTAGAGTTGGGGAGGGGAATTAAGAAGAAAATTAAATCAATAACCAAAACATATTGTCAAGTCAAACAAAACATAAGACGGGGAAGGCAAAGATAATGCAATACAATAATAAATATTTAAATGCAAAAAGAAGAGGATAAAATAAAAGTGATGAAAGTACGAAGCTTTATACGATTACAAATTAACTGGCACAAAATAATGGCAGGACAATTATCCAAGTTATATATTAAAGCAAGAAGGATGCAAATCATGGAAGAAATAAGAAAAGGAAATAGCAGGCATATGGAAAACCTAAGAAAGATAACGTTACCATAACTAAGCCAACACACATAATGGAATAAGTATACAGCTTTTAAAAAGAACTAAACATTACACTAATATATCACTGGGGAGGGTAGAATAATACGCTGGGAATATAGAATTGTCGCAAATCCCACAGGACGCTAGGTCTCAATGCGAAAAACGTATAATATCAAATGAAATAATTGCAGCATTCAACCAACTCCATAAAGGAAAATCAACTGGTTCTGGTGGCTTAACGACAGATTTATATATTACCTTAAAATTTCTCTTAATTCCAATATTAACGATATGATATGTTAATATTCCATTAAATAATGAAAAGACGTCCACAATTAAAAAAGGGGTAGAAACACTTACGTATAAGGAGAAAGGAGATGTAAAAGACATAACGAGAAAAGGCTTTTGACAGAATAGAGTATAGATGTATATAGTTTCTTATATATGTGCGATAAAATTTAATATAGAACATTCCGCGAGACAGGATTGTTCCTTATCGATGATATTATATGTAATAGCAATAGAAGCCCTCCGAATAAAAACACATAACAATAGAAATATAAAGGGAATTTAACTCCCAAACCTCAGAAAGGAACTAAAAATGGTACAGCATGTTCGTGACTAATACAAATTTTACATCCGATGCCTACACCTTCGAACATTTAGAAAAGGACTTTATGGAAAGCAATATGATCTAAAATTAATCATGCAAAAAACTGAAATTCTGTTAATAAGTAACTGGCGGGAGAACAAACCTGGACTCGAACGAGAACTTGTAACGACACGTGTAAAAGGTTTAGGAGTGACTTGTGTGTGTGTACGTTGGGGGGGGGGGATCTAAGAGTATACTAATTCAACACAATTGAGAACAACTACGAACTAACTTACAAATGTAGGCACATGTAAATTTTAATAAAATGGATCGAATGCAGGTCGCTCAGACATATGTATATTAACATATGGTATAAGTTTAACTAGGTAGATTTAAAGGACAGTATGATAGATACCTTTGACAAGGAAATAATCCTGTTCATAAAGCGAGGGAAGTTACATTACCTCCGCAGAGAAGCTCATAAAATAATGATGGAGGGATGACTAAATAATCCAACATCTTAGACATTATAAATTAGAAAATATTTGAAAAAGCATTTAAAAACCAAACTAGATTAATGGGAGTCTGTGTGAAAATATATATGCATTTGTATTTACTTTGAAACAAATGCATGGGATATACAGAAACAATAACATAACCAAATTAATAGAAAACCACCAAAAATGAGATATTTCAAAACTATAGTTCTTAAATATATAGTCGAAACAAGAAAATATGGACTGAGGAAATATATGTGTTTGGCTAACTGGAGATGAAGCATTTAGAAGATATTTAAAAAAATTACCAGTATATCACTTGTTGAAAAACAAAGTTTATACGCAATAAAATCATTCGATATTGAACTGAAAAACAAATAAAGAGAGAAAAAAAAACTAACAGCAAAAATAAAAACTCAGCATCGTATCTTTCAGACAGAAAGCCTACTATACACAACGGATAAAAATTCCAAAGAGCTATACAAAGATATAATAAATTGCATTACAGATGACATGATCGATGTGGTAGAACATATTTTCCGACCTGAAATAAAGAAAAGAAAAAAATAACACCACGGCATTGTAGAAACCCTTTTATATCTTATACATAAACAAACATATTTGTCTTTCTATATGTTCTGGCTGCCAAACAAGAAGTCACGAGTTTGAAGTTCGTAGCGGCATTCGCAATATATTTTTAATTACTTTTTATATCTATCTTCAAACTTCTTTTAAGCTCTCTCCCCCAGTTTATTTATTTATTTATTTAAATATTTTTAAATCCCCTCCTAGGACGGGCACACGTCCTTGTCATATATAAACACCCACCTTTGTCTTTATGTGAAATCCAGCCTGCCAAACAAGAGGTGCAAGTTCGAAACGAGCGGCGGAATCACAATTCTTTTAAAATTTTGTTTGTATTTGTATGTTCAAACTTTTTTTAAAGTCGCTGATCCAAAAATATTTTACTTTTTTATATTCCCGTCCAAGGACGGGCAATTGACCTAGTAAATTAAAACCGAGTGGTCCTGTTCGCCGAAACAAAGAAGGGGGGGGGGGGTATGGTTGGGGTTAGTGCATTTCCAGAAAAGGGCAGTCAGACATGCCGCTTCCAGTAGAAGAGAGGGGCCTAAAGATAGGAACGGCACTGCTTCCCCGCCAGGAATGGGAGGAGAGAAACATTCTGAATAACAATTTATCAAATAGAAAAGGAAAGTCATGGGCTCAGGTATCCGAGTGGTCTAAGATGCTCGCCTTTAAAATCACAAAATATTCTCATCTCGCTCGCTTCGGTTGACTCGAATGTCGGGCTCGGCAAAAGTGTGTATTTGATAAAGGTTGCAAGCAATTTCCAATTGTCCAGATGACCTTCCTATGCGTTTACCGGGTTCTTCCATCACCATGTATATTGGCCGCCATGTTTAGCCTATCATGTGCTGAAAATGTCGTTAAGCCCACAACAACAACACCACAACAACGACAAGAATAGGAAAAATGCAGATCCTCGCAGTAATTAATACGAACGCTATATACAAGTAACAACAGAAGTGCCCCTTTCAGTAAGAAATGATGGTGTTATGCTAATGCTACTGGCTATCGCGCTGTAGTACGGGTCAAACCACATAGGCTGGTATCGTTCCTTACAATTTACCTGTCATACATGTACTAAAAAATAACTACAAGGGAAGAAAGGACATTTATTTCCTTTCTCGCGCGACTTATTTAAGATTAAACGCTGATATTTCAAGTTATATTTCGCGTAGCGTTATAAATTTGGTACCGATGTTTAGCTTAGGCATTCGACTTTGTATGCGTATCCACAGTTTGGCTTGCTATTATACCTTTAAGGAATGCCAGACCATTTTTCCACGCTACTGCTTGATTAGGCCATGATCGCGCCCGCGTAATATGCAACAACAGCCCGCTGAATGGAATTCTATCTTCTCATTGGCCAACTGAAAATAAGTTATAAATAAACGCAGGACGTTATTTTCTTTTAACCAATGAGAGGACATTATTCCATTCAGGGGATTTCACGTAGTGATTTAGTGCAATAAAGAGTCGTAATAGAATCGTGGAGATGTATATGAAGACAGATGTGAACAATTATTTATGTTCCTATCATTGTTAATATTGTAATATCAATATGCAGATGTGTTTAATGTTGTGTTTATATTTATTTGAGAGGAGTCATTTATTTGAATTACTTATTCTCAAACTAATGTATGGACTAAAGAAACAGGTTGGGATTATTTTGAACTCAGTCAAACCTCTACGGTGGCCTAGTGTTAGATCGTCCGCCTAGGATGCGGGAGGTTGCAGGTTGAGTGGGGATTACGAGTCCAACTTTCTGTCAACTGAGCTTCCGCGGTTCCCTTTTTTTCTCGAAAAGGTTTGCAAACTGTCCATTTCCTGGTTTAAACAAAAGACCTGGAATATAATCACTGTCGACCCGTGTATAAGTTAACCATATAATCACTGTCGACCTGTATATATGTTAAGCTTATTTTATCATCCCTCCACTATCCTCTCAGTCCCTCCCAACTTTCATACATCCAGTCCTGCGTTGCCCTCCCATACACTAAAACTTAAATATGTACCATGTACAGCACATTTTGAAAAGAAAATAAAGGCTGAAGTATGTTAAAGCAGATGTTGTATCTAGACTGTTTTAGATAGATAGATAGATAGATAGATAGATAGATAGATAGATAGATAGATAGATAGATAGATGGATGGATGGATGGATAGATAGATAGATAGATAGATCGTTATGAAAATGTTTGCATAATTTCATATTGGACTTTTGTCATTTTGTAATAAGAGCGAGCAAACTGAGTCAAAAATGTATCTTTAGATTTCACTGAGAGTGACTGACTGATAGTTTCATAATTGATTCGACGACTTTGTGGAGTTTTTATGTATAATTATGTGGGGGAAAACAGAAGAAGAATAAATCTCCCCAAAGAAAAAGCGATTTATGCAGAATGGAAACAGGTTCTAAATTTGCTGCACACGAATCAAACCCGAAATGCAACAAAATGTGTGGAGTCTGGTTTAATGTCTTAAAGCTGCAGTATAGTTGACAAATTAATGTTAAATTAGTTGAAATAGAATGTACAGATTGTTTTGTTTTCTTCTCTAATCTTACCCAAGGCTTGAACTTGATCTTTTGGATACACACCATCTGCTGGTATGAAAAGGAATTAGACCAATTACAGAGCCTACATTCCTTAATTTTTCGTAGGACACGGTTTGCATGAATTTGTTTTCCATTTGAGATGGAGAGTGGAATATAAGGAAATGTTCGGAAATGCGACATACCTTTCAGCTTTGGCGGTGCTATCTGCACTTTTGTCGAATTGATTTTGAAGAAACATAAAATTCACTTTTTTTACTTGGGGTCATGAGCACTGATTCTTCGAAGAAATAAATCGAATTTCACATTGGATCTACATGATATTTCCTATCATTTATAAATAATGTCCTTGAAAGTTTACTGTGCGAGCAAAGCTTTCACACAGTTATATGTGTGGTCCTCATGTAATTTCAAATTTGACTAAAAGATCATTCAAAACTTAAAATGGCCTTCACCATAACCACACAATAATGTAAATGGATTTCTTTAAGTAAGAGAACTTCACGAATTTAAGAAAACATATCCATCGTTAAGTTCACCAATGAGTCAAATCAGATAAACAATAATAACAACAACAACACAAACAAAGAAACAAAGTACTTTAACATGCGTTAATGCTCGGGGTTCCTTTCCTAATTGACTCTTGCATTATGTATGAGAGAAAATTTTGTTACGTCAAAACACCATACCACTCAGACGTGATCTCCAATTTGTAACGTTGAAGAAATATATAAATGGTATGAAGGGTTATCAGCAGAGTTTAGACATCAGCGGAGGTAACCTCATTGTGTGTAAATTTCTAATAATCAAACATTCTGAAGTTACGAATATTGTTGATTAACACACTTGACCA
Organism: Sinohyriopsis cumingii; assembly: GCA_028554795.2. Classification (NCBI taxonomy): domain Eukaryota; kingdom Metazoa; phylum Mollusca; class Bivalvia; order Unionida; family Unionidae; genus Sinohyriopsis; species Sinohyriopsis cumingii. The sequence goes on along the minus strand of CM068834.1, from coordinate 77,395,420 downwards.
ACGTGTTCTTCATGTTATACACTACACCAACGTTAAATATATGACCAAGCTAAAATGGGGAGGCCGGGGGGGTGGATTATATATTATATGTAAACTTTACTATAAAACAATCCAGTGGGTAAACTGGAAGGACTTCCGTCAAGAGATTCAACTCAATCTCGGGTGGAAGGTGCTGGGGTTGGAAGGTTTTGTCTTGGGGGGGGGGGAGGAACGTGATTATAAAAATCGAGTATACCTAAACTCATTCCCTACTCGTACCCAATCACATTTCACTTCACCCCAACCAAACCGGAGCAGTCAAAAATGGCCATTTCACCAGTATCAAATATATCTGGGTAAAACGTAATGAAATTATATGCAATGTTTGTCTTGATGTCTAGATACTTCTATACAGAAATAATATCCATTGGGTATGGTCACTAAGGAAGATATTTTGGAAATTATATTGTCTCTACCATCCGAAGATAATAGTCGTATCGACATGCTCCTTTCTAAAACGGCTGACATTGACAATACTTACGTATAGACTATTTCTTCGCTTATTAATCTTCATTTCCTCCATTAAGAGATTTTGCATAAAGCATCGAGTTAGGTAAATGACATTTCAAAGTTACATAAAAAATATGTTCATGTATACAACATATACACAGCACCTCCAAACACACAAAAAGCAACAGACACAAGGCGTTTCCCTTTATATATGTAGCTATGGGAGTGTGCTTTTCAAACATACTCAGGGGCCCCGAGTGGTCTAAAGCGCTAACTATTATGGATCACTGCAATACCACCTCTGTCTGCGTGGGTTCAAGTCTCGGGTTCGGCCAATGTGGGTATGTGAGAAAGCTTGCCAGTAGTATCTCGTGGGTCGGTGATTTTTTCCAGGTTTCTCCCGGGTTCTTCATCCATCATCAATACTGGCCGCCATGTATAGCCTCTCTTCTGCTTAAAAATGACGTTAAATTCTACAGCAGCAGCAACAACAACAGCAACAACAACAAACATAATCCGATGGTTTCCCCCATTTCTGCAATCGCTATGATGCAATACTACTATCTGCGAGTGACCCTGTATGCATTTCCCCAAGGATCCGAAAACTGAATCAATTCACTTCCTATAAATGAACATTAATTAGTATCATTTAAGATTGAATATATTATATGTGTATAACAAAACATATTGTTGTTCTTGTTATTGCTACTCAGGTCAAAATTAAGAGTCATATTTTCAAAGTTATCTGGCTTGTTAGGACTCATTGGTCTTAAAATAAGTAGCAGAAAGAAGCAAAACCAACAGAAGAATAACGGTCTGAATGGAATACTACTTTCTCATTGGCCAACTGAATATCAGTTATAAATAAATACAGGATATCATTTTATTTTAACCAATGAGAGGACAGTATTCCATTCAGTGGGATATCACATATTAAGCGGGCGTGATCACGGCCATGTCGAGCAGCATCGTGGGAAAATGATTAGACATTCTTTAATGGTATGATATTAAGTCAAACGTTTGACAGGGATACACAGTCGACTGCTGAGTTAAATATCGGTATCAAATTTATTAAGCTACGCAACGCGTAGCTTGAAATATCAGTGTTTATTGTTAAATAGGTCGCGCGAGCGAGGAGACAAGTGTCCTTCCTTGTAGTTATTATATAGTACATGTATGATAAGTCAATTGTAAGCAAAGATACTATCCCCTGTGGTGAAAACGAAATCTCCGGCTACAACGATATTTTTGTCATCTTCATGAGCATGAAATGATTTATATATACCTTGCCCAACGAATCAGGTGCTAGTCCCTAAGTCAAGTCTATACAAATACTAAATTTACATCAAAAGTATATTGTCAATTTCTTTCGCATAAAAATTACATTTCAGTATTAATTATGGGCAATTAAAACTAATATTCTCCATGTTATGGTCACCCATTTCTAGATTGCATATAATTAGTATCACGAATCCAATATACATGTATACGGCTAATCGACATGATGTCAATTGGTAGAAATGGAATTTAAGTTTTGATAGTGACTGTACGGTATAGATTCAGTTTGGATCTAATTAGGTTTTACATGAACAAGAAAACGTCTTAGCAGTATATAAAAGCAGCTTTATGACTTTACTTTTAATTTTATGTAAACAATCATCTGATGTCTCTTGTAATGAAAAGTGATAGGTTCGCAGATTAGGATTGATTTTTAACGTAGGTTTAACAATTATTTAGACATATCGCTAAGTGGTGTGGTGGTTTACAGTGATGTCTAGCACTGATGAATCATGAGGGAGACACGTAGCATGATGTCCCATCCAGTCACATTACCCTGACACCAGGCCGACCAATCCTAACACTAACCTCGTAATGCTGAGCGTATAGCGAGACAGCCGTTTGTACCATTTTATGTCTTTGATATGACTCGGCCGGGGTTCGAACCCGCGACCTTCCGCATCTGAGGAAGACGTTCTAACCACTAGGCCACCGGAGCGGTCGCAGAGTAGGATCTACATAACTGACATAGTCTTATAAGCTCGTTCTTCGTGTATCATGATACGTTCGGAGCTACATCATAATGTCGAGTTTGCTTCATTACAAAAAGAACTGAGGTCGCTGAGTGGCCGAGAGGTCTAAAGCGCTCTCCGTTACTGATCATTGCCATCTCATCTCTGTCTGCGTAGGTTCGAGTCTCGGATTCAGCCAATTTGGGTATGTGAGAAAGCTTGCCAGTAGCTTCTCGTGGGTCGGTAGTTCTTTCCGGGGTTTTCCCGGGTTCTTCCTCCACCATTAATACTGGCTGCCATGTATAGCCTATCGTGTGCTGAAAAATGGCGTTAAACCCTACAACAACAACAAAAAGAACTTACTTTTTTATATAAAAAACGTGTCCCCACTAGCTTTCTTAATTAGGCTTTCTGAGGATTCGGCAGCTATGGTTAATATTGGGGGGGGGGGATAAAGCTGAATTTGTAACTATCAGTTCATGTGCATGATATCATATATGTATATTGTCTTGATTTATTCTCTGGTTCTTTTAGGCTTAATTAAATTATGGAAGGGTATATTTGCTTTGCTTTTAGACCTTTGTAGAAAAATACTAATCTATTTTTCAATCTACCTATTTATAATGGTTTCCAAGACAACTTATCCAATATCGAGGTTATACTTCCATTTCATATATCATAATTGGATGTAACAAACCTGGCTGCTCGTTTTCTGTATTCTTTTCAATTTCATCTCCTAAACCTTGGGAATTGGGGTCCCGAACTGTACAAGCGTATTCTAAAATAGGTCTTACTAAACCTTTGTTAGCGAGTTCTTTCGCATTTTATGGGCAAGATGGCAAGATACGATACGTCTTTAATGGCTTAAAGTTCGAGTTAAATTTGAAGGTTCCATATCAGATCACAAGTACTTGTGAGCTTTAAATATTTTGTTTGATTGAGGTTTCTAACATAGTATATTCTTGTAAATACGACATATTGATTTTATGTCATTTCTTTCTCGTCAATAAGCACATGCTGCCTTATTAAGCTGGAATAGCATGCCACATTTTCGAACCCATCGTCCATGCTTTTTTAAATGTCATTTGCAATATCTTAGTATCAGGCTCGGTTTTGATTAATCTGTAGCATATACAGTCATCTGGGAATAGTCGACGTACTTAGTCAATTTCAATTAGGATGTCACTGCTTTTGCTTGGAGAAGAGTGTTGGTCAAAATATTTTTCCTTGCGGTACGCTAGAACCTACGTTGTACTAGTATTATGTATATTTACTTTGCAATGTTTGTTAGTTTTTATTTTTTATATTTCATTATATGCTATTGTAGAGTAACATTGCATATTGGACATAACCTTATCCAAAATCAAGTTTATTTTCTACTTGACCTGAATCGTTTTATGTTTTTATTTTATTGTGTAAACAATACGTATCTAAAATATTCTCTACATGCATGGTTATTATTAGGATCATTAGTAGTAGAAGCAAATATGTTTATTTGGGTCTGGGTCTATGTTATTCGCATTACCCTACAATTTACCTGATATTGTCCAGGTTATATATTATAATTTTAGTAACAACCTTTCTAATAATAACCAACATTTTATTTGTAATCATTCAGAACTTTCTAGAAGGTTATTTTGCATTAGGTATCGTTTTGTTTCTTCTGTTTTAACCGTTTAATTGTGAACTGAGGTCAAGTAGGGGACTATACAATCTTGTCACTGGAAAGATTATTCACTCGTACCAGATAATCAATTTGTATTATTGCTGTGTCCATTATTAATTTGGAATTTATTTCTTCAAATTATTTAAGTCAATGAATTGTTTCTCTGGAAATGCAGATTGCTCACAAAGATAATATTTTTGGATAGAGACATTCATTAGGATTTGCAGTTAATTGAAACCTGGAATTTTATTAGTGTTTGAATAAAAGGCTGTTTGCACATCAGCATGATACAGGTCATCACAGACACACCAACTCCTTCAGCATTGGACTTAATTTGGATTTCTACTATGTCTATTCAGAATTTTAAGTTATTAGGAGTTGTGTCTATAATTATATGATTATTTTGGATTTAATCTGTAATACCGTACGTTCTTTGTTTATTTTCACTTTGTATTCAAGGCAAAGAAATTATTGTTGAATTTTACAAAGCTTGTTGATTTTCACTTTTTTGTTAATTGTTTTAAGAGCATAGCCTCGTAACACCAGCCAGATTTGGGACCATTTGTCACTACATATTTTTCTCGGATACAATATATGGGAACCTGTGAAAAGTTTTTTTTTTTTAAAGTCAAAAATACAAATTGTCTACTTGGTCACCTCTATCCACATATTTAGCACGATCATTGATAACTTAGCAAGGTGTGTTTCGAACCGTGAAATTTCCGTAATGCATCATGTTTATCATATAGTTTTCCAAGTGTTTCATGATGTTAGATCAGAAATATGTTCAAGCTCTTTGCAAAGAACACTGGTGAGTGACAACAGGCAGAAATGATTGGCCATTGCGTGATTACCTTTTTTTCAGTAGTGGCCATGCCATTTATTTTCCAGATACCAGTCCTTGGGGTGTTGCAAATGTCCAGTGCTTGTGAAAAGGTGTGTAAGTACTTGTGTCAACCCAGAAGATAATGCCTTAATTACTTTTTGATTTTGTCATCCGCTCCTGAAGTGTTTGATGGGTTTAAACTATATAGCAACTTTTTAAGTCCTAAACATGTCACTGCTGTATTACTCGTTTTGCTACCATTGGGAATATACAAGGCGAAGCCATATCACTATAGTAGTTACAGCAATGCAGAATTATGTGTTCATTGTATCGGTTTCTGCTAGTCTGATGTCAGTCTTTGGTGAATGAATGTCATGTGCGTCTTGTTTTTCTCCATGTATTTCCGGCATGATTTAGAATCTAATGTTAGGCTTCCACTCTAGGTGTTGTAGTTGTGTGACAATTTAAATTTTAAATACACACGCAAAATCATTCAGCTCTTACCCGTTTCTATTTTGTTCTAAATTTTTCATTACCGGCGAGTTCATATATGGGCCATCATAGAATCAGATGAGAAGTTTGTTTTAAAAATTACGCCTTACAGTAGGATTACATAAGAAGCACTCTAGAGCCAAACAGGAATTTAACATTGTGTGTTTCTGGAGCCAAACGGGAATTTTGGGTATGATAATGCTATTTTTTTTAAAATTAAAATCTAATACGCCATATTTACAATCTAGCTACCTGTTTTGTTTTAGTGCGATACACGTGTCCAATAATCCTGCAACCGCTTTTTGATCACAATCCAAAGACAAAGACTACAATCTATTAATCTCAATAAAATCAGATCTCCGCTGTCAAACGTGAAAATATGACGACGACCGTTTAAGGGTCATGTTCTGGTGACCTTTGAATTTGCCAATAGAATCACAGCTTTATAAAATCTGATAGTGAATCAAATCGTTCCGTACACATTGTTATTCTTCATCCACACTGCTCAGTCTCCAAACGCAAAGATATAAGACTTCATCTGACTGGCTGATAAAATTAGCGATTATTGTAATAACATGTTACCAGAACACTATCCCCATGTTGTCGCTGTCAGGTCTTCACGTACAACAGTGGAGATCTGATTTAAAGCAGTCCAGCAACTGCTTTTGGAACACTGTTCAAGCACACAATCCTGCTATCCTGCGAAAAGTGTCGGAATGTTTATGCATACGTGCTATACTTACATATACACAAACAGTAGAGTAATAATAGAGGCTTTTGATTGATGTAGATCTATAATTTAATTTTTCTTTATTCATGACTGAAAATGGTAGTGATTATCCTTATTTGAAAATTCGCACGTTCATATGTTCTATTTTAAGATATTGTGAACATCAAATTGCATAGTATCTATAAATGGATGATGACGCGCGTGTTTACTGTCACTAATAATAAAATTAGTAAATATATAGACAAGATTTGGGTTGTTTCCCACTGGACAGATTGGTTAGGTGGGTTCTTAGAAGAAATAGTATTTTCTGTTTGAAAAATTAGATCACGTGAACAGGTATTTTGAAATGTTAGAGTAAGTAGTTACATCTGTACCATGTGGTATATTGCGACAAATAGTCGTAATAAGACTCTTGAGGGTTCATATGAGAGAACTGAGCAATTAAATTCATTCCTATTTTGGATTAAAATTTCATGTTAAACTGAGTTTGCAAACGAATTCTATGTTGTATTTAGCTATTATTTAAGAAGAAAAACAGTTGTTTGGATTATTCAGTGGAATAGAACGGGTACATTATTTATAATTGCTGAAGAATACAGACAGCTATTGAGAAAGTTTATTTCTTTGAGATCAAGGTCATAGTCGTGTATTGGACAAATGCATTAACTGGGTCAAATAAACTCCGGTCAGATTATAAGGAGAATTATAAGCCATTCATGTCAAAATGTTCTTTATCACTTATTGGTGATTGGATCAATCCTATCCCAATAAAAATATTAAGGGAAGCAGAAGCTTCTCGCAATATTTTATTATCAGGTACTCTGCCTTTATATGTTCACCGAGTTGTCAGTGGTTTTCCATTTCCACCAACACTAACTCAAAGTCGGACATGCTAATTATTTGATCCTCAATAGCTGAGTTATGAATGATAATGTAACTGCTTGGTGCCACTATGAAAATTGTGGAATAGACATGTATTCCAGAATGCAGCCATAACGAAATAATTTTACCAGTACCATCCGAGACATTGGTTCCGATAATTCCACTGGGTGTAGCTATAATAGTCAATGTGGTTGCGATTCATACCACACTCAGACCAAAGGCTATTGCCCTGTGGATTCCACAAATAACAAATTACACATTATAAGTTTACCAGTTCGATCTTCAAAATTCACAATCTCACCTGGGTCAATGTCAGCAACAATGTGGCTGGTAAACGAAGCCAAATCTGCCTTGGCGGAAAATCTGTTCAGATTTTCATCAATACAATATCTGAGTAAATATTAACATACATTTTGAATAATTTTAAGCAAACTTAAATGTAATTTCAATACAGATTTGCTGGGATGGTGAATGCTCAAGTGCATGCAATTCTTTAACAACAACATGATCATATATTGGCCTATCTGACAATGATGGCTGTCAGTCTGGGCTATCGCCATGGGTTAAAAAATCAACAATTTTAGGCGGTGGTACAAGCCAATACAAGTCAAAATATAAAATATGTTTGGGTTTTAGTATGTATGTTACCCAATGCATTCTAGGTCCCGTTATCAAATCTAGGTTAACAATGTCATTTTGTATTATTTGTGGAATCCTCGACGCATGTTCCCCCGCATAAAGACACCTCAAAAATGTTTGATTTTACCACGCTAACAGCACTGAAATCTCAGCGACGAATGGAAATATCCCACTGAACTTTTGCAATTACTTGTACTGGTATATACAGGAAAATCTTTCTCTTATTACAAATTCCATCAATAATTTTATTTTAGTTTGTTTACTCTATCAGGATCATAAACTGCAATCGCTTCGACCCTGGATGTTACTTCGTCAACATATGTGTTTCCTCAACAGTATTAACGTTACAGGGTATTTTTATTGATATTTATCTTAGCGAAACTTTGTCGGAGTGCACAATAATACTCACGAACAGATCCATAAGGTCGGCAAAGCTGGTTATGTGATTTCACTCGGATGCCGCATTTAAGACACCTATGCGAACATGTCATGCGAGCAAATGTAATTTGCAGAATACATAATGGTAAGTTCTGCTTAATAGTTAACATTTTCCAAGGCCAACACCTCTAGAGTCATTACATACCAATGCCACTGAACTTTATATATTTATAAATTGTATTCTAACATACATAATTATCTTTCTTTTCATAAAAATCATTATTTATGTTTATAAATGTTGCGAGTATTTTGAAGACCATATGTTTATGCTGGAAAGCTTTCTCACATACCCACACTAGCCAAGCCTGTGACTTGAACCCATGCAAATGTGACATGACACTGATCAGTATAGGTGACCCGTTTAGACCAGTTGGTCACCCCCAGTGCCCCTAATTTTTATTGAATGATGGTGTACGTATTAACAGGCATATGTGCTCCTCAGCATATAGGTATGGTCTTCAAAATACTCGCAGTGGACAGTTTTTGATTGTATGGCCAATACACCGCTGTGAAAGTAATTTGCTAGCCTATGGTAGTGCAATTTACAAACATTTTTACACCAGTCTACATCAACCAACGATAAATGTCAAATATAATTTTGTGTCTTAACATAATTTTCTTTAATTCAGAATCCGATCAAATCAATGAGTGCTGATTAATATGATCACAATGTATTATACCAAAACATAAATGACCACAGCTTGTACAATTATATATGATTTTTTAAAGCACTACTTGTATATTGACACAATAGTTTTTGTCTTTTGAATCTCTTTCCACAAAACTTATAAGACTGCATGATTTGCTTAGATTCTTCATCGTCGAGAAAAGTCTCATATTCATGTAAAGGTGTTGTTCGTAATTCAATATATTAATGCTAAATACATCTTTCTCTAATTATTTCATTCTTGATGATCATCACTCTTAGGCTACTATATTCACTTAATGTTTTCAATGTCATCACTATCATCATCATTGCAGTATTTATTCATTTTTGGGTTCTCTAAATGTTACCTAATTCAGTTCTTTCCTGTACAATATCAAAGGACTTTCCAGGATTTTTTTTCTTCTCCCAAGTCATGTTTACCGGTACACCATTGCTACTGCAAGACAATTTCTAAGTATAATAAATTATCGATATGTCTAGGCTATGTCTTTAACAAGTCTCTGGCTAATCTTTATGATACATTTATGTGAAACCGTAATTTAATATTTAGCTGTAGCATTGTGCATTATTCAATGATCTGGTAAAATGAAATTACAATTTGATATGTCAATTCATTCTTTCAAAATACTATAATATTAATATGTGACTTTTTGCCATTCATATATTGTGCGGTAGTTGTCTAATATAAAAGTATCCTTTACTGCAGTTTGTATAAAATAATTTCAATCTACCCTTGCCACAGAAAATAAAATCATTGTAGTGGTGATCAGTGTTCCTATTTCTGCAGTTACACAAGAATTTGTAGTATAGCCACAATCAATAATATAGGCCTGATTGAAAACTTGAGGTCTGTGTGTAATGCAGAAGGATCAGTTTCTTTACCACACATGCACTAATGCAGATCAGGGTCATGATGAAAAATTGCTTATACAAGTCAAGTCATGAAAGTCTTTTTGTCCATCTTCTTCTGAATAAGACCTTGTCATACCCTTTGCATATGTACCTGGGCTCAACTGATCTACTTATTTTGTTTGGTTCATGAGACAATGAGTGGTGGCAAGACTAATGAAACCACCAATTTACATGGGAAAAGCACAGATGTAAAGGAATTCAACCTTCCGATTGGATTCATGAGAAAGAAAACATAACCAAGACTGAAAGAAAGAAATGTGATAGAGCATGTCAATTTGTTTTCAATAAATAAAAAAAAGCATTTTCTTTTTTCAAAAATCACCATATTTAATAATAAAAATAAGCTTCTCTAACTCAAAACCATAAAACAAACATGCAATGTTTTAAACCTGAACATGTTTACAAGGTTAACAAGTCTGGTTGAAGTTAGTGTGTCAAGATTAATATAACAGTTGCCGAGGGACACAAAATGATGCACGATGGATGAAAGACAATACCAAAGCACACAAAAAGGCGTTAATAGCAAAAACTCGCGTGGCTTTACAGCCAAGTTAAGTAGAACAAGAGCTCCGTCAAACAAAGATACTCCGCTGGCCGAAATGAATGTCCAGGAACCAACAACTGTTTTTCTATGTTAACTGATGGTGTGGAAACTATTTCTAATATTCTGGAGGAAAAAGGCAATTTTCAAAATGGCCACAATGAGAACCATAATGGATGCAATATTGGGGCTATTGTTTTATGTGAAGGTTTATGGTGAAAAACCTATGTTGATATGACCATTCATTTAGGAAGAGTAGAGAAACAATGTTTTTCAAGATAGTCATTGTAGCAATCATACTGTCTGTTCACATTGGCATCATTACAAACCAACGTTAAGTCATAGGGCTTGAACTTAGGTAACAAACCCAGGTTAAACCAAACAATCATTCAAGTCCTCCAAAATATAAATTTACTTAAGTAAATATAAATTCAAACAATGTGATAGAATTAAAAATAACTCACAATTGTATGATGATTGCCAAAATGGCCATTGTGGAAGTCACCTCCACAATGTTTTCATTTATGACCATTAAAATCCTTTTGGTGAAAACCAAATGTCTTTATAACTATCCATTCAGAAGAATGGAAACAAATAATTTATGAAGGCTTGATAATAAATCATCTGGTGTAAAACCACATGTCAATATGATTTTCCATTGATGAGATGACAGTAACAGTATTTCTATGATGGCTGGCATAACAGTCACATCTGATGTCAGATCAGTACCACAAACAAAATAAACAAGTTGTTTGGTTGTTTTGACCATCTCTTGCTAAATGTGACCTATTGTTACCAGTGATGAATGAATATATATATATATATATATATATATATATATATATATATATATATATATATATATATATGTAATGATGTGTGTCATCAGTTTTTTATACATTTAAAATATGCATTAATGTTCAATAGTATGTTGCTTTGACCAACACTTGCTAATAATTGGTTCAGTTAATAAATATAAAAATAAAAATGTTTGATATTTCAACAGGCAACAGTATCCAAGATCTCAGAAAGTCAGCTTAATGTAAACAAAGAACATAATTAACCAAACCTGAAATGTAGGCACGGTCATACATTTTTTGAGAATTCGTAAAACAAACCCTTAAAACAAATAATCAAATGTCATGACTGTATAACAAACATTGTGAGAAAATATTAACTAAAGACATAGTGATATATGTATTCATGTGAAGATTAGACCAGGTCTTTGTGGCTAACTTTGTCAGTTGATTACTGTACAACAAGAGTAAAATTGGTTCTGTGTTTCCCCACTGTCAACAAGAGGTTGTGAGTTTAATCTCAAATTTTTTATTACTTTTTCTGTATTTTTATCTTCAAACTTTCTTTTAAGCATCCCTATTTGTTAACTTATTTATATACTTTTTTCTTAAACACCCATACCAGGACAGGCAATTGACCAAGGTTTGAAAATAAATGTGGCCAGTCATACTGACCAATATATGCCAGGAAATGCCCATATTGTTTTCTCAAATAATGCAGTCTAGAGACAGTACAACTTTTCAAACATTAAGAATAGGAGCAATGCAAATCTGTTAATACTAAATTCCATCTCCACCTTAAGCATAATCTTCATTTCAGCTAATAATACAAAACTTCAGTGTACAGTTGCTTAGTTATAATTTCCATAAAACTGTTTAAATGAACACAACACTATAAAATAAAACAGTTAAAATTTGTAAAGAATCGAATATAAAGCATCATTTCATATAAGACTAATACAATGGTTACCAAGTGCAATGAATCTACTCAACTGTTTTCAAAAATTTTGTATGAAGAAATGAAAATATTATGTTCCTGGTCACATTATAAAACAGCAATGTTTTACCCTGCACAAAATAATTATGACATGGATGAACATGCTTCAAAGAGGGATCATAGCCAGCTGTCTTTCCAAAAGGTGGAGCCACATATAAACCTGGTCCCGATATTTGGTTATTCGTGGACTTTATCATTCCTCAGAACAATATATTATTGATCAGTCTAGATATGTTATTTTAATTAACTCATTATAAGACAATTATAAATACAAAACAACTTTGAGAACAGTTTCGTATTTAAGCCTTGATAAAAAATTTTTAAAACATTTCATTTATGTTGGTGAATAAATGTGAAATACATGGTCACGGAGAGGTAACTAAAATTTACAATAAATACGCCTTTTGACAGAGCCAGGCAACAATATCACCGATGCCTAGTTTGCTTAACTTATTGATTAACTCATTATTTCACAAAGATAACTTAGCTCGTCATTTAAACTCCTCTCTCACTGCCGATAATATCCATGATCCATATGATTGAGACATTTTGCAAAGCAAAGCTTAGATGATATAGAAGTAAACCGCATATAATTTTGGACTGCTTTGTTACATGTTGCCACCTATCAGTTTAAAGGGAAGATAACTGGCTATGATCCCTCATAATTTGATGCATACTTTAGGCTGAATCCATCTGCATCGAGATGATTTTCAACCCCGAACTTTCCCCACATCCTATGGTATATCTTGTTACTGTAAAAAAATACATTAATTTATTTTACTGATTATATTCAGACTTTGCAGTTAGATTGTAACAAGCATGCATATACTCTGTCTCACTATTAAATGTAGTAATGCACATGCCCCAAAAATAAGTATCAACATAAGCACACAAATTCTAGGTTTGTACAATTTTGTGTAACACCATCAACAACTTTATGACGAAGCTTTTTGTGGAATACTAAATCACTAGAACTAGTAATACTAACTTCACGAAACTTATAATATTTAACATGTAATGAAGAGCAATCACCTTCCCGTTATTGGATTTTTTGGTGGTGTGTCAAGAGTGGTAGGGGTAAAGGCCACCACATATTTGATACTTATCTGAGTATAATTTAACTCAACCAGTTTAACAGCCAATTCTTTACCCCTCCCCCCCCCCCGGCTGGACTAATTGGTAATAAGCTTAATGTCCACATGTGAAATATCATACATATAATGGGTCACTTAACAAATGGGGCGGTCTGAATCAGCAAGCTGATTCTTTCCCCCACCCCAACCAAATAGTTTCTTATTATTAATGGGTTCTTTCGCAATATACTTAAGGCCTACAAATGAAATGCCATACATAGAATGGGTCACTTAACAATTTTTTGTGGGGTGCAGAATCAGCTAACCGATTTTTCCCCACTACAACTAATTTTTATTTTCATTAATGTACTCTTTCTTAATCTGCTTAAGGGTCCACATGTGAAATAAAATACATGTAATACGTTCACGTAACAAACTCTTTTAGGATTTATTTCAAATTAGCCATTACATTAAATTTAATTCAGATTACAATTTCAGACTAATAATCTTTTAAAAATCACCTACATGGAATAAAATACAGCTTTTAATTATTGTTCATACTTCTTCTTAGTAACCTAACACTATATTAAAATGGTCACTTGCAAGGTTTTGTAAATAAATTTCAGACTGAGTGAAAGTTTGTGAACTCTTTTCCCTGTCGCTAGGACCAAGGCGACATACGATATTAAGTAGAATTTATTTTACTTCATCAGCACTTTTGCTGGGGAGACCTTCAGACTCAGACCATTTGAAAAAATGTTCTGTGGCTGCAACAATATATTTTGTTCCACTGTCTGTTATTGGAAGAGGACAGGTAATACTGATTCCAACTAAACTCAACACTTTTGATGGCACTGGTAAATAATTCAGAGGAGGTACTGCTTGTATTGGCCTAGATTCACTCAACTGTATTCATTGCAGTCACTGGCATGTTTTATTATATGTTGTTTCATCCCTATCCAGTAATACCCTTCCTGCCATTTCTCATATGTTTTGTCATGTCCACCATGTATACTTACCTGTTAAAATAAAAATATAACAATTTAATTATATTTCAAAAATACAAGAAAAGAATGTTTACAGTTTATAATTATGTGCTTTGTGTACCACAGAGAGAAAGAGGGGAGTAAGAACAAAACCTAGAGAGAAAGAAGAGAGAAATAAATTGAGATAGAAAAAGACAGGCAGAGAGAGAGACAGAGGGAGATAGAATGACAGGAAGAGGGGTATATGAGAGTTCTAGAGGCAGATGGTGAAAAGAGAGAGAAAGAGAGAGAAGAAGTAAGAGAGGAAGAGAGAAAGAAAAAGATGGGAGAAGAAAGAGAGAGCGAGATGAACATACATAGAAGAAACGTGAGAGAGAGATATAGGAGATAGAAGAAGACAGAGGCTGAAATAATACAGGAAGAGAAAGAAAGAGAAAGACAGACACAGAGGAAGTGGAAGAGCGAGAGAAGAAGACGGGACAAGAGGGAGGAAGAAAGGGAAAGGGATTAAGAGGACAAGAGAGAAGACAAAGAGAAAGACTTAAAGAAGAGAGACAGGAAAAAGAGAAGATATAATGGAAAAGAGAGACAAGAGAACACAAGACATGGGGAGAGAGAGGAAGATAGAGAGAGGAAGAAAGAGATGAAGAATGATAAGAAAACAATGAATATGGAGATAGGAAGCAAGGATAACAGGGAGGCATATTGAGAAAGACAGAGGGGAGACAAGAGAGAGATATATAGAGAGAAAGACAGTTATTAAGAAAAAAAAAAACATAGGAAGACAGAGATCAGAGACAAACAGATTCCACCCCCATGGAATAATGATCGATAATTGATTTTGTTAGAGTATGGATTCATCAATATATAAAGTAACTTAGCAAGTTGTGTTATGTTGGGTTATTTTGTGGACTACGGCCAATAGACGCAGGCTCTGTACATGTTATCTGAGTATCTTAGAATTTTGCATGAATATTATATTATGAATAATAATTTTTTTAAAGTACTACTTACCAAAATGAAAGCTTGATAGGGCCGCTGATACTTCATTTATTTTAAGAAGTCATCTTTATAAAGTACACCACTGCTTGCAGTAAAGCCTTTAACCTCAATTCACTCTTTCTCTTACTGAGAGCTTTGATAGTTTCCAGGTTTGCTGGGTAGGTGCCATCATTAACATCCGATACTATATCAATGTATAACTTGTCATCCATGATTGTGAATCAAGAAGTGATATTAAAGATATTAAACTTTATTTATACCAAGATTTTATGCAACCAGATGCTCTTATAAATGGTATTATTGACCAACATCCTGTAGGGAACACCTAGAAGTACCTGTGATAATTACTATGTATAGAACACATGACATTTCTGGTGGGTTTTGCAATAGACACATTTTGTGGCTTTATTTGTTTTCAAAATCTGAGCACCCTTCCCTGATCCCCTGAACCCCCAAAATATCAGTTAGAACAATAACATTCACCTGTAATCATCACACCTGTGACACTTTAATCAAATATACATAAGTAAGGAACACCTAGAATACTTACAACATTCATTGCAAACTTCTTATTGTTTTATGGTTCAAGGTTTCTTTCAGGCAAATTATACAGGACCTTTCGTGAAGAGATCAGACAGGTAGCTTACAAGAGGGGCACAGTCTTGATTTAGATGGAGCCTAGTCATTGTGCTTTGAGGTTTTCTTTTTCTTTCAGCTCTTCATGCATCCTAAATAAATCTTGTCTGAAAAGTAACATCTGAGAAACTTGCAATGTAGTGTTTCATCATGGTACCTGAAGATCTTCGATTGATGGCTACAAACGCAGTTCACACTGTAATAGATATTTCCATAACTGCATGCCACAGTGTTGTCAAGTGAGTTCAAGCTGTTATAAACATATAGATAAAAACAAAAGTTGTTTGCATGTACTCTTAATCTGCACTGACATGCTGACACTTTGGGCACAGAATATTAACAGTTACAAAATCATGCATAAACAACTCAGAATTAATTTCATGGCCATAAACTGTTAACAATATGTTAAACCTGTTTAAGAGAAACTCAGTATCCTTTATTTTATTTCCAATATAATTAAAGAATCAATATGACAATTTGGAAGTAGTGCAATCTAGCTGCATTTTTTAAATATAAATTCATAATTATAAAAAAGTATACAAGTACTAGGTTCTATGCAAAGAAAAACAGCACTATATTATACCAGTATTTAACATATCTTTTACACCCCAAACCCCCAAACACAGCACTGACTGGTGTTATGACTAAGTATTAGAATATAGTGAAAACCAACAAGTTTTTCATAAAATTCAACAGATAATTTATTTCCCTAGATCGAATGCCTTGGTGAGGTCTATAAAGGCCAGGAAGAGGGGTCTGTGTTGTTCTCTGCATTTTTCCTGCAGTTGCCTGACAGAGAAGATCATGTCGATTATGGACCTCTCTGCGCGGATCCCGCACTGCGACTCTGGGTAAACTCTGTCAGCAAGCGTCTGCAGTCTGTTCAGGATGACGCGTGCGAATACTTTACCCACGATGCTGAGAAGTGATATGCCCCTGTAGTTGTTGCAGTCACCTCTGTCGCCCTTGTTCTTGTACAGGGTTATGATGTTAGCATCTATCATCTCCTGAGGCACTGTCCCCTCGTCCCAGCACTGGCAGAGGAGGTCGTGCAGGTGTGTGAGAAGCACGCTACATCCACACTTGATGAGTTCTGCTGTGATGCCATCCTTCTGTGGAGTTTTACCTAGGGACAGTTTCTCTAAGGCCTTCTTTTGTTCGTCTACAGTAGGTTTCTCGTCCAGTTCGGCCATTGGAGGGAGGTTTTCAATGGCGTTGAGGGCATTATTGTTCACGTGGTTCTCTTTGGAGTACAGTTCGGAGTAGTATTCCACCCAACGCTCTATCTGCTTGCCCTTGTTGTGGATGGCATCGCCTGTGGCAGACTTCAGTGGTGCAGTCAGTTTCTTCGTGGGACCCATTGCTTTCTTTGTGCCATCGTATATGCCTCTGATGTTTCCAATATCTGCTGCTGACTGGATACTCCGACAGAGCTGAAACCAGTATTCATTGGTACACTGCCGTGCTAATCTCTGCACTTTGCTTCTGGTAGAACTGCATGCCTGTAGTGTCTTCTGACAGGGGGATCGCTTGTATTGCATATGAGCAGTACGACTCTCTTTTATGGCTGGTCTGAGTGTTGCAGAGTTAGCCTCAAACCAGTCATTGTTCTTTGATTGCTTCTTACCAAAGATCCGTGTGGCTGTGCTGTATACAGTCTCTCTGATGTAATCCCATCTTTCTTTGGCACTGCCGTTGGGGGGTTCTGAGTCAAACGTCTCGGAAAGAGCAAATGTGAATTCCTCAGCCTTGTCTGGATATGATGTCTTGCTCACATCAATGAGTGGTTGACCCTCTTGCCTAGAGTGGTGGAACTTCTTTGGATGAAGCTTCATTTTGCAGCACACCAGCACACTGAGTGTCGCAATCAGCACTGTGGAAGGTACGGGTAAGAAGCACACCCTTCATGGCTGACCGTCTTGTAATGATCACGTCCAGCTGGTGCCAGTGTTTAGACCGGGAGCAAGTTCGTCGTTGATGACTGAAGTCTTACGAACATCACTGATTGTCTGGAGATCATCTGAAAGCCCAGTCAGCATGGTCTGGACATTCCAGGTACCTAGCTTCAGGATTGAAGTCTTCTTTTTTATTTATATCTTGTTATTTATTGGTGCAGTAGTTGCAGTCCGCTTGTCAGGTACTCGCGTACCTTAAGCCTTACGCACCCAGCAAGGCAGGCGAACTGTGGCGGGACAGCACCTTATTGGCCGGGGGCTGCCCAGTTTGAGGCGGGCGGTAGCTGTCCTGGGAAACATGTTGGTCTCTCCCACCGTCAGAAGCAACCCCTGGCGTCTGGCTCTACGCCAATCGAGCGGTGACTTATAACCGGTAAACTGCTGCTTCCCGTGTTGTGTCCACGCTATGGAGCGAAACTGGAGTGTCCTCTCCAGGGCGTAAGCCTGGGCAGGGTGATATGGAGAATCAACTGTTGCCCATGCAGCTGATCCCCCCTGTCCACGCAACTGATGGATCCAAGGGAAAGGACAAGCCGATACGTCATGGCACCAGCTGCGTCACAGGAGTTGCTGAGATGACACTGAAATCAATGCCAAGACACCTTAGGGACTCCGACTCCGGATTTTCTGTTGGGGTTTACTCCCTTAGCCTTTCCCCTGAGAGGGTATAGTCGCAAGGCAGCGAAGGTTTGAAATCGGAGTTTACCTTCTCCTAGATGGGTGACCACCCAAGGTTAACGAGCCCCATCTGCCGGAGCATCTAGTTTTGAGGCGCCAGAAGCTCGCCTGTCATCCCTTCTCCAGTCAGTTTAAACAAGTTCCGCCACTCGTGAAGGCCTGGAGCTGGATTTGGTTGTCAGAGGCTCTTTTATACGCAAGCCATTGGGAGATTTCCAAAGGAAGTGGGTGCTTATCTCCAACAACCGCCACCGGCGATGACAACTCTTGAAACCCAATTTCAGTAGTATTAAAAAATAAATTCAATATTGAATGCACTGATGTACCATAAGTCTGGAATAGTGTGGATGTGCTGAGAGTCTCGATGTAACACAACAATATAATCCAAAATATCCTTGAATAAATTCAAAATAATTCCAAGATAGCAATTTAGTCCTAAAATCAAAGAGCACTTTGAATTACAATCAATATTTGAAATAAATAAATTAAATCTTCACAAAATATAAGTGAACACAAATGACTCAACTAGACTGATGTAAAGATATGGAATGAATCATTCTGAAGTAAACAATATATATATATATATATATATATATATATATATATATATATATATATATATATATATATATATATATATATATATATAAATATATATATATATATATATATATAACAAAAGCCAAGACAAAATGACAGAACCTGGAAGAGGGTCCAACGTTCATTTTCCCATTAATTTAATAATAAATAATAATAATAATAATAATAATAATGATAATAATAATAATAATAATAATAATAATAATAATAATAATGATAATAATAATAATAATAATAATAATAATGATGATAATAATAATAATAATAATAAAAATAATAATAATAATAATAATAATAATAATAATAATGATAATAAGAATGAGGACTTTGTATAGCGCATAATCTTTAGAAGCTCTAAGCGCTTTACAACATTAAACAACACCTATAAGATAAAAGACATATATAATGATATGATTAAAAACACAAACATCATGAAATTAGAAAACATAAAAAACAAAAAATGCTGAGAATATTTAAGGTAGGAAACATTATTAGGTCTTTAAGCTTGTTCTTGCAATCAAAATAAGTGACTTTTGAGAGCACTCCTGAATGTGATCACTGTCTTTGTGTCTAAGTTCAGTGGGCAATTCATTCCACGTTGCTGGGCCCTGGTATGCAAAAGAAAGCTGTCCATATGACTTTGTTTTCATAGTGGGAATAATGAGTACACGATTGTCAGAAGAGGAGCGAAAGTGTCTTGCTGGTGTGTACACATCGGTGAGGTCGGATAGGTATTGGGACTAGAGTCCGTCAGTGAAACGTAACACAGAAAATAAATTTTGCGTTTGATTCTTGATTGAATGGATAGCCATTGTAGGGTACAGAGCAGCGAGCAGTTGTGCCCTGATCGTGGTACTCTAAGTATGATCCTAGCAGCTGTCTTCTGAACTTTCGGACGTTTTTGAAGTAGATATTGAGATGAACCAGACATACTTGAGTTAAAATAGTCCAGTCTTGAAGTGCTAATGAACACACAAGTAATTTAGTGGCATCAACTTAAAGATATCTGTGAATGGAGCTGATAAGTCTCAGCTCAAGATATGCAGCCTTGCATATGTTCATCTCATGTTGGTGCAATGTGAGGGTACTGTCTAGAGTAACACCTAGGTTTCGTACCGATTACGTGAATTTAATGTTGGTGTTGCTGAAATTTATTGTTTATGGTAAAGGATGTGAATGAAAAAGTCTTTGTGTTATAATCAGAATGGTCTCAGTTTTATCATCATTCATCTGCAGCTCGTTACATGTCATCCATGATTTCACATCAGAAATGCACCTCTCTACACCTTGGATGGTAGCATCAACTCCAGTTGGGTGGCTAGATTTGTATATTTGGGTTTCATCAGCGTACAATTGGTGAGACACTGGATGATGATCTATAACACTTGAGAGCGGCTGAATGTACAGATTGAAGAGACCAGGTCCAAGAACAGACCGTTGAAAACACCACAACATATATAAACTGGGCTGGAGTGTATTCCATTTGCAGACACAATTTGTGTCATGTTGACCATGTATGACTTGAACCACAGTAAGGCGAGATCATGAATGCCAAATACATGCTGGAGACGGTGAAGTAATATATCATGATCTATTGTGTCAAATGCTGCAGATAAATCAAGTAGGGTGAGGACTGTAATCTTTCCGCTATCCAAAAGCAGAGAGAATGTCAATAACTACTTTTAGAAGAGTAGTTTCAGTACTGTGGTAAGGGCGATATACAGATTGTACATTGGTAAAAAGACTGTTTGAATTCAGATGAGATACAAGCTGGGATAGAACACCTTTTCTAAGATTTTTTATATGAATGGGAGATTAGAAACTGGACGGTACGTCTTTAAATCGTTTTGGTCGAGTGTTGGTTTCTTCAGCAGAGGCTTTACAATGGCACGTTTGAAAATGATGGAAATTCCCCTGATGAGGGAGAGGTATTGATAGCATCAGTTGATGAAAACAATACTGGATCTAAGCACTCAAGCATCAGTGATGTTGGAATTGGATCAAGTTCACGTGACTTTGGTGCACTCTTCATCACGATTGTACGTACGAAATCCATAGAGACAGGTTCAAATGATACTAATGTTTGCTGCTCAAATTCTGTATCTCAACTGTATGGTGACGACGAGTCAATTGAAATCGTGGTGTCAAGCTTGTCCCTAATGGTTTGTACTTTGTCACGGAAGAAATTTGCAAACATGTCTGGAAGGTTGACAGGAGAGAAGGTAGTTGGAAGTGGTGTAGATTTGTTCCTTGACATTAACTTGTTATTAATCTTGAAGAGCTCTTTGCAGCTTATACTTTCCATGAGGTTAGTAGTGTAGTGAGCAGATTTCGCCGCATGCACTATATTTGGGACATTCTTCTTAGCGGCTTCATAGATTTGCTTACGAACAATGAGTCTGGTGGAAAGCCAAAGCCTTTCAGCTTTACGGCGGTCTCTTTTAGCAGTGCGAAGCTGGTCCCTAACACTGCTATACCATGGATAACACTTTTGAATTGATACTCTGCACCTGGTAACTAGGGCATGTTTGTCGAGCAATGAACGCATGCAGTTATCTGGTTGTTCTGCTGTAGGAGGTAAGCAAGTTGTTACGCTTGCATGTACGTCATGCATTAGTTTGCAAGTTTGTTTCCAGAACATTCTTCATTGTAAAAGGAAACAGACCCTTAACTCAAGATCTGTAAACATGTTTATCTCTAAGTGATGATTATCTTGACATATAAACTAAAATCGCAAACAAGACTTAGTAATGTAATATATCATTTACAACAGCAAAAACACAACAAACATTTCTGGCCAAATTTGAAAACTGCCAGTAGTTACCGCATCACCAAAGTCTGCCAAGCCATTTTATTTGCAGCAAGAAGCCTCATTTTCCTGCAACAGACATCACGATAGGCCTTTATTCCAACATGCTGAGTAGGCAAGATATTTTGCATGCCTTGGTTTCCATTCCATATGATCCTGATATTATGCAAAGTATGTTTCATATGGCAATGTGACAGATGTTCCATG
Source organism: Sinohyriopsis cumingii (assembly GCA_028554795.2). Taxonomy (NCBI): domain Eukaryota; kingdom Metazoa; phylum Mollusca; class Bivalvia; order Unionida; family Unionidae; genus Sinohyriopsis; species Sinohyriopsis cumingii. The sequence continues at coordinate 77,373,389 of CM068834.1, read as the reverse complement.
CTATATTTTGTAAAAGTTTTCATGGAAACATCTCTAAATATGGCTGAAATTGTACGACACTTTACTTTTTTCATTAGAAATGTAAAACCATTCTTAACTCCTTAAAAGGCAATATCTTGCTTCTGACAAATAATAAAGCATGGTGGGTAGGGAATAATCCTCTTGATCATGTTCTGAGATACGTGGTTTAAGTTTTGTTTTGCTATAACCACATGAGTACCATAAATGGTACACCAAGCATCCAATAAATAAAGTTTTCCTTTTTTTCACAGTCAACCCAGTTTTCTTCATGAAGTAAATGTGCCCATTTGACTCCAGTATCAAAACAGTTGTTTGTTTATAGCATGAAATGTAAGCCAACAAAATATTCTGACCATAGTATGGGATGCTGATCTAAAGTTCAAATGTGTCAAGACGGGTAATATGTATTATTTAAGTCAATGTGATCTTGGAGTTTGACCTCAAAGCCACACAATCAATATGCGAATTCCTTGTCTAAAATGTGAGTCATTCACAAACTTTGGTCAAATTAGGTTATATAGTACTTAAAGTAATTTGTTTAAACTGTATTTGGGGATCTTTACCCCCAAATCAATAGGTGTTTTTAGTCTCAAATGCATGACATCCACAATCTCTGGTTTATAGTAGGTAACAAAGAACAGAAAATATTGTCAGTAAACTATATTTCCCTAAATGGTCAGTGACCCTGACTGCAAAATCAAAGTAACAGTATGAATTTTGGAGGATGATTATTGTACCATACCTAAGTGGAATCCTGTTGCAGTCAAGTTGACATGTAAGAATTAACTTTAGCGTATGGCTTAGCCCGCAATGAATAACTGCCTGTGAAAGATGGGATGCTCTGCTGCATGGGATAGGGCATGATTGATTTTTAATTAGGACCTGCTGGAATAATGCTTAGCGATATAGAAGAGGTGACATTAACCAGAGACAATTATGTGCCATTTGTTTGTGTCCGTAAAATTTGGAATTTTAATGTAGCTGTCATATCGCTGCAATTCTGCAGTATGGAAGTTTATAGTGATGTCTAACTCCAGGGTATCATGCTGGACAGATGCAGCATGATGTGCCATCCAGTCACATTTTAGTAGGCTGACAGTCCTAACACTAACCTCTTAATGCTAAGCTCCTAGCACTACAGCTGTTAAAAAATGTTGTATAAGTCTTCGGTATGAATCTGCTGTGTTTAAATCCCTCAAACTCTTGCATCTGTGGCGGACACTGTAACCACCAGGCCACTGGAGCAATCTAGTGCCATTTGGAAACAAGTGTCTAAAATTAGTTTTTCCTGAAGAGTCATTAACAAAGGCGAACCAGAGAGAATTATTCTAAGTTAAATGAGGAGTGTGCTTCCATGACAAAATTCAATGTTTTAACTATTCTTCTCCAAACGTCTTGGCAGTCCAAGATTGTCTGAGGAAGTGGATGACCCACTCCAAGAAAATGAGCAAGTTTCTTTTCTTTTTAAAATATTGTCCATGGGATGGGTGTCTGGAAGTGAGGGACACGATGAAAAGCATAAGGAGAAAAGAGCTCTATATGTGAACCAGTGAGGAAAGAGAACAGAGAACCAGGTTATGGCGGGAGACCCAAATGAGGCTGGATAGAGAGAGAAAAGAGGGAAATGAATACAACAACTCTGACCTCTCACAAACACTGAATTTGGAGGGAGACACAAACAGCTTATGCCGCCATGCTGAGCAATGAGTTTTATTGTTCACTCGAGTCTATGATCAAATTTATTTTAGCGGTATAACAGAATGAATAACTACATTTCTGATAAATTGTGAAATTGTATTTCTAAGAGAAAGTGTTTCCTTCAAAAATATCATGTTCAATTTCATATAATGATAATGTTTAGGTAATTTATTAAATTGTTATTTTTTAAATACGGGGTAGTGGGGATTGTGTTGTTCTATTCTATATATCTGCTCGGATCTCTGTTATTCCATCCATTACTTTCATACTTGACATTGTTTGTTTACTCAATCTGGTCAATAACACCACAGTCAATCATCTCCTAGATAACAATAACCAATAAAATCGTCATGCAACAACTGGGACATTCAGTCTCAATCAATTAGTGTCTTTTCATCTCCTATATGGACCATTTACATAGTTTGTTCAAAGCAGTGAGTATGCATGTAGATAACCATCTTCAGTCGTACAGTCCTAGTCACCCTGACATTTGATACCTAAAATTAATCAGATTCTTCCGAAAGGCATGCTGATCAAATAGTTTGGTAACCACAGACTGTAGGAGCCTACTTTATTCCAAAGAAAATAAAGAACAAGCAGACTGACATCTGGAAAACAGGTGCACATATAATATTATTACATGGTTGTTGTATAAACACTGTAAGAAGAAACATTAAGGTTGCCATGCATTGCTAGAAGTTACAGCTTACATGTATCTAGTCCAGACGTCTCAAACTAATGGCCCATGGAATTATTTCCTGCAGCCCGCAACGACATATAGAATCTGTTGTTGTTGTTATAGGGTGTAATGCCATTTTCAACGCAAGATAGGCTATACATGGCAGCCAGTATAGATGGTGGAGGAAGAACTTGGGAAAACCCCACAATGAACCACCAACCCACGAGAAGCTACCGGCAAGCTTTCTCACATACCGACACTGGCCGAGCCTGAGACTCAAACCCACACAGACAGAGGTGAGATGTCAGTGATCCATAACAGTGAGCGCTTTAGACCACTCTGCCACTTTGGGCCCCACAGAATTTGTAAAATTGTTAATTTAGCAATTTTTTTTTACAGTCAGCCAGTTTGATACAAATTGGATTTTTACATCATTTACTTCTTGTTTCCAACATTTCAACTAGCTACCATTTTTATCTGAACCACTTTTGACACATCAAAACTTATTAATCTTTGAATTTCAATAAATGTCGAAACTCACTTGTATTTGAATATAAATGTTGAAACTATCCAAGTTATATTTTTTCCAAACGTAAGACATAATGTAGTTTTATGTTCATCTATGGCAATTATAAAATCAAAAGTGTAAAAACAGCTAACTGGTTGAGGTTTTCGTGCTCACATTTGTGATTGTAACAAACGAAATGATGATGCCAATTAATGCAGCAATATACTGATTAAAAACTACCAACACTTAATTATCATGTAAAAAATTCCAATTGCAACTAGTTTATCATTGGACAAATATTTCAATATAAATTAAGGAACAATCCCTCACTTTTTATTTGTGTTTTCTAAACAGGTGAATTGGAAGATCCAAATTGCACTTTTTCCTACTTGGATATACAAAGAAAAATTCATAGTACAGCACGGATTTCAGTTCTGCTTTTTTATCTAAGTATTTTTTTCTCTTGCTGTGAGTATACCATGCAAAGATAAGAGCAACTCCTGAGTAACGTCTAATTTTCATGCACAAAATTCATTGTCATATTCCAGAAAATAACAGCAACAACAATCTCCCAACTATAACAACAAATAATACTTTTACTACAATACAAATAACAAAAGTCCCTATAATGGACTAATGCTTTTCTGAGTTAGAATAATTTCCATGAATTTAATACAATACCATTTTAATGGCAAAAACTAACTAGACTGTTATGTATACTATATTAATTTTTTTAATGATTATACACTGTTATGGGTCATTTTGTAAAGAACATGTTAAATAGTAATTGTGTCCGTTATTGTGGGCTTTTACTTTAAGATAATGTACTTTTGTTTGTAAACATGTTAACTTGGATGTGAATTCAGGACATTGGTATTCCCCTTGAGGAAAACATGATCTATCTGCCCTTTTCTTAACAGCTTGCTAATATTTATGTAATCAGACCTGACCCCCCTTTATTTTACAAATTCTACTAAGAAGACAGACTATTTCCCAAAAATTGTTTATTGCAACATTGGTCAAAAAGGAAGGTATATAAATTTATATGTAATGTTGTTTAAATCAGAATTACTATTCCTATCTTAACACTTGTAGTGGAATTGGTCTTTTAGAAGTGTTTAATTATTATCTAAGGAGATTTATTTATTTTAATTACCAGTATTCATTGGAATTACAAAGTTTTCATTGACTTTAGGATAAAATCACTCTTTAAGGATTATAGTGAATTTATTCAAGGACATATTCTAGGTTACATCAATTTGAAACAGCAAGACCATTTGCACATTCAAGACTATTCACATATCAGAACATGCAAGATTGGAATTTATTTGGAACACCACTGGAAGTCATTTGGATCTTTACACTTTTGAAAATGTGATAGAAATTATAGGACTGTTTCGGATTTAATTCACAATACTGTTAAGTTCCATTAATTAAAAGAAAATAAATTATCTGTTGAATTGTACAGAACTTGATGATATTTTATCTTATTTTGTACCTAGTTGAAGACCATAAAGTTGTAACAAGACCACATTAAAAGTCTTTTAGTGAAATCCTGATGACAATATAACCATCCATGATTGGGGTGGGGGTGAGGGTGGTAGTGACAGCAACATTTTTAAGACAGCCAATATAACATCAATATTGGATCTACAAATAGCAACATTTGCACTTAAAAACAGCTAGGTAACATAAGAAGTCTGTTGGTGAAAACCCTATGTTGATATAGGCATACATTTAGGAGGAGGAGAGATAACAACACTTTCAACATGGCCAGCATGGTGGTCATGCTGTGAGTCAGTTTGCATTGTTTTCATTCAGGACTAACTAACATTTTCATTAGACACCTTAAGTGTTTAGTACAATCCACATGTTAATAAGAAATCCAATTTGGGCAATAAGTGATGACAAAGTTCTCAAAATGGCGACTATGATAGCCATAAAGGATTTGTGAACAGCATCACTGTCACAAAACTATTTTCTATGGAGGAGGAATGATTAAAAGCTTTTAAGATCGATCAATGCTGTGACAGCTATAATGAAACTCAGATCAGCACCCTTTTCATTTAAGACCAACTAGGCGTCATGAGAAGTCTTTAGTTAAAACATTATATCACCAACCATTGAGAAATAATAACGAGATTTTCAACTAGACGATACCTGGATGTTAAGACTTCATAAGAAAACTTTGTTTTCTTATTGGATGTCTGGGCAGCGGCGTCTTCATTTAGGACCAACGTGACCATGAAATGAATGCGTGTATAAGAAAGGTTCACTGCCATCCTTAATGTAGCTTAGGAGATTTGATAACAAATTAGCAGTAACAGACAAATTGATGGATAACAAATGATGAATGATAGACAATCATATAACCTCTTCTGTTCTTTGACAAGTAAAGCTAATAACAAGTTTTAATAGTGCCTAAAGTAGTGTAAATCTTGCCATCCCATCCCCTATCACCCATTTGTAACTAAGCAGATCTAAACAAAAGTTAATCAGAATAGAAAATTTACCATGTGATTCAATGATTTTCACTGAAGTAAATTAAATCTCCCATTCACTACTGAAAACTATCTTTTATTTCTTATGATCTTTCTTCAGGTAATTCCCACTATCTGATTTGGAACAACCAATGTCTGATCATCAGTGACAGATATAGATGGGGCTAGCTGGGTAATTTTATACTTGTTCTGAAGGTGCAGTGTTCATTTCTCAGAATGATCATAAATATTTGTTTAATTTGAAAATATGTCACAAATTACAAGTTGATAATGGAAATCACTGAAATATATATTACACGATACCAGTGGACTCCATCATGGCAGGCCAATCATGTGACTATGTCAGTGCAAATCCAAACACAAAGGTCATGCACCAGAAGCATGGTCAGTCAGGTACAACAGATACATGTAGTAGCCAAGTGAGCCAATAATTATCCTGGATTAAAATAGTAATCACACATGTCAGAAAAGTTGTTGTTATTGTAAGGTTTAAGGTCATTTTTCAGCACGATAGGCTATACATGGCGGCCAGTATAAATGTTGGAGGAAGAACCCGGGAAATACACATAAAGAACCACGGACTGTTTATTTTGTAAGAAAGACCTATACAACATCAATATCAGGGTGTACACCTTACATTGTATTATTGCGATTAAGTGTAAAAAATGCTTACTACTTACAACTAAAATTGTACTGCCATTTTTCTGACATGTGAGAAACCTTATCATTCCTGGCACCACAGACACATACTGGTTGCTTCCGATATACCGACAAATTATATTTAATAACCCATATGTTATTGGGTGTAGGATAAAATCCACTCAAAGAAATGAAGAATAGGACACAGTCCACACTGCCAGAACAAGTTTTAACTTTTTAGACATTCAGAAATATACTAGCCTATTTTCAAATGGGATAGGGAAAAAAAGAAATCAGAAATATTAATATTTATATCAATTAAAGAATTTCATGATAATACAATAATATTATGGCTCAGATGTTATGTAATTCACAAAATAATAGTCAAATACAGCACACTCAATTCATAGTCTATCTCTATGCTAGGAATGCTCCATTTCCAATGGATATGGTATACTTTGAAAATGCAAGTGTTAAAGAACAGCTGAAGGATTTAATGCAATGGATTAAAAGTGTGTGTAATGATGCTTATAAAAGTGAGGTGAAAAACAAATGTGCGTGCAATAAGTCCTTATAATATCATTAGGCATCTTAATCTCCTTATATGTTACAATTATGATGTAACCTCTAATAGGCACAACAAATTTCATTTATCTACTCAAAGGAGGCCCACACTAAGCTTCAGCATCAACTTGTCTATGGCGACACAAAAAGATGTATATTTGTGTTGGTTAAAAAAAAAAATTGAAAGGGGATAAACTTGTCCTGGGGAAGGGAATTATGTCTTCTCTTTCATTTTTAAGAGGTGGGAGGTGGGTGTTGTCCTGGGGGTATTTTATATGTACCCGATATTCTTTATAGGTAATCGCCGTGCATGTCCTGACGGGCGAAAACGACGTTGCTGGTGATGTCAGGAACCAGAACAGTTAAACAATCGCAGTCCTCATATATATCTAGACCTTTCACCCTACGATACACCTAAGTAAATTTCAAAGTACTCATGCGGGGTTTTGGCATGCAAGTGAGTTGCTGGTTTTCACTGACCCCCACAGCAGTAAAAATCATGTTCGTCAAACTGATTTTGATTGTCAAACAAATGCATGTACACATTTTCCAGTCAGGCTTGCTGCATCGGCTACGCAACCGAAATGGTTTGTTTATCTACTTACATGTAATGAGAGAGCTCTCCCGAACAAATGATGTCGCTCAACAATAGATGCTCAATATGGATCTGGCATTGGCAAGTTTTTCTTTCTACATGTGAGCGTATTGCAATCGCATGCAAATGTTTGTTCCAGAGAACACATTAAAAACAATAATGTGGGTAATATAAATAATTAATTGAAATTAATAATAAACCTGTTCACACGTTGTGGGTTATTTCTCGTTAAACAGCTACTGAGATGAGTTAGGTGTGTTCTTTTACGACGTGGGATATTGCGAAATGTCATTTAGTGTGCATGAGAAAAGACCTTTTCGACACGTATGCGTCTGTATAAGGCTAAAACTCGTCAATTGTTTAATTCCTAATTCTTATTTCTATTTTATAATATTATTGAGTATGCCCATTTGCGAATAAAAATCTTCATTTATATTTAAAGTGTACAAATATAATTTGAGAGGAAACGTTATGTATGTATTATTCAATTAAGTTACGAAGTGTTCATTGTAATAAAATATTATATTGGGACCACTGGGAATTTATTAATCAGAGTTATAGTCAATGTCATTGCATTTGTAATATTTTAGAAGTATTGGAAAAACTAATATATTCGAGGATCTGGAATTCTTTCGGAAGATTCGAATGTTTAAGACATATGCTAAATCTTTGAGAATTATTTCTGATTTATAACTTTCGTAATTGAATTATTAACTTTTAACAGTTTCGCTTCCTTCTGTTAATTAATTTATGACAATATAGTCATAATATAAATAGAATGTTCATTCAGGAATATAAATTTATGAAAATGATATCTGATATTATTTTCATTTGGTTTGCATCAAATTTATCATAGTTTAACGTATTTTAGTTTGCTGCAGTGAAACCACCACAGCTTTCACAATGTCAGCTGGTGTGCCAAGTTTAGTTTCTTAGGAAGGGTTTGGGTGTTTTAAAAAGAAGCTGATGGAGCTCGCCAGCCACTATTTATTTTTGACGAAAATGCATCTTTGTTAAATTAGGATATCAAATATACTGTGTTAAATTCTTTGGTGCAACATACTATTTTTAATACAAGTGTTTTGCTTTCATTCAACAGACATGTGTATGGCGCAAAAATTTGAGTAATATATTTGAACTTTAAGAAACTAGAGGGAAATATTATTAACAAATATACTGACTCATATATAAATGAAGGAAATCAAAGGTAAGAAAGAGGAAAGAGAGAAACATGCCAACCTTATTATGTACTTACTGAGATAAAGGTTCAAGCGATCATCATTATATGTGTTTATTATTTCAGAAAATGAGATTAAACAGTCATAAAATATATACAGTTAACAAAGAACACACATAGTTTGAATCTAAAGTAAGGTATGCATAAGCTCTCCAAACAAATTGCGTTTGCAAAAGTAAAACAGTCATTTTCAACCTACACTGGCCGGCAAAACCCATACGCACTCTATTGTATCTTCCCCCTTTCTAGACAGGCTGCCATTTTCGATACAATTAGTGTTGCATGTCCAATACGTGTATTGGTCAGTGTTTTGATGATGTCCCTTTTGTTCCTCACACTACCCAATCAAAATGACTTTAAAGTTAAAAATATCTTCAATTTAATCAGAAGGACAACATTGCAACACTTGTTGCAAAACAGAAGGATGATCCTTATATGTAGGGTTTGTTTCAGAGGATTATTCAGCAAATTAAAACCGAATAAGTATAAGTTTGTTATTTTATGAAACGTGAGTTACTTATTATAAAATGGGGAGCATCTGAGGTGCCCACTAGTAAATTGTCAGTGAGCTACTAAGCCGTATATAATTACGGTTATTGGTGACACCTTGTTAGAGAGTCTGAACGCCTTCTTCTCTCCCTCTCTCTAAACATGGGCAAATTCATTTATTATCTTCTGAGTAATCCTTTCTCATAGCAAGAGATGAGAAGAAGGTTATGATAGAAAAAATCAATCATAACATTAGTGATTGTCCAAAACCTATTGTCGGCATATTTATATATCTACATTCAAATGCACACTGTCCCAGCACTGGTTATATGATATATATTAACAAGAGATGTTGTAAATGATACTTCATAAATTAATTAAGACGAAACAAAACGTTCCTGGCAAAGAGCTGATATCGACTTACTGGAAAGGTATGTGAAAATGCAGTGAATGCTTTTCTATCAATGTTATTACACTTCCTGATAAATATTGTTAAAATTGACGATACTTCAATACTACAAATTACAGCAGCTACCATAAAACAAAATTAAAATCCTTTGTGAGTTGGCTATTGTGATTGTCTAACGGTTCAATGATTTTAAATATTCAGCATGTAGTTAATGTGTCTGCGAAACACCAACATTGTTGTAGATAGGTGTAGGACCTGTTGAGCTTTTCAGGTGAGCTAATACAAATATGAATTACCGTAGATGCCGATGCATACAATTTATATAAGCTTTAACCATACATTGTGCTTGTGGCTTGCTGAGTTTTATGGCATAATGTTGTCTTCGTGTATATTATGCACGCCGTTTGAAACGCAGAAGTCAATCCCATGGATCATGCCTCGAATACAAGATCATGGCCATTATTGGGACCTGATAGGCTATTTATGATACGCATTGAGTGCAACTAAATTGCCAACAGTTTGATTTGAAAGTTCACGGTCATAAATAAGTAAATAACATGATACACCGACAATTATATATGATGTACATCTAAATTCGACGAAACGATAAGGTGATCCGAATGAAATTAGGATATCTTGCATAATTTCAGATCGCTGCATACTTTATACATTAATTATACACTTAAAATGAGCATGACCTTTCTAAAAAGGAAAGATTCTTATCGTGGAGAGGATAGTGAGTTTTGTGCCAGTATATAACGGTTATATTAACAAAATTCCACATCGGCTTAAGTGATTGGTAATTTAATTTACATTCAATAGGAATCGGTTGCTACCAAGATAATATACGTTGATCATCTAAGTGGGAATATTAATTTGACTGGTGGGTAATTGAATGGCTGACTGAGATTGTAAATGACAAATTCGAAAAACGGTATATTTTGTGTGGAGTTCATCTGAATGTTTAAACACAAAGACTGTAACATCACAGTACAAACACGCAAGTAGTGAATAGGGTCACCTTAGCGACAATGGGAATTAGCATTACAGAGAGCCCTGGGTCGTTTTAGCGACAATGGAAATTTAACATGGAGAAAAATCGTGGGTCGTTTTAGCGACAAGGGGAATTTAACATGGAGAAAAATCTTGGGTCGTTTTAGCGACAAGGGGAATTTAACATGGGGAATAGAGTTTGGGCTTGTCTAGGGACAAGGGGAATTGAACATGGGATTTTTTTAAAAAAAAAAAAAATAAATTTAAATTTAAATTTAAATTTAAAAAAGGGGTAGGCAATTGAAAAGGCTATCTCTTTTCGAGAAATATGGGTGGCCCTGAAAAGGGCCTTTGGGTTTCTTCTTCTAACACTTCCACTTCTCCAACCATCTTCTCATTTTTGTCACTATTCCTGTCTTCCTTTTCTCCTTTTCTGGCATCCAGTCTGGATGGCCCAAGGCTCTAAACTTTTCCTGGACTTTGATCCAATTTTGATTTAGCCTTTCAAAATCAGCCTGTTTCTTTTTGTTTTCCTGATCTTTTCTTTCTTTATACCATCTCTCTTTAATCTTCTTTACCTCTACCTCCATCACTTTTCTCATCAACTCCTCTCCTTTCCTCAGTCTTTCCTGACCTCTCTCCACATAAGAGCACTCTGTCCCATGTGACATTTTTTCAAGAAAGCACCTGACTTTGCTTGCATTGTCAAGTGCTTCCTTTAGGCTTCCCACTCTGACATAGGTGGGATTTATCATACCTCTCAATCTCTTTTCCTCCTCTTCAATCATTCCTGCTATCACTTCTTTTGCTATGTTTAGACATTTAGCGTAGTCCAGGTACTCTGCTATCTTCCATTCTTTTTCTAGTCTCTCCACTACATAGATACCATCTATTATCCAGTTGTATATATGTACCAAATTGTTGAACAAGTCACTTGCAATCACCATCTTCGTTTTTATCATTCCGTAGAATGGTTCGAACGACGAACGTGGTGGGTTCTTATAGTGAAAGCGCGGACGTGATGGAAAACATCCCCATAAAACATAAAATTGATCTTACCTAGATCATGACCAAACAACGTGCGGACGTGAAGGAAAACATCCCCTACTTTTCTCATTTCATATAATATAACCCAAACTATACTCTCCACATACGCTAAGAAACAATAAAGAAACCCATAATCTACTATTCACACTAACTTGCTTGAGCAGTTACTAACACAATCACTAACACACAAACACATTCACTCGCATTATTTAAAAAAGAGTTAGTGTTTATATTCACACTACTCTACCTACACACATTGGCAAATTGATGGTTATTTCTTTTCTTGAGTATTGGGTAGCCCTGAAAAGGGCTGTTTTTTTTTTTGGAACTTCATGGACACCTGGTTAATGGTGGCACCTTCCAGGCCTGGCGCCATATACACATCTTGTTCCCCAGTTACTTTTTACTTTTTGGGGGGAGAGAGCAGAGGCAGGATATGTGGCTTCAGAATCCCAATTTTCAGTTTCTAGGATTCTGATATTTCTTCTTCTCTCCTTTTCCTCCTCCTCCTCTTCTTTATATCTTCTCTCCTCCTCTTCTTTGTTTCTTCTTTCCTCCTCCTCTCTTATCCTTCCTTCTTCCACAATGGCCTCCGCGGCCAGTTCGTTCAACAGGCGCCTGGCATATTCCAGATGCACATGAAGTTCCAACAGTTTCGCCAATCTCGTGTTCATTTTTGGTGTTGATCAATCAACAAGGGTAGTTAGACTGTCGAACGAGTTTCAATTTATAGTGAAAGCGCGGACGTGAAGGAAAACATCCCCCTAAAAACGTAAAACTTATCTTACCTAGATCATGACCAAAAACAATGCGCGGACCTAAAAGAAACACTCACTCACTTTTTAATGCTACCCATCACTATTTTAAAATTTTTTATAAATCACTTCAATAGACTATCCACATACGCAAAAGTAGTCCAATCTAACCTCAAATCTACACCTCAAACACCAAAAAAAACAAACAAACATCATTTTAATCTACTATCCATACCAACTTACGTGAGGACTTACAAACACAAACACATACCCTCACATTTTTTTGAAGAAGAGTTAGTGTTTATATTCACACTACTCTACCAACACACATTGGTAAATTGATCGTTATTTCTTTTCTAGAGTATTGGGGTAGCCCTGAAAAGGGCTGTTTGTTTGTTTTTTGTTTGCTATGGCAATCTTTTTTTAGTTTCTAAGAATGCGATGTCCTCTGAGGATAGACTTTCTGGCGATAGGTCTGCTTCTTCGGAAAGAGAAGAAGAACTCTTTGGTGTCGATACGGCAATCGACAAAGCCTCTGTCAGCTTCAGGTTGCTGCTGCTGTTGTTGTTGCTGCTGTTGCTGCTGTCTCTGAAGTCTGTATTTCTCTGTCCATTCTTCTTTCTCCCTGTTCACTTCTTCTCTGAAGAGCTCTTCTGTCAGGTCTTCAGTGACTTTTAACATTCTCACATTCTCTATTTCTTCTGGCTTCGGTATCAGACTGTGTCTGACCCTATGCAAATTCACGTAGGCTTCGTTGAGCTTAGCTAGTTTGGAGCACATCTTCGTAGGAGGATGAGTTGACAATGGATGGTTAGACTGGAAACAACCCGGTTCTTAAAGTCAAAGCGCGGACGTGATGGAAAACATCCCCCACACGGTTTTCGAGTCGCAACGTTCAGTGAGTGTCATGAGAGGGATAGTAAGAAATGAAAGAGCATCAATCGAACATTCTTATACCTAAACAAAAGACAAAGGCATTTTTTTTCAAAACACAACATTTTTTTATTCAAAAATCACTTAACACTAACCAACAACAACTCTAACATTTTTTAACAATAATCCAACAATATAACATCAAACAATTGTTTCAAATCACAAACACTTTTTCTCAATTGACAGTCTACTTTAAACAGGGCTGACAACGTTGTGATTTCCACTGTTGGAAATCATTAGGCCATTGATGGACACTACGTTTCCTAGCTTGAGACAAAAGATAAGCATAATGGTCACAAAACCATCGCTCTACTTTCACATCGTTTCTAGTAGAAGAACGAGGATCAAAATGAGTTACTAAATGTTCTAAGGAATAGCCCAGGGTGCGATGATGCAGAAAATACACACAGTACTGTCCACACACCAAGGAATCTGTGCCTTGTAATTTCACATTATTGAATCGGGTGGTTTGAGCATTTCTTCTCATAAAGTCGATGATATCGTCTTCCAAAGGAGGCAATCCGTACGAATCGAAATATTCCACACATCCTTCTTGAGGAAAGTAAACGGCTACCCAGTGGGTTCCTGGGAGATGACTGTCGTCCGTGTTGATCACGTAAGCTAGATGGTCTTTAGGTTTGCGATGAGGAAGTTCATCTTTAGCACAGACGACAGGATTCCAAGAAGACGTATACGAACTGTGTTTCAAAAGGTAATAAAGTTCCCAGGTATCCATTTGTGTTGTTTTCTTCTTCACAGGTAATAATAAGTCGTCAATTCGATCCTGACTTTTTGCTTGAAAATGTCTGACAAATAACCGTTTCTTCGTTTCGTCTCCTCACTTTGATTCAGGAGAGCTTCGATACGATGGATCTCTTGAGTGGTTAATGGTGGACAAGAATGTTCACGCAAGTCTTTATACCACTGATGCAGCACGTATTCGTCCGAGATGAGACTCCAAGCCTCGTCTAGATACTCGTCCAATTTTTCTTCTTGACTCAACATCAGGCATTTATCGTGTTGAATTTGACTGGGATGATCGTTTTGACATCCATAACAATCTTTCTTGATCAATTCCGTCATTTTTTCGACCAAGTGTTTGGCAAAACAGGAGACTAAATGGGCTTCTTGTTCTGGCCATCTCGACTTCATCATGACAACTTCTTCGTCTTTGTCTTGAGATTCTTCTCCATCCACGGTCTCCTCACATTCCATCTCCAACGTTTCTCCATTTTGTAAAGAGGGATAACAGTCTTCCATGGCTTCTAATAATCTAGAATGACTTCTCTCAAACTGTTGATTTCTATGGCATTATCGAATTCTGCATACAGGATGACGTTCACTGTTGTTGACAGTTCTTTTGCAAACTGAAGTTCCACACGAATCTGGCCAGATTTTATAGGGTGAAAATGTCCCTCGTCGCTGCCTTGGTCTGGAGTGAAATCAAATGCCCACAAAGCATAGCCTCCTGCATAATCTTCGTACGTAATGCCGTGACTGGTGTTGGTTCCTAACTGGCCGGTGGCTTCGTACAGGGACAAGTACGATCTCAAGTAATTCATCTTATTCTCGTCGTCACTAAAGACAGGTTCGAAAGGTCTGGCACACAAGGTCTTGCCATCGCGACTGACTTCGATTTTCTTCACATAAAAGTGTTGAAAGTTGAAAGGATTTTGAGCGAAGGCTCCGTTGAAGGCTGAATTCGAGACCATACCAAGGATTAAACGCTTGGGTAACTGTCCTTGAAACAGATGATCTTCGATCATGGAATGCTGTCCAGCAGGAATGGTGAACGTTTTCACTTCCACACGTCGTATGGAATACTTGGCGGTTGTTCTGCTCAACGTCTAACTGATGTCGTTACCTACTTTATGTAATACTTCCACGCGTCGTACGTAGAGTTTGGCCTCCTCGATTTTGCTTTTAGGATTGCCATCAGTAGTAGCATCAGCATCAGCCAACAAATGGAAAGAGGCACTGCTACGATTCAGTCTCAGGCGGACATTGACACCGTTCAGCAAATATTTCTCTTGCAACCACATGTCCAAATGCAAACGATCCATCAGTTCTAAACTCTTTCCATCTAGGATTTTGCTTCGTCTTTCCACAAAGCCGTCATTGTCTTTATCTAGTTCGTCAAACGCCATCGCTTCGTCAGGTTCCCATAGCACACAAGCATTGAGATGAGTGTTCTTGACATCTATTCCATACGTCAAGAGATTTTCCAGGTAGGCACGATAAGGGTAAGTATCCATGCTGCTGCTAACCAGTTTGTTGTTCAAGTACAAGTCCACTGAGCTGAACAAGGAATGCATGAAATTGTTGACGGGAGCTATATTCTCAGAGTTTTCTACTGCTTTATTATCCTTATCTAGAACTTTGACTTTCAGGTACAAGTAACTGCTATTCAGATCGATCTAATCTTCGGGCTGTCCTTTGATTTCAAACTCGATGGGAGCGGAATCGGCCAATGAGGAGACGGGGTGAAATTCCACCCACTTGGATTCTTGCATGGTCATCATGGTGGGGGGCATGGCAAACAGGTCCAGTTCCGTTTTGGAACAAGCGCAAGATTCTCGGTGCATCATATTGTTCTGTTCTTTCTCAATAATCGAAAACGTCTAAGTCTCGAACGGTTCTTCTTTTCTTGGCCTTTCTAGCTTGAAGTCTGGTGAAAGGGTGTTTTCTTCGTCGTCCCTTTCTGCCTTGTCCTTGATGAATGCCTGACTCGGTAGCGTGCAGGGCATTTATAGGTGTGTCTCGGCGACCCAAGAGGTCTTTGCCCGTTTGCAGCAAGACATTTTTGCCAGCCCTCATGAAGGCTTCTTTAGGGTTTTGTTTGTCGATGATGACATTTTGGAGAAATTCTTTGCCTTGCGTCAGTGCGGCATCTTTCAAAGCGTGCAATCCGCGTGTCACCATCGGTTTCAACACTGGGGCCACCGAACGAAAGGCCGATTTTAACATATCTCCTAAACCGTGTCCTCGCTGTCGTGCAACCCCTCGGTACACTGGATACATGACTTACGAGTCGTGAGAGAACCGTTTTCGAAAATGGAGTTTCACCGTGACTTTTCCTTTGGTAAATGGAATATTTTGTCCCAAATATCCTTTTATAGGAATGTTGGCCGTGTCCAAATAAGACTTGCTGACAGGCAAATAGTGAGGATGTACAAATTCGCGGTGAACGTGGTAAGTGTTTCCAGCTTCCTCGTCACTGGTCGTGGCAGAATTTACTTTGAAAGGAATGACACGCAGTAATGGCACGGAGGTGTGTCCCACCACGTTGTACACCACCACATCGGAGTGCACGAAGATCAAATTCAGTCCCTGGTTCAGTTCTAGCGGGTAAGGAAAATACCTTGCAAAATGCATGTTGTTGTCAATCTCTGCGATGTGAATCGTTTTGGAGTACTTATCTGTGACCAAATTGAGGTCTCCACCCAAAATGTCATACAATCCAGGGCAAAATTTAATACGTATACTTTTTTCCTCACTATCAAATCTGATGAGTAGACGATGAGACTGTTTGTGGTACTCGATGGTGACACGTTTTTTTAGAACTTTCTCAAAGGTTGCATAGAATTTGTCAGCGATGGCCTCCACCAGTTGTTGACCACTAAAATAATGGCCTGAATTAATTTTAAAGTGATAAACGTAAAGAGGAGGAGAAGGGTCACTGCTGCTGCGGGGTATTGGGTCCTTCGCAAGATGTGATCTATGTTGAGGACTGTTCGTCATGGTTTGCTGCAGTGCTGGGTCCAAAATTTCGACGTCAAAAGTGTTTTGAGTTTCAGTGATGTTTTTGATTTGTGTTGGGTGAATCATTTCTACCAAAGCCACTTCCCAATGGGCTTCGTGATCTAAGGGGATGGCTTGAGGTAATTTGGCCGTGTAACAGCACAACGTGTTGTGGGGAAACACCTCCATGGAACTGTCACTGGGTAAGGTTAAGTAAAATTGGTTTTGGTGACTTATAATTCCAGAGTTCTGTGGCTGTCCGAGGGGTTACTGGACGTCAGAGGCGTGTCTCCGCCCAAAATGGGGTTCTGGTTGTGATTATGGTTGGAGTGGTGACTGGCACTGGCACTGGACACAAGGTTCCCGTGGTTCCCGTTCGAGGAGAATTTCAGGGAGGGATTGGGAAGCAGGTAACCGATGCAACTGCTCAATAAATGCTCCACAATTGTTTGTCTCCTTGTTGCAAACTCAAATTGGCAATGGCTGCCCCGATGACACAATACACCACGAAGATTTGGCAGAAAAAGACGATTTGCGTTTTAGGCACACGTTCTCCACACCACACCCACAAGGGTTGTTTTTGTAAATCTTGCACAGAAGAACTAGGTGAAGGAGGAGTGGTCGACGTAGCTGCGTCTGTTGTGTGAAAGGGCATGATGGTCACTTCTTTTTATAGTCGATGACTTGCGAAGCGTCGATCCAAGAATCAAAACTGGGTGGATATCCTTTCCAACGTACTTTCACTTCTTTGACACGTCGTTTGCCCACTTTACGGGTTTTGCGTTCGAGAATGCTTTCGATGTCGTACACGTCGTCTTCTTTTTTGGTGACACGTTGTAACTCGGGCAAATAAAACGTTCCTTTGAGTACTTCTCCGTTCATGTCTTCCAATTTATAGACGGCAGGATGACGGCCATGCACTCGTCCAGTGACGCGAAACATTTCGGTCGTCCAGTTAGGTAAGTAACCTTTGTCGAAAGTACGTTTGGTTTTGCCAATGCGCACCCAATCTCCTACGGCCAACTCTCCACTTTTCTTGGGGACAGCCCTCGTCCGGGACGTACCAAACAGGCGCTCAAACACCAGCACTTCGTTGTCGGGAGTCACGTCTTGCGGGGCACGTCCGATGCTTCGATGGTAAGATTGGTTGTACGCTTGCACCAGGTGCGGTAAGATGTCGATGTACTTCAGAGTGTGGTTATGCGTAAAATATTTCCACATGCGTTCTTTCAAAGTGTGTTGAAAACGTTCCACGATGCTGGCTTTGGTTTCGGGATTCTCGGTGGTGAAAAAATGAATGTCACGTTTCTTTAATTCTTTTTGGAAAGCTTGGTTCAGAAATTCGGTGCCTTTGTCCGTTTGCCATCGAAGAGGGTGACGACCGCTTTGTTTCAACACCCGTTGCAGGGCTCGCACTAACTCGCTGCTCGATTTGGAAGTCAAGGGCACGACCCAGGCAAATTTGGAAAAGACGTCGATGACACAAAACAAATATTTGTAGCCACGATTGTAGCTGGCCAAATGAGAGACATCGGCTAAATCGGCTTGCCATTGATGATCGATGCCTTCCACTCGGGTGCGACTTCTGGCAAACTTGCGTCGAATGGGTTTGTGTAAAGTGTAGGTAGCTTGTTCTTGTAACCATCGTTGCACTTGAGGTAAACGGAGACTTTTCAGTCGCGTTTTGGCAGCACGATACAATTGTTGAACTCCTACGTAACCTGCAGGATGCGAGGGATCGTAGTAAATGCTGGCTAAGACTTTTTCCATTTTTTGTGTTTGTGTGTTAATAAGGCACCCACTCTTGGAGGATGCTACTCTTTTTCTCTTGGGGTATTTTCTTGGATTGCAATGCTTTGCGTGTGCGACCGGCAATATGTGTTGAAGAGGAGGATGTCTGAGCGGGGGATATCGGTTCTTGTTTCACCTCTGTCTTCACTTTCTTTTTCTCTTGTGATGAAGAAGGGGTGGCCATCATATTTTTAATCCATCCAATTCTGGAGGTAGGTGGTGTTGTTAACTTGCGTACTTTTTCTGGTGGAGTTTGAAACCCTTCTTCTTCTTCTTCTTTTCCTTTTTCTGTCTTGGTCACTGGTTAGTGATGGTACTGGTACTGGTACTGGTGATGGTGCTGGACTTTTCATCAAGCTCTTAAAATCTTTCAGAGTGGGTAGAGCTGTTTCGTCTAAAGCTTTCTGGTGAAAGAGTTGCAGTCGTTGCAAGAGTTGACCGTACTTTTGCGATTTTTCTGTTTCGGACAAATCTTGGCGATCCATCAAGGACTGCAATTCGTGTTGTAACTGGGACATCTCGCTCAAATTGGGATTGGGAGGTAAATGCGGGGTGCGTTGTTCTTGCCACCGATGGTATTCCATCCATCGTTTGTAAGGCACTAAAGCTAGTTTTCGTCCTTCCATGGGGTTGTCAGCGGTCGATTCTGAGATCTTGGGACTTCCGAGGGCCTTTTTATCTTGCTCCCACCAGTCCTCCCAACATGGTTCCCAAGACTCCTTTCAGTATGGGGCCTAACAAGAGAGGTAAAATACCTCCACGTTGCACTAACATCTTCTTTTTTTGACGAATGGGAATTTTATTTAGAACCATTTGGCGAAGAACATGACGATGTTTGCCTAAGCATTGTTTCTTGTGTTTGGACAAAGGGATCGTGCCTTTTAAAACGTTCAAACAACATTCGCACACGGTATCGATGACCTCTTTGGAGGCCGTTTGAATGAGTTTTTTTCGTAGGGGTGGATAAGCTTTGGACAGGACAGATAACATGTCCCCATGTTTGGCTAAACGTGGTGGCAGTCCTTTCCTTTTCTTTCCTTGGGGTTTTCTGGAGGGTGACATCTTTAAGTCTTCAGGAGCACCAAAAAAACACTGATACCCTACTTGGTCACAGGCCTTTTTTATACTGGAACGCGTCGCCACTGATTGTCTTTACGTCGTATCAGTTTGAGGACAGGCATGACACGTCGTTCAAGGGTTCGTAACGGACTAAATCGAGCCAGTTCTTGCTTGGACAAATCCAGTAAACTTTGTAACATGCCCGATCTTTCTTGGACTTTGATTTTGGGAGAAGGTACTTTGTGAGCAGCAGCCACTGCCACTAAATTGGAGGGTCCTGCCACTGGGGAAGTTCTTTTGGGGGTCATCAACGGAGAAGTTCTTGGTGTGATCAACATCTCCAAGTACACTTCAGTTCTTGGTGTCATCAACGGAGAAGTGGATGAACGTGAGGCTGCAAGAGACGCAGTCACCGCTGTGGCAGGTCGTGGTTTGCGAGTGTAAGGTTGCGTCCTGGCCGAAGTACCTCTCTTGCGACTAGTTTTCTTCTGTGGACTTTTCTTTTTCTGGGGACTTTTTTTCTGTTTCTTTTTCTGGGGGCTTCTTTTCTTTTTCCGGGGTGGTGTCTGGTAAGAGGAGGGTCCTGCCACTGGAGAAGTGCTCCTTGGGGACCTGGTCTTTTTCTTCTTCTTGGGGCTTCGTTGGATTTTTTTCTTGGGTATAACTTTGGGGGCATTAGGATCCCATCTTAAGAGAGAGCGAATGATGACTCCTCCTAGAGTACCGCTCCCTCCAGGTTTCAAAATGATTTGTTTTTTGGTTTGAGTGTCGATGCGGGGATCGGCCAGTTGGACCAAAGCGACTTTGTTTCGATCGAAAAAGCGTTTGGTTTGATGAGGAATCTGAATGATTCCTTGGAGTATTTGACGTGCCGTCACCGTGAACCATCGTAAGACTTCTTTGAGACTAGCTTCTAAGACACGGGCTTGTGTTTGTGGATTTTTTTCTCGACTGATGCCATACAAGGCACGAATCAATTTGACGGGAAGATGCGACTGAAGGGACGTCATGTTCACACTGTGTGAGACAGACGAAAAAGGGTCTGAGGTTTTTATAGATTTTTTTTTATGGGGAGTGAAATGAAGTCGAGGACGGAGACGTGTACAGGACAGGCCCTCCGTCTTGGCACCAGTGGTGAAACAAGTGGGTACGAAATCGCAAATCCTCGGGAGTCGTAGGTTTCAAATCGACGAGTAAATAGGCGTGTGGTGTTTGAGTGGCATCGTCGTACGCCTGAGTCAGCCAAGGCGTTCCTAACTGTTTGGCTAAGACTTGCACTTGCGATTTATCTCGAGGGCTTTTAAACAAGACCACGTAATGCGCATTGAGACTGATGGTGCGATGGGCTTTACTTTGTTGAAACAAATTTTGGGTGATGTAAACGACACTGGCATTACGGTGATGCCCTTTGCGCGTGAACCACAATTTAATTTCTTCTTCGTCTTCTCCTAGCATGTCGTCGAAAATGACCAAATGGGTTTGACGGGAGTCAGAGACGATGCTGTCGTCTTCTTTAGGAATGCCTTCCACAAACACGATGGAATCGCCTTGACTTTCTCGCAAGAGGTTGTACGCCGATTGCCACTCTTTGTAACACCACACGATCCGTTGAGGTGGCCGATCGATCAAATGATGTTTATGTTCGATCAAACGTTTGACGAATTCGGTTTTTCCTGAACCGCTAGGTCCAACAATGAGCATGTTAAAGGGATGGCGAAGATACAAAGCCTCCCAACTGGCACGATCTAAGTGTTCGTCGATGACTTTGACAGTAGAGGAAGAGGGAGCAGAGACAGCAGAAGTAGCCATTCTGTGAGAAATGTCACTTGTGACACGAAAACAAACAAGACAAGAGTTTATATACTTTTTCAGAACACGTTTATTGAATGTTTTTTTTTTCAAACATGAATACGAAAGACAAAAATACATAAAAGCCAAAGGCTTAAGTACAAGAATAAAAGGCACATGATAACCATTAACGTGGAATAAAAACAAGTGTCTGTACAACAACATGTTATGGGTAAGGTCACACAAGTGTCCTCCCGAAAGGGTCTTTCAGGCCTGTCCACGACAGTCCCGTCCTGGGTGACTGGTTCTTCTGGCACCGTCACTAACACGGGTTGAAAAGTAACTTTTTTCCTTGAACAACTCT
Organism: Sinohyriopsis cumingii; assembly: GCA_028554795.2. Taxonomy (NCBI): domain Eukaryota; kingdom Metazoa; phylum Mollusca; class Bivalvia; order Unionida; family Unionidae; genus Sinohyriopsis; species Sinohyriopsis cumingii. Next base: position 77,351,578 of record CM068834.1, on the reverse strand, counting down.
CGTGCATACTGGGTCACTTCTTGGGTCCAAGCCTCAAAACCCCATTCTTTCCAGGCACGGACATCTGTCCAATGGGGATGTAAGTCACAAGCTACACACACATCGTCATACACGTCTTGGGTAGCTAAAAGTTGACGAATCTTTTTTTCCTGTTGAGGTCGAGAAATATCCAGATGAAACCGCAAGGCTTTGAGCAAAAGGAGTTTTTCGTGACCATTTAAGGCCATTGAGGTGGTAAGTACTGATCGTAAAGAGTCCACAAAGAATCGGCTGGTAAACGAAATCCCAGAAAACAAGTCACTAAGACACACACCACTTGCCGTCCCAAATTGAATGGATACAGTTCTTGTAATAATCGATGGTAATGATCCACGGTTTGAATATGGTCATTGAGTTCCTTCCACGGAATCTGTTCAATAATATGTGACATAATCCGTGGCATGGCAACTTGATTTTATAGTGTCTTTGTTTCGGAAGCAATAAAGGTAATTTCTAACCAAACATGTTCGTTCTCCAGTAGGGGATTTAAATGTTACATACTGTAACTGAAACGTCAGAGTTTGTCTAGATGTTTTGTCTTTTTCTAAGCAGATTCCATGTAACAAATGTTGGTAATCCTTTAACTCGTCTTCCTCAATACGTTGCAGTAAGTGAATCTCGAAGTAACCAAAATTACGAACGTCTAGTCCATCATCATCCCCAAACTGAAAGTGTTCAACAAGGTCTCACCACTGAAAACATTTCTGACGAATCAGTCCTCTTATACCATTCAGGTACCAGTGGTTAAAGATCTGGTGACGTAACGGATGCAATTGTTCTTTACGTTTCACTTGTATTTTCACCAGCTCTCGGTAAATCCTTTCTCTCAACTCCTCAGGCAAGCCCAAAATGTTCTCTTGTAAAGTATCCATAAGTATATACACTGTTTTTGGAATCGTTGGGTGGTGGCCAATAGCCTCGTTTAACTTTGTGCCTAATGTAATATCCACTCATAATCAGTCTTCTTGTACTTTGGAACAGAGCATAATTTAAAAACGGACGAATCACTTTGAGTTTGCGTTTCACTTGTATTTTGATCAGTTCTCGGTAAATGCGTTCTCTCAACTCCACAGGCAAAGCATGAATGTTCTCTAGCAAAGTATCCATGAATAGGTCATACTAAATGTTCTTTGGTCTGACACAAGAAATGTACTCTTTGCACAAACATGGTTTTACTTCAGTGTCGAATTTAAATCGTTCAGTCACTAATTTGCACATTACAATTCGTTCAGAAGTTTCCTCTTTCACTAAGTTGACATTGTGTTCAAGATGTTGGTAATTCGTTAACTCTTCCTCTGGAATTCGATGCAGTAAGTTTACAATGATGTAGGTAGAATCGTCCATAACAAACCAATCCTTTTTAAAACTAGAGGATCGTTGATCAATGTCTGTCCGATGGAACACTTTCAATTGAATCAATCCTTGTATAGCCTTCAGGTACCAGTGGTTCAAACACCGGTGACGTAACGGATGCAATTGTTCTTTACGTTTCACTTGTATTTTGACCAGCCCTCGGTAAATGCGTTCTCTCAACTCCACAGGCAAAGCACGAATGTTCTCTTGTAAAGTATCCATGAACAGATTATGGTAAGTTACTTCAATGTCTCGGTCCCACTAAGGGTAAGTAATGACAATTCGGTGACCATCGAGCATGTTCTACGTAGGCCGAATCTTGCGGTTCCCAGTGGTGAAGTGACACACCGCAACTGAAGCACTTGACTTTATCTCCTTCGCCCAAGTAGAAAAATCCGGCTCTGGCTAATTCTTCGGGGGTCGGTCCTCCAAGATACTTAGGCCATTTTCCTTTGAACGATTGAAGACGATTTTCAAAGTCGCAGTATTCCAACAAACGCACAGGAAACGAATATTCGTCTTTCACAGGTTCGTTTCGATGAGGGTTGAATGACATGGGCAGGAGTTTGCTCAGGGCTGGATGACATCCGTAGGGGGGTAGACGTGAAGGTGAACATTCCCCTTTAAAACGAAGCCCAGTAAAATGTCCAAGAGGACGAGCGGCATCACTTTCGCATCCCTCAGGTTTGACACGCACAGCATCCCTTTCCATGATAGGGGTAGTGACACTAAAGTTCCCATGATGCTTTACGGCATCGCTAAGGTCACAGCGTACAGCATCGTACCCATCGCAAGGCTCACAATCGCATTCCACTTCCGAAGCCTCACACTTGAATTGTGCCTTTCTAAACAACTTGTTCTGTTTTTCTCTGAAAGTATTCATCTTGTTCGCTCGGTCTTGGTAGTCACAATGAACTATCGATCTTGCCTAGGGTTCCTTTTAATATACAGACCAATACCGACGTGACCGTACGGCAACGTAAAGTGATTGGGAAGTCTCACTCGCTTCTGGTACACGATTTGATAGACTTTTTCCAAGGGTCGACTGACGATGTGGTGAGTGGGTAAACGTACAATCTTGTTCGGTTGATAGGTGGTCACTTTAAAGTTTCCATCCTCTCCCGATTGCAAGGCTTCTTTCAATACCCCAAAGTTGACCACTCGACTGGTACGATAATTCAGAGTCAGTCATTTCACTTTGCACGTCGTGTGCACTTCTCCTTGTTTGTCCCGGTATTCGTAGCCGTAATTTTTGGGGCCGCCACTGACGAAACTTAGAATCTTGTCGTCAGGATGCTCGTCTGTCCAGGCTCCTAAACGGTCTCCTTCGATGTCAGGGTGATGTTGAATCGGGTGATGGATGTAAATGCAACTGTCCGTGTCAAAGTACAGGACGCGTTCCCCTAACAGTTCTAAAGCTTCGTACAATGTTAAGCGAGCATGAGCTGTCACGTAAGCCGCAATGATGACATTTCCAAAAGGGTCGTCTTGTACAAAGTCCAGATCTTCTTCGTAATTGACCAAGATCAAATTCTCTCGAACGACGTCCACGTGTTTCATGTATTTGGTTTTGTCGTGAATCATCTGGAAGTAGCGGGAAGGTTCTGTCAAATATTCCGTCTTGGGTAAACACGGTCGTTGTGCCATTTTACCCCACAAGCAATTTATCATCACTTTGGCAAACAATCGCTTGCCTTCGTTTTTTTTCGATGTGGTCTAAAGAGATGCCTTCTTGTTCGTAGTATTTCTCTTTAAATTGTATTTGGTCTTCGGGAGTGTGACACCAGGAAGGACAGGCGCTGGTTTCTTGTTTCAATTTCAAAAAGGCATCCACATAGTCGGCGAAAATGCCTTTCTGACTGGGATCACCCTTGTGGTACTGTTGTGTCTTGGGAAAGTGGCAAATTTCGTACACTTCTAACAGTTGGTATCCCATGTCCAGAGCTTTGAACAATTCTACGCTGACCCAGGTTTCCGTCAAGGCACGTTCTTCCTGGGTGTGCTGACAAGGTTGGTCTTGGTTGCACGTTTCGGCACAAGTACGGCACAAGGGAAACATCAGTTTGCCTTGACAATGGTGAGGTAAGACGGGATGGTACAAGTCCGTGGGAGGCAAAACTTTACACTTGATCAAGCCTTCGTATTGTCGAATGTTTTTTAGGTCGATGTGTTCCGTTAACAATTGTGGGTGCCCTACAGGAAAGCGACAATATTTGCACACGTGAGGATACAGCGAACACACGTCCAAGTATTTGATTTATTCTCCTTTCTCTTCGTCGGCTTGGTACAGCAAACAGGTGGCATTGGTCCTTCCTCCGTACAAACTATCCGTCGGGTTCAACGGGTCCATGAACTGGTAACTTTCCACGAGGCGTTTAAATTCGGGATCGGTTTTCATACGGTGATCGTACTCGTGTTCCCACATTTCCACCACTTGGTATCCTTGCTGTTCTAACTTTAGGCCTCGCTGACAAGTGTCCTGGTACAAGTCTTCCATGGTTCGTTGCAAAAACTGATTTTTAGTGCTACGATCAGGGTAACAAACGGGACATCCGTGAAATAAGCAACCGTTAAACTCGTGCACGATCTTGATGTTTTCTAAGTCCCAGCCATCGACCGAACACGTTCCGATGGTCTTTTCGCCCCCTCCGTTGCGGGCATGCTGAATCCACTTGTCTTCCTTGTCGCACAAGTAATGTAACCAGCGTAGGGCTTTGACCGAGTATTGACGTTTGACATAGTGGGTCGTTTGAGGGCTGATGACAGCCACGGTGTTTTCAGGCATGAATCGTTGTCGATACACTAAGGAACACGCTTTGGCAATGGTGCAAGCTTCTTTCAAAGGATCGACCCCTCCGTGTTCCATGAACACTTCTCGAAATTTTCCACAGCAACGCCGTAAAATGTCCACGTCGGAACGACAATACTTGAGCATTTCTTCTTGAAAGTCGAAAGGGTCCGAGGCGTGAGCCTGGTACCAAGCGTAGAAAGCTTCTCGTTGTTCGGTACGCATGTTGTCGGGGTCGTAATAGTGAGCCTCAGGCAAATGGGGTAGAACGGCGTGTTGATTGGCTTCCGTATTGAAAAAGTGAGGAAAGTACCCTTTAGCCATTTCTGTCATTCCAAACTTTTTACTCATTCGACTCAAAGGCATGGCCAAGTAACTCATCGAATCTTTAAACTGCACTTGTCCCACTTGCACGAAAATGATTTTGGCTCCGTTCAAAGTCACTTTAGGACGCTCGGTGCCTTGTTCCGTATAGTATCTCAAAAGAAACTGTCCATCGTATCCGGAGAAATTGTGAGCCATCACCGTGGCATGAAGATGACAATCTCCGTAACGTTCGATGTCCTCTTGGCTCCACGTCTTGTCGATGGGGTCTAAGACCCATCGAGCGAAATCGGCTAGCGTGTTCGGTCCCCGAAAGATTTTTTCACGCCCTCCAGGAATCTTGCTGCAGTGAGGGCAATGACTGAAGATAGGTCCTTGAATGCACTTCTCGCACGCTCGATGAGCCACGCAGAAATTAGGAATGTGAATGCCAGTCTCTTGCATGCATTCGAAATCGAAAAAGATGAAATTCCCTTTCTTCTTTTGACCGTCCTCTTTCTCTGGAGGGGGTTGGTATTTTTGCACGTAGCATTGGTGTTCCAAGTCCACGATGTGGTGACAAATGTGACATTTTTTCTTTCCTCGACATACGTGTGCCTTGGCAGTATTGGTACATATGCCTTGTCCACACGTAGGGCACAATCTCAGGAGTTGACAAGCACATTTCTTCTGTGAACCTTATGTTTTCAGATGTTGATGGTAACAGATAGGGCTGACAAACGTGCGCAGACAAGTTGAACAAGGCACTGGTTCTTCGCTCAGACAGGGTGAAGAGGCCAAACATCCTGAGCATTTCAATCCACAATGCTTGTGTTGATCACGATTATTATAACCATAATCACATTTCTCACAATAATAAATATATCCCAGGAATCCGGTGATAGTGGTAATGGTATCGAAATGGTCATCGTGATAATAGACATGAATGTATTTTCCGTCCTTAAAGTCTTGGCCTCGAAACAACAGAGGTCCGCGTACTTCTTGAGGGTACACTTTCAAGGTGTATCGTGGAGCTAGGACATCTTGCAATTTTTGCATTTCAGGAATGCCACAGGGTGTGTCTTTGGACAGTCCGGCTTGTTGTAACAGTAGTTCTGCTTCATTTCGTTGTTTGGCTCGATCGGATCGTTCAATAGTTTTCCAGGTTCTTTTCCATTCTACCGTGTCGTTCTTGTTGGCATAGGTTCGTCCCACCACGATGGCTCGAGCTAAACACATCTGGTCCTGAGGGTTGTTAATTCGGACGAGACTCTTTTTGGTGCTGCGAAGGTCGTCCACCAATAACATCTTTTTGCGTCCAGTCCCTTGAGGAGGAGACACGTGGGTCATGTCCAGTGTGGCTTTTCCATCGGTGATGTCAAACTGGTCATTAGATTGTTGTACGTGTTGAATCTTGTCCATGACTTTGGAAGCGGTCAATTCTGCAGGGGTGCTAAACTCGATCCAAACAGGGGATTTCAAACCGTCGTGTTGTATGGAAAGTCTCAAGCGATCGTCTTCTTTGGGTTGACATTGTCGCTTGAGTGCAGTGAGCATAGAATCCCACACCCCAGTGATAAACACTTCTGCTTTCTCTAACGGCACTTCAGCCTTGAAATCTTTAAACTTCACCGTGTATTTGTAAGCCGTGGTTCTAAATTTTCTAGAGGAGCGCTTTTCCGTCTCTCGAATGGAATAGTACTTTTCAAGGTTGACTAAGGGTGGTGAACTTGGTTTAGAGGGTTCGGATTCTGGTTCACTCATGTCCTCTTCAAAATCACTGGCATGAATTTGTGCCAAAATTTCAGCCCTGGTTCGAGGCGATAGATCACGTTTCTGCCTCTTACTTTCTTCTTCTTTCTTCTCGAATGAATAGGATCGTTTCATCTTGAGTGCAAAACGTCAAATGACTCAAGTTTAAACACCATAGACTAATTTATAGTCATGGCAGACCAGCGTATATAAAAGGGTGTGTGTCTTGTCCTTTCACTATTCATTTCACTCTCAAGCCGAGCACAACGATGGAAGAGACTAACCAAATCGAACGTTTCGTCAGAGCTTTGCGAGGGGTCATTGGAAAATTCTCTTCAGACCAGCCCACGGACTACTCTCCTTCCTTTCGAGATAAAAGTCAAGATATTTGCTATATCTGTCAGAAGAAAGGACATTGGTCTTCAGACTGTCCAGACCGTCAAAATAAAAAAAAACAAGGGCTAAAAAAGACAAAAGTAAAGATACCTGTTATTATTGTAAAGAAAAAGGACATTGGTCTCCAGATTGCCCAAAAAAGAAACAAGAGGAATCAGAAGAAAAGAGGGATTCTTCAGAGGAAGAGAGGGATTCTTCAGAGGAAGAGAGGGATTCTTCTGAGGAAGAAAGAAGACAGGTGAAGAAAAAGAAACAGGAGAAAAAAAGAAGAAGGGAAGAAAGCGAGGAGGAGGAAGAAGAAGAGGAAAAGAGTGTGACGGTGAAAAAATTCAAAAAACAGAGAGACTAAACAAGGAGACAGAAGAAGTCAATGAACTTTTAATTAAAGTGTTCTGTTGTGAATTGTGAATTGGATTGTAACAATGGATAAAAAAAAAATTAATGATACAAGGTAAGTGTCTTTGAGTTGTGATTTTAAAATAAGAAGCTACACTCACGCACTCATACACAGACACGTACCAAAAGGGTAAAATGGGTGGGTTTTTTTTTTGTTTTTTTTTTTTTGAGTTATTGGCAAATTGAAATTGTATTTCTTTTCGAGAAATGTGGGTGGCCCTGAAAAGGGCCTTTTTATTTTGATGTAGGGGTGAGTTTAAGCAATCAACTTTAACTGCCTTAAGCCTTTGCCACGGCCAAGGCCTACTTCTGGACTGCGTAATGTTGATGATGATGATTGGGTTGAAATCACTAAGGGTGGTACGGTAGGCTTAGTCACAGGGTTGACGTGTTTAGCTCGGGAAGGTCGTATTCTCTTCGGTCGTAATAAAGAAGTCTGATACATTTGTTTCAGACTTCTTAACTCCGCTAAAATGTCCAACAGTACCGTGACCGTTTGATTTTCACCCTCTTGTTTCTTTGCTGCTACTTCTTCTTGCTGTTGTTGCTGTTGTTTTTTTCTTACCTCTTCTTCTTGCTGCTGTGCTGTAGGAGAAAAGCTTGTTCCGCTTCCTTTTGTCGTTGTATAAATTTATCCAATTTTTCTTTCTGTCTCTGTCTAAAATGCTCCACTTGCGGTAATGAAGAAGGTAACGAAGGTTCCGGAACAAATTCTTGCGAGGAGAGAAAATCCACAAAATCCCAATTCACCTCTTCTGAAAGTAAGTCCGGGTTCCCTTGGGCAGTCTCCCCTGCTGGTGCACCCCAATTGATCGTTTTCTGAATTTCCGTCATGTTGAATCACTGTCGCATAGACTGACTGTACACAAGCACTAGCGAATCTATATAGACCACGTGACGTCACAGACTGCTCTCTTCGGATTGGATGTGGGCTGACTGAATTTTGTAACGCGTGTTCGGATTGGTGAATGAACTCAATCCGTTTGAATCCTTCCTCTGCCTATAAATAAGCGCAGTTCACTGCATTGATTCACCTGTTCTCGTCGCTTCAAGATGTGGACCACAGTTGTATCATCCACCCTTGTGTCTTCCATGATGTTTAGGACGGACATGCTCATGTATGTCCGGTCCAAGTGGACCGTTGTCCACAGGACAAACACCAGCCTGTGGATACGTAGGATCTACGTTGAAAGACAAGGATGCCTGAAAAGAGTGCTGATTTACGGGCCAACAGTGAGACGCAGCCTAAGGACAAGAAGAAGACCAATGCGGTGCCCTTTATGTTAATGAATACATTAACATAAACCCAAAGGCCCTTTTCAGGGCCACCCATTTTTCTCGAAAAGAGATAGCCTTTTCAATTGACTACCCCTTTTTTAAATTTAAATTTAAATTTAAATTTAAATTTTTTTTTAAAAAAAAAAAATCCCATGTTCAATTCCCCTTGTCCCTAGACAAGCCCAAACTCTATTCCCCATGTTAAAATCCCCTTGTCGCTAAAACGACCCACGATTTTTCTCCATGTTAAATTCCCCTTGTCTCTAAAACGACCCACGATTTTTCTCCATGTTAAATTTCCATTGTCGCTAAAACGACCCAGGGGTCTCTGTAATGCTAATTCCCATTGTCGCTAAAGTGACCCTATTCACTACTCACGCATTAACAAGAATACAGCCAACTTTTGAATATGTATGTATTTTAGCCCTGGTAAGCTAACCAAAATCAACCACAACAATAACGAACGGATGGAATCTTCTACCTTTTCATTGATTCCATAAAATTTTTTTGAATATACACCTTCGATGATGCATGGACATACCAAAGAGCGGTTACTACACTTTTGATATAATGCACGGAACTGAGAGCAGTAACAATAAAGAAACACATTGATGAAGAAAACACCTAATTGTCTCTCGTCGAGGTATGTTAGATAAATATATACTAGAGCAAATATTTTAAATTTCACATGAAGAGGCTGTTACGTTTCGAAAAACATCCAGTCTGAGAGTAAAGTTTTTGTCGCAACGTTAGCTTTGTCTGGTCCTTTAAGCGCACGTTAAAGTTCGTGGCTAAGAAGGAAATGATATTATTCTTTAATAAAAAGAATATCATAATATATAGCAGTGAAATCCGACCAAGGTACATACGTGAATCTCCATCGTTGACCTGTTAATATATTACCTTATGATGAGACGGTTGCATAAAAAGAAAAAGAGAGATCGAGCGAGATTAAGAGGGAGGAAAATCATTTCGAGTTAGGAAATCGGGTTGTCTGTTTACCAAGTGCAGTGCACTTCTCAGGGTCTGCAACTCGAATGTACAAGTGAGCAGTTAGATATCGCTCGATTTTGTTCGTGTTCACAACATTTTCTGTTGTGCGCGAACATTTGGTATAATCCTTAATACAATTTAAACCTAACCAAACTGGTTCAAAATGACTGGATGTAAAATATTGCAGACTTTATTACAAAATGAAACGTCATGAGTTCTTGCCCCGGGTGTTTTGTACACTAACACGAGGATACATTGGGTATGATCTACATTTCTTGTCCAAAAATTGATCAGGCGTTAATAACTATGTATAATACATCATCATTATAAAAGAACAGTGTCAAATCTCAGGGTCAAGAAAATACTGAGGTATAATTATGTAACGTTTTGATAAAGTGACCATGATCATAGTTTTGATAAAGTGACCATGATCATTTGGTAATGATAAACGAGGTTAATAATAAGTTCTTTATCAAACGAAGAAAGTGATATACGCTTGTTTCATTTTCAGTAATTTTTAAAAACATTAGCAGTCTTTTTTATTTCTTATAAATGAATTAAATATTGAATAATCTTTTGATTAGTGTAAATTACTAAGCATTATTTGCAAGCACATTAACTTTAATTTATACAGAATAGTCAGTGTTTTAAAACAATGTTAGTTGCTGTAACATTGGACCTTGGTACTATTTTATAACGTATTTCTTTCTACCCTGTTGAACCAAACCGCGTAAACAAGTATTCTTGATCAACCATGTACTAACCGTAAAGCTTCGTTTCATAATTTATATATATGTCCACATATATCATTTCACCTATCGTAATGTTTCAAATAGTTGTGTCCATTAAATGAGAATTATTTTGCAATTTGATAATTTCCCGGCATTTAAAGAGGCTTGATATATACGGATAAAATCCGTCCTTACGTACGCATGTGTGTAAAGTCCTTGACCTCATATTTCACAGTGACAGGCATAACATTATAATTGGATCATTGACTGTATTGCGGGTGAAATTGTGCCAACACTTTGCACAATATGTGTATGTTTGGGTGTAATTAAGAATGTTCATGTACTTTGAACAATGTGTTAGTCATTTGGCTTTCGAGGTCGACAGTGTGGCAGCTTAAGAGTAATGTCTACTGCTGGGTCATCATGTCGCATACATGGAAAATCATGCCCAGCCCATTCACATTATCCTGACTCCAGGCCGACCAGTCCTAACACCAACCTCTAAATGCTGATCTAAGCAAGGCAGCTGCTAGTGTACTTTGTATATGTCTTTGCTATGATTCGACCAGGATTCGAACAGCGATATACCGCATACGATACGTAAGCTCTAATCACGTAAGTTCCCTTACAGATTCTGAATTCCCTTTTATGGAATATTGGTATAGTGTCGTTATATATTACTTTATTAAACCTCAGTGGTCCGTCGCTAGCGTGACCGTGCTATTCTGATTGACAAAAGAGACTGTATTGAGATTCCTGCGTTGTAAGTATGTATATATGTAATACCCACATTAATACAAAGTTATATATGTCTTACATATTAACGATTTACTAAAACGGACATTGACATATATCACCCTGTATAGACTTAGTAGTTGGTTCACATCTTGGAATATATGTGATCCACACATATAAATTGTATAGACAATTACAAGATAAACATGGACATATTTAAACATAATTTTATCATTCATCCTTACCAACAAATGATCCTCCTCCCAGGAGCATATCTTGAAAACTTTGTGATCATGTAGACCAATCGGCGGCACATCATAATTACACGTGATATTCATATTATGACTCAAAAAGAAACTTTAACAGACTCACTTTATGGTGGGACTGTGTTGCGCGACAGACTTGAAATTTGTTGGAGTTTCCAACTGGGTAGAGCGGAAATAATCAAAGGTATGAGTGTCAGTCAGCAATTTGTACAGCAATCTTAATGTCTTTGTCCAACTATATAAACAAGCCAATAGATCATGTCCAGATTTTCGTCTTATCACTTGGAATGTAAAAACTGTTTAATTAAATAACAAGTGAAAGAAACAAAACTAGTTAAAAGACAAATATTGACAAAACATGACTATTGTAAATTATCTGAAATACATATAAATGCAAACATATGTAACACAACTCAAACAAATGCTCAATTTAGCATCACATGAAATCTTACTGTCAACATGTGAAGATCATTGTCCTACGAATTCAAGTAATTGGTAGAAACACATCTTATTGTGGTCAGCAAATGCAACGTTTGGAGATTAAGTGTAAACAAGAATCGAAAAGCATTAATAATTTCAAATGTATGGATTAGTTTCATTCGAAAACGATAACCTTTGTTTATTATACTTTGTTTATTAAAGCACTCACATTTACGTTATTATAATAATTTGTTCCCTTGAACATGTGATTTCTTGACTGTGATACATGAGCTAATTTAGAAAGTAAAAAGCTAAATATAATTAAAGTAAAAAAAATAGCTTAATTCAGTATTTAGTTGCCTATCCTTTGTAGGCAAGAAAAAGCAAATAAGAGAAGTTATGTGCTAAGCTTCCGTAAAGAGCCTCATAGCGCGATTACAACTCATAGACATAATGACGTATATAACAGTCCGATGACGAAATAGGACATAATTCTCTCTGAAATGTACGTCCACTATTCCTATTAGAAAGTACCAAGCCCTTGTTGATGGTAAGCAGTGCACTTCTTATAATACTAGTTTCAAAGCAGACACCTCGAAACAGAGAGGCCGGTAACATTGCTAGCATATATAACAAGAGATACTCATTCCATTTTAAACCTAGAATATTACTAAGAACGCATCGAAAAGCATGTCAATAAGAAAAGTGCTTAATTTCCTCCTTTTCATTTACGTAACATAAACAGTGTTTAATATATAATGAGGTAACATCACTTACTAACATCTTTGGTAGAATCCATCGTATGTCTATAACGCCTACATAACATTTATTTTACAATTGAGTTCGCAATTTTATTGCCATGCTACTTCATTCTAACCCCTTGTTGTGGTTTTGTGACATGGTGGATTTAAGACAAATATTCGACACAAAATATGCAATACATAGCGGGCAGAATATTATAACAAAAGACGAACATTAGAAACGTCCAATAAAAACCAGGCAACGGGAATATACTTGCAAACGTTGGGCCGAGCTGAGACTCGAATCAAGGATTTTCGAAGTGAGACGTAAGTGTTCTTTTGGACTGGACATGGATGACTGCACTTGAAGAAATCACCGTTAATATGAAACAGAAAACATTCATAATCATCATTTAAAAAGAACAAATCTAGACGTTTAGTTTTCAATTTAGTTCATGAAAGATTGTAAAAAATAGTAATGTACAAATATAAAAGTCTTTGTAAGAACGAGTTTAAATTAAGCATTGTAATTACAATACTCACGAAAATTCATCTTAATTAATGAGCATGTGGGTTATTTATAAAGGGAGCCCTTTCATTGAAATTGCCAGTGTTTCTAATAATGGCCTTGTCAGCCATCTTACTTATACAGAAGTCTGATTTTTATATCAGTACAAGTACATTAGCGAGCTACATTTTAATTATACGTTGTATAATCCAACGCAATAAAATACAAGAAACAATAAACAGGTTTTCGCCGAAACTGTTAACAATGTATTTAGTTTATTCCATTTGATGGGTGTACGTTGCTTCCTGCTAGTTACAAATATTAAAGACCTAGCTTTTGAGCAGCTTTCGAAATATGTATTTGGAGACAAATAAGCCACGTGAAATGATACGTTCTCATCTTTATACTTTTGCTGAAGGCGTTTCCTGATGTGATGCAATCATACATCGTTCGTTTGCTTATAGTTAACAAAAACAAGGTAAATTGCATTACAAAGTATTTTGATTACTAGATACAAAAACATGATTTATTTTCACAATGCCAATATTTGTCCACCATTTTGTCAGAATCGGAACTGATAGATTCCTAACAAGTTATATAAATACGAACCTATGTAACACATGCAAGTAATATGTTTATTCGTTAGCAGCTGAGAGGGCAAACGGACCATTGTCTGGAAGGTTCATTTACGAAATATAAAACCTCATACGAAAATGAAAAATGCAAGCGTAATAAACCGATGTATCTAACCAAAACAGAGCGGTTCTCTAATTGCGTTAGTTCATTTTCCTACTTTATGGTTTAATTTTATGTTTTCAAATTTGCATTTGAGTTAGTGTTACCCGAACAATAGCTTTATGTCGCGTCTTCTCTGCTGCTGTTTAGGTTTAAGTTTAGATACATAATTACTTATCAACATATTTTTTTTTTAAACTCTGGTATCCTTAACTGATTCGGCCCATTTGTTTATTTTTTTCAAGTCGTAGATCTGTTAGTGTAATTCCAAATATCGCGTTTGTGAAGTGTTCGGTAATTTTCTCGGCTACACAGTTTAGTCTTGAAACTTTCATCAGCGCTAAATCATTAACGCTGGGATTATCATGTGTCAGGTAAATGGCATAAAAAACCGCGGTTGCAGGATACGCTCGCTTTTAGTGAGGTTTGTCAATACCAGTCAGCATTCCTACGTAAACTTTGGACAGGTCATGTCGCGAACGAGGAAATGTAAACTATCTTCCAGTACGTGTTAGATCTGCTCGATAAACGAGAAAGTACATGCCATCTGGCTTTTGATGAATTAATGAAATCGGGACGCAGATATGCAATGTATTAAAACCGCAGAGCGCGAAATGGGAAATTCGTTGTAGGAGAGATCAGGTTCTACTGCTTCTTCCTACTAGCACAAATACGTTACTAGCTCTGTGGAAATGTCCGTACGAAGTTAAAGAGGTCAAATGTGACATGGACTATAAAATTGACATCCACGGTAATTTAAAAACATGTCATGTTAACATCCTTAAGTAGTACATCAAGAGACAGAGCGAAAATGTAGAAAAATGGGTCTTAAATGTCCTTTGTACGGCAGTCATCGAAGACGACATAGTAGACTCAGAAATCGAGGTTTCCCTTGCGTGTCCCTTCGGTGTTGCGAGGGAAGGGGTAGATCAAGTCAATGTAGGTATGGAGTTGACCAAAGACCAACCTCAGCAAATTAAAGCGGTCTTGAATAAATAATCTAACGCATTCACCGACAGACCAGGTTGTACATCCTTGGGAGACCTCAAAATTCAACAGAACCCATCTGACCCCATTATAATAAAATGTTATCTGGTACATTACAACGCACGATAAGCTGTGGACGAAGAGGTGAGTAAAATGTTAGATCTAGAGGTGATTGAACCCTCCAACTCGCCATATTCATCTCCCGTAGTGCTAGTCAGAAAAAAAGATGGGACGAACCGATTCTGTATAGATTTCCGACAGTTAAATAAAATCCCGGTGTTCGATGCCGAACCAATGCTAGATAAGGAGGGTCTATTTGCTAAGTTGCCAGGTAACCGATGGATTTCCAAATTGGAGCTGTTCAATGGATATTGGCAGGTTCCTATTGCTCATGAGTGTCGTGCATTTACATAATTTGCGATCAAGAAAGGATTATATCAGTTCACGGTAATGCCATTCGGGTAAGTAGGTGACAGTGCTACGTGTTGTCGCTTGATGCGGAAGTTGTAAAAGGGTTTAATAAGCGTTGATAGCTTTCTTGGCGACATGTTCGTGTACATGAATACTTGGAGTGAGCTCGTGTCCGTCTTGACGGAACTCTTCGATAGACTCCGCAGAGCGAACCTCGCAGAGAAAAGCACTAAATGCGGTATTGGTTATACAGATTAAGAATGTTTGGTTCATAATGGCAGTGGTTCGGGGCAGTTGTAACCTCACCCCAAGCAAGTGGAAGCAATTAGAAACGCACCAAAGCCAGACAGCAAGAGGCAAGTTAGTTCATTTCTAGGTCTAGTAGGATTTTATAGAACGTTTATACCAAACTGTGCAGCCAATGCTAGCCCACTTTCTGATCTGACAAAGAAGGGGCAACCCAACAAAGTAGAGTGGGGACCGCCACAAGATAGAGCTTTTTGCGCTGAAAGAGAAACTAATCAGTATACCTATCGCAAACTCTTTATTTCAAGAACAGATGCCTCTGAAACTGGGTTTGGAGCCGTGTTAATGTAGGAGCAAGATACCAATAAATTGCACATAGCTTATTGAAGTAGGAAATTGTTACCCAGGCAGAAAACCTATTCCGTTATTGAGAAAGAGTGTTTGACCGCAGTGGGGGAATTGGAAAGTATCATGAGTATCTTTTTGGGAGAGATTTCTTTCTGGAGACTGATCACCAACAGATATTGTATTTAAACAAGGCCAATGTGACTAACGCTCGATTGATACGTTGGACGCTGACACTACAACCTAATCGCTTCCGTGTATAGGCAATAAGAGGAGTTGAAAATATAGGGGCAGACTACTTGAGTAGACATGATTGGACATTTGGTTACATTTTTACCCAAAATAGAAAATTCAGATTACTCTATAACCAGTGTAAACATCGTAATATAACATCAGTAGTTATTTTTCTGTTATCCTTTGAAAGTTAATACAATGTGTAGATTTTACTCGTAGGGGGAGGTATTACCAATGAATAAGGCAAGAAATAACTTGTTTTTGCCTTATAACGATTTGACTGTATATCGTTGTATATGCGTACAACTTTACTTAGGGTGAATAATTGTTTTCTCCAGGTAAGCGAGTGTAACAGAATGTATCTTGTCGAAACTTATTTAGGGCTAGAGGCACTAATAGCACGGTATACACTGTTATTTTACCTGACTATTACTCACTCTCCTATGGATTTAAGGTAGATCCCATTTCTAACTGACACTGGGCGTTTTGGATCGTGTCAAGGTTTGAACCTAAGTCTTAAATTTTTTATTTTATATTTGACATATTTTATTTGATATGTGAAGCTTATTCGGGTTTTAATGTAATATCGTGTAATGAAGCATTTACTACTACATAGATTAGAAACTTTGTGTACTTTGAATTTCAAGTTGCTATTAGATTTTAATTTATTAGCATATACCTAAAGTTTTTTCAGAACCCATTAGTATGACCAGTTTGGTTTTACTGTAGCTGTTCAGGGCTGTGTAGAGCTGTCTGAAGTTGTTCAGGGCTGTTTAGAGCTGACTGAAGTTGTTTGGGGCTGACTGTACCAGTTTAGGGCTGATTGTAGCTGTTTAGTGATGCACGCTGTCTATACGTATGTGTATCAGTATGTCTGTACACGTGTTAGAGCCACGAATGTAGACGTAGCCAATACAAGGGTGATGTATGCTGTTTGTACGTACGTTTATACGTATGTATGCACATATGGTGGATCCGTGAAGGGTGTGATTGGCAGATACAAGTGTGGGCCAACCCAAGGACTGGGTGAAATTGTGTGGTTCATCAATTTATGAATCACACCACTGTACACGTGTCAAGAGTCATATGTTGTTCCAACTCATGTTTCAATTTTGAATCTTATTTGTATGCCAGTAGATTATGTGAATCTCACTTACACTGCAAAATATTATTTGACACAGATTTGAATTTGAGATTTTTGAATCTTAATCGTATTCCATACGCGATATTATATGAATCTCTCTTACATTGCAAAATATTATTTGAAACGTATTTGCAGTTCATGAGGTTATTTGAATCTCACTTTCTATACGTAATATTACATGAATCATATTTTCGTCTTTTTAATTTGTGAATGTTTGTATAGAGTGATTGGATCAATCGCATGTTGAGAGCTTGAGGCAATCGTTGTTTTTATACACCATATATTTTTTCTTAATTCAGTTTATAAATTTCCATCCTTCACACATTGTGTTTGTGTTGTTACTTTAATCTAAAACCAACTCGGTTTCAATTCTTATTTTTATGATGACCTGAACCTGAACAAAATAAATTAAAAATAAATAAATAAAATGTCATTAATTAAAAAAAATATTATTAATGATAAAGCCACTCTAGGACGTAAAATTATTGTCAAAACGATAAATGATGAAATTGGGACAGTAAAGGTGATTGATAAAATTACGCGAGGATTTTCCTATTTAAGAAATAATGCTTGATATCCATCAAGAGATGAAATATCGCGAGAACAATTACAAAAGAAATATGCTGAAAAAATAACTAAATAAATAAAACATATAAAAGATGACACGATTAATATGGTAAATTTGATCATTAGTTGACATTGAATTTTCAGTTATTGTTATAATATTACGTGTGCGCTTTTTGTTCCATTTGTTTTCTCTGCTATTTGAATTTAAACAAATACAAATATGTTCAGTAAATGACTTAATTACATTCAACTTATTTGATATTCATAACGACTATAACAACTACAACAATTATTTCTAATTGATTCATGGACTAAAATGGTGAAAAATATGTCCTTCCTCCGAAGAATTCTTAAAGTAATTACTGAAAAAATTGATGAATATCGTTGGTGTGACAGTATAACATGTCACTATTATAGAAGAGATATAACTCTTGTCTCTTTGGTAGAGTCTTTCAATAGTTATCTCCCATTGTTACTGTCAATGACCTCAAAGAATGAAGATAACTCTGTGGCATATCTTTCTCAGGTAGAACTTAATTTTTTTTCATCATTTCAATCAATTAACCATCTATGAAATAATTAATATCAGTGGAGAAACATTATTATATAATAATTCAAAAGGATCTGTATTGTTTCTAAATTTTCGACAAAACCAAAGCAGAAAACAGGTTGCACACGCCGTTACATGTGCAATTTAGTTTAGTTTCTAGATCCTTCTTTTATACAGAAAAAAAATCTTACTTTGTTAAATCCTGAAACATATACAATTTACGATTATTTTATTACTATGTGGAAAATAAATCCACGCCGTAGTTATTTGTAGGAAAATCTAGCATAGGTAACATTATATAAATTTCTGATACATACATAAGTTAGATTGGAAAGTAGGGCAGTTGTAGCCTGGCTGACTCTCATACTCGAGTGTATGTGCTCGAAACCCGTGTCGGACATAATGTCGACGGCGGCAAATATCGCCACTATTTCGATATAAGTGGGGGCTTCAGTCCGACAGATTTCATACACACCTCCTCACCACGTCGATTAAGGTGGTGAGTGGGTGAGTGCGTTTTGCATTTTTTCCGGGATTTGATATTGGGGGTATTGACAACCGTCTGAATATTCTAAACTTTCGTTTCTTTTATACGATTAGCTGGGGATGTCTATAGGAGAATTTGTGGATCCTCCACGAATAAACCGTAGCGTGCTGTTAGCTATAAATTTCATTGAGGGGAAACCCACACAATATTCAGAAAAAATGTTGACAAAGAGATAAGCCTCGTGGATTGCAGAGAAGATCATACAAATTAACGTTATGAAAGGCACAAAGAAAGGCAAATGAAGGGGCCCCCGGGAACGATAACCGTTTATCATGCTACGGTTTATATTGTGTTGAATATATTTTAAATAAATACACTGTTATATAAAATATTACGAAAATATTAATAATCTTATTTCTGCAATAAAACAATTAATACAAAAATTGAAATTAAAAAAGACGGCATAAAATTCAACGTGTTCCAGAACAAAATATTTATGAACTGGATCCTTTCAATAAAAAAAAATTTCAAGATAGATATGGACTACAATCAGAGTAAAGGTTCATGAAACTCATTCAGCACGCTATGTTCCAATCTTTAGTTACTCTTAAAAATACAGAATTAAAAAAATCGTATCCATTTTAATTGGACACAATCACATAAGAATTAGCTCATGAATACAAATCGAAGAAACGTATTATCACGCACGTGAGGCCGTTAAGAAAGATTATGTCAGATCGTGAAAATGAATGTAAACGCAAAAGTGCTATCATTCACTGTAGCATCATGGCCACTTGTGAAAGTGAAGAAAGTGAAAATAGCGTAAGCATAGACAACATCACTGGCGTTATAACAGTTACGGCAATGTCGTGCTTAATTTTCTTCTGACTCATATTCTACCTGAGAAATAACAAAAAATAAACATGTTATAACTTTGACAGGTATTATTGTGAAATATATTTTTTGTTTATGTTTTTCATGAGATTTTCACTATGTAAGTCTCATTCATTGAAATTGTTTGATAACCTGATTTAATATGGTTTATATACATAAACAATTTCAGTTGAAGTTTTTATATTATGATCAGTTATTGAAAACGGCGTCATAGGAGCTATATTATTATCAGAAAATTTAATACGATACACTTTGCACGATGACGCCATATCCACGTGTTTTGATATTCCGGAGTTCTTATAAAGTTCTTTACTTTTCGTTAGTGGAAACATCATATCGTTGAGGTTCCGATAGTCCTTTAAATTCTAGCCCAATCATGACATCCTAACACATAATTAATTGACGATTGATAAACATATACAACGTAATCTGGAGAGCATATTTCAATTGCAGGTGATAATAGTGGTTCGTAAACTGTTATAGCTATTTTTTAAAATACTTTTTCAGTTATAGATTTTATTCTGTACTGGAATTCATCATTGATTTGTTCGACTTGATAACTGCCTGATGAAATTCTGACAACATTCCAGTCTGGTGTTCCCTAATCTTAGTTTTATTTGCAAATACAAGCGAATTATTCGCCTGTAATCCACCGAATGATATTGATCTGATATTTGGCCAACCATGGGGCTGCAGCGGCTATTAACGCTGGTATAGCCGCATGAAGTATAAATATATCGCCTGCTTTAATTGAGCATTTAATGGAACTCATCGAAAGATGAAGTTCCATTATGATTATAAAGCCTTACTAAAATGTTTGAGTTGAGTCTTGGTTAATGATAATTTGTACGGACCACCACAGGAAATTTGATCATATTTTAGCGTTATTTTTGCTTCACATTGACTTGCACGTTTTCGTTGTAACAGCTTGATATTGATGTGACTATATGGTACTTTTACAATATCATGAGCAATTTAATTACATGTTTTCTACTGGTGCGTCATTAACTCGCATTCGTCCACCCAAAAGTTCGAGCAAAATTGCTTTGTCGCTGAGTATAACTGTATTTGCTCTATAATTAAGACCACCAGCTGCATTTACACGAGCTCGAAAGTGAATATCAACAACATATTGTCTAGGCAAATCAATAAATGCAACTTTTGGTCATTAGGAATAAAAACTAGTCGAAAATTATTAATATTTTATTATAATGTAATTATTAAGACCAACAGCTGGGTTTACACGACCTCAAAAGTGAATATCAACAACAGATTATCTAGATAAATCAAGAGTTGTATCTTTTGGTCATTAGACGTAAAGAATAATTGCAAATTATTAATATTTTCAAATGTAGGGATTAGTTTCATTAGAAAATGGTTTTCTTCTATTATTTTGTTTATTAAATCACACAATTACTTGATTAGAAAAAAAAAATATATCCCTTGAATATGCAATTTCTTGACTGAGATACAACGAGCTAAGTTAGAAAGTAAAAAAATAACTGAAAGTTTAGAAAGGAAAAATATCTTAATTCAGTGATTAGTTACCTCCTCTTTGCAGGTAAGAAAAACCAATAAGAGAAATTATATTTAAGCCGGCGTAACGAGCGACATAACGCGATGACAACTCATACACAAAATGACGTTTATAACAGTCCGATGACGAAATAGGACATAATCCTCTGTGAAATGAATATACACAATTTCTATTAGAAAGTACCAAACCCTTGCTGATGGTAAGTGGTGCACTTCGTATATTACAAATTTCAAAGCAGACAACTCTAAACAGATAGGATCGTAGTATAAGCTTTCCTTTTTTAAACCTGGATTATTAATAAAAAGGCATATGAAAAAGTACTGTGTCAATTGAAAAAAGAGAAGATTTTCCTCTGCTTAATTAGCATCACACAAAAAGAGTTGAATATATAGCGTAGTGACATCTCTGAATCTTTGGCAGAAACCATTCTATTTGTACAACTCCCGTTTTGTGGTTTGTAACATTGTGCATTTAAGACCAGTTTTTAGCACATGATAGGTATTATATAGCGGGCAGTATATTTGGGTGATGAAATTACGTTTAAAAAAGTCCAAGAAGAAAAACCAGGGCACAGGAAAATACTTGCGAACTTTACAACATACCCACTCGGACCCAGCTGAGACTCTAATCAAGGATTTTTGAAACAGACTGCTCTGTAAATACCAACGCATTAGCACACGTCGCCTTGGAGGCCCCACCCCACTTTTGTTGATATTATGTGACTTGATTATGACATTTAAAATAATTTTCGACAGAGAACATTCCCCATTGTAACTGTGCACGCAGAAATGGAAACACTAAGTCATAATTTACATTGTCGACATATATATTTTTAGTCTGGCAATAAATATGCTTTAAATACCCAATACATTATCACAATCATACACGATAATAATAGAGAGATGACGAATAAGATTTAGTAACCTTGAACTGAATAGAAGCTAATCGTACCTCTGTGGACTGAAAATGGACGAATGCGCTTACACCTATAGCGCTGGTGCCGTTAATATGAAACATCGAACATTCATTATAAACAAGTAAGGGGAAACCAAATCTCGTCGTTTCGTTTTCAGTTTGGGTCGTGTTAGATTGCGAAACATAATAATGCACGATTACAAAAGTCTTTGTGAGAATGAATTAAAATGAAGCATTGTAATTACAATAATCAAGAAAATGCAGCGTAATGAATGAGCATGTGTGCTATTTCTTTATATATTGTGCCTTTCTATGACATGTAGCCAGTCTTTCTGATAATCGCAAAGTCATCCATCTTACTTGTATTAAAGTATGTTTCTTTATGTCAAGTGTAAGTACATTAGCTAGCTTCATTTAGTCATACCTTGTATAATCCAGTGCAATAAAAAAAAAAGAAATATGAAACAAGTTCTCGCCGAAATTGGTAGGAATATATTTGCTTTATTCCACGTGTTTTTTTGTACATTGCTTTAATTCATTGGATATTTTAAATCCTTTAATTCAATGATTAGTAATATAGTAAAGATATATGTGTGCTCCGTAACAAGAGATAATTCGCGACAAATACGATCTAAAGTGAAACCTGTTATTAAGATGGTCTGGAATGGCACGCGAATGTCAATGTGGGTTACGTAAACAAGCATGCGACTGTACACTTGCCCTGTAGAAGGCAAACTCGTGCGCACTATTATTTGATTAGTTAAATATGACTTGAAGATCAGAATGAGACATCTTTAGTTATGACTATTCAAGTTTTACTGAAATGACAACATTTACTTGTGCGAGAAATTATAGTGAATCAGATTTGTTTAACTGATACACAAATGAGCACTATATAAAATGTATATGCACCACTAATAATGTTGTATGCATCAATGGTGACTTCTAGAAAGTAAAACTAACATAGGTCTAATAAGCGCTCTAAGCAAAATTTTGCCTCTGTAGGTTACATTTTGGAGAATGTGATTACGCATACCTTTAAATGCCATTGATACACTTTATGTCATTCCTTTGCCATTGAATGTCAGTCGAAGTTCATTGTATACATATACTGAGAAGAGTGTTTGACTTAGTTAAACCGTTTTCTGTAGCGTGTTATGATGTATCATGGAAAACGCCTGCTGTTAAGTTGTACAACACACATAAATGAGATGCGACAATATTGTCATTTATAAATAGAATCTGGCAACACACTGACAAAAAAAACTGGCTTAATAATCTAATAAATTGGAGGTAATACTGTAATCATTTATATATCTCGTGTATGATATGTCGCGTTTTATATTTAAATGCGTATATAATATATACTCCACCCATACAAAATATCTTCCTTCATACTGGTATAAGACTATAAACGCAGATGTCAATTTAGATTTTTTTTAGTTACATTGCGCATTAAATAAAATTTTAATTTTGAAGAAATCTCGTATTTACAAGTTAGGAATTAAAGGTTCATACAAAATAATGTCTTACTCCCATATCCCATTGACTGCTGAACGTCCATACTGAAAATAAATTACAATGTGACCCGAATTCGTGTTCACGCGATTGTATAATGATGCCCCTGTACTAAAAATAGTTATATTCAATATTAACTGTCTTTATCCAGACTTATTCCGAACTATCATTGTAAAAGAAACAGCGATCGATAATTTTCATCGACAATATTTGAATCACTATTATTATGCTGATAACTCACAATTCCCCATTGAACAAGATATGTTAGAATTATATTGCAATCAAATTATACAACTCAGATAAAAAATATTAGTTTATATAAGTAAGATTGTTTCCAATTCTCATTTGACCTTTATTATATAATCAAACACTAACATGCCCTAACGACAAGTATGAAAGTATAGCAATATATATTATACAAAAAGCTAGTACTAAATTATATTTAGGCTAACATGTGTTAAATGTATGTAATACATTGAAACAATGGAACTTACAAGCAATGGATGCATAGTCCACGTAACTATTACAGAGAATTGGCATATGGTTTTAATGGCTCTGTTATTGACAATGATTTTCATGAGATGCTGATCTCAAATGGTAGAGCGCGATGCACAATATTTTAGCATCCAACTCCAAGAATATGAATGCAAATGTAGCTCACCATTCTTTAGTCACCCATACAAATTGTAATGGGACAGTTGGTCAGATTCCATTCTGAAATGTTAATACAAACATTAACAGTGAAAAGTTTGCTCTGCAAATGTTATTCTTCTGCAGTAAATGCGAATGTTACTCATTTAACCAGGTTAGTGTTTTATCCACTCCGTTTTTCTTAATTCATTTTGATGAAAGCCTGTCATATGGTGAAAATTGGTCAATAAAAACAGTGTATAGCTATAATGATATAAAGGTGTATGTGTGCCTTGCTCTCTCTCTCTCTCTCTCTCTCTCTCTCTCTCTCTCACACACACTATTATATATATATATATATATATATATATATATATATATATATATATATATATATATATAGGTATGGTATGTGTATGTGTGTGTGTGTGTCTGCGTGCGTGTGTGGTGTGGTTGTGGGTTTTAATATATACAGCACTCCATTATACGACACAGATATTTAGATATTGTACCGCTTTACGTTTTGTGCAATGAGCATTATTCCGTTTAACGTGAGAATGATTATCCCATTTCATTGGTATGTGTTCAGAATTGTCTTTATGACAATATATCCCCTTAATCATGCGAAGACCAGACATCCCCTTAAACGTTGAAATGACAATATATCCTATCTATAGTTGGTATGATGATATAACTTATTTAATGTGTGCTTTGATGTATTCGTTGTGCAAAAATTGGGACAGTGTGCTTTTTATGTATGGACTATATATGTATATATCTATTTATCTATCCATCTCTCTCTCCCTCTTTATTCTGCATATATATATATATATATATGTGTTTGTGTGACAAAAGGTGTACGTGTAATCAAGTTCAGAAATTTCACGCATTGTGTGCATTGCCTTGATTTTACGAACAACACTGAGATAAACATTAATTAATGCACGTCGAATCATCTATTCTTCGGGTGTACAATATTGCCAATTATTTGTATAGGTGTAACCACAGTAGCACTAATTGTAACTCTAGCCATGCTTAGCGCTATTGAAGTTTTGATGACAACAGTATTCCCAGTTTTTCATTACATCTACATAGCATCAATAGTATAGAGATCCTTTGTTCTCGTGTATACCACATGGATGTGTATCAAGACAATTAGTTATTTTGACAGTCAGCCGATTCTGATCATAGCTACATAAAGTTCTAACACTACAACTTAAGCACCTTGCGTTTCCTTCGGCGTTAGTAAATAGGCATTGGGTCTCGCAGCAATAGGCCCACGTATTTTCAGTGTAACACCAGCTGTATGTTGTGCCTTGATTACGTCCGCACTTGTTGTCAGAACGACAAATACTGTTACCAATGGTATAGGTGGCTCAATTGGGTGTATCTCTACCCATGACACTCAGCGGATCCTTCAAATTGTCCACAGTCGTATTTGTATTGCTGGTAGCCAGATGCAGTGTTGGAATACAACTTGGATGTTGAAGCAGAAATAGGCTAAGTAGGAGCGGTTTATACGTCAGGCTCACTCTAGAACAGAACGCAAAATATCAATTAAACAGACCGTCGATTATCGTTTTCCTATTTAAAGATTTACTTGCAGATGGACATCAAAAAAATACATAGTTTTAATTGATAACCTATGTTAGCTCAATCGCATTGGATACAAATTCAAAAAGCCAGCTAATAGACCTCTGGTCTATTCGGCTGATTGGAAATTAATCGCAGCACATATTTACAAAGAATATCTCCCAACACTAGGCTAATTAAAAATCGAGGTAAACCTATCTAACAATATCATGACTTGCTCATTTAGGGACACAATTGTTGCGTTTGAATTATCTAAGCATTTTCATAAAATGCAATTTTTTATATATAATATTGATATAACTTTAGGAAAAGATTGTGATTGATGGATAAGTTCTTGAATATGTGTGTTGTTGCCTAATATATTTGTTAATGCGTCCAAAAGTTTACGTTAGAGAATTAAGTTATATTATAATAATTGCTTGTGTACTTTTATTTATCTAATATTTTCACTTCATGATTATGCATTTTTCTGTATCCAGAATGTTTAACATGATGCGTAAAGTTTATATATCAAATGTTTGTATAGTTTAATTGGAATAAAAACTCGACTTCACATTATAAACTTCTGTTTTTCTTACAGTCCAAACCTATAATATAAGTCACATGGGTCATGTAGGCATTCAACACCCATAAACTAAGTAATGGCTGTCACTGTTTAGAGTTTTATTCTACCTACCTTTAATTGGCAAGTATTCAATTCATTTGGATGAATAAAGAGCCATATTCCTTTGGAAGAGCATTATTTATAATACCCAAGATGTGCATAAGGCAAAATTAATGTTAAAGTATGTAGACATTTTGGACGAAATGAACGTAAAGGTGTGTTCTAATGCATTCCATATTGTGATGTCACAATGAAATCATCTAATTTTGTTAAACACTTTCGTACTATCCTCGATTGTGATGATTCCACACGACGCGCTTTTATTTTGACCTAAGTATAGATATTGACACCATTGTAAAAAGTCTATAGTGACAGATAATTTTCCTCTAGAAGTTTCTTGTTGACAGTTAAGGCGCAGATCATTGAATAATCATAAACGAATAGACTTTTGTAATAGACAATTAGTGTTGAATTTTAAAAGAACACTTGTACTATAATGCCTCTCTGCACACCATTTACGATACTATCGATGTCGCCAGGAATGACATCTCCATAAACGAGGCAATAACATTGAATTTCTTTCTTTGGATCTCATAGTCCTTCTATACTTATGATTGGGGCATGATTGTGTAAAGAACTTTACATAAATAACCATTACATAATAATATAATGGAGAATAGAAGCAAATGTCTTTAATAACAATGTAATTAGAAACGGGCCTTAAAGTTTTGTCCATTACAGAGTCAGTACAAACGTATTACTTAACTTTGCATATGTCTCACAACTGCTTTCAGATGACCTATTTTATAGACGTAAATGTTCGATGTGTATGCACACATTTATAATGATATTATCGTACGATAAGAAAGGTTGTAAAATTTGCTTTAAGGAAAATTAATTAAGTAATATTAATCGCACAAAGGATTCTACATTCGCCATCTACATCTACATCAATATCGAAATCCAATACTACACATATAAATCGTATTATAATTCACTCTTAATAATAATTCCATTTTAAAGTTAAATGATGAGCCTACAAGACTATAGTCTTGTCTGAGTAGATTCATCAATTTTCTTCTCTTTCCATACTCAATTTAATTGTTAAAGAAAACATTTCTATACGCTTAAATTCACGTGCTGAAGTTTGTAGTTTGTAAGTCCAAGCACCACGCTAAATAGGAGACTAGTCGATCTTTATCTTGCAGATGGTTATAGAAACCATCTTAGGCTGATTTAACGCTCGATTCCAAGCTGGCCTCTGCCTGTTATTTACACCCCAATGAGGTGGTTTAAATATTTGATTTCTTTTCTACATATCAAAATGATATTTCAGTGCATTCAAGGGTTTCTTGATATCATATATATCTGAGAGGACGTGAAACACAATTTTTATCAGCGTTGTCAACTGGTTAAATTCATATCGGTAATAATAGCAAAAACGTGGTTGCAATTAGATAAAATACAATCCTTAATACGGACGCCAAAAACCGAATAGAACACGTTAGGTGAGATGTGGAATGGTTGAAACTGAATGTCATCTCTGGCGACAAAAGATATCGATATATTTTTGTCCGTGAATAACGTATGCAAGACTAGTAATAAAAATCGACAGCAACATTATATCGTCATGTTTCCCTTTAATACTCATGGATAAAAGATCAAAACTCGATATTTTCTCTATTGTAAATACAAATACAATTTTGGCGTGTGTTATACAGAATGTCTCGATCACAATCATGATACAGTATCCAATTAGTCCGCTAAGAACAATGCATGTAAAAAGAAGACATTTAGTAAACTTTAGAGTAGTGTCAGAAAACAATTGATGCAATATCACTTACTGTTGAACGGGAAAGTAAATATATTTTGAGATACATTTCCAAAGTAGGTCATGCACATATATCTTTTTTTTACATAGTTGTTCTTGTCAGTGGCAAATAGTAAAGTTTTGATGATATATTGATTGCAATATCTAGTGGAGCAATTCAACCTTCCACAATAACTCACTTTGGAATTGCCAGCGCTGCATATCCTATACATGTGAAGGCGCAGAGCAGATCAAGTCCCATTACTAAACGTCCCGGACCATATATATTCGTGTTTGGATATGTAAAGTCTTCCATGGCGTTAGTCAGGGACAAGTTATTTGTTTAATATAGTAAAACTACTCGAGCAAGACGTACATATCACACTTTAATCACTTATATCTCCAAACGGTTAGCTATTCATGTTTACTGGGAATACTAAATGCCTGGATCAAACACCACGTATTCATTCAAATCATTTTATGCTACAATGCTTGGTTATTGACAACTGTATCATTTTCCTAGATTTATTGATGATTTATTTTCAGTTCTTTAAATGATTTTAATATATTATGTTTGCGTAACACATATATCCTTGAGAGAATCACCCTTTGATATCAATAGACCAAGAAACTGCAATCAAATGTATGAAACTCAAATTATCATCATATGTGTCCATGTCTTTTATAATCTATTAAGAGTCAATTCTTATTCCTTAATCATTTAAATTCTAAATACTAAGAGTCTAACTCAATGTGCGCTATTGCGTTTTGAAAAAAGAAAGGATTACATGTAACTGCTGAAATTGAGTCTGCGAGTATTATTCCTACAAAGAGATATAAGATAGTCTTGTTGCAGCAAGAAATGTCAAATATGATCAGCAAATGGATCAGCAATACATTCAAAGATTGTATACATTCATCTTCATTAACAAAGAAAATCCCATGACAAGTATAAAACAATACATGTACTACCCTTTGTAAATTGAAATCAGTATGATATGTGTTTCATTGCGCATGTTCATTGCAGTAAAAAGCTAGTCAATATTGTTACTATCAGTTAATCCTAAACACATAAGCCCACACTTTCAGTAATTGATTCCCTCGCAAGATGACGGGAGTCATTAGGGAAGGTAAAACACAGTTTTGTCTGTGCAAAAAGTTAAATGTTGTTCTCAGCTACTTTTGGCTACTTTTTCACAGTTATGGTTGGGTAAAGCGATGTAAGAATCAATTCTCATTGGCAAGGAAGGGGTAAAACTTGTTGATTAGGTCATTTGGATTAAGATCAATAACTAACAAAAAGAGTGAAATATAATATTTTTCTATCCGTACAACATCATTCCTACGACTCCATCATAGGCATGTTTAATTTTTTCACTGACATGTTCAAATGATGGTGTATTTAAATAATTTATCTTTGATAACGAAATGACCAGCATAATTGACAACACTATGTTGTTCCTTATTGCTTTACAGTATAGCATGCGTTTTATCTACTTAGTTATATATATATAACAAGTTTGATTTAAACAGCTTGGATACAATTATTTGTTTTATTCGAAAAAGGTAGGAGCATATAAAGTTTTACTCACTAAGAGAGACCAAATGGATTTTTTTTTCTGTGATACTAGACTTTCATCTTATTTCATATTTAAATGTGCAAGTGAATTATGACTAACTTGCATCAAACAATGAATATTTTAAAGACATATTTCAATGTTACTTGCAGAAAATTTCATTAGTAATCTAAACTAATACAGTAAAAACTTGCAATGAAAAGCCGCTGTCTATAGAAATCAAATTCTTAATGGACAGATGTATACATTATATAGAGTTGTTGCCAAATAAGAGATACCATCTGTCTATACAGACTATTTTTTATTGCGAAATGTGTAATCTTTCAAGATAGGTTATTCATCTTCTTTTGGCTTATTTCAGTGATGTAGAAATGTAAAACTCAGCCAAGGCTCAAAACCAGAACCATCAATGCAGAGCATACCCAATATATGTTTCAACCATGTCAATGCTCCAATAAATTTCGCTGTGAGATCAATAAATATGATAATGTATTATTGACTTTGTTGTTACGCATAAGACTGTGCGATCGGATGGTTGGTTCGGGTGATATACATCGTGTACTTGCTTGTATAAATGTATAACACAAAGACGAAAGAGCTATTCTGTATATATTACCTGTATTCGCATTGAAATGAGTCTGGTGCTAGGCAAATGTGTGTTATGTGAGAAAACATGTCAGTAGCTGCCCGTTGGTCAGCTTTCTTCCCAAGGCATTCTGGGTTCTTACTCAACCAGTTAAAATTATCTTCATGTACATGATTTCTTACGCTGACAAATTGCTTTAAACCTTAGCATCTACAACTTTTGCCAACCAGATTGTAAGGGCTTGTTAAATGTTGTGCGTATGCATGTGTTTCATCTTGTAATGATAATCATGATTGTACAAGAGGATGAAGCGAAAGAAACATGAAGTTTGTGGTATTTGTGTTCCAATGAAAGAGATATAAACAAATTTAAAGATGGAAGATAAATAAATTGACGTGAGTTATGAAACCTATTTGCGCATTGTTGCAAGTAGACTACATTGTTGAGAGTTAGAGATGGAGAATTCTGTGATAGATGGATTAGGCATGAATATAATTCCTCTATCATATAATGTCTTCCATTTAATTCTTAGCTCTATTAGTCATTGACCAGATTAGCTTATGGTCGTTTGTCCATCTATATTTTAGCACCAGTTTGTTATTGCTACTTCACCAAGTGTACTTTGAAGATTGCCTGGACACTTTAGACACATTCGTCTTATTGTCTAGATGGTCCTTAATGGAAATTGTACCACTGAGACATCAAATACAGACAAACGCTTGATGTAACTGTTCCTCCTAACTGGGTGGTCACGTTAACATGATGTGTACAGTAACATTTTTCGTATCATATCTAGTTCGTCCAAAATGAAAACAAGGTATATGTGACATCCAATATGGTCTCAATGCAGCCCTGGTGTCAATATTATCATTTCTAACTAGAAAGGCATTTTAGCATGCTGTTTGCATTGAAAAGTGTTCGCATGTCTATTTTGTCATTTTCTTTAAATGGTGTGGATCTGTGTTTCAATATGTCACAACGGTTATATGGAAACCATGTTATTACAACTTCGAATCAACAAATTTTCATAACAACACGTGGTTACAATTAAATGTTGTGTGATATCTAGTTATTCATCAAGCAAATCGTATCAATCTGACCTCCGATATGTTTGCCATAGCTGCCGTTTTGAGAAACTTGATATCGCAACTCCTTCTGAATGGAAAGACTTATTGACATGGTGTTTTCACCAAACAACTTTATATGGAGTCTTGTTGGTTCTAGAGGAAACTGGTACTGATTTAAAAATAAGTATGGCTGCCGTGTCAGTCATTTTAAAAGTCTCGTTTTTCACTACTCTCATTACGGAAAGCAATATTGACATGGGTTTCCAAGGCAAAGAAAAAGATATCATTCATATAATGAACAACTGTGCGTGGCTGCGTCAAGGAACCACTAACAAATGTGATAAAAAATGCCGTGGAGAATATTGTAAAAAACATAATTATCTTATAAAGAAAAATCCTCATGCTGGTCCACGAAGTTGTGTTGGATGTAACAACGGCGTTAGAGGATTATATCAGATTTGCAAAAATTGCGGTGGAGATCGATACAGAAGTTTGATGATATATTATAAACACAGAAAGAACATAAATCCACAAATAAAAAACCACCATCAGAACTTGAATATTACATGAAACATAGAACAAATTCCGAAGATTCCGAAGATTCCGAAGATTCAGATGAAAAGAAAAATATTCATCAAACTTAAAATTTCTTTTACAACATGAATAGCAGCAGAGAGGGTTATTGCTTACGCTAGCAAACGTTTCAGGCCCTCAGAAAAGGGGTACCAAGCTCATAAGCTGGAGTTCCTGACGTTGAAGTGGGCAATTGCAGATAAATATTTCTGATCTCGATTACGTTTGAGGTCCACACATACTCTTTCCCCTGACATACATCACTCCCACAGCAAAGTTAGATGCCACAGGGGATTGCTGACTAGCCTTCCATGCTAATTGTGATTTTACCATCTTTTATAAATTAGGAAAGTTCATAGAGACACCGTTGGCCTCACTAGCAGACCAAATGTATTTGCTAAATAGTACGCTGCTGAGATTTGTCATATTTCAACCGAAGAGATCAAACCTAAGACTAATTTTACATCAGTCTATTTGAAGTCTGCTCAGGGAAGTAAAGTAGCGTTAGCCAGACTTGTTGATCTAGTGCGAAGTGGAATCGTATGCTGCTAGACGAAGATGCTATTCTGTATCGAACCGTTTCGAATGACGGCCAACGAAATAAGCAATTAGTCTCACCCCATAATCATAGACATCAGGCCATAAAAGACATCCATGACGATGTATGTCATCATTGCAAGGGAAAGTGTATCGGGCTTGCATGACAGCGCTTTTCCTGGCCCGGGTTAGATAAGAATCTTGGATCCGCCATTAAGCAATGTGCTCGCCGGATCTTGAAAGGGACATGTTAAGATTGCTGAGTTAATCCCAATACAGACAACAAACCAACATTAAGCTGGTTTGTATATACTTATTATCAGGTGAAAGGTCTAAGGGTGGCTTCAGCATATTTTTGTGATCAAATTTCACCAGGTATGCTCAAGCTTTTTCCTTGCCACATCATGACGGCACAGACAACCACCAAGACCCTGTATGATCACTTCACTAAGCTGTATTCTTTACGTGAAAGGATCAACATCAACCGAGGCAGGAACTGTCAGAGTTCACTGACAAGGGAACTCTGTAAGGTAATCGTACTTCTCCAAATCACCCCATGGGGAACGGTTTAGATGAGCTTTTCAACCCAACATTGTTAGAAATGCTTGGCACACTGGAAGCCAACCATAAACTGGACGTATAAATCGTATATCAGACAAATTTTTCATTCCTACACCGCCACTAGATTTTATGCCACTGGGTATTATCTCCATTTTTTAATGTTTGATTGGCATCCCAGGCTATCGCAACGCCTATTTGGGTACTCGTCCTGGAAATGATGGTGCCAAAGACCCGGTCTGTTATGTGCAGAAACTTCAACAATGCCTGGCGTTATTGTTACCTATGTGCTGATGAAGAAGCATGAAAATAGGCTGCACGTACAAATTATATTTACGAGTGAAAGGTCCGTGGCCCCAACCTACAAGTCAACGATCGTTTACTTGTAAAGAATCTGACCGACCGCCGGGAACACCACCCTTTTATAGCCGACAAGATTCCCAACCCTGATATATCAGTCTAGAGGGTACAAATGGCAAAGCAAACCCGAGAAGCATTAACAGGAACATCTTGCTCCCTTCAACTTGCTTCCATCTTCCCCTAGCTCTGATGCTATAAAAAAGTCCCGAACTCCCAATCCCCAATCAGAACTAGTAACTCCAGATCCCCATGATCAAGCAGTGTAAAACGATTCATGATCCAGTCCAAAACACCAATATTCTGAAGTGTAATGTATACCTATCCACTTCTCACGCCTGCCTATAGTCGAGATCCCATGCTCCGGGATAATAGATTCAGAAACTCCCATTCATTTCCTACTGAGACAGTTGGTTCCCATTTACAGGAAACCATTTTAACCCCTGACCGGCAGAATTTCCACGGTCTGTCTCAGCAGGATATTCTAACCCACTAACGAGAGGATGTTCTGACTACTCCTGCGTCAGAGACTTCGTCGTCCGTAATACAAACCGATAGTTTGGAGGATACAGACCTTCGGTTGGGTAATATCAGGTCTCCACCTACACCAGGACAAAGGAGGTCTAGCCGAGTTATCAAACCACAGAAGAGGAATGGGGAATGGGTATAACTTCTAGTGGCGGGATCTGAAGACACTGACCGATTTTCAGCAATTACTGTTATCTAAAGAATATTCAAACATTTTCATTTAATAATGAACATTCTTCTATACGTTTCTAGTATTTGAGGCTAATTATATTTTATTTTATTTCAGCTTGATGAAGAAAGGCCACGTTTGACGTTAACCGCCACCAACTACCGCACCCACATGTGAGCTTTGGACATGATGCGCTCAAAATTTGGCAATATAGCATCAGACCCTGAATCTTTGTGTCCCATGACTTCACCAAGTGCAAGTGATAAACATGAGATATATATTGGTGTCGGTGGCCTCTCCAAGTTCCTCATATACCATCCTAGATGGTGTCACAAACTGACAATAGTATATGCATATAAATTTAACCAGTGTACAAACTGACCTAAAATAAAGCTATACATCATATTCAATCTCTGAAGTCGGGGAAATGACATTTGAATTCACACGAATTTTATTTCATATCAAGATAAACCTTGTTGCCATGATAACCACACCAAAACATGTTGTTACGACTATTTGGTCTTAAACAATGTAATAAAGAAGAGCGAGAACGTACATTATATTTTATTAAAACACAAATAATCCTAAATGTAATACCACAAGTACAAAAATATTCCGCAAGAAATTCATTCGGCAATCACGTTATATTGACACCAGGCCTACAAGTCATAATACTAAATTCTTGATGCCGAGCGCCTCGAGAGATATCTGTTAGTATCATTTTTGTAATTCTTGGGTTTAAACTCGCGACCGTCAGTATGCGAGACGGACGCCCCAATCATTTGGCAACCGTAGGGGGTCTCTTAGTTAAGAAATTACTCAAAGGCTAATTGATATGGAATAATAGGAGCATCTGATAATGACAGTAGCAAAGGCACTGTAAAACACTTTATATTAAATTAAATGTCGTATTTGCACCACTGAGTCTACGAGAGAGCTTCGAAAACATCTCCAAGTGATCTTTTTCATTGTAGCTGATGACATTATCAGTGTGTTCTTTCGTAATTATATACACCAGATATAATCGTGTTCATTAAACCATCTAACGCAAACACACAAAATATAACATGACGCTGAAAATATACATTATGCACCTATGAATCGACATTCTTTCCTCGTGAATCCTCTACAAATGGAGTGGTCGAAATAAATCAATCTGGAAATTGATTTCATAACACCAAGTGACAAAAAAGGAGTTCACGGTGTATTCTAGTAATGAAACAAGATATTGATTTGCGCATGGAACGAATTGATCACTGCATTGTCAAAATTGGAATGCACCGCATGTTACCAGGTTTGACCTTTTGAAAGAATTGTAGCAAACCCTAATCAAGGAAAGAGAAATGGAAATTTCGGCATTGTTTAATCTAGACTCCCTTTTCAACGTAATATTATCCTGGTTGGTACAAAGCGTTTGCCTTCAGATTGCAAGAAATAACTGCTCATTTTCATATGTTAGCAATTTTGCTTCAATCTCGACATCTGGCTCTACGTGCGAAACCCTCAGCTCCAGATATTTATAGAATTTCCAAGCTCTGTACTCTGAAAATTGGCTAAACCACGGCTATTAGTAATTTACATCCTGACTGTGTGTTGCTGGTACAACTAACTTCCCCGAACGATTTACATGAGTATCTCTATCTTCATAATGATTTAAAATCTTTATCTGGCAGAGTAGTTCAATGGGTCACCTCCAATAGAAGTGTTAATGAGATAATTTATTATCGTTTCAATTGTACACGGACAATAATGTGTAGTCAAAAGGGGAGATTGAGTTATGGGCAACATAATCAGGCTCAAACTCATTTTCTTTATATTTGTGACACATATTTTTTTTCTTCAGTTTTGACTGAGCGGGGAGAAGATTATTTTAGCTACTGCACAAATCTTTGACAACATACAATTGTAACTAGAGACATGATCAGTAAGAATATTTTCTATGTCTTTGTTTAAATTTTCTCTTTCACTAATTTCAATGGTCAATGGACAATATGTCTAAAACTAGATCAAACCGTATTAAACCTAACTATTCTTAAGCTGATTCACTAACAGCAAACAATGAACACATTCGTCACAATAGTTAACTATATGAAATAATCTTGATCGAGTAATATTCTTAAAGGTTTGACGAAGGTTTTCTAAAGCCCCATACTTTTCAGATTGATGTTGTTGCTTTAGGGATATCACCCATTTTTCTGCTAAGTATATCCACCGCGGCAGGTACCAGTGGTGGAGTAGTAACCCGGATAAATGTCGGTAAGACCTTCAGACCCACATGAAGCTCCTGGCAGCATTCTCACGCATCGAAAGCATTGTAAAGCACACGGGCAGCATGAAAATCTCTAAAAATCTTAGGTGGATGATTTATAATGTTGGATGCATATAATTAATTCTAAACGTGTTGGAAAATCACTATATAACGTTTGATTCTTGAAAAGATGGAATATATTTGGGATGGCCATATTGTGTTAGACAAACATGATCAAAGCTGTTAATATGGTTTAAATTTTAATATTCATCAACGGAATTGTATCTGGTAGTCATTTTGTCCCGCACATTTTGGTAAGAATGTATTGGCTGCCTTACTTGTACTTAATAAATGGATCTATACAGTCTAAAATTAGTATTCTATATAATTCGTGAAATGCAGGTAGTGGGTGTAGACGAACATTATGTATCGTAAAACTGTATTATCTTACCATTTGACCAGTGTGACAAGATCTACAATCTTTAGAACAGACCTTTTAATCTTCGGCCGCTAAAACTGTTCGAAGTTCTTTTGATAGGCCTTATTGACAACTAATTGACCATAAACTGATTTTCATAGGCTAGATTAAGAATTTTCTGTCGATATGACCTAGGAACAAGATTTTAATAGGTCAGTTTTCCCTCGGCACAAGTGGTGTTGTATCTCACAAGGATCTGAGTTCTCGCAAAATAATAAACTGGTATATGTGTATCAGTTTCACAAATAGCTCCCTGTCCTCCCCCCCCCCAACCGAAAAATTATTTTGTTCCTGTTCGATACCGAGTAAATGTATTTTATCGGCCTGATAAGATTAAAGACAATGAGTGGTTGCAAGAATGATACTGTAATCAACATTTGTTGATAAAATAATACCTAATGCATTAGAGACCCCATCCAAAGACCGATCAATAAATGTCTGATCTGATCTATTAATTTTCTTATCAGCATCATTCTCTATATCTCTAATTGCCATATCTCTAGTAACTGGCTCGCACTGGGTATAAATTAAAGATTTCTTTGTCGATCAAATTAACATTTTGATGCTACATCATTGTTAACATGCTACAACATTATTAACCACAACCTAATATCCAGCTTGGTTATCACCAAGTAATAACTGATTACCCTGGATGGGTAAATAAGTCTCTGCTAAAACTATTAGGGATCCTGACACCAATATTAATTACATATTTACATAATGGAAACGGATATTAGCAAAGCAGCACTCTGATCCACTAGCAGAATAAGAACACTTACATTATATAAAGGCTAGTTATTTGAAAAAGCAGGACTGAATAGGTTCTGTATCTTTCAATAATATTATGGGGAAATGCTTAGCGGGATCAGCAAAAAAGTGATATGTAACCGTTCGACATGAATAGTTGAGAATTAATCTTCACAAGATAAGACAGAAGTTGATTCGAGTCAACAAATATATGCATGCAAAGGTGATTTCAATCAGCGTCGACCATTTTATGACCAGTAGTTTAATATATTTCATAGAGAGATGTATATTTAATTTTCATAGTTAGTTTAATTGATTCTTTTTTTTCAGTATGTGCTACTGATAATGTAACATTTTATGTTGGACTTGACTTTGTCTAAAATCAAGGTCTTTTTCTACCGAACCAGAATTATTGATTTTCCTTTTATAGTAAACAAGTTTATCTCAATCTGAGCCTAGAACTTTGGAACTGATCCATTAGTTGCTGGGTCTGCACGTTGTTTGCTACACATTTCATATTATAATTTTAGTAATATGCTTCTAATTACAGCTCGGATTTTATGAAAACATATTGCACCTACAAAATGGTTATTTTCCATCAGATTTTCTTTTCAGAAAATTCTGATTGTGGCACGCTGTCACGTAGAGGACTATTCGATCATGATACTGGAACACCTATTTATTCATGGCGTACGGTCATATCAGAATCGGCTGTATTGTTGTGTCCAGACATTAATTTGGGTCAGACTTTACTTTATAATAAATTAGTTAATTCAAGTGATTCTTCTTTGGAATTGCAACATGCTATTAAGATACATTCGTGGAAATAAACTTGAATTTATGTTGCCCTTTCAAGACATATTTTATTCTTGGATTGTATTATTGTGATCCAACAAAAGACTGTTAATATATCACGATACGCATACGCTTTCACCGTCGGATTTATTCAGAATATATATTAGGAATTGTGTCCGTAATGATGGGATTGTTTGGAATTTAATTAGAAATAATAAAAATTCGTATTATTTATATTTTAACTTTGCATTTTATGGAAATAAAATATTTGTTGAATATTGCAAAGATTGTTGCTTAGCATTCTTTTCTGATGCATTATACTGAATGTTTAAATACCATAGGGTGGTAACCATAGTTACAGTCAGTTTTGAAATGTACAAAAATGTCACCATTATATTACATTAGCCATGTTACATTGACCTTTTGTAGCCATTACATCAGTCAAGACTGAGGTAGAACATAGTTTAACGTTAGCTTTGATATTCTGTATTTGGGTACAATATAGTGCATATTGCTAGTGCATACTGATATTATATTTTGAATATAATATTGTAAGCAGCATATACACCACGAAAAACCAAGCAGCCACCCAAATACTTCGAAATAGATGACCGATTGTGGAAACTTTGAAATTGTATGCAACAACTAAATTAAAATGACTTACTAGTATGCTGTGATGCTATGCTTAAAATAGGTTTAACACGGAAATACACCATGGTGTTAAATAGAGTCAACAAAAATGTCAGGACTATTTTCCAGAATAAAATTAGTTGCAACTAGGGTCAAATTCTAGTATTTCGAAAGACTATGTTAATATCGATTGGTCTTTTCCGTGGAGTTAAACTTCAAATGGGCTTAAAATATAAATATCATATTTCTCTAAGGTTTAAGATAGTTATTAAAGCGGTCCATGAAACCCTTTCTAAATATATATAGAAAGCATATTTAAATGTTTTCATTTCACAGCAGGACCCTTGCTAATACCAGAGTAAATGCATTTCGGCCTTATATCAAGGAAACAATGTACCAATATCATTAGTATATATATATACACTTAGTCTTTCTACATTCTTATAAACATACCATCACCTTATAAAGAAGATTATACAGAGACAAAGAAAACTTTACATTAAGATAAACAGATGGATTAAAATACATAATTTAATGTCACGATATCGAGCATTCTGTATTTTGAGAGAAGTGATAGTATTATTGAAACAAATGGTGCACTGACTGCTGAAAGATAAAAGGTAACGTTTTAATGGAGACGTTGTCATTGAATAAATAAACAAGCAGTTGGAAAGAAACTGCTTGGAGTGAAATAGCTTTAAGAATTTATTTCTGTGAAATCCTTATGATGTATGCAGTGTGGGAGTTTATAATAATGTCAATCACCAGGATATGATTTCGCAGACATGTAGCCTGCAGTCCCTCCCAGTCACATTATTCTGACACCAGGCCGACCAGTCCTAACACTAACACTCAGAGATAAATCCCGATATAATCCAAGATGAAAGGCAATGACGACTATAATAGTCAGCGTTGTACTGATGTGTCCGAAGTCTCTTCTTGAGTCACATAAAATAATATTCCAGTTTTTGAATTCTGTATACATGGCATTTAAAAAAGTAAAGAACTAGAGGCATTTAAATTTGAAAAACAACATTTTCTGAAACATGTTTGTTAATATTCATGTATCATAAGGACGAACAGCCACATTTTCTGTTTATGCAATATTTCGATATCAAGTATGGAGGCATATATGTAGTTTGTTACGATTATATGCTCTAAAATAAATAAGAAAAAGAGAGTGAAGACCACAAGCTTAGTAAAATTAAAGAACAATTTATTTCCCTAAAATACTAAAAGAAACATAAGAAAATATAACTTAACGGTTATACAAATTAAATCCAAAAACAATCCAAGAATTAAAAATCCCACAAGTTATATCAGTGAAAGATTCTAAGTGAATCATAATTCACATCCCGATGTAATTCAAGGTGTAAGGCGATAAGGACTGTAATGGTCAGCATTGTCCTGATGTGTCAAAAGTCTCTTCTTGAATCACATAAAGTATTGTTCCAATTTTTGAATTCTGCATAATTTCCATGAAGTGTCTTTGTCCGATAAAAAACATAGCATTTTTTTATTCCCAGGGAAAATAACCACATTACATTCAATAATCTGAAAAAAATAAAAACACTCAGCCCAATCTTGATACAGCACAAAACACCTCGAATATAATTCTTATCATAACATCAGCTATTCTTATCATAACATCAGCTATAAAACTAACTGCAAAGCAGAACAGATTCTACGATGTGGGTCACGAATTCAACCTTCTAGAGGAAATGGAGTGTGATGTGATTTGGATTTTTAACGTAGCTTTAACAATTGTTCAGTCATATCGCTACGATGTCTGCAATGTGGCAGTTTATAGTGATGTCTAGCACTGGGGCATCATGCCGCAGACATGTAGCATGATGTCCCACCCAGTCACATTAACCTGACACCGGGCCGACTAGTCCTAACACTAACCTCTTAATGCTGAATGCCAAGCTAGGCAGCTGTTAGTACCATTTTTGTAAGTCTTTGGTATGACTCGGCCGGGGATCGAACCCACGACCTCCCGCATGCTCTAACCACTAGGCCACCGGAGCGGTAGAGAGGAAATGGAAGCTTGTTACATAATAATATTATGTAGCGAGGAAGTGGAAGCTTGTTACATAATAAACATCACGTCGATCAGCTGTGATCTTGAGTCAACTTAAAATTCTTACTCTGAGAAACAAAACAAATACAAAAAACGTTGTTTACCAAGACTGTCATTGGTTTTGAAACAAGGTTAACGAAAAAATACAATATATTATTTATTCGTTGTTTACAAAGAAAATAAAACAAATAAACAATATGTCAGAACTTTATTCAGGACAATATCAAATCCAGTAAACAATATTACATTACAATATCATGCAATGGAATAAAATTAAAAAATATAAAACTAACAAACAAACAATTAAATTACATATACAATACAATATGTCTATATGTATATATTATATAATTTTATATATAAGTATATACATTAAGCTAATCGAAAAGTTGTAATTGATATTTAGCATAATTTGCCATATACCTCATTATCACAGACAGTTACCATATCCACGCCTTGATTGAAATGTACACAATTTGGCAATTATGACTCTTCGCCAAATAAATATTTCCAATGGAATACTATATTTTTATGAATCAATGTTCTAGAAAAAGGAAACTGAACGTACTACCTGAATGTTCTTCAGTATTCTTACGCCACTTTCTGACCTTATGATACTTGTCAAGTATATATATTGAAGCTAAATAAATTGTGCACGGACATAATGTCTTAACAATGTCTAGTGTGCCCTTTTGACAAACACAATTATATATTTTACTATAGAGAACTAATTTAGTCTCTATATACAGTCCCTTTTTAAAACTGAAGTGTGATTAGCATTCATGTCTTCTCGTATTTATTGACCTTCAGTTTGTACCTCTTTATACTTTTTGTGGTAAAAGGAATAGACCTCCATTACTCTGAACGTTTATTTTAATTTTAAATCATTTATTGGTTTGTGTTATATTATTATTTATTGAGTTATATCTTTATCGATTTATTTACTTATGTATTTCTCTGCTTATTTTGTATTTGCATTCTTGTTGAATTGTGTTTAATCGGGCAGGTTACACTATATAAATAAACCTTTCAGGCGAGAATGATACTTAATATGAACAGATACCTAAAGTTTTACTTGATATATTATCCTTTAATTATATATATATATATATATATATATATATATATATATATATATATATATATATATATATATATATATATATATATGAAAATAATCGTTATTTATCCCAACACGATCATAAATACGGTTTTAGCAAAATATATCACTTTTTGAAACGCATGCCCCACCCCACCCGTCTTGGCATTGCCTCAGAACTCTTGATAGCAACTGGTGTGAAATAGAGTAAGTGGTGTTTATCAAGAAAATATACAGATTTTTGTCTACTCTCTCGAATATATGTACACATTTTAACAAGTACTTCGCATTCATGTGCAGTCTCCTCTCCACAACCCTGCATTTTGTTTGTAGATCCTTAGGGCTGTTCTGTAAGAACTAATGTTATTCACATCCTATTTACAACTTTCATATTCTTATTATGCAGAAATGGTAGGTAAATGTCTGCATAAAACGTAAAATTTTTTTCAGTCCATTGCTCATACATGGCATGGCAAGCTATTCACAAAACGTACTATGGTGTGTTGATATTTGCTGTTATCATAACTGTAGGCTATAACACAATTTGCAATTGTCTCAGCTGTATTGTTAGTAAACTGTCTAATGTAAACTGTTATGTTACGTCCGCATATACTTCATAGCTGTATAGGCCAATCAACGAGCTTGCCATATGGTGGTTTCAGTACATCTCCTTGTTTTTCGGAGCTAACAAATATTGTGATAGGTGTATCCATTTTCTCTTTGTAGCAAGTTGTATTTGGATTTACATATTATTTACAATGACCATGCATTTATGGAGTATGCTCTTTTCCGGCATATTTTTCTAATCTGTATATAATAAAATTATCGTGAACTGTAAGTAGTTGTATATAAGGTTTTAACAAATCATTTGTTGTAATCAAGTAAACTCATGAACTTTCTTTAGTAGTTCAAAATCTATATCTACTTTAAGTACTGGTGTGAAGAGATTCTGGGGCACTATCGAGGTTATGGAAATAGGACACGTGTTTAGAATTTCAAGCACGTACATTGGCATTGAAGACACCTATACTGGTATTACACCACTTT
This sequence comes from Sinohyriopsis cumingii, assembly GCA_028554795.2. NCBI lineage: Eukaryota > Metazoa > Mollusca > Bivalvia > Unionida > Unionidae > Sinohyriopsis > Sinohyriopsis cumingii. Next base: position 77,308,594 of record CM068834.1, on the reverse strand, counting down.
AGATCTCCGACCACGTGTCGACATTATTTACTCGCAGTATAAAACATTTACAGTTGTGTTTATAAGATCTGCTCGTAGATCAATTTTGCAATTATGTAAACTTTAATGGAATAATTAAATTAAATTTTTGCAACATCTCAAGCTATATTTGCATAATAGTATGTGCTTTTGTTTAGAATTACCTCCATTTGGAAACATACGAATCGCCTATCCAAATATAAATACTACTAACGACGTATTTATACGAGTGTTTCTGTGTTCATTCTGATCTATGCGCAAATGCAATTACAATGCGAGCGTGGTTTGTAAATGGTTCCTACTGTGTGGGATATTCAAACAAAGACTCTATGACTAGTTTAGTAATATTACCTTGGCACATGACCTTGATATATTCTTCTTTTGCGCTATTACGACCTTGTAATGTGTTTTAAAAGATTATTAGCTGTTACTAAGCTAAAATCACCTTTTCACTGCTTGGCTTACCTATCAATAATAATCTTAAAGTAACACATTAATCTTGAATTCTAGGTTTATTTTGTTTGCACGTCATTAGGCTAGATAACCTTATACATAATTCATATGATATACGACATAATGGTATACAAATTAATACATCAGGTTAACCCGTCTTTTACTGAGAAATAAAGTTAGCTGGCAATTACAAATTGATACATTAGTGAGTGAGATATATTATGTTGATATATTTGCTTTTAAGAGTACTTGTCACAAAGAAGTTTTTCTTATGCTTATTAAGGATCCGTCTCGTGGCATTAGTGAAAGCCTGAATGTTTAATGTCCTTCAACTTAACTAAACCTATTAGGATATTGGATTCAAGTATCATAAGTGGTCTATAAACGTACAGGATGTTAACAAGGGCTCCTGAAGTTTGTTTTGATGTGTTTGACTAATATTCTGCTTTGATATATATATATATATATATATATATATATATATATATATATATATATATATATATATATATATATATATATATATATATATATATATATATATGAGAGAGAGAGAGAGAGAGAGAGAGAGAGAGAGAGATGCATGGTAATGTATGAACGAGTGTTGTAGGTAATGCTGTACGATTTTGGGAGGATAGATTTAATTCGATAAGACAGATTCATATCTTCTAATAGGAATAACACATTTTGTGTTCGTGGGGAAGATTTAATTAAAAAGACTTTACTCAACATTAGAAAGGGGTTTTTAACTTTGCTGCATTACAAAATAAATAAATAAACCTACATTCATCAGTTCACATTAAAAATATTAATGAACACATAACGGCGCCATGCGATCCTTGAATTTCTTCGTGCACTCGTGTTTAGCTTAAAATAATTGTCGTTTTGCTCTGCTTAAAATTGAAACTTAGCTTAACATTGTGAATTAATGCGCATTGTAACATTTCCAGTTGGTATGTAATGGATGGAATTTTTTGTTTTTAATTTGCTTGTCTCTTCTTTTCATTTCTGCTTTTCTGCTTGTAATTGACTACATGTTTTAGCGGCTTCATTTGAGTACTAAGTACATTTGAGCAAGGAACGTCCCTCTTTAAATCAGCAGGCTACATGTTTATGTCCTGTGATTGATTATTTAGAATCATCATGTGGGATAAATATGAACTCTTTCAATTGTTATTATCAAACATACACATTTATTTAATTTTGAGCGTAGTAAGGCTAATACGAATATAGCTGGAAATGTATTGGAAATCATAACACACTATCCTGGTGTGTAAGAAAGTTTCATATCACATGGCATAACTCATATTATTCTGATTTGTAGAATAAACTAGTAAACGTCAATTTGACTAAATTCAAGATGTTAAAAATGTAAATTTTGCCATTCCCATTACGAGCTAAAGCAGGCATTTTTAAGACTTTGTCAAATCCATGCTCTTTGCAAAGACCCTGCCTATTAATCGACATGTACAACGTTTACAGTTAGTCTTTATCCGACACATTGTGTCAAACTGGTTAAAGTGAAATATTGTTAAGCTGCTGGTGTGTGACAGTCAGTTGAGCCAGCGCAAACATGAATTCTTCGTCGTCGGATATTGACAATTATCTTTCTACCAAAACCTTCAGTTGCATATTTGGGTCAGATTTAGTACTTTGATTAATACAATGGTACATCTCTGATAGATTTGTGAAAGCACCTGGTCACAGTATGCTTTTCTGTTTTATTTGCATATAAACCGGATAGCAATGGTGATAATTGGATTCATTTAATTTGCGAAATGTAACGAACATCTCTCCTAAAAAATCTGTTTAAGTTATTAGAATGGAATTTTTGAATACCTCGTCTCTCACGTTTGTTGTGGATATTGCCACTATCACGTTAACTCGTTTGCTTGCTTGACAGTTTAATGTGTCACTCATTAAACTTGTATGCATCATTCAGATTATCAACCGCACTCTCAAAAGGACAAACAGTGTCTTAAGTTCTTCCTCAACGAATTATGATAAGCCACAAGCTAATGCTTCTGCTGCTCGAGTGTACATTGTTTAAAATTAAAGTAGTTTCTACTTCGCAAAACTAGTTATATATATGTGTAGTTCAATATGAAGCCGTTCAGCATCGATAAATACTGCCCGATATTCACAATGTAAGGTTAAGGAGGAAAATGAGTATATATATATATCTATATATATATATATATATATATATATATATATATATATATATATATATATATATATGCAAATGATACTATCATATAGGTCAGATAATTTTTAATTCGTAGTCTGCTTAGATTTGAACCAAGGGCCGCGGGTATAAGGCACCCAATACAAAATAAAACTGTCATGCAGGTCAGATAATTTTTGATGATGAAAATAAAATCATTTTAGCCCAGATAAGAAATATTATACTTTGTGTTTTTTTGGCTTTGCATGAACCTGATGCAAACGTTCAGATTTAAAATGTATTAGATGGTGATACTAGCTTAGTGAAAGGAATAAATTATATTTGTTCAAGATTAAAACAACGCACCCACGAGTTTCGATGATAGTCAAATCGTGTTTAGAAACATAATACATTTATATATTGGTCAATATTGGCAAATCTTCATGGCTAGCAGAGATGAAGTCCTAAGTTAATATTTAAATAATGAGTATTTGTTTCATATCAAATTTTAATGATGTAAAAAAGAATCACTTAATAATAACTTTAATCTAATAGGTTATTAATAATAAAGTTAAATAAGGGACACGCACACTGCCTTACTCACCCGGATGGAATCAGGTCTTTGCTAACATCCAGATGTTTCTACTACACCAGTTGGGTTAAGCACCTAATGAGCCAGTTTTCAAGACAGAAACATATATATTCATTGACTAGTTAAAGCTTCATCAGTATCATTTTATATGTACTATATATTTTCAGATATCTAAAATGCTTACCATTTTACCTATTATTACTATTATCATTATTATTATTAATATTATTATAATTATTAATATTAGCAGTAGTAGTAGTAGTTGTAGTAGTATTATAAGTAGTGTTAGCGGTATTTGTAGTGTAGTATTAGTAGCGATAGTAGTGTTGTGGGTACTAATTAACCTTCAATGCATATTTCTTCCTCCAAGTGTATTGTTGATTATTTTTGTATTTAGCATCACGTTGCTTGGAAGCAAGTACATCCCCGAGTAAAGTAGCATGTATTATTGTACCTGTGTCACTTTACACGAACACTGATGGCTTTTGTTCAAAATGTTAGCAAACCAGATCGCCTTTCGTAAATGTAACGATTTGTTTAATGTATTTAACTGATAAGATGCAAAACGCGTTTTGATGAGTAAAGTTGTTTGTCAGAACAATATTGTTTCTATAAAAAATAGTTTTGTTTCCAATGTAGAGTTTTCTAAAAACATTGAAACTAGTTCAGATATTAACCAGTTAAGAGATACGCATTTGTGATGATCATAAGTGCCTGCTTTCAAAGCTGATAAGGGATTTCGACGAGCGCGAAAAATACTAGTCCACTAAACAAACACGATTCAAAATCTCTGAAGGGAGTATACAATTGTTCGGTATTGTTGCTTCATATTGGTTCCTTTGTCTATACATACATATTTGTGTTTCCTTTAAACCACATACACTGTTTTGATATGATTCAAATATTGGATGATGTTAATATTTTTAAAAATATTACCAGGATACACAAGGTTTCTAAGATGATTACGATGCCAGAAAAGTCACATGTGCATGTCCATACAACAACGGTTATTATTACAATCGGTACATGGGGTATACCTTCCGTTTTTCTGTCATTTTACTTTATTGAAGTGCGTTGCTTGTTTTTAATTTCTGGATAAAGACAAGTACAACCTAAGTCAGTACATTGTATACCAACAATGGACAAATTAAATTTACGGTATTTTTATTGTATTTTTATTGTATGCGCTACTACATTCAGAACTTGGTATAAAAGGAACAGTTGGAATCTGTATAATTCTATATGACAATCACTACTTGATTGACACATGAATACATCTGGTATAATGTTTTACTAACTTTTGCTAAAGACGGAAGTTCTGTATACCCCACTATTCTTGTTGAATTGTACTTTGGTAATTAAACGCTTGCATTTAATGTACACAATAACTTCAACATTTCAATGGCAAAATAATTAATTTGCTGGAATTGCCGCTGAAATGGTGCGGTTTGCACTTTTATTATCTCAGTGCGGCAAGCGTTTTATATACTTGGACAAGTCACTTTACTTCACATTCCTCGGCACAAAGTAATAGTTCTATGTTGCTGTGCCGTAAAAAGACAAACCAAACCAAAATAATTTCTTTTGGAACATCTTGCATCCATGTCTTAAAGAATCATTTTGGGATAACATACGTCTCTGGCTGTAATGCGGATTACTCCTAAATAGTTTGGTGGAAATGTACTATTTTGTAGCTTATAGTCAGAGTGTATTAAAATGAGCAAGCATGTTTGCCATATGTCGTTTTAAAGATCATGCCTTACATTTAGGAAGCATATCATCTCTTATTGTTTCCAAACCAATGTCTCAAAAATGCGGCATCAATATAACTATCTCTCCAACCAAAGGGTGCACGTTTTTATTGTCTAATCATGTTTTTAAATGTTCTTTACATGTCCTTGCTCTGATTGGATTAGATGCAGTAATGGTTACCGGTTAAAATCCTTGCTCCGATACAACTGCCTTAACTATTATATATATATATATATATATATATATATATATATATATATATATATATATATATATATATATATATCTATATATATATATATATATATATATATATATATATATATATATATATATATATATATCTATATATATATATATATATATATCCTTGATAAATTATGTTTTCGCAAGTTTTCTTTTGATTTTATACAACTTTTCGTACATCTTAAACATATTTTATAAAAATAGTATATGCAAATGCTATTTTATGACATTTTGGAGACAAAGGTAAATCCACAATCAATAACAATGTAGTTTTAAACTCAATACATAGGAAAATGTGCATGATATTAGTACATAGATGCTCTAGGAATAGGAACATAAACAATCCGCAATAAAGGTAACACATAACACAGCAGGTTTTGTAACATTCATAGTTATACAGTATTGAGAAAGTCAAGAGTCTGACCAGACAAACGTATGCACTCGGTTTATTCACTGGGTCGTTCGGATATGTATATGCAGACAGTGTATACTTGGCTACGTTTGCTATGAAATGAGATAAATTTAGAAATAATACATTTTGTATGGATAACCAAAGTAGTAAAGAGTACTGTAATGGCTCCCACAGAAACAGTTCTTTGGGTTTAACACCTGTGTTCAGCACAATATAGGTTAAACAGAGCTGCCAATACATTTGATGGACAAAAACATGAATAAATCCAGAGAAGACTCACCGAAAAACTGGAGGCTAGGTTTCTCAATAACCACGATGGTCGTGCCGAGCTTAGAACCGAAGCGGATAGAGGTCAAATTTATATAATCTGCAAGTGCCTTAGACCACTCTGCATAGGACTGGAAGAGAATCTGCCAGACTTTATCACATTTTTTAAACATCTGATACGATTTGAAAATATACTATAGAAAAATGCAATTTATACGCATGCCAACAAGATACTTTACACTTTTGTACCTGTTATTGTAGATCTCATAATATAAATGGGTTTTTCACATAAACCTGAATAATTTTCTTGTACACAAATCAATGACTTGACTCTAACTATTGTAGTCAACTCACTGGTACGAGTATATATCTATATATCTATCTATACATCCTCGTTTTGTTCTTTCTATAATTATATATATCGTTTTTTCTGTAGTTATGTCTTTTGGTCTATATGTTACCTTTAATAAATTTAGTTAAATACATTCGTTAATGCTTAAAAGAATAATAATAATGAGAAAATGTCTGGAATCGAAAGAAGAACACTTGAAACGAACAAAATCGATAGTAGGAGAAGATTAGTTCTTCAAAGTCGCCAGTATTCAATTCCCATTTTCGTTTGAATGTTGTATACGCGACAGGAATTACTAAATTAATTAAATACTTATGCTATTATCTCTCCACCGTTGCCCTATATTCTTTTCCTTTATATTTCCCTTTTCCAAGTCTTAGAAGGCTTCCTAGAAGGCGGTGGCTTAACGGGTCAATCGGGGGGTAATTTTACCGACCTTAGAAACTGGCGACTTCAAGGTCAATCAAAGGTAATTTTATCAACTGAGTATGGCATTTGTGTATCCCTGGCACTTGAAAAGTGTCCCCTTGTTGGGCTCCTTGGTGGGTGGGGAGCACGGGCGCTGAATTTTTAATCTAGCCATCATGGATAATTCCCAAAAAAAAATCAAAATAAAAGATCGAAACCCTTATCAGAGTCTGAGGATGAATAATGTAGTGTGGAGTCATTTCCACGCTTCATGGTCATACAGTCAAAAGATGCCACGAAAAGGCTTGCCGCACTATCTCCATTTGTCATCGAAAAGACTATCACAGGATCGATTGGCACACCCAAAAGTGTTAAAATGTTGAAATCGGGTTGTCTTCTTATTGAGTGTGAGCGACGAGGTCAATCAGACAATATCAGGAAAATGAAAACGTTCTTTGATATCCCAGTAACCTCATTCGCTCACACCACACTGAATACGTCCAAAGGCGTGATTCGCTGCCGTGACTTGGCCGGAGTCACCGACGCTGATATCATCGAAGGAATGAAAGGTGAAGGTGTCACTGCAGTCCGACGAATACGTATTAAACGTAATAACAATCTGCAGGACACCAACACCATTGTACTCACCTTCAACAGGCCAACTGTACCCAAAGTGGTAAAAGTTGGCTTTTTGCAAGTAAAGGTAGAGATTTACATTCCCAACCCCCTTCGGTGTTATAAGTGTCAAAAATACGGCCATCACGAAGACCGCTGCTCCAAGAGCCAAATATGTGGCCGATACGGAGACAATGCTCATCAGGAATCTGATTGGAGAGCAACTCCGCATTGTGTCAACTGCGGAAAAGAGCACCACGCAAATTCCAAGGATTGCGATACCTGGAAACAGGAGAAGGAAATTCAGAGGGTAAAATACACAAATAATATTCCCTATCCAGAAGCCAGAAAAATTGTACAGGCAAAAACAGCCCATCCTGGCCCATCCTTCTCCACTGTAGTGAAGAGCAATCCTAAAACAACGAAGGACGCTCAAACACAAACAGAAGCACCCGATTCAACACCAAATTCAAACACCCCCCATTACCAAGCACAGAAAAACACGGCATCTACTCAGACTACATTTAATAATACCCAACAACCTAAATCACCAAAGAGTAAAAAATCTCACGGAAACAGGCAACAAAAGGGGTCAGATGACCCCATCAAACTTTATAACAGGTTTGGAGACATCGAGAGCATGGATGCAGAAGAATCTGTTCCATGCGCCCAAGGGAACTCCAGACCTACAAACAAAAAATTCACCCCCGTACATCCTCCAGAGAAATAACAAAACAAATTCCCTCTGCGAAAGGTCTAACCTAACTCCACAATCTTTAATTTAAATTTATAATGAAAAACACTATCATACAATGGAATTGTCGAGGACTTAAAGCAAATTACAATGATATTCTCCTGCTTTTAAACGAACATGATCCTGCGGTACTATGCCTTCAAGAAACATTCTTGAAAGATACGGACAATATCACATTTAAAAACTACTCCCTGTTTAACACCTGCTCTCCAAATGTTGATAGGGCATCAGGAGGAGTTTCTGTTATTGTAAACAACAGAGCTCCTCATAGCTTCATTCATTTAAACACCAATTTACAAGCCATTGCTGTAAGCGTCACTCTACATCGAGTGATTACATTTTGCTCTATTTATTTACCACCAAACACTAAACTAGTACCAAACGAACTCGACAATCTTGTTCAACAGCTTCCCGCACCCTTTGTTTTACTCGGGGATTTTAATGCCCATAACATTTTATGGGGATCAAATCATATAAGTGACAGAGGTCACAAAGTTGAAGACTTTATTTATAGACACGATCTGTGTCTATATAATACCAAAACACCTACATATTTACACCCAGGCACGGGTACATACACACGCATCGATTTGACAATTTGTTCTCCTTCTCTGCTTTTGGACTATGAATGGAAGGTCGCTGATGACCTTCACAGCAGCGATCACTTCCCAATCTTTCTTGTAAATCTTAACTCTACAGTCGATGAAGTAATTCCACAATGGAATTTAAAGAAGGCCGACTGGGCCAAGTTTGAAACACTCTGTAAAACTAGGCTGAATGAGGATACAGTTTTCAATGTTGACGACACCATTCAGCATTTTACATCTATTTTAATAGAGATTGCAGAAGAATCCGTTCCCAAGTCCTCGCCATATTGTAAAAGAACCCAAAAACCTTAGGTCACTAAGGAATGTAAGGAAGCCATTAAACTACGCCGAGAAGCATTAAGGGAATTTAATAATCAACCGACGCCCGAAAACTTAAATATATATCGCATTGCCCGGGCCAAAGCTCGCCGCATAATCAAAGAAAGTAAAAGAGCATCATGGAAGAAATATGTTTCTTCTTTAAACTCTCGTTCCTCTGTTAAAAAAGTTTGGGACACTATACGCAAAATAAACGGAAAGAGAAAGCAAAACCCTCTCCGACATCTGACACTGAACAATAACAACTTTAGTTCAAAACGTGACATTGCAAATATTCTTGCTGACAGTTTCTCGAAAAATTCCTCATCATCTAATTATTCAGAAGCCTTCCGAAAACTTAAAATTCAAAAAGAAAAGTCACGTTTAAAATTCACATCCAACAACTCGGAAAGTTATAATCAATTGTTCTCACTATCGGAGCTTAGGGAGGCTTTAGATAAGGCCCATGATACATCCGCTGGGCCTGACGAGATACATTAGCAGTTTCTGAAACACCTTCCAGAATCATCATTAACATCTCTTTTGAAACTCTTCAATGATTTATGGATTACTGGTAATGTACCAAAAATCTGGAAAGAAGCAACGGTAATACCAGTCCCCAAACCCGGTAAAGATAGCCAAGACCCCAACAGCTATCGACCAATTGCACTCACAAGCTGTGTGTGCAAAACAATGGAACGAATGATCAATTCTCGGCTTGTCTGGTATTTGGAAACTAACAATTTAATATCTCCTTTCCAGAGTGGCTTTCGATATGGCCGGAGCACCAATGATCATCTGGTTAGACTAGAAACATTCATTCGCGATGCATTTATTAAGAAAGAACATTTAGTAGCGGTTTTCTTTGATTTAGAAAAGGCCTATGACACGACATGGAAGTACGGGATACTAAATGACCTGAATGATCTAGGTCTAAAAGGCCGTCTGCCCTCTTTCATATCCAGCTTTCTCTCCGACAGAGAATTCAAAGTACGAGTGGGCTCTACACTCTCAGATCTGCACGAGCAAGAGATGGGTGTGCCCCAGGGCAGTATTTTATCTGTGACGCTCTTTAACATCAAAATTAATAGCATCACCAAGTGTTTGACTCCTGGTGTGGATTGTTCGTTATACGTTGATGATTTTCTAATATGTTATCGGTCAAAGCACATGCATACAATTGAAAGACAACTGCAGCAAAATATAAACAAAATTCAAAATTGGGCCAATGCAAACGGTTTCAAATTCTCGAAATCAAAAACGGTATGCATGCATTTCTGTCAGTTACGAAAACATCACGATGAACCGAACCTCACACTGGATGGAACACCTATTCCAGTTGTTGAGGAAACCAAATTTTTAGGTATAATCTTTGACAGAAAACTGACCTTTATTGCACACCTAAAGAACTTAAAAGCTAAATGCTTAAAAGCACTTAACCTACTTAAAGTAGTAGCGCACACTGACTGGGGTGCTGATAGAAAAGTCATCCTAAATTTATACAGAACGTTTATTCGCTCCAAACTAGACTATGGTTGCGTTGTGTATGGTTCTGCCAGAAAATCGTGTCTTAAAATGCTTGATCCAATTCATCATCAGGGAATAATACTGGCTCTGGGAGCATTTAAAACATCCCCGTGTGAAAGCCTTCTAGCTGAGGCGAATGAACCACCGTTATCGCATCGTAGAGAAATGCTTTCCGCACAGTATGCTCTGAAATTAAAATCAAACCCTCTGATTCCTGCTTTTTCGGCTGTTTTTCAACCCAAATACAAAACTTTATACGAAAATTAACCAAACGCCATACCTTCCTTTGGCATTAGAATATCATCCAGCCTTGACACTACAAATATAGATCTTTCAAAAATTCAGAAAACATCCATCTCCGAAACACCACCCTGGCTAATTAAACAACCAAAGGTATGTTTTACGCTACACGATGGGAAAAAGTCCGAAACAGACCCTTCTATCTTCCACAACTCTTACCATGAACTCCTCACCGAATTTAAAAACTACACCAGAATTTACACTGATGGATCAAAGGATGAGGAAAAGGCTGCTGCAGCCTTTGTTTGTGGAAATCACACAACGCAAGTTCGCTTACCAAATGGAGCATCAATTTTTACAGCCGAAATCAGAGCAATAGACCTTGCTCTGCAACATATAGAAAAGAACCGTATTTTAAACAGTATCATCTTCTCTGACTCGCTATCAGTACTCCAGTCGCTACACAATAGAAAACTGGAGAACCCATTATTGAAAAACATACTCGTAAAAAATACCGAGCTGGGTGTCTCCCACAATATAATATAATGTTGGTTACCTAGCCACATTGGTATTAAAGGTAACGAAAAAGCAGATCGCGCTGCTAAAATGGCCCTTTCTCAAGAACCATCTGATTTTAAAATACCATATACTGATTTTAAACCTTGTATCAGAAAGTTCTTACGTCAGAGGTGGCAGGCATCATGGAATGATGCTGTAAATAACAAACTTCACGCAAGCAAACCAACTCTAGGAGAATGGACTCCTTCCTACAGAACGATTCGTAGGGAGGAGGTAGTCATTGCAAGAATCCGAATTGGTCATACTTATATCACCCACACCCACATACTAAAAGGTGAAGACCCACCAGAGTGCGTTTCTTGCAATGAACCATTCACTGTCAAGCACTTTATGATAGAGTGCTTTGACCTACAACCTACGCGCGATCGTTATTACATTGTGCATGACATGAAAGAACTTTTTGATAATATAAACATCACTCGTATTATAGAGTTCTTGAAAGCCGTAAATATTTACTCTAAACTCTGACTTTTATGCTATCACCTTGTGCAGTTTTATGCAATATATGTACCGTCCCATTTTAATACCTATTCATCTTTTTTACATCTCCCGTTGATCGGGAAGCATTATTTTGCACCGTTACCATCTTACCTTTATTATTTTCAACCATTTGTTCTTTTATATCGCTGGTCGATATAAGACCTTTTATACGTTTAAAAGATTATACAAATAACACTTTGTTTGGCGCTAAATAGCCTAAAAGTGCTGATGCGCCGTTAAAAAATAAACAATCAATCAATCAATCTGTTATCTCTGCCTAGATGAACCTAAAATATTAACATCAAACAGGACATAAATATTTCCATTTTTCTACTCAGTATTTTAAGTCACTTTATTGCTGTAACAAGATAACCGGGTAGGATTTCGGATTTATAAAAGAACACTTTGATGGTGATACAAATACAATGTTTAATAGCGAACGACTAGAATGAGCAGTTAATAATGATTAATATATGTGTGTACATAATCTAACTACTGGATTAATTAACATAAAACGCAAGGACTTAATGAAAATACGAATAAAGGGGTTTATACAGTACAAGCACAAGGGGTAAATAATTCACAATGATTTCACAACGGAAGAATGATGTGTTTTACTCAAATAGTAAATAAATGTAGCATTTTACTCATATAGTAAAATGTATTCACTCAAACAGTGAACTTATCTGAACAAAGCGACAGATGTACAACATATGTTTACAGTCACAAAGAAAAACTGGGTATTACAATGCCCAAAGATTAGCCCACGGCTAAAAGATTATATGTATGGAGTTACATTCTGCCACCAGCACACTCGACCACCAGTCACACTGGTCAATCAAACCGTCAGTATTCTAGTTTGGTCAATCAAGCAGTCAGCGCCCACCAATCCCGATCACAGGTTACTCGATTAGCAACACTGTTTATTCAGCTCTACGGCTGCAATGGTTCAGCTTCACAGTTGCTATGGTATAAGTCTAGTGTCGACTCCGTTCACTCCGATAACGGATCGCTCTGGTCAGCTCTACAACTGATCACTCTTGTCACTCGGGTCAGCTGAACATACATCTAACATCGTGTATTATGCATGACACGGGCATATACGATTAAACGTAATGACGTTATATAAGGTTAGTTATACAGATTACATTATCGGCACAATAATTACAAAACAACAAACAGGTTCAGAAGCAAACCTAATCGTGCCCGACAAGAATCACACGGTACTAAACGTTTCTTAAAAATGCAGCTTTATATTGCTAATATAAATCACTTGCGATGTCACAGAAAAGAATATACAATATTTGCATTATACTATGTAAACCGAAGCTACATAGCAAACGTACAAAAATAAACGTGGTAGTACAATAGCTATAACTTACAAGAAATAATTCACATACCTCTACAGCTGAAGTTGTGCAAGTCTTTAAAGTAGACTGACTATACGTTCCGTAATGTAAAGATGTAATCTTAAAGTGGGGCAATTATACACAGACGAAGTCATCAAACATTGTATTTGTGCTGGAAGCATTCGGTTTTTCCCATTGAAAGCACTTCGCACGTGCGGCATAGGATGAACCCCACTTAATATTTTGAAATATTCTAAAATATACATAAATCACCATCGGGTATCGTTGTACACAAAAAAACCCACAAAAAACGAAGTACATGTATTTAATAAATAAATGTATTTATACAATTCCGTGACATTTGCTTCATAACTATATACTACCATTATACCTACTGTAAAAATAATCTCGAACAGATTCCTTAAAATGAAACAAGAATACATGAATAACTTTGTTTCTTTGAAGGCAAAAATGTGTAACAAAAAGAAGCCTTGCCAAAGCTTCTGCTAAAGTCTTACTTTTATTATTCCTCGAAGGAGTAGGTTCTGGCAAATGTGTGGATGTACACATAGCGTTCATGTTTCGGCCATTATGATATGATTTAAGGTATTGTGTTAAATCAAACTTTCTTATGACTGACCAGTAAACGCGTTTTCTTGGGCTAGATTAATGAATTTTCTTATGTAGGGTTTGATTTTTATGATGTATACCTTTATTAAGAATGATAATTCAATATAATAAGCTGGTATGTTTGGTCTATTTCTAGCTCATGGGGCTGAAAGGGCTCTAGCGGCTGGTACCATCGCTAATAGGGTTGCGACCGTTGTCGTATATATCTGATTGTTCTGGCAACGCGCAGCATAAAATCAAAAGAGTTGTGCCGTGTTGCAGCATACATATGATAAAGTAGTATCATGATCGGCATACAGTTAGGCAGCCTAGATACGGTTATGATAGGTTAACCAACAGAGTGGTAGTGTAAATGTTATATCTAGTTGCATAACTTGCCGTTTGGCAGACTAGCTGGCAGTGAGGCGGCGTACTATGGAACACTGGAAATTCGGTGAACGATATGGATTCTGAAATAATACAATAAGCAGAGATTTATTGATATAGGGACACATCTTTGAATGAAATATACTTATTCCCATACGGCATATAGTTTAATGGAGAGTTATAGCTGCTTTACAAAATCCTAGCGATTTACTGAAATAAATGGTTTCGCATCAGGACTTCACAAAAGTGTGGACATTTCTTCCTAGATAAATAAGAGTAACACGACACCCTCTGGTCATGGAGTTTATATTCCGTAAAGGATACGTAACCAAGGAAAGAAGCCAGAAGAAAAACCTACAATGAAACATAACAACTATTTAATATACGATACCAAAACAGATCGGAAGAAATAATTAAATTTACAATACTAAAAATGAGATATACGATGCACAACCCGCACTAGGGTATTTCAATATATATCAACAAAATAACATAACAGAGAACTAACCAGAGACGACGAACCTAAACTTGCAGACGCTACAATTCTCGCGAATTGTGTTCACCACCATAGCCGCACACACAATGAATAAGATGTCGTTCGTCTAGAGACGATGCGACGAGCGCCTAGGGACTTGTCAGTGTGAGGCGCTCAACATTATCGTTCTCGTCATGCACCTAGTGCACTGGTTGATCACTCACTCACCCTTACACGCGCTCACTCATGACATACACTCACCTGGTTCACATAATCATTCGATAAGTGTAAATATCTCCTGACATTTGACAAATTTGTGCCGAAGACAACAAAAAAAGCTACAGGAACAAACAATCAATCACACTATACATTATGTCTTTAGAAATAAATAAAAATCATTAATACATGACAGTTATTCACATATGACATCAAGATTTAAAATCAGCCATTAAAACTATATGAACGTTTAAATTCTTTAAATTAAATTGCCCGGCAAAAAATAAATAAATCCATAAAACATTGAAATCGAAACAACATTTTTTACACAATGAAGGTAAATTATCTCCTAATAATTATATTTTTATGTTTGATTGGCAATAAACATGATATGCATAATCTCTCCTACCTACTAAATAAAAAATGAGAACACCAGGAAAACACTTAGTGAATCGTCTGCGAATACAACCACTGACCTAGCCGGTCGGTGGTTTTCGGGAATTAGCAGAACGCCTTACCGGTTGCTGGCTTCAGTCTTCCCACGATACCGGTGGTGCTGGTGAGCTCTGTACTAATCTCATGGATTGACTCTCTGGGTCTCTCTCTGATACGGTCTGGTCTCTAACTGACCTTTCGGTAGACACCTTTGGGTATAAGAACTCAGTGATCTCATGTGAGGCACGTAGTTCATTTAGACTCCTTGCTTCATTGCGAGACCAACTGTTTTGAAAGGTTACTCTTTCAAGGGGCTCGTTAATATGGGATCCACATATCCTATCAGGGGCGGTCCGCGTGGGGCGTTCACGGGGTCAAACAATCTCCTTAACAGCCCTGTCGGGTCGTATGTGTGATATAACATACCTGTCGGTGTTTGAATCAGAACTCGGAGATTATGGGTTCGAGTCTGAAGGGGTAACATTTTGTGCACTTAGTTTTATCTGAACCAATTTCTTGGGGTGTGGATCGCAAGGAAGAGAATCAAAGGGAACATTCATATTACGATGCAATGTGCGTACATATTCCGGACCTGCGACCCTTCTCATCTTGTACACTGGCATATCTAAATTGGGGATTGATAAAACCTGATATACGTACTTGGTCCTCTTTTCGGCTAATTTTCGTTTCCCCTTTTTGTCCAGCATTGCTCACTGTGTCCTCCATTTCAATTTATGGCCTCACGGACATTTTTATCATACATGACCTTTTTCTCAGCATGGCTATTGCTCGACTTCCTCTCTGCAGCTGTGTAAGTGAATCGGAGACGGTTTTTCAGTTTTCCGCGTACGTCTGAGGCTATTCAGAAGCCTTGACATAATCTGACGCGCTTTCCAGATAGGCGTCAACCGAAAGCCGGGAATGCCACCAAAACATAAGAAAATAGGGAGAGAATCAAGTGGAATAGGGCTTAGTAACATTATATGCATGGATAATTGAAGCAAAGTACTACTTCTAATCTAATTTGTGTGGATACCTCCAATGTCAGTAGGATGTTTAGGAGCGTTCCATTGAATCGTTCTCAGGCAACATTTCCCCGTGGGTGAAATTGGGAGGAGCGAGACTTATGTTTGTTCTCTAATTTGCATAGCTCCTTTATAACCCTACCCTCGAAATTACTTTCCGGATCACTGTGAAGTCTTTTTGGAAAACTGTGATATCGAAACAGGTGCTTATAAAGGTCTTTAGAGGTAGTCTTAACCGTATGGTTCCTGCAAAAAGCGGCCTGAGAATACCTTTTGAAATAATCCGTTATCACCCAGATACTCTCATACCCTTCTTTAGACCACTCTAGTGACAACAAGTCTATGCAGACAAGCCCCATAGGGTGAGTGGTGTGAACTGAGGTTATTGCAGCCATTGACCTAACCAGAGTATACACCGATCGCAAGATTCCATCTTGCGATTCACGTCCTTTTATAGACCAGGCTAATACAATCTGTGCCTAGCTAACCGGCGTGTTTTCTCCTTGTCATGATGACCATATCGTTATGGATACCTTTCTGGGCTAGGCTCCGGTATGACTCTGCGATCACAAGCTGTCTGACTGGTTGACCATCAACAATCGTGGTTCTGATCCATTCTTGGAGAACTGTTTGCACAGACGAATTTTCTTTCCGAAGATCCTCCTTCCTGGGCCGAAAACCCTTACTCTTGAGGTCGATAACTATTGTTATAGTTTTATAGGTCAAATGTCACCTGTCTTACTTATTGTTGTTACAACATTCAGATGAAAACACCTCATCTGCCGAATGAGGTGACAAATCATCTGAAACACTCTCAATCAATGTAATACATACATTGGCTGCATGGAAAATGCCTTCCTCCACATCGGGGAACATTTGTGATAAAAGCGAACGGGCGTCGGAACCAACGTTTTTATGTTGTGTCAGCTCTATATCTGATGGACAAATCGTATTTTGCTAGAGCGGCAACCTGTCTACTCCTTCTATCCTCAAGCTTTGCAATCGAAAGGGCGTATGCCATTGGGTTGCTCTCCGTGAAAATGTTGAAGGAGGAACCTACGAGATAGTTATGGAATTCGTCCGTCACGGCCATTTTAACACCAAAAGCTCGAGCTTACGGGCTGGATAACGCTTTTCACCCGGTCTCAATTCGCGACTTGCGTAACCAATGGCTTTTTTTTTACACCATCTTGTTCTTAATACACGACTGTGCGTAAGACAGAGCTGCTGACATCATTATGCACGATCACTGGTTTAGTATAGTCGGCAAATACTAAGATTGGAGTAGATGTCAACTTGTGTACAATGGTCACGAAGGCTGTTTCTTGGTCAGCGTCCCAAGTTCAAGGAGCTGCATGTATCTTTTTGGACTTATGATTTCGAGGCGCCTTGGTCGTTCCAGGACCCACTAAAAGAGCGTTTAACGGTTGTGTATTCTGCGAAATGTTCTCGACAGAGCGGCGAACCCCAATAGTTGAATCAGCTCCTTAATGCTGTTATGCTTTCGCCAAGTCTTTATAGCAGATTTTTTTATATGGGGTCAGTCTTGATACCCTCCTCAGATATAACGTGACCATGATAAACAATGAAGACATGAGCAACTCACATTTAGAGGGTTTAAGCT
Organism: Sinohyriopsis cumingii; assembly: GCA_028554795.2. NCBI lineage: Eukaryota > Metazoa > Mollusca > Bivalvia > Unionida > Unionidae > Sinohyriopsis > Sinohyriopsis cumingii. The sequence continues at coordinate 77,290,707 of CM068834.1, read as the reverse complement.
TAATACGCGTGCGAATGTTGCCTCTAAACTATCCACGTGCTAATCGAACGGCTTTTGAGCAAATGACGATAATGTCTATGAAAATAAGGCACGTTGCGGTTCATTTCACCTGTGCAATTTATATATAAAACGTAGCTCCAGCGTTGCACAAACCTAAACTCACTCTGATCACCTCATAAATGCCAAGTGGACGTACCGAGAAGGTTTTTGTATTGTTTATATTCTTCCTCCATCTCGACTTACCAACATTCCGAACTTAGGTCTAGCTTGGAGAAGAATAACTTGGCAATATATCGTCAGTATAATCAAAACGAAGAAGCATATAAGCGTCACACCGGGTCATTGCATTGAGAGTCAGGTAGTCGATGCAGTAACGCAGGTTGTTATGTCGTTTAAGGAACGACACAACATTGGTGGAGTAAGAACTATCAGATTCCCTGATTGCATCATCATCTAGCATTTCCTTAATATGCTGACGCACTTGCTCAATCATCCCGGGGTATTATTCTGTATGGTTGTTTGAAAGGTGTACCATCATTCATTACTATCCTATGCCTGATAAGGTCATCTTCCACAAGTCTGTGGGCCCTTCGAAATATGCCGTCCGTTTGCCCAATACTTGTCTAAGTCTATCCAATTGCTCTGGGGTCAGATTTTCCATGTCGATCTTAATCTTCAGATCTTTCGGAGGAGAATGAATACTGTTGTCTGACATGCTGAGGAAAAATCAGAAGCTACGTGGTCAACCACTTTGACATCACATATGAGACAAGTAACAGACATAGGGTCTTATTTTCACACATTGGCAGACATATTGCAAAGTTTGACCTTAATATTGAACCTGTACCCCGTTGATGAACCCTGATCAATCTTGGACAAAATGTAAAACGTTCAGACCTTCCTAAGTTCTCTGTAATCACTTCTGTTATATGAGCATCAACATTACGGCAGTGTCGATTATATTAATAATTTAATACGGGCAATGTTGTCAGTACGCGCATTGATATGTATTTATATTGGTGTTGCACTTGTATTTCTTGTGCAGCAGCGGTTTGTCGTACAACCACAAAGTAGGAAGTAACAAAAATCAGCTACTATTTAACAGCTCTGAAAAACCAGTAATTGGGTATTTTCGGTCTATTCTTAATACCAATATTAAATCACAATGACTTAATTACTGTATGAACACGAAGAAACAAACATTTTGAAAGTTCTTGCTAGAGAAAGTTCAGCACTCCCGAAAGTTCTAGAACGCCCCAAGAATATTAGATGTAAGCTCTCACATCAAATAAAATATAATGGTGCATAACACCAAATATAAATATGAACCATGCAAAGAGTTGTATCTCATATCAACTACAGTACATGGAATTGAAATGTGCATTACATTAATAAAGAATTATATTTAATAACCAACAAGTCCTTAAAGTTGCTCAAGACAATATGTCAATTTAAACAATGACAGAGCAGCACATAACCTGGATTTGACTCAGATATTTCTGTGCCGCACATGATATGCGGGTCAAACTGAGCTGCTAGATTGAATAGAAAAATGAAATATGCAAATGTACCAATTAGCGAAGTTATAGAATTAAAACAAAATGACTAACGGTAAAAAATAATCCAAGAATTGATGAACAATTTAACTTACAGTATCAAACATCCTACCATCCGAAAATATATAACCTTAGTATGGCACATAACACATATCACACAAACATCATCACGAGTTCTATATACACGTTCAATACAAGGTATTCATGTCCATTAGCTGCGAAACTAATGACGTCATCACGAGAAACACATGGAAGCAAAATTTCTCCGCAACTCGTGTTTCTGTTCCGGTTAGAAAAAGCCTACTAAGTCAGCAGAAAAATCATTAACTCCCTCTGATACACTTGCTCTCCTTTTTTGGCATTTGTGTCTGTACTTCGGTTTAGTGTATTTCTTTATGGGCCATCTTCTGTCCTGTCTTGACTTCCCGGTAGGTGCCATTGTGAGCAGGGTGTTCAACAAAAAGAAGCGAACGCAATACCCTCGGATACTGCGGTTTTTTTCTTCTGTTAAGGATAGGAGACAAAATAAGAAAAAACTCCTGAAGAAACATTCTACAACGAAACAGAAAAAAATATTTAATATACAATGCTAAAACAGAACAGAACAAATACGTAAATATACAATACTACAAACACGATGACCCTAATCATTGAGATGCTACAATTCTTGCAAATTGAATTGGTCACCAAAGCGTAGACAGAATGAATTAGATATCGTTCGTCCAGAGACGATACGACGAGCTCCTTGGGTTTTTATTAAGTGCCAGGCGCTAAACATTAACGTCCCCTTCATGCGCCTTTTGAACTGATCGCTCATTCACTCACTCACTCACTCACGCATTCACTCATCACAAGGATCAAATAAGTATTATGGTTAATGACTTTCAAGACAGATTATAAAACAATCTCAAATATGGGACATCTTGCTGGATTCCAGATTCAACCAATTCATATTGGGTATAACATTTTATAAATTAGTGTTATAACTGCTTTCCTGAAAACATGGCTTCTAGTATGTTTTGGCTTCAACATTACCAACAACGATTGATTTAACCCGTCTTATGTTTAAGAGCCAGCATTGAGTATATATCGGATATCTTGTAAATTATGATTTAAATGTTTGTAAAGTTCATCGTATAACATACATGAAATTCATTGCTTGCATATCACATTACGCTATATCGATGGTTCGTGTATATTCCGCCATTCAACATTTACGATAGCTAACGCGACGAAAAGTCCGAATAAATTGTGATAATTTTATTAAAATGTAATGAATATACCACTCATATTATCCTTATTACGTCCCCACATAGCCTGCAAACCGAACTGCGATTGTCATAAGCAGCATTTGAAGCTGATGACATTTTGATTTCATAGTTGTTACAAAATAAAATCTAATGACACAACAAACACTGAGACTTCGTTTTCAAGCCACGAACAAATGATTCTAGTCACATATATCGTAAAGCGCGGCTTTGTTTGTAAAATAATTTCCATTTTAGTTTGTACGCCGTCTATTGAAATACCGCGCAACCAGATCTCTCCGTTTTCAACTATTAATACATGTACGTAAACTAAGCTTTTAAAGACATTATGATGGATTCGTAAACTATGTTAGGTGGTAGACTCTGTACAACACAAAAGACGGAATATAATACATTAAAGGTCAACCATGAAATACTAAATCAAAATACACAAATATTAAAATTCTGTACACACACACACACACACACACATATATCTATATCTATATATATAAATATATATACATATATATATGCATATATATATGCATATATATATATATATATATATATATATATATATATATATATATATATATATATTTATTGTAATAAAGTTGGTGTATATGCATTTGGTTAGAGAGCCCCATTTTAAGGAATTATTATGTTTGTGTGATTACTTGTGCGATTATTGGAACTCGGCGCAATTTAAATATCCTTCAAAGCAATTAGCCCATTACTAGGAGCAAACGTCACAGAGTGAAGTGCTAGTGAGCTGAGTTTCCATGATGGCGTGGGTCACTAGTACTGAAATCAGGCCCAGACCGAATGAATGTCCCTGTCGTAAGATAGTCCATATTAAAATCTAGTGGTGTACATTGGTGGTGTGACTGCGGTGGTAGTATTTAGGAAACCGGTATATTACACAAAGGAATAAATAAGAAGGAACTCGGCTGATACAGTTCATGTCGCCATGGTGGCAAATGAGGTGGAGTTATACTGGCCAAATGTGCCTGAAAACCATAGGTTGACTGGCCTAGGGTGGCGTAGTTAAAGTAGTCCCCAGTGTTAGGGGATACTCGTGTAGTTTCTATGTCGTGAACGGCTGGCGTTACGAAAACCTCATGAAAATAAACCATGCAGACATGCGGTTGATAGATATTTGGCACGTTGTTTGATATGTGATCTTGCACTGATTCGAGTAAACGTTATGTTTAAAACCTCGGGCTTTCTAACTTACAACTGAAATTGTATGAAGTCTTTGGAACATTTGGGTAAACCTATGACTTCTAGCCGGAATCAAGCCATGGTTTGACAACCGCTCGGTCAAATAAAGACTACTGGGATGTAACACTCTATGATGATCTAGGGTTTAACGCCATTTTTCAGCACATGATAGGCTATACATGGCGGCCAGTATAACTGGTGGAGGAAGAACCCTGGAAAACCCAGGGAAGAACCACCGACCCACGAGAAGCTACTGGCAGGCTTTCCCACGTACCCACGCTAGCCGAGCCTTGGACTCGAACCCACGCAGACAGTGAGATGGCAGTGATCCGGAACGGTGAGCGCTTTAGACCACTCGGCCACTCGGGGCCCCGTAACACTATATATATATATATATATATATATATATATATATATATATATATATATATATATACATATATATATATATGACCTAGTGAGTATTCTAATTGCTATATTACAGATTATTATATTACCTTAGATGTATTATATTATTTAACTGTTAATGTATATTTATAAATTCCATCTGCGACTACATAATGAACGACCAATACGGTGTTTATTCTTTTCGTTTAACTGCTACTCATTCATAACACTACCATGTTATCACGGGAATCCTTTTTTGCCAATTAAGCCAATGTAAATAGATATTACTTAATCGATCTGCACATAGAGTTGATCAATCCAGGTATATCCTTTTGGAGTTTAAATTGTGTTCGATTTAATATTTCATATCATTAACACATAATGTCGTGCTATATTTGTATATACCTGTGTGTGCGTATATGTGCATGTAATTGTGTACCTCTGTGTGTGTATGTGCACATGTGCTTATGTACATGCAATTGTCACGGAAATCTTAATGCCTACTTCATGATTAAAAAGAGAACCACCTGCCGCATATTATTTTGAGCAATATTAACCACAAAAAAAAACAGCATTAATAACCTTATCGTTGTACATGTAAATATAAAAGTAGATAAAATGAAAGCTCCAAAAAATATTAGAAATGAATTATGTAATGTATTAAGAACATACGTATATAACGAAAAAGTCTCAAAACCCCGAACAATTATCTATTTCAAGAGTACTTGTCAAATTTGAAAATATTTTTTTTAGATACAACGGGTTCTTGGCGTATTCATGAAATTAAACTTGTATTCATGAACTATAAATAAAAACACAAAATATGTAATATTCACATTTAGAAGAATCATATTAGTGAGCAGTCCACTTTATGATACGCGATCTCCAGCTGTAGAGATATGTGAGTTAAATATTATTTTCCTACATGCAATCTACTATCAAATTTATCTTGTATTTTTGGTAAGTCCGACTTGTGTTGTATAATGCAAAGCTTTTGTCTGTTTTCTATTTTATTCTGTATGTAACTGAATATAACGATTATGTTCGCAATAATGATGTATTTATTAAGGAAGATAAGGTGGTATGTTAAGTACTATACGATTCTTATCACACACAGATTCACGTCTGAACCTGAGGATCACCTTACACAGAAATCCCGATGCTTGATTTTTTTTATAAAATCAGATCAAATTTACAGTACATAACGTCATAACTTGCTGTTATACATGACCGTGTTATTTGAAGTAAACGGATTCGGACATTATATTTTCAGCTGACTAATTGGTGATTGGTTGATTGATGGTCGGTGACTGGTGAATTCTGAGTGCAAGGCTGAAGGAGTGAAGGAGGGACGGAGTAATAGTTATGCTGTATCTCCGTATATGCACTCTATTGTAGGTGTTGTTTAGCCGTGGTGCTAATTTGGGCTGTGTTATACCCAGTGTAATGCTGTCTGGGGTGACTTTGGCCTGGAAAAAGACAACGGCCATATTTCACTATTTGACTGACAACGGGGCATATTTCATTACTTGAGTGAACTATATCAATTTGCTGTGGAAATTGTCAATGTTTACGTGAATCATTTTTACCTATTGTTTGTGTGGAAGCAAACCGAGTATTGATCATTGTATATGTTTCATATTTAAGGTTTTTCTCTTGCATATCAGAGCACATTTAATTTAAATTGCAATATATTATCAGGTTCCTGCATATTTTGTTAAATATCGGAAATTTGGATTTTGTCGGCGCACGAATCATATGTATTTTTCATAAAATCATTCGCAAATACACATTGTATTTTGTTACCATCATTATCGTTATTCTTATAATCCTGATTGTAATTTGTATATCAACCATGATGTATGTTCGGAACTAAGTAAAGAAACAAAAGAACTCATGCCCAGCTTCCTTTGGATCAATGTATCTTGTCAACATTTTGAATACATACCAGTAGCACTTTGCAGGTTGTAAGGATGAAAGAAAAAGCTATAAAATTCGTTACGATATTAAATTTTGGCAATATATACCGTACAGATCTGAAACAAATTAAAATACAAACAGAGGTTCACACAGTTCAGAAACAATGTCAATTTTAACGTCACATCGAATATGTTTGTCAAAATTTCAGAATCATTGCCGGTTAAATTCAATTTATTTGTAGGGTGGTCACCAGATGTAAATGTTTGTCATTACGTGTAAAAAAAGACTTGCACAGTCATTGATATTTTCAAATGCAGACAGACGATTCTTTCGAAAGTGATTTTCTTTCTTTCTAAAAATTTGTTTATGATAAAGTCACTGTTAGTTGTATATAATAATATATTATTAGACTGTGGTCTAAGTCTTGTGGAGTTTTCTCCCTTGAAACGACATGCCACCCTGTGCTACTTTACTTCCAATATACAAACTAGGATGAGGCATTCATATCGTGGATTAAGCAGCTAGTAGCATAATATTACATTCATATTAGCAAAGCCGCTGCTATATCGAATTACAGGTCAACAGAACAGGGAGTACAACCATTAAACGATAAAGAATATATAAAGAGGTTTGTGAGACGGTACTTTGCATTTGCCCAAATTTTAATGTGAAGGTACCCAATTACACAATTATATCAGTTGAATTAGTAAATAATTCTCCTCCTATTGTTGTATATATTTGGACTTTTTAATTTAATAACAACATTGTTTCCTTAACATCAATGTATACATATTCTTACAGCTAAAGACATCCTAGCCGCATGGACTCTCTCTCTGTCTCTGCCTCTGTCTCTCTCTCTCTCCACTTTCACAGACTGATTGTACAAGTTGACATATACGGGTGTGTTTATTATTATTAATATTATATACATAATATATATATATATATATATATATATATATATATATATATATATATATATATATATATATATATATATATATATATATATATATATATATATACGTGTGTGTGTATGTATGTATGTATGTATATATTGGACCTTATTCCAACATGACTGCTGCGTGAGTACTTAGATCCAGTATTGCCTTCTCTAACTGATGTTATTAATACCTCTCCATTATCAGGGGAATTTCGATCATTTTTCAAAACTGCCATTGTAAAGCATCTGCTGAAGAAACCAACACTAGAACAGAACGATTTGAAGAACTACCGCCCAGTTTCTGATCTCCCATTCATAACAAAAGTCTTAGAAATGGTTGTTCTATCCCAGCTTGTATCTCATCTAAATTCAAACAGTCTTTTTAGCAATGTACAATCTACATATCGCTCTTGCAACAGTACTGAAACTACTCTTCTAAAAGTAGTTAATGACACTCTCTCCGCTTTGGATAGCGGAAAGATTATAGTCCTCAACTCCCTAGATTTGTCTGCATCATTTGACAAAATGACCATGATATATTACTTCGCCGTATCCAGCACGTGTTTGGCATTCATGACACAGCCTTACTGTAGTTCAAGTCCTACTTGGTCAACATGACACAAATTGTGTCTGCAAATGGAATACACTGAAGACCAGTTGATAAATAATGTGGTGATCCGCGGGGGTCTGTTCTTGGACATGTTCTCTTCATTCTATACACTAGGGCGCTCTCAGGTGTCATACATCATCATCCAGTGTCTCACCAATTGTACGCTGATGACACACAAATATACAAATCTAGCCACCCAACTGAAGTTGATGCTACCATCCAAGGTGTAGAGAGGTGTATTTCTGATGTGAAATCATGGCTGACATGTAACAATCTGCAGATGAATGATGATAAAACTGAGGCCATTCTGATTAACATGCAAAGACTTTCTCATTCGCATCCTTTATCTCAAAGAATACATATCAGCAACACCAACAGTATATTCACACTATTAGTACGAAACCTATATGTTACTCTGAACAGTACTCTCACATTGCACTAACAGGTCATGAACATATGCAAGGCTGCATATCTTTAGCTGAAACGTATCAGCTCCCTTCGCAAATATCTTTCTGTTGATGCCACTCAAACACTTGTGTGTTCATTAGTACTTTAAAGACTGGACTATTGTAACTCAATTCTCTCTAGTTCATCTCAATATCTACTGCAACAATATAAAAACACAGCTACTCGGATCGTACTTAGAGTACCACGATCAGAGCACACATACCCGCTATTGTAATTCAATTCTCTCTGGTTCATCTCAATATCTACTCCAACAATATAAAAACACAGCTACTCGGATCATACTTAGAGTACCTCGATCAGAGCACACATCCCCGCTGCTCTGTACCCTACTCTGACTATCCATTCGATCCAGAATCAAACACAAAATGTGTTCTCTGTGCTACATTTCACTGACAGACTCTAGTCCAATATACATATCCGACCTCTTCCATGTGTAGACACCAGCAAGATACTTACGCTCCTCATATGGATACTCATTATTCCCTTTTGACCTCAAAATACATGTTATCTATTGGATATTTATTAGGCGACTTTTGTAATATGTTGTTGATGTTGTTGCTGTTGTGGGGTTTAACGCCATTTTCCAGCACACGATAGACTATACATGGCGGCCAGTATTAATGGTGGAGGAAGAACCTGGGAAAACCCAAGAAAGAACCACCGACCCACGAGAAGCTACTGGCAAGCTTTCTCACATACCCACATTGGATGAATCCGAGACTCGAACAGGGGCAGACAGCTGTGAGATGGCAGTGATCCGTTATGAGAGCAATTTAGACCACTCGGCCACTCAGGGCCTCACTTTTGTAATAATGAAAAAGGGATAAGAAAATAAAATTATTAAGAATATTTACCATGAAATAAAGATCATTATTGAAATCTCTGTTAATAATTACTTTCAAACGTGATGTGATGTAGATTTGTGATATTTATCATGTAAATAATATTGAATTTATAAAGATTGTAGAGCAAAGAAGGAGAGTTCGATCTAATGTAAATGGCGGTGATACACCTTTCTCTGGAGCGGAATCTAAAGTGAGGATCGACGTGAGGCCGCAGTTGGAGACAGTGAAATCAACGTTTGTTGGCAACTAGGTGGGCTTCCAAAGGTTGTGGAAAACAGGCCTATGACGATGAAACGCTCCATATTATATGGAAGAAATCAATTCACAATCGACAGTGACTATTTTCTAACCAAACCGACCAGGAAGAAGTAAAGGGCAAATTATATAAAGAATTACACACTATCATAACCTAGTTTACCAATCTCTAACACGCTCATCATTTTGGTGACCAAAGTGAAATGGTAGGTGCGACAATATCTCATGTGAACGGGTCATGGGAAATTATAGCTTTGGCTGCTGCAATGGCAATTATCATATATTACTTCAGACCTGAGCAGTGCATGAACGTCTCATCATTAACACTGTCTTCATTACCCACAACTGGACGCCATGAATGCATACCCGATCTAAGTAATGGTATCTTATCAGCTACGTTAGAGTAAGGAAGAGCGGACAGGCATGATGTATTGCTCACCAAGCCCATGTTATGGCGCAGAAGGATGGACTGACTACGCCTTAGATTCTTCAAACTAAACATCCCTATTTATCCTAAGATATGCGCGCAAGCCAACAAGATTCCAAACGACTGAACATAGTGATGCTAAAAACTTCAGCTCCAGATAGTCCTTTGTTGACGCATTGGAAACCGTCTGCAATCGACCGCAGCGGACACCAAAAATGTGGAGTCAGACAGGGGGACCCTTAGAGAAATGGTCTGCAAAACCGATATAGAGATCATAGGGCCAACCTCCAAAAAGCACAAAGACTGGTTTGATGAGAATTACGGCGACATTAAGCAGTTGTTGGCTGAAAAAAACAACTCCTCCAGAAAGCGTACCTTAATTATCCCATGTTCACCTTAAAAAAAGGTTCCTTCAAAGACATCCGTATGACTATTCAACATAATAGTCTGCAAAGTCAAGACTCTTGGCCGAGTAACAAAACTGATGGCATCCAAAGGCAGGCTAACACGCATGATAGAAAGTCAACTGACAGTCATCATCAGGATCATATCCTCTCATCGGTGCGGTTGCGAATACGCTGATCACTGACACACAAAATTCTCGAAAGGTGGACTGAGCATTTCACCTGCGAACTGAAAGGCCCAATAGATATCAATGATGAAGTCATTGATATTCCGCCACAACAGCAAGTAAATGAATCACTGCGTGACTCACAAACCCTGTTATAAACTTATTGAGTGATACGTACGCACCCTAGCGGCAAAGCTCCAGGCTCAATCTCAATCTCAGCATAGGACTACAAGGAATGCTGTGCAGCTCTGACTGAAAAGCTCCATCAGCTGTCTCAGCTCATGTAACATGAATAGGCTATACCACAGGAGTTCAAGGACGTTTCTATCATACACCTGTATAAGCGCAATTTAAGTCACCAGGCTTGTGACAACCACCGACTACTGGTTGATGTTCAGAAAAGTTGTACGGAAGTGGTTCAACATCGTTGAATAGCGCTGGTACACTGTGCAGTTTTAGCAGGCGTATAGTAGGCTGGAGTACTATCGTCCTGTATTATTTCCGATTTGTCTGTAGACCTAATGATTCGTCTATTAAAGACATTAATGTGCAGTCTGCCGATGGCTGCGCTGGATTGTGCAATCCTGGCATTTACTTCCTAATGGATGACGACATTCTGTGTCAGTGTATTGAGACCTACACTGCATCGTTCTTTACCTACACCTCCATTGAGAAACAACAATACATATCAGGATTTTATTCGAATAGGTGATTTGCGTTTGATGTGCGATAAACACAAAGATTAAAACCACGTGTAATCTGTTAGGATGCAAATTATTATTACTGTTTGATATTGTTGTTGAAAATGTTTCAATAATAACTAAATATAGACAAATAATTAAACTTGGAAATTATAAACAAAAGGAGGCAAATTATGCCTGCCATAGATGTTGTTAAATTATAAGAATAGCTAACATCATATATGTTCTCTTAGTACACACTATTTGTGATTGGCCCAATTAATTTTCAAAGTTGAAGAATAACACTTCATTCTGTCGCTGTTACATATGCATATTTTGTAAATATATCAAACTGCTCAGAATCTTAATTAGCTTCAAGTTGCCCTTGACACATACAGGTGCACACTTTACGGATACACGCCCATAAATATAATTTACCGGATAAAGTACTTGAGCCATGAAATCAGTTGGCACATGACACATTATCTCGTAAGTGCTCTTCGCCTCAAACGTTTTAATTATCAGTTAAGGTCACTGTATTCGGTGCATAGTGCAAATCTTATTTAATTTTAAATATGTCAGCAAATAGATCTTGAATTCAAAGGCCAAGGCCGGACTTTGGGGGGGGGGGGGGGCCTTGTTCCAAGGGTTTCGGTAACCCTACTACTAAAAACATGTTACGTACAAACAAATGTACAGTAATTTGTCACTTGGAATTTCACCATCGGTCTATTCTAGCGCCGTTTTGTTTAGGTAGTATGATCACGTTCCCTAAATATAAACATAGACGTCTGCCTTGGTGCCATTTCGAGCAAAGTCCGGGCCCATTTTAAATTTTGCAGCCACCATCCCCAGTACATGACCTGATCCTGCCCTGAAATCATCTCTGCTGCTCCAAGATGCAGAGAAGCTTGATATCAGTGTTTTACTTTTACGTTTTGAAGATGAGAACGATAAGCTGAAATAACCAAAAATGATGTTGAATGTGCAAAGCTAAAGTGTTAAATGAAACATCTGTTACAATATGCCATCCCATTGTGAACAAATTTGCCACTAGTATAGGAACATTTGTATACTGGGTAATTCGGTGACATAAAGGGTGGGGTGGGTGTTGACTGCATGTTAAACAGGGGCATGTTAAACAGGGGCAATAATTTAAGGGCATCAATTGCATGACTATTAGTGTGCCATTAAAAAATCTTATGAATGGATTATCAATTCTCCCCGTTTAGTTTTTGAATTAAATACGTTCACTTTATTTTAAGAAAATGGGATTTAGTACAAAGACTGTTATACAAAGAGAGAACTCAGCATTATGAAAAGGCTGCTTTTGCCTCATTCATTACCCTTGTTTGTACCAACAACCGTCCTCGCCTTCACCTCTATGACTTAGTTATCCACCACGTGAACTATATATATTTGATCACTTTTTAATGTTGTCTCGCGAGAGGTGGAACCTCTAAGTGCCGTTAGTCTGTCATGGGGTAGAGTCTCTTACGGCTGTCAGAGTCCCCATAGGTTAACGAATGGGACCAAACACTGCATCATTCAATTTTACTCTAGCCTGTATATAAGAAAAATGTACTACTACAGGCAGGGGTATAGCAACGACATATTTACACACACCGTCAAGCAAATTAATGAAATCAATGTAATCTCTGCTATATGTGTGTGTTATGGTTTCTACAGCATGGTATATACGCATTAATATTTGTCTACAGATATAAAGATATATCTTGTTGAGTTGTGAATATCATTGTAGTAAAGAATGCAAATAGCGGTTATTATACAAATGTTGAGTGGCAGATGAAGGGGCCCCGAGTGGCCGAGTGGTCTAAACTTAAATGATGCAATGTTTGCCTTATGCCAAGGATGAGGAGGAAAGAGATAAGCATACAGGCTATTGTTAAAAGTGACAGAGCTAAAGCGATTTGGTAAATTTACTTGCACCCCAGGAAAATTGATATACATTTGCATACAAGCGTACAAAGTCTGGTCATATTCGAGTTGGCGTATTGCTCACGGACTGATATACTGAGCTCAATGATGGGTCAGTTGAAATGATAAAGGGCTGGAATTTATCGTATCGGCATATGCAAATGGATTTATACGTGAAAACTCCAAAATAATGCACCATAGTTTCTGAAAAACCTTATGCAAAACTTCGAATTACTATAAAGCCAAGTAATGAAACCCGTGATGCTAGCTATCCAATTAACCTTGAACTTCATGTCCCACCTGATGCAGAGGAAGAAACACGTCGACGAGGCACACCTGACATGTATCAGTTTTTCCGCCAATTAAATAAAGCCCTCGCCCGTATGCATATAAATTTAAATGACATTCGGACGCAACATGTGCAAATATCCAAAGAATCGGAGTCGCAAGAAAATCCGAGATTCTTGTAGTATTTAGACAAGTATGAACAAAAAAGCCATTTTCGGCTTGCCTCTGTTATTGCTATGAAGCAGTTGGCAACGTTTGTGCAGAATCACTACAGTTACAAATACCATAATTCAGACCTCATAAATGAAACCTCTGGCAATCATTGTTTTGAATGGGCAATATTGTCGGCGTTATATTTGATAAGTGATCAGCACGACTTGCCCTGAGATTATAAGCGACACCTAGGTAAACTCAATTTCGGTGATAGTGAATTTCCCATGCAGGTGAACAAAGACACACTGTTGAAATTTGACTACACTGAACCCAAGTATCGCTGTTAATATTTTCACGTATGACAAGGGACTGTATCTTCTGGTGTTGTCACCCCGTGGTTGGTACGAACGGCTTCGAATTGATTCTGTATTTTGAGTGAATTGAAAGAATCAGAATCAATATCACTCTGCGTATAGATCAAGGATCTTGACGAAATGCTTAACTGACGCAACAAGAACAAGGCAATCAACTATATTTGCAGATCTTGAGTGCATGTATTTAACAAATGCTCCCCAGTCATATGACTGTTACTGCAGTAGTATCAGTAAGAAATACACACGTAGTACAATCATGCCAGAGCTGGATAAAAACACAGACAAATGTAATGAAATTCTACGAATACTAAAAGTCCCGTATATCATCAACGACAATTCTGAATGCCTGAATTTTGCAATGGCAGACAAGAATGTGTCCAGATCGGATAAAAAGATAATACTGGTCAGACATCGCCATAAACATCACAAAAAACAAAACGTGCTCCAAAGGTAAGCAGATGATACTTTGTTTCGATATCTAATACTAGTTGGCCGGGCATGCTCAAGTTGCTGGTCATCTCAATTTACAATGTTTTCCGTTTTTTTTAAAACTTCCAATAATCGGTATAATATAACCAGAATATAACAATTAATATCCTTTTGTAAAAAATAATATGATTTTCAGCAAAATGTTATACTCACTTATTTCAATAATTCCTCTAATGAATTTAATGTTATTAGCTCGTACTCCAGTTTTCGCTAGTTCCTATTATCAAATATTTCATGGTGAAGTTTTGCTAAACATATTTGAGATAAAAATGAGCTTAATAATGAGCGTAATAAACTTCGATACTGAGCGATTAATTGAACACAATCAAAACAACGAACTTCCAGATTGTCATTACCTCATCGTTAGTTGAACGGGATCCAATATAACAAATCTGCTAATGAATCTGGTTCTGAAAGACAACTTAAACTACGACCGCCTCTACCTCTACGTAGTGAATCCTCAGCAAGACGGATATGAACTGCTTAACAAATACAAATAAAAGCTGAAAAACAAACTTTATGTTTCAGGTGACGTTTTTATTTTCATACAACCTGAAACACTTATTCAGGTAGATGAATGTTGTTGTTGTTTTAGGGTCTAACGCCATTTTTCAGCACAATATAGGCTATACATGGCGGCCAGTATAACTGGTGGAGGAAGAACCCTGCAAAACCCAGGGAAGAACCACCGACCCACGAGAAGCTACTGGCCGGATTTCCCACGTACCCACGCTAGCCGAGCCTTGGACTCGAACCCACGCAGACAGAGGTGAAATGGCAGTGATCCGGAACGGTGAGCGCTTTAGACCACTGGGCCACTCGGGGCCCCCCGGTAGAAGAACTTGCTCAAGACGAATAGTAAATAATTGTGTTGGACGATATTCCGTTGAGCAACTCGGATTCGAACAAGATAAAATCTTACTTTTCCTTGTCAAGGAACCGTAAATGTAATGCGCAAGGATTTGATAACGTTGATACATTTATACGACGAAATACCAGATGTTTTATGATGTTTCTAGGTCTTGGAAACATTGACGTACGAAACATCGCACACGAACATTGTGGTCACGTAACCAAAGACAAATTCATCGATCTTTATCATCAGGCAACTGCTACCAAATACAATGTTTACTTGTTTGATCAACTTGCACGGGAGCTCAAGAAAATGCTTCGTTGCTGGATTGGCATGTTTCTATGATGCAGTTTTGTATGATGATGTACAATATAATGGACCAGAACAAAACTGACCTGCTAAAGAAATTCGCTGCGGAAAGAGCTGCGTTTAAGAAAAAGATTGAATAAGATCGTCCAGGGTTAGTTCAAGCGGCAGTGTAAAAAGGTAAACTTTCAAAGCTGTTACCGAATGTGTACCAAGAAAGCAACCTGATGCTTCGACAATGTTGTAAGAAAAACTTTCCAGAATAAAGACTAGTTGTTTTGGTAAACGAAGTACAGCGAAACATTGCAGGACAACTTGGCGAACAAATTGTCGACCCTGTTGCACGACAAATAAAGTTAATCAGGCTTGTTAATAATCCCGAAGATATAATACAATTAATTACAGCTGTGTCAAAGCGACAGGAGGAAATTACAAAAGAACAAAACCAAAATATCTGAAATTGTCGTTTGCAAAATGCCAGCTCATGAACAAATCAGGTATTATGGAAGAAAATGATGAGTGAATATAATCCTTAGATTGCCACATATCTTGAAAGTGAAGGTATGAGTGACGTTTTAATATTCAAAAATGGAAACAGCTAAATACGATAAAGTAATGGAAATTTTGTTGATAATCATTGCAAATCAAAGAAGAGATATTTATATCAAAGCATTTACAGGTGAAATTGAAATCTTGAAGGCCTATAACCAAATTTGGGATGGAATTATTGATAATATCATATCTGATGCAGCACAGCAATATAGAACAAGAAAATAAGATTATAAAACAGGTTGGACTTGTGGAAGAATCTTTAGTCAACATTCAAGAGTTTAATCATGGATCAGGTATACACTGGGTAACCGTTTATAAAGACATATATTTTGATTCTTTTGGATTACCGCCGAGCGACATTATTAACAATATTAGCAGAAGAAAAATAATAAACAAACATAAATTACACTTCAGATTAACTTCATCATGTTTGAACTACAGCATGTTGATATTATTGTTTTATGTGTGTCAAACAAATGTCACGGATGCAAGCATCCGGGTGCTAATGACTGGTTTCAGATTTTGTAACGTTCCTTTTGCAATTTGATTAGTGACGAAGTATATTATACGATAATAAAGCTGTTTTAAATTATAGGTGAGCATGCAATATAAAAATGATTAAGTATTTTTTGAAGCGAAGGAGTAGATTTTAATATATAAAAATAATTAATTGAAAACGTGGTTGCCAGGAAATACATTATAAGCAGTTCCTATCGTTAAATACTTCTACAAAGTAGTACTTGGTTTAGAAGACAGACCTGTTTCTCCATAAACGTGTACTGTATTTTGCTTACGTTCGACAGTCGAATGCTAAGCCTCTTTCAGCGGCCCCTATTCAGAATATGCGGATAAAAAACGAATGTATAAAATGGAGTTTATGCTGCCCTTCGCACTAGACTTTTAAGTACACAATGTAGCGACACAGTGTGATTTCTAATATGAAGTCTTAAGTGTTAGAATGTTAAGTGGGGTTAACTCAGTTGGTCGGGAGGATAAAGAGCGATGCATACGTTTCAATCAACAGACTCATTAAAACATTTGAAGTGTTGAATACTCTTCTTGGGCTTATTTGCTAAATACACCATAACTGTTGCAGCTCTCAGTCACAGTTTGCTATCATTATGCAAAAAGGAAGTTTGATTTTCATTTTGCTTTGCCTGAAAATATGGATGATGGAATCCGCAGTCCCAAGCCTTCTAGAAGATTCAGAAAAAAACGACGTTACTGCTGTACGTCTGCGTCTGGAGGATGAAAAAGAAAAACGTATTCTTCTAAACAATGATGTTGAGATGCTCATGCTGAAAGTAGCTGGATCAGAACGTCAAATGAACCATCTCTTACAGAAAGTAGCCGAATTAGAACGTCAAATGACCCAAGTCATCCAGGGTAAGTTCTCGTTTCTCAGATCATTTAGCTATAAACTAATATTGAAGGGTACAATATTTTGCTCCTGACAGAATAGATATCTATACTGGTGGAGCATGTTGCTATACACTAATTTCTAATGACACGTGTAGTCTGATTCTTTAATTAACCCTCGAGTTCACGGAACAAATACGGAAACTAGTCTGATATATATTTACAAACACTAAAAGGTTTTGACTTAAATGTCGACAATGTCAATCTGGTTAACTTCCCGGTTCTATTATTCGTTAAAATCCTGGACAGATATGATTTCATGTTACACCTCTTTCTAAGGTACAGTTACCAAAACAACCAAGGCAGTAGATCAACTAGCCTTAATAAATTGTCTGTACGATTGACTTTAAACCAACTAAAAGTTAAAAGAAAAAGTATAGAATTCAAATGCCTCTGACAACACACAATTTAAACATTTGCTCGGACTACATTTTCTGTTTTAATAAGTTTGAGACATGCATACATCCGTCATTGTTAAGCGCCATTTTCTTTCATTCTTTCTTTGTCTTACTCTAGACGAAAATGCTCTTAAAAGGCAACAGCTAATATAGACTTGCTATCAGTTTGATTGCTTTTAGGTTCTGGTTGAAACTATATAAGACTAGCTTCATCCATACCAACTATTGGTCTTCTGTGTATTTTCCGACTCAGCATTTTTGATTAGCGAATTTTTTCATATCACGGCGTTTGTAGAGATGAATCAAATTTTCACTGAACAATAAAGTGATTTAGCTTAATTGTTTTTGGTTTTGTGTAAGCTGCATGTCCTTTGTCAGCACATGCTAGGCTATACGTAGCGGTCAGTATATTTGCAGAGAAAGAACCGCGAAACCAAGGAAAGAACCACCGACCCATTGGATGCTACTTCTAGCTTTCCCACATAACCACTTTAGCCAGGACTCAACTCGAACCCACAAATACAAAGAGATGATATCAGTTATCCGCAAAGATATGAGCCTAGGACAGCTCAGCCACCAGAGGCTCTGATTTTGTTTAAGATATGAACATTCAACCAAGCATTTTATTCTGACCATGAGACAAAAGATCTCATCTTTGCAGCATATACACATGAGTTAAATACAGTCAGTGAACTTGACTCTGTGTTAATCGTACGAAATAATCAAAACCAAACCCAGTGTAGTGCCATGTACTAAAAACTATTATGACGTTATTGGTCGATCGTTCCGGCTACTTGGCTTTAAAACGCTTATTTTCGTCAGAAAATGTCACTGGAAAAACAAAATATTACGCATGAGGAAGACCAGTGGTATCTGAAATATTTCCTACTCTATGCTACATTCCAAGATTGATAATGTTATACATTTATTGTGTTTGATTGCTAATGAGAAAGCAAGCATGTTCTGCAATCGAATCATTCTATTGAACTTCCACTTCAGGCTGTCTCTTTTGCAGAAGGATCCATCGATTCATGTAGCTCTCTTTCTCATGGAATTAAAACTAAATAGAATCATTGTCCAACCTCGACCAGTAATGATTAAGTGAAACAGTTTAATTGTCTTAATTATCCGATACAAATTGAACAATTATTGCAACAAGATTTACATGTTTGAGAATTGAAATCAAACTTACTGAAGGAGTGTATCAAGAGATTTGAAGCAAAAGGTACAAGTCTAAATTAAATCTGTAACACACATGTACAATCTACAACATGCCTGAAAGTCTACAAAAATCGAGTTGAAGAAAGCTTCAGACGTTTAGGGAGGTAAGTGTGCATTATTTGTCAATCACTAAAGTTATTTATGACTAATATGCTAAAATCCTTTTGCTGATGAATTATTGGGTACACTATATTTAAAAACAAAGTAGTACACTGAATTTCATTAACATTAGCGCTCAGTATGGTGACTCTAATGAACTGATTAAACTAAAAGCTATGCGTTGCACCAAACTGATACGAAAACTAGAAACGTATACACTGTTACCTATCAAATTTGACTTCTTCCCGTCAGAGAGTCATACTGAGTATTGTTTGTTCTAACTAAAACGCTTGATATTCTCCTCGGAATAGCAGATAGCTTTAATGATAATATTGTGAGCAAAAATCATGAATATATGCAAATAAACCTTGCATAAAAATAGTTCATTTTTAATCTTTAATCAACGAAAATTTTCATTTCATTGATTGTATAGCTTACAAATCAGAGCTCAACAACGACATACATAAACTACAAATCTCTCCACCAAAAGTTACACATTGGATTCTTGTCGCTAGTGATCTCAATAGCAGCATTGGCTATACGAATTGGTTTTGCCCTAGAAATACAAATTTTAAAGGGGCAAATAGAAACTCTAGAATCCCCAAAATAGCTATAAAATAAGTGTAACCAGAGAAGCATAGAGGTTCTAGAATCTCCAAATATGGACATGCACTAGGTTTATACAGAAGCTACAATCAACGCATCAAGTGCTCAAGATATCCTATGTGACGTAAGGTTTCTACTCAGCGTACATTGCTGTTTACCCTGCGATTTAAAAGTAAACATTTTTCATTTATTTCTGGGTTTGTTGGGCGTATAAAGCATGGCCAAATTTACATAATCATCAAACAATGGTTATGTGGGATTCAGCTTGATGTAGGATCATATGAAATTATTATTTTCATGTATTATCTTGTTTTGTACAGCTGTTAACTATAAAACATTTGACACGATTATAGAATAAAAGGGGTTAAGGAATTGCCTATACTTGTCACGATGTTATCTACTAGATATTTTCAGAAACGCCAGAGTGACAGAGAGAAAGAAAAAGAAAGAGTAATTGTTTCTCATGAATGGTGAGACTCTATCGGCTCAGCTCTGGAAATAAATTTGCTCTGATTGTCAATGTCATCTGAAATTGCTCAGTCAGAAAATGTCAGTAGCTCTTTTAATCCCACTACCGTTTATAGGTGGTTCTATTCTTGTTTACACAAAAATGATGGTGAATGATGAGTTTACAATAATTTTACACACAACAGATCATTGCAGAAGATGAGAGGTTACATAGTGATTTTTCACCGAAAAGAGGAAAATGGATGATAGATAGTGATGGGTTAGATACAGATTTTACATAAAAATGCCGTGGAATAGTTAATCTAACCCATAGGAATGGAGTGGAATTTTTAGCTCACACGAGTTTCTTGCCTTGATATATATATATATATATATATATATATATATATATATATATATATATATATATATATATATATATATATAATGCAAGAAACAGTCAGCAAACAGTGCTAAACTAGTATCTAACTTTCCTGAGCACTTTCCTCTGTTAATGAGTCTTTTTTAAAGTCAAATTGAACACTTAGACAAGACAAGCCAATAGAAACACATTTGTGTTTGCAAACCTTAAAATTACTATTTCTACAAGAATGAAAACTTTCAATTTATTATGTTTCAACTAGTTTATTTCAACCACCTGTCATCCTGATCACTGCATTGGGATCATTCTATATAGTCAGGCACATAGGATACGCATAAATTGTTCCGACTATGAAACAGTCTAAAAAAAAGATCTGAAGCGCTATCTAAACATTTGATTTAACGAGGTTATGATAAAGACCTGATTACGGAGGCAGGCAAACGGGATAAACGCACTGAAGTTACTCCTCCCTAACAAACCTTTAGTAGCCTATTCGAGAGAAAACAATCCTCAAGGACATCCCAGTCAGGGTGAAGCTAACGCAGGCTGCTAACTAAGACCGCCCTTTGAAATCTTGACAAAGTGGCGATCAAAAGTGCAAAACGTGTCAAAATATAATAGAGACCAGGATATTGTCGAGCACAGTGACTAGATAAAAACTGAACATACATGGTTCAAACAAAACTTGCACAGCAGAGAATGTAATTTATCTCAACACATGTAAGTTCTGCAGCCTTCAGTATGCCGGAGGAACTGAAAATCTACACAAAATGTTCAACCTTCATAGATCTGATGGATGCCAAAGAAGCTGTACAGAAACCCAATGGCAGAAAAATTCTCCTCCCGTGACCACAGTTTCAATGATACAAAACAATTATTGCAATTGCTCACAACCGCAATTGAGGCAGAAGATACGCCGCCTTGGAACACTGAAACCAAGAGGTCTAAGCCAAGAAGACTAGAAACAGACAGCCATGCAGAAATACAATTATACTGTTTGCATCCGACACATTTTCTTTTAAACAATTTTTTAAAATTTACTTATTAGTCACCAAACGGCCTTTAATTACTAATAATACAATTAAATATCCGGGATATAATTTGAGCTTAAATAAACTGACATAAAATAACAAATGTCATTATGGCTCGTCGATTTCTAGGTTGATATTAAATATTTTCCTTCATCCGCAATAAGTTGAAATACACTAGTTGAAACCTAATAAATTTAGATTCCATTCCGGTAGAAACATGTAAATATTTGTGAACACAATGGTTGTTCTGTTTATTATTTTGTTTTGTCTAAGTTTTTGTAGTTGACTCAGAAAAAGGCTCATTAAGAGTCGAAAAATCTCAGGCTAGTTAGGTACTAATTTTGTGATGTTCGTTGTCAGTTTATTGCATTTATCGTAAACACTCCCTGACACACTTGATCCCTTGCTGGATTCAGTGCACTTGACAGGAGTGTTGTTCGCTATATGAGTTACAGTATATATACGTATAGGTACACAAAAGTATTTAAATTTGAATTACCAGGAACAGAGCACAGTAAGTGATGAAGAAAGATACATTCAAAGGAGACGCGTTATACAGCAGGTTACCATCTACGAACCCTCATGGCACAAGGTAGGGCTTGTGCTACTAGCTGCGGCTTAATGACAGGCAAAAAGCGGACAACATTATTATTGGTGTTGGAGAGCGAGGTAGAGTGATAGAGTGAATCGCTAGAATAGAAGAATTGACCTGACGTCGGAATCAACTCTGACGAGAAAGAACAAGACAGTGTTCCGCATGCCACACATCGCGCTGCCAATTCGTAACCCCGTCACCAAACGGACGACACGACGCCAGATGATACCGCAACCACCACTACCATCACCACGACAACACTGAGGCACACTGTAACCACCGACAGCGAAGTGCAAACTGAGGAAAAATCAGAACCAGATAATGAATCCCATCCCGACTGTGCTCCTGAATAATATTATGTAGTAGAGAAGGCAAGAGAGACTAGGAAGAGAAAGACAACCCGGTCAGAACTTGAACGAATATAAATGGGTCTGGACGATGCTCTGGATTATGCAAAGTAAGGCCAGCCATTTTGTAAACGCGGTAAAGTACATTGCCTAGCGGTCACTGTGAACAAGGGAACCTATACTAACTATAATAGTTGCAATTTTGTGTGCATATAATGCTAACAATGATTGGAAACCATGATTCAATGCACTATAATAGGCCTTGTAGAAATGGCCACACAGCTGACGGATATCCACAACTTGCATCAATTTGCGGAAGAGAAATACCTCGAGTCGAACAACGCAGAAGATTGAGTGACATAAGATTTTCAGAGAAAAACAGTGTCTCCCGCATTAAAAAAGCCGTTTCTAGAGCTCCATCGGTGATAATATGTTTGCCACATAATTTAGAAGCAACACGTGTAAATTTACCAATGATGTTTCGACCATTATCCTTGGCGAACGATATATCCTCGTCACCGGATGCTAGCACTTGAGGTTTTGGAATCCAAACTGTTCTGTGTGGTCTATATGAAATTATCGCTTCGTTTACCGTCAACGATAATAATATTCCAGCATCGAATATGTATCACAGTACCACAATTTGGAGCCAAACTACGGTTATTTTATGCACCGCAGTCCAACGGATGTATCTCTGAACCACCTTTATTAAAATGATGATCAAATTAGACAGGAATTATCACATGGACATATTTCGAAAATGCGAACGACTTAATCGCAGCAGATCAAGTTAAGTCAAAATCCACCGGTAACAATCCATTTATTGCAACTCGATCATTTCATATGTTTTTTGACCAAATATTTTAAAGTCACTTTGACATACATCTGCTTCAAGATATGATCCTGGTTACCTTCAAACCGTGTCGATCGAGATGACATCGTTTTAATTACATTTAGTATTCCATAATCATCCATGTTCACATTCGATTTCGATATAACTGCGTAGCATATATTTGAAAAATGCTACACGTGTTAGTTTCCATAATTATTTCCTCTGAGCAAAATGAGCAACAATAGATGAAATAGTTAAACAATTATTCAAAAATTGCTCAATCTCACTCCTGTCATCGGCGTATTTCAATGAGACTTTGGTTATCCGCGAATGGTGAGATTCTGCACGATACAGATTGCCAAACGGCAGCACGATTTGATCAAATGTAATATCTTCTTCACTCTCAAACAACTTCATGGACACACGGTGGCGCTTACTTACATCATGAATATGCTCAAATATATCACCATGATAATATCCAACCCGTTTTTGTTTTTGAAAGTATTGTTACCGTCCAGGCCCATGCATGAGAGTTATGGTTAAATATTAATATTGGAGACCCATTTAATTTATACTTTGCTGTGTATAAAACCTCTCCGGTTAATGTTCATACTTCTATTGGAAATCTTAATTTCGTTTCTAATTCAATTATCGAGGCTCCACTTGATCTGACTTTGAACTTCCGCAAGTTTAATTTTTCATCTGTGACACCCTTTAATCGTAACGCGTTCACTGACTCGTTGGGAGACACAATTTAGGATACAACTAGTCCTCATCGGTCGAAGATCATCACTGTCAGGTTCTTCATTGAGTCTATATATCAAAACACACAACTGCGGTCACAGGATATGCACTCTCGTAGTATGGTTTGTCAATACCGCTCAAACTTCCTGTTCTAGAATTAATATCTAACGAGGCAATGTCCTTGCGGTGTTGTACTTTGACTGGATCTAGTTAATCAAGGTTAATCCATTTTATGTCAACATTACTAGCGTCACCAACAGTACAACTGACAACAACGAACATTTTATTCTAAAAAGGTATATTTAGGTGGATCCGGCATCGTCAAGATAATTAATAATCGTCGGTGTTTGCAGGACGTTCATCATATCATCAATCTCGTGACTAGCATCAGAAATATCGTCCTGTCTAATTCTCAATGTTGACCAAACAAGCGTTGCTGCGTCGTCGATAAACTCATTCTTGGCTTCACGGATACGATTGCGTAATTGCAAATTTGGTGGTAGGTGGCGTTTTTTCTTTTCTGTTAAGCTGTCAAATCGAAACTAGCTTGAGAAGGCTTGATCGCAGATAATCTTGTAAACTCCTTCATTATATATTTTACGTCAAATGTATCTTATAATTAAACCATCAACGTAGACTAGTATATACTAACTTCACGAGCAAACTTTATTTGCAAATGGATGATGATTTAATCTACAACACCGTGTAAACCAGCTTGTATATTAGATTTATGTGGATATTTGCTTGAATCTCCTGTAAAAGACGCTGAAGACTACCTGGCTAGAATTTCTGTGTAAAACAACTCACGTATTGGTTTAGTAATATAAAAGTTTACTTTAGGCAAACGCTATACAAATAGAGCAAGAATTCAGATCACAACATATCATTAAGAATTAGGAAGCAAAGAGTACTGTTATGATTAGAAATCGTCAAATAAAAAATATTCCTTACTAATACCGGTTATCTTATATTCACTGCTAAAACGCAGGGCTTTCCGATTTTTTTTTATCTCTACCACATATTTATTTCAATGGCTATGTTATCAATCAAATTGATGAAAATTATCGGAAAGCTTTACCCGATATTCGTCAATGAAGTTTCTCAACGATGGTTGCCTTGAAAGTACCTGTTCAAGTCTTTATGAATTTACCAAATTTAGATCTTGTAATTTTATTCATCAGCGTGGTGGTTGAAACAATCTTTATTATGCTTACAGCTTGATTTAACACAATATACACGGTTACCGAAAGAAAAAACAAATTGTCTGTTGAATGACGCCATATATATGTGGTAAACATCCTAAATTTCTCAGCGCTGAATATGGACAGCCTGTACACGCCAGTGACTTCTGCGGTATGTATGCGAGTGTTGTTTTTATGTGACCATATATTGCTGATCCTGATGCGACTGTGTATACCACGCGGATCACACGAGTCTTGTGTGGAATGCTGAGCATCCCAATACTTGAATCGATCGCTCTGATTGTTTCAACAATGTCAGGTATTTCACTGTTTATATATGCGGGTTTATTTTCAGCATCTTCAATATCTTGTTGAACTATTACTATGATAGAATACTCGGATAATACCGAGTCGTTTATTAATCGTTTCAATGTTTGTCATAGGTGGTCTAATCACGCTGCGTTTTTTATTTCAGCTAGTCTCACGTCAAAAACCATCGCACTTCCAAAGAAATCATCGGCAATTTCGCCATGTTTCTGAAAGTTTTGCTACGATTTGTGAACATGTTCACATAAACGTCATTCTCAGCGCAGAAAGGTGCAATATTGTCACTGACGACGGTATCTGTATCGCCCACATATTGTACCACCAGTGGATCGTACACGATGATATACACCTTTTTTAATTCTATTTATGATAGTTGCGATTGGTTCATTTGAATCTCTGTTCGCCCGCTGTCAGTAGATAATGGACTGTTATCCGTTTAGAACCAATAACTCTATGGATAATATCATTCCACTTAATATTTCTCGTCCCTAACCTGCCTTATCGATCCTGAAAAATAACAATTTCATCCCGTACAACTCCAGCGAGATCAACTTTAGTTGCATATGCTGATAAATCAATGTCTTCTCATTTTTTGTTTCGTTTCTTTGATAGAGTATCTTCCGTAAATATCAACCATTACATGACGTGCTTTGCACTCTGAGCGGTTATTTACAAAGACAGTTATGCCTGGGTCCCTAGCGACCTCGCACTCATGTACGCGTGTAAGATAATGAGGTGGATTTGATCTCGATAAAGCATTGAGTACAGCAAGCCATTCAGAACCACATATAGGTGGATCTGTTAAAACGGTTATGGTAATACTGAATACCAGAGTGGGTTGGCTTGAATTCTACCAGTATACTCGATAAATTATATCGGCGGTGATAGACCATATTAATTAAAAACAATAGTACCACAAGCAACCACAGCATATGCAACCCAGCGAGTACCTGGGCCAGAATGACCATCGATATTAATAATACCTGTCTTCTGACTATGTTGTCGGTCTGGTAATTGATTGCGCATAAAAACGCCTATAAATTGTTTAACGACAAGCAGCATCAAGTAAAGCAAAATTGGACATGGGGATTTTAAGAAGCGAGCACCTGGTAGTAGCAGACCTGGACCGTACCACGTTGAAGTTCCTGTAAGTGTAGACACCTTACACTTGTAGAATGCCCCCGGGTTCTTTTTTTGAGGTCTTTAATTCGTGTCTTGTAGCTTTGTTCAATGTCATACCGGCGGCTGTTTCAACAGCACCGAGTGCAGCTGATTTTACAACAGCTGGAGTCCCAGCAGCTTTTAACGTTGGTATAGCTGCAAGAAGTTGAAATATACCACCTGTTTTAGCTATGTCCTTCATAGCAGCCGCTTAAAGAACAATTCGCACGCCGGTTGTGGATTTTTTGGCGTCAATGAAATGTTTGAGTTGACGTTCTGTCGGTGTTAGCTTATTTGGACCTTTTAATGACGTTGATTCAAGTGATAATTTTATTCGAGAATTTTTTTTTTCCTGCTGATTGTAGATTTTTCATCTTACTAGAAATCAGAGTAACATGGACGTGGCGATATTACATTATAATATAGCGAATCTTGGCATATACTGTGTTTTCCCCGGGCGCATCAATGACTCTTATTCGTCCAACTTCTTCAAACAGAATTATTTTGTCTTACAATATAACTGCGATTGTTCTGTAACCACAAGCTGGCAATGCACTACTTACACGAGCTAGGGAATGTATGTCAACGACATATTGTCTAAACAAATCTCGATGTCCCAGCGAAAAGTGTTATATCAGGTACAATGACGTAAAATCCAACCAAGATATTTACATACCAGAATAATCATTCTGACAACGCCCCATGAATGTCATTAACCGAAGATATGCACGTACAAAGTGGTTGTTCTTGAAATGTATGCTCATTTATTCGCAATTAAACCTCAGCAATATCATTGTTGGCATCCACGGAGAAAGTTTTCTCAATATCACTGCATCAGGATCACCAACATGTCGCCATTTTGCATTGTTGCTGCAATCTTTTCTTACAAACACAACTATGTGCTTTAAGATAACCTTTCTAAGATTTCTACAGAACCCGAAGATGTGTGACACTGGAAGTGCACATGAAAATATTACACGTCCACCTTTCAGCTTTGATCAACTTTCAGCGAATCTTACTTTGAATTCTGGATTAACACCATCACCGTGAAACACCGGCACCACATTGGCGTAAGGGTTTTCGACATTGTGTCTAAGTCTTCTTATATTATACTGCCTGTTGTCAGGGTAGTCAGTAGTGTCCTTTGCAAACATTATTGACGGACCAGCTGATCTTGAATAACCATTAGAAAATCTTGCCAGTGCCGATATCGTCGTGGCAACGTCAACGTTTTCCGGGATTGAGTCAATGTTTATTCCGTCGATATTATACGTGGCATCTTGAACAACGCTATGATGCCATTGTTAACAAAAACAAATCTAACATCAGTTCCATATTCAGTATCATCTGTTTTTAAATTTCACCTTCGATTTCAATGAAATATTAACTTATATCCTGAACTTGTAATTCGATTCGCACAAGTGCGTCAGGTACACGTGCAACATACGAATAAGGCTGATAATCACGCACCGATTTCACTTTGAGAACGTGTGAGTCCATGGCAAATGCGGAATCTGATATAAGCTTGATCATTTTATTATTAACATGACTACGATGGATCAGACCACATCCCTCTATGAGACTTGCGGTTATATTTTCTCTCTATCTGTAGCTAGTTGTTTTGTAAGTTGTACACCAGATAAATCAGCTAGTCTTTCCTTTGCAGCTTTATTTATTATTTTACTGACATTTGCTGGCATCACTTCGGTGCTGTGTAGTTTTACTGGCTGCACTCGGACTGCCGATTGTCTGCATATCAATCGTGATAATTGTTGTCGGATAGCTGATAATGGTTTACCGGCTACATAGCCGACGGTGCTGATAGCTTTGGCAACAGCAACATCAATGGCTTTCATTCCTAGCTGCTTTGCAATCAGAATCGCTTCGAGGGCTGCAGTTCTAAATAGACCTGAGCAACATCGTCGAGTCTATCTCCGTAGATAACTTTATATGTCCACGTTGAGCATTGTGTATGATCATGCTATTTTCTTTCCACGGATCTAATTGCATACCTAGACACTATAGCAATCGTCAGTAATTTCAACATGTGTGCGGTAAACATTAACGGCCATTACACCACCTATATATAATCACAAATAACAAAATGACTAGTAGATCAACATCAGAAAGGATTCTGCTTGGGCATGTGGTGTTAAGATCAATTTATAGGGTTTGCAAGACCCTTCCCAGATTGTTTTCTCTTGTTTCAGATCTAAATCTACCTCTTAATGTTCATATCCTTTCTGCTCTTGTTTTTCAAGTTGCAGCTTTATTTCTTTTTGTTTGTGTTCATCTGCTTTTCTTAAATGTTCAATATACTCATATAGTGTCTGATTAAAAAGTTTTAACTTTTCATCGTTACCTGTATTTGCGCCAATTAACACGACATTGTATACTTTCAACATATTCAGGTTTCATATATTGGTCTTGTTTTTCAAGCCCAAATGTAGCAATATGAATTAGTTGGTCTGATTTATTGATAACTGCAATACCTTCCTCGGTACATTTATATATCATATCAACTTTGACTTGAGGTGGCTTATCTTCTGTTTATGGTTCAGATATACGATAGTTAATTGTGTCGATCTCATCAGGAGCTTGGCCAATACACCCAGATAAGTGTGGGTGAGAATAAGATATTTCTCTAAGAATCATTTTCTGTGTTTTTATATCTACGTGATGTTACTCCATTTGCTTTTGTGGTTTTTTGCAACGATGGAAGAAGACCTTTAGTAGTCTCTGCAGCTGGCCTAAATAATTCTTCCGTATCTTCTGCAAATTCCACTCGACGCTATTTAAGTTGTTGCTTGACGCCATCGCGGACCGGTATATAATTCTTAACTGCCTCTAGTCGTTGTCGATGTAGATTAGCTGTACGATATTCCATAGTCAGTGCAAAATCGGTAATTATTATTGAAATAACGAAGATTTAATGACAGTCCCTGCTCACCGGAGCCACATTATTTTTTAAATTTCAGTATGGAAAAGTAATTGAATCTAATATTTGCAGCCAACGAGTACCCCCCTTCCCCAGTCATTCGCGTTGATAGTCGAATTCGCCACACTCGAGAGCAGAGTCAGGAAGCTTCTATCAAGAAAACGACGGAAACGTTAAGTTGTAAAATAAACGCTTCGTACTTTTGTCGGATTCCTCTTCACTTGATAAAAGTAATAGGATGCTACAATGAAGAAAAAGGTGGAAGCGTTAATTTGCAAAATGGACGCTTCGTACCTTTGTCGGATTCGCCCCCACCCCCTAATCTCCTCTTGCAAACGGTACAAGAGCCAACTATCAGGTTTCTTTGAATACAAAAGATGTCTAATACATGCATTATATACCAGTATTATAAAAACAAAATATTGCAAACAAAGCGTTTTCCGGCATTAAACATTTAGGAATAAGACGGATTGTATGGGCAAAATGCAAAACAAAATAGGTTTTCTGACATTACTTTTCTGATGCTATTTTGATTTGGAGTTATAAACATAAGTTTGTCGCCTGTGATATTTATAGTTTAACACAGCCTCACATGGGTAGACCAAACGAGGTAAAATATTTTGCGTCTCTTCTGTCCGGTTTGTTTACACTGGCGACCAAGTGTGTTCTAGACCAGTCAAATTAATCTTCTAAATTCCTCTCATGTGAAATATTTATATATCTTGTAGCTCTTACTTGACGGCATAGCTACCCAACATATTGCTGCCATCGCGCTTTCATGATTTTCACATTAAGGCTCGCCAAAAACTTTTCCCAGGAGCACAGGCAAGTCTATTTCTGCAGCTCCTGCTACAAGCAGAGACAAAAATTATAATATCACACCCTGTGCTAAACAAAATGCATGATAGCCGGATCAAACATGATACCTTTCCCTGTTGATCTTTGTTTTCTCACTCTGCCATGCAGGCATTTTTCTCAATTTATGTTTGCCATCGCCATCTGACAGCTGATGTACTCAAGGTTGTATTGATAACAGATTATCTCTCTCTCTCTCTCTCTCTCTCTCTCTCTCTCTCTCTCTCTCTCTCTCTCTCTCTCTCTCTCTCTCTCTCTCTCTCTCTCTCTCTCTCTCTCTCTCTCTCTCTCTGATAGTGTACCCGACGTCGCCTATATACCAAGCGATCCAAGTGTAGACACTGGTTTTCCTCCATGCTACAAGCAAAAGCACCTCCCTTACTAGAGATCTGTTTTGCAGAAGACGTTTAAATTAAGTCTTTGCTAGTGATTCTGGCCAAGTCAAATTTAACCTGCTGTTTTTCCATTAGTGTCAAAAAGGTGCTGTCCTTGTTGTTGTTGGCTGCTCCCAAGCTTTTTTGACATACCTGATTTATATTTTGTACCGTCTCAATTGATTGTTGTTGCGCTGGTGTCTGAATAGCACATACTGAGATTTAAGGCATTATATGACAGCTGTAGCTTTGAATGATTTTAGTGAATTTAGTGTTTGACGACCAGACTCATCTCTCCACTTAGATCAAACAAATATCAGAAATCTTCGTTCTGCACCTATAGCTGATGCATACAAGTTTGCTGCAAGTGGTCCACTTGATATAGTTGATTTCTTGTCTGGACGTCATGACTTTGATGAACCTCCAGTACTTAAAATAAGCGTGTGAATACGTTTTATTTAGAGGAGCAAACTTCCGCTCGATTTCGCACTCGGCATGTTATATGTTGTTGACTCTGACATGCAATACTAAATAAAACCATAGTTGTAAAATATATTGGTGCTTGTCTCCTGGGTTTCATCTCTTGATGCAAATTGAAACGTAACGAGAACCTATATTTGCAATTCGCTACTAGGCAGAGTGGCTATTCTTCATGTTGCTGACATCTGAGCCTTATGCTATTACACACACGCATCTGCTGAAAATAAAGTTTCTTTCTTACTCGAGACAAGATGTTCTCTAATTCATTTGCGTGATAACTTGAGGGAAGTATCGATGATATCCAGATACTTATACTAACAAAGTGTATGTCGTCCATGTTCATTGCGCCGTTCTGTTATCAGGTGGTCGCTCAATTGTTTTACCTTTAGCCTTGTTCTCGATACGTTCCCATTGCGTGAGACATGCCTGAAGATGTTCCGATGAGAGTACCAGTCAGTGAGGGTACATTTCATACCGTTCTTACCGGAATTATGTTTGCGAAAGGATTTGTATGTTACTATTGTCTATTATATTTTGTAATTTTTCTAATTGCATTGTTGTTGCTTTTGTTATTTAAATTTGTAAACGCTACATATAATTGATATGGCAATGTTCCAATCATTGTAGGCCGACAATGCCCATCCAACTATACATGGCATATGCCATTGAATCTATGTTTCCGATTGTCCCAAGAAAAACAGACATGGGGTAATGCGAAAGTAATCTGTGAGTCAGAAGGAGGCCACCTTGCCAAGGTCAACGACACACCCATTTTTGTGTATCTGAAGGAACAGATAAAGAAAGGTCCAAACAGTAAGTCGTTCACTTATTTGTTTTTAAAAAAAGTATTTTCATACATTCTTGATTTAGTCCTGATCTAAAGAAATACATTGGTGTAATACGGTCTTCACAACAATCGTCGGAAATGCTGTAATCGCATCGTTAGTTTATCTCCAGGGTACCATAATGTACTTGAAAATAAATTCACATCATTGTTTGATTGACTTAGTTTATACATTTGGTATGTTGTGGTCATGTGTGCTTATTTCAAGGCTTGCAAACTATATAAAGTCTTTAAGTAGTTGGATAAATTTCATTTGAGTTGAGGTCTTCTGCGCAATGCTTTATACATGTATATGAAACAAACGTTCAACTTGTCCATCAAAAGTTCTCAGTAAAGTAATCTAGGCCCGATGCATACTCCCACATGTCGTAAGAGGTCACTAGTGGAAGCATGAACTAAGGTGGCTAGGTGGTTATCGCTCAGAACCTGTGACCTAAAGACTGCGGGATCGAACGCTACCATTGGATAAGCCTTGATCAGCTGCTTTGGTGCATTCATCGCCAATTTACTAAGATTGCTTAGGCATTAAATAACATATTTGTATTTGATGTTCTGTAAAATAAAAACTCAGATCAATAAGTTAAATTTGAATCTAATGCAAATCTCATTGTCATAAACAATGCATTTTTGGAGGTAGTTTTAAATAAGATATGTGTGTTGGAATGTTTTATCAAAATCAAATCGAAGAAAACATTTCAACCCTCAAGCAAAAAGACTTTTTTTGTATAATTTGTCATTAAAATCTGTTCTTCATAAGGTTTTCTTTAAAATAATTGAATTGTTAAAGATTTGTTATTCTTTTGATCACGTATTTCATTATTTGACAAATTGAATTTTACAATGATACATTAGTTCTCATTTCAAGGTTTGGAAGATTTAAAAATCATACAACTAATCACATACAATTACATTTTACATAAGCACTCATGTAGGAGCCACTACGTACTTTGTGCGTGGATGATGACTTGTAACTTATTATTGATGTGTTAATGATTAATACAAAAGTAGGTAGTTCCATAGATCTTCATGACTCTAACTCATGAACATGATAAAAAAGGATCTTTCCTTTCTGAGGCATGCTAGAGGTAAAGTACGAAATCTTGAAGAGAAACTCATATTTCAAATATTATTTCATTTACAGATTGATATATACAACACTTTGTGTCAGTCTATTAAAAAATGCTGTATTCAAGGACGTAACCTGCTAACTTGTATTTAACTTACTTTTAATGGTCAGATGTGATGAAATTATGGATTTCTCTTTTCTCAATTAACACTAAATCATCATGAATGATGATCCTTATTGATTTCATTATCTTTTTGCCTCGTAAAAAATATAAACTCAAAAGTATTCGATGCATGTGATTCATATTTTAAAAAAATGTAAAAAACAGATTTAAAAAAATGTAAAAAACAGATTTAAAATATTGTAAGAAAATTGTTAAAACTGTTTTGTTTAATATTTCAGTACCTAGGGTTTCATATACCTCTATCGGTGGAAATGACATAGAGGAAGAAGGCATCTGGAGATGGGCTGATGGTGAGCTCATTGACACGAAAAGTCCTATTTGGTACCCTGAGGTACAGGGCGGAAGAAATGAGAATTGTCTGATCATGAACTCAGAGGTGGATTATCGTATGTTGGATACTAGCTGCTTCTTAATGCATTATTACCTTTGCCAAATCGGATAGAATAATTGGTTCTCACGATGAGGGTACAACCTTTTGCAAAACTTCAGTTCTCTTTCTATTAAGCGATGTGGGGCAGTCCATTTTAAGTGAAAGATATATTTCATTTATAAACTGCTAAAGACTATATGCTTTTTAATGTACCGTCACAATAAATGCACTCATTGAAAATTCAGTGCAATGGGCATGTGTCTATATGAATGTTCATATGTCTTCTTTCAGTCCGTTACTTAGTTTCAAGTCCTTCCGTTTGCAGGTCACGTTTTCATCCATGAATTCAGAGGCGGATTATCGTATGTTGGATACTGGCTGCTTCATAATGCATTATTACCTTTGCCAAATCGGATAGAACAATTGGTTCTCACGATGAGGTTACAACCTTTTACAAAACTTCAGTTCTCTTTCTATTGAACGTTGTGGGCCAGTCCATTTTAAGTTAAAGATAGGTTTCATTTATAATCAGTTAAAATATATGCTTTTTAATGTAATGTGACAATAAATGTACTCATTGAAAATTCAATGCAATGGCCATGGTTCTCTATGAATGTTTATATGTCTTCTATCAGTCCGTTACTTAGTTTCTAGTCCTTCCGTTTGCACGTCACGTTTTCATCCACTTGTCACTTGGACAGTGTGTCCAGAAACAAATTCAATGGGAATTTATCATAACGATTCTAGACTGATTAACTAACGACAGACAGTGGTAAATGAACACATTTGTCCCCAAAGTTTCAGTTATCACAACAATATGACAGAACCAAATTTTCCAACGTTTGATGACATTTTTCTAATGCCCCTCATATTTTAATGGGATGGGCAGAAAACTTGAATTGCTGAATTGCTACTTCATGCATAACTTGCTGGCCAATACCGGACATACAATGTGACCCTTGATCATATTAGATACAGTTGGGTAGACCAAAATGAGCAACAAAAACTTATCAAAGCTTTTACAATATTCCTCGAAAGAACATCCTCTGGAAAACTTGTAGACGTACGCATTATATACAACACGTATTTTTGTCCTGGCTTAGTTATATGTAAAGGACTGAGACAGTCTACAATTATTCTTCTAAATGATTCGCCAAATGAAGGAATATGTTGTAGATTACCCTTATATATTTCAGATTAGGTTTTCCTACGCAATGAGAAGTGTGACAAGATCAGCAATAAGTAGGGGCATAACTGTTAATATTTGCACACTAAAAGTAATTCAAGATGTTGTGATAAGTCCCTTTGATATCTAATGACCATCAAAGGGACTTTCATGGGCTAGACTAAGAATATGATCTCCCTGCGACTTTGGATCTACAATTTCAGAGCCCACTTGCCAATAGCAGGCACCTCAAGTGGTCTTCATTGTCTCATACGATCCATATGCTTAGGAAAATAGGAAACACGTCTGAAATAAATATCTCTAGAGATCTTTAGATTCTTTTACTGTTCTTCGACAAGCGATTATCGTTGGTCACAATGAGGATACAGTTTTCAATGTTAAAGTCCGTATTTAGTATTTTACTTCTATTTTAATCGAGATTGCAGAAATAACATTCCCAAGTCCTGACCTAACTGTAAAAGAACCTCAAAACTTTGATTCACTAAGGAATGTAAGGAAGCCATTATACAACGCCAAGAAGCATTGACAAAATTTAACAATCGTCCGACGCCCGAAAACTTAACTATATATCGCATTGTCCGGGTCAAAGTGCGCCGCACAATCAAAGAATGTAAACGAGCATCATGGAATACATATGTTTCTTCTTTTAAACTCTCGTTCCTATATTAAACAGGTTTGGGACACTATACGCAACATAAACGGAAAGAGAAAACACAATTCTCTCCTACATCTGACACTGAACAATAACAATTTTAGTTCAAGACGTGACATAGCAAATATTCTTACTAACAGTTTCCCTAAACATTCCTCATCATATAATTATTCAGAAGCCTTTCGAAGACTAAAAACTCAAAAAGAAAAGTCACGTTTAAAATTCACATCCAACAACTCGGAAATGAATAATCAACTGTTCAGTATTTGAAAACATCATTTTTACTTTACATAGAGTAATTGTTTTTTTTTTTTTTTTTTTTTTAAATTAGAATAGAGATAAAGAGTATCAACAAAGATGATCACTGCTATCAATATATGTTTATTGCACAATACTAGGAACAAAGGTGGTCTCACCAAAAAGGCTGACTAATACAAATATCGGCAAAGCGAATAATTTTCCGTTCAACTCCATTCTCAAGAGCTCTTTTTCCCATTAGCTCTGGTAACTACGCAAGAAGCATATAAATCAGCGTTTTCACTCTCAGCATGAGCCCAATGTTGATACAAAGCAAACTTGTCAGCTATAGATAGATTAATAACGATCATATATCCAGCTACGTCTTTCCCCGATACAAAATGAGTAACCACGATAGGTAAAGAAGGTACTTTTCTGACAATCTTGATATCATGTCTCATGCCATACTGACATATTGGAGTGAAATGTTAACAAAGCCGCACAAGACATCCTGAATAAAACCACCTTCACTAAAAGACGTCTTCTCGGACAAAGGAAACGTACCTGACAACAAAAGACCCTGAGAAGGTCCGTTGCGTCTTAATATTTGAATAGGGATATGTTTGGCAGAATACGTGAAAAAGAAACTATCGGCATTAATTATATGCTTCATAATTCCACAAAGTATGATCAGAATATAGTTTATTTGACCCAACAAATGCATTTATTAAACAAACGTGATCGTGACCTCTCTGAACGAAGTTCATTTCGAATAGCTCCGTTCAACATGTAGTCGTCCAAAATTACGTGTTTGTTACTTTTAACAATACGCGCACGTATGATAATATAATAACTTCTAATCCGTTTTATGCGATGTTTGGTTTATAAAAATTGTGGTACACTGAGATTTTGGAAGTCATTATTTAAGACAGATGATTTTATACGCATATACTGCTAAGAGGAGGATGCACTGACAAAGGGACGTTTGTGAGGTAAGGAATAATATCAGCTGTGCGAGCGGCATATTTAAGGTTGTCCACCATTTTTCGTGCACATACGTAATGAGATCATTCAGAGGTTGTATTCATCTTTATCAACATTCTTGGCAGAACACTACTATCAAGTTATTGTTATTTTTCCTATGTAAGTTCGACATTTGATTGTCTATTCCATTTTCTACAATTATGAGCCTTTTTAAAGATACCTCATATACCAACTCATAACCCTTCAAGACGTAATTCTTAGCCATAACATAGCCAGTTCTCGGTCGTACTTACAGTGATATGTATATATCACGAGTTGCCTCCAATAAGTACGATTTATACTAATAAAATCTAATACTATCTTAGCCATTTCTGAAATGGAATAATATATTTATTTTACTTTCTGAAAAAGGGGAATATAGTAACATTTCTGATAATATCTCTGTCTATCTCCCTTACTATCGCACTCTCTGCATTTGTCTTTCTGTTCCACTTTCTGAATTTGGATTCACTTCTCTTTTTGCTATATGTATTTGTAATTGTCTCTTTTTGTTATCTCTCTCTCTCTCTCTCTCTCTCTGTCTCTCTCTCTCTCTTCCGTTGCATTTTGCATTGTTCTCTCTTTTCTCCATTTGGGCGTTTCTTGTGCATTTCCTTTTTATGAATGTGTATTTGCATAATTTCTTTCTGACGCTGAAGTTGTGTTATTTCCAAATCCATTAGGTTTATTAGTAGTAATTATTTTAATCTTCTATCAATACCAGATATCAAACTCAAAGCATTATCAACCCTTCTTTTTCATCACATGTTGAGTCAAAATATAATTTTCTCCTGTTTCTTGCAAATGTGCTCATTTTATAAAAGCATCATGTATACAATCTCCAGGAACTCGTCCTTTTTAATTTACAGTTATCCTCCCTGAATATGATTTTAAGTTATAGGATATAGTGAACTATTACTTGCTTAACTAGTCATTTATCAAATATATGACTCTCAGCTCGTTACCACGGATAATACTAATTCCGATTCAAATATAATTTTAACTTTAAAGGCAATTTGTAATATCTCAGAAATGTTTCAAAGAAATTAAAAACCTGAAGGAGCGCCCAATTTATGTTGCGTCTCTAGGTCTTAAACCATGTAACATAAAGAAATGAATCCAAGAAGTTTAGTACAAGCAGCAAACAAGTTATTTTTTGAATTCGAATCGTGACAATTGAAGAGACACATGGTGTGCTGTGAGTTAAGCCCAATATGATGCTCAGTATATTTTCACAAATCCTATCGCATAAAAGAACGAATTCCAATAGTCTTCAATACATTGATGTACCTATATTCTTCAATGTCTTGATCTACTAATAGTCTTGAATGTCCTGATATACCAATTGTATTGAATGTCTTTCAATGAATTCACACTTGTCCCAGAAAGATATGTTAGTCCAGCCAATGAGCACTTAGTAATTTCAATAAATGATTTAAGGAGATACTTCTTCTAGAATTATATATGAACACAACTGCAATCTATGTTCATATATATATGCCACTTGTCCTGTATAAAAGGTCGTGTGTGTCTTGGTTAAAAAAGAGTAGGCTTGCGTGGTATACAAAATTACTTCGGTTGTGTGGTTTACAAAGTATCAAAGTAAACATATTTTTAGTTATTGTAGTAGAAATGTAAGTTAAAGAGATGAAAGACAACATGAAAACGAAAGGTGCGCAGAAGCGAAGTGACAAAGAGTTACTAACGTATTCAGAGTCAAAAGAAAATGATGAAAACCGTCGCAATATAAAATCAGAACAAAAATGATGGTAAGCAAGTTAACGAGAAACCGGTGAAGGATAGAGGAGTATATACTAAACAAGAGGATACAAATAAATGTATGTGATGGACAGATCGGTATCTACTCAAGAAGCGTATAACTTTTCAATTGAAAATAAATGTTTAAGTTCATGACTTTATTTGATTTAAGTGAATTATAAATATTTGTTATATCTAATTTGTATATTTATAAATAGAACTCCCAATTATATATTTCTCATTTACTTAGACAAAACAAAGACATTATTAAATCGATAACTAGAAGATAAATACATTAAATGCAATTTGCCAAGCTCGCAAAGGCTGGTCATTTATTAACTCGTTTCATAAATTCAATATTAAATCAATACCGAATTGAAATTATTTTATTACATATTTTTTTATTATTTCAGCATGAATTACTTAGATACAAAGAAAAACGAATAATTTCGTTTATTTTGGCATACGTTGTACCTTGTATGTTTTGTAAGTAAAACAATATTCCCAAAAAAAGTTGAAACAATAAAGGCAGATTATCCGTCTTACAACACAAAATGTCCAATGCGTGAGTTGTGACAATGCTTGATAGGGAGCATAGTACCGGTTTTAGTTGGCCTACACAAGACAGTGCCAGTGTCCACCTTGAAATTCCATATCACAAATAAACATTATATTATTGTAAGCTTTTTATGAAAAGAAGATTAATGGATGCATAAATATACATATTTACTTTAATTTATTTGCGACCGGATGTTTGCAGTATTTGATTTGATACATTAGACTGTACATAAGACTTAACCTAAGTTGTTGTTGTAGTAGGGTTTAACGCCATTTATCAGCATACGATAGACTATAGATGGCGGCCAGTATTAATGGAGGAGGAATAACCCGGGAAAACCCAGGAGAGAACAACCCACCCACGAGAACCCACTGGCAATCTTTCTCAAATACCCACGTTGGCTGAAACCGAGACTAGAACCCAGGTAAACAGGGTTGAGATGGCAGTGATTCGTAACGGAGAGCGCGTTAGACCAATCGGCCACTCGGGGCCCCAAGACGTAAACTAACAAACATTACAAACTAAACATGCATGATATGTTCAGTTAAATAACTTATAAATAGTCCATTGAAACGTGCATATTTTGTGAGTTAGCTTTTTTTTTCCTTTCTGAGAGCAGGTCCAGTTACATTCATCTTAAATCGTGCGTGCGCTGGCACATTTGTTTAGAACTGCCACTATAAATGTAGCCTTTAACTGAAATATTTCTTCTCTGAGTCTTCTATTGAACATTCATCCTAAATATCTACGTCATCTTGTACAAAGGGCCGTATATATGATGAGAAAATTATATCAAACGATTATCTAACCGGATTGTATTTGAGATCTCTTAAATTCCGTAAGTGTTACATTTTTATCTTAAGAATATGTTCACGATATAGACTACTAATACATGTATTACTAAGCTTAAGGAACAATTGTTTGTGAATGTCAACCAATAAAAGCGGTTTATTTTGGAACTTCAGTTTGGGAAAGAGTGGTTTCTGATATAAAATATTACTTTGTTTCTTTTTCTGGATTGAGACGTAACAGCCATTTAAGTAAATTGTCTCGTATAGCTTCCATGTCGGCATAGGTTTTGCATTGGATATCTTGTAATTTATGATTTCAAACTTCCGAGGCTCTATCGTGTAACATAAACGAATTTTATTGCATCACAAACTTATGGTTTAGGGAAGGGTTGTGTTTTATATTACAATTAAATTATTTACAATATCTAATTCCATGGCAAATCCTAAATAATCATTTTTTACATTATTTTTTATAACAAGTATACCCAACCCAATATCTCGACCACGCATTCACTATGGCGCGTGATGAAATTGTCATGACTGGAACGTGGCGCAGTTGTCATAAAATACATATGGTGATGATGGTATACTGATTTCATTGATGTTATGAAATACAATTTTATAACACAACGAACAACCGAGCTTCTATTTTAAGGGAACGATAACTTATGCAACTCGCACATACTTTGATATGCGGGTCCTTTTCTACAATAATTAAGATTTCACTTTGTGTGCCGTCTATTTAAATACAGAACGATCAGGTCAACTAGTTCACCAGTACGAATTAAAGTAGTAAACTGAACTTGTAAAGACATAATGTTGGATATGTAGACATTGTTATGTGTTAATGGAAAGTCTTTACAACACTACATTACAAAGGCAACTTTCTATAAGTAGACATAAGGCACACACACAAAATATGGAATACAAGGCCTTTCTGATGAGGTACAAAATAAAGCACTGAAGACTAAACCAAAATACAAATATTAACAGTCTGTAAAAGAGATAAACTAAAATGAAACTACTAATTATTCCTAAACGATAGGGTTAACATTTTAACGTATTCCGTCATCAAATAAAACATTGCTCAACAGACAAAGTTCTTTACTACTCCCATATTCCACCAACTACTGTAAGAAGAAACACAAAGTATTTCTTGTCACTTGGTGTCGTTTAATCATTGACCGTTCATATATATACAATGACCCACATCCATAAACAATTGCGCATTCAGCGATAGGGAATGCAGTTTTTTTCAACTGGAGCCGAGAATTCATTTTTTGATAACATTCAAGTTGTCTGAAGTGTTTCGGGCGTTCTAAGCTTCATAACGTTAATTAAAAACAAGTATTGTATTATGTCGAAAACATGACGTGAGTCGTTCATTGTCAGGTGGAGGAATATACATTAATATTGTATTTACATGTCATGATTACAAATGCGAACATCTGTTTGCATAGTCTACTTAAAACCATCACAATGGCATAGAATGACTCGCACACATAATCGACATTGTATAACAATCGTTATTACTACTATCGGGTGTTATACTTTTTTGACCCACCTTTTTACGTATTGGCAATAAGAAGCATGGGCTATGCTGGACTCCTTAGCAAGGACATGGAAACATTAGGTTGGAATAGCTACTGCATCACTAGCTATGATAAACAAATAGTGCAGTATATACAATATTGGTAAATAATGGACTCAAATGATATTCAATAAAGTTTTCGGCATATGAAAGAGAGTGAAAACGACATTTGCCTGTATCC
This sequence comes from Sinohyriopsis cumingii, assembly GCA_028554795.2. Taxonomy (NCBI): domain Eukaryota; kingdom Metazoa; phylum Mollusca; class Bivalvia; order Unionida; family Unionidae; genus Sinohyriopsis; species Sinohyriopsis cumingii. Next base: position 77,248,739 of record CM068834.1, on the reverse strand, counting down.
TTTTATTTCAGCTGTGTTATATTTATATGAAACATTTCTAGGTATATAGTTCATCTTATATTTTGTTATGAATTATTTAAAATATTTAAATCGCGGAAAAATACTTACACTTATCACCGGGAACCACTTATTGCTCTTGATGGCATGATGTAATTATAGTGGCAATTTTAATCTAATATTAATTTTACGTCAAATGCGTCCATCCTGCATTTAACGACACCGGATAAAAACGAGCACTTGATCAACCCGTGCAATTATCAGTTATTATAGTAATCGAACTGATTCACTGATTGTAGTTCAAAGTTGATACATGAGAAATTCAACAACTGTCAATTCTCCACTAATTATGTATCTGAAATATTATGTTTTCTATCATACTGCATTGACCCTTGATGGATGTTAAATAACGCTACATCACGCAATGCTTATAGTGGGGAACTTGCCAATCATAGGTAACACGGGTTGATATGAACGTATTCGCTGAGGAATAGCTGTGTCAAATTTGTAACATGATCATCTAAAATGAATTCCATTGTATTATTGCTTGTCCGCTATAAGAAGAAATTCAAAGAAATATTTACCCAGCTTTTTATATATAAATCTAACTTTAGAAATGTTTTGGTCTTTATGCTAAATGATATTAGTAAAAAAGTTTAACATCTTCAACTCTTTGTTTCATGGCCAAATTAACTCAGGCCAACCATTTTTAATATGAAGAGCATTTGAAAAAGGCTCTAATAGAAATCATTCATCCCACTCGTGTCAAAATTCTCAGTGAAAATCAATTGAGATGTACCGTTATAATCAGCGACAATCACGTGCAATAACACTTGAGTGAAACTGGTCCTAGATTTCACGAATCTAAATGAGAATCACCAACCAAACTTCAGTGGAGCTTTTATAATATGCGAATTCCTGCAGGCTATTATTCTAGCGCTCAACATCTGGCGGTGATACTTGATGCTATTCTAGACGCTCAGTTTGGCAAAACCCTAGACAAAACGACAATATCCTGCTAATGACATTTTCGGATGCCAATATTTTGCTCATCGCTTTTACTCCAAGTTTGTTTGATATTTTGGGTCAACACCTCAAAATAGCCCCAAATTCCCAATAGATCAACAACAACGATAGACAAAGCTGGCATAGGTGAGACGGCAGAGATCAGTCAATGTTAGCGTTTACGACCACTCCCTCACCCACGGAACACATTTCAGAATTAAGGTCAATAGCTTTGACTGAAAAAAGGACTAACAGAGGGGAAAATGAAATAAAGATGAAATTTCGACAAATCGAAATGCATGCTAAACGTCAGGAAAGAGATGGTATGAAGTAGAGAGAACTAAAGAGAGAGAGAAGAGGAGAAAGCCCTGAAATTCCTTACGCTTCTGCTAGACGTTGGATTGTATCATTTTTAAAATGATCCTTTTGTCGAAAGATAAAACATACCATTTTTAGGAAATTACATTTATATCCCCTAACTAGTACAAGCCGTGCCTATAATGTATTAGATATTGTGCGTAAAACAACCACATAGAGCTTGACAAGAGATTCGCGTGTTTTAGAGGTACATCTTTGTATATAAATACTGATGAAACAGTGCTAACATAAATATATTTTCGCATACCAAAATGCAGCCAATAACATGGATTGCAGGGACGAGTTTTACGCAGCCCAATCAAACGTATATATTCAACAATGAATGATTAGTAGTTTTGCTGAGTCCTGACACGGCCTCTGGAGGCATGTGCAATATAACTATTACAAGAACGTTGAATCGTGTATGGCTGAATATTTATGAATGACAACTTATGAGAAGAAGACAACATGATGCTTATAATTTCGTCTAAAGGATTAAAACAGCAAGTGTGGCATTCTGTTCTCCTTGACCGTGCATAAAAGATTACACCGCAACCGACATAAAATATTCATATATTATCATGTAGTTATGCAGTGTGATGCAGATAGTGACTGTCCTTCGAAGAAGCGTAATGAGGCCAAATAATCTCTGTTGATCCGAGATTGAAGGACTGTGTTTAGATGCTGAGGAAAAATGAAATAAAAATAACGCTTTCTTCACTGTTCATCCGTATCTTTTGAAAGACAGATACAACGCTTTAATAATAACTAGGAACAATTTGAAAGGGAACATGGGTAAATATTTAATTGAAAGTGATGCTGCTTTCATTGGGTAACATCGATAACGTATTAACATATCGTGCTAGCATGATCTACTTAACCATTAAAATGGCAAGATGTTCCTACCGTCAAACACTGAGCGAAAAATGTTTTCATATATTTTAGCATATTTAAAATGTTATATTATATGCTTGATCTAATTTATATTAATTTATAGTTATATTTAATGAGCCTATTAATCGTTTAAAGAGCAAACACATCTACTTAAGATGCATATACTACATTGACGACAGCATTTAGCATCTTATAATATAATTGCAACATGTTCCTACTGTTTGTTGACATGTCACTACACAAAATATTGTTTAAAAGAATATTGTTGCGCCTAAGCGTAGTTACACCAATATATAGACAATAGGAAAACATACGAGAATTTGATCCACCAAAATCTGAGTTTAATTTTGCATTTTGTATTCAAGGAAACTTTGAAACTATCTCCTAACGGGAAGACATGTGGGTTTTAAAATAGAATGTAAATTAAGAAATCAAACATATACAGAAGCATATCACGCTGGAACGACTTGAATAAGCCACAATCTGAAAGAAAAAAAAACAACATTTGTATAGTAGTATACAGCAGTGAAGATATACATTAAAGGACCGAATAATGTATTAAATGAAGGCACTGATATATTAACTGCTATACTGTTAATATGCTGTTTTTAAGCTCTGACACTTGTAGTTTGCATCAGTTCTCTGTTAGCATTTTCAAATTCCTGGTGTGTCATTTATTACAAGGTGATATATATATAAATATATATATATATATATATATATATATATATATATATATATATATATATATATATATATAATGACCCTTTTTTCTTGTCACATTCTTCTGCTTTTAAACGAACATGATCTATATATTTCTTCATTTCCCAATGTATATTAAATCGAGTCAAAGTTTACCTCATTGGAGTTTCATCTTTTAGCATATGTATATATGTGTGCTTCATTTCAAATGTATTTTTGTCTGAAGTAACAGATTAGTTAAATTCGTTATTTTAATGATCAATGGGAGTAGATCAAAATGACCTATTATGGGTAAATTAATGATTTGATTATATTACCAATTATTACGTTAGTAATACATGTGACACACATGATTGAGCAGGTGACAAATAATCTATTGTTGAAATTCAATTCATTTGGATGCCTACATACTTGCCATTCCTGTGTCGTTCCTAGATCTGTGACATGCGATCCGTGTCCTAGATAACTGATACAACTTAAATAAATTAAGATCTGGCTCACTACTAAGGAATGAAAATATAATGAACCACTACTACTACCAATACACCTACTAGTATTACTACTACAACTGCTAATGTTGCTACTGCTAATACTACTATTACCACTACCACTACTATTACTACTCCCCCTGTGGGTCCGGGGTTGTAGAATTGGCCCGACGTGCTTCGCTACGTGTCGTAAAAGGCGACTAAGTAGAGGCAACCTGTTGCGTCCGGTGTTGGGGGAGGAAAGGATCCTTGTAGTTGAGCAGAGGCTTTCCAATGCAATACACTACTTTGGCCTCTACTTCTCTTAGACGGGTGGTCGGGATGGACCCGATCTCGACAAACCGGCTGGTCACGCCGAGCCCTAGGAAGTCTTTATTTGCTCTCTCACCTACCTTATCTTTCTCCTTGTATCTCTCTTGTTACCACCGTTGCCCCTATATTCTATTCGTTTATCTTTCCCTTTCCCAAGTCTTAGAAGACTTCCTAGAAGGCGGTGGCTTAACGGGTCAATCGGGAGGTAATTTTACCGACCCTAGAAATTTACGACTTCATGGTCAACCAAAGGTAATTTTATCAGCTGAGTAGTGCATCTGTGTATCCCTGGCACTTGAAAAGTGTCCCCTTGTTGGGCTCCTTGGTGGATGGGGAGCACGGGTGCTGAATTTAATTACGCCAAGATGGAAACTTCCAAAAAAATCAAAATAAACGATCCAAAACTCTATCTGACTCTGACGACAGCCATGTAGTGTGGAATCATTTCCACGCTTCATGGTTATACAGTCTAAAGATGCTACGAAACCGCGTACCTCACTCTGTCCGTTTGTGATCGAGAAAACAATTACAGGATTGATTGGAACACCAAAGAGCGTAAAAAATGAAATCGGGTTGCCTTCTTGTAGAGTGTGAGCGACGAGGTCAGACACACAATATCAAGAAAATATAAACTTTCTTCGATATTCCAGTGACCTCATTCCCTCACACCACACTCAATACATCCACAGGTGTAATTCGTTGTCGCGACTTGGCTGGAGTCAGCGACACTGATATCATTGAAGGAATGAAAAATTAAGATGTCACTGCAGTACGCAGAATACGTATTAAACGTAATAACAACCTACAGGACACCAACACCATTGTACTCACCTTCAACAAGCCAACAATACCCAAAGTGGTCAAAGTTGGCTTCTTGCAAGTGAAGGTTGAGATCTACATTCCCAACCCCCTTCGATGTTATTCGTGTCAAAAATACGGTCATCACGAAGACCGCTGCTCTAAAAGCCAAATATGTGGCCGATGCGGAGACAATTCTCATCAGCAAGCTGACTGCAGAGCAACTCCGCATTGTGTCAACTGTGGAAAAGAGCACCACGCAAATTCCAAGGATTGCGATACCTGGAAACAGGATCAAATCATATAAGTGACAGCGGTCACAAAGTTGAAGACTTTATTTCTAGACACGATCTGTGTCTATATAACACCAAAACACCGACATATTTACACCCAGGCACGGGTACATACACATGCATCGATTTGACAATTTGTTCTCCTTCGCTGATTTTGGACTATGAATGGAAGGTCGCTGATGACCTTCACAGCAGCGATCACTTCTAAATCTCCCTTGTAAATCTTAACTCTACAGTTGATGAAGTAATTCCACAATGGAATTTAAAGAAGGCCGACTGGCCGAGTTTGAGACACTCTGTAAAACTAGGCTGAATGAAGATACAGTTTTCAATGTTAACGACCCCATTCAGCATTTTACATCTATTTTAACCACATTGCAGAAGAATCTATCCCCAAGTCCTCAACAAACTGTAAAAGAACCCTAAAACCTTGGCTCACTAAGGAATGTAAGGAAGCCATACGACAACGCAGAGAAGCCTTGAAAACATCTGACAATCAGCCGACGCCCGAGAATTTAAGTAAATATCGTATTCTCCTGGCCAAAGCTCGCCGCACAATCAAAGAAAGTATACGAGCATCATGGAAGAAATACGTTTCCTCTTTAAACTCTCGTTCCTCAATTAAGATAGTTTGGGACACGATTCGCAAAATAAACGGAAAGAGAAAACACAATTCTTTCCGACATCTGAAACTGAACAATAAAAATTTTAGCTCAAAACGTGACATAGCAAAAGTTCTTGCTGATACATTCGCTAAACATTACTCATCATCTACTTATTCCGAAGCCTTTCACAAATTGAAAACTCAAAAAGAAAAGTCACGTTTAAAATTCACATCCAACAACTCGGAAAGCTACAACCAACTGTTTTCACTATCAGAACTTATGGAGGCTTTAGACAAGGCCCATGATACTTCCACTGGGCCTGACAAAATACATTACCAGTTTTTAAAACATCTTCCAGAATCATCTTTAACATCTCTTTTGAAACTCTTCAATGATTTATGGATTACTGGCAATCTACCTAAGGTATGGAAAGAAGCAACAGTAATACCAGTTCCCAAACCCGGTAAAGATAGCGAAGATCCTACCAATTATCGACCTATTGTACTCACAAGCTGTTTGTGAAAAACAATGGAACGTATTATCAATTCTCGGCTTGTATGGTACCTGGAAACTAACAATTTAATATATCCTTTCTAAAGTGGCTTTCGTTATGGACACAGCACCAACGATCATCTGGTTAGACTAGAAGCATTCATTCGCGATGCATTTATCAAGAAAGAACATTTAGTAGCGGTTTTCTTTGATTTAGAAAAGGCCTATGACACAACATGGAAGTACGGGATACTAAAAGACCTTCACGATACAGGTCTAAAAGGCCGTCTGCCCTCTTTCATATCCAACTTCCTCTCAGACAGAGAATTCAAGATACGAGTGGGCTCTACTCTCTCAGATTTGCACGAGCAAGGGATGGGCGTGCCCCAGGCAGTATTTTACCTGTGACACTTTTCAATATCAAAATTCATAACATCACCAAGTGTTTGACTCCTGGTGTGGATTGCTCACTATATGTTGATGATTTTCTCATATGTTATCGGTCAAAGCACATGCATATAATTGAAAGACAACTACAGCAAAATATCAACAAGATTCAAAATTGGGCTAGTACGAACGGCTTCAAATTCTCGAAATCAAAAACGGTATGCATGCATTTCTGTCAGTTACGACGACACCACGATGAACCTAAACTCACGCTGGACGGAACACCTATTCCAGTTGTTGAGGAAACAAAATGTTTGGGTATTGTCTTCGACAGAAAACTGACTTATTCCACACCTAAAAAACTTGAAAGCCAAATGCTTAAAAGCACTTGACCTACTTAAAGAAGTAGCGCACACTGACTGGGGTGCTGATAGAAAAGTCATCTTGAATTTATATAGAACGTTTATTCGCTCCAAAATGGACTATGGTTGCGTTGTGTATGGTTCAGCCAGAAAATCATATCTTAAAATGCTTGATCCAATTCATCACCAGGGAATAATACTGGCTTTGGGAGTATTTAAAACATCTCCGTGTGAAAGCCTACTAGCTGAAGCGAACGAACCACCGTTATCGTTTCGTAGAGAAATGCTTTCCACACAGTATGCACTCAAATTAAAATCAAACCCTCTAAATCCTGCTTTTTCGGCTGCTTTTCAACCCAAATACAAAAGCTTTTCGAAAATAAACCAAACGCCATACCTTCCTTTGGCATTAGAATATCATCCAACCTTGACACTACAAAATATATCTCTCTAGAATTCAGAAAACGTCCATCTCCGAAACTCCACCCTGGCTACTTAAACAACCAAAAGTACTTTTTACGCTACATGACGGAAAAATATCTGAGACAAGTCCATTCTGTCTTCCACAACTCTTACCATGAACTCCTCACCGAATTTAAAAACTACACAAGAATTTATACCGACGGCTCAAAGGATGCAGAATAGGCTGCTGCAGCCTTCATTTGTGGAAATCACACAACGCAAGTTCGCTTACCAAATAGAACATCAGTATTTTCAGAAGAACTTTTTGATACTATAAACATTACTCGTATTATACAGTTCCTGAAAGCAGTAAATATTTACTCTAAACTCTAACTTGTATGCTGTCACCTTGTGCAGTTTTATTCAATATATATACCGTCCCTTTTTAATACTTTTCATCATTTTTCATTAACGTACAACAATTACATCCCCCGTTGATCGGGAAGCTTTATTTTTCACCGTTACCATCTTACCGTTTTAATTTCAAATATTTGTGTTTTAATATCGCTGGTCTAAAAGATTATACATATAACATTTTGTTTGGCGCTAAATAGCCTTACAGTGCTGATGCGCCGTTAAAAATAAAATCAATCAATCAATCAACTACTACTACTACTAAAATGAATCTGACGGAAATGAATGTATACAAATGAAATGCATCAGAACATACAACTTCTAGTGAATAGTGCAAGTTAATATAACTAGATGTAACTTTTATTTGAATTATCATCGTTCAACTTTTATTATGAAATGCATGGCATTAATATATATTCTTATTAAATTTCCTTGCACATGAAGTACTTGCGTAGACAACTATGTAAACTGTATCTCACTAATGGGTAAAATGATTCAGAGCTCAGACTTCGTGTATTCATTGATAATATATATATCACAACCGTCTCAGACTAGTATTTAACAATGACAAGGATTTGAATTGCATAATGGAGCTGTATTATGGAATTGTTATCATAGATGGATATAGCAGGAACATGCAAGAAGGTAACTCAAGCTATCCATAAAAGTACACAGAAGTAGAAACCAGAATTCATCAAAGTGGAGGCTTCAGAAACAATTTCACCACATATGGTGAATGTGCTGAATATGTGAAGGACACTGAATATACTACAGACACCTTACTCCAAGAAGAAGTGAAATTATTAGTATTGGATATCTTAGGCGCACAATTTGTTTGAAGACAAATACCAGAAACATACAAAGACCATGGGATATGCGAATATTTTGCCATTATGTATTTCTACACCAACATATAACACTACTACTACTGCTTACACCGTGAATTCTAGTACAAATACGAATACTATTGGCATGCAGTAGTGCATGTAGTAATACTGGTAGAATGCAAGCAGTAATATACGTGAATACAAAAGGATTGGGATATCAACATGTAAATATGTGTCTGCAAAGCACAGATTTGTCTAGGCGAAAAGGGGTAACGACCAACATTTCTGTTATTATCCCCTGTCAGATATATAAATTCAATTATAGTCATTCAGTATTTGGCAACCTCATATACGTACAATTATTCTATAAATTCTTCAGAATAATTCAAGTTGAAACGTGACGGTACAGGTTTCGGCTGATTTGTTTATGGATACCTAGAATTCAACGTAGTTTAATACATTTGCTCATAATATATAAGTAGAACATATACATAGCAGTAATTGCGTTTGCATTTGCTCTGGTTAATTAACATCGTTGTGACCACCGTCATGACATGAACTTGATACAAATATGACTCAAGATCCTCAACAGAACTCTACAAATCAGTTTGTACATAACATTCATAAATATCTGCTGAGGGAAAGTCAGAACGACTTCGGAAAGGACCTCCGACTTTGATTTTGCAGCTCGTAAATTCAAAACGAAATGCCAATAGCAGTACACCAATATCTACACGACATTATTCGACATAACACAAGCAGTTGACACAGTAGAAAGTAGTGGTTTCTATAAAATAGTGACATAGATCGCGTGCCCGATGATACATCGTACTAGTTATGTAGTTCTTTTTTTGCATGTTTGCTTGTGGCGGGGAGGATAAATGAAAAGGAAATCATGTAATTTCAAGAAACACACACACACACACACACACACAAACACACACACACACACACACACACACACACACACACACATATACTGACATGGGTACACATAATTTCGATGAATCTATTCGTTTAAAAGCTTATATATGATAATAGTGAAGACTTAAAATCTTAAATAAGTATCCAAGCAATGAATTATCAAGCGTATAATAATACTAAGTACCAACCATACAAATATTATTTAAGAAATTATAAGAATCAGTGGTCAATGAGCAGGACAAAAAACCAAAACATGTGAGCATAATGCAGTATAGAACGAAAATACAGTCAACCAATGTCAGATATCAGCTGCAAGAAATACCCCAGTCGCAACTTATGACATTAATTAAATTATAAAGGCATAATCACCAACCCATCTGCTTATGCACAAATGATAGGTCATAGAGAGGAGACAGGAATGATGAAGGTAGGCACATTGTTCTTTGTTATCTGGCCTTAAGGAACAAAACATTACATATAAGCTAATGTAGGAAATACTCCGACACTCGACGAATCGCGAATGAGAGTAATAAATATTATATTTCTTTAAACGTGGTCAAATAACAGTATAGAAACATATACCGATCGGGTAAATGTTCCATGCAATTCTTACGGCCTACATTTGCATCAGGATTTTGGTACAAGTTTTTATTAGCAGCTGATATCTGACATTGGTTGACTGTATTTTCGTTCTATACTGCATTATGCTCACATGTTTTGGTTTTTTGTCCTGCTCATTGACCACTGATTCTTATAATTTCTTAAATAATATTTGTATGGTTGGTACTTAGTATTATTATACGCTTGATAATTCATTGCTTGGATACTTATTTAAGATTTTAAGTCTTCACTATTATCATTTATAAGCTTTTAAACGAATAGATTCACAATACAAGATGACATAAGGCTTTATCGAAATTATGTGTACCCATGTCAGTATATGTGTGTGTGTGTGTGTGTGTGTGTGTGTGTGTGTGTGTGTGTTTGTGTGTGTGTTTCTTGAAATTACATGATTTCCTTTTCATTTATCCTCCCCGCCACAAGCAAACATGCAAAAAAAGAACTACATAACTAGTACGATGTATCATCGGGCACGCGATCTATGTCACTATTTTATAGAAACCACTACTTTCTACTGTGTCAACTGCTTGTGTTATGTCGAATAATGTCGTGTAGATATTGGTGTACTGCTATTGGCATTTCGTTTTGAATTTACGAGCTGCAAAATCAAAGTCGGAGGTCCTTTCCGCAGTCGTTCTGACTTTCCCTCAGCAGATATTTATGAATGTTATGTACAAACTGATTTGTAGAGTTCTGTTGAGGATCTTGAGTCATATTTGTATCAAGTTCATGTCATGACGGTGGTCACAACGATGTTAATTAACCAGAGCAAATGCAAACGCAATTACTGCTATGTATATGTTCTACTTATATATTATGAGCAAATGTATTAAACTACGTTGAATTCTAGGTATCCATAAACACATCAGCCGAAACCTGTACCGTCACGTTTCAACTTGAATTATTCTGAAGAATTTATAGAATAATTGTACGTATATGAGGTTGCCAAATACTGAATGACTATAATTGAATTTATATATCTGACAGGGTATAATAATAGAAATGTTGGTCGTTACCCCTTTTCGCCTAGACAAATCTGTGCTTTGCAGACACATATTTACATGTTGATATCCCAATCCTTTTGTATTCACGTATATTACTGCTTGCATTCTACCAGTATTACTACATGCACTACTGCATGCCAATAGTATTCGTATTTGTACTAGAATTCACGGTGTAAGCAGTAGTAGTAGTGTTATATGTTGGTGTAGAAATACATAATGGCAAAATATTCGCATATCCCATGGTCTTTGTATGTTTCTGGTATTTGTCTTCAAACAAATTGTGCGCCTAAGATATCCAATACTAATAATTTCACTTCTTCTTGGAGTAAGGTGTCTGTAGTATATTCAGTGTCCTTCACATATTCAGCACATTCACCATATGTGGTGAAATTGTTTCTGAAGCCTCCACTTTGATGAATTCTGGTTTCTACTTCTGTGTACTTTTATGGATAGCTTGAGTTACCTTCTTGCATGTTCCTGCTATATCCATCTATGATAACAATTCCATAATACAGCTCCATTATGCAATTCAAATCCTTGTCATTGTTTTATTTTACAAGAAATCAGCTATTTTGCACTTTGAAATGTTAGTTCTGGTTAGGATTGTACATATTTAAAAAAAAATAAGGATGATATGTTCATATTTGCGTCTCGTATAAAGTGTGAATAATTCGTTCTATATTATACCTGTTTCTTGTATTTGTACTTAAATGTTTGAATTTATGTGATTGATTTGATTGTTAAATAACCAACGTTAGCGAATCAGTCAATTTTGACTAGTGAATCAGTGATTATAATGGAGTCACGCTTTCTACATGTTTCACCAGAAAAAACAAATTACTAACTACAAATGAAACATATTATTCATCATGTGGTAACTAAAACATTTTAATGCATGACATACGAAATCATTTTAGTTTTGTGTATATTTTCTTAATCCATATATAAGGGTTGTACCGGTAAATTGTTTAATGTATCCTGATACATCTGTGTGATCTGTCGCTAATACTATAGTGGTACACAATGTCAAAAGAACATTGATAATAATACCACCCAATCGTATATCATGCTCTTAATAAACACATATACGCGTCTTACCTGCGTTCGATTGCATCAACACAATGAAACAAAGGGTATTACGCGAGCACTTAATTTAAAATATTAACATCAGTTGATGTTGATGCACAAAGTACACGTGAACAACTCGATTTTGTTTGGTCTAAAGGATCATTGTCCACTGCATCATTTGCTCGTTTGTGATTTAGGACACGGTTTCCAACAATGTATTAAGTCGTTAGAAGGACTACAAAGAGAACTGAACAACATTTTAGTGAGTCTGATACAATTGCCTTAGATACAAAGGTTCCGATATGTACGTATGCATAACAAAATTCAGTTCTTATGAAACACTTGTTGATGTTACACTGACCACTTCGCCAACACATATATTCGAATCTGTAATAATTAGTTTAAGTAGTATTTTCATATTATGCAAAAGACATATATGAGAACCAATGTTTGTGTTTTCTTCGCCCAACATTTTGTAAACACCATTGCTACAATTTACGGAATTAACCAGGTTACCTCATTTTATTCTTACTTCGCTTTTTAGAAGCATTACATTATTTGTATGAGAAAAAAGCATGCAACAGTTTACAGAAGCGTGGATAACTTAGATACAGATTATTACATTTACCCTCTTGCGTCAAGGAAGTACTCCTGTTCATAAATTACACGCCATACAGTTTAGACTCAAAGAAAGCACACATATACAATTTAATAGGAAATTGCGGTTTTACAAAATCGTTTAACTCCGTTGGATCACTGAGACCATGCACACATACCCCTTACCGTTAATGGGCTTGTGAGACCATCATATTTACAAGATTAGTAGTAAGTAATGGGGGGTGTGCGAGGCAGCACCTTCACGCGGGGACCCTGTTTTAACAGAGCCTGCTGTGTGGCGCGACCGAGTGCCCGGTGGTATAAACGGGTGGGCAGATTGGGCTCGTTAGCCTTGGCAGGCAACCAGTCTAAAAGAAGAGAAACTCTGACTCCAAACCCGGGCAGATGAAGCTCGTTAGCCTTGTCAGGCAGTTCATCTAGGAGAAGGAAACTCTGATTCAAAACCTACCAAGTCCCATCCATTGGATTATGGCTCCACTGTCTTGTGGATTTCTTCGTGAGAAGGAAAGGCTACGGGAGTAAACCCAGACAGAAAATCCGGAGTGGAGCCCTTAAGGCGGCTGGGGGTCGACTACGACTTCCTTCCGGCACCTCCTGCATCCAAACTGGTGCCAAATGTCATGCTCAGCATTCCTTTGGACCCCACCAGCAAGGACGAGAGGGGGATCCTGACGTCTGGGCAGCCCAGGATCTCCATACTCCATGCCCAGGCTTGCGCCCTGGAGAGGACACTCCAGTCTCGCTACAGAGTGAGAAAACAACACGGAAGCTGACAGTTTACGGGTTATAAGTCCCACCCGATTGGCGTAGGGAAGGGGCGCCACGGGTCAGCTTTGACGGTGGGAGGGATCATCGTGTCCCACTGGCCAACTATCGCCCGCCTCAAGCCGGCAGCCCCCGGTCAAAAAGGCGTTGACCCGCCATCGTCTGCCTGCTCCAGTGGATGTCTGGTGCTCAGTGTGTTGTTCAGCATGACAAGCAGACGGTAATTCCACACCAGACAAAAGAAACAAGAAACCAGTAAAGAAGACTCCAGCTCTTCGATTTGCAAGCTGGAGTGTGCGCACCATGTGTACAGGCATCTCCGACGACCTCAGAGAAGTGGACGACATCAGAAAGACGGCCATCATCGATAGAGAACTCACCAGACTAAATATCAGCATAGCTGCCCTCCAGGAAACCAGGCTCGCCTCTAGTGGCTCCCTCAGAGAGGAAAACTGCACCTTCTTCTGGAAGGGTCGAGAACCTGAGGATCCCCGCCAGCACGGAGTGGGCTTCGCCATCAAAAACAATCTCCTGACCTCAGTTGAACCTCCCAGAGGGGGCACTGAGCGTCTCTTGTCCATCCGTCTTATCACTGCTTCAGGTCCTGTCAACATCATCAGTGTATACGTCCCAACCCTCACGTCGTCAGAAGACGCAAGGAATCAGTTCTATGGGCAGCTGGACGAACAGATCAAAGTATGCCCCAAAAATGAATCACTATTCCTCCTCGGCGACTTTAATGCCCGAGTAGGTGCGGACCACGAGTCATGGCCTACCTGCCTCGGATATCATGGCACTGGAAAGACCAACGAAAACGGTCAGAGACTGCTGAAGCTATGCACCTACCATGGCCTGTGCGTCACAAACACCTTCTTCAGGTGTAAGCCACAACACAAAGTGTCATAGAAACACCCTAGATCTCATCACTGGCACCAACTCGACTTGGTCATCACCAGGCGCTCTGCCCTTAACAGTGTCCTCTCCACCAGAACCTACCACAGTGCAGACTGCGACTCCGACCATGCCCTCGTGAGCAGCAGAGTACGACTACAGCCACGCAAACTACACCACTCAAAACCAAAAGGACTTCCTCGCATAAACACCGCGCAGATGTCAGTCCCCGCCAAAGTGGAGGAGTATGTGTCTGCCCTGGACAAGGCTCTCCAGCACCTGCCTGAGCACGACGCTACAGCCAAGTGGAATGCCATGAAGGGTGCCATCTACAGTACAGCTATGTCAACGTTTGGCAAGAAGGAACGACCGAGCCAGGACTGGTTCAACGTACACTTATCAATGATGGAACCACAAATCGAGGAGAAACGAAAAGCCTTCATAGCATACAAAAAATGTCCTAATGAAAGAACGCTTGCTGCTCTCAGAAATGCCCGAAGTAACACCCAACGCATCGCTAGACAGTGTGCGAACGAGTACTGGCAACAATTGTGTGAAGGGATCCAGCGCAGTGCCGAGTCCGGACACATCCAAGGTATGTACAGTGGCATCAAGAAGGCTCTAGGCCCTACAGTGAAAGGAGTCGCTCCCCTGAAATCTCTGATGGGAGAGAAGATCACAGACCGTGGGCAACAGATGGCCAGATGGATAGAGCACTACTCAGAGATATACTCCCGAGAAACGTCAGTCACCGATGCAGCCCTCGGCAGCATAAATAATCTGCCCATCATGGAAGAGCTCGACAAAGTGCCAACCTTAGAGGAGCTCAGCAAAGCAATCGACTCCCTTCCAAACGACAAAGCACCAGGTAGTGAGAGCATCCCGCCCGAAACTATCAAACTTGGAAAACCAACATTGATTAAACCACTGCATGAGCTACTTTGCCTCTGCTGGGAGGAAGGAGTAGTCCCCAAAGACATGCGCGATGCCACAATTGTGACCCTTTACAAAAACAAGGGCGACCGCAGTGACTATAATAATTACAGAGGGATCTCGCTCTTGAGTATCGTTGGTAAAGTGTACGCCCGCATCTTACTCAACAGGCTGCAGTTGCTGGCGGACCGTGTGTACCCGGAATCTCAGAGCGGATTCAGAGCAGGCAGGTCGACAACAGACATGATCTTCTCCCTACGACAACTCCAAGAGAAGAGCAGAGAGCAAGGCCAACCACTCTACATGATGTTCATCGACCTCACCTAGGCCTTTGACTGGGTCAGCAGGAAGGGCCTTTTTGAACTTCTGAGTAAGATCGGTTGCCCCCCAAAACTCCTCAGCATGATAGTCTCTTTCCATGCAGATATGAAGGGAACAGTCCTGTATGATGGATCCTCCTCAACCTCCTTCCCAATTAACAGCGGCGTGAAGCAGGGTTGCGTGCTGGAACCAACACTTTTTTGGGATCTTCTTCTCCCTGCTCCTGTCCTACGCCTTCGACACGTCCACAGATGGCATATATCTACACACCAGGTCCGACGGGAGGCTGTTCAACCTGGCACGACTGCGCTCAAAGAACAAAGTGAGAGCTGTGCTCATCAGGGAGATGCTTTTTGCAGATGACGCAGCTATTGTGGCCAACACCGAGGAAGCCCCCCAGAGACTGGGAGACCGTTGTGCTGATGCCTGCATGCAGTTTGGTCTCACCATCAGCTTGGAAAAAACAAATGTCAGCGTACAAGATACCACCATTGTCCCTTCCATCAAAATCAACGGTGTCACCCTGGAAGCAGTCAACAACTTTACCTACCTGGGCTCAACCATCAGCAACACTCTCTCGATTGATATGGAGCTTGACAGAAGGCTTGGAAAGGCAAACACCATCATGGCTCGATTAACGAAGAGGGTGTGGGAAAACAACGTGCTGACAGAGCACACCAAGGTCCGAGTCTACCAGGCCTTCGTTCTCAGCACCCTTCTATATGAAAGTGAGACATGGAGTACCTACATGAGGCAAGAACGCCGGCTCAACTCCTTCCATATACGGTGCCTAAAACGCATCCTGAAAATCAGCTGCCAAGACCGTGTTCCACACAGCGAGATCCTGCAGCGTGCAAGTACCCCCAGCATGTACTCCCTGTCGAGCAAACGCCGCCTTCGATGGCTGGGACACGTCCGACGCATGGAGGATGGAAGGATGCCAAAGGATATCCAATATGGACAGCTGGCCACTGGCATGAGAAGAGTCGGCTGCCCCTCACTCCGTTTCAAGGATGTATACAAAAGGGACATGAAGGCATGCAACATTTCACCCGATGGCTGTGAAGAGCTGGCCGAGGACCGAGGCAACTGGAGACTGATGGTAAACAATGGCATATCGGTCGCTGATGCGAGGAGAGACCAACTGGTAGCGGAGAAACGAAAGAGAAAGAAGAACGCGGCAGCAACCACAGTAACAAAGACTTCCCAGTATAACTGCATCAATTGCAATAGCTACTGTCACTCACGTATAGGTCTGCACAGTCACAGCAGACGATGCCAACAGAGACAGACAACACCCCAAGGGCGCTATTCGCATAGTCTTTCGAGACTGAGTCGCCAATGATGATGATGATGAATACATTGAGATTTCGGATGTAACTGAGACATGGTGGGCATAATTATGCGTTTATTCTCTTTTAAATTGTATATACATAATTCGGTTTATTTGAGAGGTTGCTAAAATAAGTGGACTTTGAGAAACAATATGGTTACTATCCAATGAATCTTTATCTGCACCTGTTAGATTTATGCATACTTATGACTCTATTTTAATCAGATTGAAATGGTGGAAGGCCTGCGAACAAATCGCTGGACACTCCCAAGATCTACTTGACACATAATGGATTATGCCATTTAAATGAGTGTATACACCTCAAGATAACGTTGATATTTTTGTTCTGTTTTAACCTTCATATAAGCAATATCTCACCAGGTCAAGAATATACCATCACATATCTGTCAATCCATTGTGTCTGAACACTTGATCAATATATTGTCAGCATACATAAGTATGAAACAATTTCAAACCTTTCTCTGATCTCATGTTCGTAATTATTTTCTTCAAAGTTATTAAGAATATTTATTCACCGTATTCATTCCGAACGTTTGTTGTCGTGCCATGAACCCCACAAGCAACAATCAAGCTAAGATTACAAGCATCATAACGACAACAATAAAAACGATCATGACCAATAGAGTGATGATGATGACCACGGTACCTATTTGCATTTATTATTAGTAGTGGCGTTATAATTGTAACACTTCGGAAGGTGTGGCTTGTCATTATTGGATCAATGTTTTCATAATGAAGACTTTTATCCTGATTTTTTATTAGTTATGTCTATGAACATAAATTATGAACATATATGCATATATATATATATATATATATATATATATATATATATATATATATATATATATATATATATATATATATATCTGTGTGTGTGTGTGTGTGTGTGTGTGTGTGTTATAAGCACATTTTGACACGTATTTATGATGCAAATAATATTTGAAAATATATTTGTCCTCTACACTGAGAAATTGTACTGCACATTTTTTAAAAGCAACTGTCATTGAGGGTATGTTAGGTATGTACGAGGATCAACATCACAATATATATACATTGACCAATTATTGTATTCATGCCATTCATTAGCGTCATGCCATTGTTTTGATTACTAAACATGTTAAACTTTGTGGGTAAGAGGGGTGTGACATGGAGATTCCCTTATGTGAGAAATTGAATAAGCTTTTATCGAGATCATGTGAAAAGATGCGAGCGTGATGTAGAACTATTGTGTTCAGAATTAGATTATTGTATGCGAATTTTTCTTAAACACGCTTAACGATGTAATACATTTAGTTTCTATTTAGATCAGAAACCTTTATGATGTTGATATCACGATTAATTTGTCCGTTCATAATAAAAATAAGGCTCATGCTAGATGATTTATATTTTATTTGACATCTGTAGTGTTTGGAATCGGATTTTTGGTAAGTTGACTTATGACATTAAGAAAAACTACAAACATCACAGCACATGTCAACTTAAATATGGTATGTTCTATCACCGCGGTACGATCATTCATATTTGGCAAACGTATGTTTGCATCATTCAAAAACATAAGTTTACTGCTGTAGGTTGTGTAATATTGGTAACGAATTGTATTTATAATATTTACGGAACCCATCACATTTCCTACACCCAACATCCCTTATAGAATATCGACTATGTACTCATCAACAAACCAATGGTGCTAAAAATGTTGTCCTATGAATATTAGTCAGTAACGGAAACACCCGCGTATCGACTCAGTCGTTAAATCTGATCTGAATACACTTTCCGTCCTGATTCAAATGATGTAAATCAATGTTTAAAGAAACTGTATATGCCTTATTTGGTAACGTGTTGCTGTGTTATATAAAGGTAAAGCGATACATCTATCTCTGTGTATGTGTGGACATGCGCTCTTCAGCAGTCTGTCAAAGCTTGTTAAGATGACACTGAGTCATTAATCTGCAATGTAATGTGTCCGTTTAAATCTTTGTTGTATTCATCTACTAGTACACTACTACATTAGGGAAATCTGCACATATCGCCTGTAGAGAGCAAACGTTCGTCCTGCAACTCAGTTTGATATTAATCCCAATCATGATATTATACAAATGTATCCATTACGCTAAGGCTAAACCTGTTCTCCTGCTATTCACCTTTCTATAATTACGTTTACAAGTTTAGAAGCACCTCTGTCTGCACATTGAACCGCGTGACATGGAGATATTTTATGATCAATTACAATTTGACTGACAATAGCATGGTAGTCATTATTAGCTTTAAAATAAACTAGGTAAATTATATACCAGACTTGTCAAAGGGTAATATACATGTAATGTTTATTTACAGATGTGGATAATTCTCTATGAATGTAAAATGTCTTTACTGGACTGATTATACAATCACAGCAAACAATAATAACATACACATGGAGCATCATAAAGCCATCTATAACAGTTCTAAAATTCAGTTAGAACATTATTTGAGAGGGTGAAGGAATGCGATTTTTTTAAAAACAAAATAACAAAATAGTACCATTATATGGTCGGTAGTTAGACAGAAACACAAAACTGTACGTCAGTGCGTACTTGTTATTGTTTGATGTTGGTGGAAGTTGTACATGAGGTGCAAAACACCTGTTTATGATCTGATTTGACTGGTGTGAAAATGGTTACAGTTTATGTTAAGAAGGTAGATTCCAGTCATAATGATATAATTTGATTACGCTTTCCAAGATCAGACCTTAGCATGAGATATGATAATTATTTTAAACCCTTTGCTTAGTTGTCAAAATTAGATACAGCATGGTGTTCTCTCATATCCTTTACAAGCAAACAAATGCCTTTATTATTTATAAAAGATGAACAAATAAGACCAGTGGTTTACAAATATGTATTAAACATGCACTCATATACCTCATTAGGCAAATCGACTTGATGACCTTCTAGTACTCTGAAGTAATAGTTGTGCAAACATTGGAACAATTTGCTTTATATATATATATATATATATATATATATATATATATATATATATATATATATATATATATATAAAACTCGAACTGGCAAATTCAGGTTTTCATTAACAAAATATCGTACTAGCAGTGAACCTCACAATTACTGTGCACCGCATTATATTAATGAAAGTAAAGATCGTGTGAAGAATCTATCTCAAGTTACAGTACTAGAAAACGCCATTATAAAACAGAATGAGAACAAAATAAAGGAAAATAAAGGGAACTCAATTTAAGGAAGCCTAAGATATATCATGCTATGTACATCCAGGTGAAGATCAGTTTTAAACTCGCTGCTAATGAATGGAACACATTCTGGTCTCATGTTCGTAATTATTTTCTTCAAAGTTATTAAGAATATTTATTCACCGTATTCATTCCGAACGTTTGTTGTCGTGCCATGAACCCCACAAGCAACAATCAAGCTAAGATTACAAGCATCATAACGACGACAATAAAAACGATCATGACGAATAGAGTGATGATGATGACCACGGTACCTATTTGCATTTATTATTAGTAGTGGCGTTATAATTGTAACACTTCGGAAGGTGTGGCTTGTCATTATTGGATCAATGTTTTCATAATGAAGACATTTATCCTGATTTTTTATTAGTTATGTCTATGAACATAAATTATGAACATATATGCATATATATATATATATATATATATATATATATATATATATATATATATATATATATATATATATATATATATATATATATATATATATATATATATATATATATATACTGTGTGTGTGTGTTATAAGCACATTTTGACACGTATTTATGATGCAAATAATATTTGAAAATATATTTGTCCTCTACACTGAGAAATTGTACTGCACATTTTTTAAAAGCAACTGTCATTGAGGGTATGTTAGGTATGTACGAGGATCAACATCACAATATATATACATTGACCAATTATTGTATTCATGCCATTCATTAGCGTCATGCCATTGTTTTGATTACTAAACATGTTAAACTTTGTGGGTAAGAGGGGTGTGACATGGAGATTCCCTTATGTGAGAAATTGAATAAGCTTTTATCGAGATCATGTGAAAAGATGCGAGCGTGATGTAGAACTATTGTGTTCAGAATTAGATTATTGTATGCGAATTTTTCTTAAACACGCTTAACGATGTAATACATTTAGTTTCTATTTAGATCAGAAACCTTTATGATGTTGATATCACGATTAATTTGTCCGTTCATAATAAAAATAAGGCTCATGCTAGATGATTTATATTTTATTTGACATCTGTAGTGTTTGGAATCGGATTTTTGGTAAGTTGACTTATGACATTAAGAAAAACTACAAACATCACAGCACATGTCAACTTAAATATGGTATGTTCTATCACCGCGGTACGATCATTCATATTTGGCAAACGTATGTTTGCATCATTCAAAAACATAAGTTTACTGCTGTAGGTTGTGTAATATTGGTAACGAATTGTATTTATAATATTTACGGAACCCATCACATTTCCTACACCCAACATCCCTTATAGAATATCGACTATGTACTCATCAACAAACCAATGGTGCTAAAAATGTTGTCCTATGAATATTAGTCAGTAACGGAAACACCCGCGTATCGACTCAGTCGTTAAATCTGATCTGAATACACTTTCCGTCCTGATTCAAATGATGTAAATCAATGTTTAAAGAAACTGTATATGCCTTATTTGGTAACGTGTTGCTGTGTTATATAAAGGTAAAGCGATACATCTATCTCTGTGTATGTGTGGACATGCGCTCTTCAGCAGTCTGTCAAAGCTTGTTAAGATGACACTGAGTCATTAATCTGCAATGTAATGTGTCCGTTTAAATCTTTGTTGTATTCATCTACTAGTACACTACTACATTAGGGAAATCTGCACATATCGCCTGTAGAGAGCAAACGTTCGTCCTGCAACTCAGTTTGATATTAATCCCAATCATGATATTATACAAATGTATCCATTACGCTAAGGCTAAACCTGTTCTCCTGCTATTCACCTTTCTATAATTACGTTTACAAGTTTAGAAGCACCTCTGTCTGCACATTGAACCGCGTGACATGGAGATATTTTATGATCAATTACAATTTGACTGACAATAGCATGGTAGTCATTATTAGCTTTAAAATAAACTAGGTAAATTATATACCAGACTTGTCAAAGGGTAATATACATGTAATGTTTATTTACAGATGTGGATAATTCTCTATGAATGTAAAATGTCTTTACTGGACTGATTATACAATCACAGCAAACAATAATAACATACACATGGAGCATCATAAAGCCATCTATAACAGTTCTAAAATTCAGTTAGAACATTATTTGAGAGGGTGAAGGAATGCGATTTTTTTTAAAAACAAAATAACAAAATAGTACCATTATATGGTCGGTAGTTAGACAGAAACACAAAACTGTACGTCAGTGCGTACTTGTTATTGTTTGATGTTGGTGGAAGTTGTACATGAGGTGCAAAACACCTGTTTATGATCTGATTTGACTGGTGTGAAAATGGTTACAGTTTATGTTAAGAAGGTAGATTCCAGTCATAATGATATAATTTGATTACGCTTTCCAAGATCAGACCTTAGCATGAGATATGATAATTATTTTAAACCCTTTGCTTAGTTGTCAAAATTAGATACAGCATGGTGTTCTCTCATATCCTTTACAAGCAAACAAATGCCTTTATTATTTATAAAAGATGAACAAATAAGACCAGTGGTTTACAAATATGTATTAAACATGCACTCATATACCTCATTAGGCAAATCGACTTGATGACCTTCTAGTACTCTGAAGTAATAGTTGTGCAAACATTGGAACAATTTGCTTTATATATATATATATATATATATATATATATATATATATATATATATATATATATATATATATATATATATATATATATATATATATATAGATATATAAAACTCGAACTGGCAAATTCAGGTTTTCATTAACAAAATATCGTACTAGCAGTGAACCTCACAATTACTGTGCACCGCATTATATTAATGAAAGTAAAGATCGTGTGAAGAATCTATCTCAAGTTACAGTACTAGAAAACGCCATTATAAAACAGAATGAGAACAAAATAAAGGAAAATAAAGGGAACTCAATTTAAGGAAGCCTAAGATATATCATGCTATGTACATCCAGGTGAAGATCAGTTTTAAACTCGCTGCTAATGAATGGAACACATGCTGGTCTCATGTTCGTAATTATTTTCTTCAAAGTTATTAAGAATATTTATTCACCGTATTCATTCCGAACGTTTGTTGTCGTGCCATGAACCCCACAAGCAACAATCAAGCTAAGATTACAAGCATCATAACGACGACAATAAAAACGATCATGACGAATAGAGTGATGATGATGACCACGGTACCTATTTGCATTTATTATTAGTAGTGGCGTTATAATTGTAACACTTCGGAAGGTGTGGCTTGTCATTATTGGATCAATGTTTTCATAATGAAGACATTTATCCTGATTTTTTATTAGTTATGTCTATGAACATAAATTATGAACATATATGCATATATATATATATATATATATATATATATATATATATATATATATATATATATATATATATATATATATATATATATATATATACTGTGTGTGTGTGTGTGTGTGTGTGTGTGTGTTATAAGCACATTTTGACACGTATTTATGATGCAAATAATATTTGAAAATATATTTGTCCTCTACACTGAGAAATTGTACTGCACATTTTTTAAAAGCAACTGTCATTGAGGGTATGTTAGGTATGTACGAGGATCAACATCACAATATATATACATTGACCAATTATTGTATTCATGCCATTCATTAGCGTCATGCCATTGTTTTGATTACTAAACATGTTAAACTTTGTGGGTAAGAGGGGTGTGACATGGAGATTCCCTTATGTGAGAAATTGAATAAGCTTTTATCGAGATCATGTGAAAAGATGCGAGCGTGATGTAGAACTATTGTGTTCAGAATTAGATTATTGTATGCGAATTTTTCTTAAACACGCTTAACGATGTAATACATTTAGTTTCTATTTAGATCAGAAACCTTTATGATGTTGATATCACGATTAATTTGTCCGTTCATAATAAAAATAAGGCTCATGCTAGATGATTTATATTTTATTTGACATCTGTAGTGTTTGGAATCGGATTTTTGGTAAGTTGACTTATGACATTAAGAAAAACTACAAACATCACAGCACATGTCAACTTAAATATGGTATGTTCTATCACCGCGGTACGATCATTCATATTTGGCAAACGTATGTTTGCATCATTCAAAAACATAAGTTTACTGCTGTAGGTTGTGTAATATTGGTAACGAATTGTATTTATAATATTTACGGAACCCATCACATTTCCTACACCCAACATCCCTTATAGAATATCGACTATGTACTCATCAACAAACCAATGGTGCTAAAAATGTTGTCCTATGAATATTAGTCAGTAACGGAAACACCCGCGTATCGACTCAGTCGTTAAATCTGATCTGAATACACTTTCCGTCCTGATTCAAATGATGTAAATCAATGTTTAAAGAAACTGTATATGCCTTATTTGGTAACGTGTTGCTGTGTTATATAAAGGTAAAGCGATACATCTATCTCTGTGTATGTGTGGACATGCGCTCTTCAGCAGTCTGTCAAAGCTTGTTAAGATGACACTGAGTCATTAATCTGCAATGTAATGTGTCCGTTTAAATCTTTGTTGTATTCATCTACTAGTACACTACTACATTAGGGAAATCTGCACATATCGCCTGTAGAGAGCAAACGTTCGTCCTGCAACTCAGTTTGATATTAATCCCAATCATGATATTATACAAATGTATCCATTACGCTAAGGCTAAACCTGTTCTCCTGCTATTCACCTTTCTATAATTACGTTTACAAGTTTAGAAGCACCTCTGTCTGCACATTGAACCGCGTGACATGGAGATATTTTATGATCAATTACAATTTGACTGACAATAGCATGGTAGTCATTATTAGCTTTAAAATAAACTAGGTAAATTATATACCAGGTTTGTCAAAGGGTAATATACATGTAATGTTTATTTACAGATGTGGATAATTCTCTATGAATGTAAAATGCCTTTACTGGACTGATGATACAATCACAGCAAACAATAATAACATACACATGGAGCATCATAAAGCCATCTATAACAGTTCTAAAATTCAGTTAGAACATTATTTGAGAGGGTGAAGGAATGCGATTTTTTTAAAAACAAAATAACAAAATAGTACCATTATATGGTCGGTAGTTAGACAGAAACACAAAACTGTACGTCAGTGCGTACTTGTTATTGTTTGATGTTGGTGGAAGTTGTACATGAGGTGCAAAACACTTGTATATGATTTGATTTGACTGGTGTGAAAATGGTTACAGTTTATGTTAAGAAGGTAGATTCTAGTCATAATGATATAATTTGATTACGCTTTCCAAGATCAGACCTTAGCATGAGATATGATAATTATTTTAAACCCTTTGCTTAGTTGTCAAAATTAGATACAGCATGGTGTTCTCTCATATCCTTTACAAGCAAACAAATGCTTTATTATTTATAAAAGATGAACAAATAAGACCAGTGGTTTACAAATATGTATTAAACATGCACTCATATACCTCATTAGGCAAATCGACTTGATGACCTTCTAGTACTCTGAAGTATTAGTTGTGCAAACATTGGAACAATTTGCTTTATATATATATATATATATATATATATATATATATATATATATATATATATATATATATATATATATATAACTCGAACTGGCAAATTCAGGTTTTCATTAACAAAATATCGTACTAGCAGTGAACCTCACAATTACTGTGCACCGCATTATATTAATGAAAGTAAAGATCGTGTGAAGAATCTATCTCAAGTTACAGTACTAGGAAACGCCATTATAAAACAGAATGAGAACAAAATAAAGGAAAATAAAGGGAACTCAATTTAATGAAGCCTAAGATCAATCATGCTATGTACATCCAGGTGAAGATCAGTTTTAAACTCGCTGCTAATGAATGGAACACATTCGGGGTAGGAGAATGTGTTATGCCAGTTGATCAAATCTTCAGATAGAAAGTTAGGAAAACTCTGAATTTGGTTAATTCATTTTCATTATTGATGATGGCAGTACAGATGCTATCATATCGGAGCAAGACATATTGTCAATAAAAAACTCTTACAAGAACAAAACTAAACCATAATCATTTGAAAACATCAATATTTTTTAAATTTTTTTAATATTAATGAATGGATTTCAATATAAAAACCTCCTTATGCTCAACAGTTTTAACCGATTTAGAAAGTACAACTACCTAATTCATAACATATGCTTACCTCTTCATGTCTTCAAAAGAGTGTTGAAGAAGGATTGTTTCGGATGTGTTCGAATCGTATCCCTCGTAAGAACCTCTGGCACCTAACCTGTAGTTTACTAATCTGTATGTGACGCAATCGGATTTACGGCGTTTGCAGGTTGACTTATTTCAAGAGAGTTACCTTTACCAGCCCCAAAAATTGTCTTTGCGTCTCAGACTTTATCAACCTATAGCTGAATTAATGTATCCTTTAAAATTATGATAAATGAACGCTTCTTTTTATATTGATCTGCGTTACTATCTCTGTGAAACTTGAAATATACTTGAATATCGATACTACAGTAATGGTTCCATAGATAACTGTACTAGTTCATCAGCTCTCAAATATATAGAAACATTGATTGGAAATTGCTTTACTGTTTCTGACTGGCGTAGCTTGGCGGTTATCACTCAGGTTTTATAATGGTGGACGCAGTGTCATCACGAGGTCATACAGAGTATCTCTTTTTAGGTGGATATCGGTGTTTGTCCTCTAGGTGATATGGTCTGTACATGCATATTAGTAGAAATGTGACAACTGACCATTCAATCTATTTTATTGAATTAAAAATAGATATAACTGACTTTCCAACACTTGGTCGAATTAGTTATACTGTCGTTAAAAAACAGACTTTAAGTAGAAAGTGCGAGTGGATGCTTAGTATTAAGATTGATATAAATTCGAGTCCTAAAAATTTCACAACAAATCTTATTTATAGAGTCATGACAAAATTTACTAATCGGGTAACTTTGAAAAAATAACTACTTACGATATATTTTTTATTTCCTTCGCCCAAATGACTTCAGTTTAATGTAAATGGATGATATACATCGCCGTCTTACCGAAAATCCACATGTTGGGACAAATCTAATTTTGCCTTTATATCGTAATTTTCTACACAACTATATTAAGCAAGGTTACTTCCGGTACGAATTTTAGGTAACGAACTGTTAATTTATGTATATAGTCTTAAAGATACCTTTGCTTTTGTGCATACTCTCCATCTCTCTCTCGCTCTCTCTCTCTAGATCTCTCTCTCTCTAGGTCTCTCTCTCTCTAGCTCTCTCTCTCTCTCTCTCTTTCTCTCTCTCTCTCTCTGGAGTGTATTAATGCTCCATCAAACGTTCAGCAGTTCATCAGTCCGGTACTAGGCCTATCCAGACTGTCATTTGAGCCGAGGCTGCACTATCGTAGATACTGAGTTTACCCATCTCTATTTCTCTATCTCTCTCTCTCCCTCCCTGCCCTTGTACGAGATGACATCAGAATGCCATTATTTATTGTTTATTGATTTGGATGAAGTAGCTGGATGATGCAATTACTAAAATATATGTGACAGCCCTGGTTTGGGTAGATAAACACAAATACAACAAACAAGCATTTATAGAGGACTGAGCAAACATGCCTAACTTTAGTTTATCTCTTGTCTCATTGATAATGCCAATTAATAGGATAACGTTATTGATGTAAGTAATAACGGAAAATGATTAAACTCATTGTTACATTCAGTGTACATTTATTACATGACATCACAAATTAGCTTTTAGCATATATGCCCACGCAATGTGACCCGAACTCAGGTGTACATTTCAGAGTCATTACCTGTCTTGTCGAGTACAACGGCATCAGCAAATGCTCTTGCTTAAATGACACACCAATACTTAATTTAACCCCATCCATGTAGATTACTAACGTAATAAAAAAACTACGTGAAATTGGCTTTTGTAGGTGCTACTTGATATCAAACACTAAACATATTAAATCCTAACATACTGGCATTCTCTTCTCAAAAGCTTATTTTCGCTATATTTGTTTTTGTCGACGAGAATGTTGTTTTCCCTTCAAGCGCGCCAAGTGAACTACCATATTTGATTAACAGTGAGAAATGTACACAATGAGCTCAGAATTGAAAATGGTTTGAACTCTTCATTCATTATCGGATTTCTGGCAGAAACTGTGGTAGGAGAAAATCACAGGGCAAGTAGAAGACAACACATATGCTACCTTTGCAATCAGTATAATATGTGTTGAAGTACACGAATATATTGCAGTAAAAACAAAACAATATTGCTACTATCAGTCAAACGTAAAAACATAAGCCAACAATTTCATTAATTTATTCCCGCACAAAATGATTGGAGAGTAGGTAAAAGTCGTTAGAGAATGTACCATGTACTTTTGTCTGTGCATAACGGTAAATGATGTTTTGATTAATTTTGCACAGTTATTGTTGGGAACAGCGATGAAAAGGAAAATATTCCAATCGGCAGGGAAAGGGTAAAACGTGATGGTGAGGTAATTTGGATTAAGAAAAATGACTTAAAATGGTGAAGTATAACATTTTCTATAAGTACAATACCATCCTTACGATTCTATAACATTCATGGTTTGTATTTTCTCTGTAATTTTCTACTGATGATGTATTTAAATAATTTACCTTTCACAACGAAATAACCACAATAATTGACAACACTATTGGTTCGTTGGTTCCGGCGATAGATATGGTGTTCGTGCATTTATATATGTATCACACAAAGATGAAAGCGTTCGCCATTATTACTCCCTGCTATTTCACCTATATCCGCATTGAAATGAGTATGGGGCTAAACAAATGTTTATGATGCGAGAAAACATTTTAGCAGCGGCCGTGGGTCACCTGTGCTTCCCAAGGCTTTCTGGTATCTTATTCATCCATCTTAAATGACCTTCATGTGTAGCATTTCTTACCTTGAAAAACTGCATTAGACCATAGCATCTACAACATTTTTCACTCATAGTGTTTGGGCTTGTTATACGTTGTCCGCATGCATGGTGGTTTTTATCTTGCAATGATGATCATGATTGTGCAAATGTGTTAAGATACATACACATGAGTGTTGGAGAGTTCTGACGATAGATGAATAAGATTCCTATATCATGTGATGACTTTATTTTATTCTTAGCTCAATTGGTCATTGACCATGCTAGCTTATTGTCGTTTCTCCATATATATGCTAGCACCATTATGTAATTGCTATTTCCCCAAGTGTACTTGGGAGATTGCCTTGACAATTTAGACACATTCGTCTTATTGTCTGGATGGTCCTGAATGAAAATGGTACTAATGAGACATTGAATACATACATACTGAAAATCTTGTTTCCTGCTAACTGGTTGGTCACCTTAAAGTGATGTGTTCAGTAAATTTCTTCTGATGATATCTAGTTGGTCCTAAAGAAATAATGTCCTTTTTGACATCCAATGGTTTAAAGCGATTCATTTCTAAAAAGAAAGGCATTTTATTATGCGGTTTTTACTGACGTGACTTCGTATATCTAATGTTTCCTTTGATATTGCTATGACTGGTACAGGTCTGCTTTCCAATATGCCACAACAGTTCTTGGGAAAACCATGTTATTGCAACGTCCTCGACTGAATGAATGCTCAAAACGACATGTGCTTTCAATAAAAATGTTGTATGATTCCTAAAAACATATCCTGTCAATCTGACATCCTATATGTTTGGCATACATATCGTGGCTCCTTCTGAATGGAAATGCTTATTAACACGGGGTTTTCACTAACAATCATTGTATGGTGTCTTGTTGTTCCTGGAGGAAAATAAGTCTGATTACGGGTGCCATGACAATCATTTTGAAAGTCATATTTTATCTTTACTCTCAGTATAGAAAGCAATATCTACATGGATTTCCCACACAAAATTATTTCGCCATTACATCTAGTCGGACTTAAATTAACATGGTCCTGATCTGACATTCAATATGGCCACCATTATAGCCGTTTTGAAACGATTGCTGTACGTACTCGCTGTAAATGAAAACGGATATTGACATGGAGTGTTTGCCAAATGAATGTATATGATGTCTATTTGGTCTTAACTGAAAACGATGCTGTACTAAAGGGCAATATGGCTGTTACAGTGGCTATCTCGAAAGAGTTGTTATTGTTAACCTTCATGACTGGATGGTCTTGTCATCAAGGATTTTTCAATAAAATACTTTATTTGATGTATTGATTAAAATATTTTATAAGATATGTTAGTCCTAAAATATAATATTACCTGTCTTATGTCCAATATAGCAAAAATGGCACCTATCATGAAAATCATGTCATCATTACTGGAAACTGAATATCGTACCCACATAATGTATTCATAAGAACTATGTTGTCCTATTGGTCCTAAATACAAATGATACAGATCTGATATCAAATACGGACACCAGCATGGCCCACTCGTTAATCATCATATGACTAGTTCTTCTGAATAAATGGTCTTATCTTTAAGGGGTTTTAACTGAAAGAGTTATTATAGTGGCAAATATTCTTGTTATAAAAATGGTTTTGATCTGAAGTAAAATATCTTTTCATCTTAAAATATTGTAATGGCTGTTTCTCCTAAATAAAGTGTTGTTTTGATATAGAGTTTCCTCCAGAATGGGTCACAAGCTAGTCCAAAATTATAATGACTGATATAAACAATGTTATTGTATGTTAATTTGTTTCAACGTCAACTTTTCATTGTCAGAATCGTTCAGTATTTTTATGATATTGCACTCACGTGCGTTTCGTATTGCACTCACGTGTGCCTACTAGTTTATTACCTACTTTACGTGTTGGTTGGTTACAACTGTTTCTAAATGAATTAAAGCAGATATTTCGTGGACTTCCACATACCAGCTCCTTTGCCACTTTCTGCGTTAACATTCTTGATACAGTTAATCAAATTTATGCTAGCGATAGACGACAGACTTCATAAAATTGCCTTGACCCAACAAAAATACAAGTAACAAGGCACAAAATGTATTCGTTAGCTGGTAATAAGAGTAACAAAAATCATACATTTTACATCCTGAATTTCCTCAAAATGTAACATTTTAGTTCTGGAAATTGAAATCACATGCGCCAAATCATGGGTTATCAATCTGGATTGCACATTTATATAATGTACTGTAATTTCGAATATATTCCATGTTCAGTTACATCGTCCTTACTGCAATCAAAATGAGTTAAACGTTATATTCCATAGTGTCGTTTTGATAATTGCAATTGAAATTACTCATATGTTTCCCACATTATGATTTCAAACATTCAGTGACAGATACAGAAATGCATTTGTAGATGTCAGTACGCTGATCCGTAGCTGCTTGCATCAATTGTACTTTATGTGGAAGTTAGCACAGATATATCCAAACCATAACCGCGTAGACGCGACAAAAATGCCCAGATTTATTCATTGTAATGTGCATTTATTCACCATATGAGTCCAAATTCCAATTTTAAGTAGAACAAAACGCCCTTTCTTCCAACATTATGTCTTGCGCGCGATTAAATTCAGGTTAATCTTGGCGGACTTATGTACGCATTAATAATGTTAGTGTTGTGTAATGAGGAATCTGCGCTTGTGTGTTCAGTTTCGAATACGGCATACATTCAGTTACTTTGTTTCTTGTAGTATACTTTTTAAAATATAATTAAACCTTAGGATAGTAATAAAGGAGCATATAATAAATGCTGGAAATTATGAACTCCATTTTGTCGGATTGATATACTGCACTCACATGGTCAGACATTCTCGTTCAAATTTTTGCCATACAAACGCAGTATCCTATATTTTTGGCAATCTTTAAAGTATTGCTATCTGCTCTCTTCCCAACGGGTACCTATATACACATGCAAATGTTGCAAAACAATTCTCTTGCTGATTCAGCAACAAAATGATTCCAATTGTACATCAAATATGATACCTTTGTTAGTTCTAAATGGAAATAATACCGATCGACACCCAGCAGGGCCGCCACAGCAGCAATTTGAAAATCTTGCTTATGGCTTCTTCTTCTGGAAAAACAATCATATTGACATGCGGTTTTCCCAAGATTCTTTGTATCGTGTCTAGTTGACCCTACAGTGCATTGTTTACAATCTGAGCAAATATATTCTTCCTAAATGAAGCGAATATTGACTTGGGCCTTTCACCAAATGACTTAGTATAATATACAGTTGGTCCTAAATGAAAAGGATGCTTATCTAGGTCACCATGGCAACCACAACGGCCATGTTGATAAGTTTGTTATTGCCATTTATTTAGTGGATGATCTAGGCCTATAAATCAGCGAACACCTATACAGATATTTACTGGCGGTTTAGGATATGATATCGCCCATTCATTAAAACCTGCAAATATCTGCAGCCAATTTTTTCTGCACACATCGGTGTACATTTTGTAAACTTGTAAGTCTCGCAGCGTTGAGTTCCATCGGTAGAATGGTTCGTTTGGCAATATACCCATGAGATTTCCTGATCAAATCCTATGTTTGGCAACTTTTAAATACACATGTAATAACTCAACCCACTATCATGTTGTCAGTTTGAGTTTCGTGCTAGATATGGCTGTTACTAAATACCAGTGAGTGTCTAACTGTATGCAACTGTGTTCAAGAAGAATTTGCATGCAGCGAATATGGACATATTAATTTTTTTTTAAAAAAAAACGAATTAGACCCATAAACTTTTAATTAGTGTTAACACAGGTTTGTTAGGTTAATTTATCGGACTATGCATAATCATAGCCACACTGAGTTTCTCTACAATTATTTTTGTGATGTCATATTAGTCCCAAATTACATTTGCAGCTTTCTGACATAGAATGCAAATGACACAGCTGCCATTTTGAAAATACTGTGCTAATGTACCTGAATGAACATCATATTAAAATGTGGTTTTCACCAAAAGACCTGTTTTGATATTAAATTTGTTCATAAATGATAAAAGTGCTGATCTTAAATTCGACCATGGCCACCATTGTAGTTTTTTAACCATGCTTGAAGATAATCCGCATGAACTGAAAAGCCTAATTGACATGGATGTTTCGTTACAAGACTTCTTATGATATCTAATAGGTGCTGCATTATAATGATTCCAATCTGGCATTCAATATAGCCACCATAGCATCCATCTAGATATTCCTGTTATAGCTGTTTCTACCAAGCAGAAGGTCATATTTACATGTGGTCTTCACCTCAATATGATGATCATACTGGTCATCACATCAATAGTATCTATACTCCTTTTTAATAGATGGCTATATTAACATAGGGTTTTCTCCAAATGACTTCTTAAGATACCTAGATCATCCTAATAAAAATGGTGCCAGTGATGCAGCTAATACGTTTATGATGAGATATATGATGGAAGTCTTTTTGTAACTATTCCCCATCATTGCATGGCTATATTGAATAAGGATTTCCCCAAGTACATTCAAACAAGAACTACTTTGGCCTAAATGAAAATGGCGCCAGTATCACAGTCAATATCTCCAGCATAGCAACTAATTTGAAAATCTTCTTGTTGAAGACAATAAGAGATGACTTCAACAATCAGCAGTTAAAATGGAGAAATGGTATTCTATTGAGATCATGGAAATTATTTTTGTACAGTTCAGTGTTAGTCCCTTCTAGTGACTTGTGTTATTCATTTGGATTGTTCTCTCTTGTATTTGATATATCCTCCTCTTTGTATTTTAACTAGATTAATAATGTTAATGCAAGAATTTAGTAAAAGCCAAAAGGAACGTTTTGGACGCAATCTTTAAGACATCATTTCAGCATATATTGATGTCACAGAGAGAAGGCTTATTAAATAGATAGATATGACTGATATGATATGGAATAATAACGCAAATTTCAGCATATCACAACACGTGTGAATCAAACTTCCCAAGCGGCTGCTACTGTGATCCTAAGTTTGGCAATATTCAGTAATGATAGTGTTCAGATTTAGATAGGTCAGCCACATTTTACAGAGATACAATATGTTAAGCAATGCTCAGAACTCTTGGTGTTCAGATTTATATATGTCAGTCACATTTTACGAAGAGTTACTAAGTCAGGCAATGTTCAATCGCACAGTGTCCGGGGTTTGTGTTAGCATTTACGGAAAGACAATAAGTTACAAATATTGAAACTCATAGAGTTCAGATTTAAATTGATGCAATACCCTTTAAATAGTGATATTACTGCATGCTGTGGAGCTAAAATAAATATGTTTCAAGTGGTTTTACAAAGGAAAAAAAATTAATATAATGTTAGTATATAAATGTTATGGAAAATATTTGAAGACTGAGGTAAAAGATTTTGAATGTATTTGATTTATGAGCATCCTAAAATGTATATATTTATAAGCATAATTATTTTCACATAAATTTACAAGTCTAAATTGTTTTTTTTTTTAATAGCATGCATGTAGAAAATCATAAGACTCTCGTAATGATGGAGTATTTTTTTTGTTTATATATTTCCAATCACAGTTACAGCATTTCACTGTTCATTTGTTTTTTGTTGATACTGCTGAAGATCAATTATAATGCCGATATTTTAATTAATTTAATTATTTACCTGAGTAATATTCACTGCGAGTCAAATCACCCTATTATGTATAAAAGTTCAACAAGTAAACATACTTTACTTCAGGTAGATTTTTTATCATCGAGACTTATTTGAAAACAATACCTACCAAAATTAATATACTGCTATTGTCATATATGTTTGACTATGAATTTTGATTGTCTGTGTACTTGTCACAATACATGTTATTTTGTTTAGGTAGCATGGTAAGTACTGTTGGGGTCTTATCCCGCTTCCATATCCCTCTCCTAATACAACTGTGCGAGGAATTATTTGCCCCATATCTTTTCATAGTATTAACTATGTAAATGGCCGGTTGTATGCTTCTATTTATATCGTACATTGTGCTTATGGCTGAATCAGGCCGTGTCACCATCACAGATATATGATGAGTCAGTGGGATGCAATCAATCGTAAAACAAAATTTATTAATAATACAAATTCCTGAGTTAGCGAACATGTCACCAATAAAGGGGTTTGTCCCGGCTATACCAAAACTTATATTTTGAACTCATGCGTTCATTATTTAGTTCATATCTTCATAATAGTTTGGTAATCTGCAGTTTCCAGCATTGTTTTCTTCCTTGCAGTATCAGAATGTTTCAGCAAGTTTTGATATAATTTCATTGCAGTTTCCAAACAAACATCATTAATAGCTTTTCTGTTATCGAAGAGATCACCGAATCAATATTTACGTTCAAATGGTTTGAGTGTTTTGAATCAACCATGACGATTTGTAGGTCAGAGAGTAAGATTTTAATAGTATTTCCGCTGTTTCAGCACTGTTAATTTCGCGGCCATATCGGTACATTTTGCTGCAATAACATTAGGTTATTAAAATAGTACATATATAATTTTAATGTAGTCCTCGACACTTTTATTACAAGTGTTAGACACCTTTGTATGTTAATCTTGATCATATTTATATGTATCAATTTTCATATTCAATATTATTTTCAATGCTGTGTCCTGGTCTCCCTCACAGCATGTGCAGCAACAACTGTTTTGAGTTCTTCCCGCATTGTCTCCAGCGAGAAAAACATGACTTCATACTTTATTCGCTATGTGTGTGAAGGACATCACATAATCTCTAATTATACCTACCTTGTTAATTTCAGCAAATTTGAAGGCAATCGACACTGCATTGTATGTATGTATGTATGTATGTATGTATGTATGTATGTATGTATGTATGTATGTATGTATATATTTATGTATGCATGCACGCATGTATGTATGTATGGATGTATGTATGCATGCATGCATGCATGCATGCATGCATGCATGCATGCATGTATGTATGTATGTATGTATGTATGTATGTATGTATGTATGTATGTATGTATGTATGTATGTATGCATGCGTGCATGTATGTATATGTATGTATGTAGGTATGTATGTATGTATGTATGTATGTATGTATGTATGCATGCATGCATGTATGTATATGTATGTATGTATGTATGTGTGTATGTATGTATGTATGTATGTATATGTATGTATGTATGTATGTATGTATGTATGTATGTATGTATGTATGTATGTATGTATGTATGCATGCGTGCATGTATGTATATGTATGTATGTAGGTATGTATGTATGTATGTATGTATGTATGTATGTATGCATGCATGCATGTATGTATATGTATGTATGTATGTATGTATGTGTGTATGTATGTATGTATGTATGTATGTATGTATGTATGTATGTATGTATGCATTTATGTATGCATGCATGCATGTATGTATGTATGGATGTATATATGCATGCATGCATGCATGTATGTATGTATGTATGTATGTATGTATGTATGTATGTATGTATGTATGCATGCATGTATGTATGTATATGTATGTATGTATGTATGTATGTATGTATGTATGTATGTATGTATGTATGTATGCATGCATGCATGTATGTATATGTATGTATGTATGTATGTATGTATGTATGTATGTATGTATGTATGTAGAGAGAGAAAGAGAGAGAGAGTTACAAATTTACACCAGACATGATGATACGTTATATCCTTGGATTCTTTAGAAGAATGCTTGATAACAGCAGACAGGATTAAAATTTAATACAAATAATAATATCATGTATGTTAGAGAATATTTAGTTAGTACCCTACGGAGATTCGGTCCTTGCTTCGAATCTTGGTCGGTATATATATATATATATATATATATATATATATATATATATATATATATATATATATATATATATATATATATATATATATATATATATATATATATAAAGAGGGAGATGTTAGCATGTTTAATTTGTATAGAGATGTGTCTGCGTGATTAATCTGTATAAATTTATTTTATATTCTTCGTCAGTTATATTTAATTGCAGATGACAGTTAACGTTTTCTTTTCCTATTTCTATGCAGCATTTCCCTGCATTAATCTAATCATTATTTAAATATAAAGCTTCAAACATTCCTAATTGTCTTAACCATCATAGTCATTGTAATTCGAAAATAAGGCAATCAATATACAATTTAACAGTATACGTTTTGTTGCAACCATCTATTCTTCTGAAGGTTATTCGCATAGTCATCAACTGTAAATGAACTATATAGAAAATAAAGGTCATGCGAAGGGAAAGCATTTGAAGATAATGTCTTATCAATAAAGAAAACGAAACTTCTCGGATTGCTGAACAAATACAAGGATCGAAGCCGATCCATGTCTATTGCTAGTTCACCAAGCTAAGCAGTTATAGTCGCCCTCGGGCAAGGGGTAAGCCGAAATAAACGCAGGTGAGGCTAGAGAGAAAAGTGGTTAATAAAATACGACCGAACCATCGCGTTACACCAAGTGGTCCATATTTCATATAGGATGAATATATATTATTTTATTTGGAGATATTAGAAAACGTTATGTGCTAGCAAAGAACATTATAGTTCAGAATGGCTTACAATGATTTAATGTAATCTAGAGCTGATTGTTATATACATGTTTAACCATGCTTAGATAATAAAGGGGTTATGTATCATCAAGGAGGCGTTATAAACAATTAAATGGCTACTACGTATATCATAAGTCCTGACTGCGTAAAATCAGATTAGCATATGTACTCTGTAGATACAATACAATTGGAATAACTAACCATTCCTAGATGTTCAGACAAGGATTTTACGCGCTTATAACAATTGTCCTGCTTTCAAAATTAAATTTACTTGGGCAATGGATTATTGCTCCTAAACCATTAGATTTTGCAGAATATGCATGAGTATTAATTGTTTCGATTATAATCACAATTAAAATTAATGTATAATAGTCCAATTGAGATATAATCATATCCTTGAACGTGATAAACAACAAGAGGTCACAAGTTCAAAATGAACATGCTCTCCCTCCACACCATACATAAGGACATTAGTAAACGAAACGACCCACACAGGCATAGATGTCTTCGCATATACATTTCTTTAACCTTTAATAGTGCAAACTATTCACAATAAAGTTATTCGACTTCGTATATTATCATTACTGACTGAAAGCTTAATCCGATGTGCGAGTATAATGTCAATTGTGACAGGACGTATCCAACACACAATCTGTTATCTTCTTGGTGGATTACTTTAATGGAAATATAGAACTGAATTTCTTTTAGGTATGCAAAGTAAGGCACCTTTAGCAACATACTGGAACAAGACATTATATGTGGGTAAAATAGAGCCTGTATTTCATTAACTTCATCCTCGTTTTTTATAATAAGAATATTTATCTTATCTAGCTCTCCTAATGTCTTGTATCATAACTTGTACATTTCAATTTATAAAATCAAACTAAGTCGTAAATTTAACAAATGCTAGATAATAAATAAACCACGATTATCACTGAAAGTACAACATTTTAAATGTTTCTATCCATTGCTCAAACCAGAGGTAATGACACTGGACAGCACAAACCATCACTTGGTACTTATCTTCACGTGCTATCCGTGTGAACGTTCGTCATAGTGTCACCTATTTAAAGATGATAAATAAGAAGGTACGCCTAAGGTCACTTTCAAAATAATTTTTCCTCGTAATTGAAACAAACACGACTATCCAGAAATATGGACTTACAAACAATTGTTAATAGTCGTAATTAACACACCCTTTAAGGTGGAAGAGTTGTAGAGAGATATCTTAAAAGTTAACGGTTAGGATGCAATGCAAAGTAGTTCGCCCATAGCTGATGTATGGATAAAATTGACATCGTTATAGCGTGGTCTGAAATGTCTAAGTATTGTCATTTCTTTTTTTAAAATCTTATTTTACTGTTGTAGTTTCTTCCTGATTATTTTTATATCAGATGCTCTACATTCCAGGTTCAAACATCTAAACGTATATCGTATGTTTTGACAAGGTTTCGTTTTATAGCATCGACAAAGAATAATACTAATTCAAATGTTACCGTACCCCACACCAGTTAGTGAGAAACAGACCTAATGATTAAATATTCAAGAAAAAGTTTAAGTGTAAACAAAATCATTTATAGACATGTATTCGTGAATATTGTTTATTTGCTATGTACAACTTCTATCGAACTGTAGAGCAATGCAGCTTTGCAGGAATCATTCTTTCCCCCGAAAGTTTATATTGCATTTATCTTCGTGATTCAAACGAATGAAAGAATGAGAATAGAAGGAGAAATTAATACCTGGTACAAAATAAATTGTGCTCAAACTACCTTACTAGTGTGGGAAGATCTACAAGGTAATGAAATTTAAAACTAAAAGTTTTGTCAAGAAAAGAAAAGCTTTTTAATGTTGATTTACAAGCCTTTATGTCATATAACACGATCTGTATATAACTTTGTAGCTAAAAAAATGAACAAGGTTAGCATTTTATGTTGTTCAAAAGCAGCTACGTAATCTGTCTTAACCTTCCCATGGCATTGCCATCATGACCAAAGCTTAGGTGTGATGAGGAAACAACCTCTTCAGCGTAATTTAGAGTTTACTATAAACAAATTTCCAGATACAGATATATGGAGAATATATTCGTCAAATGCAAACTGATCCTTCGAATAACGCGAGGTTTTGTAATTTGCCAAATAATAACAAATATCATAAGCTCATTATTGTTACCGTAAATTGTACACTGTCAGAATAGTGCAGTATTTTGCGATAAGGTATACCTTTATATTGAAAGCACGTACACAAAACGTGTGCCTAAAGATGGTATTGTGTATTAAAATTACTTTGTAAATAAAACACATCCACCCGTGGAGTAGACGCTTCAGGTTCTTCGAATCCGACCAACATGTCCTGAAATAGCGGCTTCACACCGAAATCTACTGAAATTTCGAGTTGCCTAGATTTTAAGCTTAAATTCATTATCTTTACTTCACAGAATTTACCTAATAAATACTCCATCATTATTGGAATAGAAGAATTGCACATAAATATTAGTTTATACATACGTTGTATAGTTCTTCGTATGTTTTTTAAACCTCATTTATAATTGATACATTGCAAAAAGAACGCTTTATTATATAAATCATTCTTTTTCGTTATGGCGGTAAGTGCAATGTATATTTGGTTTAATTTATATTATAATCAATTTAATTGTTTGCTTGTTAGTTTTAGTTTTTCTTCCATTTCATGTTATTGTAATGTAACTTTATTTAGTGGATTTCACATTTCCTGAAATTCAGTTCAGTTTGACCTATTTTTTATCAACCAATAATAACACTTTCTACCGAATGATGACATAATTCCTGAGCTCGATTCAGTAATCAGCGAGTGTGCTAATTAATTTTTTATTACTTTTTTATTCTTTCTCAGAGTAAGATTCATCAAGTGAAATCGAGGCCATATTTGGAGTACGTGACAAATAGCATTTATAAATTAGGTGTTTCCTTTGGGCGACCGGTCGCCGAATAGTTCATGTGTCGCCCAAAGGTTTAGTATATATTTCTCTCAGGTATAATTTATATGTGTTACCTAACAGTATTAGGTATAGTGTATTTCGCTATTACGATTATCAGCGAGACGGAAATAAAGTGATCGCATGCGTTGGATGGTCTGAATATCGGAGTTCTGCTGTCGGCATCCATAAAATATTGGCTTATGTGATCACTTCTCGTATTCAGGCGACTGTTTTAGTATATTTATTAAACGGGACTGGAATAACCGGCCGTAACCCGGAATAGCGTAATGGTTTTAATTCGGTCTGTATAAAGTTTTAATCTTAAAGATACTCGTGGTTATTTAGATATAGATCGGAACATAAAGTAAAACCGGCTTGTATTGAGTGAATAACGGACATATTTCATCCACAAAAATGAAATAAACAAAATATATCCAATATTCACTCGACAGAAGCAAATGCCCTCTATCCATAAACAGCATACCTTTATTTTATATTCATGATGGTAAATGGAGAAGCTCTCTAAACTATTTCCAAAGTTGTGTGGCATGGGGACAATCCCAAGGATATATACTATCTTTAAACAATTTACTGATAAATAAATGATTTTGTTAAAAGTTTGATGAAAGTTTTAGACTTTGCTGGCTTCTATAGTTTCAAATGTAGTCGTCACCGTCCAATACCTATACAGTTTTGCTAGCTGTTACAAAAATACACCATAAAAACAAGCGAAAGTTTGAATTTTATTTTCATCAGTACGTGTACTAATCGCAGCCGTTTCAGGCATCCTGAAATACAGATTTTTATAATGCAGTCAAACGTGCGAAAAAACACAAGAAAACTGAATTATTCGACCGTTAATTTAGCTACGGTTTACCTGTTACCAAGTGAAGCTGGGCAAGATTGGGTCAGAATCTATAGCAATTAAACAATTCAGTTGTAGAAGACGAAGAATACAAAGCCAAACTTATACTACTGTTACAAACCTTTTTAAATAGGGAATATTACAACCTAATGGTAGAGTTGGGGAGGGGAATTAAGAAGAAAATTAAATCAATAACCAAAACATATTGTCAAGTCAAACAAAACATAAGACGGGGAAGGCAAAGATAATGTAATACAATAATAAATATTTAAATGCAAAAAGAAGAGGATAAAATAAAAGTGATGAAAGTACGAATCTTTATACGATTACAAATTAACTGGCACAAAATAATGGCAGGATAATTATCCAAGTTATATATTAAAGCAAGAAGGATGCAAATCATGGAAGAAATAAGAAAAGGAAATAGCAGGCATATGGAAAACCTAAGAAAGATAACGTTACCATAACTAAGCCAACACACATAATGGAATAAGTATACAGCTTTTAAAAAGAACTAAACATTACACTAATATATCACTGGGGAGGGTAGAATAATACGCTGGGAATATAGAATTGTCGCAAATCCCACAGGACGCTAGGTCTCAATGCGAAAAACGTATAATATCAAATGAAATAATTGCAGCATTCAACCAACTCCATAAAGGAAAATCAACTGGTTCTGGTGGCTTAACCACAGATTTATATATTACCTTAAAATTTCTCTTAATTCCAATATTAACGATATGATATGTTAATATTCCATTAAATAATGAAAAGATGTCCACAATTAAAAAAGGGGTAGAAACACTTACGTATAAGGAGAAAGGAGATGGAAAAGACATAACGAGAAAAGGCTTTTGACAGAATAGAGTATAGATGCATATAGTTTCTTATATATGTACGATAAAATTTAATATAGAACATTCCGCGAGACAGGATTGTTCCTTATCGATGATATTATATGTAATAGCAATAGAAGCCCTCCGAATAAAAACACATAACAATAGAAATATAAAGGGAATTTAACTCCCAAACCTCAGAAAGGAACTAAAAATGGTACAGCATGTTCGTGACTAATACAAATTTTACATCCGATGCCTACACCTTCGAACATTTAGAAAATGACTTTATGGAAAGCAATATGATCTAAAATTAATCATGCAAAAAACTGAAATTCTGTTAATAAGTAACTGGCGGGGGAACAAACCTGGACTCGAACGAGAACTTGTAACGACACGTGTAAAAGGTTTAGGAGTGACTTGTGTGTGTGTACGTTGGGGGGGGGGGATCTAAGAGTATACAAATTCAACACAATTGAGAACAACTACGAACTAACTTACAAATGTAGGCACATGTAAATTTTAATAAAATGGATCGAATGCAGGTCGCTCAGACATATGTATATTAACATATGGTATAACTTTAACTAGGTAGATTTAAAGGACAGTATGATAGATACCTTTGACAAGGAAATAATCCTGTTCATAAAGCGAGGGAAGTTACATTACCTCCGCAGGGAAGCTCATAAAATAATGATGGAGGGATGACTAAATAATCCAACATCATAGACATTATAAATTAGAAAATATTTGAAAAAGCATTTAAAAAACAAACTAGATTAATGGGAGTCTGTGTGAAAATATATATTTATTTGTGTTTACATTGAAACAAATTCATGGGA
The DNA here is from genome assembly GCA_028554795.2 of Sinohyriopsis cumingii. Taxonomy (NCBI): domain Eukaryota; kingdom Metazoa; phylum Mollusca; class Bivalvia; order Unionida; family Unionidae; genus Sinohyriopsis; species Sinohyriopsis cumingii. The sequence goes on along the minus strand of CM068834.1, from coordinate 77,205,647 downwards.
TATACAGAAACAATAACATAACCAAATTAATAGAAAACCACCAAAAATGAGATATTTCAAAACTATAGTTCTTAAATATATAGTCGAAACAAGAAAATATGGACTGAGGAAATATATGTGTTTGGCTAACTGGAGATGTAGCATTTAGAAGATATTTTAAAAAATTATCAGTATATCACTTGTTGAAAAACAAAGTTTATACGCAATAAAATCATTTGATATTGAACTGAAAAACAAATAAAGAGAGAAAAAAAACTAACAGCAAAAATAAAAACTCAGCATCGTATCTTTCAGACAGAAAGTCTACTATACACAACGGATAAAAATTGCAAAGAGCTATACAAAGATATAATAAATTGCATTACAGATGACATGATCGATGTGGAAGAACATATTTTCCGACCTGAAATAAAGAAAAGAAAAAAATAACACCACGGCATTGTAGAAACCCTTTTATATCTTATACATAAACAAACATATTTGTCTTTCTATATGTTCTGGCTGCCAAACAAGAAGTCACGAGTTTGAAGTTCGTAGCGGCATTCGCAATATATTTTTAATTGCTTTTTATATCTATCTTCAAACTTCTTTTAAGCTCTCTCCCCCAGTTTATTTATTTATTTTTTTTAATATTTTTAAATCCCCTCCTGGGACGGGCACACGTCCTTGTCATATATAAACACCCACCTTTGTCTTTATGTGAAATCCAGGCTGCCAAACAAGAGGTGCAAGTTCGAAACGAACGGCGGAATCACAATTCTTTTAAAATTTTGTTTGTATTTGTATGTTCAAACTTTTTTTAAAGTCGCTGATCCCAAAATATTTTACTTTTTTTATATTCCCGTCCAAGGACGGGCAATTGACCTAGTAAATTAAAACCGAGTGGTCCTGTTCGCCGAAACAAAGAAGGGGGGGGGGATATGGTTGGGGTTAGTGCATTTCCAGAAAAGGGCAGTCAGACATGCCGCTTCCAGTAGAAGAGAGGGGCCTAAAGATAGGAACGGCACTGCTTCCCGCCAGGAATGGGAGGAGTCAAACATTCTGAATAACAATTTATCAAATAGAAAAGGAAAGTCATGGGCTCAGGTATCCGAGTGGTCTAAGATGCTCGCCTTTAAAATCACAAAATATTCTCATCTCGCTCGCTTCGGTTGACTCGAATGTCGGGCTCGGCAAAAGTGTGTATTTGATAAAGGTTGCAAGCAATTTCCAATTGTCCAGATGACCTTCCTATGCGTTTACCGGGTTCTTCCATCACCATGTATATTGGCCGCCATGTTTAGCCTATCATGTGCTGAAAATGTCGTTAAGCCCACAACAACAACACCACAACAACGACAAGAATAGGAAAAATGCAGATCCTCGCAGTAATTAATACGAACGCTATATACAAGTAACAACAGAAGTGCCCCTTTCAGTAAGAAATGATGGTGTTATGCTAATGCTACTGGCGATCGCGCTGTAGTACGGGTCAAACCACATAGGCTGGTATCGTTCCTTACAATTTACCTGTCATACATGTACTAAAAAATAACTACAAGGGAAGAAAGGACATTTATTTCCTTTCTCGCGCGACTTATTTAAGATTAAACGCTGATATTTCAAGTTATATTTCGCGTAGCGTTATAAATTTGGTACCGATGTTTAGCTTAGGCATTCGACTTTGTATGCGTATCCACAGTTTGGCTTGCTATTATACCTTTAAGGAATGCCAGACCATTTTTCCACGCTACTGCTTGATTAGGCCATGATCGCGCCCGCGTAATATGCAACAACAGCCCGCTGAATGGAATTCTATCTTCTCATTGGCCAACTGAAAATAAGTTATAAATAAACGCAGGACGTTATTTTCTTTTAACCAATGAGAGGACATTATTCCATTCAGGGGATTTCACGTAGTGATTTAGTGCAATAAAGAGTCGTAATAGAATCGTGGAGATGTATATGAAGACAGATGTGAACAATTATTTATGTTCCTATTATTGTTAATATTGTAATATCAATATGCAGATGTGTTTAATGTTGTGTTTATATTTATTTGAGAGGAGTCATTTATTTGAATTACTTATTCTCAAACTAATGTATGGACTAAAGAAATAGGTTGGGATTATTTTGAACTCAGTCAAACCTCTACGGTGGCCTAGTGTTAGATCGTCCGCCTAGGATGCGGGAGGTTGCAGGTTGAGTGGGGATTACGAGTCCAACTTTCTGTCAACTGAGCTTCCGCGGTTCCCTTTTTTTCTCGAAAAGGTTTGCAAACTGTCCATTTCCTGGTTTAAACAAAAGACCTGGAATATAATCACTGTCGACCCGTGTATAAGTTAACCATATAATCACTGTCGACCTGTATATATGTTAAGCTTATTTTATCATCCCTCCACTATCCTCTCAGTCCCTCCCAACTTTCATACATCCAGTCCTGCGTTGCCCTCCCATACACTAAAATGTAAATATGTACAATGTACAGCACATTTTGAAAAGAAAATAAAGGCTGAAGCATGTTAAAGTAAATGTTGTATCTAGACTGTTTTAGATAGATAGATAGATAGATAGACAGATAGAGAGATAGATGGATGGATGGATGGATGGATAGATAGATAGATAGATAGATAGATCGTTATGAAAATGTTTGCATAATTTCATATTGGACTTTTGTCATTTTGTAATAAGAGCGAGCAAACTGAGTCAAAAATGTATCTTTAGATTTCACTGAGAGTGACGGACTGATAGTTTCATAATTGATTCGACGACTTTGTGGAGTTTTTATGTATAATTATGTGGGGGAAAACAGAAGAAGAATTAATCTCCCCAAAGAAGAAGCGATTTATGCAGAATGGAAACAGGGTTCTAAATTTGCTGCACACGAATCAAACCCGAAATACAACAAAATGTGTGGAGTCTGGTTTAATGTCTTAAAGCTGCAGTACAGTTGACAAATTAATGTTAAATTGGAAGAAATAGAATGTACAGATTGTTTTGTTTTCTTCTCTAATCTTACCCAAGGCTTGAACTTGATCTTTTGGATGCACACCATCTGCTGGTATGAAAAGGAATTAGACCAATTACAGAGCCTACATTCCTTAATTTTTCGTAGGACACGGTTTGCATGAATTTGTTTTCCATTTGAGATGGAGAGTGGAATATAAGGAAATGTGACATACCTTTCAGCTTTGGCGGTGCTATCTGCACTTTTGTCGAATTGATTTTGAAGAAACATAAAATTCACTTTTATTACTTGGGGTCATGAGCACTGATTCTTCGAAGAAATAAATCGAATTTCACGTTGGATCTACATGATATTTCCTATCATTTATAAATATTGTCCTTGAAAGTTTACTGTGCGAGCAAAGCTTTCACACAGTTCTATGTGTGGTCCTCATGTAATTTCAAATTTGACTAAAAGATCATTCAAAACTTAAAATGGCCTTCACCATAACCACACAATAATGTAAATGGATTTCTTTAAGTAAGAGAACTTCACGAATTTAAGAAAACATATCCATCGTTAAGTCCACCAATGAGTCAAATCAGATAAACAATAATAACAACAACAACACAAACAAAGAAACAAAGTACTTTAGCATGCGTTAATGCTCGGGGTTCCTTTCCTAATTGACTCTTGCATTATGTATGAGAGAAAATTTTGTTACGTCAAAACACCATACCACTCAGACGTGATCTCCAATTTGTAACGTTGAAGAAATATATAAATGGTATGAAGGGTTATCAGCAGAGTTTAGACATCAGCGGAGGTAACCTCATTGTGTGTAAATTTCTAATAATCAAACATTCCGAAGTTACGAATATTGTTGATTAACACACTTGACCAACGTGTTTCTCATGTTATACACTACACCAACGTTAAATATATGACCAAGCTAAAATGGGGAGGCCGGGGGGGGGGGGTGGATTATATATTCTATGTAAACTTTACTATAAAACAATCCAGTGGGTAAACTGGAAGGACTTCCGTCAAGAGATTCAACTCAATCTCGGGTAGAAGGTGCTGGGGTTGGAAGGTTTTGTCTTGGGCGGGGGGGGGGGGAGGAACGTGATTATAAAAATCGAGTATACCTAAACTCATTCCCTACTCGTACCCAATCACATTTCACTTCACCCCAACCAAACCGGAGCAGTCAAAAATGGCCATTTCACCAGTATCAAATATATCTGGGTAAAACGTAATGAAATTATATGCAATGTTTGTCTTGATGTCTAGGTACTTCTATACAGAAATAATATCCATTGGATATGGTCAGTAAGGAAGATATTTTGGAAATTATATTGTCTCTACCATCCGAAGATAATAGTCGTATCGACATGCTTCTTTCTAAAACGGCTGACATTGACAATACTTACGTATAGACTATTTCTTCGCTCATTAATCTTCATTTCCTCCATTAAGAGATTTTGCATAAAGCATCGAGTTACGTAAATGACATTTCAAAGTTACATAAAACATATTTTCATGTATACAACATATACATAGCACCTCCAAACACACAAAAAGCAACAGACACAAGGCGTTTCTCTTTATATATGTAGCTATGGGAGTGTGCTTTTCAAACATACTCAGGGGCCCCGAGTGGTCTAAAGCGCTAACTATTATGGATCACTGCAATACCACCTCTGTCTGCGTGGGTTCAAGTCTCGGGTTCGAGAAAGCTTGCCAGTAGTATCTCGTGAGTCGGTGATTTTTTCCAGGTTTCTCCCGGGTTCTTCATCCATCATCAATACTGGCCGCCATGTATAGCCTCTCTTCTGCTTAAAAATGACGTTAAATTCTACAGCAGCAGCAACAACAACAACAACAACAACAACAAACATAATCCGATGGTTTCCCCCATTTCTGCAATCGCTATGATGCAATACTACTATCTGCGAGTGACTCTGTATGCATTTCCCCAAGGATCCGAAAACTGAATCAATTCACTTCCTATAAATGAACATTAATTAGTATCATTTAAGATTGAATATATTATATGTGTATAACAAAACATATTGTTGTTCTTGTTATTGCATCTCAGGTCAAAATTAAGAGTCATATTTTCAAAGTTATCTGGCTTGTTAGGACTCATTGGTCTTAAAATAAGTAGCAGAAAGAAGCAAAACCAACAGAAGAATAACGGTCTGAATGGAATACTACTTTCTCATTGGCCAACTGAATATCAGTTATAAATAAATACAGGATATCATTTTATTTTAACCAATGAGAGGACAGTATTCCATTCAGTGGGATATCACATATTAAGCGGGCGTGATCGCGGCCATGCCGAGCAGCAGCGTGGGAAAATGATTAGACATTCTTTAATGGTATGATATTAAGTCAAACGTTTGACAGGGATACACAGTCGACTGCTGAGTTAAATATCGGTATCAAATTTATTAAGCTACGCAACGCGTAGCTTGAAATATCAGTGTTTATTGTTAAATAGGTCGTGCGAGCGAGGAGACAAGTGTCCTTCCTTGTAGTTATTATATAGTACATGTATGATAGGTCAATTGTAAGCAAAGATACTATCCCCTGTGGTGAAAACGAAATCTCCGGCTGCAACGATATTTTTGTCATCTTCATGAGCATGAAATGATTTATATATACCTTGCCCAACGAAACAGGTGCTAGTCCCTAAGTCAAGTCTATACAAATACTAAATTTACATCAAAAGTATATTGTCAATTTCTTTCGCATAAAAATTACATTTCAGTATTAATTATGGGCAATTAAAACTAATATTCTCCATGTTATGGTCACCCATTTCTAGATTGCATATAATTAGTATCACGAATCCAATATACATGTATACGGCTAATCGACATGATGTCAATTGGTAGAAATGGAATTTAAGTTTTGATACTGACTGTACGGTATAGATTCAGTTTGGATCTAATTAGGTTTTACATGAACAAGAAAACGTCTTAGCAGTATATAAAAGCAGCTTTATGACTTTACTTTTAATTTTATGTAAACAATCATCTGATGTCTCTTGTAATGAAAAGTGATAGGTTCGCAGATTAGGATTGATTTTTAACGTAGGTTTAACAATTATTTAGACATATCGCTACGTGGTGTGGTGGTTTACAGTGATGTCTAGCACTGATGAATCATGAGGGAGACACGTAGCATGATGTCCCATCCAGTCACATTACCCTGACACCAGGCCGACCAATCCTAACACTAACCTCGTAATGCTGAGCGTATAGCGAGACAGCCGTTTGTACCATTTTATGTCTTTGATATGACTCGGCCGGGGTTCGAACCCGCGATCTTCCGCATCTGAGGCAGACGTTCTAACCACTAGGCCACCGGAGCGGTCGCAGAGTAGGATCTACATAACTGACATAGTCTTATAAGCTCGTTCTTCGTGTATCATGATACGTTCGGAGCTACATCATAATGTCGAGTTTGCTTCATTACAAAAAGAACTGAGGTCGCTGAGTGGCCGAGAGGTCTAAAGCGCTCTCCGTTACCGATCATTGCCATCTCATCTCTGTCTGCGTAGGTTCGAGTCTCGGATTCAGCCAATTTGGGTATATGAGAAAGCTTGCCAGTAGCTTCTCGTGGGTCGGTAGTTCTTTCTGGGGTTTTCCCGGGTTCTTCCTCCACCATTATTACTGGCTGCCATGTATAGCCTATCGTGTGCTGAAAAATGGCGTTAAACCCTACAACAACAACAAAAAGAACTTACTTTTTTATATAAAAAACGTGTCCCCACTAGCTTTCTTAATTAGGCTTTCTGAAGATTCGGCAGTTATGGTTAATATTGGGGGGGGGGGATAAAGCTGAATTTGTAACTATCAGTTCATGTGCATGATATCATATATGTATATTGTCTTGATTTATTCTCTGGTTCTTTTAGGCTTAATTAAATTATGGAAGGGTATATTTGCTTTGCTTTTAGACCTTTGTAGAAAAATACTAATCTATTTTTCAATCTACCTATTTATAATGGTTTCCAAGACAACTTATCCAATATCGAGGTTATACTTCCATTTCATATATCATAATTGGATGTAACAAACCTGGCTGCTCGTTTTCTGTATTCTTTTCAATTTCATCTCCTAAACCTTGGGAATTGGGGTCCCGAACTGTACAAGCGTATTCTAAAATAGGTCTTACTAAATCTTTGTTAGCGAGTTCTTTCGCATTTTATGGGCAAGATGGCAAGATACGATACGTCTTTAATGGCTTAAAGTTCGAGTTAAATTTGAAGGTTCCATATCAGATCACAAGTACTTGTGAGCTTTAAATATTTTGTTTGATTGAGGTTTCTAACATAGTATATTCTTGTAAATACGACATATTGATTTTATGTCATTTCTTTCTCGTCAATAAGCACATGCTGCCTTATTAAGCTGGAATAGCATGCCACATTTTCGAACCCATCGTCCATGCTTTTTTTAAATGTCATTTGCAATATCTTAGTATCAGGCTCGGTTTTGATTAATCTGTAGCATATACAGTCATCTGGGAATAGTCGACGTACTTAGTCAATTTCAGTTAGGATGTCACTGCTTTTGCTTGGAGAAGAGTGTTGGTCAAAGTATTTTTCCTTGCGGTACGCTAGAACCTACGTTGTACTAGTATTATGTATATTTACTTTGCAATGTTTGTTAGTTTTTATTTTTTATATTTCATTATATGCTATTGTAGAGTAACATTGCATATTGGGCATAACCTTATCCAAAATCAAGTTTATTTTCTACTTGACCTGAATTGTTATTAGGATCATTAGTAATAGAAGCAAATATGTTTATTTGGGTCTGGGTCTATGTTATTCGCATTACCCTACAATTTACCTGATATTGTCCAGGTTATATATTATAATTTTAGTAACAACCTTTCTAATAATAAACAACATTTTATTTGTAATCATTCAGAACTTTCTAGAAGGTTATTTTGCATTAGGTATCGTTTTGTTTCTTCTGTTTTAAACGTTTAATTGTGAACTGAGGTCAAGTAGGGGACTATACAATCTTGTCACTGGAAAGATTATTCACTCGTGCCAGATAATCAATTTGTATTATTGCTGTGTCCATTATTAATTTGGAATTTATTTCTTCAAATTATTTAAGTCAATGAATTGTTTCTCTGGAAATGCAGATTGCTCACAAAGATAATATTTTTGGATAGAGACATTCATTAGGATTTGCAGTTAATTGAAACCTGGAATTTTATTAGTGTTTGAATAAAAGGCTGTTTGCATATCAGCATGATACAGGTCATCATAGACACACCAACTCCTTCAGCATTGGACTTAATTTGGATTTATACTATGTCTATTCAGAATTTTAAGTTATTAGGAGTTGTGTCTATAATTATATGATTATTTTGGATTTAATCTGTAATACCGTAAGTTATTTGTTTATTTTCACTTTGTATTCAAGGCAAAGAAATTATTGTTGAATTTTACAAAGCTTGTTGATTTTCACTTTTTTGTTAATTGTTTTAAGAGCATAGACTCGTAACACCAGCCAGATTTGGGACCATTTGTCACTACATATTTCTCTCGGATACAATATATGGGAACCTGTGAAAAGTTTTTTTTTTAAAGCCAAAAATACAAATTGTCTACTTGGTCACCTCTATCCACATATTTAGCACGATCATTGATAACTTAGCAAGGTGTGTTTCGAACCGTGAAATTTCCGTAATGCATCATGTTTATCATATAGTTTTCCAAGTGTTTCATGATGTTAGAACAGAAATATGTCCAAGCTCTTTGCAAAGAACACTGGTGAGTGACAACAGGCGGAAATGATTGGCCATTGCGTGATTACCTTTTTTTCAGTAGTGGCCATGCCATTTATTTTCCAGATACCAGTCCTTGGGGTGTTGCAAATGTCCAGTGCTTGTGAAAAGGTGTGTAAGTACTTGTGTCAACCCAGAAGATAGTGCCTTAATTACTTTTTGATTTTGTCATCCGCTCCTGAAGTGTTTGATGGGTTTAAACTATATAGCAACTTGTTAAGTCCTAAACATGTCACTGCTGTATTACTCGTTATGCTACCATTGGGGATATACAAGGCGAAGCCATATCACTATAGTAGTTACAGCAATGCAGAATTATGTGTTCATTGTATCGGTTTCTGCTAGTCTGATGTCAGTCTTTGGTGAATGAATGTCATGTGCGTCTTGTTTTTCTCCATGTATTTCCGGCATGATTTAGAATCTAATGTTAGGCTTCCACTCTAGGTGTTGTAGTTGTGTGAAAATTTAAATTTTAAATACACACGCAAATTCATTCAGCTCTTACCCGTTTCTATTTTGTTCTAAATTTTTCATTACCGGCGAGTTCATATATGGGCCATCCTAGAATCAGATGAGAAGTTTGTTTTAAAAATTACGCCTTACATACCACACTCAGACCAAAGGCTATTGCCCTGTCGATTCCACACATAACAAATTACACATAATAAGTTTACCAGTTCGATCTTCAAAATTCACAATCTCACCTGGGTCAATGTCAGCAACAATGTGGCTGGTAAACGAAGCCAAATCTGCCTTGTCGGAAAATCTGTTCAGATTTTCACCAATACAATATCTGAGTAAATATTAACATACATTTTGAATAATTTTAAGCAAACTTAAATGTAATTTCAATACAGATTTGCTGGGATGGTGAATGCTCAAGTGCATGCAATTCTTTAACAACAACATGATCATATATTGGCCTATCTGACAATTATGGCTGTCAGTCTGGGCTATCGCCATGGGTTAAATAATCAACAATTTTAGGCGGTGGTACAAGCCAATACAAGTCAAAATATAAAATATGTTTGGGTTTTGGTATGTATGTTACCCAATGCATTCTAGGTCCCGTTATCAAATCTAGGTTAACAATGTCATTTTGTATTATTTGTGGAATCCTCGACGCATGTTCCCCCGCATAAAGACACCTCAAAAATGTTTGATTTTACCACGCTAACAGCACTGAAATCTCAGCGACGAATGGAAATATCCCACTGAACTTTTGCAATTACTTGTACTGGTATATACAGGAAATTCTTTCTCTTATTACAAATTCCATTAATAATTTTATTTTAGTTTGTTTACTCTATCAGGATCATAAACTGCAATCAATTCGACCCTGGATGTTACTTCGTCAACATATGTGTTTCCTCAACAGTATTAACGTTACAGGGTATTTTTATTGATATTTATCTTAGCGAAACTTTGTCGGAGTGCACAATAATACTCACGAACAGATCCATAAGGTCGGCAAAGCTGGTTATGTGATTTCACTCGGATGCCGCATTTAAGACACCTATGCGAACATGTCATGCGAGCAAATGTAATTTGCAGAATACATAATGGTAAGTTCTGCTTAATAGTTAACATTTTCCAAGGCCAACACCTCTATAGTCATTACATACCAATGCCACTGAACTGTATATATTTATAAATTGTATTCTAACATACATAATTATCTTTCTTTTCATAAAAATCATTATTTATGTTTATAAATGTTGCGAGTATTTTGAAGACCATATGTTTATGCTGGAAAGCTTTCTCACATACCCACACTAGCCAAGCCTGTGACTTGAACCCATGCAAATGTGACATGGCACTGATCAGTATAGGTGACCCGTTTAGACCAGTTGGTCACCCCCAGTGCCCCTAATTTTTATTGAATGATGGTGTACGTATTAACAGGCATATGTGCTCCTCAGCATATACGTATGGTCTTCAAACTACTCGCAGTGGACAGTTTTTGATTGTATGGCCAATACACCGCTGTGAAAGTAATTTGCAAGCCTATGGTAGTGCAATTTACAAACATTTTTACACCAGTCTACATCAACCAACGATAAATGTCAAATATAATTTTGTGTCTTAACATAATTTTCTTTAATTCAGAATCCGATCAAATCAATGAGTGCTGATTAATATGATCACAATGTATTATACCAAAACATAAATGACCACCGCTTGTACAATTATATATGATGCTTTTAAAGCACTACTTGTATTTTGACACAGTAGTTTTTGTCTTTTGAATCTCTTTCCACAAAACTTATAAGACTGCATAATTTGCTTAGATTCTTCATCGTCGAGAAAAGTCTCATATTCATGTAAAGGTGTTGTTCGTAATTCAATATATTAATGCTAAATACATCTTTCTCTAATTATTTCATTCTTGATGATCATCACTCTTAGGCTACTATATTCACTTAATGTTTTCAATGTCATCACTATCATCATCATTGCAGTATTTATTCATTTTTGGGTTCTCTAAATGTTACCTAATTCAGTTCTTTCCTGTTCAATATCAAAGGACTTTCCAGGATTTTTTTCTTCTCCCAAGTCATGTTTACCGGTACACCATTGCTACTCCAAGACAATTTCTAAGTATAATAAATTATCGATATGTCTAGGCTATGTCTTTAACAAGTCTCTGGCTAATCTTTATGATACATTTATGTGAAACCGTAATTTAATATTTAGCTGTAGCATTGTGCATTATTCAATGATCTGGTAAAATTAAATTACAATTTGATATGTCAATACATTCTTTCAAAATACTATAATATTAATATGTGACTTTTTGCCATTGATATATTGATATATTGTTGTCTAATATAAAAGTATCCTTTACTGCAGTTTGTATAAAATAATTTCAATCTACCCTTGCCACAGAAACTAAAATTATTGTAGTGGTGATCAATGTTCCTATTTCTGCAGTTACACAAGAATTTGTAGTATAGCCACAATCAATAATATAGGCCTGATTGAGAACTTGAGGTCTGTGTGTAATGCAGAAGGGTCACTTTCTTTACCACACATGCACTAATGCAGATCAGGGTCATGATGAAAAATTGCTTATACAAGTCAAGTCATGAAAGTCTTTTTGTCCATCTTCTTCTGAATAAGACCTTGTCATACCCTTTGCATATGTACCTGGGCTCAACTGATCTACTTATTTTGTTTGGTTCATGAGACAATGAGTGGTGGCAAGACTAATGAAACCACCAATTTACATGGGAAAAGCACAGATGTAAAGGAATTCAACCTTCCGATTGGATTGATGAGAAAGAAAACATAACCAACACTGAAAGAAAGAAATGTGATAGAGCATGTCAATTTGTTTTCAATAAATCAAAAAAGCATTTTCTTTTTTCAAATATCACCATATTTAATAATAAAAATAAGCTTCTCTAACTCAAAACTACAAAACAAACATGCACTGTTTTAAACCTGAACATGTTTACAAGGTTGACAAGTCTGGTTGAAGTTAATGTGTCAAGATTAATATAACAGTTGCCGAGGGACACAAAATGATGCACGATGGATGAAAGACAATACCAAAGCACACAAAAAGGCGTTAATAGCAAAAACTCGCGTGGCTTTACAGCCAAGTTAAGTAGAACAAGAGCTCCGTCAAACAAAGATACTCCGCTGGCCGAAATGAATGTCCAGGAACCAACAACTGTTTTTCTATGTTAACTGATGGTGTGGAAACTATTTCTAATATTCTGGAGGAAAAAGGCAATTTTCAAAATGGCCACAATGAGAACCATAATGGATGCAATATTGGGGCTATTGTTTTATCTGAAGGTTTATGGTGAAAAACCTATGTTGATATGACCATTCATTTAGGAAGAGTAGAGAAACAATGTTTTTCAAGATAGTCATTGTAGCAATCATACCGTCTGTTCAAATTGGCATCATTACAAACCAACGTTAAGTCATAGGGCTTGAACTTAGGTAACAAACCCAGGTTAAACCAAACAATCATTCAAGTCCTCCAAAATATAAATTTACTTAAATAAATATAAATTCAAACAATGTGAGAGAATTAAAAATAACTCACAATTGTATGATGATTGCCAAAATGGCCATTGTGGAAGTCACCTACACAATGTTTTCATTTATGACCATTAAAATCCTTTTGGTGAAAACCAAATGTCTTTATAACTATCCATTCAGAAGAATGGAAACAAATAATTTATGAAGGCTTGATAATAAATCATCTGGTGTAAAACCACATGTCAATATGATTTTCCATTGATGAGATGACAGTAACAGTATTTCTATGATGGCTGGCATAACAGTCACATCTGATGTCAGATCAGTACCACAAACAAAATAAACAAGTTGTTTGGTTGTTTTGACCATCTCTTGCTAAATGTGACCGATTGTTATCAGTGATGAATGAATATATATATATATATATATATATATATATATATATATATATATATATATATATATATATATATATATATATATATATATATATATATATATATATATACATGTAATGATGTTTGTCATCAGTTTTTTATACATTTAAAATATGCATTAATGTTCAATAGTATGTTGCTTTGACCAACACTTGCTAATAATTGGTTCAGTTAATAAATATAAAAATAAAAATGTTTCATATTTCAACAGGCAACAGTATCCAAGATCTCAGAGAGTTAGCTTAATGTAAACAAAGAACATAATTAACCAAACCTGAAATGTAGGCACGGTCATACATTTTTTGAAAATGGGTAAAACAAACCCTGAAAACAAATAATCAAATTTCATGACTGTATAACAAACATTGTGAGAAAATATTAACTAAAGGCATAGTGATATATGTATTCATGTGAAGATTAGACCAGGTCTTTGTGGCTAACTTTGTCAGTTGATTACTGTACAACAAGAGTAAAATTGGTTCTGTGTTTCCCCACTGTCAACAAGAGGTTGTGAATTTAATCTCAAATTTTTTATTACTTTTTCTGTATTTTTATCTTCAAACTTTCTTTTAAGCATCCCTATTTGTTAACTTATTTATATACTTTTTCTTAAACACCCATACCAGGACAGGCAATTAACCAAGGTTTGAAAATAAATGTGGCCAGTCATACTGACCAATATATGCCAGGAAATGCCCATATTGTTTCCTCAAATAATGCAGTCTAGAGACAGTACAACTTTCCAAACATTAAGAACAGGAGCAATGCAAATATATTAATACTAAATTCCATCTCCACCTTAAGCATAATCTTCATTTCAGCTAATAATACAAAAATTCAGTGTACAGTTGCTTAGTTATAATTTCCATAAAACTTTTTAAATGAACACAACACTATAAAATAAAACAGTTAAAATTTGTAAAGAATCGAATATAAAGCATCATTTCATATAAGACTAATACAATGGTTACCAAGTGCAATGAATCTACTCAACTGTTTTCAAAAATTTTGTATGAAGAAATGAAAATATTATGTTCCTGGTCACATTATAAAACAGCAATGTTTTACCCTGCACACAAGAATTATGACATGGATGAACATACTTCAAAGAGGGATCATAGCCAGCTGTCTTTCCAAAAGGTGGAGCCACATATAAACCTGGTCCCGATATTTGGTTATTCGTGGACTTTATCATTCCTCAGAACAATATATTATTGATCAGTCTAGATATGTTATTTTAATTAACTCATTATAAGACAATTATAAATACAAAACAACATTGAGAACAGTTTCGTGTTTAAGCCTTGATAAAAATTTGTAAAACGTTTCATTTATGTTGGTGAATAAATGTGAAATACATGGTCACGGAGAGGTAAATAAAATTTACAATAAATACGCCTTTTGACAGAGCCAGGCAACAATATAACCGATGCCTAGTTTGCTTAACTTATTGATTAACTCATTATTTCACAAAGATAACTTAGCTCGTCATTTAAACTCCTCTCTCACTGCCGATAATATCCATGATCCATATGATTGAGACATTTTGCAAAGCAAAGCTTAGATGATATAGAAGTAAACCGCATATAATTTTGGACTGCTTTGTTACATGCTGCCACCTATCAGTTTAAAGGGAAGATAACTGGCTATGATCCCTCATAATTTGATGCATACTTTAGGCTGAATCCATCTGCATCGAGATGATTTTCAACCCCGAACTTTCCCCACATCCTATTATATCTTGTTACATTAATTTATTTTACTGATTATATTCAGACTTTGCAGTTAGATTCTAACAAGCATGCACATACTCTGTCTCACTATTAAATGTAGTAATGCATATGCCCCAAAAATAAGTATCAACATAAGCACACAAATTCTAGGTTTGTACAATTTTGTGTAACACCATCAACAACTTTATGACGAAGCTTTTTGTGGAATACTAAATCACTAGAACTAGTAATACTAACTTCACGAAACTTATTATATTTAACATGTAATGAAGAGCAATCACCTTCCCGTTGTTGGATTTTTTGGTGGTGTGTCAAGAGTGGTAGGGGTAAAGGCCACCACATATTTAATACTTATCTGAGTATAATTTAACTCAACCAGTATAACAGCCAATTCTTTACCCCTCCCACCCCCCGGCTGGACTAATTGGTAATAAGCTTAATGTCCACATGTGAAATATCATACATGTAATGGGTCACTTAACAAATGGGGGGGGGTCAGAATCAGCAAGCTGATTCTTTCCCCCACCCCAACCAAATAGTTTCTTATTATTAATGGGTTCTTTCGTAATATACTTAAGGCCTACAAATGAAATACCATACATAGAATGGGTCACTTAACAATTTTTTGGGGGGTGCAGAATCAGCTAACCGATTTTTTCCCACTACAACTAATTTTTATTTTCATTAATGTACTCTTTCTTAATCTGCTTAAGGGTCCACATGTGAAATAAAATACATGTAATACGTTCACGTAACAAACTCATTTAGGATTTATTTCAAATTAGCCATTACATTAAATTTAATTCAGATTACAATTTCAGACTAATAATCTTTTAAAAATCACCTACATGGAATAAAATACAGCTTTTAATTATTGTTCATACTTCTTCTTAGTAACCTAACACTATATTAAAATGGTCACTTGCAAGGTTTTGTAAATAAATTTCAGACTGAGTGAAAGTTTGTGAACTCTTTTCCCTGTCGATAGGACCAAGGCGACATACGATATTAAGTAGAATTTATTTTACTTCATCAGCACTTTTGTTGGGGAGACCTTCAGACTCAGACCATTTGAAAAAATGTTCTGTGGCTGCAACAATATATTTTGTTCCACTGTCTGTTATTGGAAGAGGACAGGCAATACTGATTCCAACTAAACTCAACACTTTTGATGGCACTGGTAAAGAAGTCAGAGGAGGTACTGCTTGTATTGGCCTAGATTCACTCAACTGTATTCATTGCAGATACTGGCATGTTTTATTATATGTTGTTTCATCCCTATCCAGTAATACCCTTCCTGCCATTTCTCATATGTTTTGTCATGTCCACCATGTATACTTACCTGTTAAAATAAAAATATAACAATTTAATTATATTTCAAAAATACAAGAAAAGATTGTTTACAGTTTATAATTATGTGCTTTGTGTACCACAGAGAGAAAGAGGGGAGTAAGAACAAAACCTAGAGAGAAAGAAGAGAGAAATAAATTGAGATAGAAAAAGACAGGCAGAGAGAGAGAGACAGAGGGAGATAGAATGACAGGAAGAGGAGTATATGAGAGTTCTAGAGGCAGATGGTGAAAAGAGAGAGAAAGAGAGAGAAGAAGTAAGAGAGAAAGAGAGAAAGAAAAAGATAGGAGAAGAAAGAGAGAGCGAGATGAACATACATAGAAGAAACGTGAGAGAGAGATATAGGAGATAGAAGAAGACAGAGGCTGAAATAATACAGGAAGAGAAAGAAAGAGAAAGGCAGACACAGAGGAAGTGGAAGAGCGAGAGAAGAAGACAGGACAAGAGGGAGGAAGAAAAGGAAAGGGATTAAGAGGACAAGAGAGAAGACAAAGAGAAAGACTTAAAGAAGAGAGACAGGAAAAAGAGAAGATATAATGGAAAAGAGAGACAAGAGAACACAAGACATGGGGAGAGAGAGGAAGATAGAGAGAGGAAGAAAGAGATGAAGAATGATAAGAAAACAATGAATATGGAGATAGGAAGCAAGGATAACAGGGAGGCATATTGAGAAAGACAGAGGGGAGACAAGAGAGAGATATATAGAGAGAAAGACAGTTATTAAGATAGAAAAAAACATAGGAAGACAGAGAACAGAGACAAACAGATTCCACCCCCATGGAATAATGATCGATAATTGATTTTGTTAGAGCATGGATTCATCAATATATAAAGTAGCTTAGCAAGTTGTGTTATGTTGGGTTATTTTGTGGACTACGGCCAATAGACGCAGGCTCTGTACATGTTATCTGAGTATGTTAGAATTTTGCATGAATATTATATTATGAATAATATTTTTAAAGTACTACTTACCAAAATGAAAGCTTGATAGGGCCGCTGATACTTCCTTTCTTCTAAGAAGCCATCTTTATAAAGCATACCACTGCTTGCAGTAAAGCCTTTAACCTCAATTCACTCTTTCTCTTACTGAGAGCTTTGATAGTTTCCAGGTTTGCTGGGTAGGTGCCATCATTAGCATCCGATACTACATCAATGTATAACTTGTCATCCATGATTGTGAATCAAGAAGTGATATTAAAGATATTCAACTTTATTTATACCAAGATTTTATGCAACCAGATGCTCTTATAAATGGTATTATTGACCAACATCCTGTAGGGAACACCTGGAAGTACCTGTGATAATTACTATGTATAGAACACATGACATTTCTGGTGGGTTTTGCAATAGACAAATTTTGTGGCTTTATTTGTTTTCAAAATCTGAGCACCCTTCCCTGATCCCCTGAACCCCCAAAATATCAGTTAGGACAATAACATTCACCTGTAATCATCACTTTCCTGTGACACTTTAATCAAATATACATAAGTAAGGAACACCTAGAATACTTACAACATTCATTGCAAACTTCTTATTGTTTTATGGCTCAAGGTTTCTTTCAGGCAAATTATACAGGACCATTCGTGAAGAGATCAGACAGGTAGCTTACAAGAGGGGCACAGTCTTGATTTAGATGGAGCCTAGTCATTGTGCTTTGAGGTTTTCTTTTTCTTTCAGCTCTTCATGCATCCTAAATAAATCTTGTCTGAAAAGTAACATCTGAGAAACTTGCAATGTAGTGTTTCATCATGGTACCTGAAGATCTTCGATTGATGGCTACAAACGCAGTTCACACTGTAATAGATATTTCCATAACTGCATGCCACAGTGTTGTCAAGTGAGTTCAAGCTGTTATAAACATATAGATAAAAACAAAAGTTGTTTGCATGTACTCTTAATCTGCACTGACATGCTTAAACTTTGGGCACAGAATATTGACAGTTACAAAATCATGCATAAACAACTCAGAATTAATTTCATGGCCATAAACTGTTGTGATCACAACTTTGCAAGGGATCTGACCCTCCTCCCCCTGGTAACAATATGTTAAACCTGTTTAAGAGAAACTCAGTATCCTTTATTTTATTTCCAATATAATTAAAGAACCAATATGACAATTTGGAAGTAGTGCAATCTAGCTGCATTTTTTAAATATAAATTCATAATTATAAAAAAGTATACAAGTACTAGGTTCTATGCAAAGAAAAACAGCACTATATTATACCAGTATTTAACATATCTTTCACACCCCAAACCCCCAAACACAGCACTGACTGGTGTTATGACTATATGGTCTTAAACTAAGTATTAGAATATAGTGAAAACCAACAAGTTTTTCATAAAATTCAACAGATAATTTATTTCCCTACATCGAATGCCTTGGTGAGGTCTATAAAGGCCAGGAAGAGGGGTCTGTGTTGTTCTCTCCATTTTTCCTGCAGTTGCCTGACAGAGAAGATCATGTCGATTGTGGACCTCTCTGCGCGGAACCCGCACTGCGACTCTGGGTAAACTCTGTCAGCAAGCGTCTGCAGTCTGTTCAGGATGACGCGTGCGAATACTTTACCCACGATGCTGAGAAGTGATATGCCCCTGTAGTTGTTGCAGTCACCTCTGTCGCCCTTGTTCTTGTACAGGGTTATGATGTTAGCATCTATCATCTCCTGAGGCACTGCCCCCTCGTCCCAGCACTGGCAGAGGAGGTCGTGCAGGTGTGTGAGAAGCACGCTACATCCACACTTGATGAATTCTGCTGTGATGCCATCCTTCTGTGGAGTTTTACCTAGGGACAGTTTCTCTAAGGCCTTCTTTTGTTGGTCTACAGTAGGTTTCTCGTCCAGTTCGGCCATTGGAGGGAGGTTTTCAATGGCGTTGAGGGCATCATTGTTCACGTGGTTCTCTTTGGAGTACAGTTCGGAGTAGTATTCCACCCAACGCTCCATCTGCTTGCCCTTGTTGTGGATGGCATCGCTTGTGGCAGACTTCAGTGGTGCAGTCAGTTTCTTCGTGGGACCCATTGCTTTCTTTATGCCATCGTATATGCCTCTGATGTTTCCAATATCTGCTGCTGACTGGATACTCCGACAGACCTGAAACCAGTATTCATTGGTACACTGCCGTGCTAATCTCTGCACTTTGCTTCTGGTAGACCTGCATGCCTGTAGTGTCTTCTGACAGGGGGATCGCTTGTATTGCATATGAGCAGTACGACTCTCTTCTATGGCTGGTCTGAGTGTGGCAGAGTTAGCCTCAAACCAGTCATTGTTCTTTGATTGCTTCTTACCAAAGATCCGTGTGGCTGTGCTGTATACAGTCTCTCTGATGTAATCCCATCTTTCTTTGGCACTGCCGTTGGGGGCTTCTGAGTCAAACGTCTCGGAAAGAGCAAATGTGAATTCCTCAGCCTTGTCTGGATATGATGTCTTGCTCACATCAATGAGTGGTTGACCCTCTTGCCTAGAGCGGTGGAACTTCTTTGGATGAAGCTTCATTTTGCAGCACACCAGCACACTGAGTGTCGCAGTCAGCACTGTGGAAGGTACGGGTAAGAAGCACACCCTTCATGGCTGACCGTCTTGTAATGATCACGTCCAGCTAGTGCCAGTGTTTAGACCGGGAGCAAGTTCGTCGTTGATGACTGAAGTCTTACGAACATCACTGATTGTCTGGAGATCATCTGAAAGCCCAGTCAGCATGGTCCGGACATTCCAGGTACCTAGCTTCAGGATTGAAGTCTTCTTTTTTATTTTTATCTTGTTATTTCTTGGTGCAGTAGTTGCAGTCCGCTTGTCAGGTACTCGCGTACCTTAAGCCTTACGCACCCAGCAAGGCAGGCGAACTGTGGCGGGACAGCACCTTATTGGCTGGGGGCTGCCCAGTTTGAGGCGGGCGGTAGCTGTCCTGGGAAACATGTTGGTCTCTCCCACCGTCAGAAGCAACCTCTGGCGTCTGGCTCTACGCCAATCGAGCGGTGACTTATAACCGGTAAACTGCTGCTTCCCGTGTTGTGTCCACGCTATGGAGCGAAACTGGAGTGTCCTCTCCAGGGCGCAAGCCTGGGCAGGGTGATATGGAGAATCAACTGTTGCCCATGCAGCTGATCCCCCCTCTCCACGCAACTGATGGATCCAAGGGAAAGGACAAGCCGATACGTCATGGCACCAGCTGCGTCACAGGAGTTGCTGAGATGACACTGAAATCAGTGCCAAGACACCTTAGGGACTCCGACTCCGGATTTTCTGTTGGGGTTTAATCCCTTAGCCTTTCCCCTGAGAGGGTATAGTCGCAAGGCAGCGAAGGTTTGAAATCGGAGTTTACCTTCTCCTAGATGGGTGACCACCCAAGGTTAACGAGCCCCATCTGCCCGAATCATCTGGTTTTGAGGCGCCAGAAGCTCGCCTGTCATCCCTTCTCCAGTCAGTTTAAACAGGTTCCACCACTCGTGAAGGCCTGGAGCTGGATTTGGTTGTCAGAGGCTCTTTTATACGCAAGCCATTGGGAGATTTCCAAAGGAAGTGGGTGCTTATCTCCAACAACCGCCACCGGCGATGACAACTCTTGAAACCCAATTCCAGTAGTATTAAAAAATAAATTCAATATTGAATGCACTGATGTACCATAAGTCTGGAATAGTGTGGATGTGCTGAGAGTCTCGATGTAACACAACAATATAATCCAAAATATCCTTGAATAAATTCAAAATAATTCCAAGGTAGCAATTTAGTCCTAAAATCAAAGAGCACTTTGAATTACAATCAATATTTGAAATAAATAAATTAAATCTTCACAAAATATAAGTGAACACAAATGACTCAACTAGACTGATGTAAAGATATGGAATGAATCATTCTGAAGTAAACAATATATATATATATATATATATATATATATATATATATATATATATATATATATATATATAACAAAAGCCAAGAAAAATGACAGAACCTGGAAGAGGGTCCAACGTTCATTTTCCCATTAATTTAATAATAATAATAATAATAATAATAATAATAATAATAATAATAATAATAATAATAATAATAATAATAATAATAATAATAATAATAATAATAATAATAATAATAATAATGATAATAAGAATGAGGACTTTGTATAACGCATAATCTTTAGAAGCTCTAAGCGCTTTACAACATTAAACAACACCTATAAGGTAAAAGACATATATAATGATATGATTAAAAACACAAACATCATGAAATTAGAAAACATACAAAACAAAAAATGCTGAGAATATTTAAGGTAGGAAACATTATTAGGTCTTTAAGCTTGTTCTTGCAATCAAAATAAGTGACTTTTGAGAGCACTCCTGAATGTGATCACTGTCTTTGTGTCTAAGTTCAGTGGGCAATTCATTCCACGTTGCTGGGCCCTGGTATGCAAAAGAAAGCTGTCCATATGACTTTGTTTTCATAGTGGGAATAATGAGTACACGATTGTCAGAAGAGGAGCGAAAGTGTCTTGCTGGTGTGTATACATCGGTGAGGTCGGATAGGTATTGGGACTAGAGTCCGTCAGTGAAACGTAACACAGAGAATAAATTTTGCGTTTGATTCTTGATTGAATGGATAGCCAGTGTAGGGTACAGAGCAGCGAGCAGTTGTGCTCTGATCGTGGTACTCTAAGTATGATCCTAGCAGCTGTCTTCTGAACTTTCGGACGTTTTTGAAGTAGATATTGAGATAAACCAGACATACTTGAGTTAAAATAGTCCAGTCTTGAAGTGCTAATGAACACACAAGTAATTTAGTGGCATCAACTTAAAGATATCTGTGAATGGAGCTGATACGTCTCAGCTCAAGATATGCAGCCTTGCATATGTTCATCACATGTTGGTGCAATGTGAGGGTACTGTCTAGAGTAACACCTAGGTTTCGTACCGATTACGTGAATTTAATGTTGGTGTTGCTGAAATTTATTGTTTATGGTAAAGGATGTGAATGAAAAAGTCTTTGTGTTATAATCAGAATGGTCTCAGTTTTATCATCATTTATCTGCAGCTCGTTACATGTCATCCATGATTTCACATCAGAAATGCACCTCTCTACACCTTGGATGGTAGCATCAACTCCAGTTGGGTGGCTAGATTTGTATATTTGGGTTTCATCAGCGTACAATTGGTGAGACACTGGATGATGATCTATAACACTTGAGAGCGGCTGAATGTACAGATTGAAGAGACCAGGTCCAAGAACAGACCGTTGAAAACACAACAACATATATAAACTGGGCTGGAGTGTATTCCATTTGCAGACACAATTTGTGTCATGTTGACCATGTATGACTTGAACCACAGTAAGGCGAGATCATGAATGCCAAATGCATGCTGGAGACGGTGAAGTAATATATCATGATCTATTGTGTCAAATGCTGCAGACAAATCAAGTAGGGTGAGGACTGTAATCCTTCCGCTATCCAAAAGCAGAGACAATGTCAATAACTACTTTTAGAAGAGTAGTTTCAGTACTGTGGCAAGGGCGATATACAGATTGTACATTGGTAAAAAGACTGTTTGAATTCAGATGAGATACAAGCTGGGATAGAACCCCTTTTCTAAGATTTTGTATATGAATGGGAGATTAGAAACTGGACGGTACGTCTTTAAATCGTTTTGGTCGAGTGTTGGTTTCTTCAGCAGAGGCTTTACAATGGCACGTTTGAAAATGATGGAAATTCTCCTGATGAGGGAGAGGTATTGATAGCATCAGTTGATGAAAACAATACTGGATCTAAGCACTCAAGCATCAGTGATGTTGGAATTGGATCAAGTTCACGTGACTTTGGTGCACTCTTCATCACGATTGTACGTACGAAATCCATAGAGACAGGTTCAAATGATGCTAATGTTTGCTGCTCAAATTCTGTATCTCAACTGTATGGTGACGACGAGTCAATTGAAATCGTGGTGTCAAGCTTGTCCCTAATGGTTTGTACTTTGTCACGGAAGAAATTTGCAAACATGTCTGGAAGGTTGACAGGAGAGAAAGTAGTTGGAAGTGGTGTAGATTTGCTCCTTGACATTAGCTTGTTAGTAATCTTGAAGAGCTCTTTGCAGCTTATACTTTCCATGTGGTTAGTAGTGTAGTGAGCTGATTTCGCCGCATGCACTATATTTGGGACATTCTTCTTAGCGGCTTCATAGATTTGCTTACGAACAATGAGTCTGGTGGAAAGCCAAAGCCTTTCAGCTTTACGGCGGTCTCTTTTAGCAGTGCGAAGCTGGTCCCTAACACTGCTATACCATGGATAACACTTTTGAATTGATACTCTGCACCTGGTAACTAGGGCATGTTTGTCGAGCAATGAACGCATGCAGTTATCTGGTTGTTCTGCTGTAGGAGGTAAGCAAGTTGTTACGCTTGCATGTACGTCATGCATTAGTTTGCAAGTTTGTTTCCAGAACATTCTTCATTGTAAAAGGAAACAGACCCTTAACTCAAGATCTGTAAACATGTTTATCTCTAAGTGATGATTATCTTGACATATAAACTAAAATCGCAAACAAGACTTAGTAATGTAATATATCATTTACAACAGCAAAAACACAACAAACATTTCTGGCCAAATTTGAAAACTGCCAGTAGTTACCGCATCACCAAAGTCTGCCAAGCCATTTTATTTGCAGCAAGAAGCCTCATTTTCCTGCAACAGACATCACGATAGGCCTTTATTCCAACATGCTGAGTAGGCAAGATATTTTGCATGCCTTGGTTTCCATTCCATATGATCCTGATATTATGCAAAGTATGTTTCATATGGCAATGTGACAGATGTTCCATGCTATATTTTGTAAAAGTTTTCATGGAAACATCTCTAAATATGGCTGAAATTGTACGACACTTTACTTTTTTCATTAGAAATGTGAAACCATTCGTAACTCCTTAAAAGGCAATATCTTGCTTCTGACAAATAATAAAGCATGGTGGGTAGGAATTATCCTCTTGATCATGTTCTGAGATACGTGGTTTAAGTTTTGTTTTGCTATAACCACATGAGTACCATAAATGGTACACCAAGTATCCAATAAATACAGTTTTCCTTTTTTTCACAGTCAACCCAGTTTTCTTCATGAAGTAAATGTGCCCATTTGACTCCAGTATCAAAACAGTTGTTTGTTTATAGCATGAAATGTAATGCAACGAAATATTCTGACCATAGTATGGGATGCTGATCTAAAGTTCAAATGTGTCAAGACGGGTAATATGTATTATTTAAGTGAATGTGATCTTGGAGTTTGACCTCAAAGCCACACAATCAATATGTAAATTCCTTGTCTAAAATGTGAGTCATTCACAAACTTTGGTCAAATTAGGTTATATAGAACTTAAAGTAATTTGTTTAAACTGTATTTGGGGATCTTTACCCCCAAATCAATAGGTGTTTTTAGTCTCAAATGCATGACATCCACAATCTCTGGTTTATAGTAGGTAACAAAGAACAGAAAATATTGTCAGTAAACTATATTTCCCTAAATGGTCAGTGACCCTGACTACAAAATCAAAGTAACAGTATGAATTTTGGAGGATGATTATTGTACCATACCTAAGTGGAATCCTGTTGCAGTCAAGTTGACATGTAAGAATTAACTTTAGCGTATGGCTTAGCCCGCAATGAATAACTGCCTGTGAAAGATGGGATGCTCTGCTGCATGGGATAGGGCATGATTGATTTTTAATTAGGACCTGCTGGAATAATGCTTAGCGATATAGAAGAGGTGACATTAACCAGAGACAATTATGTGCCATTTGTTTGTGCCCGTAAAATTTGGAATTTTAATGTAGCTGTCATATCGCTGCAATTCTGCAGTATGGAAGTTTATAGTGATGTCTAACTCCAGGGTATCATGCTGGAGAGATGCAACATGATGTCCCATCCAGTCACATTTTAGTAGGCTGACAGTCCTAACACTAACCTCTTAATGCTAAGCGCCTAGCACTACAGCTGTTAGAAAATTTTGTATAAATCTTCGGTATGACTCTGCTGTGTTTAAATCCCTCAAACTCTTGCATCTGCGGCGGACACTGTAACCACCAGGCCACTGGAGCAA
Organism: Sinohyriopsis cumingii; assembly: GCA_028554795.2. Lineage (NCBI taxonomy): Eukaryota > Metazoa > Mollusca > Bivalvia > Unionida > Unionidae > Sinohyriopsis > Sinohyriopsis cumingii. The sequence goes on along the minus strand of CM068834.1, from coordinate 77,180,312 downwards.
TCTAGTGCCATTTGGAAACAAGTGTCTAAAATTAGTTTTTTCCTGAAGAGTCATTAATAAAGGCGGACCAGAGAGAATTATTCTAAGTTAAATGAGGAGTGTGCTTCCATGACAAAATTCAATGTTTTAACTATTCTTCTCCAAACGTTTTGGCAGTCCAAGATTTTCTGAGGAAGTGGATGACCCACTCTAAGAAAATGAGCAAGTTTCTTTTCTTTTTAAAATATTGTCCATGGGATGGGTGTCTGGAAGTGAGGGACACGATGAAAAGCATAAGGATAAAAGAGCTCTATATGTGAACCAGTGAGGAAAGAGAACAGAGAACCAGGTTATGGCGGGAGACCCAAGTGAGGCTGGATAGAGAGAGAAAAGAGGAAAAGGAATACAACAACTCTGACCTCTCACAAACACTGAATTTGGAGGGAGACACAAACAGCTTATGCCGCCATGCTGAGCAATGAGTTTTATTGTTCACTCGAGTCTATGATCAAATTTATTTTAGCGGTATAACAGAATGAATAACTACATTTCTGATAAATTGTGAAATTATATTTCTAAGAGAAAGTGTTTCTTTCAAAAATATCATGTTCAATTTCATATAATGATAATGTTTAGGTAATTTATTAAATTGTTATTTTTTAAATACGGGGTAGTGGGGATTGTGTTGTTCTATTCTATATATCTGCTCGGATCTCTGTTATTCCATCCATTACTTTCATATTTGACATTGTTTGTTTACTCAGTCTGGTCAATAACACCACAGTCAATCATCTCCTAGATAACAATAACCAATAAAATCGTCATGTAACAACTGGGACATTCAGTCTCAATCAATTAGTGTCTTTTCATCTCCTATGTGGACCATTTACATAGTTTGGTCAAAGCAGTGAGTATGCATGTAGATAACCATCTTCAGTCATACAGTCCTAGTCACCCTGACTTTTGATACCTAAAATTAATCAGATTCTTCCGAAAGGCATGCTGATCAAATAGTTTGGTAACCACAGACTGTAGGAGCCTACTTTATTCCAAAGAAAATAAAGAACAAGCAGACTGACATCTGGAAAACAGGTGCACATATAATATTATTACCTGGTTGTTGTATAAACACTGTAAGAAGAAACATTAAGGTTGCCATGCATTGCTAGAAGTTACAGCTTACATGTATCTAGTCCAGACGTCTCAAACTAATGGCCCATGGAATTATTTCCTGCCGCCCACAACGACATCTAGAATCTGTTGTTGTTGTTATAGGGTGTAATGCCATTTTCAACGCAAGATAGGCTATACATGGCAGCCAGTATAGATGGTGGAGGAAGAACCTGGGAAAACCCCGCAATGAACCACCAACCCACGAGAAGCTACCGGCAAGCTTTCTCACATACCGATACTGGCCGAGCCTGAGACTCAAACCCACACAGACAGAGGTGAGATGTCAGTGATCCATAACAGTGAGCGCTTTAGACCACTCTGCCACTTTGGGCCCCACAGAATTTGTAAAATTGTTAATTTAGCAATTTTTTTTTACAGTCAGCCAGTTTGATACAAATTGGATTTTTACATCATTTACTTCTTGTTTCCAACATTTCAACTAGCTACCATTTTTTTTCATATGAACCACTTTTGACATGTCAAAACGTATTGATGTTTGAATTTCAAAAAATGTCAAAACTCATTAGCGTTTGAATTTAAATGTTGAAACTGTCCAAGTTATATTCATTCCAAACGTCAGACATAATGTAGTTTTATGTTCATCTATGGCAATTATAAAATTAAAAGTGTAAAAACAGCTAACTGGTTGAGGTTTTCGTGCTCACATTTGTGATTCTAACAAACGAAATGATGATGCCAATTAATGCAGCAATATACTGATTAAAAACTACCAAAACTTAATTATCATGTAAAAAATTCCAATTGCAACTAGTTTATCATTGGAAAAATATTTCAATATAAATTAAGGAACAATCCCTCACTTTTTATTTGTGTTTTCTAAACAGGTGAATTGGAAGATCCAAATTGCACTTTTTCCTACTTGGATATAAAAAGAAAAATGCGTAGTGCAGCACGCATTTCAGTTCTGTTTTTTTTTATCTAAGTATTTTTTTCTCTTGCTGTGAGTATACCATGCAAAAATAAGAGCAACTCCTGAGTAACGTCTAATTTTCATGCACAAAATTCATTGTCATATTCCAGAAAATAACAGCAACAACAATCTCCCAACTATAACAACAAATAATACTTTTACTACAATAAAACTAACAAGAGTCCCTAGAATGGACTAATGCTTTTCTGAGTGAGAATAATTTCCAGGAATTTAATACAATACCATTTTAATGGTAAAGACTAACTAGACTGTTATGTATACTATATTAATTTTTTTAATGATTATACACTGTTATGGGTCATTTTGTAAAGAACATGTAAATAGTAATTGTGTCCGTTATTGTGGGCTTTTACTTTAAGATAATGTACTTTTGTTTGTAAACATGTTAACTTGGATGTGAATTCAGGACATTGGTATTCCCCTCAGGAAAACATGATCTATCTGCCCTTTTCTTAACAGCTTGCTAATATTTATGTAATCAGACCTGACCCCCCTTTTTTTTACAAATTCTACTAAGAAGACAGACTATGTTGATATAGACATACATTTAGGAGGAGGAGAGATAACAACACTTTCAACATGGCCAGCATGGTGGTCATACTGTGAGTCAGTTTGCATTGTTTTCATTCAGGACTAACTAACATTTTCATTAGACACCTTAAGTGTTTAGTACAATCCACATGTTAATAAGAAATCCAATTTGGGCAATAAGTGATGACAAAGTTCTCAAAATGGCGACTATGATAGCCATAAAGGATTTGTGTACAGCATCACTGTCACAAAACTATTTTCTATGGAGGAGGAGTGATTAAAAGCTTTTAAGATCGATCAATGCTGTGACAGCTATAATGAAACTCAGATCAGCACCCTTTTCATTTAAGACCAACTAGGCGTCATGAGAAGTCTTTAGTTAAAACATTATATCACCAACCATTGAGAAATAATAACAAGATTTTCAACTAGACGATACCTGGATGTTAAGATTTCTGGTGAAAACTTTGTTTTCTTATTGGATATCTGGGCAGCGGCGTCTTCATTTAGGACCAAAGTGACCATGAAATGAATGCGTGTATAAGAAAAGGTTCACTGCCATCCTTAATGTAGCTTAGGAGATTTGATAACAAATTAGCAGTAACAGACAAATTGATGGATAACAAATGATGAATGATAGACAATCATATAACCTCTTCTGTTCTATGACAAGTAAAGTTAATAACAAGTTTTAATAGTGCCTAAAGTAGTGTAAATCTTGCCATCCCATCCCCTATCACCCATTTGTAACTAAGCAGATCTAAACAAAAGTTAATCAGAATAGAAAATTTACCATGTGATTCAATGATTTTCACTGAAGTAAATTAAATCTCCCATTCGCTACTGAAAACTATCTTTTATTTCTTATGATCTTTCCTCAGGTAATTCCAACTATCTGATTTGGAACAACCAATGTCTGATCATCAATGACAGATATAGATGGGGCTAGCTGGGTAATTTTATACTTGTTCTGAAGGTGTAGTGTTCATTTTTCAGAATGATCATAAAATATTTGTTTAATTTGAAAATATGTGTCACACATTACGAGTTGATAATGGAAATCACTGAAATATATATTACACGATACCAGTGGACTCCATCATGGCAGGCCAATCATGTGACTATGTCAGTGCAAATCCAAACACAAAGGTCATGCACCAGAAACATGGTCAGTCAGGTACAACAGATACATGTATTAGCCAAGTGAGCCAGTAATTATCCTGGATTAAAATAGTAATCACACATATCAGAAAAGTTGTTGTTATTGTATGGTTTAAGGTCATTTTTCAGCACGATAGGCTATACATGGCGGCCAGTATAAATGTTGGAGGAAGAACCCGGGAAATACACATAAAGAACCACGGACTGTTTATTTTGTAAGAAAGACCCATACAACATCAATATCAGGGTGTACACCTTACATTGTATTATTGCGATTAAGTGTAAAAAATGCTAACTACTTACAACTAAAATTATACTGCCATTTTTTTGACATGTGAGAAACCTTATCATTCCTGGCACCACAGACACATACTGGTTGCTTCCGATATACCGACAAATTATATTTAATAACCCATATGTTATTGGGTGTAGGATAAAATCCACTCAAAGAAATGAAGAATAGGACACAGTCCCCACTGCCAGAACAAGTTTTAACTTTTTAGACAGTCAGAAATATACTAGACTATTTTCAAATGGGATAGGGAAAAAAGAAATCAGAAATATTAATATTTATATTAATTAAAGAATTTCATGATAATACAATAATATTATGGCTCAGATGTTATGTAATTCACAAAATAATAGTCAAATACAGCACACTCAATTCATAGTCTATCTCTATGCTAGGAATGCTCTATTTCCAATGGATATGGTATACTTTGAAAATGAAGTGTTAAAGAACAGCTGAAGGATTTAATGCAATGGATTAAAAGTGTGTGTAATGATGCTTATAAAAGTGAGGTGAAAAACAAATGTGCGTGCATTAAGTCCTTATAATATCATTAGGCATCTTAATCTCCTTATATGTTACAGTTATGATGTAACATCTAATAGGCACAACAAATTTCATTTATCTACTCAAAGGAGGTCCACACTAAGCTTCAGGATCAACTTATCCATGGCGACACAGAAAGATGTATATATGTGTTGGTTAAAAAAAAATAATTAAAAGGGGATAAACTTGTACTGGGGAAGGGAATTATGACTTCTCTTTCATTTTTAAGAGGTGGGAGGTGGGTGTTGTCCTGGGGGTATTTTATCTGTACCCGATATTCTTTATAGGTAATCGCCGTGCATGTCGTGACGGGCGAAAACGACGTTGCTGGTGATGTCAGGAACCAGAACAGTTAAACAATCGCAGTCCTCATATATATCTAGACCTTTCACCATACGATACACCTAAGTAAATTTCAAAGTACTCATGCGGGGTTTTGGCATGCAAGTGAGTTGCCGGTTTTCACTGACCACCACAGCAGTAAAAATCATGTTCGTCAAACTGATTTTGATTGTCAAACAAATGCACGTACACATTTTCCAGTCAGGCTTGCTGCATCGGCTACGCAACCGAAATGGTTTGTTGATCTACTTACATGTAATGAGAGAGCTCTCCCGAACAACTGATGTCGCTCAACAACAGATGCTCAATATGGATCTGGCCTTGGCAAGTTTTTCTTTCTACATGTGAGTGTATTGCAATCGCATGCAAATGTTTGTTCCAGAGAACGCATTAAAAACAATAATGTGGGTAATATAAATAATTAATTGAAATTAATAATAAACCTGTTCACACGTTGTGGGTTATTTCTCGTTAAACAGCTTCTGAGATGAGTTAGGTGTGTTCTTTTACGACGTGGGATATTGCGAAATGTCATTTAGTGTGCATGAGAAAAGACCTTTTCGACACGTATGCGTCTGTATAAGGCTAAAACTCGTCAATTGTTTAATTCCTAATTCTTATTTCTATTTTATAATATTATTGAGTATGCCCATTTGCGAATAAAAATCTTCATTTATATTTAAAGTGTACAAATATAATTTGAGAGGAAACGTTATGTATGTATTATTCAATTAAGTTACGAAGTGTTCATTGTAATAAAATATTATATTGGGACCACTGGGAATTTATTAATCAGAGTTATAGTCAATGTCATTGCATTTGTAATATTTCAGAATTATTGGAAAAACTAATGTATTCGAGGATCTGGAATTCTTTCGGAAGATTCGAATGTTTAAGACATATGCTAAATCTTTGAGAATTATTTCTGATTTATAACTTTCGTAATTGAATTATTAACGTTTAACAGTTTCGCTTCCTTCTGTTAATTCATTTATGACAATACAGTCATAATATAAATAGAATGTTCATTCAGGAATATAAATTTATGAAAATTATATCTGATATTATTTTCATTTGGTTTGCATCAAATTTATCATAGTTTGACGTATTTTAGTTTGCTGCAGTGAAACCACCACAGCTTTCACAATGTCAGCTTGTGTGCCAAGTTTAGTTTCTTAGGAAGGGTTTGGGTGTTTTAAAAAGAAGCTGATGGAGCTCGCCAGCCACTATTTATTTTTGACGAAAATGTATCTTTGTTAAATTAGGATATCAAATATACTGTGTTAAATTCTTTGGTGCAACATACTATTTTTAATACAAGTGTTTTGCTTTCATTCAACAGACATGTGTATGGCGCAAAAATTTGAGAAATATATTTGAACTTTAAGAAACTAGATGGAAATATTATTAACAAATATACTGACTCATATATAAATGAAGGAAATCAAAGGTAAGAAAGAGGAAAGAGAGAAACATGCCAGCCTTATTATGTACTTACTGAGATAAAGGTTCAAATGATCATCATTATATGTGTTTATTATTTCAGAAAATGAGATTAAACAGTCATAAAATATATACAGTGAACAAAGAACACACATAGTTTGAATCTAAAGTAAGGTATGCATAAGCTCTCCAAACAAATTGCGTTTGCTAAAGTAAAACAGTCATTATCAACCAATCCTGGCCGGCAAAACCTATATGCACTCTATTGTATCTTCCCCCTTTCTAGACAGGCTGCCATTTTCGATACAATTAGCTTTGTATGTCCAATACGTGTATTGGTCAGTGTTTTGATGATGTCCCTTTTGTTCCTCACACTACCCAATCAAAATGACTTTAAAGTTAAAAATATCTTCAATTTAATCAGAAGGACAACATTGAAACACTTGTTGCAAAACAGAAGGATGATCCTTATATGTAGGGTTTGTTTCAGAGGATTATTCAGCAAATTAAAACCGAATAAGTATAAGTTTGTTATTTTATGAAACGTAAGTTACTTATTATAAAATGGGGAGCATCTGAGGTGCCCACTAGTAAATTGTCAGTAAGCTACTAAGCCGTATATAATTACGGTTATTGGTGACACCTTGTTAGAGAGTCTGAACGCCTTCTTCTCTCCCTCTCTCTAAACATGGGCACATTCATTTATCTTCTGAGTAATCCTTTCTCATAGCAAGAGATGAGAAGAAGGTTATGATAGAAAAAATCAATCATAACATTAGTGATTGTCCAAAACCTATTGTCGGCATATTTATATATCTACATTCAAATGCACACTGTCCCAGCACTGGTTATATGATATATATTAACAAGAGATGTTGTAACTGATACTTCATAAATTAATTAAGACCGAACAAAACGTTCCTGGCAAAGAGCTGATATCGACTTACTGGAAAGGTATGTGAAAATGCAGTGAATGCTTCTATATCAATGTTATTACACTTCCTGATAAATATTGTTAAAATTGACGATACTTCAATACTACAAATTACAACAGCTACCATAAAACAAAATTAAAATCCTTTGTGAGTTGGCTATTGTGATTGTCTAACGGTTCAATGATTTTAAATATTCAGCATGTAGTTAATGTGTCTGCGAAACACCAACATTGTTGTAGATAGGTGTAGGACCTGTTGAGCTTTTCAGTTGAGCTAATACAAATATGAATTACCGTAGATGCCGATGCATAAAATTTATATAAGCTTTAACCATATATTTTGCTTGTGGCTTGCTGAGTATTATGGCATAATGTTGTCTTCGTGTATATTATGCACGCCTTTTGAAACGCAGAAGTCAATCCCATGGATCATGCCTCGAATACAAGATCATGGCCATTATTGGGACCTGATAGGCTATTTATGATACGCATTGAGTGCAACTAAATTGCCAACATTTTGATTTGAAAGTTCACGGTCATAAATAAGTAAATAACATGATACACCGACATATATATATGTTGTACATCTAAATTCGACGAAACGATAAGGTGATCCGAATGAAATTAGGATATCTTGCATAATTTCAGATCGCTGCATACTTTATACATTAATTATACACTTAAAATGAGCATGACCTTTCTAAAAAGGAAAGATTCTTATCGTGGAGAGGATAGTGTGTTTTGTGCCAGTATATAACGGTTATATTAACAAAATTCCACATCGGCTTAAGTGATTGGTAATTTAATTTACATTCAATAGGAATCGGTTGCTACCAAGATAATATACGTTGGTCATCTAAGTGGGAATATTAATTTGACTGGTGGGTAATTGAATGGCTGACTGAGATTGTAAATGACATTGCATATCAACAATGACAAATTCGAAAAACGGTATATTTTGTGTGGAGTTCATCTGAATGTTTAAACACAAAGACTGTAACATCACAGTACAAACACGCATTAACAAGAATACGACCAACTTTTGAATATGTATGTATTTTAGCCCTGGTAAGCTAACCCAAAATCAACCACAACAATAACGAACGGATGGAATCTTCTACCTTTTCATTGATTCCATAAAAAGTTTTGAATATACACATTCGATGATGCATGGACATACCAAAGAGCGGTTACTACACTTTTGGTATAATGCACGGAACTGAGAGCAGTAACAATAAAGAAACACATTGATGAAGAAAACACCTAATTGTCTCTCGTCGAGGTATGTTAGATAAATATATACTAGAGCAAATATTTCAAATTTCACATGAAGAGGCTGTTACGTTTCGAAAAACATCCAGTCTGAGAGTAAAGTTTTTGTCGCAACGTTAGCTTTGTCTGGTCCTTTAAGCGCACGTTAAAGTTCGTGGCTAAGAAGGAAATGATATTATTCTTTAATAAAAAGAATATCATAATATATAGCAGTGAAATCCGACCAATGTACATACGTGAATCTCCATCGTTGACCTGTTAATATATTACCTTATGTTGAGACGGTTGCATAAAAAGAAAAAGAGAGATCGAGCGAGATTAAGAGGGAGGAAAATCATTTCGAGTTAGGAAATCGGGTTGTCTGTTTAGCAAGTGCAGTGCACTTCTCATGGTCTGCGACTCGAATGTACAAGTGAGCAGTTAGATATCGCTCGATTTTGTTCGTGTTCACAACATTTTCTGATGTGCACGAACATTTGGTATAATCCTTAATACAATTTAAACCTAACCAATCTGGTTCAAAATGACTGGATGTAAAATATTGCAGACTTTATTACAAAATGAAACGTCATGAGTTCTTGCCCCGGGTGTTTCGTACACTAACACTAGGATACATTGGGTATGATCTACTTTTCTTGTCCAAAAATTGATCAGGCGTTAATAACTATGTATAATACGTCATCAATATGAAAGAACAGTGTCAAATCTCAGGGTCAAGAAAATACTAAGGTATAATTATGTAACGTTTTGATAAAGTGACCATGATCATTTGGTAACGATAAACGAGGTTAAGAATAAGTTCTTTATCAAACGAAGAAAGTGATATACGCTTGTTTCATTTTAAGTAATTTTTAAAAACATTAGCAGTCTTTTTTATTTCTTATAAATGAATTAAATATTGAATAATCTTTTAATTAGTGTAAATTACTAAACATTATTTGCAAGCACATTAACTTTAATTTATACAGAATAGTCAGTGTTTTAAAACAATGTTAGTTGCTGTAACATTGGACCTTGGTACTATTTTATAACGTATTTCTTTCTACCCTGTTGAACCAAACCGCGTAAACAAGTACTCTTGATCAACCAGGTACTAACCGTAAAGCTTCGTTTCATAATTTATATATATGTCCACATATATCATTTCACCTATCGTAACGTTTCAAATATTTTTGTCCATTAAATGAGAATTAGTTTGCAATTTGATAATTTCCCGGCATGTATAGAGGTTTGATATATACGGATAAAATCCGTCCTTACGTACGCATGTGTGTAATTTCCTTGACCTCATATTAAACAGTGACAGGCATAACATTATAATTGGATCATTGACTGTATTGCGGGTGAAATTGTGCCAAAACTTTGCACAATATGTGTATGTTTGGGTGTAATTATGAATTTTCATGTACTTTGAACAATGTGTCAGTCATTTCCCTTTCGAGGTCGACAGTGTGGCAGTTTAAGAGTAATGTCTACTGCTGGGTCATCATGTCACATACATGGAAAATCATGCCCAGCCCATTCACATTATCCTGACTCCAGGCCTACCAGTCCTAACACCAACCTCTAAATGCTGATCTAAGCAAGGCAGCTGCTAGTGTTCTTTGTATATGTCTTTGCTATGATTCGACCAGCATTCGAACAGCGATATACCGCATACGATACGTAAGCTCTAATCACGTAAGTTCCCTTACAGATTCTGAATTCCCTTTTATGGAATATTAGTATAGTGTCGCTATATAATACTTTATTAAACCTCAGTGGTCCGTCGCTAGCGTGACCGTGCTATTCTGATTGACAAAAGAGACTGTATTGAGATTCCTGCGTTGTAAGTATGTATATATGTAATACCCACATTAATACAAAGTTATATATGTCTTACATATTAACGATTTACTAAAACGGACATTGACATATATCACCCTGTATGGACGTAGTAGTTGGGTCACATCTTGGAATATATGTGATCCACACATATAAATATAAATTGTATAGACAATTACAAGATAAACATGGACATATTTAAACATACTTTTATCATTCATCCTTACCAACAAAGGATCCTCCTCCCAGGAGCATATCTTGAAAACTTTGTGATCATGTAGACCAATCGGCGGCACATCATAATTACACGTGACATTCATATTATGTCTCAAAAAGAAACTTTAACAGACTCACTTTATGGTGGGACTGTGTTGCGCGACAGGCTTGAAATTTGTTGGAGTTTCCAACTGGGTAGAGCGGAAATAATCAAAGGCATGAGTGTCAGTCTGCAATTTGTACAGCAATCTTAATGTCTTTGTCCAACTATATAAACAAGCCAATAGATCATGTCCAGATTTTCGCCGTATCACTTGGAATGTAAAAACTGTTTAATTAAATAACAGCATCAAGTGAAAGAAACAAAACTAGTTAAAAGACAAATATTGACAAAACATGAATATTGTAAATTATCTGAAATACATATAAATGCAAACATATGTAACACAACTCAAACAAATGCTCAGTTTAGCATTACATGAAATCTGATTATCAACTGTGAAGATCATTGTCCTACGAATTCAAGTAATTGGTAGAAACACATCTTAATGTGGTCAACAAATGCAACGTTTGGTCATTAAGTGTAAACAAGAATCGAAAAGCATTAATAATTTCAAATCTATATATTAGTTTCACTCAAAAATGATAACCTTTGTTTATTATACTTTGTTTATTAAAGCTCTCACATTTACGTTATTTTAATAATTTGTTCCCTGTGATACATGAGCTAATTTAGAAAGTAAAATGCTAAACATAATTAAAGTGAAAAAATAGCTTAATTCAGCATTTAGTTGCCTCCCCTTTGTAGGTAAGAAAAAGCAAATAAGAGAAGTTATGTGCTAAGCTTCCGTAAAGAGCCTCATAGCGCGATTACAACTCATAGACATAATGACGTATATAACAGTCCGATGACGAAATAGGACATAATTCTCTCTGAAATGTACGTCCACTATTCCTATTAGAAAGTACCAAGCCCTTGTTGATGGAAAGCAATGCACTTCTTATAATACTAGTTTCAAAGCAGACACCTCTAAACAGAGGCCGGTAACGTTGCTAGCATATATAACAAGAGATACTCATTCCATTTTAAACCTAGAATATTACTAAGAAGGCATCTAAAAGCATGTCAATAAGAAAAGTGCTTAATTTCCTCCTTTTCATTAACGTAACATAAACAGTGTTTAATATATAATGACGTAACATCACTTTCTAACATCTTTGGCAGAATCCATCGTATGTCTATAACGCCTACATAACATTTATTTTACAAATGAGTTCGCAATTTTATTGCCATGCTACTTCATTCTAACCCCTTTTTGTGGTTTTGTGACATGGTGGATTTAAGACAAATATTCAACACAAACTATGCAATACATAGCGGGCAGAATATTATAGTAAAAGACGAACATTAGAAACGTCCAATAAATAACAGGCAACGGGAATATATTTGCAAACGTTGGGCAGAGCTGAGACTCGAATCAAGGATTTTCGAAGTGAGACGTAAGTGTTCTTTTGGACGGACATGGATGACTGCACTTAAAGAAATCGCCGTTAATATGAAACAACAAACATTCATAATCATCATTTAAAAAGAACAAATCTAACGTTTAGTTTTCAATTCAGTTCATGAAAGATTGTAAAAAATAGTAATGTACAAATATAAAAGTCTTTGTAAGGACGAGTTTAAATTAAGCATTGTAATTACAATACTCACGAAAATTCATCTTAATTAATGAGCATGTGGGTTATTTATAAAGGGAGCCCTTTCATTGAAATTGCCAGTGTTTCTAATAATGGCCTTGTCAGCCATCTTACTTGTACTGAAGTCTGATTTTTATATCAGTACAAGTACATTAGCGAGCTACATTTTAATTATACATTGTATAATCCAACGCAATAAAATAAAAGAAACAATAAACAGGTTTTCGCCGAAACTGTTAACAATGTATTTAGTTTATTCCATTTGCTGGGTGTTCGTTGCTTCCTGCTAGTTACGAATATTAAAGACCTAGCTTTTGGGCAGTTTTCGAAATATGTATTTGGAGACAAATAAGCCGCGTGAAATGATACGTTCTCATCTTTATACTTTTGCTGAAGGCGTTTCCTGAAGTGATGCAATCATACATCGTTCGTTTGCTCATAGTTAATAAAAACAAGGTAAATTGCATTACAAAGTATTTTGATTGCTAGATCCAAAAACATGATTTATTTTCACAATGCCAATATTTGTCCACCATTTTGTCAGAATCGAAACTGATAGATTCCTAATAAGTTATATAAATACGAACCTATGTAACACATACAAGTAATATGTTTATTCGTTAGCAGCTGAGAGGGCAAACGGACCACTTTCTGGAAGGTTCATTTACGAAATATAAAACCTCATACGAAAATGAAAAATCCAAGCGTAATAAACCGATGTATCTAACCAAAACAGAATGGTTCTCTAATTGCGTTAGTTCATTTTGCTACTTTATGGTTTAATTTTATGTTTTCCAATTTGTATTTGAGTTAGTATTACCCGAACAATAGCTGTTGGTCGCGCCTTCACTGCTGCTGTTTAGGTTTAAGTTTAGATACATAATTACTTATCAACATATTTTTTTTTAAAACTCTGGTATCCTTAACTGATTCGGCCCATTTGTTTATTTTTTTCAAGTCGTAGATCTGTCAGTGTAATTCCACATATCTCGTTTGTGAAGTGTTCGGTAGTTCTCTCGGCTACACAATTTAGTCTTGAAACTTTCATCGGCGCTAAATCATTAAAGTTGGGATTATCATTTATCAGGTAAATGGCATACGCTCGCGTTTAGTGTGGTTTGTCAATACCAATCAGCATTCCTACGTAAACTTTGGACAGGTCATGTCGCGAACGAGGAAATGTAAACTATCTTCCAGTGCGTGTTAGATCTGCTAGATAAACGAGAAAGTACATGCCATCTGACTTTTGATGAATTAATGAAATCGGGACGCAGATATGCAATGTATTAAAACCGCAGAGCGCGAAAAAGGAAATTCGTTGTAGGAGATCAGGTTCTACTGCTTCTTCCTACTAGCACAAATACGTTGCTAGCCCCGTGGAAATGTCCGTACGAAGTTAAAGAGGTCAAATGTGACATGGACTATAAAATTGACATCCACGGTAATTTAAAGACATTTCATGTTAACATGCTTAAGTTGTACATCAAGAGACAGAGCGATAATGTAGAAAAATGGGTCTTAAATGTCCTTTGTACGGCAGTCATCGAAGACGACATAGTAGAATCAGAAATCTAGGTTTCCCTTGCGTGTCCCTTCGGTGTTGCGAGGGAAGGGGTAGATCAAGTCAATGTAGGTATAGAGTTGACCAAAGACCAACCTCAGCAAATTAAAGCGGTCTTGAATAAATAATCTAACGCATTCACCGACAGACCAGGTTGTACATCATTGGTAGACTTCAAAATTCAGCAGAACACATCTGACCCCATTATAATAAAATGTTATCCGGTACATTACAACGCACGAGAAGCTGTGGACGAACAGGTGAGTAAAATGTTAGATCTAGAGGTGATTGAACCCTCCAACTCGCCATATTCATCTCCCGTAGTACTAGCCAGAAAAAAAGATGGGACGAACCGATTCTGTATAGATTTCCGACAGTTAAATAAAATCCCGGTGTTCGATGCCGAATCAATGCTAGATAAGGAGGGTCTATTTGCGAAGTTGCCGGGTAACCGATGGATTTCCAAATTTGGAGCTGTTCAATGGATATTGGCAGGTTCCTATTGCTCATCAGTGTCGTGCATTTACATAATTTGCGACCAAGAAAGGATTATATCAGTTCACGGTAATACCATTCAGGCAAGTAGGTGACAGTGCTACGTGTTGTCGCTTGATGCGCGAGTTGCAAAAGGGTTTAATAAGCGTTGATACCTTTCTAGGCGACATGTTCGTGTACACGAATACTTGGAGTGAGCTCGTGTCCGTCTTGACGGAACTCTTCGATAGACTCCGCAGAGCGAACCTCGCAGAGAAAACCACTAAATGCGGTATTGGTTATACAGATTAAGATTGTTTGGTTCATAATGGCAGTGGTTCGGGGCAGTTGTAACCTCACCCCAAGCAAGTGGAAGCAATTAGAAACGCACCAAAGCCAGACAACAAGACGCAAGTTAGTTCATTTCTAGGTCTAGTAGGATTTTATAGAAAGTTTATACCAAACTTTGCAGCCATTGCTAGCCCACTTTCTGATCTGACAAAGAAGGGGCAACCAAAACAAAGTAGAGTGGGGACCGCCACAAGATAAAGCTTTTTGCGCTGAAAGAGAAACTAATCAGTGTACCTATCGCAAACTCTCTATTTCAAGAACAGATGCCTCTGAAACTGGGTTTGGAGCAGTTTTAATGCAGGAGCAAGATACCAATAAGTTGCCCATAGCTTATTGAAGTAGGAAATTGCTACCCAGGCAGAAAACCTATTGAGAAAGAGTGTTTGACCGCAGAGGGGGAATTGGAAAGTATCATGCATATCTTTTTGGGAGAGATTTCTTTCTGGAGACTGATCACCAACAGATATTGTATTTAAACAAGGCCAAGGTGACTAACGCTGGATTGATACGTTGGACGCTGACACTACAACCTAATCGCTTCCGTGTATAGGCAATAAGAGGAGTTGAAAATATAGGGGCAGACTACTTGAGTAGACATGATTGGACATTTGGTTACATTTTTACCCAAAATAGAAAATTCAGATTACTCTATAACCAGTGTAAATATCGTAATATAACATCAGTAGTTATTTTTCTGTTATCCTTTGAAAGTTAATACAATGTGTAGATTTTACTCGTAGGGGAAGGTATTACCAATGAATAAGGCAAGAAATAACTTGTTTTTGCCTTATAACGATTTGACTGTATATCGTTGTATATGCGTACAACTTTACCTAGGGTGAATAATTGTTTTCTCCAGGTAAGCGAGTGTAACAGCATGTATCTTGTCGAAAGTTATTTAGGACGAGAGACACTAACAGCACGGTATACACTGTTATTTTACCTGACTATTACTCACTCTCCTATGGATTTAAGGTAGATCCCATTTCTAACTGACACTGGGCGTTTTGGATCGTGTCAAGGTTTGAACGTAAGTGTTAAATTCATATTTTATTTGATATGTGAAGCTTATTCAGGTTTTAATGTAATATCGTGTAATGAAGCATTTACTACTACATAGATTAGAAACTTTGTGTACTTTGAATTTCAAGTTGCTATTAGATTTTAATTTATTAGCATATACCTAAAGTTTTTTCAGAACCCATTAGTATGACCAGTTTGGTTTTACTGTAGCTGTAGCAGCAGGGAAGTTGAACAGACCAGCGTTTCCAGCCAAAATAAACCTTCCTACGAGAACTTTCTCCGTAGAAGCCTCGGATTTCATTTTTACGGCCTTCTACGGAAGCTAATTTTCATGCATTTCAGACCGGATGCATCGGGTGGTCGCGCCGTGTGTGTTAGTAAATATAGCGTCCAGGACAGGAAAAATAAATGTCAGGGAATAATTTTTTGTTTTTTGTTGCATGGTGGGGCTGCTTTTTCATGAATAAATTTGATTAAGACCAATTCGATACCGACTGCGTGGATCATGAAGATTTATCGTGATGAAACCATGCGGCGTTGCCTGAGCGCGGCTGAACAAATTTTTGAATTTATTTATATCCATGTCGCCGTTGCACCAGGTCTGATGGATATTTCTCAGCGTGTGCGTGTCCACGCCGTTGAATACCGATAAAATGTTGCAATTGTCCCTAATCACCTTTGGAATCTGCGTATATCTCTGTGTCACGTAAATAACATCGGTGTTCTTGTGTCTGCCACGCGAGAATATCCTAGCCGGATTAGTTTGTTTGTCCAGCATAACGTCATCGAAAACAACAAGATTATTAATATCACCGTCCAAATTTTCCACGGATGGAGCTTCATTGATGTCCGTGATGAATTCGATTGTGCCTTCGTCGGTATTGTCGCTAAATTCTTTTAGCACTTGATAACAACGTTGATCATCAACGGATGGTGCAACCAAGTACAATTTGTCCCATTTTAGCCATCGCATGATCAAATTCAGTAACAATTGCGTCTTACCAGGTCCCGATGGACCAATGATTATCATTCTAATCGAATTCGGTAATACCGCATGATCTTTCACCTGCTCGCGTCGTTTCGTGGCTGAAAAATCAATTACATTCATGTTACTAAAATACATGGATCTATATTGTGTTAAGTGCCGAAAGCACACAGCTACGATAAATCCAACCGAAATCGTTACACGCAACAACAGGAATGCGATCTCAGGGGAATGTGAAGTTTGTAAGACGCGCAAATTTAGATTCGTAAAAGAAAAACCAGAACAGGAGGAGACATTGCCGCCTCCATGAAAAATCTACCTGGGTTGCCCTTGGCGAAATATCCCGGAGAAAAGCATCTACCTAGATATAATTACTGCGGACCTGGAACAAGGCTCGATATCAGACTCGACGATAATAACCAACCATTTCAGGGTGAAGATTCGGTAAACGCAATCGATAAAGCTTGTTACTATCACGATCTCGCATATCGCAGCGGAGATTTACAACAAAGACATCTCGCTGATATCAAGCTAATTCACGCACTAGACGCGATTCCCGATAAAAGTTTCAAAGAAAAATTGGCAACCTGGCTGGTAAAAGGCGCGATGAAAGGTAAATTAGTATTCGGTGCTGGTAAATAATATGGAACAAATATATTATTCTCCGCGAGGATTCTGGCGAGGAAAATCAGCGATTGCCAAACTCGCTAAAGCCGCTAAAGTAAAACAATCCGTCGCTGAATCGTGGTTATCAAAACAGGCAATTTGGCAAATATATCTCCCTCCACCTAAAAAAATACCATACGCGAGTTTCACCGTCAGTGTTCCTAATGAGGTCCATCAAGCGGATCTTATATTTCTTCCTCACGATACCGTCGACGGAGTCACATATAAATATGTTCTGGCCATCGTCGATATCGCTAGCAGATATAAAGAAGCAGAGCCATTATCGAATAAAACAGTAACGGAAATTGCAAAGGCATTTAACGAAATTTATTCACGATCCCCGTTAACATGGCCGAATCTTCTCCAGGTTGATCCAGGTCGAGAATTTCTTGGCGCGGTTACTTCACTGATGAAAAAGAATAATGTTAAAATCCGTCGCGGTATTGTAGGTGTTCATCACAATCAAGCTATCGTCGAAAGATTCAACAAAACGCTCGCAGAACGATTATTCGGATACCAATACGCGCGTGAATTTATTCAGGATAATCGGTCTCACGATTGGGTATCAAGATTGCCTCATGTGATTAACGCGTTAAATAACGAGACAACTCGAACAATAGCAATGAAACCCGCAATTGCAATCACAAAATCGAATATACCACTAAAGCGAGATTCCACAATTCAGCCTGTACTAGGTAGCGTCACAGTCAGGTATTTATATAAAGAAGACGAGGCTGAAGGAGGCAGAAAAAGAGCAACCGATCCAACCTGGAGCGTTACAACACACAAAATATCCGCCGTAACAAGATCGTCAGGAAGACCAGCGATTTATATCCTAGATTCGTTAGCGCCTCAACGCGGATTTACCAAAGAAGAATTACAAATAGTCCCCGAAGATACTCAACTACCACCAGCGTCACTGATGTAATTTACTCGAATTCGTCCTAGCTGAGATAATTTTCTTACTCTCGATACGGCCAACTATACCAAATTTGACCAAGAAATTCTATCATCGACGATCCAAACTTGACCATCTACGGTCAATCCCTATGACGAGTGTATCGTTGTTGCGTAGCCTAATTTCCACGGTGATTTTTCTGCATTTATCGCGTCATTAACAACACTAATATCAACAAAGATAATATCATTCAGGACCAAAATCTTTTCCTTTCCACATGGCAAAGTAATATTAATATTTTGTCGTCGAGTATTAGCGGGCCTGTAGCATAACGGTACCTGCAGCGTTGGAAATTTCTCACAGTGCAGCTTGAATAACATTTCCTGAATAATATCACGAATAATTTTCCTACTAGGAACGATCAAATGATCGGGACGCCACAAATTTAGAAAATCACTCATCGGAGTTTCGTCGATTATTTTCCTCATGACGTCACATTGAATCTTATTCGGTTGTAGTCGAATTAATTTTTTGAATTCGGTCAACAAAATATCAGTCGATCTATAATCAGCGTCGATTTCCTCATAATAATCAACGAAGCTTCTGAGCCATTCGTGGGGAGATTCGCCATCGATAGGATTAGGTTGGCCGTGATCGCCGCACATTATTACGGCGGTATTTTTCCGTTCCAACCAAGTCAAGATCGATTTTAATATATCTAAATTCACTGTGCAAATCTCATCAAATATAATGATTTTGTTGATATATTTGTCACCCATACGAGCCGAGTCCCATGATCCACCGCTGTATTTGAAATAGCTATGGTACGTGCAAGAATTAACGCCACGCTGCTTTATTTCTCGCGCTAATCTATGTGTCGGAGTTAATACAATCATATCGGAATTTGCAAATAAGTTTATTACTCGCGTTGTTTTACCGCTACCACCAGGTCCATTTAGGTAAGCAAATTTAATGCGCGAAATTGGATCAAACGCAGATGCGGCTGTCGAAGATTCCAGAATCGAAGATTTTTCAAATTTACCTCGATGAAATTCATCGAGATCTTCAACATCGGCGTTTTCGCAATAATCTAGGATATCTTCGTTTTTTATCCTCCACGTTCCCCACAAACTACCATCGGTGATTAAATTTTCCAACTTGTCCTGATATTTTTTATCGATATAAAACGAATCCGTCGCGACTCTTACTGCGATATCAGAAAATGTATTTATCATCGAGAGTAAATTTATACTTACATAGGCGAGCATCGACGACCGCAAATGTGTATATTGCGCTGATTCTCCGTCGAGATAGCTAATCACGGTACCTAACTTTGCTCCATCAATGATAATATTCTCTCTGTTACAAAATATTCCTCTTGATACCGTATCGGCGATTATAAAATCCATCTCCGCATCGTTGATAAATAATCTAGCGTGCCGGTGTTTATGATCAACAGATCCGCCTTGAGTAAATTTACCAATTATTTTTCTTCCTATATCTTTCGCGTTATCACAGTCTGTCGGTAGCCACACATCGGTTTGTTTTCTGTAAGATATAATCGCCTCGCTCACTGTCAACGACACTAACATCGACGAATCTAGCATATATCTTGATAACACTGTAGGAACCCAACGGCGCTGAGATAAATGTCTGCCGAACCAAATATAGCAAATTTTATGTAAATTTTCAGCAAACTCAAATGACGTTACACAAGCGAATCCGGTCATGACAAAATTAGGCAATGGTCCGTTAATTGCTACTCTTGTCATCTCGCTGGTAGGATGGCCGAATTTAGCAAAATAATCTGCACAATCGCCATATCCAAGGAAACTTCCAGGATAACACGCGCTCATGTCAACGGAAATCATATCTTCGAAATCGTACTTGGTATTCCACAATCCGCCATGGCCGTATTCGATACAGCTAAGTTGAATATCAGCGAGGAATTCGTTTCTCGTAGGCTTCCACGAGTTTTTCTCTCTAGCGGCGTGAGCAGCAACAGACGGAATTGTAAAGCAATTTGTTAACAATTCATCGGGATTCGACGAATATTTCACCGCGAGTTTTTTCATCGACTCGTGTAATATTTCGTCTCTGTAAATATCACCGCATGGTAGGATAAATTGATCGTATCTTTCCTCGCTCGAAAACAACCATATCGATATTGGATCGGATGGGCTTATTTTTTTGATAAATCTAAACAAGGCATCGGAATTATCTTTCGCAACATCCGCCGTGGAAAATTCCACGGGATAAAATTTGACCATACGATCCCGCGGAAATATCATTACCGATTGCGACCACGCATGGGAATTGTGATCGACAATCTCGATTGGCGCTCCTCGGGATCTGTACGGCGACGAGTATAATATTTCTCCAGATAACGTTTTTACCGTGATAGGAAATTTAAGTTTTTTGCTCAACGCAGCTACATCGTCCACCGATGCACCATCAGCAACGGTACTTGCCCACGCGTTAATTTTATCTAGCCTCAATTGAGTCAAACCAGATCCACGTCGAGCGTTTTTCATGTGTTCGATTACGCGCTCAGCTACGCAGTTTATCATCGGTGATTCTTTCATCGCAGGTAGATTTTTCACATGCGGGTTGTTATTTAGCCGATAAATTCCATAAACAACAGCGCTGGCTGGATAAGATCTAGCATAATAAGGGCCATCGATTCCCAATAACAATCCGGGTTTAGAATTTTTATCAAGAACAACGTTTTTCTTGCCACCACGCACTGGATCTCGTTTATCGCGAATAATCCAAGTATCATCGGGCATTTGTGCGATAAATTTTATTCCAAAGATAAATCGCTCTTCTTTGTGTTCGGTTTTTATATGCTCGATTATTTTCTTAGCTCGCTCCAGGTTCATCGTAGCATCGATAGAATTTGTTTTCCAAGTCGACCAAGTGTGAACAGCTCCATCGTCGAAGAATTCTTTTTTGGCTCGGTCAACCTCAGGCATAATATATTCTGCCTCATCAAGATCAAATGCGTCCATGATTATATTTTAGACATATGTTTAAATTATAATGCATTGCAAATGGATACTAATCGGTTCAACAAATATTTGTGACAAATCCTGCAGAGACGATTATTGCGGCGCTCACATACATGCGATTCGGCGTGGTAGCAAAGGACCACAGCGATGTTTAGTTTGTCAAGTTGGCACGCGAGGGAAAACTCGGTTGTGTTTGGCTTGTGGAGGAAAGAATTATCGAGAATTGCGTCGGTATTACGAAAAAAAGTCCTCGTCCGTGATAACATGCGAAGAAGATTATATTAATCGATTTCAAGCTAATAACGATTTAGACATATAGATTATCATATATGAGCCTGAAATCAGAGATTCCTGAATCAACAATGACACACGAGTTTAAATCTCACCCAACGATCACTGGATACGAGGCGTCGTCCGATGGTATCGTTAGAAATATTATAACAAAGAATCGGGTTGGTAAGGTTTGTAATTCAGGTTATCTTATTTTTACCATTAACAAAAGCAAAAAACGAAGATGCGCAAGTTACTTTTGTCATAAGTTTGTATTTGAATGTTTTCACGGACCAATAAAAGTCGGTCTTGTTATCGACCACATCGACGGAGATAAACTTAACAACAAACTGTCAAATCTTCGGGTGGTAACTCCGAGTGAAAATTCCAAATTTGGTAATGCCGGTGGCGTACGGCGACCATCTAAGGCGGTTGAATCAGTAAATCGAGAAACAAGCGAGGAAATTGTATTCACGTCGATGAGTGCCGCTGCAAGATATTTTAGTATTAATCCAGCATCGGTGCAACGTGCGACAGAAAAAATAATCAACGCGACGTTTTCCTACAAATTCGGCGAATGGTTCGAATTTTACTATATTCCAATAATATCCGATTAAAAATCTCAGGATTTTCTAAAATTAAATTGAAGATTACAAATATAAATATAAATGAACGAGGAGAATATAAATAACATCATCGAAGCCATCGAGGATTTAAAAAATAAAAATGTAAATTTATCTTCTGATTTGGACGCAGGTAAAATCCGGTCCGAATTTGAGACAATCGTCCAAGGAAAACTCGAATACAGGTACACGCTACCATCCGAATATAAGTTTATAAAGAAAATCCAGATTGCCATGTACCAATCGCTTGCGACCGTCAGCGATGATCAAATCGAGGATTTTGTTAAATTATCAACGCTGGTAGAAAAAGTAAGGTCGAGTTTATCAGACGAGTATGAGTCAAGAAAAATTACCAGCTCGCGCGTCAGGCAGAGTAAAATTAGAATCGAAGATTCTTAAAAATTTCTATCAACAAAAAAAAACAACAAAATTTCAAGAATCTCCGATTCTAATTTTTATTATTTTTTTTATTCATTTTACTGAAATTGTACAATTTTCTTATTTCTGACTACCATTTACCCCGTCAAATTTACGAAATTATAAAAATTACTCAATTTGACGGGTATTTACCCCAGCAGATTCACGAAATTATATAAATTACACAATTTGTTGGGTATTTACCCCATCAAAAACATAAAATTACACAAATTTCTTAATTTCCCTGATTTTTATTATTTTTTTTTATTTATTTACTGAATTAATTTATTTACTGAAATTGTGCAATTTTCTTGTTTCTGACTACCATATACCCCATCAAAAACATAAAATTATATAAATTACTCAATTTAACGGGTATTTACCCCAACAAATTTACTAAATTATATAAATTACTCAATTTGACGGGTATTTACCCCATCAAAATTAAAAAATTTACTAATTTTGAAAAATTTCCTGGTTTTTATTTATTTTTTTGGCCATTTTTCTTTGGCGGAAAGATTACGATCTCACCAGCAAGTTGATACTCAGCGTTTCTTCGCGTATATCAAGTAAATTTCCGTTTTGATCCGTCAGTTTGAAATTTATCTTCGATAATAATCGATTGTGGCATCGCAGATAACACGGATTTACTGGCTCTTTTATTATCAAAAAACCCGGAGATGCGCTAGGTGAAAACGAATACAAGATAAATCCCTGCTGTGCCTGCTCTGACACAGACGAATCCACGTTGTAACTACCTTTGACGACATCCGCGTGAAGATAAATCGCGATAACTTCCGTTATATTGACGATACCCGGCGAGATATGCCGCCCTTGCCCGGCAGGATCATTATTATGTTTGAGAATCGATTCTGATTGTATTTTTTTAGTCCACGCGGCATGTAATTTCGGAAATAAATCATCGATGGTATTAGTGACGCATTTTCTCATTCTATCAACATCATAATCAGGAAATTTGAAATTTGGTAGCGTTTCCTCGGTTAATCCAAATACTCTCATGAATTTTTGTTTTTCTCCTGAATTTCTGATCAACGTGAAGCTGCTAATAGGAAGAACATAATCGGCAATTGATATATCGTCGATTATCGCCCGAATGAACATGTCGTGATAATATTCAACATCATTCGCGAGTTGATTTAAAATCTTCACGCGTCCGATAATTTCGCTGCATGAACCTGATTTATTTAAGATGCATTCATGAAAGGATTCCCGCAATAAATTTAAATGTAATTTATGTTCTTGATTAAATTCGTTGATGGTTTTTCTTATCATGATGCCTTCTATGGGGAATATTGTCCTGTTAATGTTAGTAGCGTCGAAGATTTTCACGCCGGGGGGAATTTTGGGAAGAACCAATCACGAGAGAATTCTTTCGTCCCTAAAAGTAAAAGCGAACATTAACATGTTAAATTTGTGGATATTCATGATGTTGATGGCATTGTGGATTAGAGACTTGTGTTTGATAGTTCCGTACCATCCTTCGTCGGTGATAAAATCTGATTTTTTGGCTCCGGTAGTTCTGGAGGAGCTTGCTCGTGCCAACCTGGAATAAAAACATCTGTTTTTTTTTTTTTTACCAGAGGTGTGATTTCGGGCCAACCTAGAACTGTCCTAATCGATGATTGGTAAATATCGACGACATATGGCGATTTTACTTCGATTATCGATGACAACGTTGGTTCGTGTGCTAATATTTTTATTCCTGGCTTAGCATCGCCGGTTATATTCGATATTCTACTGGTAAGTTCCTTGTCGATTTGCTCAATTTCGTAACTGCCTGTTGGTATGCCAACGACGATCCAATCGGGAGTTCCATCGGGACGGTTTTTATTGGCAAAAACAAGCGAATTATTCGACGATAATCTACCAAATGATTTCGATCTAACATTGGGCCAGCTGTTATAGACGCGTAACTGTGACAGCGCAATTTCCTTGACGCTAATTGGTATTGGAAAATCGATACTAAATTCTGGCCTGGTTGAGCTTGCCGATATCAGCGTTGTTATCGGCGGTGTCGTGTTTGTCACGATTTGAGTTAGTTCCGACATTATTGATATTCATTTGTTCAATCTCGGAGTAGATATTTATCATCACAGAAAATTCTAGATCGGATATAACGCCGTCGTTGAGACTCTCAGAAAGCAGCGATGATAATTTCGAATACGCTTCGTTGGCCTGGGATAGTTTACTCGTGTACAGGGACAATTTTTCATTTGTGCATGAGGATATTTTTTTTGCGATAATATTAAGAACACCAGCGATTGTCATTGTCGACGAGATTATTATCGTTGCTGCGATCGGCGCGATTGTTGTCACCGCAGATAAGATTATACCTGCACCGGAGACTATTGCACTTACCGCGTACACAGCAACATCGATGGCAACTAATCTGCGCTGATATTTTTTTATTTTTGTTTGATATTCGTCGAGGAGTTTTTTTAATGAATCCTGCCATGAACGCGCCTGATTGTATCGGTAGTCCGATGCAGTCATTTTATTAGTTAATTTATCTAACCAATTGGATATATTCCGGATAAATATTCGAAAATTACATGACAATCGGCCATCATCATGGTTCTAATTAGTGGTTCTAGCTTAAAAGTTTTCGTTGTATTTTTAAATATAGTCATAACAAAAAACCCAGGATAATATTCACGAAAATCATAACCATCGTCTATTATTACATTGAATTTTGTTATCAAGGAGATAATATATACTCGATATACGCCAGTAATTGGCGAGGTAAAGCTAAATGTGTTATTCTCAGGTGTCAATTCAATATCTTGTATTTTTACCACAAATGGTACATTGCAAGGAATACTTTTTGTTTCTACCTCCGCTGGTATCGAAATACACGCTAATCTTCCAAGATTCATTGACGATATTTTTGTGTTAATATCGTTAATTTTTGTGGTTGCGTCGAGAAGTTTCGCATTTAAGTCTCGAATTTGTCCGTCGTACAACGATATATCGATCTTTTGACGGGCCAAATCGCGTACTACGTTAATATCATCGTTAATTTTAGTAATATCATCGTCGATTTTTTTCGTTTTCTCGCTGATATCATCGTGCGATGTTTTATCGCTTTTCTGACTCATTACGATATTTATTTCGGTAATATCGGCGAGAATATTAGTAATATCCTCGTTGATTTTTCTTACTTTATCGCTAAGATCGTCATGCGATGCTTGATCGGCTTTTTTCTTTGCTAGTTCGTTTACGGCGGAGGAAGTATCGCTGGATGTTTTTATATCTTCCTCGATTTTTTTGCTAAATGTAGTCAAAGTATCGTCGAGTTTTTTAAGATCGTTATCTAGCCTGTTAAGTCTTTTTGTCACTTTGTCCTGAAGATCATCGTGTAATGTTTTATCGGCCTTCAGAAGCAACGTTGCTGATAGCTCGTTGTCCTTTTTTTCCACATCCGCGATATTAGCCTTCAGGGGTAACTTCGCTATAATATCGGCGATATCAGCGATGGATTTTGATACCGAATCTGACAGGCTAGTAAATTGATTAATGCGATCGTTATATTCGTCTCGCTTGATTATATCAGTTATTTTGACGTTGCTTGTTTGTAATCTTCCTTCGCGGCTCTGAAAAACAGCAACTTGGCCAGGATCTACTTCTGACAGCGACAAAAGATTATTAATATCATCCCTGGTTGCAAATTTTGATAGATCGACGTCAGTCACTTCTGCTTCCTTCTTCCTGTAGAGGAATCTCCCGTAAATATCAACCATGATATTTATCTATGGCATATTCAAATACGATTCTATGATACGGACCGGATGATTTTGAAATTGCGTCGAGGACATCAATTGATTCTGGGCCGCATATCGGTGGATCCATTAACGTCTGCGTCGGAAGTGTCGAATACCAAATCGGAATATTTAACTTTGACACGTAATTGACGAATTCTTTTGGTGGAGCTAGTCCATACGAGTCAAAATAAACAACTTTGCGAGGATTAATCGCGTAGGCGACCCAGTGTGTGCCAGGGCCAGTATTTGAATCGAGATTTATTATTCCTGTCTCGGTGGGGTTTGGTTTTTCTGGTAGTTGATCCCGCATAAATACGCCTCTGAAAAATTTTATTTTTTTTTCTTTGCTTCGCTGAATAAATCTAAATTTGAATAGGGCGTGCTAATCTTAGGCCGGATCCGTACGGGGGGCGTCTTAGATAAAGGCCGCTTCCCTTTTATTTACCATATCGCCCTCCCATTACTTTGTGTACTATTTTGTCGCCTACAGCTCCGGCCGCACCTAATCCTATCGCTTTTGCAATTGCCGGAAGAGCCCCGGATAATAATCCAGGAATAGCAGCTAGGAAAGGGAAAATTCCTCCCGTTTTGACCATGTCTCTGATGGCACCTATACTAAGATTCACATGAACGCCGGAATTCGCTGATTTGGCTTTGGTGAAACGTTCACGTTGATTTTTAGTTAGCGATAGTTTGTTAGGACCGCCCTGAATTTGATCGTTTTTCAGGGTTAATTTCACACCGCATCGCTTTGCTGTTGCTGTTTGGAGTTTTTTCATCTAAGCCGGGGTCAGAGTTACGCTAACGTGTTCGTATGGCATATTAATAATCGTTTAATCTAAATTTAGAAAATCTAGGTTTTGTTACATTTTCTCGACAGGTGCATCGATGACTCTCATTCTGCCGCTGATACCTTCCAGGATCATTGTTCTATCGCTGAGAGTAACCGCGATTGCTTTGTGATTAAGTCCACCTGTATTAATTCTGGCTTTGAAATGGATATCGACAACGGATTGTTTTACCAAATCAAGATGCTCCAGGGAAAAGTAGTAGATAGGATAGTGAGTATTAAAATCCAACTGTGATATTTGCAATCCGGTATCGATATTTTGATCACGACCCATAAAACACAATAAGCGATGATATGCGCGAGCCGTCGAATGATTTTCAAAATCAATTGATATTTCCTCGGATGGTTCTTGTTGGCCATTTACTCTCAACGACACATTTGTTGCTCCAATGTGATCAAATATCATGTGACTGTATAATTGATGATATCTACTGGTACGCAAAAAAGCGATAAAGATATGCCTAGGTGCAGAGGTACCCTGCTGCGATGCAATACGCCAAGTAAAATCACCATTAATATTGATAGTTGTGGAATCTGTTGTTGTTGTCAGCCAAGACATAACAGATTTACCACCCTGGTTCATGAACGATAATAATTTTTCTTCCTCGATTATTGATGGAGTTATCGCTGGCATCCACAAAGTAAATTTAAGTAATTTTACCATACCGTTATTATTCGCGGCATCATTGGGACCTATCACGCCAGTAACGTAATCGACAGCACCTTCTCGCCAGATAGCATCGTTGCTATTTTCCTTTCTGACAAACGTAACGGTGTGTTTTGCTCCGTAGATAATTTTCCTGAAATGTCTACAAAATCTGAATATATGGGATAACGGGATAGCACAAGAGAATCTTCTGCGATCTGGTGCTAGCGTGAGTTTTCGCGTGGCAAATCCGATATTGTAATCAGGATTAATATTAATTATCATGTTCTCGACATTTGTAGGAGCACCAGGAGGTGCTCCTACAAATGTCGAGAACCCTGATAATTAACCCTATTAATCCTGATTACAATTATCTTTGGCAAACATCATATTAGGGCCAGCTGATCTAGTAAAATCATCCGAGTATCTAGCTAGACCTATAATCATCGTTGCTAAGTCAGTATCATTGGTAATTGACTCAATTTCTCTTCCGTCAATCATGTAAGTGGCACTCTTGAATAATGCCATAATACCGTTGTTAACAAATCCGACCCTAAAATCTGCTGCATAGGCGGTATTATCTGCTTTAACAACTTCCCCGACAACTTCGATATATGCCTCAGATGGGAGAAAATATCTTGTCGTATCGTGAACTTGAACTTCCAAGCGATTAGGTGTATTTGGTTCAACTGCGTCGTACGAGAAATACTGGAAATCACGCACGGAGGTGTCCTTGCCTACAGGCTCGTCCATGTCGAACACTTCGTTTGACACTTGTGCGAACATTTATTATTAAGAATTTCATCTAAAACGAAGACCGCTACCCGATATGAAACTTGTATTTGCAACTTCCTGTGCTAGCTCATTTATTTTTTTATTTGCTGCGTCCTTTATAGCTTTACTGACATCGGCGGGCATTTCGCTGGTGCTAGGTAATTTGACGGGCTGCTTTTTTGCGTATTAAGTTTGATATTTTGCTTTTGACAACATTGAAGCCTTTACTGGCCAAATTACCAACGCCAGAGATGACAGTCTCGCCAATTTTTCCTATTGCTTTTGATGCAATTTGCTTAGCTGCGGGTCCGATTTTAGGGACTACTCTTGTAACGAAACTTTTCACGATGTCGTCTAATCCATTGCCGTGGATGTATTTATATACGGGCAATCGAGAGCTAGCTATGCGGACCTGTCTAGGTCTGCGTTGATGTTTGTGAACAATCATGTTATCTAAATGCGATTGTTTTAATCGATGAGTTCGTCAACGAGCTCTTTGTAAATATAGGAATTAATAACACCGCCGCGAAATAATCGCTGGCAAATATCTGAGGCCTCGTTGATTATTTCAGAAGAGTTATTTCCGGCTCGTTTTCCTCCGATTAATATTTCGAGGCGAGATACGTCGTTGACAACGCTGTCAGGACAAATGGTATATCCGCTTCCTATTTTAGTATCTTGCGGTGGTGGCGTACCTGGTCTAGGATCTTCCGGTGATGGTGTTCTTTTTACAGGATATGGTGATTTTTTTCCAATTAGTTCTTTATATTCATCGACCTCCTTTTTAAAATTTGAATATCCGATATCGAGTAAATTCATCGGCTTTCTTAAGCTACCAAAATAAATTAACTGCGGCCATGTTCCTGGTCCAAACGAATCAATGTACTCTTCTTTCAAGTAATATCTTTTATTCGCTGAACTATAATTCGCAGCGGCATCTAATCTTTCGTCATCATTACTGAGCTCATTGATATGATCTTCTCTCAAATAAATATCAGCAGGTTTACTATAATCAACTTTTCCTCTTAAATGAGATAAAATTTCTTCCTCAGTTAATAATCGAACTCCCTTGTCCGCAGGCCGTTTGTAATCGCTTGGTTGAACTATTGGTTCTTGGTCGCTCTTATCTTTTTTCTTTTTTGGTTTTCTCTCTTTTTCCTGAGGTTGACTTCTTACTTTTGGTCTGGCCCCTAATTCCTGTGGTTGAAATTCTTCTTTTAATACCTGTGGTCGAAATTCAAACTCCTGTGGTTGAAATTCTTCTTCTTGTGGTTGAATATCTTCTTCCTGTGGTTGAATATCTTCTTTTAATTTTGCTTTTCTTTTCCGTGAAGATTTAGACTTTTCTTCTTTCTCTTGTCGTCTTTTTCTTTCTCTTGTTGCCTTTTTTCTTTCTCTTGTTGCTTTTCTTCTTCCGCTTGTTGCACATTATAATTTTTTCTTTCCTTCGCGGCTTCCAAAAATCTTCTGTAACGTGGATCCGTTTCTCTCACCTATGATTTTCCCGTGTAAACTTTATATAACATATCATACCAAATTTTACGGTTTGCGTATCTTTTTTTCCCTTCATTAGTCAGATATTCTCCTCGACCACGAAAACTGTCCTCGGCAACTTTGCCAATATCATCTACATTATAAAGCGATAGTGGCTGTGATATCATTTGCCATCCCTCCTCGGTGAAATTTCCTCTTAAATCCTCGAGATAAAACGCTTTTCTTCCTACAGGTCTTTTTCCCTCAAATTTTCTTCTTCCAGGTTTTTCTGTTGTATAGCCAATTGCTCTTCCTTCTCCTTGTTGTTGCCCGCGTTGTTGTGCTAGTATTGCTAATCGTTCCGGTAATACTCGTGAATGTTCCTCAATACCTCTCAACACAGGAAGAATTCCACGTTTCCTAATATCCGGATCTTTTATGTCACCAAAAAAGACTTTTTCGGTTGTTTCGGTAACTGGCTTTAACCATTTCGACGATAAATCGGTAATTTCATATTGCGTATCTTCGTGAGCACGAACTTTTTTCTTGAATAATTCTTTTGTTGGAATAAGTTTCTTTAGTGCCGCTAATTGTTCTCGCGCTATTCTGGCAGAATGAGGCTCTCCAACTGTGCTAGTTTTCCGACTCATATTATTTTCAAGTATATTATTTTAATGCGACGTAAAATGGACCAAAGCAGCCCCACCATGCAACAAAAAACAAAAAATTATTCCCTGACATTTATTTTTCCTGTCCTGGACGCTATATTTACTAACACACACGGCGCGACCACCCGATGCATCCGGTCTGAAATGCATGAAAATTGATCTCCGTAGAAGGCGTTATTTCTGCTTTCTGAGGCTTCTACGGAGAAAGTTCTCGTAGGAAGGTTTATTTTGGCTGGACGCACTGGTCTGTTCAACTTCCCTGCTGCTTAGCTGTTCACGGCTGTGTAGAGCTGTCTGAAGTTGTTCAGGGCTGTTTAGAGCTGACTGAAGCTGTTTGGGGCTGACTGTACCAGTTTAGGGCTGATTGTAGCTGTTAAGTGATGCACGCTGTCTATACGTATGTGTATCAGTATGTCTGTACACGTGTTAGAGCCACGAATGTAGACGTAGCCAATACAAGGGTGATGTATGCTGTTTGTACGTACGTTTATACGTGTGTATGCACATATGGTGGATCCGTGAAGGGTGTGATTGGCAGATACAAGTGTGGGCCAACTCAAGGACTCGGTGAAACTGTGTGGTTCATCAATTTATGAATCACAAGACTGTACACGTGTCAAGAGTCATATGTTCCAACTGATGTTTCAATTTAGTACATTTTCAATTATATGATATTATTTTGAATCTTATTTGTATGCCAGTAGATTATGTGAATCTCACTTACACTGCATAATATTATTTGAAACAGATTTGAATTTGAGATTTTTGAATCTTAATCGTATTCCATGCGCGATATTATATGAATCTCTCTTACATTGCAAAATATTATTTGAAACGTATTTGCAGTTCATGAGGTTATTTGAATCTCACTTTCTATACGTAATATTACATGAATCATATTTTCGTTTTTTTAATTTGTGAATGTTTGTATAGAGTGATTGGATCAATCGTATGTTGAGAGCTTGAGGCAATCATTGTTTTTATACACCATATATTTTTTTTTTAATTCAGTTTATAAATTTCCATCCTTCACACATTGTGTTTGTGTTGTTACTTTAATTTAAAACCAACTTGGTTTCAATTCTTATTTTTATGATGACCTGAACCTGAACAAAATAAATTAAAAATAAATAATTAGAATGTCATTAATTAAAAAAAAATATTATTAATGATAAAGCCACTCTAGGACGTAAAATTATTGTCAAAACGATAAATGATGAAATTGGGACAGTAAAGGTGATTGATAAAATTACGCGAGGATTTTCCTATCGAAGAAATAATGCTTGATATCCATCAAGAGATGAAATATCGCGAGAACGATTACAAAAGAAATATGCTGAAAAAATAACTAAATAAATAAAACATATAAAAGATGACACGATTAATATGGTAAATTTGATCATTAGTTGACATTGAATTTTCAGTTATTGTTATTTTATTACGTGTGCGCTTTTTGTTCCATTTGTTTTCTCTGCTATTTGAATTTAAACAAATAAAAATATGTTCAGTAAATGACTTAATTACATTCAACTTATTTGATATTCATAACGACTATAACAACTACAACAATTATTTCTAATTGATTCATGGACTAAAATGGTGAAAAATATGTCCTTCCTCCGAAGAATTCTTAAAGTAATTACTGAAAAAATTGATGAATATCGTTGGTGTGACAGTATAACATGTCACTATTATAGAAGAGATATAACTCTTGTCTCTTTGGTAGAGTCTTTCAATAGTTATCTCCAATTGTTACTGTCAATGACCTCAAAGAATGAAGATAACTCTGTAGCATATCTTTCTCAGGTAGAACTTAATTTTTTTTCATCATTTCAATCAATTAACCATCTATGAAATAATTAATATCAGTGGAGAAACATTATTATATAATAATTCAAAAGGATCTGTATTGTTTCTAAATTTTCGACAAAACCAAAGCAGAAAACAGGTTGCACACGCCGTTACATGTGCAATTTAGTTTAGTTTCTAGATCCTTCTTTTATACAGAAAAAAAATCTTACTTTGTTAAATCCTGAAACATATACAATTTACGATTATTTTATTACTATGTGGAAAATAAATCCACGCCGTAGTTATTTGTAGGAAAATCTAGCATAGGTAACATTATATAAATTTCTGATACATACATAAGTTAGATTGGAAAGTAGGGCAGTTGTAGCCTGGCTGACTCTCATACTCGAGTGTATGTGCTCGAAACCCGTGTCGGACATAATGTCGACGGCGGCAAATATCGCCACTATTTCGATATAAGTGGGGGCTTCAGTCCGACAGATTTCATACACACCTCCTCACCACGTCGATTAAGGTGGTGAGTGGGTGAGTGCGTTTTGCATTCTTTCCGGGATTTGATATTGGGGGTATTGACAACCGTCTGAATATTCTAAACTTTCGTTTCTTTTATACGATTAGCTGGGGATGTCTATAGGAGAATTTGTGGATCCTCCACGAATAAACCGTAGCGTGCTGTTAGCTATAAATTTCATTGAGGGGAAACCCACACAATATTCAGAAAAAATGTCGACAAAGAGATAAGCCTCGTGGATTGCAGAGAAGATCATACAAATTAACGTTATGAAAGGCACAAAGAAAGGCAAATGAAGGGGCCCCCGGGAACGATAACCGTTTATCATGCTACGGTTTATATTGTGTTGAATATATTTTAAATGAATACACTGTTATATAAAATATTACGAAAATATTAATAATCTTATTTCTGCAATAAAACAATTAATACAAAAATTGAAATTAAAAAAGACGGCATAAAATTCAACGTGTTCCAGAACAAAATATTTATGAACTGGATCCTTTCAATAAAAAAAATTTCAAGATAGATATGGACTACAATCAGAGTAAAGGTTCATGAAACTCATTCAGCACGCTATGTTCCAATCTTTAGTTACTCTTAAAAATACAGAATTAAAAAAATCGTATCCATTTTAATTGGACACAATCACATAAGAATTAGCTCATGAATACAAATCGAAGAAACGTATTATCACGCACGTGAGGCCGTTAAGAAAGATTATGTCAGATCGTGAAAATGAATGTAAACGCAAAAGTGCTATCACTCACTGTAGCATCATGGCCACTTGTGAAAGTGAAGAAAGTGAAAATAGCGTAAGCATAGACAACATCACTGGCGTTATAACAGTTACGGCAATGTCGTGCTTAATTTTCTTCTGACTCATATTCTACCTGAGAAATAACAAAAAATAAACATGTTATAACTTTGACAGGTATTATTGTGAAATATATTTTTTGTTTATGTTTTTCATGAGATTTTCACTATGTAAGTCTCATTCATTGAAATTGTTTGATAACCTGATTTAATATGGTTTATATACATAAACAATTTCAGTTGAAGTTTTTATATTATGATCAGTTATTGAAAACGGCGTCATAGGAGCTATATTATTATCAGAAAATTTAATACGATACACTTTGCACGATGACGCCATATCCACGTGTTTTGATATTCCGGAGTTCTTATAAAGTTCTTTACTTTTCGTTAGTGGAAACATCATATCGTTGAGGTTCCGATAGTCCTTTAAATTCCAGCCCAATCATGACATCCTAACACATAATTAATTGACGATTGATAAACATATACAACGTAATCTGGAGAGCATATTTCAATTGCAGGTGATAATAGTGGTTCGTAAACTGTTATAGCTATTTTTTAAAATACTTTTTCAGTTATAGATTTTATTCTGTACTGGAATTCATCATTGATTTGTTCGACTTGATAACTGCCTCATGAAATTCTGACAACATTCCAGTCTGGTGTTCCCTAATCTTAGTTTTATTTGCAAATACAAGCGAATTATTCGCCTGTAATCCACCGAATGATATTGATCTGATATTTGGCCAACCATGGGGCTGCAGCGGCTATTAACGCTGGTATAGCCGCATGAAGTATAAATATATCGCCTGCTTTAATTGAGCATTTAATGGAACTCATCGAAAGATGAAGTTCCATTATGATTATAAAGCCTTACTAAAATGTTTGAGTTGAGTCTTGGTTAATGATAATTTGTACGGACCACCACAGGAAATTTGATCATATTTTAGCGCTATTTTTGCTTCACATTGACTTGCACGTTTCGTTGTAACAGCTTGATATTGATGTGACTATATGGTATTTTTATAATATCATGAGCAATTTAATTACATGTTTTCTACTGGTGCGTCATTAACTCGCATTCGTCCACCAAAAAGTTCGAGCAAAATTGCTTTGTCGCTGAGTATAACTGTATTTGCTCTATAATTAAGACCACCAGCTGCATTTACACGAGCTCGAAAGTGAATATCAACAACATATTGTCTAGGCAAATCAATAAATGCAACTTTTGGTCATTAGGAATAAAAACTAGTCGAAAATTATTAATATTTTATTATAATGTAATTATTAAGACCAACAGCTGGGTTTACACGACCTCAAAAGTGAATATCAACAACAGATTATCTAGATAAATCAAGAGTTGTAACTTTTGGTCATTAGACGTAAAGAATAATTGCAAATTATTAATATTTTCAAATGTAGGGATTAGTTTCGTTCGAAAATGGTTTTCTTCTATTATTTTGTTTATTAAATCACACAATTACTTGATTAGAAAAAAAAAATATATCCCTTGAATATGCAATTTCTTGACTGAGATACAACGAGCTAAGTTAGAAAGTAAAAAAATAACTGAAAGTTTAGAAAGGAAAAATATCTTAATTCAGTGATTAGTTACCTCCTCTTTGCAGGTAAGAAAAACCAATAAGAGAAATTATATTTAAGCCGGCGTAACGAGCGACATAACACGATGACAACTCATACACAAAATGACGTTTATAACAGTCCGATGACGAAATAGGACATAATCCTCTGTGAAATGAATATACACAATTTCTATTAGAAAGTACCAAACCCTTGCTGATGGTAAGTGGTGCACTTCGTATATTACAAATTTCAAAGCAGACAACTCTAAACAGATAGGATCGTAGTATAAGCTTTCCTTTTTTAAACCTGGATTATTAATAAAAAGGCATATGAAAAAGTATTGTGTCAATTGAAAAAAGAGAAGATTTTCCTCTGCTTAATTAGCATCACACAAAAAGAGTTGAATATATAGCGTAGTGACATCTCTGAATCTTTGGCAGAAACCATTCTATTTGTACAACTCCTGTTTTGTGGTTTGTAACATTGTGCATTTAAGACCAGTTTTTAGCACATGATAGGTATTATATAGCGGGCAGTATATTTGGGTGATGAAATTACGTTTAAAAAAGTCCAAGAAGAAAAACCAGGGCACAGGAAAATACTTGCGAACTTTACAACATACCCACTCGGACCCAGCTGAGACTCTAATCAAGGATTTTTGAAACAGACTGCTCTGTAAATACCAACGCATTAGCACACGTCGCCTTGGAGGCCCCACCCCACTTTTGTTGATATTATGTGACTTGATTATGACATTTAAAATAATTTTCGACAGAGAACATTCCCCATTGTAACTGTGCACGCAGAAATGGAAACACTAAGTCATAATTTACATTGTCGACATTTATATTTAGTCTGGCAATAAATATGCTTTAAATACCCAATACATTATCACAATCATACACGATGATAATAGAGAGATGACGAATAAGATTTAGTAACCTTGAACTGAATAGAAGCTATTCGTACCTCTGTGGACTGAAAATGGACGAATGCGCTTACACCTATAGCGCTGGTGCCGTTAATATGAAACATCGAACATTCATTATAAACAAGTAAGGGGAAACCAAATCTCGTCGTTTCGTTTTCAGTTTGGGTCGTGTTAGATTGCGAAACATAATAATGCACGAGTACAAAAGTCTTTGTGAGAATGAATTAAAATGAAGCATTGTAATTACAATAATCAAGAAAATGCAGCGTAATGAATGAGCATGTGTGCTATTTCTTTATATATTGTGCCTTTCTATGACATGTAGCCAGTCTTTCTGATAATCGCAAAGTCATCCATCTTACTTGTATTAAAGTATGTTTCTTTATGTCAAGTGTAAGTACATTAGCTAGCTTCATTTAGTCATACCTTGTATAATCCAGTGCAATAAAAAAAAAAAAGAAATATGAAACAAGTTCTCGCCGAAATTGGTAGGAATATATTTGCTTTATTCCACGTGTTTTTTTGTACATTGCTTTAATTCATTGGATATTTTAAATCCTTTAATTCAATGATTAGTAATATAGTAAAGATATATGTGTGCTCCGTAACAAGAGATAATTCGCGACAAATACGATCTAAAGTGAAACCTGTTATTAAGATGGTCTGGAATGGCACGCGAATGTCAATGTGGGTTACGTAAACAAGCATGCGACTGTACACTTGCCCTGTAGAAGGCAAACTCGTGCGCACTATTATTTGATTAGTTAAATATGACTTGAAGATCAGAATGAGACATCTTTAGTTATGACTATTCAAGTTTTACTGAAATGACAACATTTACTTGTGCGAGAAATTATAGTGAATCAGATTTGTTTAACTGATACACAAATGAGCACTATATAAAATGTATATGCACCACTAATAATGTTGTATGCATCAATGGTGACTTCTAGAAAGTAAAACTAACATAGGTCTAATAAGCGCTCTAAGCAAAATTTTGCCTCTGTAGGTTACATTTTGGAGAATGTGATTACGCATACCTTTAAATGCCATTGATACACTTTATGTCATTCCTTTGCCATTGAATGTCAGTCGAAGTTCATTGTATACATATACTGAGAAGAGTGTTTGACTTAGTTAAACCGTTTTCTGTAGCGTGTTATGATGTATCATGGAAAACGCCTGCTGTTAAGTTGTACAACACACATAAATGAGATGCGACAATATTGTCATTTATAAATAGAATCTGGCAACACACTGACACAAAAAACTGGCTTAATAATCTAATAAATTGGAGGTAATACTGTAATCATTTATATATCTCGTGTATGATATGTCGCGTTTTATATTTAAATGCGTATATAATATATACTCCACCCATACAAAATATCTTCCTTCACACTGGTATAAGACTATAAACGCAGATGTCAATTTAGATTTTGTTTAGTTACATTGCGCATTAAATAAAATTTTAATTTTGAAGAAATCTCGTATTTACAAGTTAGGAATTAAAGGTTCATACAAAATAATGTCTTACTCCCATATCCCATTGACTGCTGAACGTCCATACTGAAAATAAATTACAATGTGACCCGAATTCGTGTTCACGCGATTGTATAATGATGCCCCTGTACTAAAAATAGTTATATTCAATATTAACTGTCTTTATCCAGACTTATTCCGAACTATCATTGTAAAAGAAACAGCGATCGATAATTTTCATCGACAATATTTGAATCACTATTATTATGCTGATAACTCACAATTCCCCATTGAACAAGATATGTTAGAATTATATTGCAATCAAATTATACAACTCAGATAAAAAATATTAGTTTATATAAGTAAGATCGTTTCCAATTCTCATTTGACGTTTATTATATAATCAAACACTAACATGCCCTAACGACAAGTATGAAAGTATAACAATATATATTATACAAAAAGCTAGTACTAAATTATATTTAGGCTAACATGTGTTAAATGTATGTAATACATTGAAACAATGGAACTTACAAACAATGGATGCATAGTCCACGTAACTATTACAGAGAATTGGCATATGGTTTTAATGGCTCTGTTATTGACAATGATTTTCATGAGATGCTGATCTCAAATGGTAGAGCGCGATGCACAATATTTTAGCATCCAACTCCAAGAATATGAATGCAAATGTAGCTCACCATTCTTTAGTCACCCATACAAATTGTAATGGGACAGTTGGTCAGATTCCATTCTGAAATGTTAATACAAACATTAACAGTGAAAAGTTTGCTCTGCAAATGTTATTCTTCTGCAGTAAATGCGAATGTTACTCATTTAACCAGGTTAGTGTTTTATCCACTCCGTTTTTCTTAATTCATTTTGATGAAAGCCTGTCATATGGTGAAAATTGGTCAATAAAAACAGTGTATAGCTATAATGATATAAAGGTGTATGTGTGCCTTGCTCTCTCTCTCTCTCTCTCTCTCTCTCTCTCACTATATATATATATATATATATATATATATATATATAGGTATGGTATGTGTATGTGTGTATGTGTGTGTGTGTGTGTCTGCGTGCGTGTGTGGTGTGGTTGTGGGTTTTAATATATACAGCACTCCATTATACGACACAGATATTTAGATATTGTACCGCTTTACGTTTTGTACAATGAGCATTATTCCGTTTAACGTGAGAATGATTATCCCATTTCATTGGTATGTGTTCAGAATTGTCTTTATGACAATACATCCCCTTAATCATGCGAAGACCAGACATCCCCTTAAACGTTGAAATGACAATATATCCTATCTATAGTTGGTATGATGATATGACTTATTTAATGTGTGCTTTGATGTATTCGTTGTGCAAAAATTGGGACAGTGTGCTTTTTATGTATGGACTATATATGTATATATCTATTTATCTATCCATCTCTCTCTCCCTCTTTATTCTGCATATATATATATATATATATATATATATATATATATATATATATATATATATATATATATATATATATATATATATATATGTGTGTGTGTGTTTGTGTGACAAAAGGTGTACGTGTAATCAAGTTCAGAAATTTCACGCATTGTGTGCATTGCCTTGATTTTACGAACAACACTGAGATAAACATTAATTAATGCACGTCGAATCGTCTATTCTTCGGGTGTACAATATTGCCAATTATTTGTATAGGTTTAACCACAGTAGCACTAATTGTAACTCTAGCCATGCTTAGCGCTATTGAAGTTTTGATGACAACAGTATTCCCAGTTTTTCATTACATCTACATAGCATCAATAGTATAGAGATCCTTTGTTCTCGTGTATACCACATGGATGTGTATCAAGACAATTAGTTATTTTGACAGTCAGCCGATTCTGATCATAGCTACATAAAGTTCTAACACTACAACTTAAGCACCTTGAGCAGCAGGGGGGGGCGAATCGGACATTTTGTCCAATCGTTATTTGGTTTAATTGATACTTTCTGCACTCAGCGGATCCGGTGTCGTCAGCGCCCGGTAAAAAAAAAGACGACGTCGTCGTCGGGGGATCGTCCAATCGTCATTTGGTTTAATGATTACCTTCTGCGCGCCGATCCCAGCGTCGTCAGCGTCCGGTAAAAAAGCGCGACGACCGCGTCGATGTCATCGTCCCCCCCCCGCTGCTAAGTGGTTATTTACAATTTAACCGAATATTTGGTCAAGTCCGATACGATATCGTGTCCGAGGATCATGTAAATTTATCGTTACAAATCCATGTGGGGTCGACTGAGCATGACTAAAAAAGTTTCGAAAAACATTAAAGTCCATGTCACCGCCGCACCATGTCTGCCAAATATTTCGTAGCGTGTGTGTATCAACGCCGTTGAATACAGCAAGAATATTACAGTTGTCTCTGATTACTTTTGGAAACTGAGTGTATCGTTGAGTGACATATATCACGTCAGTGTTTTTATGCCTGCCTCTGGAAAATATCCTAGCTGGGTTTTTTTGATTGTCTAACATAACATCATCGTACACGACTAGATTGTTAACGTCGCCATCAATATCATCGATACCCGGTGCATCATTGATATCCGTAATAAACTCGATGACATTTTTTTTAGCGATCGCTGATGCATTCTCGTTGAAATCTTTCAACACCTCGTAGCATCGTTGATCATCTACGCTAGGAGCAACCAAATACAACTTATCCCACTTCATCCATCTCATTATTAAATTGAGTAACAATTGCGTCTTGCCGGATCCAGATGGTCCGATGATAATCATCCGGATCGAGTTTGGTAACGCTGCAACATGCTTAACTGGTTCTCTTGTTTTAGTCGCTGAAAAGTCAATTATATTCATGTCTCTATACATAAATTATGGATCTATATTGTGTAAAGTGTAGAGTGCGTACTGGCACAAATGATATGACAACCGTTACAACAAGAAATAACAGATCGGCGCTTACTGGCAAGTGTGTACAATGCGGTATAAAGAAATTTAGATTTATTTCTATTAGACCCGGAGATGTTTTAAAAAAAGCGAGGAGGTGATATTGCAGCCAAGTTATCAAAACTCCCCGGAACCCCGTGGGCAAAGTATCCAGGAGAAAAGCACCTCCCAGGATATAGCTACTGTGGCCCCGGAACACGATTAGATATCAGACTCGATGATCAAAATCAGCCCAAACCCGGTGAGTATCCAATAAACGCTATCGATAAGGCGTGTCATGCTCATGATGTTGCTTACAAAAGTAGCGATCTGCAACAGCGTCATATCGCGGACGTAAAATTAATTCACGCGTTAAATGCTATTCCTGATAAATCCTTCAAAGAAAAATTGGCCTCATGGTTGGTAAAATCGGCTATGAAAGGTAAATTAATGACTGGAAGCGGAGCTTCTCGCGCTGGTAATTGAAAACGCTAGCATTTATAATAACAACATGGAATCCATCTATTATTCTCCGAGAGGATACTGGAAGGGGAAGGCCGCAATTGGTAAGCTTGCAAGCGCTGCAAAAGTAACGAGGGCCGTTGCGGCTAATTGGTTATCCAAACAGGCTATATGGCAAATCTATCTACCACCGCCTAAACAAATCAACTTCTCGCGCTTTGATGTTAGCGTACCTAATGAAGTTCATCAGGCTGATATACTATTTCTGCCGCATGACAACGGTTACAAATACGCGCTAACCGTAGTTGATGTTGCGAGTCGATACAAACAAGCGGAGCCGTTAAAAACAAAGTCAGCAACTGAAGTAGCCGCTGCGTTTGAAAGAATTTATCGAAGAGGTCCTCTGCGCTGGCCAAATCTATTACAAGTTGATCCTGGTAGTGAATTTCGCGGCGCTGTTTTATCAACGCTGAAACATCATAGCGTCGCGGTACGACGAGGTCATACTGCGCTACATCGTGATCAGGCAATTGTTGAACGATTCAATCGGACTCTTGCTGAACGGTTATTTGGATATCAATACGCGAAGGAATTCATCCAAGAAAAACGATCTCGTGAATGGGTCCAGAGGTTGCCAGGCGTAATTGCAGCGTTAAATAACGAGATTACCCGAGCAATCAACATGAAGCCCAGCGACGCGATTAAAGAAAAGTATATACCCGGAAGATCAAAAATAGATAGCGTTTCCAAGCCGATTCTCGGCGATGTCACTGTTAGATATCTGTATGAACCAGGAGAGCTTGAAGGCGGTAACAAAAGAGCTACTGATCCTATCTGGAGTGTTACCACACATAACATATCAACGATAACACGATCAGCTAATAGACCACCGATCTATAGACTGGATCCAACTGCCCCACAGCGGGGGTTTACACGCGAGCAACTACAAGTGATACCTGACGATACTCAATTACCCCCGCGTGGTCTTAACTAGCGCCGTTGCGTCTATTGCACTCAAGACAGGTCAACCTCACATTGTTTTTGACATGACCGAGACTGTTATCGATCCTGTCCACGGTAAATTGGCGAGCGTCTTTATCCGAATAACGCCAACTCATTATACAATTGCAACTCGCGCAGTGATTATTCTGTTGTTGTCGTAACGCAATTATTAATTCGGCATCAATATCAAAACGCCGTTGTTTTTTTTTTTTATCCTGTTGGCGGTAACCCGAGAGTTTTCTATCAATGACGCTTGCATCGATGGTGACTCCGTCGGTGACTCCGTCAACAACAATTCTTCGAAGCTGATTTATCCTCCGTACTCGGGACACTGCAAGATAGACTAGATTTGACCATTCGATGCGATTATCAACTATCCAAACAATTGTGTCCGTGATAGTTAGTCCCTGCGAGGAATGTATTGTCGTTGCGTATCCTAGCGTCCACGGGGATTTATCAGCACGTAGCGCGTCCTTGACGACGCTGATATCAACGAGCACGATATCATTCAGCACGAGAATTTGTTTTTTTGTCCCTGACGCTGTCGGGCCCGGAATTTCAACTTCAATGTTCTGCCGCCGTGTATCCGCGGGTCTATAACATAACGGCACTGGGCGCGTTGGAAACTTTTCCTTATGCAACGTAAACAACTTCCGCTGAAGTGTGTCTCTGACTATCTTTCTACTCGCTACAATTAAATCGTTTGGTCTCCATGTTTCCCAAAATTCATTTAACGGCGTTTCCGGAATCACCTCGCGGATTATTTCACACTGAATTCTATCCGGCTGTAATCTGATTAATTTTTTAACCTCACGCAGTTGTTCATCAAGTGCCCGGTAATCAGTATCGGTTTCTTCATAATAGTCCACAAAACCCTTTAACCAATCATGTGGGCCCTCGCCGACAAATGGTGGTGGTTGACCATGGTCGCCACACATGATCACCGCTGTATTCGCGAGCAGCAACCAATCAAGAAACATTTGTAAAACATCTAACGAAACAGTACATATTTCATCCCAGATGATAACCTCAGGAATAAATTTTTCCCCCATTCGATCAGGAGTCCACTCACCGCCGCTGTATCGAAAAATGCTGTGATAAGTAATGGCGTCAACATTTCGGTGTTTTATCTCTCGCGCTAGTCTATGGGTCGGTGTAAGCACGATTATACTTGCCCGCGTTCGAAATAATTCAATTGCCCGAGTCGTCTTTCCTGACCGGCCACAGCCGCTTAAATAAACTGTTTTGTGTCTACAAATTGGATCAGAACACGGTGGTGCATTAGACCATTCTGACAATTTATCACCGCGTAGGTAATTGTTTTCAACGGTGACATCTGCTGACGGGGAATAATCGCGTCGTATTTCATTTTTAATTCTCCATGTACCCCAACTCTCGTCCGGACTAGTAAACTACGTTTTCCTTATACTTTACGTCAATATAAAATGAATCAACGGCTACTCTAACCGCGGTGTCGGGAAATCTATTTATCATCGAGAATAAATTGATAGCGGCGTAACCCAGCATAGACGCCCTCAAATGGGGGTATGCTGGGCTGTCTCCATCGCTGTAGGTAACAACTGTACCCAACCTTGTTCCATTGGACAAGAAAGCTGTTTCGCAGTTCACGTATCTATTTTTCGCCGCTGCGTCCTTGATTACGAAATCATATTCTGCGTCATCTATAATCAGCCGTGAGCAATATCGTTTGTAGTCGCAGTTTTTTCCACCTTGTGTAAACTTACCAATTATTCTTCTACCGAGATCTTTTGCCTCGCGGTTTCGTTGGTTGAATATCCTCCTGGACCATTCGACGATATATTCCTCGTCGGCATCGATGTGTTTTCTGGATTCGTCAATTATGCTATCTAGACGCTCCGGTTCTGGTAACCAGACTTCAGTCTGCGCTCGGTATGATATAATCGCGTCACTGACAATCAACGAAACTAGCATTTTACAATCAATCATATACCGTAGCAGCGCTATTGGCAGCCACTTCTTTTCAGCCATGTGTCTACCGATCCAAATATAGCAACAGCGATGAAGTCCTGCCGCGAGCTCAAATGATACTATGCGAGCGAATCCGGTTAAATCAAAATCAGGCAGTGGTCCATTAATAGCAACACGAGTCATTTCATGTCTGGGGTGTCCAAATCGTTTGAAATACTCAGCGGCGGATCCATACCCGAGAAAACTCGCTGGATAACAGGCAACCATATCAACGGAAATCATAGCGTCGCGGTT
The DNA here is from genome assembly GCA_028554795.2 of Sinohyriopsis cumingii. Taxonomy (NCBI): domain Eukaryota; kingdom Metazoa; phylum Mollusca; class Bivalvia; order Unionida; family Unionidae; genus Sinohyriopsis; species Sinohyriopsis cumingii. The sequence goes on along the minus strand of CM068834.1, from coordinate 77,135,698 downwards.
GTATTCAGTGTTCCATAGTCCACCGTGATAGTATTCCAAACAACTGGATTGTACATCCGGTAGAAATTCCTTGCGTGTTGGACTCCACGCATTTTTCCTTGCTGCGACATGAGCCGCAACCGATGAAATCGTAAAACAATTTGTTAGCAGTTGTTCATCATGCTCTTCAAATTCTATGGCGGTTTTTTTCATCTTGTTGTGAAACGCTTCAGTGCGGTATAATTCACCGTTTGGTCTTACAAACTGATCAAAGGTATCCGCATCGTTTTCAGCGCTGCGAAGTAACCACACTGATACAGGGTCGTTTTTACACAAACAAGCAATAGCATCAAATAGTTTCCTCTCCTCGAGAAAACTATCCTGTATAAATTCTTCGGGTATATACTTTACTGTTCTATCCCGTGGAAATATTGTGATCGCGGGCGTCCATGCGTGTTCGTTATGATCAATAATTTTGATTGGGGCTCCCTTCGATTTGTACTTTGATTCGTGTAATACTTCACCGGTTATCGTTGTAACGGTTATTGGAAATCTCAACGACGTTTCTAATCTCGCTATGTCGCTGATGGTTGTTCCACGCTCGCGCACTGTCTCCTCCCACTGGTTGATTTTGATACGTCGTAAATCAGTCAATTTGTTTCCTCGACATGCATTTGTAAAATGCTCTATTATTCGTTCTGCTACACAATTTATCCCAGTTGACTGTTTCATCGGCGCTAGTTTTCCGATATCAGGTTTCTTATTTAACGGGTATATTCCATAAACAACTGCTGTTTCAGGATACGCTCGTTCATAGTATGGTCTGTCAATTCCGGTTAACAACCCCGGCTTGGAGTCGCGGCTAACAATGACTGTTTTCTTGTCGCTGAGAACTGGTTCAAATTTATCACGTATGATCCAATTACCTGATTCCACCCGGACAATGAATTTTACTCTGAAGAAATACTCGCTGGAGCCAAGTTGTGATATTATCGTTGCTGCGCGGTTGTCGTTCATGGTAGCATCAACAACGCCATCAATTCGAAATGTTGACCAACTATGAGATGCACCATCACGCTTGAATTCATTGATACAATCGCGTATTTTACTCAACAGGGTTCTATCGTTTTATTAACGCTTTTGGTGCGTCCTTGAGGACTCTATCGAGATTGAACTTAATATTTTTCCAGGGCTTAATTGCTGCTAATCTCTCGAACTCATCCATATAATTAAAACAAGTATTTAAATGAAAGAATATAGTATAATGAATAAATGCAAATGGTTGTTGATTGGGTCGACAACCCCGTGCAATAAATCATGTAGAGGTGAATTCTGCGGGTATCATTTACAAAGCGTTCGTAATGGTTCTCTTGGCCCCCTCCCGTGCTTGGTTTGCCACGTTGGTGTAAGAGGAAAATCGCAGTTGTGTATTAATTGTGGCGGAAAGCGATACAGAGAGTTAAAACGCTATTATGACAAACGAATAAAAAACGTCGTCATTGACCCCACCGCCGATTTCGTCATTAAAACCCCCCAAGACTACGTTGAAAGATTTATAATTAAACCAAATAATGAATTAGACAAGTAGTATTATTATACAAATGGGCCAAGAATTTCAGCCGCATCCTGTGCTCGTTAATTACGAGGCATCTCGCGACGGTGTTGTTAGAAATTGTAGACTGAAGAAGCCGGTTGGATGGAAAAATAATAAGGGGTATTTGATATTTAATGCTGGAGGGAAAATTTATCTTGTTCACAGGGTGGTATATGAAGCGTTTAACGGACCAATCGAGGACGGTCTCGTTATTGATCATATTGATGGATGCCCTCAAAATAACAGACTGTGTAATCTGCAAGCCATCTCTCAGAGTGAAAACAGTAAAAAAGGCCAAACTGGTAAGTGCTCAAAGCAAGCAAGGGGTGACAAATCGTTTCATACATCAACGCACGAAAAAAAAACATTTCACTCCATGAATGTGGCAGGAAAATATTTCGACATTTGTATAACCTCAGTACGATTTGTTGCAGAAGGAATACAGAATTCAGCGATCTCAAAAAAGACTGGGCACAGAATTCGATTTTCATATATAACAGAAATAAGGCCACCGGCGCCTATGGCGCTGACGAATTAGCACACTGTGCGGGGGTTTTCATTTTTTTTTATTTAAAAACAAGATGTTTTATAAGAATAATGAATATCGAAGACATCAATAATATATTAGCCGAGATTTCAAAATTAAAAAATCAAGGAATTGAATTATCTGATGGTCTCGACAGCGAAAAAATATTATCCGATTATGAGATTATTAACGAGCAATCGAAACGGGGGCGTTTTACCCTGGCCCGCGAGTACTTTTTTATAAAACGATTACAACATACGATTAATGAAAACTTGTACCACAATGACGCAAATGCATTCATTGGACTATTCACTGCCGTTGAAATAATACGAAAAAAACTCGGACGTGTTTATGAACGACGCCGGGAGATTTCTAGTAAGATCAAAAACATTAGAAGGATTATAGACGAAAACTCCGTGGAGCCCCCGATGGTACACTCGGCGGGAAATTAGAAATTGCTGAGCAATTTGCAATAATGGTAGGCGAATCACTTACTACTCGGCTAGCCAGAGAGCGGCTAGCGGCGCTTAAAAAGTTCATACCGTTACGAGACAGGGTTCGAGAACAACTTCAAACGCGGCAGCAACTACAAACTGATTTTACCGTTGGAAGCGAACAACTCTTTGCTCCGATAACGAGTGCAACCAAAGACGTGAAAACAGCGATATACGGGGATATTCCCGACGAAGAAAGAAAGAAAAAGGCGTCACTGCTTGGCGTACTTGAAAAGATAGCGGCTCAGACCGAACAAACAAAAAGGTCTTTGAGGTCACCACCACTCGCTATAACCGAACCACAAGAACCTTATGTTACAATGGCCGACGAAGAAGAACTAGGTGCTACCGCGAGAGAACCAGAAGAAGAAATACCGGAAGAAATACCGGAAGAAACACCGGAAAAAAAAGAGAAAGGGAGGAATATACCCCGTAATGTACTCAAGAAGGGCACAATAGATAAAATTAGAGGCTTCAGCAGCAGGGAAGAATTAGTTGATTTTACTGCCACAAATTTTACTAAGAGTACACGAGATAAGGAGCATATCAATAGCGGTTACGAGGAAAATGTAAAGGATATAAATGATTGGGCAAGAATAGTGCATTTAGCGAGTATACACAGGGACGAAATACCACGTGGTGGTGGCCCCGATTACAAAGCATTCCTCGATGAGGTTAAAAGGGCAAGACTAAAAAAATGAAAAGGATACTCTGTTGGTAAAGAATCCTACGGCGTTACCTGTCCTAACAGTGTTCTCAGTGATATATCACGGCTAGAGGTACTAATCGGAGGAAAACGAGCCGGAAATAACTCTCCGGAAATAATCAATGAGGCCGCTGATATTTGCAAGCGGTTATTTACGGGCGGTATCATGGACATTAGTGCGTATCGAACGCTCATAGACGAGTTAGTGGATGATTAAAAAAATTATAAAATTGTCGTTTTTTGGTCGTTTTTGGTCGTTTTTTGGTCGTTTTTTTGTCGTTTTTGGTCGGTTTTTACGGGTGAAAACCCCAGGAAATCATTTAGAGAAAATCGATGTTTTTGCTGAAAAATCGAAAAAAAAAAACGACTATAGGCAACGAAAAACGACCAAAAATGACTAAAAATCAAGAAAAAACCAGAAAAAACCGGATTTTTATCGAGGGCAAAAACCCAAGGAAATTTTGACAAAATGTATTCCGGTTTTCCACACGGCGGTGGGAAGCGGGGGGTGATCAATCACTAATTGGAAAACTGGTGTTTTTATAATAAAGATGATCATACATTACAACCACGATAAACCAGTACTCGTCTACGTGGTAAACTCGCGATTGCCTGTTTACCGCGCGTACTATGGAGATGGTCTCGGTAATACCATTGCGGGGTTATTTACAAGAATGGCTCCAAAAGTAGCGCCGTTAGCCAAACAATTAGGAATGAAGGCTATTGATGTTATTCGTGATAAGGGAATCAGCGCTATTGGAGATGTTGCCGGAAAGGCGCTTTCAGCCGCGCGGGACAAACTAATGTCGTTGGTGAAATCCAGGGGATTTTCAAAAAGAAAACAGATGCCATCAACGACAGTGATGCCTGCAAATGTCAGTAAAGTAATAAATAACGCCGTGGAAGAAAAACTAGAGTCGTTGGCGGCGACGACCCCCTCGTTGGCGGCGACGACTCCCTCGTTGGCGGCTCAGTCATCCGCCGATGCGGCAACCAACGCGCTCATGAACGCGATAGCGGGGAGTGGTCTACGACGAAAACGACGTTGATGGATTTCAATTGAAAACACCGACATGAATAATAATAAAATGTTTGCGCGAACCGCTGATCCCGCGTTTGATATGGATGCCCCAGTGCGCAGGGATGATTCTGTCCGTGATTATCAATTTTATTCTTATTATGCAGCGCAACCTGACCTACGATCGCGAATTGAACTTCAAGTTCAAGATACCAGTAAATATTTTTTGCCGTGTGAAGCGTTTATCGAAATTGAGGGAGAACTCGTGACAAATGCTGCCGATAATGCACCATACGCAGATGACGATCGTGTTCGAGTTGGCTTCGTCAACAACGGTATCATGGCGTTATTTGAGAGCGCCAGATATCTTATTGACGGGCGAGAAATTGAATCAATAGAACGCGAGGTTGATGTTGCAACGACGATAATTGGGTTAGCGAGATACTCGGATGATTATACAAGATCGGCGGGCCCATCTATGATGTTTGCGAAGGACACCACTAATAACGCTGATCATCTTCAGTACGTTAACGTGCTGACGGAAAGAGATACCGCAGTTGACCCACAGGCTGAAGCAAATAACCCAGACCGCAGAGCAAGACCAGGCGCTAATTTCAATATTATAAAGAGTATCAACAATGATTACAATCTAGGATTCGCAGTAGGAGTAGAGATGTTGCAAAGACCACGCCGACAGTTTTCATGCGCGATTCCACTCCATCACATATTTGGATTCTGCAGAAATGTCAGAAAAGTTATCTATGGGGCTAAGCATACAATCGCGCTAACGCGAAGGGGCGATGATAACAATGCAATATGGCGTGCTGCTGGCGTCGCTGCCGGTAAAGTCGTTTTAACTAAAATGGCATTGTGGATGCCGGTGCTGACTCCATCAGTTACCACGGAAGCACGATTGTTATCATTTATGGAACAGGAAGGAAAATCGTTGTTGAGTTGGCTAGCGGTAACAACTGATGCTAAAGAGGATAACGTCGCCGATACGTTTACATGGCACTTGGCGTCAAAACAGGGTGTTTCAGCCCCGCGTCATATATTCATAGCGCTACAGAATAGGGAACGATTGGGTAATCAAGAACGCAGCCATATGATATTTGATCAATTAGGAGTCAGGGATGTTTCGCTGAGAATAAACGGACAACAGGAACCATCCGAGGATATACAGCTTAATTACGGCGACAACCATATCGCACGTGTGTACCATCGATTGCTGTCATATATGGGTCGTGATCAAAACGTCGACACTGGTTTGCAAATATCACAACTTGATTTTAAAAAGCTGTATCCGATTTATTATTTTTCGTTGGAACATCTTAATTTAACGAGACAATCCGTCGTTGATATACACTTCCGAGCTCGTATAGCCCCGGGTGGTGTTAATTACAGAGCGGTTGCTGTCATTCTCAGCGATAAATCAATGCTGTTGGAAAGTGTTGGTGGACGAATGAGAATCATTGATGCACCAGTGGAAAACATGTAATTGAAAGCACAAACGCGTTTACAATAAAATGTCGTATAGCGTCGTCAGTGTAGAGTTGACTGATGGTCAAGTCAAGAAATTACGATCAAAGTCGGCTAAACAATGCGGGACCACAATAACGCTGAAGCCGTCGCAGATGGCGGGTGGTAATCATAAGATATCGTTGACGGCGCGTCAAATAAAACATTTCAATAATGCGATGAAGAATAAAAAGGGTGTTCAAATAGATTTCTCGGCCGCAGCGATTAAAAACATGGAAAAGACCGGTGGGATATATCCGCTGTTAGCTGCGATTCCAGCGTTGATTGCCGCGGCCGCACCAGCAGTGGCTAAGGCGGCAGCGTTAGGAGCCGTTGGTACCGCGGCGGGAATGGCACTGAAAAAGGCAACCGGGAAAGGCTATAAAAAAAACGATCCGTGGCCGGAAAGGGTCTAAGACTACCGGGAACCCCGTATTCATGGTACTCGGGAAAGGGTCTAAGACTACCGGGAACCGTTTATTAACTCCTATGTCTAATTTTGATTTATTGACGCCGCAAACGCGCTAGCGATAAAAAACTTCAGAGGTGTTTTTATGAGGGATCAATTACCGGCGGCACCAAGGAATATTGAAACAGGCATAATTAACCTCGATGGGTCCTCCGGAGCGGGAACTCATTGGGTTGCATACGCGATTGATCCGCGCGCGATCGTCTATTTTGATTCATACGGGTTAGCCCCGCCGAACGAGTTCATGCGGTATATCCGGGCGTGTTCAGCCCGGGTTTTTTATTCCACGCTGCCAACACAGCGATTAAGTGACCCACCGATATGTGGCCGTGAGGTATTGAACGTACTCGCGGCGATTTCATCATCGCGGAAACCACCTCATGTGGTTGTAAACGAATACACTAGTGGGGTCGTAGAGGCCCGGCGGGTTAATTAGAAACGCTGTTTTTTTTTACAATAACGATGATTGATATTTGGGGACGACCTATTTCGGCGCTAAAAGGATCCACGGAAACGCCCGCCACCGATGACATAAAAAAACTAATCGAGGATGAAATCGCTGATACGTTGAATTTAACCAGTGTTGACCCAGGTGAAATAGTTGTATTTCAAGACCGCCAGGGTAAATTGAAATCCAGTAATGTGTCGCTGGATGACATTTTAATACCACAGCGTGATGCCGCCGAGGACACTATCGCGTTGTATACCAGCGACGGACGACTCAAACCGGGTGAACATCTATCGACGATAACATTAGTCAAAGACGGTTTTATAAGGTTGGATAGATCGGTGACCGAACTTGACACGCGGGTGAAAAAATCTGTCGCCGATATACAGCTCACTACCGCTAGTTTTTTCGGGACCCCGACGGTAACCGAACCGAATCTTGCAACAATAAAAAATACTATTTCGGAGTTTACAACGCTGTCGGGCCAATTTTACACGTTACGAGAAAATGTTAACAGGATCGATGACAACTTTGATAAATTCTTTGGTAAAAAAAATACCAAGCTGGATGAGATTACAACAACTATAAATGATATCACTGCGTATAGACAGGAAATAGAAACAATCAAAACTGATGTTGCAGCGAACAAAAGGAGTATAGACGTGCATGAACGGGAAATAGAAATAATCGGCGCTAATGTTGCAACGATCATAAATAATGTAGACTCGCATGGACGGAAAATAGAAACAATTAAAACTGATGTTACAACGATCATAAATAATGTAGACTCGCATACACAGGAAATAGGAACAATCAAAACTGATATTGAAGCGAACAAAAAGGGTGTAGACGCGCATACACAGGAAATAGGAACAATCAAAACTGATATTGAAGCGAACAAAAAAAATATAGACGCGTATTGGCGGGGAATAGGAATAATCAAAACTGATGTTGCAGCGAACAAAACAGGTATAGACGTGCATACATATGAAATAGGAACAATCAAACTTGATGTTGCAGCGAACAAAAAAAGTATGACCGAGAATACACGGGAAATAGAAACAATCAAAAGTAATGTTGCAGCGAACAAGAATAATATAAACGCGAGTTGGCGGGAAATAGAAATAATCAAAACTGATGTTGAAGCGATTAAAGACGGACTACCGAGAGTAGCAGAGCAATTCGAAAAAATAAAAACCCCTCATGAGAACATCATCAACACAGTATACACAATTCGGCATGGATCATTCGATTGGACTCCTACACAGAATACAGTAAATATTACCGCAACTGTTAAGGGCATTTATCGATTGACACTGGTTTCAATGATGCAGTTTAATATATTATCGTCGAGTTCATCCGGGTTTAACAATACAATATCAACAATTATAGACAAGAACGCAACTGAACAGTTTACAATTTATGCCGTTGATAGAAATTTAGCCGGGGCAAACATCACATGGTATGTGGAATTTGTAGCGAATCTAATTAATTAAAAACACTAGCTCTTTTAAAATAAAAATAACCACCAGAGTAATTGAATCAGAGGTATCACCGACGTCACATCAATATCGATTCGATACCGCAAAAGAATTCTCCGCGAACTTGAAAACGCTTTCCGAACAATACCGCGCAAAAATAAAAAAATACCGCCGAAAAATAACCGCCATCGACGCGGTCGTGTACTCGGTGTCGGGTATAGTAGCCGGTACCGGTGTTATTTTATCCACGGTGACCACGATAGCCCCGATCGCTGTTCCAATCGCTATCTCCGCGATGACAACAATTGCTGGAGTCGCCAACGCAATCACTAGGAAGATATCATCGTGTTTTCAGAAAAAACTCGACGAGTATACAGTAAAACATCAAATAGTGTCCGACGCGTACTCGAAATTATCCGGGTTGATCTCGTTGTCGATTGATAATTTGTTCATATCCGATGCTGAATTCTCCACGATGGTCCAGTTGTATAGCTCCGCGATGTCAAAAATCGAGGATTTTCAACTGGAAGCCGGAACCACTTCAATGGCTTAAAACAAGCAGGTTGTTAATATTCGGTGTCAAAATTAAACACTAAAAACAACGAATAATAATAATGTCGCTGAACCCCGAAGGGTTTCAATTACTTCAGCGGATCGCGGAGAATACCACTCCGGTACAAACAAATATGATATCGATAACGTCAACAAAACCCGAATTCAGTGTGAACTTTCCATCACCGGTTCCAGTGAAGGAAATAGCGCTGGCAAAATTGCGAATATATCACAGTTGGCCTAATATCCGAGCGGACGCATTTAACGGACAACAACCTAATAACTCGCTGGTTTTTGCATGGACAAATAAACCCGATGGAACCCCAGACTGGAAGGAGGTTACAATACCAACTGGGTCATACCAAATAGAGCAAATCAATAAAGAATTTCAACGCAGGATAAAATCGATCACAGGAAAAGAATCAAAAATCGCTATTACGGTTCATGAACCGACGTTATCGTCGACGATTGAAATAAGCACACCGGGGTATATGGTTGATATTTATAACAGTTCAATAAGAACCATACTAGGATGGCCTAAGAATCCACCTCATGAAATCCCCGCGGACTTGCACACGAATAAGCAATCGTATCATGAGATTACCCCCCGGTATCGAACTGATTGGTCTATTATAAAAGGCGCGTTATTACCCAGCAAGTTTATATTTCAAGACAGGAATACCATGCAATGGCATTTTCCGTATAAGGAAACTCCTAAATTATCCGCCCAGGCCACAGTTGGTTTAAATGATATCGCTGGTGATTTTATCGAGATTAATCGTAATTACCAATCACAACTAGAACAGCTACGGAAAACAAAAGCACGAAAACACGTTGAGGTGTTAAATCAACTTATATCAGACATGGAATATATCAATGAACGAATCGTTAAAACAATATCCGATAGCAGCGATGATAATAAACAAAAATTCCTAACCGAGTATAATATCGCAGAAGCCGATTTACCCGATTTCAGGTTTCCAGGATACAACGTGCCAGAACTAAGAAAGTCTCTTAATGATTTTCTCAGTCCATCAACTTATATCCTCAGACACGATAACGGAGATGATGGTAGGCATATTGCTCCATACAACGTAAATATCGCATCGGTGATAGCGATCAATCTAGTGTGTGATGCTATCGAAGGGAGTTACCAGGTGGATACCAAGCAATCAAATCAGGCTCAACAGGGGTATATCCTTTATTCATTTTCACCAACAGCCCCTCCGGGATTCTTAATCGTTGAGAGTCCGATTAATCCGGTCTATATGCGATGCCATAATCGGTTTTTAACAAGAATTAATTTCAGACTTACCGATCAGTCAAATAACCTAATTGATCTACAAGAGGAGGAGTTAGTGATCACTCTGTTTGTAAGATCATAGCAGCAGGGGGGGGGGGGCGATGACATTGACGCGGTCGTCGCTGTGTTTACCGGACGCTGACGACGCTGGGATCGGCGCGCAGAAGGTATTAATTAAACCAAATGACGTCCGGACAATTGTCGATTTGGCCCCTCGACGATGACAACGACGACGACGTCGTTTTTTTTACCGGGCGCTGACGACACCGGATCCGCTGAGTGCAGAAGGTATTAATTAAGCCAAATGACGTTTGGACAAAATGTCCGATTCGCCCCCCCCCCCCCCTGCTGCTCCTTGCGTTTCCTTCGGCGTTAGTAAATAGGCATTGGGTCTCGCAGCAATAGGCCCACGTATTTTCAGTGTAACACCAGCTGTATGTTGTGCCTTGATTACGTCCGCACTTGTTGTCAGAACGACAAATACTGTTACCAATGGTATAGGTGGCTCAATTGGGTGTATCTCTACCCATGACACTCAGCGTATCCTTCAAATTGTCCACAGTCGTATTTGTATTGCTGGTAGCCTGATGCAGTGTTGGAATACAACTTGGATGTTGAAGCAGAAATAGGCTAAGTAGGAGCGGTTTATACGTCAGGCTCACTCTAGAACAGAATGCAAAATATCAATTAAACAGACCGTCGATTATCGTTTTCCTATTTAAAGATTTACTTGCAGATGGACATCAAAAAAATACATAGTTTTAATTGATAACCTATGTTAGCTCAATCGCATTGTGATACAAATTCAAAAAGCCAGCTAATAGACCTCTGGTCTATTCGGCTGATTGGAAATTAATCGCAGCACATATTTACAAAGAATATCTCCCAACACTAGGCTAATTAAAAATCGAGGTAAACCTATCTAACAATATCATGACTTGCTCATTTAGGGACACAATTGTTGCGTTTGAATTATCTAAGCATTTTCATAAAATGCAATTTTTTATATATAATATTGATATAACTTTAGGAAAAGATTGTGATTGATGGATAAGTTCTTGAATATGTGTGTTGTTGCCTAATATATTTGTTAATGCGTCCAAAAGTTTACGTTAGAGAATTAAGTTATATTATACAGTACAGAAACAACGTTAACTGCTGATTCAGCGAAGTTTCTTTATTGCGCTATCGGCAAATGTTCCCATAATTACGCATCAATTGAACAAAATATTTTAGTAAGGCTATGAAGCCGAAGCTAAGCGTAAGAGATCTGACCTAAATATACATTATGTTTATGAAGAAGAAATGTGCTGCAGAAATGCGTTCGTAATGTTCCGTAAATCCTGATGCACGGAGATTTATATAAATCGCCTAAAGCTGTGGCTGTGTCATGTTATGGAGCAAGGTTGTATATGATTCGGTTTTAGTTCGTTCGAAACATTTAAAACATTGTATATTCTTTTGTATTATATGGCATTAAGCATGGAATGGATTGTTTTATGAAAAGTTAAGACTTTATGAGCATTGAATGAATTGTACAATGAAAAGTTAGACTTTACGAGCATTGAATGAAGTGTGCAATGAAAAGTTAAGGCTTTATGAGCATTGAATGAATTATGCGATGAAAGGTTATACTTTGTGAGCGTTGAATGAATTGTGTGATGAAAAGTTAGACTTTATGAGCATTGAATGAATTGTTCAATGAAATGTTAAGACTTTATGAAACGTTTACCTGTATTCGGAATCTTAGTAATGATTTTGTTGTGCAAATGATTTCGCTTCATTCTTCATGCACCTTAATAGTTAATGACGGAACACAATAAATTTACAGAACATACTTTTTTGGTATTTAATATCAAACTTTTGTCTAAATTTGCTTTAAGTACAAATCATTTAAGTACTAGTTTGAAACATTCAATTCCATAGCATTTGTCTATCTTTATATCATTCGATATTATGTTATTTACATATGTTATTTAAGGCAGAAATTGTAAGCTTGAATATTATAATAATTGCTTGTGTACTTTTATATATCTAATATTTTCACTTCATGATTATGCATTTTTCTGTATCCAGAATGTTTAACATGATGCGTAAAGTTTATATATCAAATGTTTGTATAGTTTAATTGGAATAAAAACTCGACTTCACATTATAAACTTCTGTTTTTCTTACAGTCCAAACCTATAATATAAGTCACATGGGTCATGTAGGCATTCAACACCCATAAACTAAGTAATGGCTGTCACTGTTTAGAGTTTCATTCTACCTACCTTTAATTGGCAAGTATTCAATTCATTTGGATGAATAAAGAGCCATATTCCTTTGGAAGAGCATTATTTATAATACCCAAGATGTGCATAAGGCAAAATTAATGTTAAAGTATGTAGACATTTTGGACGAAATGAACGTAAAGGTGTGTTCTAATGCATTCCATATTGTGATGTCACAATGAAATCATCTAATTTTGTTAAACACTTTCGTACTATCCTCGATTGTGATGATTCCACACGACGCGCTTTTATTTTGACCTAAGTATAGATATTGACACCATTGTAAAAAGTCTATAGTGACAGATAATTTTCCTCTAGAAGTTTCTTGTTGACAGTTAAGGCGCAGATCATTGAATAATCATAAACGAATAGACTTTTGTAATAGACAATTAGTGTTGAATTTTTAAAGAACACTTGTACTATAATACCTCTCTGCACACCATTTACGATACTATCGATGTCGCTAGGAATGACATCTCCATAAACGAGGCAATAACATTGATTTTCTTTCTTTGGATCTCATAGTCCTTCTATGCTTATGATTGGGGCATGATTGTGTAAAGAACTTTACATAAATAACCATTACATAATAATATAATGGAGAATAGAAGCAAATGTCTTTAATAACAATGTAATTAGAAACGGGCCTTAAAGTTTTGTCCATTACAGAGTCAGTACAAACGTATTACTTAACTTTGCATATGTCTCACAACTGCTTTCAGATGACCTATTTTATAGACGTAAATCTTCGATGTGTATGCACACATTTATAATGATATTATCGTACGATAAGAAAGGTTGTAAAATTTGCTTTAAGGAAAATTAATTAAGTAATATTAATCGCACAGAGGATTCTACATTCGCCATCTACTTCTACATCAATATCGAAATTCAATAGTACCCATATAAATCGTATTATAATTCACTCTTAATAATAATTCCATTTTAAAGTTAAATGATGAGCCTACAAGACTATCGTCTTGTCTGAGTAGATTCATCAGTTTTCTTCTCTTTCCACACTCAATTTAATTGTTAAAGAAAACATTTCTATACGCTTAAATTCACGTGCTGAAGTTTGTAGTTTGTAAGTCCAAGCACCACGCTAAATAGGAGACTAGTCGATCTTTATCTTGCAGATGGTTATAGAAACCATCTTTGGCTGATTTAACGCTCGATTCCAAGCTGGCCTCTGCCTGTTATTTACACCCCAATGAGGTGGTTTAAATATTTGATTTCTTTTCGACATATCAAAATGATATTTCAGTGCATTCAAGGGTTTCTTGATATCATATATATCTGAGAGGACGTGAAACACAATTTTTATCAATGTTGTCAACTGGTTAAAATCATATCGGTAATAATAGCAAAAACGTGGTTGCAATTAGATAAAATACAATCCTTAATACGGACGCCAAAAACCGAATAGAACACGTTAGGTGAGATGTGGAATGGTTGAAACTGAATGTCATCTCTGGCGACAAAAGATATCGATATATTTTTGTACGTGAATAACGTATGCAAGACTAGTAATAAAAATCGACAGCAACATTATATCGTCATGTTTCCCTTTAATGCTCATGGATAAAATATCAAAACTCGATATTTTCTCTATTGTAAATATAAATACAATTTTGGCGGGTGTTATACAGAATGTCTCGATCACAATCATGAGACAGTATCCAATTAGTCCGCTAAGAACAATGCATGTAAAAAGAAGACATTTTGTAAACTTTAGAGTAGTGTCAGAAAAAAATTGATGCAATATCACTTACTGTTGAACGGGAAAGTAAATATATTTTGAGATACATTTCCAAAGTAGGTTATGCACATATATCTTTTTTTTTACATAGTTGTTCTTGTCAATGGCAAATATTAAAGGTTTGATGATATATTGATTGCAATATCTAGTGGAGCAATTCAACCTTCCACAAAAACTCACTTTGGAATTGCCAGCGCTGCATATCCTATACATGTGAAGGCGCAGAGCAGATCAAGTGCGATTACTAAACGTCCCGGACCATACATATTCGAATTTGGATATGTACAGTCTTCCATGGCGTTAGTCAGGGACAAGTTATTTGTTTAATTTAGTAAAACTACTCGAGCAAGACGTACATATCACACTTTAATCACTTATATCTCCAAACGGTTAGCTATTCATGTTTACTGGGAATACTAAATGCCTGGATCAAACACCACGTATTCATTCAAATCATTTTATGCTACAATGCTTGGTTATTGACAACTGTATCATTTTCCTAGATTTATTGAAGATTTATTTTCAGTTCTTTAAATGATTTTAATATATTATGTTTGCGTAACACATATATCCTTGAGAGAATCACCCTTTGATATCAATAGACCAAGAAACTGCAATCAAATTTATGAAAATCAAATTATCATCATATGTGTCCATGTCTTTTATAATCTATTAAGAGTCAATTCTTATTCCTTAATCATTTAAATTCTAAATGCTAAGAGTCTAACTCAATGTGCGCTATTGCGTTTGAAAAAAGAAAGGATTACATGTAACTGCTGAAATTGAGTCTGCGAGTATTATTCCTACAAAGAGATATAAGATAGTCTTGTTGCAGCAAGAAATGTCAAATATGAAGCAAAGATATGCTCAGCAATATTACGTTGACAATTTCCCATTGCTAAAACGTATCGACCCTGCAGGAAATAGGTTTCGAGTTCATACAAACAATATACCAGACCGGTTTAGGTTGGAACATAGTCCACTATTTATGTCAACAGAACTGACAAATGCAGCATTTCATTAAGGAAATCTCATGATAGTATTGAACCTCATAAAGCCTGTGCAGCGCAGTATATTAATAAAACTAACGATCATGTGCAGAAAATCCCTAAGGTTGCAGTCTTCAGATAGGAAGAGAATAAAAGTCTGATGGAAGTACAGATGCTTCCATATCCAAGCAAGATATATAGTATCTTAAAATAACATTGCTAGAACAAAACTGAAACCTTAAGCTCCCTGAAACATAAATATTTTGTGAAAGTGTTTCCTTGTTATTAAATGGATTATAAGCCATCCATCTTCTCGGGCCTCATCAAACGTTTGAACCGATTTAGAAAATACAACACCTAATCCATAATGTATACTTACCTTTTCATTTCCTCAAAATTGTGTTGAAGAAAGGTTGTTTCGGATAAGTTTTTATCTAGCAGATCGTATCGTTAAGCACCTCTGTAGTGATGATAGATAGTTGCCCAAGACGATTGCCTTCAAACGAGTATTACTACTGAACAGATTTAGTTGTATTAGCAAGTACCCTGTAGTTTACGAATCTTTCTGTGACGTAATTGGACTTAGTGTCGTCTGCGGCGTTTGTCGGTTAATTGATTGAGAGTTATCTTTACCAGCGACCATTTTCTTTGTGGCGTAAACTTTATCATCTGGTAGCTGAATTAATTTATGTTTTGAAATAATGATAAATTATCGTCTAATTTTTATATTGAACAGGTTAGCATCTCGGTAAACTTGAAGTATATTTGAGTATCGATATTTCAGAAATGGTTCCGTAGATAACTGCACTAATTAGTTAGTACTCAAATAAATAGAAACATTGATGGGAACTTACCTCACTGTTTCAGACTGGCGTAGCTCCGCGGTTGTCACTTTGTTTTTATACTGATGGATAAAGTGTCACCTCAGGTCATAAAGAGAATCTCCTCTTAGGCAGATATCGGTGCCTGTCTGATAGGTGATAAAGTCAGAGCATGCATCTGAGTAGAAATGTTTTTAACTGCTCTGGTCGTTAATGTGACAACTGACCCTTAAATACATTAAACTGAGTTAAAAGTACATATAACTGACCTTCCAACACTTGGTCAAAGTAGGTAAAATCTCGCTAAATAACGAGTTTTAAGTCGAATGGATGCTTAATGTTAAGAATGATCCAACTTCGAATCCTAACAATTTCAAAACGCATATTAATTATACAGATATAACACAAATTAAATTACGTTAAAAAATAATTACTTAAGATATTATTTTTTCTTCGCGCAAATAACATCGGCTTAATGTAAATCGCCGTCTTACTGAAAATTTGTATGTTGGGACAATTCTAATTTTGCCTTAATATCGTATTTTTTAAACAATTATATTTATCAATTTTACTTCCGGTACGAATTTAAGTAAAAACTGAATTTCTTTATTTCGTCGTAAAGATAAATTTGTTTTCATAAGTAAATCGTCGTAATAATAAAAGAAATTGTAAGTACTCTCCATCTCTCTCTCTCTCTCTCTGGAATTTGTTGATGTTGATGTTCGATCAAACGTTCAGCAATTTATCAGTCTGGTACTGGACCTATCAAATCTATCACTCGAGCCGAGGATACACTATCGTAGTAACTGAGAGTACCACTCACTCACTCTCTCTCTCTCTCTGCTCTTGTACATGATGACATCAGAAGGTGATTATATCTTGTATATCTGACTGCTGTTGATTAGGTAGTTGCATGGTGCAGTTACTAAGGTGTATGTAACAGTCTTTTTATATATAAAATGTTATACAGGACTGCGAAAGAAGACCTAAATTTATTTTTAACTCTTGCCTCGTTAATAATGCCACTTAGTAGGATAATGTAATTACTGTAAGTAATGAAGGAAGATGATTAAAAACATTGCGACATTCAGTGTGATTTCTTCCATGACATCAAGAATTAACTTTTATCGTATCTGCCCACGCAATGCGACAGTAACTCGGACAAACAATTCAGAGTCATTACTTGTCTTGTCGCGTACAATGGCATCAGCAGATGGTCTTACTTAAATGACATACCTGTACTTAATTTAAATCCAGCCATGTAGGTTACTAACGTAATTAAATGTACGTGAATCTGGCTCCTGTAGGAGCTGATGGACCGAAAGAAAAATGTGTCACTTGATATCACGCACTATTCATATTGATTAACTCCTAAAATATTGACATTCTTCTGTTCGTAAATATAACATTCTACCTGTTTTTGTTTATGCCTAAGATAAGTATTTTTTACAACAAGCGTGACAAGTGAATTACCATATTTGATTGACAGTGATAATTTTACATAAGGAGCTCAGAATTGCAAATGAAATACACTCTTCTTTCATTACATTATGCATGGCAGAAATTTTGTTCGCAGTATTACTGAAGCTTTAGCGGTGTTCTGATTTTGTTCTTGTAGCCCTGACTATTTTAAGAAATGTATTTGCAAATGGATCAGCAATAAATTCAAAGATTGTATACGTTCATCTTCATTAACAAAGAAAATCCCATGACAAGTATAAAACAATACATGTACTACACTTTGTAAATTGAAATCAGTATGATATGTGTTTCATTGCGCATGTTCATTGCAGTAAAAAGCAAATCAATATTGTTACTATCAGTTAATCCTAAACACATAAGCCCACACTTTCAGTAATTAATTCCCTCGCAAGATGATTGGAGGGAGGCGGGAGTCATTAGGGAAGGTAAAACACAGTTTTGTCTGTGCAAAAAGTGAAATGTTGTTCTCAGCTACTTTTGGCTACTTTTTCACAGTTATGGTTGGGTAAAGCGATGTAAGAATCAATTCTCTTTGGCAGGGAAGGGGTAAAACTTGTTGATTAGGTCATTTGGATTAAGATCAATAAATAACAAAAAGAGTGAAATATAACATTTTTCTATCCGTACAGCATCATTCCTACGCCTCCATCATAGGCATGTTTAGTTTTTTCACTGACATGTTCAAATGATGGTGTATTTCAATAATTTATCTTTGATAACGAAATGACCAGCATAATTGACAACACTATTTTGTTCCTTATTGCTTTACAGTATAGCATGCGTTTTATCTACTTAGTTATATATATAACAAGTTTGATTTAAACAGCTTGGATGCAATTATTTGTTTTATTCGAAAAAAGTAGGAGCATATAAAGTTTTACTCACTAAGAGAGACCAAATGGATTTTTTTTTCTGTGATACTAGACTTTCATCTTATTTCATATTTAAATGTGCAAGTGAATTATGACTAACTTGCATCAAACAATGAATATTTTAAAGAAATATTTCAATGTTACTTGCAGAAAATTTCATTAGTAATCTAAACTAATACAGTAAAAACTTGCAATGAAAAGCCGCTGTCTATAGAAATCAAATTCTTAATGGACAGATTTAAACATTATATAGAGTTGTTGCCAAATAAGAGATACCATCTGTCTGTACAGACTATTTTTTATTGCGAAATGTGTAATCTTTCAAGATAGGTTATTCATCTTCTTTTGGCTTATTTCAGTGATGTAGAAATGTAAAACTCAGCCAAGGCTCAAAACCAGAACCATCAAAGCAGAGCATACCCAATATATGTTTCAACCATGTCAATGCTCCAATAAATTTCGCTGTGAGATCAATAAATATGATAATGTATTATTGACTTTGTTGTTACGCATAAGACTGTGCGATCGGATGGTTGGTTCGGGTGATATCCATCGTGTACTTGCTTGTATAAATGTATAACACAAAGACGAAAGAGCTATTCTGTATATATTACCTGTATTTGCATTGAAATGAGTCTGGTGCTAGGCAAATGTGTGTTATGTGAGAAAACATGTCAGTAGCTGCCCGTTGGTCAGCTTTCTTCCCAAGGCATTCTGGGTTCTTACTCAACCAGTTAAAATTATCTTCATGTACATGATTTCTTACGCTGACAAATTGCTTTAAACCTTAGCATCTACAACTTTTGCCACCCAGATTGTAAGAGCTTGTTAAATGTTGTGCGTATGCATGTGTTTAATCTTGTAATGATGATCATGATTGTACAAGAGGATGAAGCGAAAGAAACATGAAGTTTGTGGTATTTGTGTTCCAATGAAAGAGATATAAATAAATTTAAAGATGGAAGATAAGTAAATTGACGTGAGTTATGAAACCTATTTGCGCATAGTTGCAAGTAGACTACATTGTTGAGAGTTAGAGATGGAGAATTCTGTGATAGATGGATTAGGCATGAATATAATTCCTCTATCATATAATGTCTTCCATTTAATTCTTAGCTCTATTAGTAATTGACCAGATTAGCTTATGGTCGTTTGTCCATCTATATTTTAGCACCAGTTTGTTATTGCTACTTCACCAAGTGTACTTGGAAGATTGCGTGGACACTTTAGACACATTCGTCTTATTGTCTAGATGGTCCTTAATGGAAATTGTGCCACTGACACATCCAATACAGACAAACGCTTGATGTAAATGTTCCTCCTAACTGGGTGGTCACGTTAACATGATGTGTACAGTAACATTGGTCGTATCATATCTAGTTCGTCCAAAATGAAAACAAGGTATATGTGACATCCAATATGGTCTCAATGCAGCCCTGGTGTCAATATTATCATTTCTAACTAGAAAGGCATTTTAACATGCTGTTTTCATTGAAAAGTGTTCGCATGTCTATTTTGTCATTTTCTTTAAATGGTGTGGATCTGTGTTTCAATATGTCACAACGGTTATATGGAAACCATGTTATTACAACTTCGAATCAACAAATTTTCATAACAACACGTGGTTACAATTAAATGTTGTGTGATATCTAATTATTCATCAAGCAAATCGTATCAATCTGACCTCCGATATGTTTGCCATAGCTGCTGTTTTGAGAAACTTGATATCGCAACTCCTTCTGAATGGAAAGACTTATTGACATGGTGTTTTCACCAAACAACTTTATATGGAGTCTTGTTGGTTCTAGAGGAAACTGGTACTGATTTAAAAATAAGTATGGCTGCCGTGTCAGTCATTTTAAAAGTCTCGTTTTTCACTACTCTCATTACGGAAAGCAATATTGACATGGGTTTCCAACGCAAAGAAAAATCCTTTTGGTCATAAATTCAAAATCATGCTGATCTGACATTCAATATGGCCACCATTATAGTCGTCTTGAAATTATTCCTGTAAGTACCTCTTCTAAACGAAAACTGATATTGACATGGAATTTTTGACAGAAAACTTTATTTGATGTCTAGTTGGTCTTAGACGAAAACTATGCTGATCTAAGGGCAATATGGCTGCCACAATGGCTATCTCGAAAGACTTGTTATTATTTATCCTCATTAATGGATGGCCTTGTCAACAAGGAGTTTAAATTAAAAGACTTTTTTGATGGGTTGATTAAAGGTTATTATAAGATATGTTAGTCCTAAGTGAGTACCTGTTTTATGTCCAATATGGTCAAAATTGCAGCCATCATTTAAATCATATTATCACTACTACAAAATGAAAATCGTATTGACATTATGTTTACACAAGCAAAAGTATGTCGTATTGGTCTAAATACAAATTATACACATCTCATATCGAATTTGGTCACCAACATGGCCCACTTGTTAGTCTTGATATCGTTAGTTCTTCTGAATGAATGGTCATATCAGCAAGGATTTTTCACGGAAAGGTTTATTATAGTGACATGTATTGTTGTTAATAAAATGGTTCTGATCTGACGTATAATATGTTGTCACCTTGAAATTCTTGGTGTCGCTGCTTTTCTTATATAAAAAAAAATTGACATGGAGTTTCCACCTGAAGATGTTTTGGATGTATATGTGATCCTAAACGAAAATGGCTGATGTAAACAATGTTGTTCTATGCTCATTTTATCTCCGTTAACTTTACATTGTAAAAGTCGTTCAGTAGTTTACGATATTTCACGCACGAGTGCTTCATATTACACACACGTGTGCCCAATAGTGTATTAGGAACTACTTTGTAAACAGATAATATACATTCACGTAGGAAGTGCTTTACGTTTTGGTTGATTACGTATGTTTCTAAATGAAATAATGCAGATGTGTCGTAGACTGCCACATACAGTGTTGTTTCTGTGTTTACTTCATACCAGTGCATATTTTAGGCATCTCTATTTTTTCACATATTCACAATTCATGCATATTTTTCTTTTACACATCAATTCAAGTATATTGCATCAGCATGAGGAATAAAAACACAGCATTAAAGATATATTGCTTCTTGTTTTCATTTTAATCTAGAAGTAATAGATAGTTAACTCCATGTTCCATTCACAATTTATTTTAAACAAATATTTCAAAGTCATAAACGTCGTTGGAACATCTGTTGAATTAAACACTTTAATATTAGTAATCTCTGATGGTGTCTGCGTGGATTAAATATAGGCCGTTCTATAGACTTTGGGAGTGCGTCATGCGTTCCTGCGCAGTTGGTGGGTGTACAAATGTATGCATGTGTACTGGGAGGGATGGGGTAAAGCTTAATCAAATTTATGTGTACGTACTAGATGGATTGCCCCGAAAAAGCTTTATCACATACCCACATTGGCCGAACCCGAGATGGGATCATATGTTGACGTAGGTGAGATGGCATTGACCAGTAAAGGTGAGAACCTTTGACCACTCAGGCATCCAGGTCACCCTGTAATATTAGTGCTTTAATAATAAGCATACATTTATCCCATACCAGCCCTCTTGTTAAATTTCAATCGCCTATGATTTGAACGTAGACCAAATGCAATCTATATTATATTGTCAATTGTGAAATGCAAAGACACATAATACAATAGGCTTCTTCTGTAATGTAGATGATTCATATGTTAGTGATAAATTCCACTTTGGCCGACATTATAAACATAGATATGCACAGGAATGAATACTGATATACAGTCTAATGGCAATGGTTCTAATACATTTAACGACTTATTTAATGTTGCGTATTCAGACGCAGATTTTTCAGTCCCAGCTATGGACATTGGTATAGTAGGACTATACAGGTCGGTAAAACTGACTGCCGTTATATATATATATATATATATATATATATATAGAGAGAGAGAGAGAGAGAGAGAGAGAGAGAGAGAGAGAGAGAGAGAGAGAGAGAACCATGAATATAGACCAGACAGAACGGAATGTGCTATCCCTGGATTAATTAGAAGAATGCTTGATAACAGTAAGCTAAATTAATATTTGATTCAAATAATACTATCATACAGTTTGGATAATTTTTAATTAGTAATCTACGGAGATTTGACGCGGACCTGAATTGAAATCTCTGTAAATATATATATAAACATATAAAGAGAGAAAGAGATTTTTGCTTGTTTAATTTGCATAAATTTACTTGATATTCTTCGTCAGTTATCTTTAATTTCATATGACGGTTTACGTTTTCTTTTAATTTTCCATGCACAATTCACCTGTCTGAATTTAATTATCATTTTACTACAAATGTTCAATGTTTGTAATTGACTTTGCCACCATAGGTATTGCAATTAAAAAATAAGGCGATGCATATACAATTTACCAATATATGTTTTGTTGCACGCATCAATTCGTCTGATGGTTATTAGCAAAAACATCAACTGTAAATGAACTATACTGAAAACAGAAGGTCATTCGAAGGGCAAGCATTTCAAGATAATATCTTATTATTAAAAAACAAGAAACTACGAGGATTGCTGAACTAATGAGAGGTTCGAAGCCGAACCATTTATGTTGCAATTTCATTAAGCTAAGCACTTATAGTCGCCTTCAGGTAAGGGATAAGACGATATAAAGACATGTGATGCTAGAGAAAAAAAGTGAATCATAAAATACGACAAGTGGTCCATATTTCATATAGGATGAAGATTATTTGATTTGGAGACATTAGAAAACGTTAAGTGCCAGCAAAGAAAACTATATTGTATAATGGTGTACAATGATATCATGTAATCTAAAGATTTCTGTTATATACGTGTTTAACCACGCTTGGATGCTCATAAATGGATTTTGTACGCCATAAAAACTATCATCCTTGATAACACTGCTTAGCAACTGGACATTATAGTTATAATATCAATCATTGCACTTAACGGAGCTCGATTATCACTGAAAGTGTAAACGTTTAAATGGTTCTACCCAGCAGGACTACCAAGGGCAGTGACACTAGAAAATACAAACCATCACTTAATACTAATCTTCATAAGCTATTCGTGTGAAGGTTCGTAAAAGAGTCACCTGTTTGAAGATGATAACTAACAAGGTACGCCTATGGCCACTTATTTTAAAATAGTTTCTTCTCGCTGCTGAAAATAAAACACGACTAGCCAAATGGGTGGACATAAGAACAATTGTGAGAAGTCTTATTTAACACACCATGTATGGTTATAAATGAAAATAATACTGATCAATACCCAGTAAGACCACAAGAGCATCAGTTGGAAAATCTCGTTTATGGATACTACTTCTGGAAAGAAAGTCATATTGACATGCGGTTTTCCTAAACGTCTTATTGACCCTACATGTAAATGGTGTCAATCAGATAGCCAACATACTCTTCCTGAGTAGAAGCTCATATTGAACTGGGCTTTTCACCAAATGTCTCTGTTTAATGCAAAGGTGGTCCTAAACGAAAACAGTCCTTATCTGAGGTCAACATATCAACCACACCGACCATGTTGAAAATTTTGTCATTGTTATTTTATTTCTGAATGGATGTTCTACGCTGATAAATAAGCCCACTTATAAAGATATGTACTTGCTGTAGTAGATGGTATCTCTCATTCATTGTAACCTGCAAAAATCTGAATCCAAACTTTTCTGCACATATCGGTGTACAATTTTTATCCTTGTAAGTGTCGCACCTACTAAATTTCCATCGGTAGAATGGTTCGTTTGGCAATATGCCTATGAGATTTCCGGATCATATCCTATGTTTGGCAACTTATAAATACACATGGAATAACCCAACCAACTGTCCTGTTGTCATTTTGAATTTCGTGCTAGATACGGCTGGTACCAAATAAAAAGTGTCTAAACTGTATTCATGTGTATCGGACTATGGATAATCATAGCCACATTGTGTTTACTCTAAACTTATTCTTATCATGTCAGGTTAATCCCAAATGAAATTTGTAGCAACCTAACATCCAAAGTATCTGTCCAAGCGGCCATTTCGAAAACTCTGCGTTACTTCTTCTGAATGAAAAGTCTTATTGAAATGAGATTTTCACCAAAAGGCTTATTTTGATATCGAATCGGTCCTAAATAATAAAGGTGCAGATCTTTATTTCCAATATGGCCACCATTGCATGCTGTTTTTTTTTAAAACCGTGTTTAACTAGTTTATAGATAAAAATTCTGAATTGAAAAGTATTATTGACATGGATGTTTCGTTGAAAGACTAATTATGATAGCTGACAGGTTCTAAATTATAATGGTTCCAATCTGGCATTTAATATAGCCACCACAGCATCCATTTTGAAATTCCTGTTATAGGTGGTTCAACTAAGCAGAAGGTCATATTCACATGTGGTGTTTACCTCAATATGATGGTCATGGTTGTCATCACAACAATATGATGGTCATGATGATCATCACAACAAGTTTTGTAATTTGATTTTCACTCAATGTAACATCAACATGCTTATATATGCAGTCAGGCATGTTCCTCCTTGTAACTCCTGTACTTGCACGTGGTCAGCACGTTATAGGAAGCCATCGCATGTTTTTACAGATGCAACAACGATCAACATTCTTCCACCCCTCACCCCATTAATAAGTCTTGTTTTTTAGACACTGTTACAGTGATACTTCTATAGGGGACAAGACCACCTGGTGAAGATCCCACGTGAGCTAAGAAATCGAAATATTCTAGTGGAAAGCAAAGATTGGGAACATTGTTGTGAAACCTCTATGCAAGAGCTGGAGTCCTGTGTTAAAATTATGGTCTGTTGTTTATCTTTACATGCTCTAAATGGATATTGCAGTGTAGAAACCCTGTTGAGATTCAATCTGCCATGTGAAAGGACATACTGCTGAGCTTTCAACTGCATCTGTCGTCATTGTCAGCCAACTCAGCGTAGATTGACTGCCACCCTTCGTAAAACTACGTAGTTGTTACTCATCAGTCAGCTATGGTGTAAGCATGGGCGGTGTAACTCGTTTTAGCGCAGCTGTTGCACCTGCATTAGGGCCTTCATAATGCCAAATGGCCACATCATCAGCAAAGCGTTGGTTCCACACAAAAAATAATTTTCTAACACCCTTGCAAATTCGATAATACGCGATTGTGAAATTAAATTGCTGATGTGCACTAATATGTGATTGACGTGCTGTGAATCCCAACCTGAATGTTGTATTAATTTCCTGCAGAATAGCAAAACAAACAGCATATCATTCAGTTGGATCAGCAATATCCGCGATCTCCTTGCCAAACAGCACTGAGGAATGTGCACTGTGAGATTACTCATCGGAGTAAAATGAGTGTTTGAATTTTCGTGAGAACTATGAGATATCGGTCGCTGTTAAATAAAGAGATCACGCCTTTGTTAACATAACAACCAGTTCCCCCAAAATACTAACGGCCAGTGTGTCCTTACCGAATCAAGCAAATGTCAAACTTGATCTGACAGTGTAAATCTCATACGGGAAATAATATTATATTATGCTGAAAACGCAGAAGCACGGTCTGTCTGGGTAAGACCTTGATTAGGTCGCCCGGAGACACACTTGGGGATGAACTATACAAAATATAACGTTGTTGCTATATAGCCCCTTGACCGCCTTTGAATATATTACATTGATGGCATCGCACTTGAGATTTATAACGAAATTCTGCATCATGTAAAGAATACCAGGGGCTTCAAGACGTCCATTGCGATCTGAAGAATCATCAACTGTTTGCTCGACAAACGCAATTTTTGCTGGCAAACCGAACACGGTCTTGATCGACGATCCAAGTCGACGCGGTACCCTTCGGTGAATATCTCAACTGCGTAGTTTCGCGTTGGCTCGGGAGCGGTCAATGCGATTTTAACATCTCGTCCTGTTATCTCTTTTAAACACCGTTGAAATTCAGTATTGACTACCGCAATCTCGTAAAGGCTATCCATCATTGCTACGACCCGTCATTCAGGATTTTGGTTGAATTCCGTTGCGTTTTCCATGAGAAAACACGTGTTTTACTGGCTGATGGCCAAATAAACAATGACAATCTATTGTTGAGTATACAGTATTACAACGGTAATACACACGCAGATGAATCAACGATATCTCAGTTGTGTGTCCCAGCATATTATAATCACGCTGGGAAATATATCATCAAATTTCGGTCTCGTTATCGAGACCGACACCATCGAGTTGTACTCGGAGTGGCATTTACAAACATTCTAGTCATGAAATTGCTGTGGAATTAATTATCTATATTATAATAGCACAGCCTTGTCATTGCGGAAACTCTTCGCATTATACGTTGTCGTCAGTCACCTCGTTGATTTCCTGAAATATTCCCGTGAGTCCATGACACAGCTTGTGAACAAATTCAGTCTAATGGTCATTGATTTGTTGATGATATCGTGGGAATTGTTGCCCACATGTAAACCTCCATCGAAGGTTTATAATCGGTCAACTTGTATGATAACGTTGTCAAGGCATACACAAAAGTCTTCGCTATGCTAATTAGTTGCTGGAGAACGTTCGTATTCTACTGCCGGTGGGTTCCAGGGTGGTACATGGATCAACATGAACCACTGCAGCGATTGCATCATCCAGCATCTTTTCGTTCAATTTAACCCAGTTGTCACTCTTTTTCTTCATGACCGAATTTATCACTCACTTCTCTCCTGTACATGGCTCTAAAAACCCATTGAATCCACTCATTAATTATTTTGTATGTTCTTCCTGGTGACAAATGTTCACTTCGACAGTGACTCTCATTCTTGGCTTACTCTGGTGGATTCTCCAGGATTTTCTCCCTGGCATTCTCGTTAAATTATTATCGGTTTTGTTATTCATTCTGATTTATACTCGGGTGGTTCCTCACATGAATACATGCTATCATAATATTGCTGATTTCACCATGTACCCCATGTGCAGCCTGCTTGGAGCGTTCTGCTGATTTCATGGCTTCTCTGATTTGTTTCGGCATGACTGCTGCGCCGCCTTGTTTCCTTCATTTACCGCAGTGATTTCCTTAGACGGCTTACTGAACGGGGCAAACGTTTGTTCGAATCACGTGGTGAAATCATACCTTGTTGAATATGGAGATTGTATTCGTTGTCTGGCTGCTTATGAAATTGGTAAATATTGGTGCAGTCTTGCAAGATGCCCCTGCGCAAGTCGTTGTGTTATGTTCATTATATTTACCAGGTACGTCTTTAAAATACTCTGGTTAAGGTACTGTGAATAACCAAACGTATCTGTCAGCAATGCTATACCGGTATAGCACAGTCTTTCACATCAATATGGCAACAAACCCGTGCTTGTAGCCTCGGCATATGTGAATAGCACTTTTTGAAACTTTTTTAAAGCAAATTGTTTCTCCCTAAAGCCATATAGTATGAATATTATTGAGCTCCAGTGAGTGTACCCCATTGAACAAAAATATATTTGCATTGTACCATATTACTTTAGTGATCTATGTGCATGTTTGATTAAGGTATGTCACGTCTATGGTGTTATGTCTGCCCTTTGAAAATATCGATGATGGATTAGATTGATTAACGAGCATCACATTGTCGTACACGACCAGGTTGTTAATACTGCCAACTATGTTGTCGATGACTGGTGCGTCTTCGATGTTGTTGATAAATCCAGCAACATCATCGCCTTATTTGCTCTTTGATGTATGATTGAACTGTCGCAGGAAATTATAAAATATCCGATCACAACCATGTATAAATTGTCCCATCGTAACATTCTTATAACGAATTTAACAACGACTGAATCTTACCACAAAAGGACGGCCCTATGATTATCACACGCATGGTGTTCGGTAGGAAAATACTGACAATTTGTTGTCCTTGGTCAATCAATTGACCGCTACCATACTGATCGTATGGGTATGTACCTGATGTGGCGCAAAAATATAAATGTATGTTGTTGGGTTATGATAGATCACCGACCCTCACTTGTGCATTTCTACATATAGTTTAAAACAAAAGGCTAGACTCTGTTTATTGATAGATGTGTAATATTACTAGTATGTAGAAATTACGTTGAATTTATTCATAACTGATCTTTATTCTGAATTGATGGTTAGCGTGGTCTTTCTCATTGTGTTTGCAAAAATTCTACATTTTGGAACCTAAGTTATATTTAAGGTAAATAAGGTCGTGCTTTCCTAGTGACACTTCCCTCCAGTAGTTTCTTTAATTTGTAAGCAACGATATATATGCACACTTGTATTCTATATGATTTGGTTCGACTATTTATTACTGTACAGTTTAATCAAAGAATTGTCCGTTCTAAGTGAATAATATTGGCAATAAAGACTTAATTCGATGAATAAGTATTTCAAAATGGCTTGTCCTATTAAAGATAAAGTCGTCAAGACTAATTGGATGACTAAACTGATGCTGTTTGGGAATCGAACCCTTTACAGGTCGATGGCGTCAAGCGCATTAATCAGCTCCTCTGCAAGGGAAGAGAGGAAGTTTGGATGGATGGTACTTGATAGATAAGTATGTTTGACAATGTAAATGAAGAACTACACTACAAGACGTAGTCTAGATTTCATGTAGGAAAGAGATTGTAGTATTAAGATACATGTGTAAAATGTACGTGCCATCAAAGAAATTTCATATTGGTATAATAATTAACTTACGTCCTCTAAACATAGTTGAAATATGCATTTCAAGAACAAAAATCTTTTTTCACATG
Organism: Sinohyriopsis cumingii; assembly: GCA_028554795.2. Classification (NCBI taxonomy): domain Eukaryota; kingdom Metazoa; phylum Mollusca; class Bivalvia; order Unionida; family Unionidae; genus Sinohyriopsis; species Sinohyriopsis cumingii. Next base: position 77,106,689 of record CM068834.1, on the reverse strand, counting down.
ACCATATAACTGGGTCATTTTACAATACTACGCTTTTCTAGTGTAGACCTAATCACAAGCCTGTAATTCTAAATAGTTTATGCATTAGAGGCATTATTTTAAAGCTGATGAATCCGGTTTAGGTTGTTTTAAATGGCCCAATAAATCTTACACACGCTTTGTACGCATTTTCCATCATGACCTAAAAACAGACATGTGCCACTGTTAGTCAGTTATGTGACGTACTTGGGTCACAGCCTCTCCTCTGCATGAGATAAAGGACGATAAGATAGATGGTACTAAGGCGGACATAAAAGTGTAAATGCGGAGATAAAACTGAAGCACCGCTAATCAGCATAGTCTGTTTTTCAAACTCTGTTAAGATTATATGAAATGAGACATTAGAAGAAATTCAATGGCCAATACGTATATCACAAATCCTGATTCCGTAAAATCGATCATCGTTTGCACTCTGTAGATACAATATAATTGGAATAACAAACCATTTCCAGCTGTTCAGACAAGAATTTTACCTACATATAAATCTTTTCCCACTTTCAAAACTAAATTATACCTGGACAATACAGTCATACTCCTAACGTATTACATTTGCAGAATGTTTAGGAGTATTGATAGTTTTGATTATTATCACAATTAAAATTAAAATTAAATATTACCCTTGATACATACGTATACCCCTGAACTTGATAAACAACAAGATGACAATAGAGCGAGATATGTTTGCATGTTTAATTTGTATAAATTTATTTGATATTCCTCGTCAGTTATCTTTGAGTTTAGATGACGGTTAAATTTTCTTTTTATTTTGCATGTAACGTTCGCTTCAAACTTCATACCTGTCTAAACAAATATATTTCTTTAAACTTTAATAGTACGACACTTTGAAGATAAAGTTATTTGATCTCATGTATTATCATTACGGATTGCCTGCTTACTCTGATTATAATATCAATAGTAACAGGACGTATTCAACACACAATATGATATAACTTCATGGTGGATAACTTGAATACAAAAGTAGGGCACCTTTCCCCGCGTGATGGAGCAAGATACTATATTGAAGTAAAAAAGATTATGTAATTCATTAACTTCATCCTCTTTTGTTAATTAAAAGATTAATTCTTTTATCTTGCTCTCGTAATATTTTGCTTCGACTTTATGTTTCAGAGGCTGTACATTCCAAGTTATAAATGCAAACTAAAAAGTAATTTTGAAAAATGTTCGCTAATGAAAAAACTCAAAAAACTGTAATGAACTAACATGCATTTCTTACTCACACCAACGACTGAAATTTAAAAAAAATACAAATGAACACAAAATGATTTAAAACAAGGTGGCCATAAATTTCGTCCTGTATTTACATGCGTCATTTCACCTCAAACGTTTTAGGGTTTAGCGCCATTTTTCAGCACACAATAGGCTATAAACGGCTAGTATTAATCATGAGGAATAACCCGGGAAAACCCCGGAAATAACCACCGACCACGAGAAGCTACTAGCAAGCTTTCTTACATACTCACATTAGCCGAATCCGAGACTCGAACCCACACAGACAGAAGTGAAATGACAGTGATCCGTAACGGACAGCGCTTTCGACCACTCGACCACTCCGGGCCCCCATCTCAAACGTAATTTATTCAATAATAATCCATTATGAAAATCAGTTCTTTGATAATTCAAATGTATGATTTAATTGTATGAGAGAGGATATCAATTCATACTGGTAAATTCTAAATTTGTGTGAACACTGTCCCGAAGAATGGGGAAGTAAGCTGAAAGAGGCATGTATGTATGTATGTATGTATGTATGTGTGTGTGTATGTATGTATGTATGTATGTATGTATGTATGTATGTATGTATGTATGTATGTATGTATGTATGTATGTATGTATATATGTATGTATGTATGTATGTATGTATGTATGACTTTATTTCCTCTTCAACCGAGATAATATCATATAATCAAATTCAGGATAACACAAGATCATGAAATACAACCGAAAAGTGACAAAATAAAAACTGTAGTACCGTGCTAGCTACCATATTGACAAAAAGAATTATCTCAATACCTGCACTTATGCAAATCTGTAGAGTTAAGGAGCATTTGGCTTTGCATGGCACTGAACCTTTACAAATTGTTTGATGATGATAATATTTCGAAAATGTTAATACGTCTTTAGTGTTATGTGCTTAACATCAACTTTGAAATAGTAACGAAATGGAAATGGAAAACGTATTGCAGTCTAATTATATATGTCTTTCTTTCTACATGACACTTGTGTTTATATATATATATATATATATATATATATATATATATATATATATATATATATATATATATATATATATATATATATATATATATATATTAGTTTGCGCAAAAGCGTGCGTGCAAGCTTTATATATGACTAGCTGTCTAAATGACTTCGATACTGTTTTAAAAATGTTCATCAGTTAAATGAATATACGGATTATTCATATCATAAGATTATGAGACACAGCATGGACAAGAACGCAAGGAAGATAAATACATCGTCCACTAACGCATGTACAAGATGAGATATATATAAATACATAAGTTCATATAGTAATATCTAGGAAATATGCATACACAAATACATAAACGCACACATAAAACACACACACAGAGATATATATATATATATATATATATATATATAAATATATGCATTGACACCTCCATACACAAACATGCGTAGATATATATATATAATAATGATAAAAATAATAATAATAACGAGGAGGACTTTGTATAGCGTCTAATCTTTAGAAGCTCTAAGCGCTTTATAACATTAGACAACACCTATACGATAAAAACATATAATAATATTATTACAAAAACAAATACCATGAAATTAGAAAAACATAAAAAAATAAAAAATAAAAACATATTTAGAATGTTTTAGGTCGGAAACATTATTAGGTCTTTAAGTTTGTTCTTGCAGTCGAAATAAGTGAGTTTTGAGAGCCCTATTGAATGTGATCACTGCGTCTTTGTGTCTAAGTTCAGTGGGCAATTCATTCCAAGTTGCTGGGCCTTGGTATGCAAAAAAAAAACGCTGTCCATATGATTTTGTTGTCATAGTGGGAATAATGAGTATACGATTGTCAGAAGAGGAGCGTAAGTATCTTGCTGGTGTGTACACATGGGTGAGATCGGATAGTTATGTTGGACTAGAGTCCGACAGTGAAACGTAGCACAGAGAACAAATTTTGTGTTTGATTCTGGATCGAATGGATAACCAGTGTAGGGTACAGAGCAGCGGGGAGGTGTGCTCTGATCGTGGTACTCTAAGTTTGATCCGAGCAGCTGTGTTTCGAACTTTTTGAAGTTTCTGGGGTACATATTGAGATGAACCAGACAGAATTGAGTTACAACAGTCCAGTTTTGAAAGTACTAAGGAAAACACAAGTGTTTTAGTGGCATCAACTGAAAGTTATTTGCGAATTGAGCTGATGCATCATCCATGATTTCACATCAGAAATGCTCCTCTCTACACCTTGGATGGCAGCATCAACTTCAGTTGGGTGGCTAGATTTGTATATTTGGGTGTCATCAAAGTACAATTGGTGAGACACTGGATGATGATCTATGACACTTGAGAGCGGCTGAGTGTACATAATGAAGGGAACAGGTCCAAGAACAGACCCCTGTAGAACACCACAAAATAGATCAACTGGCCTGGAGTGTATTCCATTTGCAGACACACATTGTGTCCTATTGACGAAGTAGGACTTGGACCACAGTAAGGCTGTGTCATAAATGCCAAATGCATGCTGGAGACGGTGAAGTAATATATCATGGTCTATTGTGTCAAGTGCTGCAGCCAAATCAAAGGGTGAGGACTGTAATATTTCTGCTATGCAACGCAGAGAGAATGTAATTAACTACTTTTAGAAGAATAGTTTCAGTAATGTGGCAAGGGCGATATGCAGATTGCACATTGCTAAAAAGACTGTTTGAATTTAGATGAGATACAAGCTGGGATATAACGACCTTTTCTAAGATTTTTGTTATGAATGGGAGATTAGAAACTGGGTCGTAGTTCTTTAAATCGTTATGGTCTAGTGTTGGTTTCTTCAGCAGAGGCTTTACAATGGTAGTCTTGAAAAATGATGGGAATTCCCCTGCTGAAAGAGAGGTATTAATAACGTCAGGTAGTGAAGGCAATACTGGATCTAAGCACTCAAGCATCAGTGATGTTGGAATTGGATCAAGGTCACATAACTTTGGTGCACTCTTCATCATGATTGTACTCACATAATCCATAGAGACAGGTTCAAATGCTGCTAATGGTTGCCGCTCAAATTCTGTATCCCATCTGTATGGTGACGACGAGTCAATTTAAATTGTGGTGTCAAGCGTATCTCTAATGGTTTGTACTTTGTCACGGCAAAAATTTGCAAACATGTCCGGAAGGACGACTGGAGAGAAGGTAGCTGTAAGTGGTGTTGATTTGTTCCTTGACATTAGCTTGTTAGTAATCTCGAAGAGCTCTTTGCAGCTGGAACTTTCCATGATCTTAATAGTGTAGTGGGCTGGTTTTCCTGCATGGACTATATTTGTGATATTCTTCCTAGCGACTTCATAGATTTACTTATGAATAGTGAGTCTGGTGGAAAGCCATAGCCTCTCAGCTTTACGGCAGTCTCTTTTAGCAGTGCGAAGCTGGTCCCTAACACTGCTATGCCATGGAAAACACTTTTGAATTGATAATCTGCACTTGGTAGCTGGGGCAGGTACGAATCAGTCCTATGTCATTCAGTGGAACGAAGAGGAGTTCGAAAACAAAATCTTTATTGTTATCTCGAATTAAAGCAGACTATGGCCCAGAAGAGTTAAATCATGTAATACGCAGACATGCATACAATCGAGGAGTAAAGATCACAAATATTAGGATTCTTAAAAAGTGGTCAAATATGAATGGAGAAACTTATACCTTTCGTGTCACTCTTCCGGAAAATATGCTTACCAAATCTTTACAGCAGGGATTTTGGCCGGAATTTGTATTAGCCAGAGAATGGTATAAGAGATAAATGATCCCGTGTCTCTAAATTGCATGCGGAAAAGCTTTTGTTTACTTTTTGAATGACTACTCTAAACATAAAGACTTGGAATGTGAAGGGCATCATGACAGGAACGCCCTATCTTTGTTCATTACTTCCTACGGTAGATATTGTATGCATACAAGGGCATTGGCTATATCCAGAGCAACTGCAATTTTTTCAAAGCATTGATAGGGCATTTACTGCTTTATCGAGACCGGTTAACATAATTGATAAATGTCCATGGGAAAGAAAGCGTCCCTCTGGATTTGGAAGAATTTGCCATTTTCTATCGGAAACCATTACCGATTCGTCCTATGAATAACATCGGGAACGACAGAGTTATTGCAGTAGAAATTTGCCTGCGCGCTATCAAATTATTTTAGTTCTGTGTGTGGTTTCCTTCCACAAATGCCTCAGTAGATGATTATAAAGAAATAATGGAAACTGTAGAATGCCTTTATGATGAATAAAGTCAAAAAGGTTTAGTGATTATCTGCGGTCATCAGACGGCAAACACTCGTCCTTGATTGACTACATTTTGATACCCTCCTCCAAAATAGATTTAGTCCGTAGTGCCATTATTGAAGATGACCATCATCTCAATCTATCTGATGATTTACCAGCACGAGCAGAGTTGTTAGTTCCAGACGAACTGCTAGAATCAACATTTTCCAGATATCCAGTTACAATCAACGGGCGCAAAGCTTCTTCAGAACAGCAGGAGCGGTACAGAAGGGAAACCAACGAGCACTTAAACTCA